>CM056199.1:56540896-58940896 GCA_029692085.1 Gymnothorax javanicus | reverse complement strand
TTATCTCGTTTACGGTAACGCAGAAATGCATCAGCAACTCCTTTTTGAGGGCGCTGAAACACCTCGAGTTTACTCTCACTTGAGTTTAGCTAACTTTAATACTCCTCTCAAACGTCTCGCACCTTTCAGACAGAAACTAAAGGAATATCAAGCAGAAGCATTTCAGCGATCCCATCGCCCCTCTGTTTGAACGTGGTCTTTGAGTGTTGCTGGCGCATGCGGCTACTTAGTGTCCATGGTGATGATCAGCGATTCTGTGATCGATCTCGGGGTCTATTTGAGGTAGCCGAGCGGCGCACTCAGAAGGATCAGCGGCAACGGGCTTCACTTAGCCAATTCTCCTCCACCCGCTGTTGGCTTTGGGCAATCAATTAAGCCAGCGATGCGCTGTTTGGGATATGGCAATCCTCGCTTTGGCGTTGATCCAGGATCTCAGGATCCGACTTTTGTGCAATAGGCCCCTGTCTTAAGTATGAAGGATAATTCAAATAAATAAAAAATAAAGACCAACCAATGAAAATTTCTCCTGCAATGAAGTGGTAGCCAGTCAAGTGAATCATACATGAAACAATGATGCTATGTAAGAAATGGGCTCACCTGAAATGTTCACGAGCGTCTTTGGACACGTTTAACTCTGACTTAGACTGGGTATGTGACCCATGTATTTTTAGAGACGAACTACCTCAATATGTTTATGAACTTGATTTTGATAAACAATTGCAGAACTCAGTTGAACATAAATATGAAGCAATAGACCAATGCTTTGAAAAGCTAAAATCTCTCTCTGGTATAAATATTGCTCATTTAAATCTGTGCTCATTGTTAAGAAACTTCAATGAACTACAACATATCTTAATTACTAACCCCAGATATTCTATGTTTCACTATACCCTTGAAACTAGCCCTCTGATGAGTTTGGTCATTATCTGGACATTGTATCTTATGTTATCTCAGGAATCCCAGAAATGTAAAGATATGGACCAATCAAACAGAAATTGTTTGAATTTTCCTACAGGAATTTGGGGTTGAAAAGATAGTATCAGCCCTCTGTTTTAATGTTTTTCTCTTTGTGTGAAACTAGACTTGATGAAAAATATCAATTTTCGAAATGTTGATGGTATACCTTTTAACTTATGTGTATAGAAATATGTTTACCAAAGCAGAAGCCATTTTTGATTGTATTTTGGTACAGACCCCCCAACTCTCATAATTCAATATTTGATAAGTTAGATATCCCACTACAATTATTGGAATCAACCACTAAAGATTTTTTTATTTTTGGTGATCTAAATTGTGACTTGTTAAAAAAATACCTTTGAATAGTCAAACTAAAATTCTAAAAAGATTAACTGAAGAATACAATCTGAAACAATTAATTGATAAACCAACCAGAGTGATGTTAACATCAGAAACATTTATTGATGTATTTTATTCTTCAATCATGAAAAGGTAACTTTTAGTGACGTCATTCCACTGACCTTGAGTGATCATTTCATGATAGTATGTTCCCTTGGTAAAGTTAAGTCTCCTAAAGCACAACATAAATACATTTATAGCCGTAATGTGAAGAAGTTTAAATTGGTTCAATTCAAAATAGATTTAAGTCAAGCGCAGTGGGATGACGTTTTGTCTGACTTTGATCCACTTAACGCCTTTGATAAATGGCTTACTAAGTTTGAATTGGTTCTGAATAAACATGCCCCATTAAGAAGAAAAAGAGTTCGCCAAAAAGACAGTCCTTAGATGAATGATCAGATAATTAATAAAATGCGTGAAAGGGATCGGACGAAAAGGAAAGCTAAAAGATCAAAGACGGGATGATTTGAAAATATTTAAAAAATTAAGAAATTCTGTCACAACAATGATTAGGAAAGCCAAACGTTCATATGTGTCCGAAATTATTTTGAATAATGAAGGCAAATCTAATGAAATGTGGAAATCTTTGAGACGTCTTATGCCTGAAAAAGGAAATGATAGTTCTATTCAAAAACTAATTGTTAACAATGAAGAAATTATTGGTTCAAAGAATATTGCCTCATGCCGTAATGATCATTTTGTTGATTTAGCAGCTAAAAGAAAAGGAACAAAGAGATTTGGCAACAATATGGAACAGTATATGATTCAAGTTAATTCTATTTTCACATTTAAACAGATCTCCACAAATGACGTTTTGAAATGTGTTAATGAAATTTCTAGAAATAAGGCCACTGGCCTAGACCAAATACCGGCTAGTATTGTGAAAGACTCATTGTATTGTATTGTAATAAGATTGTATTGTTGAACCTCTAACCCATATCAAAAATCTTTCATTGATGAAGGGTAAAATCCTGAGGGCATGGAAAAAGGCTAGGGTGACACCCATTCATAAAGGTGGCGATTCAACAGACCCTTGCAATTATAGGCCAATATCGGTCCTACCTGTCCTGTCAAAAGTGATAGAAAAAATTGTTTTCAATCAGGTTTATGATTATCTTACCAAAAATGAATTATTAAATCAAAATCCACATGGCTTTCGTCCAAATAATTCCACGCAAACAGCGCTCTTATCCCTTACTGATTATATTCATACGAAAATAGATGAAGGGAATGTTGTGGGAGTTGTCACACTTGACCTAGAAAAGGCATTCGATTTCATCTCTTTTGATATATTACTAAAAAAATTAAAATTTTTTGGCTTTGATCAAGGATCTATAAATTGGTTTCAAGATTACTTCCAAGGGAAGGAACAATGTACATTTGTAAATGGCACCATGTCAACCAGCCGAAAAGTGGTAGCCCAAGGAAGTATATTAGGACCCCTGATGTTTATTATTACTTTAAATGATTTGAATAAATCCATAAAAAATTGTATACTTTCCCTATATGCGGATGACACATGCATTTACTTTGCAGCAAAAAATCCAATAACTTTAGGAAAGGCTATCAATGAAGATTTGAAGTCTGTCATGTCATGGTTCTCAAATAACAGGCTATTGTTAAATATTGATAAGAGTCCATTCATGCTGACAGGCTCCAAATCTAACTTGCGTCACTTTGATAGAATTGAAATCTGTATTAACAATAAAAAACTACAAAGATTTTCAGAATGTAAATATCTTGGGATTCTGCTTGATAGTAACCTTACATGGAAACAACAAATAGACAATGTTAGGAAAAAAGTTTGAAAATCATATTAGGCTTATGATAAGGCAGTATATTGATTGGAGACTAGCATTGATTTTATACAAAACTTTAATACAGCCCCATTTTGACTATTGTAGTATTATATGGATAAATGGTGGAATAACTCAGTTAAACTGACTTCAAACAATTCAGAATAGATGTTTAAAATTGGTACTTGGCGTAAATAGTCGATTCCATACTGAAACATTGTACTCAACCCTTCATGTTGATCAGTTGGAAAAACGATGGATTATACATGCTTTGATCTCGATTTTTAAATTATTGCATAATCTTGCTCCGCCATTTTTATCTTCTCGAATCAAATTTAATACGCATTCTATCAGTTCCGTTATGCAAATACGCAAATTGCACTCTCAAGACCTCACGCAAACTTTCTACAGAATAGCCCATTATACTATGCTTCGAAACTCTTTAATAATCTGCCGCATGATCTCAGACAAATTAATGATATCAAAGGTTTCACCAGAGGAACTGTGTCAGCTGTTCAATAAAATGTTCCATATTGTTTCATCTTTTTTTCTTTGGATGAAATTTTTTCGAAAGTATCCTTATCACTATTCTTGTATATATGTCCTGTAGTTTTTTTTTCTCCCTCTCACTATAATTTTCTATATTTTGTTTGTTCATGTTTTCTGTGCACTGGCGTGAATCCGGGGCACGGTCCCGTTCGTCAGGGGGTGTGATTTTATTGTTTCGTGCCCCCTGACGGGTGGGGTGGGGTCACGGATTTGCGGCCGTGCTTAACTGTCATTCCATTTTGATGTATTTTGTGTTACACGGCCCTGCTGAAAAGCAGCTATATTAAGCTGAAAGTGGGCAACATTTTTATATTGTTTTTACCGTGGATAAATAAAAACAAACAAACAATATGGACACCTTAGGACAAATCTACAAATACTATTGAATAGCAAACTGAAAGAATAAAGATGTATTTCAGTGGTGGTCTGATATATGACATCAGCATGGTCGATAATGGGAAATAAACGCTGCTGGACAATATTTTCTTACTTGAAAAGGAAAACAATCAATTGAGCGATAAAGAATTTTAAGACTGGCATTTATTTCATTTCTAATAAAATCAATATGAGGCCAAAAAGAAAGTACTGAGTCAATCCAAAGTCCCAAATATTTAAATGTATCTACTTTAATCACTGGAGATCCATCACTAAAATTAATAGCCAACTCAGCAGATAAATAATTGAGCATGTAGGCGCCGTGCAACTAAGCTGGTGGGTCCTAGTTAAGACGGAAGGTCTCATGGGCTGCAGAGGAAATAAAGACTTAACAGTCTCCATTTTGGAAATGGGGCCAGGCTACAGCGTGAGCTCTAGACCACTGCCACGGGTCAAATGTGATGGCATCGCGTCACATTCTGCTTTTAACTGGCCTGAAGTGTGTCTAGCGGATACTGCAGTCCGCAAATCGTGGCAGTTACAATTATACCATGCATTTTCATTAATGCAATCTGGCTTCAATTTATGAATTTAGAGTTATGTTGTGCATCAGACTCGTAACTGAGCTATACCCAAGTCCACTGGATGAGAAACATTTGTGCAGCCCAGTTCGGTAGAGGACTCAGAGGCTGGTGGTCCTATTAATCCTGGTGGTTTCGACATATAAGGTATGACTAGGGACCAACAGGGACCGGATCATGTACGTTCAGGGACGACTTGAGTATTATGCAACAAGCATTCAGGGACTACTTGAATTTAACGACATGCTCCCTGGGTCAATCAAAATAACACGATCACAGCATGGAAATCCACCGTGTATTTAGATGGGAGGCCTGGTGATCAGGCAGACGTCATAGCCCTACATTACACCCCTTGGGTGACAAGGACTCCGAGCTGGAAGGATTATAAGTAAGTTAGAGTCAGAAACACACAACAAAATACAATTAACAATTTATTTCGTCAGGAAGGCAAAAGCTTAACTCAGGAAGAAAACAAGTGATCTGGCCGGTGAAATGGGTTCCCTGATCAGATTTAATTCACCTCCGCCAAGGAGGTGTATGTTTTCGCCAGCATTTGTTTGTCTGTTAGTTCACAGGTTATCTCAAAAACAGCCTCATAGATTTTAACCAAACTTTGCAGGATGTTAGAGTAGCACCGGAGGAACAACTGATTAAATTTTGGCATATCTAGGCCAAATTACAGCTGAGATATTGGCCAAAGTTCAAATCCAGCTATGCTGGCAGAGATTTCAAGTCTTTCCAATGGGCATGCTTTTGGGTTTTGCTGCCACCTGGCAGTGGAATGCAACAATACCCTACATCAGCCAACGAAAATAATGAATGCGCAGAGTTGCCTTCGCGTGGCAGAGGTGCTGCGCTCTCTGTGCGCTTTCTAATTTGCATTGGCACCTTCCGGAGGGGAATGATGTGATTCGCTAATACCCGTGCCACAGTATTTGCAGTGTTGTTTCATGTGGGAATTTGCTTCCATCCGTTTGGAGAACTTGTCAATGATCACTTGGCAGTAGCGATACCCCCTTCTGGTGTTGAGAAGCAGACCAATGAAATCTAACTGCAGAGATTGCCATGGGCCTTTTGGAGGGTCAGGCCGCAGCAGGTTTGTGCGGCCTGGCCTCCCCTGGTTCACAGTTGCACATACGAAACACATACTGCACCATTGGTCAATATTGGATGTCATGCGTGGCCACCAGAAGTGGCATTGGATTAGTTGCGCGGTAATCTTCAAAAATGTTGATAAAGAATATTTTTCAAATATTTTGCAAAATTGTTTTACAAAATAATCATATCCACATAATCTAATTGGAAAAGATACTATTTACTTCCAGTAAGTGTCATTGCACGGATAGACCATGCAAAGGGTGATAACCCGGGGTCGGCCAGTTTTGCCGATATTTTGTATACACATGCACCTGACCAACTTATGTGTGACCCCAAAATATGAGCCTCATCCATTTGGTTTTGAAGGAGTTATCACCAAAAAACGTATTTTGATGGATTCTGGACTGTTTTTGAAGGATTTTCAAGGGGTTAATCCGGGTCATCCTCTACAGAAAATGGCTAAAGTTCCAACATTGCCCCTTTGTGTGAATGTTGCCCATAGAATAGCCTACCAAACTGCCGAGAATGATCAAAAAATATTTCCAAATATGCCAGTTACGTGGCAAGATATTTCCCCGACCCCAAGTCTGGAATTGTGTATAGGCCTATTCAATAGCGTGTAAGTAATCTGCCACAGGGGTAGAAACTATGAACTATGGTGGAAATGGTGGCTAATAACTTGCTCTTTCATATCAGAAATTTAAAAAAAACTTGCCACCCTTCTTGTAGTACTTGTAGTACCTTGTAGTAGCACCAGAAATGAGGAGAATATTTCATCGTTTTGCAGTGCTGCCACCTAAATGCTGTAAATGGAACTACAAACCTGTACAGTAAACAAGCAACATTACCAATGTTATTTTATCTGCCCTGGCCTTATCCATTCAATTATAATGCTAACATATGAAATCTAAGGGTATTCTATCATAAATATGGCCATTTCCCTGGGAAAGGGGCGTGCCAGACATTTTTCAATGCAATATTCCAATATTCTGTAAACCTTTCATATGGCCCAGACTGTCTTTGACTAATTACTTTCTCTATGAACAGATTGGCAACAACCCAATATAGGCCTGAAGCCCTCATTTCGGCTTGTTTCAAACTTTAGGGTTAGTCAAAATAGAGTCCAGTAATGAGGCAGGCTCAGACTTAACCATGATCGCAGGAGTGGTGCCACTTTCTATTATCCAACAGTTCAAGAATGACTGGCCTTGAATGGCAGCAACTACCAGACCACCAGAGTAGCCAGCATGAGGAATTGAAGAACAAAAAGACCAAAAAATCTTTTATCTGTAATTCAAAACATGAAGGAACAAATATATAAAGCAGCATTGGACCCAACAGGTCCTGTAACTCCACAAAAAAGATGATACTAGTATGCCAGTCCAGCCAATAATCATGATAATGGTACCATAGACAATCACAGCTAGAATGAACAGAACTTTACTAGACAACCAAAGTTGTTCATGTTGTCAGCCAGTAGGCATGGAATAGAATCCATGTAAACCCTTTCAGAATTACTAACAGTTCAGAGATCCACCAGTTCGATGACCTTTGCCCACAGTCGCAATCCTGTTGTCACAGAGGAGGCTAACAGGTGCTGGTCATCTAAAGGAGTGTCAGTATTATCCTTGGTCAAGTGGCCACACTTCTGTTGGACAGAGAGATGGTAGAAGTAGCCTGAAAACTGCTGGGTAGTTAGCCAGTCCTCCTTCACAAAACGGACTTTGATTTTCTTAGCCACCGACCTAGAGTTTTCCTTCCCCCCAGTCTTTACTCCTCTAATAGACCTCATGGTTGATCAGGCTACTTTGTGCCCTTGGGATGACGATGTGGCTGCATCAATGCATGCAACTGTGAATTGTCATGGCATGCCTTTAAATATAGGACTAGGCCTAGGCCTAGCATCGGTAGTAAATTTGCTGGTACCTATTTGATCTAATCGGCAGTAAAACGTCCCAAATATCAAAAATGTATTTTGATGTCGATGCCCGAATTGCGTGTTCTTGACGTGGCTGACGACTTGAATTGTGGAGGGGGTGCTGGCATTTCTCGCGACGGCTTCCAGTCAACGCCAAGCTTCCATCTATGTGCTGGACCGATAGTGATGTCCTTTTCAACAGCATGGAATAGCCCAGCACACAGTGCACTGAGGTCACACTCCTTCTCCAGTGGTAGTCGTGGGCCCTTACCTCCATATTCTCTCCAAAGAGGAACTTTCAGCCCCGAAAGATGGCTTTGAATGGACTTGTCGCACTTTCTCAAAGCAATACAACTATTCTCTTTTGGATATTTCTTCATTACACCTCATGCAATGGCAGGAGACACATTGAAAAACCTTTTTTACCACCATAGTGGCCTCGGATTAATAAACCCATAATGCCTTGCAGTATGCAACATTTTATATTTCTTATAGAAAGACTAAGATATCAAAGGAAGAAGTCCTGGAGCACACAGTTATATAAGGCGATTTATTAAGGTGCAGGTGACTAACGTTTCGACACAAGGTCTTCTTCAGAGTCAAACGGGGCCAAGACTAGAATGGACATTTAAATCTCCCTCCACAACGGAGTGGCAATATCCCATTGGATAGAGTGAACACATTCAAAAAAATAGCCAATGACCGAATACACACACTCACGAGATGAATGAACACGTAAGAGAGCCCCTCCATTGTCAAGCAAAACATCTCATTGGTTGGAGAAAAAATCCATTGGGAATAAAAAGAAAAAAAACAATGGCACATAGGAATAATCAAAAGAAAACAGGACAAATTCATTTCTTCATTTAAACCAAAAGGTTCCACAGTGTTAAGTGTAAATATCCAGAAGGCTTCTCTGCGTAGGAGTTTATTCACAATATCCCCGCCTCTTGGCGGTGGGGTGATTTTCTCTATCCCCCAGAATTTAAGGAAGCCACTGACCCATGTTTAGCCTGTTGATAGTGACGCGCTATGGCATAATCAAGGTTTTTAGTGCGGATGGCAGTCTTATGTTCAGCTATTCTCACTTTGAGAGGACGTTTGGTTTGTCCCACATACACTAATCCGCATGGGCATTTTAACATGTAAACAACATGAGTACTTTTACAATTAATAAACGAATTGATTTTATATTTCTTGCCCGTGCGTGGGTGCGTGAATTCTTTAATATCCGAAGAGTTTCAGCAGTGGGTGCAATGTCCGCAGCGATAAAAACCTATGGGTTGAGGAAGCCAAGAAGAGAGGGGCGGCGTACGAATGTTCGAGTGGACCAGCCGATCTCTAAGATTGCGTGCACGTCTAAAGGTAATGCGAGGGGGTTGAACAGAAATGGCCTCGAGAGATGGGTCGCTTTTGAGGATATTCCAATGTTTAAGGACAATATGTTTAATCCTGCCTGCCATGGCCGTGTACTCTGTGGAAAAACAGCGGCGAGGAGAAGCTTGATCCCTAGATCTTTTTGTCAAAAGGGCGTGTCTTTCCGAGCGCATTGCTCTCTGAAAGAATAAACTCCTACGCAGAGAAGCCTTCTGGATATTTACACTTAACACTGTGGAACCTTTTGGTTTAAATGAAGAAATGAATTTGTCCTGTTTTCTTTGATTATTCCTATGTGCCATTGTTTTTCTTTTTATTCCCAATGGATTTTTTCTCCCACCAATGAGATGTTTTGCTTGACAATGGGAGGGGCTCTCTTATGTGTTCATTCATCTCGTGAGTGTGTGTATTCGGGTCATTGGCTATTTTATTTGAATGTGTTCACTCTATCCAATGGGATTTTGCCACTCCGTTGGGGAGGGAGATTTAAATGTCCATTCTAGTCTTGGCCCCCCATTTGACTCTGAAGAAGACCTTGTGTCGAAACGTTAGTCACCTGCACCTTAATAAATCGCCTTATATAACTGTGTGCTCCAGGACTTCTTCCTTTGATATTTGCATTTCTATCCCCCTTTTTCTGAGAGGCACCAGTTTTTGGCTAAAGTCCGCCAGCTGATGCGCGTCTTTCCATCGTATTTGGACACTTCTAGGCGTTGGGATCAGCCTTCGTACGCAGCTTCGCTGGTACTTTACGGATTAGGACAATATGACCTCTTTTGAACGCATCAACTCTACCACGAATGTCAGGTCAGAGACTTTGTCCTACACCGACGAACAAGGTGCGAGCATTATTTTACCGCACTCCTTTTTTTGAAGATACTTTGAAATCTTCAGAGCCATGTTACCTTTCTCTCTCTAAGGAATTGGAGGCCAATAAAAAGAAAGAGCAGAGGCTCCTTTGGCACTCCATTACCTTGTCCGAATACTGGAGAGAGAAGCGAATCCCTCGCGGACTTCGCGTGAATAAAGTCCCTTCTTTTGGACGAGATGATAAAGAGTTTATGACGAAATGGGAGCAGATCTTGAATAAATGTTCTTGTGACTTAATGTTATTTATTATTGAGAAAACAAAAGCCGAAAAAGAGAAAATTAGCGCTGTATGTGGACGGCTTCAAAACGAACTTGAAACCAAATGTGACCGAGCCACTTTCGATGGCATGTCTCTTAAGATTTCCCAGTCCCTGACAGCTTTTCAAAATGAACTGAAAGCATATAAACTCAAGAAATATGAACTTGACACTAGGGATTACGCGGAAGGGACCATCTATGACTGGCACGGCCCCAAATTGAAATTCTCAAGGAGACAGCGCCCAACTTTGCCCAGGTCCATGAAGGACACCAGGTTCTCCACGGCGAGCGAAGTGGACTCTTCTGACACGAGCGACATGGATACTTCACTGCAGCAACCCACCAGGCCTTTTTTAACGCACCACCACACCGGACCAAGAAGACGCGGCGGGGTACGCGTGGACGCAGGAGAGCCTCTGACCATCCGCCGCTCTCAACGCAACAGACTGAGGAGACTGTAGTCAATATCTCGGGGGTGAGGCTCACAGATAATGACAAATGTGTTTTGAGTAAAGGCCTCAATTTTTCCCCATCCTGTACTATGAACCCATTTAAACTTAAGGTTGATACATTAAAATTTTTCAGACATCTACATTTGAAACATTTTTTCTCTGCTAACACCTCTATGACTACCTATAGCAATATGGTGAGCAGCGATCCTGCTGTGTCTGATGTTGATGCTCATGCCAGGGAGTCCACTCCCTTTAAAAGAAAGTCTTTCTTTTTACCATCTACCAACCTTAATCCTACTGTTGTCACATTTAGCCGTCTAGTTGAAAACGATTTAATGAAATTGTGTCAATTCATGTTCCCTTCCAAATCAAATTTGACCAAGGCTGAATTGAAAGCGTTAAACGATTTGGAAAAAAGGTCAGACCTCATTATCAAACCAGCCGACAAAGGTGGAGCTACAGTTGTTATGAGTTTTGAGAAATACGATGCTGCTATTAAATGTCAATTGTCCAATACTAATTACTACTTGCCTTTGAGCTCTGACCCCACCGTTGAAATTAAGAAAAAGATTGATGACTTTATTGACACATCTTTTAAGAGTGGTTGGATTACTCAAAACGAGAAAGACTTTCTTACAACAGAATTTCCAATTTGTCTGGTTTTTTATGGCCTACCGAAAATTCATAAATGTTTTGACAACCCTCCCCTGCGCCCCATTGTTGCTAGTATCGGTAGTCTCACAGAGCCACTGTCATTATTCGTCGACTTCTTTATTAAGAAATTTGTTGTTGACTTGCCTTCCTTTCTAGGAGATACCACTGATGTCCTCAACATCGTTAAGGATTTGAAATGTGACAGTTACGACTTGTTAGTGTCTTTTGATGTTCAGAGCTTATACACCTGTATTCCTCATCAGATCGGTATTGAAGCTCTTTCATATTATCTAGATAAACGTCCCGATGGTTTATTTCCACCTAAGGACTTTTTGTTGACACTGTCAAAAATCATCTTGTCGAACAATTTTTTTAAATACTCCGGAAAATATTATCTTCAATCCCGTGGGACATCAATGGGTAGTTCCTTTTCCCCGTCTTATGCTTGTCTTGTTATGGGGCTGTGGGAAGAAAAATTCATATTTAATTCCCCAAACCCTTATTTGTCTAAGATCGCTCTGTTTAAGAGATATATTGATGATATTTTCGTTATTTGGAAGGGCAGTAACAATGAACTTGATGATTTCTTTTGTTATCTAAATTCTTCCACTAATTATTTGAGTTTCACCAAGGAATATAGTCTTACCGAGATCAATTTCTTAGATTTAACCATCTACAAAGAGGAAAACGGCACATTACAGACTACAATTTTTCGCAAACCTCTCTGCAAAAATACTCTCCTAAGAGCCGACAGTAATCACCCCAGCCGGCTGATTAAGAACATCCCCACTGGTCAGTTTCTTAGACTGCGCAGAAATTGCAGCTCCGAGACTGACTTTCACGTTAAAGCTTTTGACATGAAGGAGCGCTTCCGAGCCAGAGGTTATCCTGGCGAGTGTATTGATTTGGCCAATCAGAGAGCAATGCGCTCGGAAAGACACGCCCTTTTGACAAAAAGATCTAGGGATCAAGCTTCTCCTCGCCTCTGTTTTTCCACAGAGTACACGGCCATGGCAGGCAGGATTAAACATATTGTCCTTAAACATTGGAATATCCTCAAAAGCGACCCATCTCTCCAGGCCATTTCTGTTCAACCCCCTCGCATTACCTTTAGACGTGCACGCAATCTTAGAGATCTGCTGGTCCACTCGAACATTCATACGCCGCCCCTCTCTTCTTGGCTTCCTCAACCCATAGGTTTTTATCGCTGCGGACATTGCACCCACTGCTCAAACTCTTCGGATATTAAAGAATTCACGCACCCACGCACGGGCAAGAAATATAAAATCAATTCGGTAATTAATTGTAAAAGTACTCATGTTGTTTACATGTTAAAATGCCCATGCGGATTAGTGTATGTGGGACAAACCAAACGTCCTCTCAAAGTGAGAACAGCTGAACATAAGACTGCTATCCGCACCAATAACCTTGATTATGCCATAGTAGCGTCACTATCAACAGGCTAAACATGGGTCAGTGGCTTCCCTTAAATTCTGGGGATAGAAAATCACCCCACCGCCAAGAGGCGGGGGATATTGTGAATAAACTCCCTACGCAGAGAAGCCTTCTGGATATTTACACTTAACACTGTGGAACCTTTTGGTTTAAATGAAGAAATGAATTTGTCCTGTTTTCTTTGATTATTCCTATGTGCCATTGTTTTTCTTTTTATTCCCAATGGATTTTTTCTCCAACCAATGAGATGTTTTGCTTGACAATGGGAGGGGCTCTCTTACGTGTTCATTCATCTCGTGAGTGTGTGTATTCGGGTCATTGGCTATTTTATTTGAATTTGTTCACTCTATCCAATGGGATATTGCCACTCCGTTGTGGAGGGAGATTTAAATGTCCATTCTAGTCTTGGCCCCCTGTTTGACTCTGAAGAAGACCTTGTGTCGAAACGTTAGTCACCTGCACCTTAATAAATCGCCTTATATAACTGTGTGCTCCAGGACTTCTTCCTTTGATATTTGCATTTCTATCCCCCTCTTTCTGAGAGGCATCAGTTTTTGGCTATAGTCCGCCAGCTGATGCGCGTCTTTTCATCGTAGAAAGACTAAGATGTCTATTGCAGGTTACATATTAAGCAAAGTCTGTCCTTATCATCTTGTATTGTGCCAAAAATTAGCAAAGTTTGTCAATTTCACAAAAATTTGCTCAGGAAAATGCATTGGAAGGGTTAATTGCCCCTTATTCCTGAACAGGAGTGTGTTTCCAGAAATCACAGATGCTAACTTACATAGTTGGACCCATTGACTGTGAATGGACAAACTATGTAAGTTGCTAACTTACTTAGCAACTACGCTTTTTGGAAGCCCACCCCAGAGTGATTATTCACTGAACGGTTTTACCTGTCTTCATTCTAGCCCAGGACCAGTCCATGGTGGGAAATTAAACAAAATCCATTGACCTCGCAGGTTATCACTTTTTGCAGATTTTGCATGGTCTATCCATGCAATGACACTTAATTGTTGTGGTCTTGCTAATTCACCTTGTTAACTTATCTGTGATTGGTCAGGTTACTCAGATTGCCAGCACCTGTGCATTAGTGTCTTTACCTGCAATCTAACCGTTATGTCAATTAACTCTAATTGTTTGCACCTGTGTACCAGTGTTTTTTTTTTTAACTTCAGTCAGATGTGTGTTTTGGAAGAAGAACCCTGATGAAGGCAGTTGTCCTGCTGAAACGTTGGTTTTATTAATGTCTTGATTAATAATAATTATAATTAATTTTTTGCATCGTAGCTACGAGTGTGTAGCCAATTTAAATATTTTTCATGATTGTTTTTATTGGCTGGCACCTCATCACTTCAGGTGTGCGTTTCTTTCAATTTGATTAAAGATAATTACCTGAACTATTCCGAAAGCTGACATTTCATGGCCATCAAGGCCAAATATTTGATCATACCTGGTAAAGACTGTAGCGAACAGTCCAGGAAAAGGACATGTCATCTCCTGTAGCAGAGATAAGAAGAGCGACCATCAATCAGGTTTGCCATAGCTAATTTTCATTTAATAAAGGATGATGCGCTGCGGTCAATTGTGTTACCCACAGTGTGCTTTTCACGCCTTCATGATAATACTTCAAACACCTGTAACTGGCTCCAGCATGACCATAAAATGTACGAATTGATTTCTATGGCAAATTTTATGACTTACCTACTTTTATTAAGAAAACTGCTCTTTTAAGCGCTTGATACTTTGCTGCTGTGGTTCTTTTTTGTATTATTCCATTAATCCCCATTTAAATGGATCTTAAATAAAATGGGGGGAAAAAAAACTAGTCGTCTAATTAGTTGAAAATACTAATTAATAAAGACACCCTATCCGTAGAAGAAGAAGCTAATTAGAATTGGACCAGTTGTATACTGATTTAGCTAAAGGAGCATATATTAGATCTCGGGCCAAATGGTTAGAAGAAGGTGAAAAACACTCTAGTTACTTTTTTGCAATGGAAAAGAGAAATAATAAAAGAAAATTTTTATATGCTTTAAATGTTAATAGTAATGTATGTAAGGACCCTTTGTTAATTTCTGAATTTGTATATAATTTTTATAGTAATCTTTATAAATCCAATTTTAATGAAATCGAATGCAAAAACTTTATACAATACATGGGTCAAATCCCTAAGATTTCTAATGATTTCAGAAATGTATGTGAAGCTGACCTTTCTTTTGCAGAGTTAAGAAAAGCTGTAAAATCATTGAAAAAAAGTAAAGCGCCTGGTATTGATGGTATATCTAATGAATTTTATTTACATTTTTGGGAACAACTAGAGGAACCAATGTTTAACATGCTTAAAGAATGCCTTACAGAAGGCGAGATGACCGCTACGATGAAACAAGGAGTCATTTCTCGTATCCCTAAATTGGATAAGGATCCTCTTTTAATGGATAATTGGCGACCAATTACTTTATTAAATACAGATTATAAAGTGTTGGCGCTTATTTTCGTGAACAGGATCAAAACAGGCTTGAACGACATAATTAATGAAACCCAAACTGGATTTTTGAAAGATCGCCACATTAGTAGTAATATTATATTGGTGTTGGATCTAATTGATTATGCTGATTCAATTGACTCTGAGGCAATTATACTTTTCCTTGATTTTTGTAAGGCTTACGACACAATAGAGCACAAGTTCCTTTTCCAATCCTTAAAAACCTTTGGTTTTGGCATTAAGTTTATTTCTACCATTGAGATGTTTTATAAAGATATTAACAGATCTGTAATGATTAACCACAATACAACTAAAAGATTTAATATTCATAGAGGTGTTCATCAAGGCTGTCCGATATCTGCATTTCTTTTCATCTTGGTGGTAGAATTACCAATTTGTCCGTCAACATCTTAATTTTTTCCCAAAGTAAAAAAAAACAAATACCATTCTAAACAACCGGCTTCAACGAGACCTATCAATTATAGGAAGAGTGTTACTATCCAAAGCGGAAGGGATATCTTGTTTTGTTTACCCTGCCTTATCCTTATTTGTAGACAAGAAAACAAGTAATGATATAAACAAAATGTTTCTTAACTTTATATGGAAGAATAAACAGCATAAACTTAAAAAAAGTCATAACTAACAAAAGAGTTGAAGGAGGGCTTGATGTTATTGATTTTTTGATATTAATAACACATTTAAAGTCAACTGGCTGAAAGATCTATACTTAATATAGAATCTTTTTGGTATTTCATACCTAATTATATTTAAAAAAAAATAGGAGGTCTACGTTTTGTGATGAAATGTAACTATTCTCCTGCAAGACTACCTGTTAAACTTTCCAAATTTCATGAACAGGCTTTGTTGGCATGGAAATTATGTTATGTCCACAATTTTTCCCCTCAAAAAACTATTTTGTGGAACAACAGGGATATAACAATGAGAAACAAATCCTTATTTTTTTCAAAATGGGTCGAAAAGGATATAACTAATGTGATTGATTTATTTGATACAAATGGTAAGATACTTAAGTATAAAAATTTCATTGAAAAAGATAATTTCCCTATACATTATAAAGAATTTAACTCTGTGGTACAGGCAATACCTTCAGGAATATCTCAACTACTACAATCTTATTTATGTTTTGGAGTGCATTCCAAGATTGATTCAGAACTTGTCGTAGGTAGTTTTTCTATAATGGATAAGAAATGTAATAATAAATTGATAAGACAAGTCTTTCAGTCCAGGAACAAGATCTCACCTAGAGGGAAGTTTTTTTGGAATTCTCTCATTTCAGATATCATATGGAAAAAAGCATGGTTGCTTCCTCACAAATTTTGTATATCCAATAAAGTTAAAGAAACTCATTTTAAAATTTTGCACAAAATGTATCCTTGTTCTTCCGTGTTGGCAAAATTTATGGACATTGATGATAATTGTAATTTTTGTAAACAAGAAAAGGAATCTATCATACACTTATTTTTTGAATGTAAATGTGTAAAAGAATTTTGGAGTGAGTTAAGTACTTATTTTTTCAATTTAACTAACAAGATACATGCTTTTACATTGAAAGACATGTTATTATGAAGATAAGGTAAAAATGTATGAGTTTGTGGCCAATTTCTTTATTTTCTCTGGAAAATTTTTTATTCACAAGAACAAATATTTGAAATCGCACCTAAATGTTCTGTATTCTTAGCTGAAATGGATTACTTAATGAAATACTTAAAAAGGATTAAAGATAAAAAGAATGTCATTTTTTTACAGTATTATGAGAAAATTTTTGATGTGTAACCCCTTGCAAGACATTTGCAAAATCCATTTGTTTCTAATTTTTTTTCTCTCTCTCTTTTCTTTTTCTTGTGTTTTTGCTACCTTGTGTTAATTCTTTTAGCATGGTTCAAAGTGGAATTGTACGTTGAATTTTTGCAAGAAAAAAAAAATTGAAGCAAAAAAAAATGGCAGTTCAAGGCAGCTGATCACAGCATGCCATTAGATCGACGTTGTGTATATTTTGAGAGCGTGAGGCTGGTCTGTTACTGTAACTGGGCAGTTGTAGTGGGGTGCAACACACACACACACACACACACACACACACACACACACACACACACACAGCAACTACCTATGTTATTTCTCACTAGGTTTAGCGGTGCTGTTTGTATTGTTTTCTGTTTTGGAAGTGACAACAGTGAGGCTTTTCCTTTTGTCCCTTTTGTTCTTAGTTGAGGAAATCTGCAACAAGTGTCCTCCCTTTTGGTTATATTCCTTTCTTTGATTTAAACAGCACCGGGTTGCCCTTTGTTCCCTTAGTTTGCCTTGCATCTTTGTGTGGTAAAAGCCATCTTTTTGTTAATAAACACCTTTCCATTTTTAAACAAACATAACATCCTTTGTTTTATGTTGCCGCCTTGAGCCTGGCATAAAACTAAGGTTTAATGTTATCGTCTGAATAAATAACGTGACCTGTACAGTGCAATTGTTTTAATGTTAGAGCTATTGTAGTGTAATAGACCAAGCTAGTGGAAGGACGAAGACAGCTCAAGACGTATAGCAATATACAATATTTATTATTGTTAAATAAACTCATGGACAAACCGCAGGGTAGCCAACAGATCCTCTAATCAGTCACAGGAGGGCGCTCTTGCACAACGCATAACAGCCAAAAAAACACAAGAGGTGTATAAATATTAGGGTGAATAAATATCACAAATGCATAAATAACACAGGTGTATACAGTGGCAAGAAAAAGTATGTGAACCCTTTGGAATTTCTTGGTTTTCTGTGTTAATTTGTCAGAAATTGTGATCTGATCTTCACCTAAGTCTAGAGTATTAACAAATACACTGTGCCTAAAATAATAGCATAAAAACTTTTAGTTCTCTGTTGAGAAAAATCATGAACACCTCAGTGGAAAATGTAAGTGAACCCTTGGAATGAATAACTGGTTGACCCCCCCCGGCAGCAATAATCTCAACCAAGCGTTTTCGTTAAGCATAGATCAGCTCTGCAAAATGTTCAGTAGAAATTTTAGCAAAAATAGAATACATGCACGCACATCCAAAATCAGATATCACAGGTGCAGGACCCAAAAAACAGTAGAAAAGAATAAAAGTCCGCACACTGTTTAAGTTGCCTCCAAAAGACTTTATTCCTTGCACAATGTTTCGGCCGACGTGGCCTTCGTCAGGTGAGTTCCACACATGTGATGGGGTGGGGGTGGGGGTTTATATACACTGAACACAGTAGACGGACTAAACCAAAGTGCAATGAGTCCCAATAGACAGAAATGATCACATCAACCCCATATTACCTACGATACCAAAACAACAATACATACATATCAAAAAGAAGTGAAGGCATATCAACAATGCATATAGTAGGCTACTCTCCACAACAATCAGCACATTTAATGTTGTATGCAATTCAAGTTGCATCCAAATGATACAGCCTAGTATCTCGTAGGTATATTTTGAACCCATAGGTCAAGCATAGGTACAGTTTAAAACCCCAATTTGTACTCATGCAAAGAATTCACAAACACATCAAAATCAGTCAGAAACACATTCCGTGCAAAAACTAAAACTGACAATAGTAGCTACAATTCATAAAAAAGGTTAGTGATCAAACTTTCTATAGTAAACTTCGCTCAGATCCTACAAACCCATTTAAGCTCTCTGTGCATAATAAATTGAAATTTTGGATGGATCGAGGTGACCTGACCAAAAATGAATTTGAATTCATGAAAATGATTTCCCTGTGACTCCAGTCAGTTATACTCTTCCTAAGGTCCATAAATCGCAGACTACACTACTTCCGTGGCGACCCATCATGAGTGGTATCGGGTCTTTGACATCTGGCATATCCGCCTTTGTTGATCATTGCCTTAAATCTTGGGTTACTAATCTCCCTTCTTACATCAGGGATTCCATTGATTTTATAAATAAACTCAAGGCTATTCAGTTGCCTGTTGATTTTATTTTAGCGACATTAGATGTTTCCAGCCTCTACACCAATATCCCTCATGGAACTGAGGCAGTTAACCATTTTTTAAATTTGAGACCACTCACTGACAAACCAATTAAGAAGTGCATCTCTGATCAGACTGAAACGGTATTAACCTCTAACTATTTACTCGGGCCGGTAGGCCACGAGTCTAAGTTTCAGCACCGTTCTTCTTCTTCTTTTTTTTTTTCGGGGTCGCGATTGTCCTGCTCATGCGCGCGCGGTTTCGCGATTGGCCCAGGCCTAGACCTGGCCCGAGTACAGGCTCTGAGGAGCCTCTTGTTCCTTTTTAAAAATACATACTACTTGCAGACGAAGGGCACAGCCATGGGCAGCACTATGGCACCTAATTACGCAAATTTGTACATGGGTCACTTTGAACAAAGACGTGCTGGACCCTGATATCAATGCTTTCCACTCCTATATTTTGCTGTATCTGATGATTTGTTTATCATCTGGACAGGTGACGAGGAATCCCTTAGGGCATTCCACCAATATCTGAACTCGGCCAACCCACACCTGAATTTTACTCTTGAATGCAGTGACACCAGCATTAGCTTTTTAGACGTAAAGGTAATTAGGCATGGAAACTCTATTTTTACTGACCAATTTTGCAAACCTACAGACAGGAACACACTGTTGCGCGGCAATAGCTTCCTTCCTACCCACCTTAAGAGAAGTCTGCCCATTAGCCAGTTTCACCGTGCCGGAGAATCTGTAGCTCTGACTCCCTATATCAGAGTCAAGCCACAGACCTGAGCAAATGATTTTTAGAGAGGGGTTATAAGAGTGAGTGGGTTGATGTGGCTGCTAATCGCTTCTGTGCCATTACACAGGAAGAGTGCCTTAAGCCCTGAACCAAGGCAAACAAAGACCAGACTCTCTTCTGCTTTATGAAATATTCGCCAGTTGGCTTTGAACTCTCCAAAGTCATTCGCAAACGCTGGCACATAATTGAAACGGACCCTAAACTGAAGCAGGTACTCAGGGAGCCGCCGTCCATCGTATTTAAGCGCCCTCCTAATTTAAAAGACAGGCTAGTGAAGTCCTATTTCCCAGAAAAACGGGATACCTTCGTGAACGACCTGCCTGAAGGAACTGCCTGCCTGTGGGAACTGTGCGCAATGTGGTTACACCATCAAAAGCAAAACATACACACATCGTCATAGCGGAAAGTCTTACAGAATTCATGGTGTTATTATGTGCAGTAGCACGCATGTAATTTATCTGATTAAAGCCCTTGTGGCTTGGCCTACGTTGGTAAGACGAGCAGGCAACTTAAAACTCACGAACACAGGAGTAACATCCGTAGTGGGGATGAGCGCAATCCCGTAGCTGCACATTTTAAATAAGCGGGACACAACATTAGCACTCTACGCTATATGGGTATCGAGAAGGTTAAAAAACCCCCCCGTGGTGGGGATTATGATAGGATACTTCTACAGCGCGAAACTTATTACATTTATACCCTCAGTACAATGGCTCCTTTTGGTCTCAATGAAGAGTTCGACTTAAAACCTTTTTTATGAATTGTAGCTACTATTGTCAGTTTTAGTTTTTGCATGGAATGTGTTTCTGACTGATTTTGATGTATTTGTGTTTTCTTTGCATTTGTACAAATTGGGAGTTTTAAACTGTACCTATGCTTGACCTATGGGTTCAAAATATACCTACGAGATACTAGGCTGTATCATTTGGATGCAACTTGAATTGCATACAACATTAATTGTGCTGATTGTTGTGGAGAGTAGCCTACTATATGCATTGTTGATATGCCTTCACTTCTTTTTGTATGTATGTATTGCACTTTGGTTTGGTCTGTCTACCGTCTTCAGTGTACATAAACCCCCACCCCCACCCCTATCACATGTGTGGAACTCACCTGACGAAGGCCATGTCGGCCGAAACGTTGTGCAAGGAATAAAGTCTTCTGGGAGGAATTTAAATAGTGTGCGGACTTGTATTCTTTCTTACAGTAGAAATTTTAGCCTATTCTTGCTGACAGAACTGTTTTAGATCTGTCATGTTCCTTGGATGTCTTTGGTGTATGGCTGTCCTCAAGTCATTCCATAGCATCTCTATTGGGATAAAGTCTGGGCTGTGACCACTCTAAAACACAGATTTCATTCTTCTGAGGTCATTCTGTTGTGGACTTGCTCCAGTGTTTTGGGTCATTGTCCTGTTGCATCACTAAACTTCGACTGAGTTTCAGTTGATGTACAGACATTCTCACATAATCCTGACGAATTTTCAGATAAATGTGGGAATTCATTTTCCACTCAATGATAGCAAGCTGGCCAGGCCCTGATGCAGCACAGCAGGCCCAAATCATGATGTTTCCCACACCATACTTTACAGTAGGGATGATGTTGTCATGGTGATATGTAGAGCCCTTGTTACAGCAGATGTAGTGTTGTGTGTTGTTTCCAAATAGTTCAATTTAGGTTTCATCTGTCCACAAAACATTTTGCCAGTACTATCATGGAATGTCAAGGTACTCTTTCATGAACTTCGGGCGTGCAGCAATGTTCTTTTTGGTAAGCTGCGGCTTCCCTCGTGGTGTCCTGCCATAGACACCCTGCTTGTTCAGTGTCTTATGTACTGTTGACTCATGAACAGAGATGTCATCCAGTTCTAATGATGCCTTCATATCTTTGGCTATCATTCAGGGTTGTTTCTTCACCTCATTCATGAGTCTTCGTTGTGCATTTTGTGTTAAGAACAGACGGAAACTCCAAATGCAGATCAAACTCAGCAGGGCGTTTATTAGACGTGGGATTCGATCCCTTACTCATGGTCAGTTCAGAAAATAGTCAGAAGCCAGCAAACAGATAGATACAGAATCGAGCAGAATCGTAATCAGTAATACAGGCCAAGATCGGGAAACCAGGAAATCAGTCCGCACAAAGACAATGAACAAAAAGGGGGAAAATAAACTAAAGGAATGAAGGGAATGGGGAAAAGGGTAAGGGAAAAATAGGGAAGGAGAGATTAGGGAAACTAACTAAACAATTGGGAACACAGGGGCAAAGGGAATACAAGGACCTATCAATCACACTGCAATCTCACTTCAAACACAAAACTAAAATATATAGACTGATACAAACAGACAAATACTCTCAAAAGAGCAATCACAAACCAAATAGCGCAGAGACGAACCAACCAGACAGAGTCAAGGGAAGAATGAATCGACTTGGAACAAAGGGGGAATGGGATATTTAAGCACAAGACAATTAACGTGATTGCCTGACTAGATAAAGGGAACAGCTGTGGCAGGAAGCCAGAGAGGGCGGAGCCAGGAAGAGCAGGACAGGGATAGGCGAGTAGAATGGAAAGGGCATGGAAACCTATGCTAATCTGCTCTACACACCCAGGCCCTGATTCTAAACTACTCTCAGGTGCAGACAGGCAGCAAGAACAGAATGAAGGAAGTTAGAATCACCTCACCGAATTAACAGGGGAATTAGTGTGTTAACAAGGACTGACAGGAGGGAAGAACACAAGGATTACACTGACAAAGACAATCAATCAGAACAATACACAATCACTCAGAAAAATAACAAAAGGTACATAAATGAAAATAAAAACTCACAATAATGAAAACTAAAAATAACAGGCAGACAAAATCCTACTTTCTAACATTTTGATTGGCTGTCAACTCCTTGGTAGAGTAGTCACAGTCCCAAATTACCTCCATTTGTAGATTGCTTGGCTGACTGTAGAGAAGTAATGTTCTTAAGTCTTTGAAAGAACTTTGTAACCCTTTCCAGCTTTATGCAAGTCAACAATTCTTGATCGTAGATCCTCTGAATGCTCTTTTTGACGAGGCATGGCCCACACAACATGGAGGTAGTATAATAGAACTGGAGAGAGCGAGGAAGTACCACCCCTATTACTTTCAATGGGAGATGCTAGGCTAGCTACCTCAGTCCAGGAAGTACGGAATTGACCAACGCCATCTATAAAAATGGCGTTCCATGGGTGCTTATTTCCGGCACCATTTCATAAGATTGCCAATCTGATTACACAGCACAAATGGCCAAGAAAGTGTGTCAGCTGTGCAGATTGGCGAATGTTTTCAAGGGGAAATGACGAGCAACGCTGTTAATGCGGAACGCGCACACACTTTTCACTCCTTGCGTTGAATTGCTGGAGTCAGAGCAACAGCTGGACAACCAAACTCGTGCACGAGCTGTCATCAAGCTTTAAGTATCAGTTCTTATTTTACAGGCCCTCTTGAAAACATCAAACAGTTGCGTCAGACAAACAGCAAAATAATGAAGGATTACTGAATACATTTTCTTTTGTTTTTGCTTTATTTGGCAAGAAAAAAATGCACACTTTTCAACTGGTGTCTATGGAACCACCACATCATTGGCCACAAAATTGTCTCCAGTGGGAAACGCAGAAGCAGGAAGCTAACATGCTAACTGGCTGGAGCAAAGGTACTTCCTCGTTCTGTCTGATTCTATTACATATCTCTATGGACAACACCCTCAAACAAATTTTCTAAACAGGACTCCAGGTAAGGTAGCATCTGACTCCAAATAGCTTTTTATGAAGTGATGAACTCAAGGGTTCACATACTTTTTCCACTGGCACTATTGGGTTTTCATGCTTTTTCTCAATGAAAATCTAAAAGATCACACATTTTATGGTGCTATTATTTTAGGCACAGTGTATTTGTTAATACTCTAGACTTCGGTGAAGATCAGATCACAATTTCTGACAAATTAACACAGAAAACCAAGACATTCCGAAGGGTTCACATACTATTTCTTGCCACTGTATACACCTGTGTTATTAATGCATTTTTGATATTTATTCACCCTAATATTTATACACCTCTCGTGTTTTTTGGCTGTTAAGCGTTGCACAAGAGCACCCTCCTGTGACTGATTAGAGGATCCGTTGGCTACCCTACAGTTTGTTCATGAGTTTATTTAACAATAATAAAGATTGTATATTGCTATATGTCTTGAGCTGTCTTCGTCCTTCCACTAGCTTGGTTTATTACACTACAATAGCTCTAACATTATAACAATTGCACTGTACTTGTCACGTTATTTATTTGGACGATAACATTAAACCTGAGTCCACCTTATCCTGCTTCATGGCATTTTTGCTCTCCTCCAATACTCCTCTCATTCTCAGGAAAGCTTTGATATCTTCCTCCATTGCAGACACAGTTCTAAAATGTGACTGTTAAAAAGAGTATAGTAGCGTCAACACCAAATGTCTTTAACACTTAACGCGCCAATATCAGCTACGTTAACATTAGTTGCAGTTACAAAGAGTTTTGCTTTACTTTCTGTGCATGCACAATAAAAACAAGAATAATTTAGCAAACTATCTTTTTTCATAAGTATACGGACAACTGCAGCCTCCACCAGCAACACATCCAGATATGCTGCGGGTTCATGCGGTTAGCGCCTACTGAATGACCCGGAAGTTTGCGTAATCTCGCAAAAAAGTATTGCATTATCTCACAAATGTTTTGCCTTATCTCGCAAAAAGTATTGCATTATCTCGTAAAAGTTTTTCGTTATCTCACAAAAATATTGCTTTATCTTGCAAATACATTGCAAGATCTCGCAAAAGATTCCTCAATTTTTTTTTTTCCCTTCAATTTTTTTTTCATCTCAATAGCCCCTAAGGGGCTCCGTACCATCAAGTCGGGCATGGTGTATAACAACAGTTTCCAATCTTATCTCTAAACAGTACCTGTGGGTACAGTTCATTTGATTAATTTGCTACTAATGATGTACAGTATAATCAAGACCTTGACAAGTAGAGATAGGTGTCCCCATGCAGGTCTAAGATATAAAAAAAAAAGCTATCCTCTGGTCAATGTTATGTTGCATGATAATAATATTATTATTATTATTATTATTATTATTATTATTATTAGGGTCCCACTTTATATTAAGTGTCTCTAATACCTGTGTACTTATACGGTAACTAGTGGGGTAGGTACTAAGGAACTACACTGTAAGTACACACTGGTACATTGTATCTACAGCTCTAATACCTGTGTAATTACACATATGTAACAATGCACTAAATGGTATGTGTAAGTACAAATGTGTAATGAGAAATTGGTAACACTCTTTTTCACTTCAGTAAGTACATGTGTAACAGGAATTATGAAACTACACTTTGTAACAACATGTATTCACGCAAGTGTTTTCCACTTCCACAGAGCTCTTCAATATTGTAGCTACCAATTGTAAATACAATTGAAACATAGAGGAAATTATGTTTAATTCCAGTGTAAATGCAATGTACTTACAACCTGCAGGACCAATGTTAAATTAGAATTACCACTGAAGTAGGCTGGACTCACCTTGTAATATCAGTGTACTTACTTTCAAAGACCAGAGGAACTTTTCACTTAACCTAAAGTGTAATTCTTGGGTCATTTTTGTAACGTCAAGTTACATGGAGGAACTGTTCACTTAATCTAAAGTGTAATTCTTGGGTCATTTTTGTAATCAAGCGTAGTTACATGGTAACTCCAAGGAACTGTTCACTTAATCTAAAGAGTAATTCTTGGGTCATATTTGTGTAACAACAGCTGGGTTAACTCCACAGGAACCGCTCACTTAAAATAAAGTGTTATTCCTTCATGATTGTGTAACATCAGCATAGTAACATAGTAACTCCACAGAACTGTTTGCTGATATGAAGTGTAATCCAAAAGTCATGATTATGCAACATCAGTATAATTGCGCGTAACTCCACAGGAACAGTTCACTTAAAAGTGTAATTCTTGGGTCATTTTTCCGTAACATCAGCATAGTTACATGGTAACTCCACAGGAACTGTTCACTTAATCTAAAGTGTAATTCCTGGGTCATGATTGTGTAACATCTGCATAGTAACTCCACAGGGACTGTTCGCTGATATGAAGTTTAATCCAAAAGTCATGATTATGTAACATCGGTATAATCACGTGGTAACTCCACAGGAACAGTTCACTTGAAGTGTAATTCCTGGGTCATGATTGCGTAACATCAGCGTAGTAACATGGTAACTCCACAGGAACAGTTCACTTAATGTAAAGTGTAAAACATTGGTCATCGCTGTGTAATATCAGTGTACTTGCATGTTAACTTCACAGGAAAAATATACAAAATATGTTAACTCCACTTAACGGTAAGATACAAGTTGAAATAAATGCCCAAGTGTTAAACCTTGATCAACTTTCAGTAACAAAAATGTAGTGGATGGCAAAAAAGAGAGTATGCAGTAAAGATAAATATCGATGTTTATTAATGCTCAATACACCCAATAGTGTATCTACTTCTAATCTAAAACTTAAGTGTACCAGCATTGCTGAGTTAACATTAGAACGACCACAAGGTTCTTCAGACTGCATCTTTCTAAAAATAGAATAGCTATGCCAATTTAACATACTGCCAATGTTTGAAATTAGCAAAATTTTATTAAAAAATATTAGTATACCGCCAAAGGCAGTATCTTCTTATTTGATCACCTGTTATTCATGCTTGTGACATGCATTTCTTTTCCTTTCAATGTGCCAAAAGTAGCCTAACTGTTAATTGCAAAAATGTAAGAACATAAACATTCACTTAAATTGTACTTCAAATTGTGCAACTAAATTAAACATTATGGCCAAGGTTGAGTAATCAACTGCAATTATCACAGGGTAATCACAGCCTAAAATGTTTTGAATATGTATTTTCATAATAATAATTGAACTTAAAACCTCAAGCTACTGATGTAGTATCTATCTCAACTTATATTTTATTGGCAGCAGTTTACGTGTTTTTTTGTCATTTTCAATGGCAGACCTGAGGTCTGATGTCAGTGACTCAAGGCATCGCTTTGCAAAGTCAAAGAGCTTCTCCTCCTTGACTCGGAATTTTGGGATGCTTTGGTAAAACTCTGGATCAACAAGTTGAATTTCGCCACAACAGCAGTTAGCATAAGTGTATTTCGGTCAACTCCCACTTTGGTGCAAGCCTTACTAATGCTCCCAAATTTCTTGAAGGCATATAAAACTTTCTTGTAACGCTTCAGTATGTCCTCTGGGGTTGTTTCATAATGTGAAAATCTTTCTTTTTTATTGAAAGGCATAGTATGTGTTTTTAATATTATTTATCAATACCTTCCCCTCCATTTTATCCCTGTTTCCCATTCTATTGTGCAGAAAATCTCACCTGAGCGACCGCCAAATTGTCATGAAGGGATCAAGAAGGTTTGTTTTCTCTGACAAACCAGCACTATTTGGTCTTAACATTTGCCATGTCTCTTGTGTTAATGCATTTTGCAGTCATGCTACGTGGCAGAGGAAAAGAGGCTGGGTGTTTGGGATGATGGAAGTTCTTCTACCAGTCCTGAAGATGGTGAAGGACCGTTCAGGAACACATTGATACCCATTATCAAAAAAAACACATTCGAAGGGGGTCAACTGTTTACAGTGACAATTGGAAGCATATCTTAATGCTCTCCAGTCACAAGGATACAGACACCTTACTGTTAATCATATAGAACATTTTGATCCCCAAACTGGTTGCCGCACGCAACATATTGAACGGGCCTGGCTAGCCATCAAGGCACAGGTATCACGATTCAGGGGCAACAAGACCACAAAACTTTTAAGAGAAGTTTTGAAATTCATCCAGTGGCACTACTGGCTGGGAAGAAGAAATAGGAAGGGTGCCTTGGCACAGTTGATCCATGATATTAGACAAGTGTACAAGTTTAGATTTAATTGAAGTTGCAGTTTGCAGCATTGCATGCATTTTTTCTAGACAGCCTCTGTTATTGAAAAAAGTTTGCTGATGTTTTTTCAGTGATGAAAAGTAGGTTAATTGAACCTGTAAAGTATAATTCAATACTATTGTGCAATCAATGCTTGGGGACCATTTAGAACGTGTCAGAAGATGATGTTGCATGTTGAACTATTGTGTCTTAGCAATAAAAGCAATGGTATAAAAATATAAATATTTGAAAAAATTCCTTATTCTCCCCCCACCAAAGGGACAGCCTTTAAAGGTTTTCAGTTGGCCACATCCAATTAAGTATTCAATATTTTCCAAATGGAAAGGGAATATTGGGCACTAGGCTCTTGTAATAATCAATCAATTAAGAGTAATATTAACATTGTAATGCAGTAAATGCAGTGTACTAATCAATACTACATACAGTACAATACACTGTTCATATGAATAATTGCACTATAACAAGTTTTGGACATTTGCAACCTTGCATATGAGTGTTATGAATAATAAATGATCAGTTCCTGTTAAATTATCATTCGATTACAATTGATTTTACACAGTAATGACCAATGTAACTGCACTACTGTTTTTGGCTTAGCTTATGGTTTCTTTTGCATATATGTTTGGTAAAGAGGTAATAGGTACACACTTTATATTAAGAGGACAATTCCTGTGGAGTTACCATATAAATATGCTGATGTGACACAATAATGACCTACAGATTACACTTTAGATTAAGTGAACAGTTCCAGTGGAGTTGCCATGTTAGTATACTTTTTACACAGCGATGAACAATGTTTTACACTATATAATGAAACGGCTCCTGTGGAGTTACCATGTGACTATGCTGATGTTACACAATCATGACCCACGAATTACACTTTAGATTAAGCGAACGGTTCCTGTGGAGTTACCATGTTACTACGCTGATGTTACATAATCATAACCCAGGAATTACACTTTAGATTAAGTGAACAGTTCCTGTGGAGTTAGCATGTCACTATGCTGATGTTACTCAATCATGACCCAAGAATTACACTTTAGATTAAGTGAACAGTTCCTGTGGAGTTACCATGTAACTACGCTGACGTTACACAAAAATGACCCAAGAATTACACTTTAGATTAAGTGAACAGTTCCTGTGGAGTTACCATGTAACTACGCTGACGTTACACAAAAATGACCCAAGAATTACACTTTAGATTAAGTGAAAAGTTCCTCTGGTCTTTGAAAGTAAGTACACTGATATTACAAGGTGAGTCCAGCCTACTTCAGCGGTAATTCTAATTTAACATTGGTCCTGCAGGTTGTAGTACATTGCATTAACACTGGAATGTCATAATTTCCTCTATGTTTCAATTGTATTTACAATTGGTAGCTACAATATTGAAGAGCTCTGTGGAAGTGGAAAACACTTGCGTGAATGCATACAAAGTGTAACATAATTCCTGTTACACATGTACTTATGAAGTGAAAAAAAAAGAGTGTTACCAATTTCTCATTACACATTTGTACTTACACAACCATTTAGTGCATTGTTACAATATGTAATTACACAGGTATTAGAGCTGTAGATACGATGTACCAGTGTTACTTATTATTATCATTACTCCCCTAACCATGTAATACTCAGGTATTAGAGACACTTAATATAAAGTGGGTAATTATATGATTGTTTTAAACACAAAAGCCGATTTCAAAATATATGTAGTAAATCATGGAAAGTAAAAATAGCGATGGTTCACTAGAAACAAAAAAAAATCGCCAACCTTCAAAAAATAAAAAATAGGATTGAAGAGTGAATTAAACCAAAGACTGCATTTATTTTTACTGTAAAAAGAACAGCTTGGGACACTTTTTTTTTCAAAAAGGGAGGCAGAAGGGACAAGCTGGCAATAACACTAAGGTGACTGACCAGCTTTTCAATTGCAGTGCAGTGGTGTGAGTGAAAGATGACATTTCACAGCTATTTCCCATTTCCCCCAGCAAAGTTCAAATGTTGCTATCTGACCAGGGAATGGCAACTAGTCGCTTCGACTGCAGACTTGGGGCAATAATGAAAATGGAAAAGAAGAAAGAAGTACAGGAAAGAACAACTTACTTAAAAATGAAAATTTTGTTCTTTTTTATTATATTGTTCAATATTGTTTCTGCTGGAGCAGGTTGAGGATTCAACAATATTCATTATCCAGGATGATGTCCATAAGAGGTTAGTGGGAGCGAGTGGGTATGGGCTTTATTTTAAACACCATTCATGACAGGTTACAGGCCTTAATTTTTGGCACAAACGATCATTCAGGTTATGTGAAGGTTACGCAAACTCAATGTCACATGAATGGTTGCTGTTCTTGCAAAATGCTGCAGCTGATAGTGAACCATAGTAAAATTTGCATGTGAATGTACGGTAGGCCCGCGAATTCACCATTCATAACAGCTTTGCATGAGCAATACAAACCTGTGCAGACGGTGATTGTCATCGAGCTGACTGGTCTGTTCTCTCTCATGCACGTGTTCACTCAACAATAACATTTGATCTCCCAAAAAACATTCGTCAAGTACTAAAGCAATGTCTCAACACTGAAGTAAACAATAAATTCATTAGAAGTTGTGGTGTATGCCGTAGTCTGTTAGAGTACTTAATATTTCCATATTGTGATGGTCCAGTGACTTTTATGTAGCTCGGAAATACTTTGTCATTTATTTACCTTTAGAATTTAATATTCTCGTGTCATGTTTTACTTTTTTTTTTTTTTTTTTGAGCCAATGGATTACTGTTGTCAACAAATAGCTGTAATGGTAGCTTTTTAACACAAAGATGGACTTATTCATGATGTAAAATTTGTTACAAGGAAATCATACAGACCTGCACATTGCGCAGTGGTCATTGTCCCACAGTTCAACCATAGTCTCATCCGAAAGTTGCATGACGGTGAATCTTAATCCAGCAGTTGAGTTTGCTGTCAGCTAAATAAAGGGTATTCAGAATCAGAAAAAAAAATCTGAAAGAATTTATTGTCATTGCATAAAAGTACACAACAAAATTTGAGCAACTCAAATGGTGCAATCAACAAACAAACAAACAAACAAACAAACAAAAAAGCTCATAAATGTAATTAATATAAATATATTCATAATATAAATAAATTTAAATAGTATTATAAAACTTTAAAGTGCAGCAGGTACTGGGCAGTAAAGTGTCAAAAGTAAATATGCTCATTTTTGTTGATTAACAGTACGTATTGCAGTTGGAAAGAAACTGTCTCAGTCTGGAAGTACATGCTTTGGCAGTCCTGTAGCATCTGCCAGATGGTAACAATTCAAAGAGATGGTGGCCAGGGTGCGAGGGGTCTTTTAGAATGCTTTTTGCCCTGCTGGTGTAGCGCACAGTGGCAAGTTCTTCCAGAGGGGGCAGGGGGCAGCCGGTGATCTTTTCTGCAGACTTGATGACTCTCTGTAGAGCATTTTTATCTGCAGCACTGCACCCTGCATACCGCACAGAGATGCAGTATGTGAGGACACTCTCAATGGTTGCCCGGTAGAATGCAACCATCAGCCTCGTCACCACACTGTTCCTCCTGAGCACTCTGAGGAAGTGGAGTCTCTGCTGTGCTATTTTAATTGTCATGGTGGTATTTGGTAACCAGGAGAGGTCCTCTGAAACATGAACCCCCAGGAATTTGAAAGTCTGCACCCTTTCCACACACACTCCGTTAATGCTCAGGGGGGGCGGGTCTGCGTCCCGCTTCTTCCTGAAATCCAGGATCATCTCCTTTGTTTTAGTGGTGTTCAGTGTAAGGTGATTCCCACAGTCTCTGTACCTTATCCCTGTATGCAGATTCATTCCTCTCTGAGATGAGCTCGACAACAGTTGTGTCGTCCGCAAATTTAATGATGGTGTTGGACAAGTGGGCTGGTGAACAGTCATATATGTACAGAGAATGTAGGAGAGGGCTCAGCACACAGCCCTGCGGGGAGCCGGTGCTGAGGGTGATGGAGGAGGAGATGTAGGAGCCAGTTTTAACTCTCTGTGGACGCTCTGTCAGGAAATCTTTGATCCAGGAGCAGACGGAAGAGGAGAGACCTAATTCCAGCAGTTTGCCAGCCAGGATGTCCGGCATGATTGTGTTCAATGCCGAGCTGAAATCAATGAAGAGCAACCTCACGTAGCTCTTCTGGTGTTCCAAGTGATTCAGTGCGGTGTGGACATTGATGACAATAGCGTCTTCTGTTGACCTGTTGGTTCTACAGGTGAACTGATGTGCGTCAAACGAGGATGGAAGGCTGGCTTTAATGTATTGGAGGACCAGTTTCTCAAAACACTTCATTATTACAGGAGTGAGTGCAATTGGTCGATATCCGTTGAGGTCCTCTGAGGCTTCATTTTTGGGGACTGGGATAATGGTAGCTGACTTTAACCAGGGTGGTATGGAGGCTTGTGCCAGGGAGATGTTAAAGATCTTGGTAAAGACCCCAGCGAGTTGGTCAGCACATGCCTGGAGCACTTTACAGGGTACACTGTCCAGTCCTGCAGCTTTCCTTGGATTTACTGACCTCAACACACGCCTCACGTCCTGTTCCTTCTGTTCCAGTGGGGGGAGGGGGTCAGCGTTGGAAGGTGGCATGGAGGGTGAGGTGGTTGTTGTGTTGACCTCGAACCTGGCAAAGAAGTGGTTCAGCTCCTCAGCCAGAGCACCATCAGTGGGCATAGTGCTGTTTTTTCTGCCTCTGTAGTTTGTTAGGTGCTGCAGCCATTGCCACACCCTCCGTAGGTCATTGTGCGTGAGGTGGTCCTCAATTTTTCCCTTGTAAGCCTCCTTTGCTTCCTTTATGCCCCTCTTTAATTCAGCTCTTGCAGCGCTGTACTGTGCTTTGTCCCCTAACCTGTAAGCGGTGTTGCGGTTCTTAAGAAGCCTTTAGACCTCACTCGTCATTCAGGCTTTCTGGTTAGGAAACCTATGGATATGCCTGCGGACTATGACATGGCCTGCACAGAATTTGATGTAAAATAACACAGAGTCTGTATATTCTACCAAGTCCCCCTTGCTGAACAGGTCCCAATCCGTATTTTCAAAACAGTCCTGCAGTTGTGACAATGCACCCTCAGGCCAAGTTGTAATAGACATAGTAATTGGCTTTGTTGTTCTTCTGAGGGGTGTATATAAAGGGAACAGGAGCAGTGAGAGGTGGTCTGACTGACCCAAATGAGGGAGAGAAACAGTCCTGTATGCATGCTAGATATTAGAATATACACGGTCCAAATTGTTTTTTCCCCCTCGTAGCACAGTTCACATATTGGTAGAAACCGGGGAGAACAGTTTTTAGACAAGCTTGATTAAAGTCTCCTGCTATAATGTGTGCACCATCAGGGTGAGCTCGCTGCTGTTTGTTAACAATGGTTAGCAAGTGGCTAAGGGCGATGCTAACATTAGCATCGGGAGGGATGTAAACAGCAGCAATAGGAACAACACTCAGCTCACGAGGTAAAAAGAAAGGCCTGCATGACACGGAGAGGGATTCCAGATTCAGGGCAGCAGTGTTGGCCGACAATCCTGCTGTTAGTACACCAGTCATTGTGGATATAGATACAGAGCCCCCCTCCTCGGCTCTTACCCGACTCATTGCTCCTGTTCTGCCGGCAGCTAGTGCAGCCCGCTAGCTGTACCGGAGCGTCGGGGATGAGCGGATGTAGCCAGCTTTCCGTGATAACCATCATGCAGCTGGTCCGAATGAAGCTGTTGGAAGCGATGTGCAGCTCCAGTTCATCCATTTTGTTGGTGATGGATCTGGCGTTTGCAAGAAAAATACTTGGGAGCGACGGTTTGAATGGTCGCTTCCTTAGCCTAGCCTGTAGGCCCGCCCGGCATCCTTGCTTCTATCTCTGCTCCCTCCTCCGTGCGTACGTCGTCTGCTGGGCCAGCTGACTATCCACTGAGACCCCGGTGGTCTGGCCATCCCCTGGGGGATGTTATTAGTCCTCTGGTAATTGCTTGAAATTTCCACATTGTAATGCGATCCTATGTCGATTAACTCTAGCCGACTATACACGTAGTCTGGTTGACACAGTTCAAAACATGCAGACAAAAACACATAGAAAATGCACCAAACTACAGTGCCTGAAGCCGCTGCACCAGTGCGCACCGCCATCTTGCCATTCTCTTCAGCAAAGACCGGTGCCTCTGAATGCTGCAGTGAAAGAAGCATTTTAGGGGCTGGACTGCGTGTAAAGATCGGGCTGGCTTGTTCAGGGGTCTTCAGGGTAAAGAGTAGAAATAACCATAATAATGTAAAAACTAAGAAATAAACATACTCAACATGATTTTAACCACATAAAATGTAGTATTTTAATAAAAATTGACATGGTTGCCATGGAAATGGCACTTTAATGACAAAATCTGACAATATTTTGTGGCACTGATATTTCAATAACCCACGGTCAGATTTTACTCAAATTAGTCTCATATGAAAGGTTTAAGATAGTTCTATAAAGTGACATATGACCTTTTTTGTTTGGAACATTTATGAATATTTAATGAGCTCTGTTATGTAACCATAACGAAAATTGCTATCATCAACTTGCTTCATTTTCAAAATTAACCCCTTAGGGATGTACCTATCTATAAAATCCTGTGTCATTTCATGGATCTCCAAAAGATACAACTTAAGTCCAAAGTCCAAAAAGTCAATCAGATAAATATTAATGATTTTATGAATGCCAAAAGGTTGAAAATCTGTCAAAATTGTGATTTTCGGTAATTTGCATTTAAATAACAATTGAGGCATAGATTCTTGGTGTTTACTGGCATCTCACTGCATTCCTTTATTGATTTTATTTCTTTTATCTGAAAATCAAAAATATAAAAATTTTCAAAAAAAAAATTTAATTTTTACCCTGAAGACCCCTGAAACTCAGAAGTGCGTCTTGCTTCTAAATCTATTTCTTTCAAAGACCCAAGGGTGGAACGGCAATGTTTATGTCATACTTTCAATTAAGGTCATAAAATTGCAGATGACAAAGATATAAGGTTAGGTTTACGGAAACTGTATTTTGGGTTTAACAATATGTCTGTGTCAAAAGTTTGGAAGTTAATTGTGTTTGCCAGTTTGCGTAGTTATCAGAATTTACCACATATACTCGTAGAGTATTCTAAACATAAGGGATGAGCTCTTTTCACAGTTTGGTCACTCTGATCATCAGAACTGGCTACTACTATACACACTAAGCCAAGCTAGGCTACTGACCGGTCAAAGTTTTAACCAAGACGCGACTACCAGTGTTGTTTTTGGCAGCCATTTTTGATTTAGTTTTAGTCTTAGTCTTTTGGACGAAATGCTTATTAGTTTTAGTCACATTTTAGTCATTTCTATCATTGATAGTTTTAGTCCAGTTTTAGTCGACAAAAACTAAAAGGGATTTTAGTCCAGTTTTAGTCATTAGTTTTACTCGAAAAAATAATGACTTTAAAAGATTAAATTAGGCCAATACAGATATAGGAAATTGTAATCGAGGTTGACAGGTTGTGTTGCAATTCATAAAGCAACAGTTCAATCTCTTAACTCTTTTGTATAATAACTAGATTCCTTACCAGTTTGATAGCACTAGCCTAGACTTTCCCATCCATGAAGATGCAATTCTGTCATGCTGTACTTGCTGATCTACTAAGAGTAGTGCTTAAAACACAGATAAAGTGGTAACAGTGAGTGGAATCAATGTTCATCACTCCAAGACAGTCAAGAAACAAAACATTCTTTCTTTGTGGCTTTATTTCTGAGAACCTATTAATGTGCAATTAACACACACAAGCCCAACATATGAGCAATAGATGAGGAACACATATGCTCAACTTGACCTTGTCTGCCACTGCCAGTGCAATTGAGAACATGCATATGATCTTTCAGACTATCATGAAGTACAACAGACATTAGCTTATACAACCCCACAGCAAAATAAGCAAAAAGCACAGTCTGTGTTTATGGCTGTGCGACGTCACTGTCAGACCCTTGTGGCTTTAGCCCAACAGCAGACTCGACGTATAATAACAAAGCACATAACTCGACCCATTTAACATGTCGCAACGCGCTGATAGAGCACAAACATGCCATGATGAACACACAACTAGAAGATGCCCACGCTGTCCGTTAATGTAAATATGCTGGCTAAACTAGCTACTAACGTTAGAGTAGCCAGGTATGCTGCTGCTCATTTAGACATAAGGAACAGCAACAGGTCTGAAAAGCTACATATCTCCCCTATGTTTCACAGTAACTCAAATATCAGTGATCAGATTAAGGGAAAAAAAAATTAATATTTTTTGCTAATCATTATTATATCAATTGATTTGTAATTGTTTAGCACATCTGAAAAATGATTAGCAAAAATTTGAAAACAGTCGATCAGATTTTAAATGATAAAAGGCTTTTCTTTTCTTTTCAAATGACAAATTACAATTATTACGAGAAATACAACTCCACTATGAATGCAAAACTAATTATTTCCAAATGGTATCAATTTTACCCGGAACAATCTTAATTTAATACAGAACTTTTCCGTTTCCCAGTGAAATTTCTGCAAACTTTAGCCTGCAAGTACAGCTGTCTTATCCATATCTTATCTTATCCATACCTTACTGTAGCAATTGATGCTGTTTAACACCTGAACAGAGACGTGAAAGGATCCATTTCCATTAAAATCTAGTCACAAAAGGCACTCTCCAACTCAGAGTTGACGATTCGGAGTTAAAGCTGAAAAAAGTGGAGGTCGAATGCGGAATTCTCACTGTTAGGGCAAAAACCAAATCATATCGCCATAACATAACAATGATTACAAAGATTTCTCTGAACTAGCGTCAGCAAGGTAAGAAGATGGCTAGCGTTATAATCTGAAGAGTAACGTAATACGCGATAGCATGCTTAACTAGATAATGCATGACGCATAAACTGCCGCAAAACCTCAGATAAGTTTATGCCTATTACAGCTGGCAAAGTTAGTAAAGTTGGGGCAAGAAACAAATCATATCGCCAGAAAATGATGATCACTCACAAAGATTTTACTTTGTTAACGTTTGTTAGCTTACTAGCATACAGGGTGGCTGTATCCAAAGAGCAACGTAATTTGATACACGACGGCTCGCATAGACGTCTAGCCATCCATGACTGTTCCAGAAACTTTCTGGCAGAGAGCCACTCTAATGCATGCACGCACTCCCAGAAGCTGATTGGTTGGTATGCATATGAGGAACATCATTTTCCAGCCAATCAAAGTCGTTAAAACTTCTCCTGTTGCTATGTGGCTCGGGAATCGGAGGTTCGCAGGCCAGCACTAACATTTTTGTCTCGTCTCCTTTCGTCAACGAAAACAAAAGGTACGTCTCGTCATATTTTTGTCATCAAAGAGCTTTGTTTAGCTCGTCACCGTCTCGTTTTAGTCATGAAAAAAAGGTGCGTTAACAAAATCATTTCGTCATCATCATCATTAACGAAAACAACACTGGCGATAAAAGTGGTAAACGGGTTTAATTTTACAACCCCAATTCTGAAATAGTTGGGACGAAGTGTAAATTGTGAATAAAATCAAAATGCAATGACTTTCAGATCACGAGCCAATATGTAATTTACAATAGAACATAGATAACATTTCAAATGTTCAAACTGAGACATTTTACATTTTTATCACAATATGAGCTTATTTCAAATTTTCGGGCTGCAACAAGTCTCAAAAAAGTTGGGACACAGGCAAAAAAATGCTGAAAAAGCAATTAATATATAAGAGAATCAGCTGAAAGAACATTTAGCAAGTAATTAAGTTAACTGGCATCAGGTGTGTAACATGATTGGCTATAAAAGGGATGTCTCAGAGAGGCTGAGTCTCTCAGAAGTAAGGATGGCCAGAGGGTCTCCAACCTGTGAAGGCTTGCGTAAAAAAATTGTGGAATACTTTAAAAACAATGTTCTTCAACGTCAAATTGCAAAGGCTTTGAAGGTCTCATCATCGACAGGGCACAATATCATCGAAAGATTCAGAAAAACTGGTAAAATCTCTGCGCGTAAGGGACAACACCGAAGACTTTCACTGGATGCCCGTGATCTTCGGGCCCTCAGACACCACTGCATCACTCGTCGGCATGATTCTGTCACTGACATTACTAAATGGGCCCAGGAATACTTCAAGAAACCACTGTCTGTAAACACAGTCTGCCGTGCCATCCACAGATGCCACCTAAAACTCTATCATGCAAAAAGGAAGCCATTGTTGAGCATGATCCAGCTGCCGTGTTCTGTAGGCCAAGGCTCATTTAAAATGGACTGGAGCAAAGTGGCAAAGTGTCCTGGTGTGAGACGAGTCCAAATTTGACATTCTTGTTTGAAATCATGGGCGTCGTGTCCTCTGGGCTGAAGAGCAGCAAGACCACCCCTCCTGTTATCAGCGTTCAGTTCGTGCATATGGTGTGGGACACTTGCATGTTTTAAAAAGCACCATGAATACTGAAAGGTATATAAAGGTTTTAGAGCAAAATATGCTCCCCTCCAGACGACATCTATTCCAAGGAAGGCCTGGTGTATATCAGCAGGACAATGCAAAACCACATACTGCAGCTATTACAACAGCATGGCTTCGTAGTAGAAGAGTCCATGTGCTGAACTGGCCTGCCTGCAGACCTGATCTTTCACCGATTGAGAACATTTGGTGCATAATTAAACGAAAAGTCCGTCAAAGGAGACCCAAAACTCTCCAGCAGCTGGAAGCCTGTATTAAACAAGAGTGGGATCAAACTCCAATGGCTAAACTCAAGAAACTTGTCTCCTCAATGCCCAGACGCCTCCACTCTGTGTCAAAAAGAAGAGGGGATGCTACACCATGGTAAAGAGGCCCCTGTCCCAACTTTTTTGAGACCTGTAGCAGCCATCAAATTTGAAATGAGCTCATTTTGTGGTAAAATTGTAAAGTTTCTCAGTTTCAACATTTGCTATGTTATCTCTTTTCTATTGTGAATAAAATACTGGCTGGTGTGATTTGAAAGTCATTGTGTTTTGATTTTATTCATAATTTACACTTTGTCCCAACTATTTCAGAATTGGGGTTGTATGATATCATAGCTTGGGTAAATGTTTGCAGTTTCCAGATTAAACCAGCAAAAAGGGGGGCAGGATATAGGTACAGTATCTGCAGCATAAACTGAAACCTTCCATTTTTACATAACCAATGACGCCAACGATGGGTTACACAAACTTTAATTTGCATAACCTAACAGTGGGTTACACAATTCTGTATTCATGCAAACGGCAAATCGTTCATGCAAAAGTTTTTAAAAATTAAGGCCTGAGGAAATGGAATGTATCTTTAGGTGCTTACACGAGACTGTAGAGTCCTCCTGTGGTGGTTGTCGAGTGTGAAAAAGCATGTGGAGTGGTCACTGTCTGACTCATTTAATGATGCCGCAGTGGGAAGACTACTGAACAAGCAAAGCAGTCAGTCATTTAAGGCTTCACCATACTTTAAAGGTACACTGTAGAGATGGCAGACCATATCACAAATACATGAAAAGGAAGGATAAGCTATTTATTTTAGAAGCACTTTTTAACAGACACTCTAAGACAGGGGTCACCAACCCCGTTCCTGGAGGGCTACCATCCTGTAGGTTTCTGCTCTATCGCCAATTCGGCACACCTGATTCAACTAATTAGCAAATGTGTCGCTAGTACTCCTTTGCTTGCTATATTATCTGTCTAGCTGATGGAGGGTACTTCAGTAACACATCAGCGAATCAGTTTTTGATGAAACTATGATGCAACTTATTATTTTCAGCATTTGTCTGACAAATGTAGCTTTGCGCTGCTCACTCGAATGAGTGTATTGGCATCTGGCCGGCGACATGATGGAGGAACAGCTGATTGAGGTTTATAAAAGAGCAGACAGGTTCATGATTGGATCGCGCAGAGGAGTCAAAGACATAGCTTAACTTGAGGCATGGTGAATGAGGTTGTCTTCATGATTGAACATGCGCTAAGCTCCAATTTTAGCTCTTCTGTATTCTTGTTTTAGTTCTCACATACTCTGATTTTAACTCCCATATGCACAAGTTTTGGCTGTCTTACACGATGATTCAAGTTCTCACATCGACAAGTGTCACTAGTACACTGCCCGGCCAAAAAAAAAGTTGCACACTCAAATATTTAGTTGGAACCCCTGTAGCTTTGATTACAGTGCATATTCGTCTTGTCATTGTTTTAACAACTATATGCAATGCCAGAACATTTATTTTCGATCAGAAATGCCATAATTTTTGGCCGAGATCTTGTCTTCTCGACATAATGGTTGAACCACTCGGTGGTCTTTCTCAAGCACATCCCAATAACTTTTAATGTGTTTAAGGTCAGGACTTTGTGGTGGCAAATTTATTTGTGAAAATGATTCCTCATTCTTGTTTTGTTCATTCATGGTTTTCTTTGCTAAATACAGGCCAATAACTTGCCCGTTCTGAAATACTGTAACATCTTTTCCACCATCAAGGGATGTGTCTTCCGACATGATTTTTTAAGAAATGAGTAGCGACACGCTTCATCAGTCAGGGTTAAAATGATTATTGCCAGCTGAAACATATTAATAACCGCAATAATGATCCAATTACAGAATTTGTTCATTAATTTCCAAACGGTGACTTTTTTTTGGCCGGGCAGTGTATTTTGTCAAGACTTTGGTTAGTGGTGAGGAAAAACAGATGTCTGTTTGCACATTTTGAAAAACTTAAGTTTAGATTTGAGAAACAGAAGCGTCGCAGATTGGAAGAATGCATGTGATTGCTTAACGCCCTTAAGAACTGGGGTGAACATTTGTCCCATTTGAAAATAATTACAAGTTTGGATCAAGAAAGGAAAAACAAATGACAAACCAGACATGACCCTCCATAAAATGGGAAAATCCTTAGGGGGTTCAACATAGAACACAATTTAACCCAGTGATGAAAGAGCATCTTCACAGAACTCCAAGTGGAATGTGTGCTCACATCATGAATAAAGATTACCAAGCAAAGTCCACTGGTTATAGTTTGCCTTTCAAACAGCTCTACCTAGGTTATTCAGATTTTTAAAACTCCAATGTGTGCTTTGCTCCATATTTAATCTGCATTTTAAAGCAGAGTTTTACAAAGATAAATAAAATCATTATGACAAAATTATTACAGCATGGTAAATTTACAGCGTGCTTGAGATGGAAATTACAAACAATAAAATGGTGGCCATTATGGCAATATTGAGACGTAAAAATGCAGCTGTTGAGCAAGTGCCTCACACGTATGAGAATTCCCAGAGGACTGTTAAAAAGTGAGTGACTCTCTGTAACTTTGACTGTCTATTTGTCTTATCAGATACACCCTGAATACACAATGATATGTGAGATTTGAGTTAGCATCAGGGTGAGTGCTCAGTGATGTACACTATTGATTTTAGATATCTGAAATGATTTTGATACCTTTTTGACTACACAATTGTTGTAATGTCATAGCCTGAATGAATGAATTTATTTAATCACGTAAACTCACTGTGTTTCGGACATCACGGTATCCAGGACATTTGATATTTTCCTGCAAATTCTATAAATAAACCTTTCCAGATCATAAGCAGTATATACATGCATCATCCTTGTTTATCCCTCTTCAGACTGTAACCTCTCTTGGCTTGTTACCGCTGGTCGTTTCGGCGAAAAAAATGGTCGTGAGTTTCTAGTGTGTGACCATGAACATTCAGGAAACTGTTTTCTGGCCCGTCACTACATGGTAAGGAGGGGCATACATTTGCAAAACATGTTTTAAAACACAATCTCCTACCAGCTAAATATCAGAAATGTTATTGAGATTATTTTTTTATTTTTTATTTCAGAAGTGAAGTGGAAAGTGTTTCAAATAGCACTTTCAGATAAGATCTCGGAGAGGAAACTGTGTTTATATATCAATGGTGAAATGCTGTGGACATAACTTCAATCATACATGCCAAAATCTGTTGTAGTCTATTTTTAAAGCTTATTATAAGACGACATAAATGTTGTTGGTTCAGATATATAATTCTTAAAAATTGCTCAAACAGCTCAGCCATTAATTGACTTGCCCTTCAAATTGCCTGTTCATGAATTTCTGTATAAAAATATAAACACAATTAAACCATTTGAACTTGTATGCTGCATTAAAATGAACTCCACTTAACCAAATCAAATTTGTGTGCACATATTTCATGATCGGCTGTAGTTGAAATTCAAGACTTCACAAGGACAATTTAGAATGTGAAGTATGAATTGATAAAAGCTCGTCTTCTGATGGCTGGAAAAAGAGTCAGTTAAACTAAAGTGCTGGGCATTTTGGAGTCGTTTAGAGACAGAAGACATGAGTGCTGAGCTGAGAAGTAGGGTCAAAAGGGTGAATAAAAGTCTCCATTCTCCACTTCCTGTTAAAGCTATGCTGAATGGAGAATAAATTGTGGAAAGGAAAGGCTAATATTTAAATATTTCCTTTTAAGCTTTGTAGTCTGCGGTTCATGGTGAAGGATGATTGCTTTGCCTTAGCCAACACTTTTCTCTCCAGCTCATTCACCTTCAGGTGCTTTCTCAGTTCAATTACAGATGGGTTACAAATGAAGAGTTTCATCCTAAAACGTAATATACCAAAATGCAATGAGCAATAATATACAAAATTTTTTGCAAATAATGTAACAAGGACACAAAAAATACAAGAATATTTAGAGTGGAGTATTCACTCACAAAGGTAGAATTCTAACAAATGGGTAAGTCAGCAGACCATGTGCCAACAATAGTCCGATACATGAGCCACTCTCTAAATGATCCACAAAAAGGAGAGTGAGCAAATAAATTTTGTATGCTTTGTTCAACATCAACCCTAGCTATAAAACTCCTGGCTTAACAAGCGAACGCTGAGCACCGAGAGAACCCCATAGCCCTTATTTTGTCCTGGACATATATCCAAAAGTACTGGCCACAGCAGCTTAAAATTTGATATGCAGATTCCAAGTGAGGGTTAGGTATGCAATGTAAGGGTCATTAGTGGATTTTGACTTTTGACCTTGGCACAGGTACCTGTGCCTTACCATAGGTATATACTGCTATATATATATATATATATATATATATATATATATATATATATATATAATTTTTTTTTTTTTGTTTTAAGCCTGTAGAAGTAAGCAATTGTACAAAATTTACTTTGTTGGCCTGATGGTGGCATTTTAGAGGGCCATAATGCATTTTGGGTTATAACTCTTCAGGTGTTAGCCAGGATTTTAAATTCTTTCCTCCCGATTCCCTGCCTCTAGTTGAGTAAACAAGTGCGAAGTCACTGACCCTGTGTCGCTGCGGGGGTGTTATGTAGAAGTATACTTTGGTTATTAAAATTTGCATTGACTGAGTGATGGTGAATTGGTACGATGATGACGACGATGATGATAGATAGATGCAGCCATATGGAAAAGATAAACTGGAAAGGATTTTGGCGTAGCACACTCATCTTCAATAATGACCTGCCTTGGGTCAGCCACTTATTTTGCGAGTTATCTCGATAACGTCGTTTGGTGGCCATCTTGGATTTTGATGTTGTGATATCATTTTCAATAAGAACATGCAGTAGGTCAAGATGCACCACCATACCAAATTATAAGTTCCTAGGCCACTTATTTTTGGAGTTATTGCGATGACGCTGTTCCTGCAGATCCATGGTGGTGGCCATCTAGGATTTTGATGCAGCACACCCATTTTCAATAGCGACTTGCCTTAAGGTGAAGACTTATCAGCATACCAATTTATAACGTCCTACGACACTTATTTTTTGCGTTACCTCGATAATGTCATTTTTACAAAAACAGCGGCGGCCATCTTGGATTTTGACGCAGCATGCCCATTTTCAATAGCGACCTGCCTTAGGTCAAGATACATCAGCATACCAAATTAGAACTTCCTACGACACTTATTTTTTGCATTATCTCGATAATATAATTTTTACAAAAACAGCAGCGGCCAACTTGCATTTTGACGCAGCGCACCCATTTTCAATAGCAACCTGCCTTAGTTCAAGATACATCAGCATACCAAATCAGAACTTCCTACGACACTTTTTTTTTGCGTTATCTCGATAACGTCATTTTTACAAAAACGGCGGCGGCCATCTTGGATTTTGACGCAGCGCGCATATTTTCAATAGCAATTTGCCTTGGGTCAAGACACATCATTGTACCAAATTACAACTTCCTGGGCCAATTTTTTTTTTAGTTATCTCGATAACGTTGTTACTCCAGATGGACGGACGGCCAGCCGGACGGAATGATGGACAGACAATGGACGACAAAATTTCACCCGCTCTATTTGATGAGTTTGGCGCTCTCCCAAGAGATTTTTGTCCTCTGAGCATTTTTCAGAGTTCGGGTCCGGAAGTGGAAAAGCCATTCCTAGACCTGCTGCCTTCAGCGATGCAGGTAAAAAGACTGTGATTTGCCGTATTCGATTTGCTACTATTCTGAATATATAAATCCATCTCCTCTTTGATGGTGTGATCGATTTGCAGGAAATTTTGTGCACAGCATCTTCAGACCAAGAGCTTAAATCCCAGCATAAAAAGAATGATGTTTTCATAAAAGATGTGGCTACAGTCTTCTTTTGATATATTAAAGTTTGCATTCAGGAGTTAATGTCCCATCATCACAAAACGTCAGACATTTCTTCTATGGGAACAAAAAACAGATGTGTACTCGGTGGTACTGTCAGGAAAAAAGAAAAAAGTAAAATTGCCTATTCTTTTTCAACCATTTGACTCAACTGGTTCTAATTTGGATATTGCATCTTGAATGAGAATCAAATAGTCCTTTCAATGAGCTAAAGAAATACCTGGCTGCTATTAGTCAGTCAGGTAACAGCTGTCATCTCAAAGGCATGGCAATGACTGATCAACATGAAACTTGCCATGAACTGCAAATTGTTAAAAACATTTATGCAATTTGTGTCTTCAGTGCTTCAAAATTGATAATAATTGCTTTATTTTACTTCAGCCCCATGATTACTGTTTGTGGTAATATTGACTTGTTTTGAATTTGTATCTTCAAAATTATGAAATCAGTCACATCTGAACTCATTCACTTTGAGATGACGCCCAATTACGCGATAGAATCAAAACGGTTCCATGGCCAGATTTTCTGGAACCCTCATGTGGTGACTCTCTCAATCTAGGAACTGTAGTGTTCACCAAACCCGAATAGCCTCTTTCTACAACTTAACGACTTCCTGGAATTCACCAAAGGGTCCGTGGGTTGCCACTTGGACATGCAGCGACTAGTTTTTAACCAGAGCTCCTGATAACCACTCCCACAACAGTTTTTGAATCAAGCCCAGTCAGACACCATGTGCCCAACGCCCATGGGAAAAGCTCAGAGTTCCAGATGAGTTGTTCTCTCACTCAGCACACAAATAGAAAAAGAGTGACATGATACATAATGAAGGAGTTCACTTTGCTTGCTGTTTTCTGACTGGCAGTGTTTCATGGAGACAAACCACAGCCTCCCTGGCAGGAACCTTAGTCTCTCCAGGAGCTTGGTTACCCACTTAGGTATCACCCATACCTCCCCCTCAATGTCCAGCTGCTCTCTGCTGCTCTCTCTGTTTAAATAAGGCCCTGAATGCACCATTTTCCACACCCCAGTCCAGTCCGGTCACGCAGTGCTGTAAGGAACAATGAGAGTAACGCCCTTTCACCGCCGAGAGATCCCCCACCCTCTGTGCTTTGTTTTTTGTGATTGTGTGCCTGTTTTCTTTCATCTGCTTTCTTTCTCTCTCTCCACACAGTAGCATGTGCTCACACATGAGCATGAACTAGTAAATCCCTTATTAAAGAAACATTTTATCTTTTTAATCTGAAAATTTTCCGTAACCTTCTAACACTGTAAACTTCAGACGGCCTAATAAGAGCGCCTGTCATTTCTTCTGAGTATACATAAATTTTTAATAAATGAATGAATGCGCGCACAAACACGCATACACATACATACACACACGTATGCCCACACACACTCCAGCCTTTCTGAAATTATTTGCATGTAGGTCTTGCTGAAGTATCACAAGCGGAATGGAGCAGTTTTTCACCGTCTGTATCCACAAATGAGAGATAAGTTGGCTGTCTAGGCTCGTTTGTTCTTCCCCCTTTTGTGCACCTTTGTTAATCAGCGCACAATAAATATTGCTGCATTTCAAATTTCTTAACATCGCATTAGTCACCTGATGGTATGTTTCTCATACAAATCATTGTGGGAAGAGACAAGGAATGGTGAAGTTATCTGTGAAAATGAACAAAGTTTACCACTGCCACGGCACTGCTGTGATGCATCGAAGGGAAGTATTTTGCTTTCCCACTGGATTCTCTTTTATTTTTGTCACTCCAGAGCAATCATAAATGATTAATATTAATTTGTTTGGACACATGGCACGGCTGTGTATTGATTCCCCAGGAGGTATTTTTTATTATCTTTAAGTATCTCAAGAAACATCAGTCATCCAGGGCCTCGTCTCCCAATAACAATCAATTGTAAAGCTCCAAGAGGATTTGCTACAAGCAATCTTACAAAAGTTCATTGCTCTTAACTTGTGTTTCCCGAAGCAGCTCTTACACGGGAATGTGCACACGGAAGTTAAGTACTTTGTAACTTCACTTTGCGCTGTCCACTTTATTGGTGCTGAGATGTTTGATAAATTGATTTTAGGCCACAGTCACCAATTTAAATGTAGGCCTGCATAAGCTATGTCATGTAGTCAAAATTAAATAAAATATACATAAAATTGTAAGAATAAATTAAACATATTACACAGAGGAAGCATAGTAGGCTATACAAAATAAAGCAATGATGCCGTGCCAGTGACGGCTGCTCGGCTGAAATTAAGGGACAAAAAAAATTCTTGTAAGTAACGAAGAGTCTTGACCTGTTTCAAATCATTCTCCTTGATCAAATTTTTTTCCAGTGATAAGATTAATCTATCAGCAGTTAAATGCACAGTTTTCATCTGAATATAATGCTGCGGCTAGTAAATGGTACAACTAAAAAAAATTGTTTATGCACTTTACAAAGAAGATAAACAACTCTTTTCATTATCCCGCTTGCTTTTGCACTTTATGAGTTTTTAAATTATAACAGAAAACACTGACATTCTCAACAAAAATCCACAGCTCAACGTTGATTGAAATGCAACTAGACGGAAGTTGCACTTTAGGTGCCTGGCCAAGTTCAGTAGTTGCCGACACTTCTCTCCATCAAAGTGCTGTGTCGTCATCACAGTGCCAACTATGCTGCACAACATCGCTGTCCGGCCGAGAGCCCCTTACATGACCAGGAGGAGGAGGAGGATGCTGGTAACAGATTGGCAGGTGTGAATCAGCTTAGAGATGTGGAATATGTGGCTGGTTTCAGGGCAGGTCAACAAGTTATTGGACATTTTTAGAACACACTTCTTTTTTCCCTCTCGTGATCAGCACTCCAGATGCATCAATCACCATGGCAACATGTTTATTTGTTTTCTTCATTTTCCTTTTCACAGTTCTTCAAGGTAAAATATTTTGATTTGTTAAAAAGTGTATATAGGCTATATATATTTTTTGTTATAATGTCTAATGTCTTCTTGTCTTTATGTGTTAATGTAATTATTATTATTGGTATAAGTTTGATAATTGTTGTTCATTTTTGGTGAATTTGTTATTCAAAAATCGTCATTCAAGTTCCATGAATCACCACTCTCATTCACGAACTGCATCAGTAGTCATGATTAAATACGATAATATTAAAAGAACACACACACAGAAAAAAAAATATACAATAGTTTGTGATGACTCGTCTTCAGCAATCATAGATCTTCAAGGATTTCTGAGAGCGTCTTAAGTTACAATGGTTTTCGGAAACACTCTACAAACACACAATGCATTGTAAGAGGGATTTTACATTCATTGTTGCCTTAAGATACCTGATCAGGTTTATGGAGGCTGCTGAAGTCTCTCCCAGGAATCACTGGGGAAGAGACCAGAATAAATCCCAGACAAGTCACTTTTTCATTGCAATCCTATTTATCGCTTGGAATATTGAAAAAAAAGAAAAATTTTGTCCCTGACCTCACAGTGGCACAAAATGCCAGAAAAAAAGAACAAAATCCAAACAAAGCCTGTTTAAAGGGTTGACAGCAGGGGTGATTGATGGCAAAGAAGAGCTCATAAATGCCTTAGACATAAATTAATAGTAGGGTCTACCCTGGAGTCTTTGGATTCAGGGTACTTTCAGCTTGTCAGTTATGAACCTGGTGAGCTCACATGAGAAGATTTAAAGCACATTTTAAAATCAACAGCTTGTTCTCCAAGTGCCCCTGAAAGCGACAGAGGAATTTTGAGTGCAGTCTCAAATACCCTGGAAGACAGTCTTGAGACGTGCTCGGTGCAGCTTGGTTGCCTGTACAAAGCTTGGTGAATTCAAAACTGATCTTCAAAAAATGAGAAGCAATCTCTGCAAATAGGAAGAAATGAAAACAAAGAGCACAGTCTTTTCCTCTACAAATAAAGTAAATCGCCCTACACTGTAGTATTCAATTTAATTGAAATACTTAATAAAATGCAGATTGTTGTTCACAACTTTATCTTCATTTGTGAAATAACACAAATGTATTACAAAATTTATTACACAATAATTCATGGTTTAAATGTAGAAAATACAGCACAAATAATGCAATGTACTGCCATGTTGAGTCGCCATGAGTGCTATGATCTCTCACGATGAAGTTTCTTTTTTGACTGAAATATCTTAGGACATGAGTTATCCCCTAAATGCAGATTTAATAATTTTGGTTGTGGAAATGGAGCTGAACATGATTGGATGTCATTTGTCTCAATTTTATATTAATTATATGTTGAGAAACAGTGTTGTAAGCGTTTTTCAGTGCATACCTGCATGTGCACTGGTTCATGAGATCATTTAGAGCATGTGACTTAATGCCTGACTGCTTACTGACTGTTTAAACTGTTTACATTTACGTTTGTATGTGTTCATTTATCTTTATTATAACGGACTGGATGTTTTTTGGATGTTGTATTGCGTTGCACTGTTCAGATCAGTTCTATTTCAGTGATGAAATAACATGTATAACAATAGCCTGAATACTGTTTAGAAATAAAATTCTTGTGACCTGATTTCATGCCTCGTAGCTTTTTTGCCTAAGACTGCTACTATATAATGATTCACACAATCACACTAAAATTACAAAAAAACTGAATAAAATAAGCTATTATCTATACATTACTATATCTGTGTTATACCAAAGTTGAATAACACATTTTTTGGAAACAATAAGCCAAAAAAAAAACTTACTCATTTTTGACCAAGTTTAAAATTATGAGAATAGTAATCATTCTTTATGCACATGCAAGGATCCATATTTATTTTATAGTAGATTCAACTCAATCAGTAAGCAAAGACACCAGTTAACTTCACTGCCTCACAGTCGCAAAACATGCGTAGTAAAGTTCCTATGGAGTTAATAGTACCTATGGATCCTGCTTGCAAGCCACTCACAAAGGCAATACCATTAAATGATGGGTAAGGAACTAAGGTTTAATGAAGTGAGATGACATCGTTAGCCCAATGAGTAAAAACCTGGAATGGCTCTTCTAACTTCATTAAACCTACCAAGTAAGATGCAAAAAATAGATGACGACAGCCTGTTCTGTATGCTGCCGCTGGACCACTTGAACTGAGTGGTGTGCTGAAATGGAAGTTCTCTGCAAAACAGCCAGCTGCCTGATATCCATAATTCTGTTGTGAATACAGTTGACAGGATAGGTAGCTAACATTACCTCGATAAATGGCGTTATAATTTTATCAACCCTTTTGCGCAGAAGCCAAATATGGCTATTTATGCATTACCCTATTTAATGCTTTATAATTCCAGATTTAAGTTTCATAGAGAGGGGGAATATGGCTCAACAGAGACAAGACACTTGCAGCATTTAGAATTCCATTATATTTCAGTTTATTTTCATGATTTTGGTAGAGAAAAGGGGCTGCAAACATAAAAAATCTTCATGAAAATTCAGCATTGAAATTTAAAAAAAAAAAGGGATTGAAAATGGCTGGGGGTTAAAACAATAAATTTTTGTCTTGTTTCTTAAAAAATCTTAAAAATTGATATTTTGGCTCGCATAAGCTGTGGGCCTTAAGCCAGAGCATTGAAGCGGCCTTGCCTTTCTATGACTCTGCAATGATATCTTCCCTGCTGCCGTCAGTGCTGATTGCTGCGAATGAATTGGACATCCACTTCCATTAGCTCCTAAGTGACACACTGTGCCTCGGTCATTTCAGCCACCACCTATGAGTTATAACATAACATGAACATGAATGGCGAGAACAGGCCGTTCGGCCCAACTAGGCTCGCCAGTTTCTTTATACTATTGTGAATATATCACTTCAGATACTCAATGACTCAATGGTGTCTAGCTTTAAGTCAAGCCTGCTCTTGAAAACTCCCAAGGTCTCTGCCTCAACAATGTGGTCTGGCAAGCTATTCCACATCGAAATTACTCTTTGGGTGAAGAAATATTTCCGAATATCAGTGCTAAATTTACCTTTGGTCAACTTTCATTTGTGGCCTCGAGTTCTACTAACAACACTTGGTCGAAGGAATCCTACATAATTCACTTAGTTAATCCCTTTAACATATTTAAAGACCTCAATCAGATCACCCCTGAGTCTCCTTTTCTTAAGACTAAAGAGATTAAGGATCTTCAGCTTCTTCTCATAGCTTTCATCTTTTATAACCGGAATTAGTTTAGTGGCTCTTCTCTGAACTTTTTCTAGAGCCTCTATATCTTTCTTAAAGTATGGTCCCCAGAACTGTACACAATACTCCAGATGTGGTCTGACGAATGTGTTGTACAAAAGAAGCATCACCTCCTTGGATTTGTACTCTATACTTTTGGCAATGTATCCCAGCATCCGATTGGCTTTTTTAACTGCTACGGCACAATGGCTAGAGCCTGTGAGGGTTTGGTCAACAATCACTCCCAGATCTTTTTCTTGTGGAGCACATTCCAGTTTTAAACCTCCCATGAAGTAATCCTGTCTAATGTTTTTATTACCTACATGTACAACTTTACATTTTGCTACATTAAATTTCATTTGCCACATTTCTGCCCAATTCTGGATTCTATCCAAATCATCCTGAATCACTTTAGTGGACTCTAAACTATTTGCCAAACCTCCCAATTTAGTATCATCTGCAAATTTAACTAATTTGCTCTCAATACTCCTATCAAGGTCATTAATGTACAAAACCAGTGAAGTTGGCACGTTATGTAAATCGTAGATAAAAACAGAATACAATGATTTGCAAATCCTTTTCAACTTATATTCAATTGAATATACTGCAAAGACAAGATGTTTAATGTTCAAACTGAGAAACTTTATTTTTTTTTGCAAATAATCATTAACTTAGAATTTAAAAGGCAGCAACACATTGCAAAAAAGTTGGCACAGGGGCCTTTTTACCACTGTGTTACATCACCTTTCCTTTTAACGACACTCAGTAAACGTTTGGGAACTGAGGAGACCAATTTTGAAGCTTTTCAGGTGGAACTCTTTCCCATTCTTGCTTGATGTACAGCTTAAGTTGTTCAACAGTCCGGGGTCTCCGTTTGTGTATTTTACGCTTCATAATGCGCCACACATTTTCAATGGGAGACAGGTCTGGACTACAGGCAGGCCAGTCTAGTACCCGCACTCTTTTACTACGGAGCCATGCTGTTGTAACACTGCAGAATGTGGCTTGGCATTGTCTTGCTGAAATAAGCAGGGGCGTCCATGAAAAAGCGTTGCTTGGATGGCAACATATGTTGCTCCAAAACCTGTATGTACCTTTTCAGCATTAATGGTGCCTTCACATATGTGTAAGTTGCCCATGCCTTGGGCACTAATACACCCCATACCATCACAGATGCTGGCTTTTGAACTTTGCGCCTATAACAGTCCGGATGGTTCTTTTCCTCTTTGGTCCGGAGGACCACGACATCCACAGTTTCCAAAAACAATTTGAAATGTGGACTCGTCAGACCACAGAACACTTTTCCACTTTGCATCAGTCCATCTTAGATGAGCTTGGGCCCAGCGAAGCCGGCGGGCGTTTCTGGGTGCTGTTGATAAATGGCTTTGCTTTGCATTGTAGTTTTAACTTGCACTTGCAGATGTCGAACTGTAGTTACTGACAGTGGTTTTCTGAAGTGTTCCTGAGCCCATGTGGTGATGTCCTTTACACACTGATGTCGGTTTTTGATGCAGTACCGCCTGAGGGATCGAAAGGTCACGGGCATTCAATGTTGGTTTTTCGGCCTTGTCGCTTTTTGCAGTGATTTCTCCAGATTCTCTGAACCTTTTGACGATATTACGGACCGTAGATGATGAAATCCCTAAATTTCTTGCAATATCGTTGAGGAATGTTGTTTTTAAACTGTTCGACAATCAGCTCACGCATTTGTTCACTAAGTGGTGACCCTCGCCCCATCCTTGTTTGTGAATGACTGAGCATTTCAGGGAAGCTGCTTTTATACCCAATCATGGCACCCACCTGTTCCCAATTAGCCCTTTCACCTGTGGGATGTTCCAAATAAGTGTTTGATGAGCATTCCTCAACTCTCTCAGTCTTTTTTTGCCACTTGTGCCAGCTTTTTTGAAACATGTTGCAGGCATCAAATTCCAAATGAGCTATTATTTGCAAAAAATTACAAAGTTTACCTGTTCGAACATTAAGTAACTTGTCTTTGCAGTGTATTCAATTGAATATAGGTTGAAAAGGATTTGCAAATCATTGTATTCTGTTTTTATTTACGATTTACACAACGTGCCAACTTCACTGGTTTTGGGTTTTGTAGATGAAGAACAGCAGGGGTCCCAACACCGATCCCTGGGGGACGCCACTCCCCACCATACCTAGCTCAGATGAGATACCACTGACCACCACTCTTTGTGTTCTGTCCTGTAACCAGTTTTGAATCCACTTCAGAATACCTCCTGTAACTCCAATGGAGCTCATTTTAAAAATTAGTCTCTTATGCGGTACTGAATCAAATGCTTTCTGAAAATCCAAGTATATGATGTCATAAGCCCTGCTCTGGTCATAAGTCTTGGTGGCCTCTTCAAAAAATTCCAGAAGGTTTGTCAGGCATGACCTTCCCTTACGGAAACCATGTTGGCTGGTAGATTTTAGTGTTCACAGCACATATAGTGATATATGGCGTTCTGTTGGCAGTAATCTAGAATCTTTACGACCAGCTATTCTGTCTCACCCAACTACTTAATCAAGGCTGTTTCATTCCACTGCTGGGTTGATGTAGTCAAGCAGGAACACACTGATGGGTTATGTACTCTATTCACTGAGACAATGTCCTCTGTGTTTAAACCAATGAGTTAATTAGGCACTATTGTTTCTGTACCATAGTGAAACTCCTGGGTTAATATCTTCTGTTCACAATGAATATTTAAACCCTGTTGTATCCAAATGAAATCAGTCAGATCATAATCATACTGACACTGCGCTGGTCGAGACGACAAATAAACTCTGTTTCTTTTAAACTGGGTTTTCTCACACCGAATCTGACTCCGTCTCTTCTCTTGAAACGCACCATGAAGTCGCGGCTGTTGTTTCACGAAGAAACAGAAGAATTCTTCATGGCCATCCCTCAAGATATTATTACGATCAAGAAATAAGTCCAGCTCATCTTTTCTGATAGATTCCAGTATTTATGTGACCATACAACTAGTTGCTTCAGTGCAAGACACTGTACACCACTCTGAAAGGGGAAATCACAGTGAGCCTTCAGTTTAGCATTAAATTGTGCTTTTCAACAGTTCCATATGTTTAGAAATTTTTAATTATTGCTCTGACAACGTTCAGTAGCATATTTCATCGTTTGTGCATCTTGTGGCCATTTCCAGACTTATGAAGGTCTATGACCACCTGCCTCATTTGAACTGATAGTTGAGTTGTTTTCTTCATGATGTAGGATGACAAAGGGATATGTGTGTTCCATCATTTTTGTACCCGAGAAAACAGAAAGTGATGTAATGGCTCGATATAGTTCCTAAACACTTAGATGAAACCTAAATAAGTGGAATTTAACACCTGGTTTAATTTTGGTTGATGCTATTTACAATCATCTTAAAGGATGCCATTAATTGTGAAACCTTGATTTGGAGCAAATTGATTTTAATGAAATCAGTAAATGATTATGGTTTGTTCCACTGGAACAGTTATATCGTACAGTATTTCTCACATGATGTTACTCAGAGTTTATCAATAAATATATTTTCTCGATTTTCTTAAGTATTTTTTGTGCATTGCCTGTCAGGGGTGCCAGTAATTTTGGAGCCCACTATTTCATTTTCAATTTCAACATGTTTTCACCTCACCAGGGGCCTTATTTCTAAAAATTTGCATGGATTTCATACCTAAATAATACGTACGCACAAAAAAATAAAAATGATATTTTGTGGAAAATAACCTAATTTATAAACCTATGGGTAAAATAAACTGCATGGAATTTTAATTTATTTAATCAGGATGGACTTGGAATTTATTGACATTGTGCATAATCTTAATTATTTCCCTTTTTTTAATGTCAAGTTTGTTTTTATAAATCAGAAATCTGCAAAGAAAGTGACGTAGGTATCTTTTTTGTGCCTACTCACCATTTATAAATGAGGCCCCAGAGGTGTATAAAGTACTCAAAAAAAAGAAATAACTCAGTAAAAGTAGAAGTCCCATAACTGAAAGTTACTTTGGTAAAAGTTGAAGTCACCTATAAGAATCTTACTTGAGTAAAAGTCTTAAAGTAGCTCACATTAAATGTACTTAATTACCAAAAGTATCTTATGAAAAAATATGCTTAAGTACCAAAAGTACAAGTATTTTTCATAGTACGCATAGAAAGAAGCAAAACAACAAAAAACAAACAGGCAGTTTCCAGTTTATGTACTTCTTCTTCTTCGAGTTTACTGGCGGTTTAAAAAGCCACTGTATTTGACTATAATTAATAGTAGAATAACATAGGATGAATACCATGTCGAATTTTTGCTTCAGAAAACTGATTTTTCTTCACTACTGATTGGGATACCATTGGCTCACTGTAGCTAAAGTGGTTTCTACAGAGGACAACGATTGTTTCTGTTGAAAGAGATAATTTTTTTGAACTGCTGGATAGATTCTATGGGAAAGTATATTGAGCAGTTTGCACATCAGGCTTAGCTGAGGAGTTAAATTCAAGCAACTCCTGAAAAACAGGGATTGGAATGAATTCGTCCATATTCTAAACGGTGTTCGAGCTCGGCTTGCTTGTGAATATTCAATAACTGATCCGGGTGTGCCATCTAGTGATAGAATATTGTAACTGCGTGCATAAATTTGCAGCTCCATGTCCGCTGACGGGCACATCTGCTCTTCTCAAACACGCAAAATCCAGATAATCCTTAACTGATGAATTATATTCATATTTTAATTTGTAAAGAGTAACGAAGTGGCCAGTGTCAAAGTAACGAAGTAATGTATACTTTTTATGTTTTAAATGTAGTAGAGTAAAAGTACAAGTCCTGGTTTAAAAAAAAACCCAAAAAACTCAAGAACAAATCCTCAAAAAAACTACTTAAGTACTGTAACACCTCTGCACCTCACATTATCAATTCAAGTCCATTGCTCAATGAGCTATTGGGGCAAATAATGTAATAAGTTCACTCATTCCTCTTTCACTCCTCAGAAAATCAGGATTCAAAGTTGCATAAAAACAGCTGGATGCTTAGAAGCTGTCTGGCAATCAATGGCTTTCTACATGCTCTGACAACTGCCTACTTGCTCAGTATTAATTTGAATTCAACGTAACACATACAGTATGGAGCCACTCGGAGCCACGTCCTCTGTATTTAACATGGAACCTTTTACTGTGTGGCAAGGTGGCATGCCTGTTTACACTTAATATATGAGTTTACTCAACATGCTTTTTCGCTGGCAAACTGCAGAGAAATGTTTAACAGAGATGTAGACTTAACAAGGGATTTTGCTTAGTTTGCTTTGACAAGATTGAGTGACTGTAGCTCAGTTTTCGCCAAATCCCAAATTCGAATATACAACTTAATTCCGCCAGGTTTGGTGCACCATCGGAAAATAGTCATGCTTTGAATCCTGAGAATGAACAATATGCTTATCTTGCTCTTCTCCTATGATGGGCGTACTAATGTGTTTTCCAGCTAAGTGATATACTTTAAACAAAACATACAAGTCATTCAGTGTTGAAGTGAATCCTTGCCTGAGCAGTCAGGAATTACAGACAAGGTGAATACATAGTAAATGTATTGCTTGTGAATTTACACAACTGTGGACACAATAAATCAGGGACAATCATTTGTAAGCTTATTGTGCAGTAGCAGCAAACTCGGAAGAAAACAGTGATAACCTTGGATAATCAGTAAGGTGAATACAATGTCATAGATATGGTAAGGCAGGAGGTTCTGCTTCATTTAATATTAAATCTGGGTAAATCTGAGGTGATTCACCTCATATTGCCCAGACTTCCGCTGTTTACCTGACACACTGGACAATTTTTTAGGCTGTCCCATTTTTGATTCTGAATGCCTACTGACATGGAAAGAATCTATTTTCAGTGCCAGCACACAAGGAGATGTAGTTTGCTGATGGGGTTAACCAATGACAAAGGGTAATATTTGGCTGGAAGAAGCCGAACTGGCAGATAGATAATGGATAATTGGCCGGAGTTCCAGCAGTCAAAGGTCTCCAGTCACAATGTTCTGGCGGTTACAGTACCTATAATTACTTTAGTACTATCAAATACCATCTGTATCACTCACTAACACTGGGTGAAATAAAATTGAAATAAAATCACACTAAAATGGCAATCACCTGAAGACAGGCATTGTGGTGGGAAAAGGTATTTCCCCCTTCCTATTATTTTTTTTCTATTTTTACTTATTTATCATATTAAAATGTTTCAGATCATCCAGTAAATTTTGAGCTTTTCAGCCCGAACGCCTCTGTATTTTTGAAAAGATTTTTGTGGCATGCTGTCAGAGGTATAGCTCTGTTCTATACTAGACGCAGATTCAGATTACAATCCATTGAGGGTGTTTATTGACACAGTAATAACTGGAGAGGGGTTGAAGCCCAGAACAGGAAATAGGCAGTCTAGCTAAGATGATGTAAACTGGTGAGGGTAATGGGATTGTCCGCACCTGGCCAGTGGCATCCTGCTGCAGAAGCCTGGTGGTGTTAACCCTCGCCGAGGCAAGACTGTTTGACAGCAGGTCTGAAGAATTTAGCAGGAATACAGTCCCAATCCTGGAGACCAATGAAGGTTTGGGAGGTATTCTTAATAAACTGGTCAGAGGAACAAACTTGAAAGGCACGTCAACAGTAACGCAATCCCAATCCTGGAGACCAATAATCAGGCTTGGGAGTTCCTGTTAATAAAGCACCAAAGAGTAGTTACGCATCATAAAGGTCACGATAATTTCTGAACGCGGTAATAAATTTCAGCACCATACTGAAAGGCATTAAAAACGCATAATAAAATATACTGTTTTAAGTAGTGGTAAATGGTTTCTTTCGTAGTTGCAAAACACGGTCTCGGGAAACTGTGCTTTTGGTAGTGAGACTTGCCCTCACATTATCGTTTCATTGGCAGTCAATTCAGCAGTTGACATGGCAGAAGACTTTTAATGGAATGTGTTTTTGTGGCATCACAGATGACGCACTTTGTCGGGGACGACAGCTGACACATCTGGTCATTCTGTGTCATCCCTGCAGTCTGGATACAGTCATTTAATGGACATTAATGCCTCCAGAATCTTTTCGTTGGGACTGGCCATCATTCAACATTCAAAATGTTTGATTCTTCTGAGATTCATTTATTTGTGGCATTTGAAGTGGGAATGATGTGACTTCATGTGTGTTTTTATTGGCCCTGATCTTCAAATTTTCATGCGCAAAATGATTTCTCCCATTGTGAGTCACAACCATGATCCAGTGAACTGTGCTGCATTTAGATAATCATAATGAGGTGTCAAACCAAGAAAGGATTTGAACCCAGACACTTGACATTTTGCAATGCTTACCATACCTGATGGTCATCATGTCAATCAGCAAAAGGAAAAACGATCAGTTTTCAAATAAGACAATAAAAACCACTTTGCGTTTTTAATGCCTCTCAGTATAGAAGACGTAAACTCACTGATTGCTTTGAGGGCACATAGCATGACAGTCCAGCAACTCCGCTCGGGTGCTAAACGGCATCACTTATAACTAACGTGCTGTTTTATGAGCAGCAGGAACTCAGAATCTTAGAAAGACAGACTTTTAATTTTATCAATAATGTGCATAAGAAATGCCTGATAACTGTGTGATGCAATAAAAAAATAGTGGCAAAGCCACTGCACCCGCTTGGCCAACCATGGCCAAAATCGAACTTGGCCTAGATTTTCATCCCATATACATGCATATACAATATAAAAAGGATCTGTGAAAAACTGAAGGCGCTAGAGCGCTGACAAGGCAAAAAGTTTACAGACGCACAGACACATTACGGACCACCACAAAGGCATCTAACCACCAAGGCTAATAATGCCAATCGAAAACAAATCTTCCCAAACAAGCAAATTAATGTTTGTTTGCTGATTAGATCTAGGGAGGGTCTGTCAAACACTCAGAGCCACAATGCAGTGGTAATTAATTTGTAGGTAACACTTTATAATAAGGGTACAACAATTAACATTAATTAACATTAGTTCATTAACTATCAGTTAATTAGCAGGTAACTAATGTGTTAGATAGCCGAATAAGCATTACTCAACCATAATTGAACATTTTTTAATTTTCTGTTTCCTTTATTGTGAAGTTGAAAACGTCCCTTAAGTATCCCCTATGTAGCACGACAAACTATTAAACCATAATGTATAAATTAATACCTTAGTTGATGTGAACATCATTTGTAAATGATTACCAGGTGCATTAGTTAAATCTTAATTACCTGTTAGTAAATTCTTATTACTGCATTAACTAATGTTAATTGTTGTACCCTTATTGTAAAGTGTTACCAATTTATAAAATTGCCAGCATTTTGCAACAATTCTTCTACAGGGTACTGTTAAAACCCTGACAAAGACTTGCATAAAAAATTGTTGTTAATTTAATGAATTAATTATTATTGCATTGGGGCTACATTTCTTCTGGCTCTTTATAAAGGAAATAAGAGGGGAACTGGTGTGGAGTTAAGATGAATTTTAAGGTGAGCGTACTTGAGGGGATTTTATACCTCCAACAGTACAGCACTGAAAATCCCAGGTGGAAGAAGTTCATGTAAGACAAAGACAATATGAGCCAACACAAAATGCAGCTTTTAAATTATCATTTTATTTATTGAGGTTAAAGACTTATTCAATACCTATACCAGGCATGTGAAAAAATTATTTGAGGTTGGTTTTGAGACACCAGGTGAGATGAGTTAAGGGGTCAAGCCTGGTTTCACTCAATTTAAGTACTTCTAAACACTAAAAACACATAAAAATTGTGTCAACTGAAAAAAGCTCAGAATGGAATTTGATTTTAATCAAATTTGATAAGTTTGTTACCGTGAAAACCGTACATTATTGGCGAAAAATGTGAAATCTTGTGGCAGCAATATCTCAGAAACTATACCATATTTTCCTGTAATTCTTTTTTTTATTTTGAAGCTAATATCACCAGCTATACAATGACATACTCATTCTGGGTATTTTCATAGGAAAATATTTTGAAAAATGATTTGGTCATAGAATTTTAGAAATGGGTTGCAGAACCTGCCTGGCAGATGGATCATAAATACACCATGTATCTACCACCCAAAAATGGCTATGTCATTGTACAGAACATAACAAACTGATGCTATGGTGAAAATTTCAGAGCAATACCTTGAAAAATGTGGATTTTATGCCCGCCACAAGCCTGATAAACTATGAAATTTTGCGATGCAAGAAAATCGCATTTTTGTTGCGAAACGAATGCACTGGAGGCGTTCACAAGATAAAAATCCACTTGATAGTTTTTTGGTCTTAAAATCACCTTTTATGAATGTTTTGAAAGATTTTTAACAAAAAAAAAAAAAAAAATTAGTCTTGACCCCTTAAGCGAGTAATCAACTGCTTTAATTCATCAATTAAGTGCTGAGTAACATCAAAAACCAGCAGACACTGCGGCTCTCCAGGACCAGGGTTGACCACCACTGGTCTACAGTATCTGTATATGCGCAATCAACGGCAGTCGAGAAGAGCACTTTAAAAAGAATGCGAATTTGACGATGGGTCAGTGAGCGATGGGGGCATGTCTGTGACAGTCAAAGATGTGTGTGGCAAGCTAAGATAGGAATTCTCCTCCCGTGGCAATAATTGCAGATCGCTACTTCACTGTACAGAGAGACGATCACTACAAGCCTATGCAGCAGAACAGATGAAGCTTCCGATCCCAGCGCTACGAGAGACGGCTTACAAAAGAACCAGTAAAGGAACAGATAGTCAAGGAAGAAAAAACAGGAGATGGCCAAGAGGCGTGTATTTATCAGTGCCGCTTTCGGGTGGTTGAGAAAACAAGGGATCTAAGGCTCTAAAAAGCGATGCGCAACTAGTCTTGCGGCTAATGAACAGGTAAGCTTTGTTTTACTCTGTAGTGGTTATGCAGTTTTATTAGTCTCGGTTAGTCCTGTTGGTGGTTTTTAATCCAGGTCATGTTAGTTTATAAATGTACTGTCGTCGTTTGTGGCCGACTACAGCTTGATTAGCTGTCTAGTGGCAAAACTCGGTAGCTACTGGTATTTGTTCTGACAAAGAAAGGCTGTTGTCTAACTGGGCAATGCCATGTATTTATTAAGAAAAAATAAAGCATGCTTTAAAAGAGCTAGCAGAAAAGTGTTTTTGTATCGACGATTGTGATATTTTCTGTAACAACGATCTCCTCACCATATTCATACTGAAGTTTCGGTATGGATGTAATGTGTCATTGGTCAATGTTTTCAGTGTGGCTTTCACATGACAATCACTGAAAGTGTTTGTTTATACTGTACTTATATTGTAACTGGATTGCTGGCTGCTCTCAATCTCTGCCTCTGTTGGAAACCGATGCGCATTTGTGTGTGGTTTGGGGATGGGGGCGGGACTGCTGACTTAGGCGAGAGGCAGGAAACCAGCTAAAATGACCAAATCAGTTGCTGCAGCTTTAAGCCTACAAGATGTAAACTTAATATTAAAGCTACAAGCAGCGTTGAACGGGCCCTCACACCCTTATGCACGTTGGGGGTAGTGGTGAGATCCTGACGGGAGCAGGTGTCCACTCATGACCATTGGACAGGTCAAATACAGGCCCCAACCTGTGATAAAGTTTCGAGCGAATCGGACTCAGCACGAAGGAGTTATGAGTTATAAGTTGATAGTTCATCCACCAGGGGGCACTCGGAGTGTAACAAAACGTGGGCAGGTGCATTGAGGGGCAGACCCTCAGCACAAATGTGAAGTTTCGAGCAAATCGGCCAATGTCAATGTAAAATATGGCATTTCCTGTTTCCACAAGGGGGTGCCATGAGCGAGATTGCCTAAGAGCATATGGAGGCATTCAGGGTGGGGCTCTTATCATGCACAGGAATTTTGAAGTCGTTTGGATGAAGTATGAGGGAGAGAGAAAATGCATGGCGAGGCATCAGAAATGGGGACGCCATAGCGGCCACGCCCACTGACCTACAGACATGCAGAGCATAACTTTTGATCAGCATGGTCTCTTGATGATCTAAAATAAATCTGAGGTTGATTCGACGAAATCTCTAGGAGGAGTGCGTAAAATACAACGTGTGGAAATCAGGCCAAAATTACACGTTAAAATCAAAATGGCCGACTTCCTGTTTGGAGTAGACCAATGGTGCCAGAGACTTTTTTGTGTGTCTTGGCAACATACACGTCTACCAATTTTCATCTTCCTACTCCAAGAAAACCCCCAAGGGGAAGGGTTTTTGAAAATTTCAATGGGGCGCTATAGAGACATTTTGCTCCCCCCATGGGTGACGCCCCTATCGGATGTAAGAGCTTGCCACCCTTGACCTGTTCATCAATTTTTATGATGATATGAGTTCAGTAAAGACATCAAAAACCCAAACGTATTTTCATGGCGAAGGATCGATAGTTGCTGCGTCGCCACACGGACGCCATTACTCGTAGCTTCACAGCATTCATGATGTAGCTTCACTAACTCGTTCTGCATGTTTAAGAAGTGGAATGAAGTTGATGTGTTTAACTATGTGTCATCAGTACATGTTAAAGTAAAAACTGGTCACTTCCTGTTACCACTGGAGGGCGCTATTAGTAAAGTGGGAGTTAATAAACCGGGACGTTCAGGGTGGAGCCATCATCATGTCCAGCAAGGTTGAAGCTGCAACGATCAAGTATGTGGGCGTGAGAGCATTTTGAAATTTTTTGGTGGATCGCCAAACTTTGTCACGCCCTAGCAGCCACGCCCTTTGACCTACAGATATGCAGAGCACAACTTTTGATCAGCTTGATCTCTAGATGATCTGTACCAAATTTGAAGTTGATCGGGCAAAATCCCTAGGAGGAGTTTGTTTTAAAATTCAAAAATTCAAATCAAAATGGCCAACTTCCTGTTGGGTTTAGGGCATGGCTCCAATGAATTTTTTGTATGTCTAGGTATGATACATACGTGTACCGAATTTCGTCTGCCTACAACAAAGTAACCGAATTTTCCTATGGGAATTTTGAAACGTGTTTGGGGGGCGCTATTTCAGCATTTCGCGTCGACCATGAGCGAGCGCCCAAAAATATCGAATTTCGGATGTGGCCGGACAAATGTGGAAAGTTAGAAGCGTTTTCAAGTTTGAGAAAGGGGCGAAATTGGCCCTTGAAATGTCGGAGGAATAATAATAATAATAATAATAATAATAATAATAAGTAGTAGTGATAATAATAATAATAATAATAATAATAATAATAATAAACAGCACGATTTCAATAGGGTCCTCCGGACGACTTGCAGTCATCGCTCGGGCCCTAATAAAGTGTTACCCTTAAAAGTGCTGTTGTTCATGTTTAAAGGGATAATCTGGGGCATACTGCATCAGAAATGGCTATGCACCCAGAAAAGTTTCATAGTTGGACTATATTGCAAATGACTTTCTCGCATAAAAGTTAATCTGTTCCAAGCCTAGTGGCTCATCAGGCTGGTGCTTAGCCCCGGTTTCAGTAGTATGAAGTGACTAGGAGGATTGCTACTCCCCTAGGATGGGATGCTAGTCCATTGCAGGTTACCCCCCTTCCCCAGCTCTTAGATTTCCCCGACAATTTGCCAGTATCCAGTTATACACCTGCGTAGAGTGAGGCACTGTGGGAGAGAAGTGGTTTACCCAAGAACACACTACAAAACCTGTGGCAAGGACTCGAACTCAGGACTTGTCAGTCCCAATTCAAACCCGTTTTGTGTCTTTCTTGAATCATTTTGAGTGAAGTTCTTGGTAATATACTTGGAAAGAACTGAAAGACAAGTTTAAAGACCTGCGTAGCTGCTTATCAAGTCACTACTGTCTCCAATTTGATCAGCTAAAAATGTCCTTTTTTTTGTGGTTACTTGGAAAATTGCTGAGTCAAACAGACTGAAGATTGGGATTTTATTTTCCATCAAAATGTAGTCATGTTTGATATTATGTGGATTGAGAGGGTAAATAATATCTTTAAAATGTGAAAAGCAATTGATTAAGAAAATGCTGGGAATCCAGGTGTGGTTCTAATAAATGCTAGCAAACACGGTGGTCTCCAAGGACTGAAAGTTCCTGCGCTAGTAGACATATAATTACACGTTTCTGAAAACTTTATGGGAGTGCATGCAGTTTTTTTTGTGTGTGTGTGTGTGTGTGTGCGTGGTTTTTTTTGGCTGATGGACAATGGTGATGGCAAGAAGGTAAGATTTTTTATTCTTGTAGAGGTTGATCACATTTGATCATTTTATGGGGCATACATACATTTTTTTCTCCTGTCTGTGCAAATGCAAACAAACCAGTGGTGGCTAATTTAAATCAGCCCAAGGCCCTGCATACCCAGCAATCACTGACTTGTGCAACAATTCCTTGGCTTGGTTATTCTTGAAAAGGTGAATAAAATAAGACCTAACAGGTAACATCTTTGCCCCTGTTCTTTTTTCTAGACTTGGGGAGCATGTATTTAATTGCAGGAAATTCTTGTAAAACAAATCATTCCTGTTTTCAGGACTCGATACCTGACAATGGATGACTGAGTTTGGAAGTAAAATTATGTGCACTTTTATACCAAACCAGCCCCCAGCCACAAAAGACATACAACAGCAGATGATGTTCACCCCCTTTGTTGCATAGGTCACCCTTTTATCCATCTTTGGGATCTGTCTATCTGCGTCTCTATTGTCTTTGATCTCTTTCCAGTTAAGTAACACATCCATTCATGCTTTTAGGTACTGCATAATGTGTGTTTTCAGTAAACTTGGACAACCAGAAACAAATGAGAGGAAGACTGAATGAGAGTACTTCCAGGGGTAGGAGAGATGTGTGGTTAGCTCTCACTGGTGCGGAGACACTCATGAAATAAGTGTGCTAAGCTCTTTATCTTTGACTAATCACAGTCTTTCTGCTGCCACTACTTGTTTCTAACTAAGGGGGCACTGCTGTATAGCAATTCTTTTTTTTTTTTATCTCTCTGCCTCTCTATTACTCTCATTCTCACTATCAGCCTTCCCTCCTGTCTCATTCTGCCTCTCTTTGCCTTTGTCCTCCTCTGCCTCTCCTTCTATCTTCTATCTCTCTCTCGCTCTGCTTACCAACGATTAGCTGCTTGCTCCAGTATCTCACACGGGTGGCAGTGCTGCACAGCAGTTCTCTTTCGGGTTCCTTTTCCAGGTCTCCACATCTATCACCATTTAAAATCCTCAGTGCCTCTTCTTCTATCTCTATTTTTATCACTGCCTGCCTTCCCTCCATGAATTATTCTGTCTTTCTCTACATCTCTTGTCTTTCTGCCTGTCATTCTGTGTCTGTCTTCCTCTCCTTTAATATCTCTTTTCGCATCTGTCATTTCTTTTTTGCCTCTCTATCCACCTCTCTACTTTACTTTAACAATATCTCCTTTTCACCGTCTCCATGCAAATCTGGATCTTAAAGCACTCATCGGAATAATCTTCTCCTTTACTGTAGAAAACAAGCTATGTTACAGCATGCGTTCCTCCTTAAGTATTAAGTACACCAGTGGAATCTGATTCTTTCTGTTCTCATGATGAAGTCAGAAGAATGAGAGCTTTATTTAATATCTGCTTTTTGGCGAACAAAGTGTAACTGCAACAATTAAATGTTGGGAAGCTACAATTGAAAAAGGAAGAGACCCCATAGCTGCTCTGAACACACACATTTCAAATGATCCAAATAAGTCAAACTCAACAAGCATTTATTTTTGGACGTCATTTAACCATTTCAAAATTAGTCACCAGGGAAAGATGAAAAAAAAAATCAGTCAAAAAAAAAAAAAGTCCAGCTCACATTAACACAAGGTGATATTTAAAAAATTATGACTCAGACTTGAAAACTTCTGAGACACTAATCAGCATAATTATCACCTTCCTCATATTTATCGCCCATGGGCCTGAAATCATAAGCAGAACACTAAACTTCTGGCTAATTCAGGTTTACCCCATTACCTCTTTTTTGACGTCATTTCTTTGTCTCCCCATGACATGACATGAGAGCACGATAAAAAAGGGGCAGATATGAAAAAAAAATAATTGTGTTTTGATTGAGCCTAGAGTTTGTGAGCCATTTTCTAAGAGGTAACAATGAGAGAGACACTTTAATCTGGAAAATTCGCCATTGACCTGTTTCAATTTTGGTGTTCAAATATAAATAGAGGCCATCTCCTTGTTTCATGAGCTAATCTCTTTTGCTCACCCTTAATTACCTTAGTTAAATAAACTATCATCGATTAAAATCTGTTATACGTTTGTTTATTCTACAACCCCAATTCCGAAATAGCTGGGACAAAGTGCAAATTTTGAATAAAATCAAAACGCAATGACTTTCAAATCACACCAGCCAGTATTTTATTCACAATAGAACAGAGATAACATAGAAAAAGTTGAAACTGAGAAATTTTACAATTTTTTCCACAAAATTAGCTAATTTCAAATTTGATGGCTGCTACAGGTCTCAAAAAAGTTGGGTCAGGGGCCTGTTTACCATGGTGTAGCATCCCCTCTTCTTTTTAACACAGAGTGGAGACGTCTGGGCATTGAGGAGACAAGTTTCTTGAGTTTAGCCATTGGAATTAGATCCACTCTTGTTCAACACAGGCTTCCAGCGGCTGGAGAGTTTTGGGTCTCCTTTGACGGACTTTTCCTTTAATTATGTGCCAAATGTTCTCAATCGGTGAAAAATCAGGACTGCAGGCAGGCCAGTTCAGCACTCGGACTCTTCTACTACGAAGCCATGCTGTTGTAATAGCTGCAGTATGTGGTTTTGCATTGTCCTGCTGAAATACACAAGGCCTTCCCTGGAATAGATGTCATCTGGAAGGGAGCATGTGTTGCTATAAAACCTTTATATACCTTTCAGCATGCATGGTGCTTTTTAAAACATGCAAGTGTCCCACACCATATGCACTAATGCATCCCCATACCATCAGAGATACTGGCTTTTGAACTGAACGCTGATAACAAGAGAGGTGGTCTTTCTCCTCTTTAGCCCGGAGGACACAACACCCATGATTTCCAACAAGAATGTCAAATTTGGACTCATCTGACCATAGGACACTTTGCCACTTTGCTACAGTCCATTTTAAATGAGCCTTGGCCCACAGAACATGGCGCACTTCTGGATCATGCTCAACAATGGCTTCCTTTTTGCATGATAGAGTTTTAGGTGGCATCTGTGAATAGCACGGCAGACTGTGTTTACAGACAGTGGTTTCTTGAAGTATTCCTGGGCCCATTTAGTAATATCAATGACAGAATCATACTGGTGAGTGATGCAGTGGCGTCTGAGGGCCCGAAGATCACGGGCATCCAGTAAAGGTCTTTGGCCTTGTCCCTTACGCAGAGATTTTCCAGTTTCTCTGAATCTTTTGTTGATGTTATGCACTGTCGATGATGAGACCTTCAAAGCCTTGTTTAAAAACATTGTGTAAGAAAAAAAAGGAAGATGACGGGACAATTCCAATCTTCGAATGAAAAATGGTGTTTATTTCCAGTAAAAACGGCAGTGAACAGAAATACGGGTAACGTACTCTGGGTTCAGCGGAGTCAAAGTGAACCCTGAACAATCAAAAGGCTTTACCATTTATACCATACAACATGCATATGTATATCAAGTAAAGGGGATTGTTCTGGCCTTCAATGTATAATGGTGAGATGTATCATGATTAAGTTAAATGGTCAGAAGACCATTGTTTACTCAGCCGCGTGGGTGCTAATTACGTTTGGATGGTCTCAGGTTGACTTAGGATGCTCACAGTATGTCTCCTCTGACAGTTGATGGCCGTCATTGGCTTTTCCTGTCTCCAGGTGTTACCATGAGGCCAGGGTGTGGGCCTTCTCTTTGTTATATTGACAAGATTACCATTTCAGACCATGTGGCGGTTCCATGCTTGTTGATTGTCGGGGCTAACTAAATTATGAGTCTCCCGCTCTCCAGCAGAATGATTCACAATTCCTTACAGTCCCCCCTTTTGATGCTATTAAGCCACGAATAGCATCACACCAACTGCCTCAATCACACTTGCCACAGAGGTGTCCAGTAGTGGTAATGTCCTGTCTTAGGTTGCCCCCATCTATGGCCATCAGGGAGACTTATCCGTAATGGGACTCATTACCATCAATCACACTGGATCTCTCTCCCTTCAATGGCATCTCGTCATTAGGACTGGAGGAGTAGCAACTGAGAACCACAATAGCCAACAGGACCGTTCCAGAGTTATTCTTGAGGAGTGTCCAATCTTTCAACACAACACATTCAGGATAACATGAAACTTGGGCAAACACTCATCTTTGCATCACAACACAAAATCTATACAGGACAAATTTTCACAATCTTATGTCTCTTTTCATGCATCCTTGCGTGTGTGTGTGTGTGCGTGTGTGTGTGTGTGCATGCACGCGTGCATGTGTGTGTGTGTGTGTGTGTGTGTGTACGTGTGCAAGATATGACTAAATAATGGTCTCTCAGTCTCTCTGCTCGCAGTCTTTTCCTGACGTTCTCCTCTCCCAGCCTCTCAAACTTGTGCACCCTGCCAGGAGTGCTCCATTCAGACAAGCGTCTTGTCAGGCTGCTCGTTCTTTGTGCAGTCCACATCTTTGTTGGTCTGTGGTTTTTGAGTATCCATGTCCTTTGACTGTCTGTAGTTCTAGTCCCCAGAATTCTGCCATGCAGTTGATCACTTTGGCTTCCCTCATGGTCCAGCGCTCGCCCTGTGGGGTCCTTGTCCTCATCTTTCACCTCTACATCCCTCTTGTCTCGCAGGTGGACTCAGGCCCCACGGTTCCTTTGCCATTTGGTCGGTGTTGTAGTTTCTGAAATGATAACTCAAGAGAAAAAAAAAATGTTGCCCCCGCATTTTCCCACACACATTTTCACATATCCATCATACATAACACAAACAAAACTGACACACTCTCTTACACACTCTGATCTTTTCGACAGTGTTAGTCTTAATTTTTTAATGGCTTGTGACTGAGCTAAAATCTGTTTCCTATAGCAGTGATGGCCTCGCTGTGAATGGCCTCCTCGTTTAGTCTTTTGTCTTGAGACAAAGCCAATTATCTCTAAACTGTGAACTTTCTTAAGCAGGTCTTGATAGCTTTTCACTCTTAATGGTGAAGAGTAACACCTTCTGGCTTTGTGTCCCCTCTTACCACATGAAAAACAAATAAGTACCTGCTCTCTTGTTCTCCTCTCTGTGCAGTTCCTTGCGATGTGCCCCTCTTTTCCACATGCATAGCAAACCATGGTTCTGAAGTTTGGAGGTCTGTGATTCCCCTCTGATGAATGAGAGGATTCCGTCCCTCTTTTTCCTCTGGTCCTGTAGGAAAGTCTTCTTCCTATTGCCGCAACTGGATGCGAGTTTCTTGACAGAGACTGATTATTATAAAACTGGGTCATTTTTGCCACAATGTCTGAATACGGTGTGTTTGAATCGACAAGCAGTGTAAGGGCATTCCGAGTATGTGTGTCACTTTGAGAAAGGAGTGTGGATTTGAACATAGGATCTTGCTGAGTCAAGTTCGCAACACCACTGTAGGAACTAAATGCCTCCCATAACCTGGCCGCATATGCTGCTGGATGCTCCCCTGGCGACATCACGACTTCTCGTATTTTGTCCCAGTCAACCGAACGTGTTCCTAACACCCCCAACAAAGCAGATTTCCTCTCTTCTTTCCTTGCGTCCCTGTCATGAATACTCTGAGGGAGAGCACTAGCTAACGCATGGGGCAAACAAGCAGCCAAAATAATGCACGCATCAGCATCGGTCAGACGATGTAGGTCAACCGTCCTTTCCAAGTTAGATAAAAATTCCATGGGGTCTCGCTTGGCAGGCTCAAACTTGCCGATATTTTTAACCAGTGACTCGATTTCATTAGTTGATAATGGTTTGACTGTACTAGTCGTCGTTATACGGTCTCTCCCCTCTCCGGGTACAATCGTCACTGTTTCATGCACTGGTGCAAGCGGGAATTTCACAGTACAGTTAGAATTGCTATCCCAGTCATTGCTTGTGTTCTGTCTCGCAGGTTTATTCCAGAAATCATTGTCCTTTTTGTTTGTCTGGTCTATATGATGTTCTGTGATTTTATTGCGCTTCTCAAATAAGTAGTCATATGCAGTTTTAAAATGTCTCACTTCTGTGTGGGCATTGTCCAAATCGCGCTGTAACTCCGAATTAAATTTCTTTAATTCGGCAACCTCCTTACGCAAATCCAACTGAATTTCAGCATTCAAATTGGCGTTTACGTGATAACTTTTGATGTCTGCTTGTTTCTCCTCGATCAGTTTTTTTAAAATATCATTCTCCACTTCAAGAGCCTCTAATCTCTTTTTGCAGAGTTTATATGACTCCAGAACACCCATCATAGCTACCGCAACCTTTCCCTTTTCATTTAATTTGCTCATTTTTGGATGGCTGTCAAACTGACACAAAGCCCATGCATACGGCTCCGCCTGACTTTCAATGCCCTCTAAGATTTCCGATTTACCATGTTTGGCAATGAAACGCACAACGAAGTTTTCCATAACTATAATTGGCAACGTTCCCACGACCAAACAAACTGTCCAGCCAGTTACCTCTAGGGAATAACAGTTAGAATTTAAAACAAATAAAACGCCGTTTCTGTTCCAGTGCTTCGGACACAGACAACTTAACTATTCCAGTTACTTTAGGAATAAAAAAAACTCTACACGGTTTCTGTCCCAGTGCGTCGGGCACAGCAAACAACTGTTCCAGATCCCAATGACAATTCTCAACCACAGTACTTCGAGCCGACTCAGTTACTTTAGAATCGTTTTCGAATTGTAAGGAACCACAACTCAGGCACACAGTTTCAGTTACGATAGAAACGAAGAGAAACAACTCTACTGCCACTGTACTTCGGGCATCATTAATTCAACCGACCAGTTGCTTTAGGCCAACAACAGTGCCACACTCCGTCGGGCACGAACCAGTTAAACCTCACACTGCCACAGTGCTTGGGCAAAACCGCACTACGCCGGGTTAACTTTATAGTGTAGGTTTAAACTTTCAGAGCCGCGGTACTTCGGGCTCACTAATTTCTAGTTACGCAAGAAACTTAATTCAAATGACAGTTCCACGTACGCACAGTCGCACTGAATCAGTCACTGTACAGCTTTACGGAATTGTCAGGAATTAAGCACCAACTCCTACTGCTAACTTTTACTGAAAAAAAAAAAAAATATCCCTATCCTTAAGCTCCTTTCTAGGTTTTTAAAGCGGGGTGTCCGCAAAACAAAAGCAACAGCAAAATGAAGAAACCGCGCGTTTCTTACCTTATTTTTTTTTTTTTTTGGTTTTTTTTTCGAATCCGCGTTGGGTGGCTCGCCAATGTAAGAAAAAAAAGGAAGATGACGGGACAATTCCAATCTTCGAATGAAAAATGGTGTTTATTTCCAGTAAAAACGGCAGTGAACAGAAATACGGGTAATGTACTCTGGGTTCAGCGGAGTCAAAGTGAACCCTGAACAATCAAAAGGCTTTACCATTTATACCATACAACATGCATATGTATATCAAGTAAAGGGGATTGTTCTGGCCTTCAATGTATAATGGTGAGATGTATCATGATTAAGTTAAATGGTCAGAAGACCATTGTTTACTCAGCCGCGTGGGTGCTAATTACGTTTGGATGGTCTCAGGTTGACTTAGGATGCTCACAGTATGTCTCCTCTGACAGTTGATGGCCGTCATTGGCTTTTCCTGTCTCCAGGTGTTACCATGAGGCCAGGGTGTGGGCCTTCTCTTTGTTATATTGACAAGATTACCATTTCAGACCATGTGGCGGTTCCATGCTTGTTGATTGTCGGGGCTAACTAAATTATGAGTCTCCCGCTCTCCAGCAGAATGATTCACAATTCCTTACAATTGTTTTTAAAGTATTTCACAATTTTTTTACGCAAGCCTTCACAGCTTGGAGAGCCTCTGGCCATCCTTACTTCTGAGACACTCAGCCTCTCTAAGACATCCATTTTATAGCCAATCATGTTACACACCTGATGCCAGTTAACTTAATTACTTGCTAAATGTTCTTTCAGCTGATTCTCTAATTTATTCATTGCTTTTTCAGCCCTTTTTTGCCCGTGTCCCAACTTTTTTGAGACCTGTTGCAGCCAGAACATTTGAAATAAGATCATTTTGTGGATAAAAATGTAAAATGTCTCAGTTTCAACATTTGAAATGTTATCTCTGTTCTATTGTGAATAAAATACTGGCTGATGTGATTTGTAAGTCATTGCGTTTTGATTTTATTCACAATTGACCTATGGCTAAAGCCCGCTCCCCTCCACTGACTCAGACAAACAATCAACATTTTAGAACAGGAGCTAATGGCTGGTATCACAGTCGAAGATATTTTTCAGGATGCTTTCGATGATTTTTGGCGATAGAAGGCTCAAATGTCATCAAAAAGTCAGCAAATAGGGTTATAATATGCATTGGAGGGATACATTAATGAATTTAGAGTGGAGAAGGTCAACGAAAAGTTTAAATTAGAAGCTAAAATTTTCAGGTCTCAGTGCAAACGCGATCAACCACAGCCCATTTCCGTCACCCTCTCGCACAACAAGATAGAGGATCAGCATTTTTCGTGCACCGCAGGGTAATAAATTTAATTTACGTATTATTATTGCTAGCTACTGAATTTAAGAAATCTAACCTGACATGATTGAACTCCTTTTAAGTGAACAAGGTGACATGGTGAACAATGCAGCCAGGAGCTCACGTTAATCCAACGTCCGTCAGCACTGAAGTTAGCCATAGAGTAAACTAACTTTAACTAACGTTAGCTAACTTAGCGATGTAAAAGATAATTTTACATTAATCTCCAGCGAAGTGACAAGATGTCACCTTAAACACGATGTTGACTTAGCTTGGAACAAATGTAGACATCCTTGTTGAGCTTTGTTAGCTTTGTTAAGCTGATAGTGGAGTCTTCCACAAAGCTTTAAGCTGCTTTCACACCGAACGCAAAACAAATTTTTCGCACGACAGATTACATTCAAAGTCAAAGCAAACACGCGAATATCTGCCCTGCGAAAAATTTGTTTCGCATCCGGTCTGAAAGCAGCTTTATCCAGAGGAGACAATTCTCTCGGTTATGATGTGACTTTGGGAAGGGTATAAAATACACCCCATCACCCAGCCTCTCGGGATACCTCGTATCGGAGTTTAATTTACCCCAAGCACAGCGTTTGACCTTTTTTTTTTAACTTAGAAACATTTTAAAACCCCATAAAAGCGAACGAGTCAGAGTTTCCGTAATGCATTTCAATGGAAGTTCAGGCTCAGAATGTCCGAGTATATGGGGAGAGAATACGCACTATGATTGGCTCATCGCATTTGAGGGCAGGGCTTAGCCATAGGTCAATTTACACTTTGTCCCAACTTTCAGAATTGGGGTTGTATTTTAATATTTGTTAACCCAGAGATCATTAAAATTCATAGCGGAGTGACATAAGATCATTCTGAAGATGAAAATGCTTCTTGAATCAGTAAATGCAATTATTTCTATTTCAAAGTGAGATTTTGCGTATACATTCCTAATCAACATTACAGACCACAGACTTTGTCACAACATTTTAATTGTAGGCAGAGGGTGAGATATCTGTCATGTATGCTCTAAACAGTCACGAGAAAAGAAAATATGTCACATTTCTCATTATATGAATCTTCAAAAAAACACAAATGGGATGTAGCCTGTGGAACTAGTTGAGGAAGGCAACTAGTGACAAGCGATCATTCTCATAAACACTCCCATGCATAACTGGCACAGCTCCCACCTCTAAAAGACAGAATATTTAAGTTGCACAGCAGTTCCGAATGTGCCGCCACCATCTGTTGTTCAGTAACAAGGTGTATGCCCTCTTGGACTTGAGTAGTGCTCTCACTTAGCAGCAGACGGTGCCAGCTCATTCAGGTGCATACTCAATCCCACTTCCACATTCTCGTGGTCCAACTAGGCCAGAAGAAGACTCTTGAATGTGTTACTAACTACTTACACTGGCCGGACCTTCAATAAGATGTCAGGCAGTTCTGCCAAGCCTGTCCCACATGCCAGTGGTCTTCTCTAATAAAGCCTGCACAGCTGATTCTCTTTCCCATCATTGAGACCCACTTTGAAAGGACTGGACTGGACCTGGTGGGACGTCTTACACATCCAGCTTGGGGTTACCTGTACTTGCTCTTGATTGTGGACTATGCCATCCTTTAAATTGAAGCCATTCCCTTGTTGAGAGCATCAATTGAACGCTATTGTCTTGGAGCCAGTTGAGTAGGTAAATCAGGTCAGGATAATACAAAAAATACAAATCAATGAGGAAACTCCTCTCATTTCCCAGATCATGGATAATATATGTTGCCTGAAATTCTTCCTGTTTGTGCACTACTCTCAGACTGGCAGGTTGTTCAAGCGCTTCCACCCCCACTGGCTATATCAGTACTGAGTCCTCCCGTTTGGACTGCATGAGGCCCCATGTCATTTTTCGGTGCCTGATAGATGTAATATTACAGTTCATGCAGGGCTTTGTGGAAACTAACCTGGGCAACATGGTGATCTATTTTTCCTCCTGGGAAGAACAGCGAAACCATGTGCACCAGATACCAGGTGCCTTCTGACAAGCAGACCTCTCCACAAACCTCACAAAGTGCTGGATTGCTCAGAGCCAGGCCTAGTACTGAGGGTACTCTATTAGCTGGGGTTTGTTAAGACTGCAGGCGAAGAAGATAGCTGCAGTGTGACACTGGCATGTGCCTTCCTTAGCCCGGCTGGGTATTACTGTCAGGTAGTGCTTAACTTCTCCTCTTCAGCCGCACCTCTGTCAGACCTCACTGAGAAGGGGAATCCAGAGCGTATCGCCTGAGGATATCTGCCTGGAACTGAAGTGTCCTTTGCTTCAAACCTGGTCTCCGATGCCCCAGATTTCATTGTGCAGATTGAAACTTTGGAAACGGAGCTTGGGCCAGTGCTGTCCTGGGAGTTTGACTCACAGGAACATCCCATCATCTCCCTGAGTCAGAACCTCTGCTTTGGCAAATCCTGGTTCCCAGCTGTGGAGAAAGAAGCCCTAAATATTAATTTCGTCCTTCCTGTCACTGATACTACTTACTTGTGCGGAGGTTCACCCCGGTGGCATTCCACACCCCCTGGCAATGGACAGCCAATGGGACATCAATGCCAAAGTAACTCACTGATTTTCCTCGTTGGAGGTGTTCTCTTTTCAGCTGGTGCACAGACTTGGGGCTCAGCATCGAAATGCAAAACAGGGCCTTAACACCTCAGTCGAGGAGGTCACTGACTTCAAGACAGACCCCCTCACTGCTCTCTTTTCCGTCTCCAGATACTAAGGAGGATTAGTACCACAGTCAAGCGTGGACCCCTGCACACTTTCCTGCATTACTGAGCATGTCCTACCTTCCTCAGAAAGCCCCAGCATTGAAGCTATCCAAAAGAGTTTGGACTTATGTTTTGCTTCTGATTTGGTGTTTTTTGCAAAATAAACCCCCTAGCTTTCAACTTTTGCCTCCTTGTCTGCTCAGCTCAGCGCTACAAGAGCTATATCATTTAATGTTTCTGAAGTCAGCGGTCACATTTACGGTCAACCTACTGGCAAACACAAGTAGGTCTTAATGGAATGTTTTATTGTTAATCCTGCCAAAACATGCATATTGCTTAATTACATTTAAATACTGCCATTTTAGCTAAGCAGATTAAGTCAAAAATTGGGAAGAATCGTGCACTTGGTGATGCAAGCATGAAACTAGGCAGGATTGTTGCTTGGGGAGTGCAGAGTACATAGAGCCTGCTAGCCACTTGAAAAATTCAATATGGCGGCCATTTTTCAAGATGGCCGCCACCCGGTGATCACAATCTGTACAAGTTTGTGAGGTATCGTTCTGGAACCAAATGCGAGACCAGGAAGTTTCAGCAAAAATGAGTTTTATTGAAGTTGGGGGGTTAACCCCCACAAGGCAGAAGGCAAAGGTACAGAGTCCACAATCCAAAATCGGAATCCCAGGGACGTAATCCAAACTGTACACAGGGCAGCAAACACAAAACTCAGAGTCTGGCAAAACAGGTTCAGTACAGAGGCACGGGTATGTCAGAGAATCCAAAGCCAAAGTCCAGTAGACGTAATCCGAACCGTTAACAGGGCAGCAGAGACTAAACTCAGGGTCAGGCAAAACAGGTACGGTACACGGGCAGAGAAGTATCAGAGAAAAAGCCAAAATCAGAATCGGGGACATTCCAGTCAGAGGTATAACACTACGAATACAAGGCATCAACGATCGCAGCACAGGGAAAATGTTCTGACAAGAGCTGTGAGTGAAATGACTGCTTAAATACACATAGGGGAAGTCACATGCTATGATAGGGAACAGGTGAGCTGGATCAGACTAATTAACAAAGGAATGAACATGAGGAAGTTCCTGGCTACATGAAATTGGCAAAAGCCAAAACGCGGACAGGGATCACAAGACAGCCTATAGACAGACATACGGCTCCGGTTAGGGAGTTCTAACGTGCACAGACAAGGAGAGAGAACAGAGTCTAACAAGTGCGGAGGTTCCGCTGAAACTGCAGCAAAGTAGATTGAGTAAAGCCAAAGGGGTGGAGACTAGAATAGGGTGAATGCTGAGAGCTCGTTAGTCAATTAGTAAGTGCAGCTATACAATCCCTAGTGCTCGTTAGTAAGTTAGTACTATAAACAGTGTTAGTTTGGGTTAGTAATTTTAACTTTTACAATAAACTGTTGGTATTGTTAGTAATATAGAAAAGCAAGGTGAAGGAAGCAAATGAGATTGGAAGAAATGATTGAAATCCCAGAAACCATGAAATCACCCGAAAGTGTGGCACGCAATACTGGGGCAGTGAGCGATCACATGACATAAGACCAGACAGGGGGAGACAAAGTGCAATGCATGGTATGACACAAAACATGGACCGGAATATAACTGCAATGGTGGAAAATGGCAAACAGACAGAGACAAGGCAAAAACAAAACATGGCATGGCATCCAAATCAAATACAAAAACAGAGCATGGTCAGACAAGGCAGAATACATAAACAAACATGGCAATCAAAGCAGAATCATAACAAAGTTCTGCTTACATCTAGCCCGATCATTCATCCAGTACCATTTAAGTCCCGTGCGATCTGTACACCATCCAGGTAACTAAGGCCTCGTTACCCTTGGCTCGGCTCTCCCGCGCTTGCACATCCTGTCAATTCAGGTGCGGCTATTTAATGTAACAACTAGGAGTTGTTTCAAGGGGCGCATTAAATAGCATTTGGGACACTAAAATATCCATGATAATTTAGCTGATACTGGACCCCATGCTGAGTTTCAAAGCAGTGATGTCACCAGTGTACCCTGGTTGTGTCATCACATTCATTCTATATAAAGTCAATATGGCATGAGAACGCCATTGTTTGATAGCACAAGGAGATACAAAAGAGAAAACAAAACAGCATTTCATATTCATATTCGTTGGAAATATTTAGTTTGGTGTAAAAAATAACAGTATTTTTTTGTAAATGTGTGTTATTATACAAAATATAACTAATATCACTTTTATTTTGCCATAATTGGGTTTAACATCCATTAAAACGTATAATTTGACACATACATTGCAAAAATTGATTGATAGACATATTATTTAGGCAGAAAACTACAACATAAATTTGGTTGGCTAAAAGGCGGCCATATTAAAAAATGGCAGCCATTTTGAATTTTTGGAGTTGCTTGCGACTTTTATCAAAAGAGTGGACCATGACGAGTAATCATGCCAATTTGGTGCTTGCATCACTAAATGCATGATTTTTCCATAATCTGCCCAGCTATTTTTAACCATGCGTATTACATTGTGCTTGAACTGTCTGCTTACAAACTAAAAAACTGTATATCTGACTATCCTAAAATAGGCTTAGCATGCTACTTTTAGGCTATTTGCTTCGATAATGAAGATTGGGCTCCTCTAATTATAATTGTAAATGCTGGAACTGGGCTTTCCCAGCACTTGGCAGGATTCATGCGTGCTGGCTGACAGCTTCTGGAAGGGATTTATATCCTCTAGATTGCTGCCTCATGCATATGAAACCACGGCAAGGTTTTTTTTTCTTCCTACTCAACTAAACCACTTCAGAGAGAGGGAGATCAGATCAGAATAATCTCCAGGAATGCAAGATGTTTTCAGTAGGTAACTGCAATGTTTTGCCACAGTTATAACTTTGTTTACAATATTGGAGTAACAACGTGACAATATTTTCTACTAGCTGGGATTGCAGCTCAGGTAGCACTTGCAGTGATGTGAGTGAGTGGTGCGTTGCTGGGTAGAGACACATTTTATCAATAAAATCAGTTGATAATCAGTTTTTTTGGTTGTAATATTATTTTCTTCAGTGTAGTGTCATTTTGATTACGCCACTTGAGCTACTAACACCGCATTATAACCAGGTATCTGTTCCAAATGCAGTGCATGCCGGGAAAAAAACTGAACGGGCACTATCAGTCACTCCCAACAATTCTCCGGTGGGCGCTATTTTTTTCACTCCCGCCATATGTCTGGCAGGCATGTTTTTCAACTACCGGCTCCCACTGTACTTCAGCTTTAAATGTACATGTATATGTACCCCATTTTATTTCTTCTTTGCTTCATACATATACTCATATTGTGCATGTAATGGTACCCACTAGCATGAAGCAACCTACTCCATTCTTCACCTGTCCTGGTGTCCTGTCCTGTCCTTGGCTTGTGGACTGTCTTTAGTATGTTGCAAAGAGTATAGCATATTGTCCATACATGTATTTTATTTTGATAACCTCACAACTTTATCAGTTACCATGGTTACCAGTACAGGTACCAAGCTTAAAAAGGCAGATTTGCTTTAACTACTGCTTCCAAGCCGACATCCATCCATCCTCACCCAGTTCCAAAATGTACTGCGTTTAAAATAACCATAATGTTCTTTTAAGAAAGAGGAGGGAGAGAGATTTTACATCGTTAGGACTCTAGAAAACCATTTTCGTTCAGATGTATTGAGATGAGAGGGAAAGAGACCCCCTGAATTTTTATTTGGAAATAAAACTTTGTACATTCTGAAAAACACATCAATAATATAGTGAATTTGAAAAGTAATGTCTTTCTTTATAAGAGATACACGATTTGATATCCTTATATAGCCGGTCTTATAGTTCAGCGTTGTGTTGCATGTAATGAATAATAAGGCGAAGACCACTCCTCTCTTGCCAGCCAAAAGATTTTTAGTCTGCATGCAATGCATTAATATCAGTACAGCAACTTTGCATGTCACGTTTCTACATCCTCAACTCTCCACAGCAGAACTTAATACTAGCTGTGTTTACAGCATGTCATAACATTTTCCAGTTAACAGGACTGAAAACATAACCTCCTTGTACCTTAGATGGCGGAAGTAATTTAAAAATGGGGAGCTCACGTACCTGCGTGCAACCCATTAATGTCAGTACAGCAACTTTGCATGTCACGTTTCTACAAGCACACCTTTCAACTAGAGATGGAAGAAACGGTGAACCGCATGAGAAACCACCTAATGCTCCATTAGCCTGGACTTGCAATAGGTAAATTAGCATGCCTAACAAAAGTGCCGTACAAGATAAAATAAAAATGTTTAAACACCAAAGCAACCATCGAAGCAATAATGAACAATATCTTTGACCTCTACGAAGAAGTATCTTCACCTCCATTTAGCATTTTACTGCATTTTTCAAAACCACTGAAAAGAGCACTTGTTTCATCTTACCGCTCCACAGCAGAGCTCAATACTGAGGAGAATACCACGAATTTGGAGAAAGTTTAGGTTGCCAAAATGTCAAAGATCAAACAGCATTAATATAGAAATTCTACTGAACTTAAGAAAACTCTTCAGAACAATATATGCATAGATGAAAGAGGAAAAGAATAATAATGTGCAGACAGAAATTGATTTTTGGTGAAATGTAACACTGCATGTACACACGGGTTACACTTACGATACCTAGAACAGGACCTGAATGATAAAGACGTCACATTTTTTTTCCTCTCTGAAATCTTTACCGAGGTCCGAGATAGCTAGTTATGGCTATGATGATGGGTCGGATATGCCGAACTGAATATGAGCTTGCTTCCTCACAGCTGGCACTGGTTGTCTCGATCTGAGAGAATATGGCGATTACTAGTTTTTTAGATTATGACATTGTCATCATCATCATGGTTGTTTCCGTGGTAGGTCAAATGGGCTAACGCTTGCATTCAATAGTGGCACGCCCCTGGACTGACTGACGGGCATGTTAAATCGCGCCCGTGCGGAAGACTTTTCGGGCGTTTACGGGCGCCGGCGCGATCGCGCCCGTCTCATAGCATGCACTGCAAATGTCTTATTTCATTGTTGTCTTATTTTATAAGCTTTTAATCATAAAAACTGTATGATTAAGCAATATAATCTTAGAAATGCTGAATTAATTGTTTGAGTGTTCTGCATCAGGAGCACCTGCCTTCAAAATTTTAAGTAAGTTGGTTAACATTTTCCACATTTCGTCATGTGTATGAGGGCAGGGGGCATACATTTTATTTGTGCATATGATCATGCAGCCATGCACACACGTGTGTGCATACATGCATTTTTGCATGTTTTGATACATTTTCATACAGTCTGATTGCCTACTTACAGTAATAGTTAAAAGTGAAAGCCGCATTTTCAACACTGCTGTTACACCAAATGTTAATTTCAGGGGGGTCATTAAATTTTACGCAGTCGTCTACAGACTAGTATTTTTATGGCTTTGCACCTGAAACATCCATAAAATGTTAATATACTGACAAGCATTAAAAATACACCACCTTAACTTCATGGCCGACATACAGATTAGGCATGTTTATGATGTGTAAGTGTAATAAAGAACAAAATCAGACTGATGTTTCTAATGATCAAACTGGACACAGACCACATGATTTAGGTTTGGACATCTTGCCTCTCGTGTAGAGTAACCCTTGCTTTTAAACAGTACGACAGTGGTGTCTTTGGTGAAAATGGGCTCCACTGGGGTTAAACACGTCACTTTTTCAGCTGTTAGGTGACTTGTGACTGTGGATTTGGACATTCGACCCTTTTGACATCACCTCGGTGAGCTATTTGAGTCAATTTGAATGAGCTTGATTCTTTAATTTACACCATGTTTGGAAACTTTGTACAGCCAGGCTCACATGCCCCTAAACTTTTGGTCAATCCTCTTAGTGATAGAATAATGACAATGCTGCCACATTGCCAGATCACAGACGCGTATGCGGGCTTGCAACATTCTAAGGGAGCGTTTCTACTCATTTTCATCAAGTTCTTCCTTCATTAGCCATCTAATGATGATGTTTACCAACCGACTTAGGGTGGCTTTTGCCTTGGCACCTTTTGAAAGACCAGATTTCGTGAACAGACCCAGAAAGACATTGTTGCATTTTGCCCTGGTGACAAATATTGATTTTAGCTTTTTTGGCCTGAAATGGCATTAAAATGCACCAAAGACCTAATTTTGCATTTTTCCATCTTGTCAGGAGGCATCATACACTTTGATAACAATTACACATCACAAACATGCATAATTTGTATTTTGGCCTTGAAATCAGGGTGGTGCGTTTTTAATGCTGGTCAGTATACATGCCTTTTGCGTCTTTGCTGCAAAAATGATAGAAACCAGAATATCATACACTTTCAGGCAATATGAACATTTAATTTCTTTTTTTAAAACTTAGACAGAATAAATATATTATCCCTAGGAAGCCATTTTAAGATATTTTCAGTTGGGATATTCTCATTTTAAGGTTGTTTTAACCATGTGGGAATCTGGCTGAAACCATTTTGTAAGTTCTTCATATCTTGCCTTGAGCCTGGTCACTGGAGACATGGCAGGTGTGCAGCTCCAAAAAAGTTTGCTTTCAGTAGCTGCTGCAGCTTTCTTGGCAAAGTGCCCTGCAAGCAAACTGACAGAGAAGTTGAAATTCCTCAGATCTATTTTGCACTGTAGGACATGAAGTACTTTTGAAGAATTAGGCTACTGATTTGATCACAGCCTGAGAGCGCCTGTCAAAAGTTTCTGCCAAAGCACAAATTTCCGCCTGGGTAGAAAAAGCAGTCTTCATGCCATTATAAAGAAGAAAAAAAAACTGGGAAAATTATGTCAAGTTTTCACAAAAGAGTAAAATTTCAGTACTGGGTAGTAATCAGTCTACAACATCAGTCAACATCTGCTAGTCTTGATGAGCAATGTGACTGTAAATCAGTCTTTTAACTCAAAGACAGGGAAGCAAGAGGTAGTTCTGACAGATAATTTGACTTGCGCTGCTATGATATGACCTACATTTCTAAAGACAGTGATTCTCAAACTTGGTCCTGAGGCCCCCTGTATATGCTGATTTTTGCCCCAATACAATTTCAACCTTTGGGCTGAAGTACAGAACCACTGGTTTAAGCTATCCTCAACTCACACTCCCTCTCAATAAGGCAGTCAATATAAAATAGCAATGCATTGATTGTTACAGTTAGCTGTCAACATTTAGCTCAATGAACAATCTCAAAACTAAGACAATCAGGCCTAAAAAACCCCAGAGCCCAAACATATTGCGGATTATCCTGTTCTAAGAGCTTACACTGTGGCCGTGTTCAGGACCAAGATATCCTGTTGCTGAAGAGCAAACAGATTGCTGACTTGATACAAATTAGAATCTGGTGTCCCAGAATCAATTACCATAATGCAATACTTTTTCCAAGATGAGAAAATGGACTTGGCCGTTGTGACTGGGTGATGGGTTTTGGCCTCGTGGGCACCAAATATTACTCACGCAAAACAACAGATTCACTTTCTCCTGTTATATCCCAGTGCATTTGTGTTGCAAATTTGTGTGGAAAAGTGTGCACAGTTGTGATTCTTTTGTGTCTCTTCAAGTGATGACATAGCAGTCGTGTTTGTAAATGCCCAGGTGGAAATGCATGCCATTGCTGGGGCAGCCATTTGAGGGATGCCAGAAAAGGTTACTGAGACACACATTTGAAGTGAGAAAATAATATAAATATTTAATGTGCATCTTTTGCAACTAAATCAGACTGCCTCTGACTGCCAACACAGACTGCCACCTACTGCTTTTTTTCCATCAGTCAATCTTTGCATAGCAAAGTCCAACTTTCTGCATTGAGAAATTCTGACCACCGTGAGACCGAGGACACCCACCGTGCAGTTTGCTGTCTGCTATGTGCAGCCCTTATTACTTCCTAAAACCTGCATGCTAGCAGTAACAAGTGTAACTCTATTATAGAAAAATAGGACCAAGGGTCCTGTAGCTTACCAGCAAGCAGTCTTACAGCGATGATACAAGTTATGAAAATTTCATGTGAAGTTTGACATTTGAATCAATGAAAATCAATGTCAAGGTCACTAAATAAAAGTTCACATACATTTATAAGACCTTCTGTAATACAGTCCTAAGCTCTGAAGCAGTTTTGCCGATACAAATCATTATAATATGTCAACAATATCTATTCAATATGTCAATTGTGAACTTTAAAGTTCACAGAATGTCAAGTTGCGGTCAGCAAATGGACTTCATACATGACTTTCTAAATGTCTCTATACCAACCTTGGCTCAATCTGTGACCATTTTGGTGATACAAGTCTTTGTAATTTCACTGTCGAGTTTGACCCTCAAAGGTCACTGACAGTCAAGTTGAATGTCACCACATGAAAGTTCATATGTGACTTCCTAGAAGTCAGTAACACAAACCTAGGCTCCATCTGTGACCATTTTAGGAATACAAGTTATTGAACTTTCACTAGGTCAATACAAAGGTCACCAAATGAAAGTTCATATATGACTTCCTATATGTCTCTAGTACAAACCTAGACTCCATCTGTGACCGTTTTGGCAATACAAGTCATTGTAATTGTATTATGTCAAGTTTGACCTTCATATGTCATCAACAGTCAAGCTGAATGTCATCAAATGAAAGTTCATATGTGACTTCCTATGTCAGTAACACAAACCTAGGCTCCATTTGTGACCTTTTCAGTGACAGAAGTCATTGAATTTTCTCTAGGTCAAGTTAGACCTTCGAAGGTCAATATGAATGTAACCAAACGAAAGTTCATATAAGACTTCCTATACGTCTCCAATACAAACATACACTCAATCTGTAACAATTTCGCTGATATAAGTCATTGAAATTTCACTGTATAGTTTGGCCGTTGAAGGTCACTGAAGGTCAAGTTCAAGGTTACCCAATGAAACTTCATACATGACTTCTGATATGGCCACAATACAAACCTAAGCTCTATCTGTAATAGTTTTGGTGATAGAAGTCATTGAAATTTCACTATGTGAAGTTTGACCTTCGGAGGTCACCGAAGGTCAGGTTCAAGGCCACCAAATGAAAGTTCATGTATGACTTCCTATATGTCTCCAATACAAACCGAAACTATCTGTACCCATTTTGCTGATATAAGTCATTAAAATTTCACGTGAAGTTTGGGCATTCAAGGTCACTGAAGGTCAAGTTCAACGTCACCAAATGTAACTTCATACATGACTTCCTATATGCCCGCAATAAAAACCTAAGCTCTATCAGTAACAGTTTAGGTAATAGAAGTCATTGAAATTTCACTATGTGAAGTTTGACCTTCGAAGTTCGCGGAAGGTCAAGTTCAAGGCCACCAAATGAAAGTTCATACATGACTTCCTGTAAGTGTTCAATGCACATATGTTCCCAATCTTCAATATATTCAAGCCTAGAAACCTTTGAAAATTGTAACATTTTGCTTGACCTCAAGTTTGACCTTTCAAGGTCATCTGAGGTCAACTTTAACACAGCCAAAATATAGGTCATATATTACTTCCTATATGCCAGTAATACAAACTTAATCTTTATCTGCAACCATTTAGCTTCCACAGGCAATTTGGCCCATTCTCCATTAGACCCAATGTTAAAGTACAGCGCCCCCACTAGACCCACTTCCGTCAATTCAATCAAAATGGCACTCGCACCGTACAAAAAGTGTATCAAGGTGAGTTGATTGCCAGATTTAGAAAAACAGTTATCAGAAAGTTTTTGAGAAATAATTTCTTGAAATTTCAAGTCATATCTTTTAACATTGTTAATATATTCCCTGACCTCAAGTTTGACCTTTCAAAGTCATCTGTGGTCAAATTTAGTATTGATAAAATATAGGTCATATATGACTTCCTATATGTCGATAATACAAACTTAATCTCTATCTGCAACCATTTGGCCTCCACAGGCCATCTTGCATATTCATAAAGTACAGCGCCCCCAATAGACCCACTTCCGTCGATTCAATCAAAATGGCGCTAGCATGGTACATTGATGGTACCAAGGTAGGTTGATTGCCTGATTTAGAAAAAAATTTATCACGCAGTTTTTGAGAAATGATTTTTTAAAATTTCTCAGTCCTATCTTTAACATTGGAGCCAAAATTTCAAGGGCCCATAAAACGGACAAAAATGATTTAATCAAAAATCAGAGAAAAACTTCTGAAGATATGGTCTAGCAGTACGTTATTGCAAATTTACACAAAAATTCATAAGGCCAAAAAAAAGATAAAAAATTTTCCGGACAACGGACGGCAGATGGCAGACGCCACACCACGACACCCAATGGGCCAATAAGTTAAAAAAAATAAGTTTGGATAAGAGCACAGGTTATGTGGACAGTAAAAGATGACTAGTTCCTCCTGACACCACCAACGAGGGTGTGGAGCAAAGACAAATCTCTTTCAGTGGTGTAGGTACCACAATCCCTCTTAATCCTTCTACTGTGACTAGTGGTAAGCTTATACATATGGTTGGCGTAACTAAGAACACCCATAGAATAACTCTAAACTCCCTGCTGTGCTGTAAATAAACACCTGCTTGTACACCTGCTTCAATTTTGTGTCTACTATGTCCACTTTCATTTATACTTGTGTATAATTGTAGCGATTTCCTATTCCAGCCACTTGTGTGCACCAGACAAGGGTGGATTTTGCATTGGTACATCCCCTTTAGCCTGAAACAGACCAGAATGTAATAGTTTTGAAGGTGCTCTACCTGCTGTAAGCAAATGTTGCCATAAAAAGTCTCAAACACATGGTGTCCCCACCCTGAAACAGCAGCTTTTCCACAAAAAAAGTAGGGCAGCACTTGGGGTGAACAAAAGATGGAGATGACATGTTGACTAATAAATAAATAAATAAAGAAAAGAAAAACCTGTGATTCCATGCTGGGGCTGTTTTGCTCAAAGCTTCTTTTTTGAGAAAAAATATTTTAAGAGCTTTCACACTTTACTCACCTATAATAGAAATTTCCATAAAGAAGTAAAAAGGGTCCCTCTTAGGAGACAATCCAAAAGAACTCTTATCCTTTCAGAGTAAGCTTGCTCTTTTGGGCCAGAGAGGAGCATAAGTACAAAAGAAACGAGCTGGGCCATTTCGATAAGAGACTGACGTGATGAGGATGACAAGAAGCAGGATTCACCAAGGTGTGGTCAGCGAATGCTCCAACTGTAACAGCTCTGCAGAAGACAACACTAAAATGAGAAGCAAGGAGAGGAAGGGGGCAACGCTCTCCAAAAATCTCTCTGGGGTTGTCAGTCACTTCCTCAGCATGTTTTCAAAAAGCTTGCGGTTCTGTAAGAAGGTTAATTTTTAATCGTTGAGTTCCAGCTCTACCCTTTTGGTCACATTTTAGATGAAGTGTTGCTCATAAAGGCTTTATACAGCATGCATAATGCCTTCATAAATGAGACATAATGTCTTCATAAATCATACGTAAGCTAATATCATGCTTCGTAAAGGGTGAAATAACACATCCCTATTCAGCATGTGATGCCAGATGTCATATAACTGGCAATGTCACCTAGCTAGTGGCTAAATACTACGAAGGGTGACATTGTCAGCTAAGTGACATTGGCCGCGTTTCCCAGTTAAGAGCGTTTTTAAGGAGTTAAGAAGACTCCAAAGAAGAGTTCAGCTAAGAGGGAGCCATCTTAGGCTAAGAAGGAATCTGGGAAACGCGTTTGCTTCTTACTGGAGCCTTAAGAAGGATCTAAAGAAGCTCTTAGCGCTAAGATCTTCTTACATGAATCTGGGAAACGTGGCCAATGTCATTGTCACATTTAGCATCACATGCTGAATAAGGATGTGTTATTTCACCCTTTACAAAGCATGACATTTGCTTACGTATGATTTATGGAGACATTATGTCTCATCTTTGAAGGCATTATACATGCTGTATAAATCCTTTATGAGCAACACTTCATCTAAAGTTTGACTTCTCTTTTATTTAACCTCGATTTTCTTCTGTGAAATGGTCATGAATGCGTGTCATCTGCGCTCTTGGAAGTTAATTAAAAATAAAGAAAGACTTGCGCATCACTGAAACTGAGGTGAGCAAGATGAAAAAAATGAAACCTTGTGTCAGCAATCTACTACCAATGTTTAACCTATTGAGTTATGAATTATATTGCTCAATTTCTTTGGATGTGAAGTGAGCAGTGAACTCTTGATGGCTTGTAATCGGCGCTAGCGGCATTCATTTTCACTCGGGCTCCTCCTGCCAAAATGGTGGCATAAACAAAATGAGTCGCGTAACGTCCGGAGTTTTATGTGAAGTCATTGATTAGATTAGGCATTGTGTTTTGTTCTACCTTCATTTGAATAAATGATTTTGTGGAATAAACATGCTGTTTAATTAATTTTGTATCAGAGTGAGTGCTGCCAACCTCTACTATGTCAAGAACTCCCAAATCCTTTCTTAGCTTTTAACATGAAATACTTTGGCATCTCAGGGTGGGTGGCATAGCTGACATGGTAATTTCAGTGATGGTAATAAAGTTCATTATTAGCTGAAATTCCAAATTGATAGTTAGTAAATTCCAAAGGAACAAAATCAGTTAAATTTGCTATCTTTTCTCTGTTTCACCGAGTAGTGCCCATGAGGAACTTGAATATTACTTCAAGTTTCTATTTAATAATTAATAATAGTTTCAATAATTATGAATTACTTCTGATAGCCATTTTAACAACTTAATTCTTTCACCTTTGAGTGAAAGCCCTGCACTGGGTATCCAGGAAAATGCTGGAGTTACTGACTCTCTCTTTCAGAGCTCAATGAAATTACTGCCCATGCACAAACCTCTGGCTGCAGTCACACAGGCCATTGGGCCCTGTGCCCATAGTGGAGTAGATGCTGATGAATGACATGCCCGTGGCACCCTCTATTTTGCCCATAGACTTACAGCTTGTGTTTCTGGCTTAGCTGGCTTGGTTTCCTGCCATAGACACAGCTGGACTGTACACTACCAGTCAAAAGTTTTAGGACACCCCAGTTTTTCCAGTTTTTTATTGAAAATTATGCAGTTCCAGTCGAATGAATAGCTTTGAATGGTACAAAGGTAAGGAGTGAACCGTCAGAAGTTTTAAACAAAAGGTTAGGTTACCCAGGTTTTTTGTAAGCCGTCGAGTAGGTGAAAGGATGGGTCCTCAGTGTGTGTCATCAACTGTCAAACATGGAGGACGAAGCGTGATGGTCTGGGGCTGTTTTGCTGGATCCAGGGTCAGTGACTGATAGAGTAAAAGGTACCTTGAACCAAAAAGGCTGCCACAGCATTCTGCAGCGCCATGCAGTACCCTCTGGTATGCGCCTAATTGGTCAGGAGTTCATCCTACAGCAAGATAATGACCCAAAACATAAGTCCAAGCTCTGCCAGAACTACCTTAGGAAAAAAGAACAAGATGGTAAGCTTTAAAACACGTAGTGCCCAGCACAGTCTCCAGACTTAAACCCCATCGAGATGGTTTGGGATGAACTGGACAGAAGAGTGAAAGCAAAGCAACCTACAAGTGCCACACATTTATGGGAACTTCTGCAACAGGGTTGGGAAGAACTTTCTGAAGACTATTTGATTTCCATTGTAGAAAGAATGACACGAGTGTGTTCAGCCGTTATATCTGCCAAAGGTGGCTACTTTGAGTCAAAATTTTAAAATACATTTTGGTTTATAAATTGATTTCATTATTCTTTTTTTAACTTAGATTGTTTATTTGTTCTATCATGTCTATGCATTCATTCCAGAGTACAAAGAGACATTAAAGGGATAGTTCACTTTTTTTGAAGTGGGGTTGTATGAGCTACAAATTGCCACTGCTTACATTAGATGCAGTGAAAAGCTCTCTGATCTCCTCCAGGTAGCTGCACTAGCGCATAGTGCTGGGTGGAAATTTAGGCGATACACTGTTGTGAACGGGACCAGGGAAACAGCAAATTTTTGAGGCCTAAAAGAGGTCCTACCTGAAAATAATACACCATTTTCATTGTACGCTATAAAAAAAATTACAGTGCTTTACCTGCTCGGAAAAAAACACAGTCGCTCTTGAACTAACCAACTGACATATTCCATCGGAGTAAACTGCGCGCTGTAGCGATCAGCTGTTTGGGTCAGACTCTGAGCGGTTTGTGGCATTTCAATGGCGTAGAATTCCATCTCAAATTTAAAAAAAAAAATCCCTATAATAACCAGCACAGCAGATAGACAGTATGTGGCTGCGTGGACCCTATGCGATATCAGTTTGTGCTGCAATGTTAAATTAGACTTATTCACAGGTGTTTCACTCTTTTACCTGATGCATGGGTACAGCAGTGCTCTTCAGCGTGCACCATTGAGATTCCCCTGAATGTCGCCTCATGAAATCTTCTTTGGAAAAATGAATACTGCAAACAAGGAGCTCTTTTAGGGATACGGGTGGCGTATCAATATCCATGTTGAGCGCAGCTAGCCACAGCTGCCGAAGTCCATCCCGCAGAGGAATGCAGTGGAGGCCGTAAGTGCACCAGGATACAGCTTTGCTTTCACATCCAGGAAAGAAACACACACGGACCATTTTCAAAATATTTGTACAGGTTTAACGACCATCCGACCTCGCAACCGCAGTAAAGCTGCCTGCACACTTTATGCAAAACGAATATTTCGCACGACAGATTACATTCAAAGTCAATGTGAAGACGCGAAGACGTGAATTCCGCGTGTATTCGCGTCTTCGCATTGACTTTGAATGTAATCTGTCTTGCGAAAAATTCTTTTCGCGTCCAGTGTGCAAGCAGCTTTACTGTGACCCAAACGGCTGATCACTACAGCGTGCAATTAACTACGATGCGCCGCATGGAGGACTACGTCAGTTGGTTAGTTCAAGAGCAACTGTGTTTTTTCCGAGTAGGTAAAGCGCTGTAATTTTTTTAAAATATAGCGTACAATTGAAATGGTGTATTATTTTCAGGTAGGACCTCTTTTAGGCCGCAAAAATACGTTGTTTCCCTGGTCCCGTTCACAACAGTGTATCGCCTAAATTTCCACCTAGCACTATGCGCTGGTGCGGCTACCTGGAGGAGATCAGAGAGCTTTCTACTGCATCTAATGTAAGTAGTAGCAATTTGTAGCTCATACAACCCCACTTCAAAAAAAGGGAACTATCCCTTTAAACTGCATAATTTTCTATTAAAAAACTGGAAAAAGTGGAGTATCCTTAAACTTTTGACTGGTAGTGTAATAGTGCTCTCTGAAGGTGTTCATGCTAACAGTCATTGGTTGGGTCTTTTTCCACGTAAGTCTGTTGTCATAGAAGGAGAATAGAAGGGGAGAAAAGAAAACTCATTAGTCCTGGAAATGAATGAAAGGTATTGTGAGCTCAATAGCTCATTTGAGTACTGAGTAACCAAGCTTCTTGTGTTCAGCATTAGAGCAAGTGACAGTAAAATGCTATCAGACAAGAGAGCTGGCAGCCACAAAGAAAGACGTCAGAGTGACAAGAAATTTGATCTTCTCTCGGAAATGTGTTCAGTTATTGAGCTGAAACACTGTTAACGATCACACCAAACAAAAAGTGATGAGCCTGCCCTCTAATTTTTCTTCTCAGCCCACTTCTTTTTTCCTTTATATTCCTGCGCTTACATATTGTTTCTTGTAACGCACATCAGACAGTCATTGACTGCACTGGATTTATAACCCAGCATTGAGATTTCAGTTTCATTTACATGGTTTGATTGTTCATTTGTCTGAATAGTTTTCAACCCCTAGAATTAAATGTGCTTTATATGTTTTAAAATGCATGTAACTCCTGCACTGTGCATGAAATATTGTTGACAAAACCCTCTAAAGCTGAAACTATGCACTTCAAGCACATCTTGACCTTTTCATTTCAAATCCACTGTGGTGGTGCATACAGCCATAGTGATGAACATTTTGTCAGTGCCCAAATACTTATGGACCTTAGTATATTAGGGGCTCTCTCTCTCTCTATTTCTCTCTCTCTCTCTCTCTCAGAGGTAGTGTCTGTGGTTTGTTCTGAGCAATGTAACAGCAGAGGTTTAAATGTAGTCATATTCACACACATCACACTTAAAGAAGATGAAGTTTTTTGTGCATTCAACCTATTTTGCACTGGATGATGAAAGAGTCTTTGCAGTCTTATATCATGTGTCAAACTAGTTTCACATTGCCAGAGTGGAATCCATTTCTAACCAGAGTCAAATTCAATGCAGAGTTTCTGTGGATATTAAAGAAGTCAGGTGGACAAGGGGTGAAAAACAAGCCTCCAAATCAGACTGCCAGAGGCATTTCAGAAAATCAACACCTCCGTCTGGAGAATTTGTCAGCAGGCAGAAGTCATTCAAATGAACATTTATACTTTTGTGTCCCGGCAATCAAAGCCGCTTGCTCATTTTATGAAACTTTAAGATTTTTTTTTTCAAGACAAGACACCTTTTAAAGTGAACTTCATCTCAAATGCTTTTAAAGTGGTGGTTTATATCATCAGAGAAAAACACTGCATGATACAATAGTTATAAAATGTGCACATTTAAACGTAAAATGAATAAATAAAAATAAGATCCTTGATTTAATGATCTTTTTCTGTTTTATTTTGAGGTGCAGCTAGATAATTTACAGTGTGAATCTGTACAAAACATTTTTTTTCAACTATTTGTGCCTTATGGTCACTAATTATTGCTGTTCCTGATTCTCACTGAATAACATAAATCCAGCTTTTTTACCCTCAGGTTCATTTTACAGCGAATTATAAACATCACTTTCAAGCAATTACGGGTTGCTCCTTTTGGGTAACATTTAAATGTAACAAATTTTAAATGATTTATGGGTAGCCTGCATGAAAAGCACAGGCATGACCTAAATACTCAGATAGAAAGAGAGAGAATGAGAGAGAGAGACATGGAGATGAGAGAATATTAGCGAGGAGGCTGCAATTCCCTTCATCATCGAACCAATAGATGACAGACAAACATATTCTTGTTTGTTTCAGGTCATTCAAAACTTTGCTGGATTGGAATCAGACATAGCAGGGAATTATCTTAAGTCTGTTCCTTTTAGTGGCAGAAGCAGTGCTTAGTAATAAAATACACTGCACTTCAGCCCACCACAAATGGACATTGAGAGAGAGAGAGTTTCAACATGTAAATCCTCCCATTGAATGCTGCACCAATGATAAAGCATGCACAGTGTCTTGAGAAGTGGAAAAGAACCAAATTTGTGTAAAGTCAACTGAACATCATACATCCTAACATATTAATGAAGTTGTGTCCATGTCTGCAATCTTCCATGGTTGCAAAAGTCAATGAACATTGTAAAAATTTGAATTTTGCCATTGGATCCAAGAGCAGCTTACAATTTAATAGTTTTGGGTTTAGAGTATTTGAATATCTGTGATTTTTTCTTGGAAAATGGCACGGTACAGTGCTGTGAAAAAGTATTTTCCCCCTTCCTGATTTCTTATTTTTTGCATATTTGTCACACAAAATGTTTCAGATCATCAAACAAATTTTAATATTAGACAAAGATAACCTGAGTCAAGACAAAATGCCTTTTTTAAATGATGATTTCATTTATTGGGGTAAAAGCTATCCTAACCTACTTGGCCCAATGTGAAAAAGTAATTGTCCCCAAAACCTAATAACTGGTTCTGCCACCATCGGCGAAAACAACTGCAAACAATTGTTTGCGATAACTGGCAATGAGTCTTTCACATCGCTGTGGAGGAATTTTGGTCTTCTCTTCTTTGCAGAATTGTTTTAATTCAGCCACATTGGAGGGTGTTCGAGCCTGAACAGCCTGTTTAAGGTCATGTTACTGCATCTCGGATTGAAGTCCACACTTTGACTACGCCACTCCAAAACCATCATTTTGTTTCTTTTACGCCATTCAGAGGTAGACTTGCTGTTGTGTTTCGGATCATTGTCCTGCTGCATAACTCAAGTGCGCTTAAGCTTGAGGTCACCAACTGACGATCGGACATCTCCTTCAGGATTGTCTGGTTGAGAGCAGAATTCATAGTGCCATCAATTAGGGCAAGTCGTCCAGGTCCTGATGCAGCAAAGCAGCCCCAGACCATCAAACTACCACCACTATGTTTGACTGTTGGTATGATGTTCTTTTTATGAAATGCTGTGTTAATTTTATGCCATATGTAACAGAACGCACACCTTCCAAATATACTGAGCAACAAAAGAAACGCAAGTTAGCTAGTTAGTTAATGTACTCTTATGGTTACTCAGTCAAAGTGACCGCAAAACAAAGAAAAGTTTGATGAAACGAGCGTAAATGTGCACGCGCTAGTAATAAATTCGATTTTCTAAAATAATTATGCGCAAACGTATTTTGCAGTCTGCCTTCAATTAACTTGCATTTCTTTTGTCTCGTCAGTCCAAAGAATATTTTCCCAAAAATTTTTGGCAAATGTGAGACAAGCCTTTGTGTTCTTTTTGGTCAGCAGTGGTTTTCATCTTGGAACTCTCCCATGGATGCCATTTTTGCCCAGTCTCTTTCTTATTGTTGAATCATGAACACTGACTTTAACTGAGTTAAGTGAGGCCTGCAGCCATCAAAAAACCGAAGTTCTCAGAAAACTTTGACTCTGGGGTGCCCCGGTGGCTCATCGGTCTAAGCGCGCGCACCATAAAGGCTGTGTCCTTCCCGTGGTGACCCGGGTTTGATTCCAGCTCGGGTCATTTGCCGCATGTTTTCCCCCATTCTTCTCCCCAACCTTCCCGTCACTCTCCACTGTAAAAAATCTCCAAAAAAATCTTTAAAAAAGAACACTTTGACTCTACTTTGCATAAGCACATAAATTAGGCAAGTGACATAAGCTGTCATGGTCATGTCTTCATATGACAAAACATCAGTCATGACATTTACCGAAAAAGTGATCACAGTTCTATGGCAATTGACATGAACTGACATCAGCATTTATGTCATGTTGTGAAAGTAATGTCATGCATATTCTGTAACTGTATTCTAGTACAGTATTATCAAAATATTTTCAAATCATCTCAAAATATTGAGACTGAATATGCTGAAAACAGCCAAGCCCATGGTCTTTCTATAGTGGATGAATAGTCCAACGACGGTACTCTCTCCGGAGAAGTTTAGCGTGATTTTTATTATTTGATTTTATTTGACAGGGACAGTACAACTTGACATAGTTCCAGCGCTAAACATGAAAGTGGTGTATTGCACAATTTATAGCTTTTGCTAATTTTCAGCTCCTGTCCCTAGTTGGACTTTTATTGAAACAATGTGAGTAAAATACATCAGATGTACAGCATCCACAATCAAAAAGCATATACCAATTAAAAGTAATACACAATATGCAAAATGCTAATTCTCTGTAGCAATATGGGTTGGTAATTTCAAATACAACAAGCTAAAAATGAGTACAACTCTGGTTTGTTTTTAACCAGCACTTAAACTTTGTTGTAAAAAGTTTTATATCTGAGATTAATTTTTATTTCAGTTGGTGAAGTGTTCCAGAGTTGACAGCCCATTATGGAAAAAGCTCTTTGTCTAAATTTAGATCTGCGATGTTAGATGTTATAGTTGCCATTTAACATGCTTCTAGATTGTCTGCTATTGTGTAGTTTTTGTCCAGTTTTTTGTTCTTGAAAGGGGTTCAGGGGCTAGATTATTTACACATTTGAAAACTAATTTTAAGAAACATAAATGCATAAAACCTTCAAAACTAAGTAAATTATATATTATATTATATAATTATATAGGGTGAGGCTTGATCCCATAGTGTCATACAATATGAGAAATGAGAGAGAATCATAGAATGCATGAAAACCTGGGCTGCCTGAAATGGTATATTGTGCCTAATTAATTTAAAACAATTCAGGTTATTCTTAACTGTTTTTGAAATTTTCTTTATGTTTATCAAACTTGAGTTGAGGATGAAGGAATTGATTTGCCATAACAAAACCATAAACACTGCTAATACAATAAAAATCAACTAACTGCTAAGTCACAGAAAAGAAAATACACATACTAACAGACTCAAAACAAAAACATCAAATGGTGGCAGCTGTCTCTAAACTAGTGTACTAACACAGATATTCTAAGTGAGTGCAGGTGTACAAGGGCCCACATCTAACCAGACCTAATTGCATCCCACAGCCCAGTGTAACAAATGAAAAATAATGACAACGATAACAATGACCCAAAACAGGAATCAGCCAAATATACCCAGAGATTCAACATGAAATGAGCGAGCGCTCCTGAGGGGAGCACTAAATAGACCAGGATCCGATGGAGCGATGGAGGGTTGGATGAGGTGGAATTAGGAGGAATCTCCGGGCAGAGGGAGACAGAGGAATCTGAGGACGTTGACCTAATGATTGACAGTGGGATGGGAGAATCATGGCGAGTGAATACCGGAAAGGAACACCAGCAGGGAAAACGAAACACAGCAAAACACACACTCACACACGGGGCAGAACGCAGGAGGCAGTACAGGGTTCCCGTAACAGTTTCACAAAAAGATAAGGATAAAACACAGGAAATACTTGCTGACAAGTTGGGGAGACTAAAGACCTGGTTATCAGACAACAGGGCTTACTACATTTGGCTGAGACAAAGTCGATTTTGTTTAGTTCAAGGCGAAGGCTAAACAAAGAATCAGCACTTAACATTTAGATTAAAGGGATATCTGTTGTATCAAAGTCTTGTTGCAGGATGCATTCTTGATGAGAATCGGGGGGCAGGGGGGTCTTCATATCTCCAATGTTAGCTGCTTTCTCTAGACTGCAGGCAATTCAAAGGTTTACTCAAGGCGTTAATTCAAAATAGCTCCTTTCCTTCAAGGAACTGAAGTGCAAACACTTGTCACCAAGAAAGAATGTAAATGGAAATGTAAAAAAAAAAAAATCCAGAATTATCTTCAGGTATACAATACAGAAATAATGACTACATTTTTTGACTGGAGCATTGGCATAGGAACAACGCCATTGATTTTTTTTTTTTTTTTTTTGCTGCACTTTATTTTTGTTTTTGTTTTGAAAATGGAGTTGAAAATATAGGCTATTCCTGTGCATGACACATTACAGGAAATGAGTTTTAAAAAATCCTTTGAAGTTTAGGCCTTTTCGGAATGTTTTCTTTTTCAGAATTCTGAGTCAGCATTCGAGAACTCTAATTGCTTTCAACACCCATCAGCAATGATCAATCCATCAGCAAAATAGAAAGTTCATCTAAGACTGCTCTCATCACATACTTTTCAACGGAGAACTTAAAGAGATAAAGTAAAAAATGAATCAAGCCTTTTCACCCAGTTCTGCACTATTTGGCTGCTTCACATGCTCTCCAGCTAAACTGAACAAGCCGCACCATTTTCTGGTTGTCTTGCTTACCTGGCCATTCAAATGTTCACATCCTGAAAGTGGAGACATAGTTTTTTTTTCATATGAGTAAACAATGTGGTTAAAAAATTTTGAAAAAATTCACGTTTTACCAATATCGGACTGCTGAGTCACTCCAGACGCTGCTCCCAACAAGGCTAACAAGACTGTCTTGGACTACTATGGCGCACACCATTGTCTCTCGAGACAGAAGGATGCCTGCCTGCCAATATCTGATCTGCCGGAGCAGAAATATTTCAAGATAACATTTGATTCAATCAGCAGCTCTTGACAGATTCCTGCTCCTAAGGTACAGTGAGTCACTCATGGTAAAAAAGGCTTTCTATCAATGGTACAATAACAGAAAGCTCTCCTTTTCCTGTAGAGCATCACTACTGAATTTCTATGAAACCGTAGGAGGCATGTTGGACTGCAAGCCAGGTCTGTGAAAGGCTTGCAAAATCGTTCACTTGCTGCTGCTTGTTTATTCAGAATTCAATTTCACATTCAATCAAGATAAAATTTCTATGATGTTGACTTTGCACTCATTTTTATGCTTTTAATTTTAATCAAACAGCATAGCCTCTGATATCATTCTTGTGTACCACTGAGATGTCATAGAGAGGGTATGCTGTAAAAATAGATATTTATTTTCCATTCTGATTAATAGCACGCTAATCTTGGGAAAATAATAATAATTATTCTCTTGCAAGCCTGTAGTCCACATGGTTGAGTCAGAAACCTGGTCTTGAGGATATATCTCAGCAGTAAAACAATTCAATTAAATACAGAAGCAACCGAAGCCCGAGGATGTGGTAGTGACAAGAATGATTTGCCCACAAAAGAAGACTATCAAACTCAAAGCAGGCTCTCAAATTTTAATTGGTCACCTGCTCTAATGGGAACACTCCCCTGATCCCAATTGCCAGATTTGAATCACCAAACTAGAGAAACCGCCATCAGGGGTGGATTAAAATCCATGGATTGAATATCTGGTCGAGAATCACTTGCCCACGCATTAATTGAATCACTAAGTAGTAGATTCCTGCATGTTCATAGCTACAAGGCAGTTGGTGCCTGGCCCACACATTGATAGCTTCGCTAGTGTTATGTATGAGTGTTTTATGTAAAGCACTGTATATCATTTGTAAATGAAGATTTGTTAGATTTGCACTGCTTACTGGTCAGCTATTTATTTATTTTGTTCATCAGCACCCTCTGGTGGTGTGTCTGTAGCAAAACATGATCTGATGCAATACCACTTGTGTGTGATGAAATAGACTAGTGCTTTCTTGAAGTTTCTGGCTTCTTCTTGCCTGGAGGGGGCGGGATCACCCAGGAATCCTATATATCTTTCCAGAATGTTGCTAGTCTATATAAATGCTTTGATATTGGTCAGTAGAGGGCAGAGTTTTTGTTTTGGAAACAGAGTTACATAGTGGCATTAGAGTGTTATTATAAGATTGCACAGTGGATTATTTGTAGAAGTTTTTTTTCCTAATCAGTGAAGAATAGATTTGTTTAAGTTGTCATTGCTGGTTTTCTTTGTGGTGATTTTCAAGTCATAACACTAGATTGTGTGATCCTGTATGACAGTGGCCACCTGAGAGGTGGCTCATACATTGATCCACCTGAGGTGGTGCCACGCTCCAGCCAGAAGGACCTCTCAAGATGCAGTGGCCCCTGCCCAGCATAAACAGGGGACCACAAGCTACCTTTGCCATCTTACTGCCACACTTTAATCCTGGGGGTAGCCCGGATCTCTTATGGCTTCCTTTCAAGAATTAATGCTCCCTCACAAGCTTGATGCTCAGGCCAGGCGAAGTGGCAGGAAGGGAACAGTTTAAGGCACTCCATGCATACTGGTGGTACCACAGCCGTGGTGAATTCTCATCACCCCAGCAGCAGCCTATTGTCTTAATCATTGAAGACTATATACAGTATAGGTCCTATTTCTTATTTCTTTTATTTAATTAACCCATATTTAACCAGGTAGTCCCATTGAGATCAGTGATCTCTTTTGCAAGGGAAACTTGGCCTAAAGGGCAGCATGAAGTGTTGCAAACAACATGACAATAAACAACGAGAGAACATACAAAAGTACAAGATAAACAATAAGATGTAAACTCACTTAAAATACCAATGGACATAAAAGATATCTCCCAGGGCTGAGGGGAGATACACAGCGAGTAAAGGCTGCGTTGCTGGTAGATGTTGGTGGTTTGTTTATTTTCTTGCTATGGGCATTATCATCACAATTTTAAGGTCAGTCTTCTGGTTTCATTTGTCAACCCATTTTGAGTTTGGGTCTCATATTCAATAAAAAGGGCCAATCCCACCCCTGTTGTGCCACATCTTTTCAGTTCGTCTATGCTCCACACTGGTGTGGGTGACCCCAGTCTATCACCACAGTATTTGTATACGTGGAGACATCAGATAATTTCAAGATAGATGATGCATAGACTTTTCACATCTTTGCTTTTTAATTTAATTTGCATTTTAGGAAATGTGCCAGTGTTTTTTTTTTTTTTTTCTTTTTTTTAATTTTTACAGAATGTGGGCTGTAACTCACAGTTCAATATGTTTTAAGTGTAAAAAGCAATCTCCGCAAACAAGACAAATGCCTCAGTGTTTCTGTCTAATGTGATTTTCATTATATTGTTGCGCATTCTGTAATAATAATGTCAATGAAACTTTTTTCTTTAAAATGGAATACATGTTCAGTCATTAGAAATGGCTCCTTATTAACACAGTTAGGCATAAATCCTGGTTTTCTATTTTGAGGTTACAGAAGCATTCACTTACCTAATCTGTTTCCAATTAAAACCTTTTTTATTCTTTCCAAACTCACACATTCCATTTCTCAGAAAAAGACAGCTAATGATTTTAATTACTTTGACAAGGGACCAAAATATGGCAGAGAAAAAAAAAAGTGCAACAAGTTATGCAGTTAAATTTTGCCTTCCGATGAATTTTTTACTTCTCTCAGTGACACTTCACCTCTCTTCCAGAAAATAATCAGTGATGAACATTTTGTGAATTTACAAAAGCAATTGATAACTCTTTCTAGAATAAGCACTTACCATGGTCCCATCCCTCATATCTTGTGCCATTTCAACTTGCAGTGCAGAACTTTTATCTCTCGTTTCTGGAAGTAACAGCAATTACACAAACACTGTCAATGCATACTTATGGCATAGGCCTACGGTTTGCTTTCCTCCATCTCCCCAGGCCCCAGGAGCGCTCTACTCAAATCTTTCCAAGCAAACGAGTGCCCATGAACAGAAATGTGAAGTGATGGAGTCATCAGATGCGTTATTTATCTTCGCCAGAAATACAGGCTAGTTTCCACCACAGAAAAGAGTAATTCCTGCTAAGCAGTGTTTCTAAAACGTTGTTATGAACTGACAGCTAGTTACCAACATTACCGATTTATAACTGTAAGGTTAATGGATGGAAACAAACAACTAACTAGGTAATCAGTTTGCATTCTTTGTTGCCCATTCCTCCCATTGGCTGCTCATTAACTTGTTACTGTACTTACTCAGAGTTCAAAGCCAACCTACATTTCTTTTTTTTGATGGGACACAATATTAGCTACGTAGCCTATGCGATATATTTTACAAGTACGAACAAACGGGCTATTCGTGTCTTCCCACAGTTCCCACAGGAAAGAAAAACCAGTGGTTATGGGTGTTTTTCCTCTCCATTGATGGCTTTCTTTTTTGACTGTCTCTGAACACCAAATTTCTTATTTATCTGGAACATCACAAACTTTTCTTATTTTTGAGGCATACTTTGAATTAGCTCAGTATTTCCCAACCCTGCTCCTGGAGCACCTCTGCCCTGCACATTAGTCTACCGTATACAACACACCTGATTCAGTGGATCTGCTCATTAGTGGAGTAACAGATGGGTTGAACGGGGTGTGTCAGACAAGAGTAGTGTACGTCTGTTCCAAGCCAAGTGGCTCATCAGACTAGGTGCTGTAACATCAAGCAACTAAGAGTATTTTTATTCCCCCTGGATGGGATGCTAGTCCATTGCAGGTTACTCCCCCAGCTCTTAGGTTTCCCCTCCAATTTTCTGGTACCCGAATCATACACCTGGGTGGAGTGAGGCACTGTGGGAGCAAAGTGTTTTGCCAAAGAACATGCTGCAAAGGCCATGGCCAGGATGAAACTCAGGACCTTTCGGTCCCCAGTCAAATACACTTAAACACTGTTTTACCGAGTCTCCTCCTCCTCGTGTCAGACAAGGAGACATCTAAAACATGTAGGGCAGGGGTACTCCAGGAACAGGGTTGGGAAACACTGCTGTAGTCTTCTCTGTTGTTTTGGTTGTTCTTTCCTGAAGCTCTGGCAAACCAATCACTGGTGGCCGATGTAAACCACAGCACTTCCAGTGCTCCAATATGGCAATGTCACCACAGGCACCAGAGTTAATAACTCAGGAATATTGTAAACAACAGAGATTAACCTGACTGTGATAGGCTAAATCTGCATTGCAACTTGTTTGGAAACACCTTGAAAATAACTGACTTTAATTCGCGTGGAAAAATCCCACTCTCCAGCTTTAAAATAAATCCTGAAATGGTCTTCTGAGATCAACAATAAGGAAGCTTATGAAACCTAGACCTAGAATGTTTTGTATTAACCTTAGAAAGCCCTGGAAGGGTCACAATGAGGCCAGACAGTTAAGCTAGCATTCAAAGACAGTTTCTATCTCCTTTTCATTTATAAGGAAGAGTATGACACACTGTTGATTATACATTTAAGTGGAAGGTTAATAGCACAGAAACTGATGCTTCATGCTGAGCAGAGGCAGAGGAGAGAGGGTGGGAAGAGGAGGAGGGGGGATGGAGCAAGAAAGAAAGGAATACAATACTCATTTTTCTTACACATCTGAAGTGGGAACAGCTTATCTTGGATCCTGCACTTGACACTGTGATTGGAATCCAGCCAACTAAGGCTATAAAACAGACCCAGATGGCAACATTTACATATCTGAGTCGGGCTGCCATTTAAATATTTAAATATTTAAAATGTGCATGTCCACATACAAATTATATTCTGTTAACATCCACCAAAGCTACTGAAATTATACTTAGCGCCATTAAAATAGCACCAGTGAAGTATACAGTGTATTTGTCACAAATTGAATAATCAATTGGTTTTTTGCTTTTCCAGTGAGATACGAGTGGAAATTTAAAAAAAAAAAGCGTGTGGTATTGTAATCCTGATGCGCACCCAAGCACTTCAGTAATAACAGACATTGAGCTGCTTGTGATGCGTACAGTGACACTTGACTTGTTCTTTTGGGTGTGGTCAAAAGACAACATAAAGTCAATCAAAAAAATGAAAAATGCTACAGCATGAGCATCTAGAAAATGGAATGGGTCACAACACAGGAGAGATAAAAAGAGCCATTGGCATGTTACAGGCAGGTCTCAGCTGTCGAGAGGAGGCGCATCATCTGCACTGTCACCAGTTAACAATCAGTCGGCTGCCTGTCCAAGAACGGAAAACAGGCACTGTCACTGACCGACCCTGCTTAGGGCAGCCCCGAGTGACTAGTTCGTGAGCGCCACATCCAGTTACAGCCTGCACGTGACAGATTCCGGACAGCAACCCAAACTGGTAATGAGATGAGGGGTCCGAGACATCTGAGGGTGACCGTAAATACCGTTCGATGCCATCTACATGAACAACACATGCATACACAGAAAACCCAGTTTTTGCTTGTGCGTACTGCAGGAAGTAAAAATATTTGAACTGAAAAAAGCGCAGATAATCACAGATTATCAGTAACAGATCACTATTACTGATGGTTTCTCCCACCATAATTTATAATAATAGCATTTACAAAGATACAAAATGTAGGCTATTTAGTTTAATCTATACTTATAGTGACCCAAACCTAAGAGAGAACGGAGTTAAGGGGGGTCAGGAGGACTGAAGTTTAGAGAGACTGAGAAAGAGGTTCTCACGATAGGTGGGCTACGAAGTGGAATGTGGGCTGTTGAAAACAGTGGAATGAGTTTTACAGCCACTTTAACAGAAACATTGTCAGGTCACCAGATACTCTAAGAGCTCGCTGTGGCAGCAATAGATTTTGAGCAATCAGTTTGTGAGAATGAAAGACAATACTGTCTATCGAAAAGTTCCTTCTGCCTTACAAACTTTTGGAGGGATAAGGAGAGTAAAAATTGAACACTTTTGGGGTTAATGCTCTTGAGGCTGAATAGCGGCAAATCACTGCAGTAATGCTCCAAAATCTATCATAAAGTCTTAGCGGAAGTGGCTTTGGCCATTATTCTGGATGAGATGCTGGATATTGATGATTTATGAAGATCACCACTGTTCTTGTTGGTAGTGGTGTAGTTTTTGTAGGTGTTGCTCTTGATGTCATTGTAGTTGGTATTTACTGTTGAGTGAATTTCTGTTTTTACACCACTAGGGTATGTTATGTCCATTGTCCTGGCAGGTTGATTTTCTTTGTAGCAACCTTCTCTCTGCACTTGCAGAGGTTGATATGTGAATATCAACCAGGCATGTTATTTGACAACTGGACGGTCTAACCTAGGGTTTTGGCAGTGCAGTGAAAGCACGTGCAACACGCCATGGACGAGTCCATTCGGAGTCCACGTGGTGTAAGTAGGTTAGCCCCCTCCCTCAAGGGTGATATGGATTCAACGCTCTGGCTATCGCTCGAGCGTTGAAATCCATATCACCCTTGAGGAGGGCGCTAACGTATACATATTGGTCTACCATCCAACTTGACCACCTTCAACATATTGATATTGTTTTCACTCAGCATAAGAAAACCCAAGCTTACCTTCAGTATTAACTAACAAGTAACTTTTCACAAAGTGTAAACTAAAGTTAAAGGCCCAATATTTAATTCTCTGCCACTAGAGGGCGCTTAACCAAACAATAATAAGAGGCCAAGTTTGATGACGCAATGGGTTCGCGTGGAATCATGGGAGTTGTTGTCTTCATCAATTTACACGAACCGCTGACAGCTAAATTCTCCGACGTGACTCAAACAGGAGCGGCAAAACCATGTACATGGACGAGGTAAGGTTATATTTCTTTACTTTTATATAACTTACATTTTTTTATTTGAATGAAATAAGATTAAGGGATAATGATAAGTCGGCCGTTTACAGCGCTTATGATGTGCTGCAGGTCAGACGCTGAGATAAGGGGGCAGGGCCGGCTCATGATGCCCATCTTTGTAGAGAATAATAACAGATGTGAACACTCTGTTGCTGAATGCAAATGCTAAAGGTAACAGATATCGAGGAAAGCCACTGTCAGCTAACAATGTACGCTTTCAGTTGCTCCTGCCGCTATTGCTATAGCTTCCTTAGCACCGATGTGCTCAACAGACCAGCTGGCCAGCGGTTATCTGTCGAGACACGCTGATAGACCAAACTGAATCGAGTATTCAAGGGAGCCGTGTTCTAACTGCAAGTAATGTAGCTAACGTAGCACTGACTTCTCATAACGCACAAACGATCTGCCGTACACATCAGCTTTCTGTTTGTCATGAGGCATCGCAAGAAAAATGTTTTGAAGTGGAGTAACGTTACATTTATGTTACAACTTGGCTAAATTTGAACTTATACTGCTGGGCCCGGTTGTTCAAAACTTGGTTATTTTTTAACCAGCCGTTAAGTACACTTAACCGACTGTTAACTTTAACAGAGCTGTTATCTTGTTGATCAAAACTCGGTTAACTTTAACAGAGTGTTCACTTGACGTCAAAGTTAACGCACCTAGGGACCACGCTAACTTTTTAACAGTGTGGTTAACTCTCAAAATGGCATTCATTGCTAATGCTGCTTTCATGATGCCAGTTCAGCAAAGGAAGGATAGGGTGTATCATGGACTGGACTTTGATATTGGAGATTACTCTAATGAAGAGTTACGTACCCGCTATCGATTTGGTAGAGCATCTATTGCTTACCTTTGCAATATTTTGCAAGGTGATTTGCAGCGTTGAATAAGCAGGGGCCACGCACTGACTGTGGAACAGCAAGTGTTAGTGACCCTTCGCTTCTATGCGAGTGGGAGTTTTCTGCAAGTTGTGGAGGATACCCTAAGACTAGACAAAAGCACAGTATCAAGAGTCATGTGCGATGTGACCAATGCCTTAGTGGCAAAACGCAATGAGTACATTTCATGGCCTACATGTAATCGACAACTTCGACAGATCGAAGATGGCTTCTTCGCACTAGGTGGTTTTCCCAAAGTAATTGGATGTGTAGATGGGACACATGTTTGCATACAAGCCCCTTCTCGAGATGAGCCTGCGTATGTAAACTGGAAAGGATATCACAGCATAAATGTGCAGGCTGTGTGCGATCACAAAGATGAACACTTCCTCACCACAAGAACATTTAGAGTGGCTTCCCTTGTTGAATCAAAAATCGAACTCTTTACGTGAAATGAAACCTGCCTTGAAATTATTTGTAGAATTTTTGTCAATGTGTCAAAAATGGTTAGTAGATTTAATAAGCCCATAATTGAGATGGGCTTTTGAAAACAATTTAATTAATTTTACTTAAGTAATTCATTAATAAATATTGGCAAAACATAGCCTAATATAAGATGTATGTGAAGCACCCTTAAAATCCCATAATTTTGACTGATTTCCATTGCTCATCGTATCCATACAGTTTAAAGTGCTAAGTGTGCAATAAAATAGATGCAACAATAATAAAACAAATAGCCCAATTATTTCCAAATAATTTAAATAGTTATTTATGAAATATAATAATACAAAGAAATCAATGAAACTGATATTTCCTCAATCAATACTAAAAAAATATAAATATGTTTACTCTCCTTTTGTCCTGTTTTCCTGGTTTGATAAAACATTATACCTAATTTGATTCCATGAATTCAGTCATAAATCTTGGTTTGACATTTTTACAGTATACACATCTGAAGCAACCATAAAATATTTGCAACAATTTGACTGATGTCCCCCTCTGTGGGTTTATCCTTTAACTACATTAGAGAGTATTATATTTGCGTTCATATAAGGTTCATATTAAAACATAATATTATGCTGACAGCAAAATATGACGACTTTCATTACGAACGACATAAAATATAATGTTGCCAAACACTTTATAAGATTTTGTATTGATGTTATCTGCGTGCAGAGGTCATTCTTCGATCAAGTTTCAGGCATGCGCAGTTCGGACGTTCTCCGAGCTTCGTAGTAGTGCGAGTGCGAATTTACCTCGTGTGTGAATGTGCGCAAAAAAATTTTATTTTTCGGTTAACACGGACGAGTTTGCCTCCACCATGAATTGTATTACATTTTCCTCGTCAGCAGAGACATTTCTGCTTCTCTTTCACCTTGGGGTGCAGGCGACCTTTTGGTTTTGGGGTTCCATTGTTGGTAAACCGGAAGTAAACAAAACTTGGAATTGTGGGATAGAGGAATGCTAACCAGTGATGTTAACCACGCTGCTAATTTTGACGGTGACGTTAGCTAACGGCTTGACTAACCATGTTTTGAACAACGCATATTTAACGTTCAGTTAGCTAATGGTCGGTCAAGGATTTAACCAGCCATTAGGAGTTAACCGGCGGTTAAATAAAATTTTGAACAACCGGGCCCTGGTGTAATAGGCTGATTTGCTACCTATGTGAGGATAAATAAATAATAGCCTAACATGCATTTGACCGGGAGAGAGAGAGATATCTCACGGCTCACTATGTCCTCCAACAGACACATAGCAGCAGCCATTGTATCTTTCCGGTTACGCCGGTTTAGCTTTATTTTCTTCTAATTTTTTTTCTCTTATTAGAAATTTAGTTTCAAAAAACCAAGATAACAAAAGTTTATTTCGTAAGGTAGCTAACAACCTGAATAAAATTTGACCTACGACCATTTCTGGTGGAAAATTCAGTTCCCGACACAAGATGGTTACCATCTTGGCTTGAAACTCTTTGGCAACGGCGAAGCATGCGTGCGTGGAGGGTGATTTTCTCGCTCTCGTGCACTCTTTGTGTGTCTTTGATAATCATGGAATACATCACAGATAATGTAAGTACACAACACCAAAACATATATAACATATCTATATATTTTATAGATCTTTGAATTTGGAAATTTTACTCATTGGGCCTTTAATCATTGACGTAAATGAAAAATTAAAACACTTGCCACATATTAACACCTGCGGTTTGTGTCAATATGTCACAGCGTATATGACATCTTTGTTTCACATTCTATCGGTACAAGGGTGTCAACGAATGGTGTGTGATCCTTGCAATGCACAGGTAAATTGTCCAAGATGTTGTCCCACCTGTTGCCTATTGTAAACTGGGATTGGCTCCTGCCCCCAAAACCCTGACCTGGATTTAGCATAGATAATGGATGGAAAGAAGTCTATTTACTTATTTAGCATCTGAACGGAGCTTATATTCCAATCAAAAATGCTTTTGCAGGCAGTTGCACTGTGTTTGTTTGCAATCGAAGTTTCACCTATTACTGGTAAATAATAACCAAAGCTAACAGGGCTCAAGGTCTTTGCATTTAATTACATTACTTATGAATGCAACAGCCATGTTTTTAAATGCAGTTGGCTTAATGGCTTCACAATACCAGTTTCTGTAGCCACTGAATTGGTTTTTTAAGAGCCAGTCACAGCTCAGGATTTATCACAAGGCTTTAATTAGCGACTGTTTCCATAGGATTGTTGCCCACAGTAGCCCAGCCATAACTCATGGGACCGCTCAGAACCATTTTTTAATCCATCTCTGCACCTCCCTGATATAATTGGCCAGCATTGTTTGTTCCCAGACAAAACTGAACCCCAACTTTCTTCCTTTAGTGGTGAACAAGTGAGCTGACTTATTTTCAGTTGCTGCAGCAACAAAATGAAACCTTTACATACTGCTTGTTTTTTTCTAATATTAGTGCTGTGTCAAAGCCTGCATTTGCTCCCCTCACCGTAATGCACCTAACACTTGAATCACTTGCAGTTTCCACTTTAATCTACAAAAAATTGTGCCATGCTCCATTTCCACAGTAATATCCTGGGCCCCTGCACTTGTTCTTTTCCTTCAGTAATGCACTGAATACTGTCCATTTAGTAATATGTATAACCCTTCCTATTCATTGCTATTCTCAAAGCAAATAAAAATCATTCAACACTTGGAAAGAAAAAAAGGGAAAAAGTAATAAAAAGGTTGATGACAGAGAGGTGAGATAACACTTGCCACAATGTGTCCAATGGCAGTCTCAAATCAGCAGATGACTTTCTCTGGAGAGTTAGCCCAGGAATAATTTTAGCGATCACTCATATTCATAACAGGTTCAACTTTTCAGAGCTACATTGCAGTGGATGGGCTTCAATGGTAACCCTGCTCTCCCTCAAATTGATTTGCTTTATGGGGAATAAGGCAAATATACATGTGACTTCTAAAACTGGCTAATAAAAGGGACATACTGCACATGAAGCAACAAATCATCATGTGATGCATGGATCTGCATCCATCCTGGTACTGCGTGGAAATGGGGGGGGGGGGTATTCTGTCGAATTCCCACCACATTAGCGCAACTTCTCCCTGTAGACATGAGATGGCACCAGAGGTGATAAAATAACGCTTAAATTTAATGGAAAAGCAATGGCTCCTCGGCTTGAAAAATAATGTGCAATGTGTTTCACATCTCAAACTGGCTGGCGCTCAGGGGAGTAATATTATACTACAAACTGCCTTTGAGGAGTATGTGAAAGAAAGCAGGACTCATACTTTCTGTTCACTTCAGAAGTGATGGGCTGACTGCAGTATTAATTTAACCCTTTAAGGCCTAATTTAAAAATTCCTGGACATGCTGCCATGTTTACCACAGTAAGCCACAGAGTTGTGACCAAGTCATCATGCCCAAGTCAAATCAAGTCACTGGTCATTAGCTCAAACTCAAAGCAGACGAGGGAGAGCAATGAGGAGTGAAAGGGGGCGGGGGAACAAATTTGACAATGAGCTAACTAATTAACAAGCAGAGTGGGGAAAGCTGAGAGAGCCATGAGCTGCATTTCATGTTGACATTGACTCCTTTCTGATCCCGAATGTATCTAAGCTTTTAACTCTCTCAGCTTTCCCCACTCTGCTTGTTAATTAGTTAGCTCATTGTCTAATTTGTTCCCCTGCCCCCTTTCACTCCTCATTGCTCTCCCTCGTCTGCTTTGAGTTTGAGCTAATGACCAGTGATGATTTGGTCACAACTCTGGTAAGCCATATGTGGGCTGAATCGCAACTTCTCAGCTTTCAGGAACAGTTGGAATTTTTTCAATAGCGCAAATCTTACACTAAATTATTATAAATAAAATAATTAGATTATTAATAAAAATAATAAAATATTATAATGGTACTTATACATGGCTTGGCATTTGTGTTGGCGACGACACGTTCAGATTAGAAGGGTTAAAGGACTTAGAAGTTAAGACTAAGCAGGTTATACATGAATAAATGTGTAATGTAATGTCAAACACTATGTAAATATCATACTGATCAAAAGAGTAGATCAGGTCAATGGTAATCACATTGGCAAACTTGCTCATGCTGCAAAAAATCTTTGAATCCTTGCACTCACAATGATGCACTATTAAAGAGTAGTGAAGGGATGTCGAGTGCCCCTTGATTTGTTTCCAGCCAATAGGGTGCCACAGTTTCAGCAAACATTCACAATATAACTCGACGGAAGCCGATCAGTGACCTTAATTGCCGTTGGCCATCTCTGTGCAACCGTTACTACTCAGCGGGCCACTATCAGTAAGCTAGCTCAACAAATCCAGTGAAAAGCCATAATTTGGCTACTTAGCTAGCGTCGAGCCGCGAGCATTTCACAAGCTTGCATTTACATGCACAAAATATGACATTAACCGACCACAGAAGTCGGTAAACTAACTCGCTTGCTAAGTTAGCCAGCTAACAGTTAGTTTGCACGCTTAGTTAGCCTTTCTTGGTGAATATAAATCACTAGAAACAGTGAATAGTAAATATTTCAGCACTTACTAAACGTTAGACGGGCAAGTACACATAAATTAGCCACGTAGCTAGGTCAGCTATGCTTTGACATGGCTGATTAGCTTGTGCACTAGCTACCAAGTTTTTAAGCAAACAAATGTTGACCAAAGATGCTTGGCGATTTAATTAAATTGGCGCTAGTTGCAAAACTTGATCTCTAGCAAGATACGCAAAACTAAGTGAATATAGAGTGGCAAACTAATTAGCATAGTCTCAGCAGGCTAAGCAAACAAATAGCCATGGCAAAGTGCTAGAAATTTCTCACGCATTTTGAACTCGTTCTGCCTGGGAGTCATGAGGATAATGGGACGTTTATTTTTTAGACTATAAAGAGGATTTGTATGGTGGCAAAAAATTGAAATGATAAATTATAGCTGAATGTGGTCTCAAGAAAATCACTGGGCAGAACAAAATTGCTTCTCCCCTGCTGTAAATCAGCTCGGAAGAACATTTGGCAACACAATCCAGACGGGAAGCCTGGAACCCCATTTACAGTTCAAGATGACCAAAAAAACTGGAAGACCAATCTAAGTTCACATGTTACTGCTAACAGCATTGGAGAGAAGTTGTTCTGCCACACGGGCACCTCCTGCACCAGGGGGCTAAGACTACTGTAGCCAATGGAACTGTCCTTCACAAAAGAGGGATTTGAGATCCTCTGCTCCAGCCAGAACTCCATACAGTGGAGTACAGCACATCTCTCCAGGATGTATCTGGAAGAAACGTAACATCACTGATGGATTCAGAGGTAGAACTGTTACAATGGGTGTTTGAATGCATAACTTCATAACACACAGGCACGGCGCTACACCGGGGCTAGTGAGAGCTGTAGCCCCGTCACAAATCTACATAGCCCCAGTTAAGCCCCCTCAAGCATTTTTTAAAATTAATTAATTAGTTAGTTTATTTATTTGAAAAAAGGAATATGTAAAAGGTAATTACTTCGCCATTCTGTTCCCAGTCTGATTGCTAGCTGGGTGCTCATGTCGCGCACTGTGTGTGTGTGTGTGTGTGTGTGTGTGGGGGGAGGGGGCTACTGTCTGCGCTTGCATGGCACATCAGGCTGGAAATATTTTTCTGCGGGTCAGTTCGTACCATTGCGTATATCAGCCAATCACAGATCGGCTGTGGTACCATTGTACGTGCCATCAGCCAATTACAGCTCGGCTGTACTCATGCATCGATGAAAATGGCAACGCATTCGACCTTGTCACTGTCAGCTGAGTTGTGCATGCGACAAACTCCACAATACGCGAAATTACACTAGTACACTAGCTGGTCTGCTGCAGAAGTCCAATAGCGTATTTATTAGGCCTTGGCTTCGGTGACTAATACTGCAGATCGGAGAGCAAATTTCGTGATATCACTGTGTTTCCATTACCAGTTTTTTTTTATTTCGCTATTTAGATTTTGCACATTTCTAAGGGTAATGGAAAACACCTTGAGAGCAAAGATGATGCCCGAAGTTATTAGCCCCAAAAATCAGCCTGCTTCGTGACCGTAGACTGTTCGTGGCGCTGACTCCTATTTGTGGCATTGCACTGATAAAGCATATGGTCGACGCTGGAGTACATTGGGGAGGCATTACCAGTAGGACTCAAACTGAATCAGTATTTTGAACATTGCTGCAATCAACAAAATACAATTCTGCTGACCGCTGGCCAATAATCGGAACCCCAAAGAAAACGGACTATTAATCGATGAGAACCACAGCTTATCTCATCTTTATCGTACTCTAATGAAAATAAATCATCTTGCACTTGGACCAACCAGTCACCGATTTCATACATGAATATAGATATTCATATAAAAATAGCTAGAATATTGAACTTCTGCCGCAGACCAGTTACTTTACTTGTAATTTCGCATATTGTGGAGCACTACATAGTTTTTGTCAGATGAGCATTTACAAATTTGCTGCGTGCACAACTCAGCTGACGGTGACAAAGTCAAATGTGTTGCAATTCTCATCGATCCATGAGTCCATTTTGACTGTATTGTGGTGATATTAACTGTGGCTCAGATAATAATAATAATAATAAGTTTTATTCATGTTGCACTTTTCTAAAACAAGTTACAAAGGGCTTTACAATTAATAACAAAAACAATAAACAATAAAACAGGCAGAGACAAAAATAAGGCAATAAAATTAGTGAGGCAATAATAAAAACAATACACGGAATTCTCAGAGCAGGGTAAAAAAATAAAGTAATAAATAATAAAAAAAATTAGAAATATAGAAAGTCAACGGTTAAGAGAAAGCCAAGCGATAAAAATGAGTTTTAATAAGAGATTTATAAGAGGAAACAGAGTTTGCTTGCCGGACATCTTCAGGCAGGGAGTTCCACAGACGAGGGGCTCGAACTGCAAAGGCTCTATCACCTTTTGAGACCAGACGAGATTTGGGTACCACTAGTAGGGCCCTGCTAGAAGATCGCAGGCAGTGCTCTGGCTCATAAGGAGTTAGCAGCTCACGGATATAAGCTGGGGCCTGGTCATTTAATGCTTTAAAAACCAGCAGTAAAATTTTAAAATCAATTCTAAAACTTACTGGCAACTAGTGAAGGGCAGCAAGGACAGGTCTAATACGGTTACTCCTCATAGTATGGGTTAAAAGCCTGGCAGCCGCATTTTGAAGTAATTGTAATCTATGGATATTTACTAATACCAGAATATAGTGCACTGCAGTAGTCAATTCTGGATGGTCCTTTCCGGTGCTGAAGTCTTTCACCTTTGAACGTGAAAGATGTTTTTGCCTTGTGGTCGCTTGTATTAGGCTTATAGCTATTTTGTTGAATATTCTATGGGCAAATTTTATGAAAAACTACATTTATATCGAATGTGCTTTATGCACCATTATCTGCTTTTATTGAAAAAAAGAACTGTCTGATAAAATATTAAAAATGACTCTGAAGTCACGAATATCGACTGTTTTCTTAGCACCCCAAGTTTAGGTCAAGCCCCTCATTAGCACCGGGAGAGAAAAAATCCTGGCGCTGTGCCTGATAACATACCCCTAGCGGGGGACACAGAACATTCCAGCCTACCTTCCCTCTTATTACCGCTCCTCACCTACGACAGACTGGTTCCAGCAGATGTGCCATTTTTGTTTCATAAGGCCATTACTTTTTTCCTTATGACCTGTATTATACAAATATTATATTAATTTAATTATATAAATACAGTATCCTATTATTATATTTATATAAATATAATATAAAAAATGTGTGTATTTGTGTTCCTATATATATTAGAGATTTGTTTGTGTCTGAAGCTAAATTCTGCAAGTTGCATGCCTGTCTAAACATTTTAGCTGTCAAAACATCAGGGGGTATTCCATTAAACAGGCTAAAGAAAAATCCAGGCTTAAATGGCCATGTCTGGCTAATGTGAGCGAGAGTTCTGTTCCATCAAAGTGCCTGAGATCAGCCCCACATCAGTAACCATGGAAACCAGGGTGCTGGCTAAGCCTGATACATCCAGCTAAACTCAGATTTCCGTTCCATAAACCTGAGCCGCAGCGTCATTCCATCAAGGTGGTTAATGTGAATCCCAGCCTAGTATCCATGGTGATTTGAGCTGCAGGGCAGTCCTACCCTGTAGCAGGTTTAAGGTGAAGATTAGCTCCATCTATGTTCAAAGATTGACCAATAGACAGGAACAGACACCAAAAAGACAGATCTGCCTGTGCGTTCACGCGCTCTCAACTGTCATGTAATGATAAAATATGTAAACATTTTTAATTTAAAAAAACATAAACTATTAAAAAAATAAATAAAATCACTTTCACCAATAAAGACAAAATGAAACCAATAAAAACAAAAAATAATAAAATGAAACTGAGGCATTCAAAACAAAAAATTGGATATGTACACCAAACCACATGAAAAGGTGATTGCTTTGTTATCCCCATCCCACTCTGCTTCCAATGGGCTTGCAAATTATTGAAAATTTACACAGCAATCAGTTGATAAATGTGATAAAAATCACTTTCTAAAATAAATTGATACATTTGCTAAGTTTCATTAGGCCTGTCTACATTCATTTGTTAGAATTAATAGGTGTAACTACACTCATTTTTTCCTTGTGATGCCGGATACATATAATATGATATTATGCTGAAATACTGAATGATCTTTGTGTCAATTATGCATGTAGCCTGTCGGTGATATTCTGCCTGGCCACCTCCCTTGCCCTGTTGATGGTAGCAGTGTTCCCTTTCCTTGTGAAATTTCCCAAGAATCCTCATAAACCTCCATAAGGAGGGTTTGCTCCGCTGAGGAGAACGCCTCCGCTCGTTCCTTTCCCTTGCTTTTAGCCATTTTGTGACATTTTCAGCACTTGACTAGTGTGGCCTTTTTATTTCCCCTGGGCACGTGCACGTGGTGTGGCTTAACAGGTGAGGCTCGGGCTGCGTCCAAATAGTTAAAAAATGACAGCTTATTGTCTAATTCCTAACCACTTTTCTTTAACCTCTGTGTATAACGTCATGAGGTACAGGAAAGGTGTAAAGGGGGCTCTTTTACTGCTTAGTAAGAGAACCCCACTAATAAGAGAATCCAAATGCACTTACACTAGGCACAGTGATCACCTGCCTCCTGCCCGTCATGTTTGTTTGTTTTCGTAATTGGCCGGATAGACCGTCATCGCGGAATTGCGGGATAGCATTTCCTCCTTTCTTTTCGAAAAGGATTGTTCAGTGTACCCGATGCTAAAGGTGATAAATTAGGAAGCATTGTAGCACCTTTCCTTTACATTTAAAGAATCCGAACACACTTATCATGGCTGCCATGTAAATACTTCGTTTTCTAGGAGTTAGGAAGTTTCCTAAGCAAAAAAGACTATTCGGACGCAGCCTCGATTTAGTGTCTGTTGGAGCCAGCTGATTTCACTTGATGGAACGGGTCGGGGCTAGAATGGGAGTTGTTGTTTATTCAAGCCTCAAGATTACGCCTGAGCTACGTTGATGGAGTACCCCCCTGGATGCCAAATCTTTATTCGCTGTAGTTATTTCATGACTCTATTCAATTATTTAGGAAATTCCCGTAAATTAAGACAATTAGGAATATGACCATTGACACAGTGGGCGTGACTATTGACACTGTGGCCCGTATTCAGAAACAACACTCACACTAATTGAGTGAGTGAGTACTAAAACTTAATTAGTGTCAGGTTATACTAAATGAGTCAGAGGTTGCCCTCACACTCATTTGCTTTCAGAGAGCTCACTCACACTGAAAATAGTGTCTCTTTCTGAGTGAAGGCTGAGTGCAGGGAACACCTCCCTTGAGCCACACTAACTTGCGCTGGTATTTCGTTGTCATGGCTTTCAGGTGGTTAGAAACATTGGAAACTCTGGATCATTTACAAAACGTGCTCGACGCAATCGCAACTACGCAAATTTTAACTATAATGATGATAACGATGCCGGTAACTTGCTGACTGACCACCTGGTTTCAGTGTTTACGAACTGCACTGTGGTGAACTCGAGGTTAGCATTTGTGTACCCACCAGTGGCTACTGGTGAACTGGCAATAGGGGAAGCTCAAAACCATCCCTTAAAAAATAATCATTGGACATGACCTGTTTTCAATCATTTAATAAAATTTTATTTACTTGAACTCCAAAAATCCTAAGGATTATCATGTGTCGCCAGTTCTACTTGTTAAGTTAGAATGAGCACTGATAATTATTGCCCTGTTTTCAATTCATTTAAATTACCATTGCAGAAACTCCGAAAACTCTCAACATTATCAGGTGTGGCCAGTTTTCATTAATGACGCATATCTGTCAACTCTCACGCATTCGGATTTCTCGCGCTTTTCTTTACTCTGGGTTGGAAAATTCTGCGCTCAGCTGGCTCGTGGGGCGCCGTGTGGATTGGTCTGCGAGGCTCATGTAGCTGTAAGTCACGAGAGTCCATTCTTTTCTACATTCTGAATAGCTGAATGTAGAAGGAAATGTCTGGCACGTTTCAAAGCTTGTTGCTTAGTGAGCCTCGCGGGCTGTCCTGCGTCTTTCGCGAGCCACTCGACCACAGAATTTATGAAGACATGCTGATATTTTATGTCGTAATTTATGTGTGAAAGAAACGCCTCAATTTTGTGAAGCAATGTATAACAACGCTATCAAAAATAAATTTGATTGTCATTTTACCAATTAGTCTGAGAAACTTTCTAATCAAGAAAAGTAAACTGCGACAGGTTTTGGTCATTCTGCTTTGAAGGTTGAGGATTGAGCGTCCCTTTGCAGCAGCCGACGCATCGCCTGTGGTACCCAGTGCCCACTACTGTCAGTTATACTTGAGTTTCGTTTGTGAATAGCAACTGGTGAGGAGTGGGACCGCGCCCTTGGTAAGTGGTAGGTCGGTCTCTTTCTCACACTCCGGTTACATTTCAATCGTACTCACTATATGGTGAGTGGAGGGTGAGTGTGAGTGTTGTTTCTGAATACGGGCCTCTGTCTCTGACCCCTGGCTAAACCTTCTACATAGAAGGCCCTCGTGGGATTGCAGATTAAGATGCACTTGGATACTGGAGACTCCCGTTTTAACGATGCTACAGGTGTGTCATTCTGTCTCTGCGAGGTCCTGGCCAACTCAAACGGACACTTTTTCATCTTTACACCATCGTCTTCCTGACTCCTGATGTCGCTACCCTGACTGAGCTGCTACTATTCCACAGGCAACACTTTTTCTCTGCGAACCTGGTGATTCAATAAATTGCAGTTGGCTTCCCAGTCCAAATGTGTCTCTAAATTTACCACCACATTTACCAGCTGCTGCCAGTGAGGAATGCTTGCATACTTTCGCCTGAGAAATCCAATATGGTATTCCTCCGTTCATCCACTGTTGCTTCATTGTATATGCTGTGTTGTCATGTTATTGTTGTGCGTTAGTGGTGTGTAGCAATAAATGTTTTAAGTATGAAGTTGTTGCTTTTGTTTTCCATAACTTACATAGTAACATAGTAACTTCACGTATCCGATCCTTAATTAATAATCTTAATAATCCACCTAAGTGCTTTGAAAATATGATTAACTTGAAATTTAAGCATTAAAGACATTCTTCACTGATCACTGAGAGGAGAAGTTATAAATTGAATAATACTAACTCTGAGATTATATCACTGGGCCAGTAATTAGAGAAATTCAGTGCAATAACTCAGAGTAACCCAATATTTCCCCAAATTAAGGTAATATACCCTACATTGTTAGTTATTTGCAGCTCCACTTAGGTAGAGCATGCCACTTACACTATGAGTACAGTAGATGAGGTCATCAAGCCATTTGTATTAATTTAATCTATCAGGTATGTAGGGATGCAGTGCTCTGGAAAAGCGAAAGGGAAAAAATTGTGGGCAATGCCTAGATCAAAGCAGTTCCAGGAAAGACAGGTGAAAACCTGTCCAAACTAATCCATTAGTGTGAAAGAGCATTTAGGCAGTTAAAATGGGGTACATGACAAGGAGGTGAACCAGTTTCGGAAAAACATTCGGAAAGAATCTTGCATTTTCCTCAAGGGGAGGAAAATGCTCACATTTCAGAACAGTTTGCTTCCTCTGCTGTGCATTACAGCACTCTCTGTCTTCTCAACACAGACAATCTGATGAATTATTTTTGGAAAGTTTCTTGACCCTTACCCGGGTACACAAACACCCTCAGTAGTACAATTGTTTCTTTAGAGAGCGTTTGACGATGCAAGACTTTGAAGTGAAGTGACAGTAAGGCTTCAGGTAAACTGTACTGCCATGACCAGGAAGCATCAGCTGAGGCTCTCTCTGGGAAATGATGAGACTGAGAGCTTGATAGTCCTGTCAGAGCTCATGGTAACAGGCTCACAGAGGAGGGCTAGCACCAGGCAATGTCTGATGCTTTCCTCTCTGTGCGCCAACTGACATCGCTTCACACACTTGGCAAAGCGAAATCAAATAGTAAATTCAAAATGTCAGCCTGTGACCTAACTCTCCCACACAATTCAAATCAACAGCTTCAGAAGGCCCAGTGGTTCTGGCGCTTGCATTGGCAGTAGCTTTTGCTGGCTACGATTTAATGAATACATCAGTTTTCCTGCCCTGTCTTGTACGCAAAGTACTGGAACCTACCACTGTCGTAATGAGTCTCGGGGCCCAACACCTCTCTTGGGCACTGTCTTCGGTCAAAGGTGTTTTCTCTTCCAATCAATTCTCTTTCTGAGACCACTTTGGAAGGAGTAACAGTTTTTGCTACATTTCCAGGGGAGGGGATCGTATAGAGCATCTCCGATCTGAGGAATAAAGTGAGTTTGGCAAGGCTTTGAACAAGATATTCACAGTGAATGCCAACAGGAAACTAAAATAAAATTTGCACAGCTTCCTCACTGTGAATGCGCCTTCCAGGTGACGACTGCAGTCACCTATAAAGTGTTCATACTTCACAAAGCATCCAAAACCTGTGGTTATTTCAGCTTATCATGATGTATCAGTGTCCTCTATCACTTTGCTTTGGGCTTATACAAGATTAGTATATTATCCCACCATTTGCATGTTCTGAAGTGAACCCAGGAAAAGGTTGTCTGCCCATCCTCTCACACCCAGTATTTTTGGCACCTGTCTTCATCTCACACCTCGTTCCTAAATCCAGGACAGCCAAGAGAAATCATTCTTTTTAAAAACACTGCTTTCACATAATGTTGACTGCCCAGTGTTGTGAAACACACACATTATGTAAGAGCATGCTGTGCACGTAACACTCTATTTGCACTTTGCATGCAATAATGACACCCTTCCATTGGGTGAGATATTGAAAAGCCAGGAAGCCTAGGCTGTTGTGCCGTGATGGTATTAAGCATTATTACACTCGAGGGTGTGCTTGACCGTCATTATTGTCACGACAGTGATGCGGCCAGGAACGAGTTCCGTTAGCATCACTGAAGTAACAATAATGATGGTCAAGCACACCCTCAAGTGTAATAATGCGATTATACAACTATTACCAACAAAATAAAATGTATAATCAAAATGTATTCATACTGCGGGCATTTCGCTCTCAAAATATAAAAGTTTTATGCTAGTATTCTCTCCGTTTCAGTGGAAATTCATAAGATCTGACGTCAACCCCTTGAGCCCTGAGCCTCTTTTTCGAAAATGGCAAGCCCAAAATGAAATGAGTATATCTCCGCAACTATTTGGTCCATTTGAATGATCTTGGTATCATAATAAAGGTAAAACCATTTGGGATTTCTGCCATGGTGTAAAAATCAGTATATATGTCACTGAGTCAGAGTAAATGAAGATGGAACACAGTATAAATCAAAGACCTCATTTTGCACCAAACAGAGTTTTACATCTATCCCTTGTAAACTTAATTAGTTGCAGTCTGAAACCTCTAAAAATTTACAGCACAGAATCTCACCATTATCTGTGCCAAAGTTTATTCTAATCAAGTGAATCAGAAAAAAAATGAGAGAGGAATGTCTAGGTGGCTTCTCCAAATTGGCGATTCAGGTACCTTGTGTGCCAAATCAGATTTCTCAGATATTAAACTGTAAAACTCATCTAATTTCACTTATATGTCACTACAGGCACACATTCCACCCAAATACAACCAGTTTTAAATTTTTAGAATTTATAATTTTTTAAATTATTATTATTATTTCTGCCCGTCCTATAGCCTATACAATTTCCCATTCAATGACAATAAATACAAAGAAAATGAAGTTTGGCTCCACTGGAGCGGATTTATTTTTTTAAAAAAGCAAATTAATAAGATTATGAATACAAAAAGGGTTTAAAAAAATGGGGAAAAAAGTCAAAAGAATAAAAACCTCAGCAATTTTATTTACAGGCAAAATGGTACTCGTGTCTTACTAAAACACACCTGATCAAGGATTCAAACCTTGATTGCCTGCACTGAAGACCTTCGTCTTAACCACTAGGCTACACCCTTTCACAACAACACTGTTTTCAACTTGCCAATATAAAGAATGAGTGAAAAAAACAAGTCACTCACCTTGTTTGAACTGTTGTGCCCTCAGTATTCACGCGTTTCAGTCAGAAAACGACTTTGAACACGACGGTTGAATATTTAGCGGATAATTTACCGAAAATACCACAAACAAACCTGTTAAGCATTTATACTGTCGCGCTATTTAAGTACATTTGAATGGCCCATGGACTCAGTTTGACGCACTGGGAATGCAAGACTCTAGCTCAGGCTAGCTTTGTGCAATAAAGGTTCTGTAGAGCTCGTAGGAAATTTCAAAAGCCATAGAATCAAATGGCTACCGGCAAAGTTTTACTGACAGCATCACAAGCCAATCACAGAGAGGAAAATACATTGCAAGCAAGCTGAATGCTAAGGAACTGAGATCTTTGAAGCAATGCTGAGAATAAAGACATGCTTTGAGACTCGCAGATCTAGTTTGGTTATAACACGGACACATTGAGCTAACAAAAGGATGCGTGGATTTACCCTCAAACAGTTTTTTTTTAAAACAAAATATCAAAGGTAAGAAATTTCTTTGCTCATCTCTGTAGACTGTAAAGTGTATGTCTGCTGTTCTTTGAGTGTGATGTCAGTTTAAAATGACAGGGCATACATGATTGGATTCTGTGGACTTTCCTCTGTCATTTGAGGTATCGTTTTTATGCATAGCACAAATTCAGGAGAAATTCTAGCAATTCAGCGCTGATATGATTTTATCTTATGTTTTTCTGCATGCTTATTTACTTGCTTGGTGCTTGAATTGTGTTCGGTTGAGGTAAAAATGGTCTACATGAGCTTTTTGCCTAGTTTCTTCACGAAATGTGGATATGCCGCATGACAATGATATGGAAACATGCTGTATTTATTGTGCGTAACAACCGGCCTGGGTACCGGGGCGTAGGTCTTAAGGGGTTAACTAGTCCTTGTCAGCCAGCCAACTTGGGCTTATTTTTTCTAGACATCGTGATTTCCCAATACTGAATAAATACCACACATAGCAACACAAAACTGCTTTGCTGGCTCAATCATGTTGTAACTAGAATTTCCGCTGGAAAAAATAATCTTTTCATGGATTGATAGTTATACTTCTGCCGACATCTCAGTCATTTTTAAGCTAACAGGTGCCGTTACAACAACTCACCAGCACAGCTGATCTTTATCTACAACGAACTTATATTAATGGTTATATTTAAATATAGGCAAAGGCTTTCCAGTGTCGGCGCCAGAACAAACATCTATCTTTTAATTAACTCACCAGCAGATGTTTCATTTCAGCTGGGGGTGTGTCACTCCAATTTAACATTAACTCCGATTAATGTGGCTAAGCAGCAAAAGTAACAAAAGTAACCTGTAACATTAAGGCTGAACAGAGTTATATAATTTCAACCCCACCTTTTGGGGGCTTTAACTAATCACCTTTTCAGGCTATTATCAATTTACCTCTGAAATAAAGACGGCAGTTTTCACTGATGTGTTGATTTATTAAATGTTCATTTCAATGGACAAATGCAAACAAATTGACAAATTAAATCAATGGCCTAGGCAACTCATAAAGATAGGTGGAGTAATATTTCCAGTGATGAGGTATTTTTCAACTGAGCTCGGCTACCCGTGTTGTCATGCTCATTTGAGAACATTCTGAACGTCTAATTGACCAATCAGATTGCTCGGTCGGATCTACATGTTGTATAATATGCTTTTATGAACCACTGAAACATTCTTCCTTTTCATTAATACTCATGCAGAATGGTGGATTTGGAGCTCTGGATGTAAAGCAAGGCTAAATAAACTGTATTTCACCTTCACACCATACATTATCTTACCATAAATCTACTCTCAGTTTTTAAATTATTCTAATTCAATGTCTAGTTGAAGGGCTGAATGAATTGATTATCCTGTGGCCTTCAAAAAAGTGTTTATACTGGTACAGCAATTAGAAGGCTCTCTTTTAGCTCCTAGTGTCAACCCTTTATTTCCGTGTGTAAAAGTATTTGCAAAGTATAAAGCGGTTTGTTAAGACTTCTTTATTTGTTTTTGGCGTGCATTCAAACCGATTCTCTGTCAAGAATGAGTCAAAATATTATGGCCACTCACAGATGAAATGAATAACTTTGATTATCTTATAAGAGTGGCCATGTAAAGGTTTGTAAACAGGCCTTGGATGGTAAGCGAAAAGTCAGTTCAAGGAAATTCGTTTGGTGAGGGAGAAAAGGGTAGCCTGACTCCACCAGCCTTCGTACTTCTGCTTAATTTCATTTCGCTTCAGTACTCAGTCTGATCACTCGGAGCTCTGCCTCGTTTACCTCAGCAGAAAGTACGCTGGACCAACCAACGAACAGAAGGCGTGGCCGAGAGGGTCAATCCTGGGTATCAGCGACTTATAGCCACAACAAGATGAACGTTTGGTTAGTTTTTTGAATGGAAATGATGTTGTAGCGCTACTCCCTACAGATTGTCATATCTACTTAATTATAGCCATCATGAAATAGGCACCCTGTTCATCTCTGTGAGAGATAGCCGAACCACCTCAGCTAGCTTGTAGCTTCTAGTGTTTCATTGCCCGCGAATTTCACACTATTTAAGTTCGCAGCAAACTTTTTTAAAAGCCATGTCTGAAAAAGTAACTGGTACTAATAAAAATATCAATAGAAGCATTTTACAACTAATAAGGTTAATTGCCAACAGGTCAGTAACATGGCTGGGTGTAAAAAGAGCATTTTGGAAAGGAAGAGTCTCTCAGAAGTAAAGACATGCAGAGGTTCACCAATCTGCGAAAAACTGCGTCTAAGAATTGGGGAACAATTTCAGAAAAATGTTCCTTGGTGGAAAATTGCAAAGACTTTTAATATCCCACCATCTACAGTACATAATAATATCAAAAGATTCAGAGAATCTGGAGAAATGTCTGTGGGCAAGGGACAAGGCCAAAGGTCACTATTGGATGCTTGTGATCTTTGGGTCATCAGGCGGCATTGCATAATGACAGGCCTGATCCTGCACTGGAATTCATTGCATGGGCTCAGGAACACTTCTAGAAATAATTGTCTGCGAACACAGTCTGCCATTTAATCCACAAATGCAAGTTAAAGCTGTATCAAGCAAAGAAGAAGCCATATGTAAACACGATTCAGAAACGCCGCCATCTTCTCTGGGCCAAAGCTCATTTAAAATGGACTGAGGCAAAATGTAAAACTGTTCTGTGATCAGATGAATCAAAATTTGTAATTCTTCTTGAAAACCAAAGACGCCATGTCGTGCAGACTAAAGAGGCGAGAGACCATCCAGCTTGTTATCAGCGCTCTGTTCAAAAGCCTGCATCTCTGATGGTATGGGGTTGCATTAGTGCCTATGGTGTGGGCAGCTTACACATCTGGAAAGGCACTGACAATGCTGAAAAGTAAATAGAGGTTTATCAACAACATATGCTCCCATCCAGACAATGTCTCTTTCAGGGCAGGCTTTGCATATTGCAGCAAGACAATGCTAATCCACATACTACATCCATCACAACAGCATGGCTTTGCAGTAGAAGAGTCCGGGTGCTGAACTGGCCTGCCTGCAGTCCAGACCTGTCACCAATAGAAAACATTTGGCGCATCATAAAATGAAAAATCAGGCAAGGAAGACCCAGGACTGTTGATCTATCAGAATCCTTCATCAGACAAGAGTGAGACAACATTGCTCTCCCAAAACTCCAGCAATTGGTCTCCTTACTTCCCAGACGTTTACAGACTTTTGTTAAAAGAAGAGGGGATGCCACACAATGGTAAACATGGCCCTGTCCCAACTTTTTTGAGGTGTGTTGCTGCTATCAAATTCAAAATGAGCCAATATTTTTCATGAAATGGTAAAATGTCTCACTTTCAACATCTGATATGTTGTCTATGTTCTATTATGAATAAAAAGTATGGGTTTATGAGATTTGCAAATCATTGTATTCTGCTTTTATGCACATTTTACACAACGTCCCAACTTCATTGGAATTGGGGTTTGTACATTCAAAAATAAACAAAATACATCTATTTGTTTTTGCTGACCAAAAACACATCAAGCTAAATCTCATTCATGTTCTGCTTGGCTTCATTTAGACAGAAGTTATGAAAGCTTAGCAATGAGTTTAATATGTTGTGAGCAGAGTAGTCAGAGGACAGTTGAACAGAATACTTTTGCTGCACTTGTAATCCCAGCCTTCCTTTTAAAGTTCATGGCCAAAGCAGTTTAAAACCTATCTGCCATTTAAGCTGTATCCCTCCATTAGAAGGTAATAGTTTGAGGAAGAAGAGATGCACGATTCTCACCCGCTAAGATGGCTTCAGAGTGAGATCTATTTTAAAAAGTTTGGTCGCATAGATGCATCACATTTACTGTTCACAACATTCTGCAGCCATGAACACACAAATATACTACTACATACTGCAAAAAGACACACACACACACACACGCAAGCACATGCGCACACACATACACACACACACACACACTCAAACATGGTTTATCAGTGCAGGCAATCAACATGCTGCAGGCTGATAGGCTAGCTGAGAGTCAAATAAAGGGTAGAGAGGAGCAATAAAACTAGCGGGCTAGTGCGTTATGGTACTAAGGGCTCTATCTTTCACACTGCCCTACCCGTTGCCACTACCCGCTACCCGTGAACTATGCATTCAGCAGCTTCCACTATCCCTAAACGGTATCTTGCGGCCACACTACCCGCTATGCATTATGCCGACTCCCTTATTTGCGCCTGGAGGTGTGCCCGTGGGCGTGTTTATGCGCTTTCCCTACAATTGCTATCTTGACCACACACGTTAAGGAAAGCGTAGAGTGGGTCCTCAAACCACCCACTACCCATTTGGGCTTTTACAAGAGTGCGCCCAGGCGGCTTCAATGCGCGTCCACTTGGACACATGCGGACGGGCACATGCGGCTCCACTTCCCGAATTAACTTGCCTATAAAAAGCCACCTTGCTTTAGCCTCAGTTGAACCCCTGAGAAAATAGCAGAGATAGTACTAAATCGCCTTGATCGCCAGTTAAATAATAGAAGACGCCCAGAACGTGTGTACCGCCAGCGCACCAGCTACCTGGGCCTTTCAGGTAAGTCTATATTGTTTGTATTTTGTATCAATCATTTTTTCCGCTTTTATAATAATATATGATTATTATATATAATATATATTAATGATATATTATATATAATATTCTAAAATTATAATAATACAAGTATTATTTCCCACAGAATGAGAATGGGTGAGAATGAGTGACGAAACTGTGCCTCTCCCGTCAGGCAGTGAGGGAATTATGTCGCCTGGTTGCAGATGATGTAGACACCGCTGCCAGCTGTCCCTATGCCTTGCCCGTTGCTGTTAGGGTTACTGTGGCACTATTTTTCTATGCTAGTGGGTCAGTCCAACACCCACTCAGCTGAATTGGAGGCTTGGCCCAATCTGCCATAAGCTCGGCTATAACTGCAGTCACTGCCAGCATAGTCCAACATGCCTGTAGGTACATCACTGGCATCTCTGTGACACCCGAGAGACAACGCAGGGTAAAGCGGGATTTTTTGGCAAGATATGGGTTCCCTAGGGTTCTGGGTGCCGTCGACTGCACACACGTTCTGATTTGGCCTCCGGCTCTGAACAGTGGCGCCTATGTGAATCGTAAGGGAACCCATTCCATCAACGTCCAGGTGATTTGCAATGCATGGGGTTACATCTTGAATGTATAGGCAAATCATCCTGAAGGTAGCCACGACGCTTTTATAATGGAACTGTCGGTCATTCCTGCAGTCTTCCAGAGGGACCCCCCTCTGGATGGGTGGCTGTTGGGTGACAATGGCTATCCATTAAAGACGTGGTGCATGGGGTCATACATTACGCCAACAAGTGTGCCTGAGTTTGCTTTCAATAGAAAACACTCACGCACACGAGTTGTCATTGAGCGACCATTTGGCGTGCTCAAAATGCGGTTCCGCTGCTTGGACAGGTCAGGTGGGGTCTTACATTATGGTCCTCAGAAAGTAGCATCTTTCTTTGTGGCATGTTGTGTGCTGCACAACATTGCCCTACGCCATGGAATGATGCTGGAGTTTGAGGATAGATTATTACCGGACTATAGAAGGCGGCAAGCTGAAGTGCAGGTGCCGACTTCAAATGCTGATATAGTGCCAGCAGTAGCAGGGGCAATGAGGGACCAGCTGGCAACGGAGCTGCGACACCGCTAGTCATGTCATCTGCAGCCTGCCTGGTAAGTAATTTGTGCGATCAGTAGGCTACTAATAATGTAATAATACATGTAATTCATATAGCGTTTTATTCAATACTCAAAGTCGCTTTATAAAGAAAAAAGTGTAAATGATTGCAGTCAATGTAGGCATTTATTTGGCTGTGGGTATTTTCTAAAATGGGATTTTGATCCTCCCCTGTCTGGATTTGACCTCATGCACAAGCAATTTAACTTTGTCCTCGGAGAAACGTGCGACCTTCCTCTCTCCATCACGGGTTTCGGTTTGAGGATTTGGGATAGCGCAGCCTGCTCTTAAAGGCAATGGCACCTGGCACACTGATTGGTTTAACTGGCGTAACGCCCAAACCACGCCTGTGCATAATATAATGGGTAGCGCAGGTGTTTTAGGGATATAGGCAGGTGTGCAAGATGGCAACTTTTGCAGGGGAACGCCTCTTACGCAATGCTAAATCCCAAAATAACAGGTTTAGGGATTCTGGCGTAAGATGGGGTCCTAAGTGTGCTCAAAAATGACATGGAGTGGGTGCTGAGATTTAAACTGGAATCAGCACTGGTTCGGGTTGACATTTCTGACTTCAGGCATCATCCTTTTTGTGTTTTTCTTTTTTGCCATCTCAGAGGCTTGCTAAAATAATGACACACACTGATGCACTTCAACGTTATGGCCACCAGCCTCGCATGCTGTTGATCTTCCGCATGCCCCGAAAACAGCTCTGTCAAATTGATGTCCAATTTGAGCAATCGTCAATAAAAAAAAAAAAAAACCCCGATATAGCCGTAACGCCCCATTTCCGATGCTTTATGGGATAGTTTGGCAGCCGAGTCACTTCTGGTTTCACGGAGCTGCGGAAAATTTCTTTAGCGTGCGTGATGTTGGATTCTTGGCCATACGATACCAAGCATAGAAGTTGTATTAAGAGGCTTTCAGCGGGGGAACAGTCATTTACTCAAAGTATCCAGAAGGACCTTCCATGGTGATATTCAGGTGATAGATTCAAGCATAATTTCAAGCTTAATTTTTGGCGTTGCCATCAACAATCACAGATGATGTAGATCAGTTCTTCTCAAACCTCTCCTGGAGTTCCACCTCTGCCTCATATTTTAGATCTCTGCCTGCTAGCATGGATGATTCTAATGTTTTGCTCATTATCAAGTATCTACATGGATAAAAAGCTGATCATTTGACTCACCTTTGCTGGAGCAGGCAGAGCTCTAAAACATGCTTTTACTCCAGGAGGGGTTTGAACAGTGCTGACATTCAACGATAGCAATCTTATCATCTAAGTCATTACGCGCATGCAATAGACCTAAGCAATAGTAAGCTGTGCATCGGAAGTGTGGTAGTCTCAGAAGTGTAAGAAATTTCAGCAAAAAACTAGATCCGGCAAATTTTTTTTTTTTTTTGTATTGATGATTGCTAGAATTAATGGCAAGACAGCATAGGAATCGCGTGCCATGGCATCTTCCTCCTGAGTTGATGGGAGCAAGTTGCCTTATTTTATTTTATTTAACCTTTATTAATACAGGGGAACCCATTGAGACCTCAGTCTCATTTGCGATGGTGCCCTTTTAACAACACAAAACATAATTCAGGGCAATACTTTATCATAGAAAGGAGAACAATATACAATAAAAATTATCACACAGGAGTGCATACATTACATTTTATTATTAATACAATGCATTATAGTAACATTATTCAAAACATACACAGTCCCCAACTTTTAAATCCTTTATCACTTTTTTGTAATTCTCCAATGAAGTTAATTTATCCAGTTTAGAAGTTTCTTGAAAATTGTTCCATGTTCTAGGAGCACAATAGCTAATAGCTCCGTTTTAACTCTGGGGACTTCTAGGACCAACCAGTCCTGAGATCTTGCCTGGTAATTGCTGCGACGCCTTGAAATAAAAGTTGTAAGATAACTGGGTAATCTGTGTAGGATTGCTTTATAAATGAAGATCAACCAGTGCTGCCTTCTCATTTTTCATCGATAAATATCCCAAGGTATTTGTACTAAGACAACTCGCTCGATTTCAGAGCCATCCAAGGTGTGAATTCCAAGTGAACAATCCCTGAAAGAACGGGATCCAGAGAAGCGCATATATTTTGTTTTTGCCACATTTTAAACTAATTTGAGCTTTAGAAATGAATGCTGAAATGAAACAAAGGCTCTTTGCAATGCAGATAACGCCTCATCCAATGAAGAAACAGAAGTATAAAGCACTGTATCATCAGCATAGAAATGCATCTTACAGCCATTATCAAAAGAGATCAAAGTATTACAGAGAGTAAAAAGTAACGGTCCTAGAATCGAGCCCTATGGTACCCCCTTAGTAACCTCCACAAAAGTTGATTGAGCAGAGTCTGCTACAACACATTGTATTCTATTTGAAAGATAACTTAAAAACCATTTGCAAGCATTTTGATCTAGGCCTAATGAGCCAAGTCTGTCAAATAAAAGTGAATGATCGACAGTATCAAAGGCCTTGGATAGGTCAACAAACAGGGCGGCACTATGTTGCCCACCATCAAGGGCACATACAATATCGTTCATAACAAGAGATGCCGCAGATATTGTGCTGTGTCCAGCTCTAAAACCAGACTGAAATTTCTATTTAAAACGATAAGCGGAGCTGACGATTAACAAGGGATTCAAGAGTCTTGGTCAAACAAGGTAGCTTGGAAATTGGACGATAATGATGAAAGTCTTTAGCGTCATCACCTTATGCAAATAAAGCACAAGTGCAGTTTTCCAAATCTTTGGCACAATGCTCAAGCAAAGTGAAAGGTTAAAAATGTGTGTTAAATGCTGGGCTATAGCGGGAGCAGCCAACTTCAACAATCAGGGGTCCAAAAGATCAGCACCAGCAGACTTTTTGGGGACAATTTTCAAAAGAGCATCAACGACTTCGGATTCAGATATTAAGCTAAACGAAAAACTGCAATGACTCATATCATTTGGGAAGGCAGGTTTTGATTGGCATGTAACAGTTTGCTTATGGTAACCCATCCTATTTGTAGCACCCCTCCGATTAGACTGCACTCGATCAAACTGATGGCCTGCACAGATGAAGTGTTCATTGAAAACATTACAAATTTCCTTCTTGTCACTAATGGGACCAGAGTCAGACCATATCTGTGAAGGAAGTGCTGGGGCACTATTATTCTTCATTAATTTTATAGTTTTTCCAGAACTTAACTCATTACATCAGAGTGCTGGTAAACTTGCTAAGATAAAAAGTAGATTTTGCTTTCCTAACCATGCAGTGCACTTGTTTCGCAACTGCCTGAACACAATCCAATTAGAATGAGCCCCAGATTTTCTAGCTTTTGCCCATGCAGGATTCCTGTCATGCAATACTTCAGATAATTCATGGGAGAACCACACAGTACATCTGTCCTCAGTCCTAATTCTCTGAAAGGGAGCATGTTTGTCAGCAATGGAGTTAAAAGTATTTGAGAAATATGTGAAGGCCAGATCAGGATCACGAATAAGGGACATCCTGTCTGAGTCACACCTATTTAAATCATGCAGGAACCTCCGATTGTCAAAGTGCCTAAAATTTATTTTTAAAATGACACGTGGCTTTGACCTATGCAATTTCACATTCCTTATGCAAGCAATAGGACAGTGATCACTGACATCTTGAGGGAAAACACCACTTGAAAGATATCTCTGAGGCATGTTAGTCAAAGTGATGTGAATCAGAGAAGATTTGGAGCTATTGTTTGCATTCGGTCGTGTAGATTTAGTGATTGTGTCAGGTTTAGATTAGCACATAAGTCTTTGAACCAGTCAGAGTCTGGTTTTCCCAATCTAGGTTAAAATCTCACATAATTAACAATTCTGTTGCAGTATAAGAGGAAAACATGTCAGCTAAACTGTCAACGGCACAGGGAAGGGCTGATTGGGGAAAACTATTACCTGAGTGTTTTCCCCAAGATTAACAGACAGAGCCAGACATTCAAACTGATTTGAGATGGAGGATGAAATTAGAACAGATACAGGATCACAAGTTTTAACATAGGTGGCTACACCGCTTCCTTTCCCTCTTATATCTGCTCTGAAAATGTTATATCCATTCAGATGTACATCAGAATCACTGACCGATGTTTTTTTTTTAACCAAGACTCAGTGATAATAAAAATATCAGGATTTGTCTGTTGGATTAAAATATTGACATAGTCCATTTTAGTAGCCAAACTTCGCACATTTAGGTGTAACAACCCAAGCCCATCTCGTGATTTAAAAACAGATGGATAATCTAAAATTGAAGGTTCCATATCTATGGATACTACAGAATTGCATTTATTGAATGGCACAAAAATAAGATTATTAATGGAAATCCCATTAGGCCTGTCACAAGATCGAAGCAATCTTTGACAAGACTGATAATTTATAACCAGTGTAATACCAAAAACAGTATCAGGAACATGGAAGTTACTAGCGAACTCAGGCTTCAAGTGAACAACAGAAGAGAACTTCCCTACATGAGGGAGATAGTAGATTTATATTCCAAATGAGGATTGCTGTGCAAGGTAGGAGTCGGCCTGAAATTCCAGACCAGAAATGACTGGTGTGGTAAACCTGATTGTGGAGCATGGCTTAGTCAGAGTACAGAAGCATAAAAACGGTGTAAAACATGTTATGCGTTAAAATATATGCACCCAGTCTGCTAGGATGAATACCATCCCTCAGATAAAAGGACGGACGATTCCAGAAAAGGTTTAAAATTATCGATAAAAACCATGCCGTATGCTACACACACAGACTGGAGCCATGTATGAAAGCTAAGCAAGCGAGCAGCGCCTCGGCCCAGTGATGGGATGGGGCCAGAGATAAAATGCGCTTTCCGCAGTCAATAAGCGAATCTAAAAGCCTTCTAAAGTCCTTTATCAGCAGTTCAGAAGTGCAGTTGGAAACATCATTACAGCCAACATGCACCATGACATTCTGCACGCAAGTATGTCTCTCTAGAAGACTCAGGATCTTGCCGAATAAGTCAAGTACCTTAGCGCCCGGAAAGCAGTACGTCTCCGTTGTCCTTCTCCTGATATGCCTCACAATTGAGTCGCCGATCACAAGGGTAGTTGGAGAAGCAGGGGTTGGCTGTGCAGGCTGGCTTCGTGGACCGGGGGCTGCTGAAGGAGAGCAGGCAGTGGAGGGGGCAGAAGGAACTCCCCATGGAGCCAGAGTGGGAGATACAGTTTGGCTGTGTTCAGGGTAAAAAAAAAAAGGGGGAAAAAATTTAAGAAATGTAAAAGAGAATGGGACTCATTAGACCAGGTGACCTTCTTCCATTGCTCCTAGGACCAATATTAACTCTAGCGCACCCATTGTAGGATAGGAGCTTATGCCAGTGGACAGGGGTTGCAATGGACAGGCTAGAACTCTTCACTGAGCTGTGTCTACTAAGCCCCAAAGGCAGTAAGGTGTGATACATAGTGAGTAGCAACGCATTCCTTCGAGAGCAATCATCAAAACTTTCCATGACCTGTGCCACAAGCCCTACTCTCTGTTCTGTAATAACCTTTATTTCCCTAGGCGCCTTACACCTTGTCACTGGTTTTAGGTTTGCCTTTCCTCAGACCACTGTCAGTATTTACTCACCACTGCTGACCAAGAGCATCCAAAAAGGCTTGCTGCTTTGGCGATGCGCTGACAAAGTCATCAGGCTATCACAATTTGTATGCCTCGGTCCCTTTTCTTTGCCTGGTAAAACCAGACTTTGCTACTTCACTTTGCTTCGTACACAGAGTCTGGGTAGTAGTCATTGACAAGTGTTTACTTCCTGGTGGGTGGGTGCTTGTCAGAAGTTTAAAATCATTGGTGTACCCATAAACTAATCACTAACGTTTGGTGATGACGTATGTTATGCGCCGGCTCAGCCGCCTAGTACTTCCGCTGGAAACTACAGTCCTTCATACCAGGAATGCAGTGAAAACAAACTGATCAGTACAGAACAAACTGTTGAGCTATCGTTTTTCCTGCAGATACTGCTGCTGTAAAAAAAAACGTAAGTTACCCGAAACCAACAGCAGAATTGGCGAGAATAATGCATTATTTACATCAGGATGAAATCTGCGTTGACACAAAAACTGAACCGTTAACCATACTTGCGCTAACATCATACTGAGCTTGCTGTCTAACTTTATAGCAACACAGTTTGGCTCTAAGCGTTTGGCTGTCTCAGACAGCATGGATAATGACAACATAACACTGATACAGCGATTAGGTCTTGTGACATGAACAAAAACACAGCTTTTAACCTACTTATTTGAGATGTTTTGCTGCCATCAATTTCAAAATGAGCTAATATTTTTCATGAAATGGTAAAATGTCTCACTTTCAACATCTGATATGTTGTCTATGTCCTATTGTGAATAAATTGTGAGTTTATGAGTTTTGCAAATCATTGCATTCTGTTTCTATTCACATTTTACACAATGTCCCAACTTCATTGGAATTGGGGTTTGTATAAATAATCCTCCTGCCTTTGCAATCACTGCCAAAACGGCATTGGATGGCGCTCTCACTGTACTGATCAGAATAGGTTTTGAATTAGTGGCAACTATATCTTATCTCTTTCATAGAGTAAAATAATTTATATAACCTTAAAATAATTCATATTTGCTTCATTTGCTTCCATATTTCACTGTATGTGCATCTTTTGTTTGAACGTTTCAACCAAAATTTCAAGAGACTATTTCCTAAGTTGCACAACTAAATAGTACAACTATTTAGCAGGATAGCAAGTTGATAAGTCAAGCTTTGCAATCAACAATAATGGAGCTTTATACCAACAAATGAGGTACAAAATTATTGGTATCCTTTCTTAAAATGAAGAAACAGGCTGAATGTAATAAACATGAGAAAGAATCTATATTTACAAACATACGGGGGAAATAAACCACAAATAGTATACTGTATATTTTCATTTTGAGCATAATTTTTATCACAATTGTGTTATCTGTTGTATTTATCGTAACCAAAAGATAACAGTGCACAGGAAATAGGCAAACTCGTAAACTATTGGACAAAACAAATGTGAACCATGAGAAACACTAGCAAATACAAAGGCTCCTAAATAACTGAGAAAGCCAAAAAACTTGTGAAGAACAAAGGCAAACTAAGGCTCTTAAAGAAGGGAGAAAACAATGAGGAGCAAACTTAAAACAGGTGTGTGGAACAGTGAAGTGGGACAAAGTGTGTGGCTGTAAACTAGACAATGAACTGACTAATAACTAACGGAGTGGGGAAAGCTGATGGGGAGAGCAAAAAGAAACAATGACTCATAGAAACCCAACAGAACAGGAATGATAACAAATATAATGATTAAAAAAAACCTGAAATAAAATCAAAATGAAATACAGATTCAGAGAACACTGACACTAATCTAAGGAGTTGTAGGGCAGGTGACAGGCAAGGCGCTAATCAGAAAACTGAAAAGGGTGAGACATAGGCAGACAAAACACTAGAGGGCGTGGCAACAAATTGGGAATTATCCAGAAAACAGAGCAGGGAAGGCAAGAAGGAAGGAGCATGGAAACACAAGGGAATCATGAAATAAACAGAATAAAAAAAAATATTCAAATAAATACATTATATAAATAAAACATAACTAAACACAACCAACAGGATGACAACACTGACATCATCGTGGCCAGGGCTTTCTCAAAATACTGTGTCAGAGACACTTAGAGTTCATGCCAATGCTTTGCATAAAAACTGAGATTACACCATGAACAGAAAAGGTGTATACATTAAAATAAAAATTTAGTTATTTTCCATATGTATGAACTTGCCAATGATTCTGCAAATACAGCGCCCTCCATAATTATTGGCACCCCTGGTTAAGATGTGTTCTTTAGCTTCTAATAAATTCAGTTTTTTTCTAAATAATATAGGTCCACAATGAAAAAAAAAGAGGAAAATCCAACCTTTAATTCAAGTGCATTTATTCAGTGGGAAAAAAAATCCCACATTAAGAAATAATTCTTTTACATCAAATCATGTGTGCCACAATTATTAGCACACCTGATGTTAATACTTTGTACAACCCCCTTTTGCCAACAAAACAGCACCTAATCTTCTCCTATAATGTCTCACAAGATGGGAGAATACAGAAAGAGGGATCTTCGACCATTCCTCTTTGCCCAATCTCTCTAAATCATCCAGCGACCTGGGTCCTCTCCTCTGCACTCTCCTCTTCAGCTCACTCCACAGGTTTTCAATGGGGTTGAGGTCTGGGGACTGAGATGGCCATGGGAGGAGCTTGATTCTGTGTCTGGTGAACCATTTCTGTGCAGATTTGGCCACATGTTTAGGGTCATTATCTTGCTGAAAGACCCAGTGACGACCCATCTTCAGCTTTCGGGCAGAGGCCACCAGATTTTGATTTAAAATGTCCTGGTATTTCAATGCGTTCATGATGCCATGCACCCTAACAAGGTTCCCAGGGCCTCTGGAAGAGAAACAGGCCCACAGCATCACCGATCCTCCCCCATACTTCACAGTGGGCATGAGGTGCTTTTCTGCATACTCATCTTTTGTGTTCCGCCAGACCCACTTAGAGTGTTTGTTGCCAAAAAGCTCTATCTTGGTCTCATCTGACCAAAGCACACGGTCCCAGTTGAAGTCCCAGTACCGCTTAGCCAACTCCAGACGTTTGCGTTTATGATTGTGAGTGAGAAAAGGTTTTTTCCGTGCATGCCGCCCAAACAGCTTGTTGGCATGTAGATAGCGCCTGATGGTTGTTTTGGAGACTTTGTGACCCCAAGATGCTACCATTTGTTGCAATTCTTTAACAGTGAGCTTTGGAGAACTTTTTATTTCTCTTACCATCCTCCTCACTGTGTGTGGTGGCAAAATAACCTTGCGTCCTCGTCCAGGCTTGTTTACCACTGTTCCAGTTGTTCTAAACTTCTTAATGATTCCTCTGACAGTAGATATGGGCAGGTGCAGGCAAGTGGCTATTTTCTTGTAGCCATTGCCTGACTTGTGAAGGTCAACACACATCTGCCTTACTTGAATTGTGTGTTCCTTTGTCTTTCCCATGTTGAAGAATGGATAAGAGAAATGGCCTCTTTGCCACGTCATATTTATACCCCAGGGAAACAGGAAGTGATGAATTACTAATTAAATGTTCCTAGATACTCTGATCAACTTTGTAAACTACTGTAGAAATGACAGAAATGCTTCAATTACATTTATTTCCTAGGAATTGTTCGGGGTGCCAATAATTGTGGAACAGGTGATTTTATGAAAAATAATTATTTCTTAGTCAGGGATTTTTTTTTTCCCTTAAAATTCACTTGAGTTGAAGGTTACATTTTTCTACAATTTTCAGTGTGAGAGTATGCTTCTGCAATAAAAATTGAATTTATTTTAAGCCTTTTAACACATCTTAACAAGGGGTGCCAATAATTATGGAGTGCGCTGTAACTACAGAACTTCAAAGACATCCTGAGTTATTTATATCCAACTCACAAAAGAAAACATAATGAGCAGTAAAATCCAGGAAGACATTTTCAGGTCAATTTCAACCTTGCGTACAAGAGGAACTGAATTGTCCAAAGGGAAATGCACCAATGGAACTCAATTGACAACAATAATAACAGCTCTTAGTAAAAAAAAAAAAAAAAAAACAGTGAAAAAAGCATAATGCTCCAGGCAGGTAAATCTTAAGTCCAGCTAATACAGGATTTGAAGGAAAGCAAACGTCACACAGCAATAGAATATTTCTGTGTCAATTTTTCTATTCTCCTCTCCCTTGTTCCATTTTTCCCACTCAATAAGGGTATTAGGTACTCACTTCATTGAGAAGTGGATAGATTTGTCATTCTTGGGATTTAATCAAGCCTAGATATATTACCCAAAAGCCCTTTTTATAAAATAAAGGCAAAGGATTATCTTTACATGTCTTACAAGCCCAATTTAAAAAAAAATAAACATCCTTGTCAATGGAGTCTGGGTCCAGCATCCGTCCTCCCTAACTTACCCCCCCAACTCCCCATCCCCCAGTTAAAAGGGCTAAAAAGGCAATTAAAAAAGATCCTCCAGATCTTTCATTCCAAATGTTAATGTTTTGAAAATGAATTTACTCAGGTACTAGCAGCTTCTGCACCCATTCATGTCTCTCTTTTTTGAGTTTGCATTTATGATTGACTAAAACTAATATGGTCACCCATCACTTCTTATTACCTGCAGGTGTAAATATGAGGTGATCAAAAGACCAACTCCCCCAAGTCACCATTCACAATGGGTAAGATAAAAGTGACAGCAAGTTGATGCACTTCATAATAATTAAGATGGCATATCGTAATGTTAAAATTTTGCCTGGACGAGGATGCATGCCTATTTTGAATGCAAGCACTGAGAGGAACGTGGTTCAACTAAGAAACAAAATCCCAATGATCACCATTGAAGAACAACAAACATTGATTATGTCTTGGGGTCAGAAAATCTTCAAAATAACAGTAAAATGAAATTTAAATAACTACATGATATTTTGCTGGAGAAAAGCCTCAATTGTCATCAAAAGGCAAGTTCACATGTCTGCAGTTGCCAAATGGCACTGGAACTTTCAACGGGACCAGATTCTATGGTCAGATGAAACTGATATAGAATTCTCTGGTAAAAAGCACCAGAGGTGGTGGCATAAATCAAAGATAGCCTGTTCTGCGAAATCCTGTTTAGTTTGCTCACATAGTAAGCGAGTCGTTTATGGAATCAGATTTATGTCAAAATTATCGAACAAAACTTTTTGTATATCAAACAAAAATTTCAAAATTGAGAAAGAATATAACTCACTGAAGCAAAAAAAGTTACTTCAAAGGTAAAACTTATAACTTGTAAACAAATTATTTTATGATGGAGTAAACCATTGGTTTGTTTTTTAGTTGTTTGATAAATTTTCCTTTCGCTCACAGTTCCCTTTGCTGCTTTCGCAATTATCAGATTTGCGGTTACGCTCCCAGCTCTCTTGTTTACGCTTTTTGATTTTTTGTTCGCAGTTCTGACTCAAACGTCTTGTGTGGGCGGGATTTTTGTGTGGCCTGACCTCATTGGCTAATGGAATTTTGGCACTCAGAGCCTGGAGTAATGAATCCAACCATAGAATGTAGCCACAAGTCTCACTTTGGACTCCACTCACAAGTGAATCACACCAGTGACAACGGAAATATTACAATGGCTGATGAAGGAACTCAATGTGTGTCCTTGATTCGTTGCTGTGGCCTACTCCAAAAAAATCTGAGAGTGAATAACACATCGTCTTTAGCTGCTGTTGCAGCCAAGCAACTCAGAAAGATTGTAACAAAATGTTGGCAACTGTCCTGCAATTAACTGAGCTGGGGTATGTTTCCCAAAGGCGTAGCTAGTTGCTAACTCTTTGAACTACTTCCACAGTCTGGTTCAAACTAAGCTTTTGGGAACTGCACCCCTGAGCTGTTACAGTGAATTTACATTAGTTTGTTTTAATGCTTTTGTGTACGTGAATACGCAAATAATGTACAATCAATAACATACAATCGCCTTACTAAAAGTGTTCCCCACTTCAATGTATGTTTTCATTTGAAGGACCATGCTCTGTCGCACGCAGAATTTAATTAGTTGTATCTGGACCTCATTTTCGTTGTCCAGGTGGATACATGTTGAAGATAAAGGCCTACAGAATTTTCCCGGGATTAAATTTAGTAAAATCTAAAGTACAGGTGAGGCACATGCTTTAGATAAATTGTCCATATAAATGTTATCAGCTTGATTACATGCCCTTCAAATCCTTCCATCAGCCACGCATCTGCTGTGTTTAAATAGTGTCGCACGCTGCAGACGCATGGTTAATAGTACACCCTATCTCGACTATGAAAACGAAATCCCAAGCTACAAGTTAAAAGCCGATATAACCTCAGCACTAAACTGAAGCATAAGCTATTGATTAAGGCAATGTGGGACCTTTTTTAATAAGGCTAATGCAAGTCATCTACGATTGCAGTTGCAGGTTTAGAAGCTGAATCCATATTGGAATTTATATTCAAGTCCAGAAAATTTCATGAAAGTTGGCAGTAGGCTTATTCATTAAATCTGCTATTGCTTCATAAACATAATACAGACAGGGTAACCAAAGTGGTGAATGTCAATGGGCTTTTTTCAATGAACTGTATATAATATCAGATATGTTGTCTATGTTCTATTTTGAATAAAATGTGGGCTTATGAGATTTGCAAATCATTGGATTCTGTTTTTATTCACGTTTTACACACAACGTTCCAACTACATTGGAACTGGGGTTTGTACAAACGTAATGAAAGAGTAAGGTTAACTAGAGGGCTTTCCCCCTCCAGTTTCTCTTGGTTGTAGTAGCTGCTTGAGTCTAGCCAGGTACCGCTGATGGTTTTGTGTTGGTATTTGGCATTTCTTGTTTATCACACAGCAGGATGTATGAGTCGCTCATTTTAGTATAGTATCTAAAAAAGACAGTCCGTAATTAGAACATTCTGGACAAACCTCTCTTATATTGTTAGAGACTGGTATATTCAAATTACAGGGACTGTATAAAATCAAGTCAGCCTATCGAGTTTTTGGTATATCATTTTTGTTAACAGGGACTAAGTCCCTGCCGAAAAAAAAAACTTATAATCCATTTACTCAGTTCCTCTACAGTTTCTGTTGCGAGATACTGCTCAGAGCTTCGCAGGTTTATAAATTGAGATTCTTGTGCTCCTGTCTTGGCAGTAGTAATTTTATTTGCTATTTACAAAGTAACAGGTCAATAGGTAAGGGTCAAAATGTGGCCAAATCTATGTGATGGTTGCAGAATTATTGCACTGCTGGAAAGAGATTTTTCAATTCTTGGGTTTTTTTTTTTTTTTTACAATTTTGAATTTTCATGAAGATGTTTTATGTTTCCTGTAATGGGCGGTGATAGGACGCCAGGTGCAGCGACCAGAGTGAGAAAGAACAAAGAACAGCCCAGAAAAGAGACAAACACAAAAGGAGGTACGCACCTCCGAAAAAAACTTGCGCTTCCAAGGACAAATGAAAGTCCGCAACACGGAAGCAATGCAAGAGAGAATAAACTAAGAGAGAAGAGAAAAAACTTCTAAAAGAAGCAATTCCTAACAATAATTGGAAGATGACAAGTCACTAGGAAAACTGACTAAAGATATCTTCGGCCGAAGTGCTAGAAACAAACAGACACTCTAGCGATAGGCAGGGCGAACCCCCGGCCATATATATAGAGTCCGGAGAACTCCGCCCCAGCTCAATTAGCCAGCTGGGCCAGGAATTCGATGCAAAAGAAATCCGCTATCGTCCCGGACGATAGAACAAAGAAAGGTCCAACAAACAAACGCACGCCTAAACCATGACAGTTTCCAACTAAAAGCATGAAAATGAACTGAAATATGATGGAATTCTAAATACTTCAAGTGTCTTGACCCAGTTGCACCATTCCCTTCCTCTCTGTGAAGCTGCAATCTTGAATTATAAAGCCTTAAATAAGGTAACACATAAATAGCCAGATCTGGCTTCTGCACAAAGGGGTTAATGAGCATGTAAATCAAGATCGCAGTAAGAGCATGTTCTGAAGGATTCATGAATACCACTTTGTGGGCTCTCAAAGTCCTCATAACTCCTTAAGTTATTCTAAGTGAGCGAATTTAAGAGCGCTTTGTGAATAAGGCCCCTGGTCCGAGTACACCCAACAGCTTTCCCACGCTGTCACTGTTAACCCTACAGTTTCAACAATGTGCCCTCTGCATCCTAAAGCTCCCGCTTTTTGCGTGTATCTTCAGTCACCAAAATGCTGCTGCGCAATAGTCATGTTAAATGGGTAATTGAAAATTTTTTCTTTTTTTTAACCAAGAAATTTTCAAAGCAGGTGTACCCTTGCGAAATCTATAAGTCTTGCATCTTACATACATAATTACTCCTTAGCAGGGTCATCTCATTATCTGAAGTAATCGAAAGTACAGAGGGAGGCATACCTACACTGTAAAACACACTGCTACTTTTATCACGAGATGGCACCCATTCACATGAACCTGACCTTCACATTTGTCAAGAAGGCATATTTAAAAAAAAAAGGAAATTTGTAAAATGAGCTCTTTCAGCAGTCCAGAATGAATTGGAAATGAATATTTAAAAATCCATCATTGTCAAGCGACAAGCTCCAACATGGCAGTGCCATTATTTTCATATGGAAGTACAATAACCTCTGATCTCAATTATCATTAGAAATAGAGTGTGATAGAGACAGTGATTCACTATATTACGAAGTCGTTCACACTCCCCAAAAACAATTAGGCGTAATTGAACTTAGGCTATATTTCTCAATCACAGCTTTAGTGCTTTTGTGCATAACTACCGTCTCCAACGGAAATGTCTATTGCGCAGGGCCTCTCTCTTTAGTAAAGCTGATACCATGGGAGAACCCAAGAATATCTGAAAGAGAGGCAAGGAAGTAAAGGACTTAAATTCCAAAATGATAAATTTGATTGAGTTTTTCTCATTTGGGGAAAAAAATGAGACAAAAACATTTTTTTGCGAAAAATCTGATCATTACATCAAAAGTCAAGCAGTTGTTGCATAAATATTTGGCTCTTAATGAGGAGCAGACCTGATACAAGACTGAGTTCCCTGAATTGCTTACATAAGTACACTGCATGAGGCCCGGACCTCACCCAAGTCTGGAATATGGACTGGACTTCTGTCGTTTACTTTCGGTACTATGCTTGCCTTAGAGATCCTGCTTTGACTATATAAAGAGAGACAGAAAGGGGGATTATCGCTATATTCTGGAACTGTTTCCTCTCTGGTGCTCCCCCCACTCCCAGGAGTCATCAGTGAAAGAAGCTTCACTGGAGAGGAGAAGTTCCCAGAGTGACAGACAAAGAGTGAAAAGCGAGTGGAGATTAGTGAAGGTGGGAGGTGGTAATTAAAACTTTTACATGGCTGCTCCTGCAGGCTCTACTCAGCCAGGGAGTGGACTGACAGTGGCCCTACATACAATATGTCTGATTTTGCCCTCCTATTAGTCACTGCTAGTTAATCACAGAGTCAAAGAGGCAAGTTACTCTCCTCGACTTGATCACAATTTGTTGTGGCTGGTTACAGAAACCATAAGAATCACTAGATAGAAAGATAATATGTGAGGTATTGTTAGGAACTATGCGTGGTGACAAGCATATGTCATCTCATGGATGTTGGAGCAGATGAGTGGACAGGCATTGTAATGTACATATCTAGAATACTAAAACAAATTAGTATTGAAAAACAAGCATCTGTGATTATTTTCCTGCTCGGCAGTATGCACCTATAATGGTAGTGCCAGCTTAGTGCATGAGGGATGCGCCAAGGTTTGAGGAAGTAAGGGAGATACAAGCGAAGTATCATCAATGCTTGCCTGCCAGGCAACGAGCCACTGTAAGCCACTTGCTGGTGCACACAAGATGAGTTATGGCTTGTGGACACTCGATAGATCCACAGAAATGATCTGTAATGGCTTGCCTGCTAGGGAATGTATTTTGGCGGTAACTTAGTCCAGATGGGATTTGCCACAGTGTGTGGATATGAGCTAGTTACTGGAAAAGCACCTAATCACTTGCCAGCCAAGCAAAGTGCTCAGCAATCATAACGCTTCCCAAGGGAGGATACTAGGACACATATAAACATGCAAAAAAAAAAAAAAGTTATTTGCCATGCCAATATGGAATGGCAAGGCAGATCATGAGTTCATTTATTGCATGCCAGGTAGACCATGGTCTGCACAATCATGAAAATTACAATACTAACTGGGGACAGGCTGATCCCCCTTAAAATGCTGAGTGTCCTGTGGCTGGCATTTGAAGTTGTATGGCCATTTGCAAGGCATGTTGTATTTCCAAATTATTACCTTAATTATCTGGGACATTTTGGCTAAACACAGCATCTGCTTGGAATGACACTACCGCAAACTACGTGCTTAACAGCATTACATTATTGTCATTTGGCAGACATTCTTATCTGGAGCGGCACACACTAAAGTGCTTTGAACGGACAAGGAGTGCAGAGAAACAATGAAGTCCCATTTAACTTCTTAAACCTGAATGCCCCCGGTACAGGGGGGCAAGTTGGGTATGGTGTACTGTGAGCCTCTGACCCTTGAATGCATAATTGCTTTCAAGCTTTTCCTGTTTAAAACTGCTTTATTAATTAATCACACAATTTATTTACTAAATAATCAAGACCAATATATAACCCAGTAATTATTGAGAAAGTATTGAGAAATGACAGAGATCACCGAAGGGCTACAATGACAATGTTCTTAGTTACTAATAGTGGTACTGTAGAGATGGGAAAAGAAAACAAATAATTAATCCAGAACCTTCCCTGAATTCCAACTCCTGTTCAAGCATTTTTTTTTCAGCAGTGCAACCTAATTTATTTTAAGATTGCACTTCATTAAAATGTTTTCAGCGCTCCAAAGAATAGGTTAAATTAGCGGACAAGCACAGTTGCACACTGGTTGTCACAAAGCGAAAAAAATAATTGATTAAATTGCCAGTGCTTTTCACGTCAGTGCGGTGTAATTGAATACTTCCGTAAATTGGTTGCACATGCATCCCTAAATCATTTTCTCGGAAATCCTTTCTGAATTAGTTTTAAACTATGATAGAATTGTTATTTTGGGTGACTTTAACCTGCATTTCGAGAGGGTAGATGATTCTTCAACATCCATCTTCACTAATCTCGTGGAGTCGGTTGGCTTCACTCAGAGTGTCATCGGCCCAACACATATTCATGGTCATACTTTACACCTGATTTTAAGCTTTGGTGTTGAGATTGCCAATGTTGACATCCATTCACACAATCCTAGCTTATCGGACCATTTTCTTATAACATCCTGTCTACAATTGGCCCTCCCTGTATTATCAGAAACTAGGATGTACACTTGTCGTACTTTTACTGCCACAATGTCTTCACAATTCATAGAAGCACTACCGACTTATCTTGATTATCCAGTCAGCCTCCTCTGTATTGACGAAATGGCGGATAAATTTGCTAATGCTCTCCGTGGTACCCTCGTTGTATACTCAGTCAAAAAAGAAACTTCACACTCATAAATTTCTAAATATTTTCTTGAAACTTAATACAAGAGATATTATTATTATTATTAGGGGTAAATGCGTTGTCAAAGACATCATGACACGCAGCAACTCCGACGTGCACAAGCATGCAGCACGTGCGAGCATACATCAAGGTAAAAGCATGTTTCCTCGTGTTCCTAGTCACGTGACCTTATGAGACACGTGCAATTGAGCCCACGTTAGCACGGTAGAGTGACATCTCGGAAAAACAAGTTCTTACAGTCAATTATCCGTTGATTTGCAATGCCACGACTGTCAAACATTCAACGTGAACGTGCCATTGGCATGCTGAATACGGAACGCCGGTCACTGACGTTGCCAGGGTTATGGGATGCAGTCGACGGACTATCCATGATCTTCGGACACGTCTCCAACAAACTGGCACCACAGCAGACCGACCTCGTTCGGGTAGACCACGTGTGACGACACAAGCAGAAGACCGACAAATCGTCTTACGTCATTTGCGTAATCGATTTCTCACTGCAACGCCCACGAGGAATGAATTGTTTAGAGGTCGTGTGACTGCCCAAACCATACGTGTCGCGCCTGCGCACTGCTCGTCTCCATGCACGTCGGCCATATCGTGGACCAATTTTAACCCAGTTACACCGACGTCAACGGCTTCTCTGGGCACAACGACATCTGAGATGGACTCAGCGTGATTGGAATAGGGTCGTTTTTAGTGACGAATCCAGATTCACTTTGCACTTCGCTGATGGGAGAGTTAGAGTTTGGAGGAGACGCGGTGAACACAACGCCCAGTGTTGTGTGCAGGAAGTGGACCGTTTTAGGGGCGGTAGTGTTATGGTTTGGGGTGCCTTTAATGGTCCTGCCCGTTCCCGACTGATGGTCGTTCAAGGAAACCTAACTGCTGCAGGATACAGAGATCAAGTGCTCATTCCAGAGCTTTTGCCATTCATGGCAGCTCATGGCCCAGGTCTGACATTCCAACACGATAATGCCAGACCTCATACAGCCAATTTAACGCGGAATTTTCTTAGGAATGCTGGCATCAATGTCATGGAGTGGCCCTCAAGGTCTCCCGACCTTAATCCCATAGAACATGTATGGGATGTGTTGGGCAGAAGACTCTGTCAAGTGAGGAGCCCTCCACAGAATTTGCAGGAACTTGGTGCCATGTTGGTTCAATTATAGCGACGCATCCCCCAAGCTGTGTTCAGACGCATCATTCAATCCATGAGGAGACGTTGCGTCGCAGTTGTGAACGCTCATGGAGGGCATACGCGCTATTGACATGCTTTCATCAAGTTGTAACTTACCATTTTTACTCTCTTACATTTCTGTAGCATTTCCGGTGGAACTGGTTACATTATGAACATGATTTTTATGGTACACCGTCCTTAATGGGTACAGAATGGAATTAAATCATTATTTAAAACCACTTTTCTTGTATGTTCAACTTATCGACCTCCAAACGAGTGTGCAGTTTCTTCTTTGACTGAGTATAGTTGCTCCATTGAAATTTAAAAATGCTACTCAGAAGAAGTGACCAGCCCCATGGTACACTGACCAGAAGCGGATTCTAAAGCAAAAATCCCGTCAACTAGAACGCAAATGGCGCTCCACTAAACTCCAGGTATTCCGTTGTGCTTGGAAAGAGAGCCTTGTTGCGTATAAGCACGCTCTGTCTGGTGCTAGGTCTTCTTATTTTGTAAATCTTATACAGGAAAATAAAAATAACCCTCGATTCTTGTTCAAAACAGTGGCCAAATTAACGAACAACCATGCAGCAAGTACCCCTCAAATTCCAGCCTCCTGCAGCAGTGATGATTTTTTAAAATTCTTTAGCGGCAAAATAATTGGAATTAGAGAAAATTTCATTGCTTCCCTAGCAGTTGGTGAAGGCCTTAACATAAAACCTCATTCTATGCATATAAACCAATTTGATTCATTCTCTCCCATATCCCTGAGCAAACTTGCCAAATTAGTCACTACTTCCAAATCAACAACTTGTCTCTTAGATCCCATCCCAAGTAAGTTATTGAAGGAACTCCAGCCCATTCTTGGCAGTCCAATTCTGCACATAATCAATTCTTCCCTGATTTGGGGTTTGGTTCCGACTTCATTTAAGATGGCTGAAATAAAGCCGCAACTCAAAAAACCAAATTTAGATCACACAGTTTTGGTTAATTATAGGCCGATCTCAAACCTTCCATTTTTATCCAAGATACTTGAGAAATGTGTTGCCCAACAGCTTACTTTATTCCTGCAAATGAATAAGGTACATGAGAGGTTTCAGTCTGGCTTTAGAAAACATCATAGCACTGAAACAGCCCTCACTGTAGTAATGAATGATCCACTTCTCTCCATGGACTGTGGCCGCATCTCTGTCCTTGTCCTACTTGATCTAAGTGCTGCCTTCAACACGATAGACCACCATATTCTTCTTTACAGGCTAGAAAATCTGGTTGGTATTTCTGGACTCGCCCTTTCATGGTTTAAGTCTTATCTTATCGGGGCGCTTCTCAGTGTGCGACGCGCTGCAGTCTACCTTCCCCGGTAGACTGGAGAAACTGAATTGCCTTTTTTAGGACAAATAAAGTCGTCTGATTCTGATTCTGATTCTGATTCTGATCTTTCTGACAGAAGTCAGTTTTTTAGAGTAAATGGTAATTCCTCCGAGTATTCCAAGGTAAATTTTGGAATACCTCAAGGATCTGTTCTGGGCCCTCTGCTGTTTTCCTTATACATGCTTCCCCTTGGAAACATCATAAGTAGATATGATGTGAAGTACCACTGTTATGCAGATGACACACAGCTTTATATATCTTTTAAACCAGCTGAGACTGATCCACTAACTAGATTAGAGATGTGTCTTAAAGCTGTTAGAGCATGGATGACACAGAATTTTCTCTCTTTAAATCCAGATAAGACTGAAATATTGGTAATTGGTCTCAAATTGCTCAGACACATTCCTCAAGTTTTCACTCAGTGTTAATGGACTCCCGGTTTCTGCCAAAGCAGTTGTCAAAAACCTTGGTGTCACCCTCGATTCAGAACTCTCTCTCCACTGTCATATTAATAACATTATAAAAGTGGCTTTCTTCCATCTAAGAAACATATCTGCACTTAGAAAAATGTTGTCTCTTCAGGATGCGGAAAAAATTATTCATGCATTTGTGTCCTCTCGGCTGGATTACTGTAACGTTTTACTGTCAGGCTGCACCAGTTCTACCCTGAATCGCCTTCAAATAGTGCAGAATGCTGCTGCTAGGGTTCTGACCAGGACGGAGAAATATGACCACATTAGCCCAGTACTCAAAAATCTTCACTGGCTGCCTGTCAAATTTAGAATTGAATATAAAATTCTACTGCTTACCTACAAAGCCTAAAATGATTTGGCCCCAGAATATCTAAGTGCACTTCTCATTCCTTACTCCCCTCCAAGATTACTTCGTTCACAAGGTGCTGGATATTTGAAAATTCCAAATATATCCAGAGTTACATTTGGAGGCAGGGCATTCTCTTACAAAGCCCCAATCTTGTGGAACAATCTCCCAACAAATATTCGGGCCTCAGACACACTTTCTGTCTTCAAGAGAAGGCTAAAAACTTACCTTTTTAGTCAAGCCTATGATTCGTTCATGATGAGTTATGTATAAACATTTATTTGGCTCTGGTGGGACTGATTACAACCTAGTTTTATGATGGGTTCACAAGATATTGGAAGCCAGAGTTCAGTAAATCCATGTGGAATTGGTGGCACTGCGCATGTATTAATGGTGCCAGTGGGGCTTGCTACAGCCTTAGTCACTGGGGAGGTCCACATAGTACTGGTAGTAGTGTTTAGCAAATCCATATGGAACCGGTGGCACTGAGCATGCATTAACAGAGCCAGTGGGGCTAGCTACAGCCTTAGTCACTGGGGAGCTCCACATAGTTCTGGCAGTAGTGTTTAGCAAATCCATGTGGAACGGGTGGCACTGAGCATGCATCAACGGTGCCAGTGGGGCTTGCTACAGCCTTAGTTACCGGGGAGGTCCATATGGTACTGGTGGTAGTGTAAAGCAAATCCATGTGGAACTGGTGGCACTGAGCATGCATCAACGGTGCCAGTGGGGCTTGCTACAGCCTTAGTCACCGGGGAGGTCCATATGGTACTCGTGTTTAGAAAATCAAAAGTGATCTTACAGCCTGGTGTAAGTGTAGGGCCTCTGAGCTGCAGGAAATGGATGGAGGGGTGTTGACTGTTTCCTGACCAGTCTGCTAATAATTTCTCACTTGGCACATGACACAGGACGGTTTTTTTTAATTAACATACAGTAGTTTTATCCAGTGCCTCACCCCCCTTTTTTCTGTGTCTCTTTCCAAGGATCTTTCCGTCCACTACCCTGAGTCCTGGACCGTCCAAGCCCTGTCCCTCACCATGAGCGCTGGTTGCTGCTATCCTGCTGTCCTGATCCAGTTCTGCACCATCCTCGACATGCCACTTCCTGGTGCTACAGATGCCACTGTTCAGATGGACCTAAATGGAACTCTTTTGCCATTTTACTCTATTTGACTTTATTTTGTTATTATTTAGCTAGCCTGCGGAGGATGGACTTCCCCACTATAGTCGGGTTCCTCCTGAGATTTCTTCCCACTGGGGAGTTTTTTCTCACCACTGTTTGAGGATTTTTCTCCCTACTGGGAGTTTTTTTTGCCTCATTTGCTGTAGTGGGGAATAGGCTGGGCACTGCCCTTTCATTTATTTAATCTCTCACTGTAAAGCGTCTTTGTGACAGTCTCTGTGAAAAGCGTTATACAAATAAATTGACTTGAATTGAAATTTAAAATGCATGCTATGTGTCAAACTTTCATGGTAGGAAAATCATTTATGAGGTCTTAACAGTCCTGGGAAAGTTGTAGGAAGGCTAAAATATCAGATTGTATGAACTGCAATTATCTAAATAATTAAAGCTGCTGTAAGTAACTTTTTTTTAAAACAAGTGTTAAAAAGCTCCACATTCCGACAGAGATCATTGATTTAGAGTATCTGGTTCATAACACAGGTCTCTCAGTCACTGTCCTCTGCAGTAAAGCAGTATATAAAATTCTGGAGTTAACCACAGCCTCTATCCAATTAGATGAGAGAACGCCATGAAGAGGTGGTTCTCTCTGCTTGTAAATGCATGCTGTTCCACCAAAATGTGCGACCCATTGGATTTTGTGACCTCAGGGGGCAATGGTCTACAGAATCTGCATGTGTGTGATCGACAGCAGTCGAAAAGACGAGCACTTTAAAAAGAAAGTGAATGTGACGATTGGACGGTAAGCGGGGGCATGTCTGTGATAGTCAAAGATGTGTGTGGCAAGCAAAGATAGCAATTATCCTCCCGTGGCAATAATAGCAGATTGCTACTTTCCTGTAGAGATAGCCAATCCCTACAAGCATACGCAGCGGAACAGATGAAGCTTCCGATCCCAGGGCTACGAGAAATGGCATACAAAAGAACCGGTAGAGGAACAGATAGACAAGGCAGAAAAAAACGGGAGATGGCCAAGAGCCGTGTATATATCAGTGCTGCTTTCGGGAGGTTGAGGAAACAAGGAATGTAAGAGTCTAAAAAGCGATGTGCAACTAGCCTTGACTGAACAGGCAAGCTATGTTTTACTCTGTAGTAGGTTTGCAGCTCTATTAGTCTTAGGTAGTCCTGTTGTTGGTTTTTAATCCTGCTAATGTACTGTTGTCATTTATGGCCGACTACAGCTTGATTAGCAGGGTAGCTGCAAAACCCGGTCGCTACTGGTATTTGTAATGACAAAGGGAGGCTGTTGAATAACTGGGCAATAGCATGAGAAAAAAATAAAACATGCTTTTAAAGGGCTAGCAGAAAAGTGTTTTTGTACAGACGACTGTGATATTTTTCTGTAACAATGATCTCCTCACCATATTCATACCGAAGTTTCAGTATGGATGTGTTGTTAGTTCATGTTTTCACTGTGGCTTTCACACCACAATCACTGAGAGTGTTTGTTTATATTGTACTTATATTGTAACTGGGTCGCTGCTCTCAATCTCTGCCTCTGTCGGAAACAGATGCGCGTTCATGTGTGGCTTGGGGATGGGGGGCGGGGACTGCTAACTTAGGCGAGGGGCAGGAAGCCAGCTAAAATGACAAAATCAGTTACAGCAGCTGTAATCGCAAACAAAATCTAAACCTTATGTAAATCCCGCTGCTGCACCAAGTCGACAGACACAGCAGGAGGTGAAGGCTCGGCGCGTTCTTCTTGGCTGGTGTGAATTAAAATAAAACAATGATCAACTTCTCTGTTCATAGGAACAGGGCACATGGCATAGCGGTTACGATTTATCTGACTCCATAACAAATTGAGAATATAAAATTTTGCTTTAAATGAGTGGAGCTCAGAATAATAATACCCAACTCGGTCCTTTGTCAACCTTACACGATTATGTTTCAGGATCAGCATAATTGCAAAATCTCAGTTCGGGGAGCCCTACATTGCATAGAAAGCAACCATCATAATAGACGAGTACATTTCCCTTGTGACAGTTAAGGACCAGCGTTAGCTTGTATCTATCGGGCTCCTTTAGGAAAATTTGGCAAGAACCGGCGTTTAGCCCCCATGGGTCCTCTTGAGCCAAACCTCCAGAGCCAATACCTCATCAATCCTGTTAGTCGAAAATGGCTCCCATTCTAACTTACTAGAGCTCCCTAAAAACTTTCGCTGCAACTCGCCCCTGATCAGCGGGTCTCAGTCAGCGCATTGTTTTCCCTAAGTATTTTAGATGTAATTTTGGCTAAAAGGAACCAAGATGAGTTTAAAATCAGAAAAACCACACAAATTAAATTAAGACAATTTATTAATTAGAAAGAAAGATTTATTTAAACAGGTAGGTAGGTCAACATCGTAAATTTCAATAGTCCATTGCATAATTTAGAATTTGTGTAAATGAAACCCTGAATGAAGGAAAAAAATAAGTGGCCTCTGAATTTTAAATTTATTTCAGTGCTTGGCAAATGTCACAATCCTCAGGTGGCTATGTACTTGGCTGGATATTTCCATCAATTTAGTCCAAATGGCAAATAACTATTTGCTTACACTTTAAATTGGTTACAGAGCTATTGAGATACACAGAAACACAACAACTACAGCCCATAATAAAAAAAAAAAAACTATCCTCAGAAATTCCTCTTGCGCACATTAGTGCGTCTGTCAAACACGTCAGGGTGATGGCCAAGGGTTTTTTTTCCACAGTCATCAGTGACAGCTTCACAATGTATGCACTATAGTGTTTTCATTCAAATGTACTGCAGTTAGTGAGTCATGTCTCTGCACATCAGGAGTCAGGCTTTTTAGAATAGAAGTCCAGAAAAAGTCCACCCCAATATGTCAAAACACAACGTACATAATTTACGGCACTTAAAAGACAACACTTAGGAGGCATCATTGCACATACTGTATTGTTCCATTTGGGGTTTTACCTCTTTATAGTACAAACCCCAATTCCAATGAAGTTGGGACATCGTGTAAAACGTGAATAAAAACAGAATGCATGATTTGCAAATCTCAAACCCACATTTTATTCACATTAGAACATAGACAACATATCTGATGTTGAAAGTGAGACATTCTACCATTTCATGAAAAATATTTCCTCATTTTGAATTTGATGGCAGTAAAATATTTCAAAAAAGTTGGGACAGGGACCAAAAAAAGCTGGAAAAGTACGAGGCACTAATAAAGAACAGCTGGAGAAGCATTTCACAGATAAACTAGAGCTGCGTTCCGAGAGCACAAGTACCTCCGCCAATGCAATCAATATTATTTTTACCAGTATTAGCTAGCAACCCTTGTGTTTACGCAGTCCTGTAGTCTTTGCGCAAATATGTTTTTAATGTGTTTTTGACCTTTTGCATGCCCTTGACCTTGACCTCCCAAACTCAAATCACCTCTGTCATGGTTCTGGATGTTTGTGCGTTTGTTTTGGACTTTTCTTTGTGGCTCTCGTCCCGGGACGATATCGTTTTCCTGTTCAATCGAATTCTTTACCCAGGTGGCTGATTGAACTGGGGCGGCGCTTCCCCAGACTCTATATTAGCCAGATGTTCGCCACGCCTCTTTGCTAGAGTGTCTGTTTGTAGCTAAGCACTATAGCGGAAGATATCTGTAGTCAGGTTTTGTTTGACTTTCTATCTTCTAATTATTGGAGTTTCTTCTCCCTTTTTCTATCTCACTTTGCTTCCGTGGTTCGGACTATTATACGTCCTTTGGAAGCGCGTGTACTTTCGTTTGGTCTGTATTATTCTCTGTGTTTGTACTGTGTCCATGCTACTCTCTTTCTCTCTGGTCATTGCACCTGGCCTCCCTATTCCACCGGCCATTACAACCTCTTCCTTGAGCAAAACTTAATCATTCCACCAAATTTGAGGAAAATCCATCCATAACTTTTTGTGTAATCCTGCTTACAAACAAACTAACAAACCAACCAACAGACAAACGGTAATGATCACAGAACCTCCTCCAACTTAGTTGGGCGGAGGTAATTAGGTTAATTGGCAACAGGTCAGTAACATGATGCGGTATGAAAAGAGCATTTTAGAGAGGCAGAGTCTCTCAGAAGCAAAGATGGGCAGAGGCTCACCAATCTGCAAAAAACTGAGTCTAAAAATTGTGGAAAAATTTCAGAAAAATGTTGCTCAATGTAAAATAGCAAAGATTTTGAATATCGTACCATCTTCGGTACATAATATCATCAAAAGATTCAGAGAATCTGAAGAAATGTCTGTGCACTAGGGACAAGGCCAAAGGTCAATATTGGATGCTTGTGATCTTCAGGCCCTCAGGCGGCACTGCATTAATAACAGGGATAATTCTGCACTGGAATTCACTACAGGGGCTCAGGAACACTTCCAGAAATCATTGTCTGTGAACACAGTTTGCCGTGCAATCCACAAATGCAAGTTAAAGCTGTATCATGCAAAGAGGAAGCCGTATGTGAACACAATTCAGAAATTCTGCCATCTTCTCTGGGCCAAAGCTCATTTAAAATGGACTGAGGCAAAATGGAAAACTGTTCTGTGGTCAGATGAATCAAAATTTTAAATTCATTTTGGAAACTATGGAGGCCGTCTCGTGCAGACTAAAGAGGAGAGGGACCATACAGTTTGTTATCAGCACTCAGTTCAAAAGCTTGCACCTCTGATGGCAAGGGGTTGCATTTGTGCCTATGGCATAGGTAGCTTGCACATCTGGATAGGCATTATCAATGCTAAAAAGTTCAGAGAGGTTTTACAAAGATGTCTCTTTCAGGCAAGACCTTGCATATTCCAGCAAGACAATGCTAACCCACATACTGCATCCATCACAACAGCATGGCTTTGCTGTAGAAGAGTCTGGGTGCTGAAATGGTCTGCCTGCAGTCCAGACCTTTCACCAACAGAAAACATTTGGCGCATCATAAAATGAAAAATCTGGCTTAGAAGACCCAGGACTATTGAGCAGCTAGAATCCTACATCAGAAAAGAGTGGGACAACATCCCTCTTCCAAAACTCCAGCAATTGGTCTCTTCACTTCCCAGGCATTTACAGACTGTTGTTAAAAGAAGAGGGGATGCTAGACAGTGGTAAACATGGCCCTGTCCCAACTTTTTTGAGATGTGTTGCTGCCATCAAATTCAAAATGAGCCAATGTTTTTCATGAAATGGTAAAATGTCTCACTTTCAACATCTGATATGTTGTCCATGTTCTATTGTGAATTAAAGGCGGGCTTATGAGATTTGAAAATCCTTGCATTCTTTTTTCTTAGTTCATGTTTTACACAACGTCCCAACTTCATTGGAATTGGGGTTGTATTATTAAAATGTGTGCTAAAAGTCTCTGGATGGGCAGAGAAAAGTGCCCTATTTGCTGTAACGTTTTTCATGCATCATTGAACTTAGTGTTTCATTTGGAGTTCATACTGTTAACATTTTTAAAAAGTTTTACTGGTTTAGTATTATGAAGATTTGTGCGGAAATTCCCTAGTTGGGTAAAGAATGTGCCCACTGTGCAGTAATGTGTTCAGTGCATCATCGCACATAGTAGTGTTGTTCCATTTGGAGTTGACATTTTTAACATTTTAAAAATTACTACTGGGTTAGCGTTGGGAATAGGCACATCAAACATGCCTATTCCGAAACGCTGGTGACTTATTTTGCCTGGCCAGGGAATGCAAATGTTCATTATGGGCCATCCAATTCAAGAATGATCTTCTGAACTGTTAATTATGATCTCTACTGTATCTATCAGTATGCTAACCTGGCTTCCTTGTCTTGATGTTTATGAAAAGATTATCCTGTCTGGTACTGCTGTGATTTGAAAGGCCTTGTTTACACAGAAGTTATGATCGTCCATCAAATTTAACATGCATAAGTGTCCCCCAGGGGCCGGTTGCACCAACTGGTCTTAACTAAGCCTAGTCGTAACTGCTAAGTTGGTCTTAACTAAGACCAGTCTTTAGAATAGGCTTAAGGCCAGTTGCACCAACCAGACTTACGCCTGGTCTTAGTGATGTGCGTTCCTGTGAATGCTTACGTAGCGTGCGTCGCTAGGATACATTGTTACCTTCCGCTGTCTTGCATCTTTGTAGCCTAACTCATCACTTCTGTTTGCGGCAATTATGGAGGAAAGAAAAAGAAAGGGAAACTTCACTGACATCGAAATACGGAAATTAATCGAGCTGTACAGTCAGCACAAGACAACACTCACTACCAAGCAGTCCAACATCATGACGAACAAAAGAAAACAGCGATAACGGAGGCGATTAACAGTTGCTCTGACTCTGGCAGCCTTCGCTCAGAGGGTGATGTGAGAAAAAAATGGAAAGACCTTTTGAGTAAGGCGAAGAAAGATGCTTCCACAAAAAAAAAAATCACAAAACCGGCGGAGGTCCTCGCCCGAAAACATCCATATACAGGGAAATAATTGTCATCGTGTTTGGCGAGGATTCACCTGCATTTGCTGGGTTGGTTGGAGTGGAAAGCGGCGGTTTTAATCAACCGTTGGAAGAGGATGTTCATCCAGAAATCCATGTCGACCACAGTGATGAGAGCAGTAACACTGCAAATTGTGAAGGTGCGTTTTTTTTTTTTTTTTTTGCCTACATATTTAGGGAAGAGCCGGGTCAAAAGTAACATTTTTCAATTTAAAAAGATAGAAACATTTTTTTGTTGTAATAGCCTATTTCACGTGTTCTCTATCAATAAGTTATTTTGTAAAAATGTGAAAAAACGTCAGTGTAATTTGACTTTGAAGAGAAGCTGTGCTTTGTTCCAAGTAACAGTAGTAGTTTAACACTGCCTCTTGCCAGAGTGTAATAACATTATTAATCTTCGAAATTGACAACGGTTGGCCATTTAGGCTACTTATGAATTCACTATTTGATTTCAGACTCGACCGATGCAAAGGCGATAAATGAGACGCGCCATTGTCTTTCGTTAACAGTATAATTGTTACTGTCGAAACAGCAAAATTTTCCTTCTTTATACCTGCTCCCGACCAGGCATAATATTTACGCCTGGTCTTAGTGAGAAGAAGGCTTAAGACCAGCTGGTGCAACTGGCATACCTATGCGACTGGACTTAGAATGCCAAGTTACGCCTGGTCTTAGCTAAGATCAGGCTTAAGACCAGTTGGTGCAACTGGCCCCAGATGATTCTGATTTCGCTTCTTGTGAGTCTTGTATTTTGTTAAAGGTCTTGTGTTATGGTCCCCGATACAAGTGTGATGCCATTTCTGGAGCTGTATTTGCCAAAATATATGTTAGTCAGCAGGATAGCGGATATATGCAAACAGACAGCCCATGCGAGTTAATGCACTAGGGTCATAGATCAGCTATATGTTCTTCCAGCATCCTGTTTGGATTTATATGAATAAGTAAACATAAAAATACTTGTGAAAATGTCTCCCCTCACCTGAAAATGGCGCTGAAAGGTGAATAGCATCAGAAAACACACCATAACATGCGAGCAGTCGCATCTCTGGTGAAAAGGTCACTTCTTTAAAAAACTATATTTTCTTTACCAAATTAACTTTGTTCAGTAGTTCAGCTTTGATAAAACAGTCAGAAAATAAATGATTGAAGAAGTCTATAGCTTGACATTCGTGTTCCAGTTTATTACACCTTAGCTGATTGTGACTCAAATATACATCATTCCTGTCATTCTGACCAGCTACACATTCTTAAAAAGTCGGGTTGGAGGCAATTTAGCGCCATAAAAAAAAAAAAAAACTGAAAATGATGCCAGCAGGTGATTGTAATCATAATTTGGTACAAGAGTAGCATATATGAAAAGCTTAGTTCTTCCAGTGCGCAGATGGGCCAAAGATTTCCATTTCCAGATAATTGAAAGAAAACCATTGAATCATTTAAAAAACATTGCTCCTAAAAGAAAAATAGAAAGGGTTTCGGATAGCATACCCTCCACAATGCTTAACAATTAAAAGAAATTTCCTCATGAAATTTGGAGGAAGTTCTGAAAGTAAAGGGGAAGGGTACAAGGCAATGTTCTTCTGGAAAGCTTAGCCAAAAGGGAGTTTCAAGGGCATCTGGTCACAGGCAAAATAGAAATTAATCAAGTTGTGATTTTCAGCAGAGGATATAAAAGAAATTAGGAGATAATAATTTTGCAGTGCTTCAGCGTTGAATTTCTGCCAGAGGGCAAGTGGATTTTTAAGAGTAACATTCAGGCAATGTGAATTCTTTAGTATATGAAAAATAAAATTTTATTTCTAATATAAGTATTATGTTCTTTATGCAGTCATACTTGCTCTACTTTGGATATTAATGCAGACTGTTAATGGCCGGCATGCCACAATAGAGCCATCAATACACTGGACATCATGCTGCTGGCTGCTGAACAACATAAAGATGGGCTACGTAATATTAAGATGTCACTCTTTTTAATGTTGCAGACTGCTTGATAGCCTCGTGCCTTTGTTCAATTATCTACATGTAACCATTAGTTTTCAAGTTTCGCTCCTCATTAATTTAAACTGCATTGCTGCTCGTGTGGACACACTTGTTTGCCTACACCCATTTACACGCCAATGCACACAATCACACTAGCACACACATGGACACTGACACTCGAGCACTTGGCCATATGTTTGGGAAGATGGTTCCCTGTTAGCCTCTGTCAAGCACGGCTGTGACATTACACTTCGAAAAAAAATTACTGTAAATGTACAAGACAGTTCTGCTGTAAGCTTGAAGAATCACAGTCAAGAAGTCTGACTTCAGTCCCTCATCATCAAGCAGAAAAATGTCCTTCTTTCTGAATAGGCTTCCTAATGCCATGAGATTAGTCCGGTCACTGAAGTCAGGCTGCAATGTGAACTGCTGTCTTTCACAGTCCTCCACTCTTGCTTTTTCACACAGTCTCTTTCTCCCTTCATGGTTTCTTGGACTCTTTCCTTCCCATTTCCACCTCATTCTTTCATCATGATCTGTCTCAGTCTCTCTCCATCTCTCCAACACACAGTGTTCCCCTCTCATATACAGTATACCATGCACTTTATCTCACTTCCTGTCTTTTATCTCTGTAACTGACTAATACTTTCTCACCCTGTTGGCTGCCTGTCCCAGTCTCTTTGACTGAGTCTAACAGCCTTCGCTCTTTAAATGGCAAATGTCCATCATGGTAAAGCTTTCAAATTTGGCTAAAGTGGTCTCTTTCCATTACAATCTCACCTATCAGGAATATGATCCAGAGGGGAGGGCTCATCCTAACAACGCAAAGTTGTCGGGGGTAGGGTATGGGAGTGTGCGCCCTCCCATTGCTAGGGATTTGTGGGGCTCAGAATGCTGCATTATAATGCATTTTTGGCCCACAAGTTCAACAATGACAAAACTGACTATCTATCTATAATCACTATGCATCTTCATTGGCAGAGGGTAAAGATATTACATAACATTCATAATATAACAAGTTTGCTAATTCAATATGAAACATTAATACACACATAGAGTGTACCTTCACCCGTACTTAAATGTAATGAAATGAAATCTCACCTGCAATATTGAAGTCATATTCAAGTTATTTTACTATCTGCGGCTGCTATTACGAAAAACCACCATCATATAAATAAAGCAGAAATAAAGCTCCAACACCATTGGAAGCAATGCATGTGTTTCATGATTATTTAAATTGTTTACAAGAAATAAGATCATTTGAAACGTCTTTATGCAATTCCATTGCTTCCAACCCCTTGGTAAAGAAAAGCATGAAAAGTCCAGAGTCATAATCGGAGTCAGAATCTCTTACATTCGCGTTGATCGAATAATTGCTGACTACAGCCCGGGAACGTAAATATGCCATTTAAACTCCGACTGCGTGAGAGTTGACATTATTAAGGGGACCTATGGCAAAGCAAAATGGCAATTTTAGTTCAAAATTTTAGTTTTGAGGTAAGAACATGAAGTGGTCCTTCAAATAGTCCGTAATTTGGAGTCGTGTTCCGAAGGAAACATTCGTTGCGAACTCTGTCTTCAAGGCTGGAACAGCTATGAGTGTGGTGACTTTCAATGATGGCCAACGAGGAATTGCCTCCATTATTATGAAACTTAAAGGCAGGGGCACACTCAATGAAAGGCTTTCACGAAATGGACAGGAAACGTGTGAAACAGAGTGAAAAACGCGCACTAGAACTTGAAAAAAGAAACGAATAGACGCTCGACAAGCAAATAAAATTAGGGAAGAAACACAGATTGAAGAAGAGGGAGTTGCTTATGAGGCTGGTGCCTTTTAAGGAGGTAAAAAAAATCCTAAAAACCACTAAAAACAAAATACTAAATGTATTCCTCCTGAGAACATTACAGTCAAACTTCGATCACATTATTACTGCCGAACTAAAATCACGTTTTTCTAAAAATATAGATTTTCAACAAGAAAATACAGATTTCTCGGCAACTGTGCATCCAATTAACTTCATATTTGGCAATTTCTTCATTTTGTGATGATCTATGTCTGTACAGAGCTCTTTTTGCAATATGTACCTCTGAATATGAGTAAATCAAAATATGCATATTTAATTAGCTGTTTCTGCCAAAATTGATTTCGGGGGTCAAAATCAATACTAAAACATAGAAACCTGGAAAAAAAGCTCTGTAGTGACAATAGGAATGTTTTTTCCTTCACATTACAGCTGAAATTATAACCAAACACTGTTTAGTTATCTCAATAACTGTGTCTCTCTAAGAATCTATATATTCATTAAAACAGCCATTGCCATGGCGATCACTGATTTGATGCTACAGAAACTCAGTGTTTTAAGTTGCAATTTCTACTAGAATTATTTTGATAATAATTCTTAGTTTAGAAAGTGAATATCTTGGAAAAATGTTTGCTTAACTATATGTCCCCTTAATGAAAACTAGCCACACCTGATAATGTTGAGAGTTTTCTGAGTTTCTGTAATGGTAATTTAAGTGAACGATTGAAAACAGGTGACACCTGATGGTCCATAGGATTTTCAGAGTCAAGTAAAGTCAATTTTATTAAGACTGAAAACGGGGCATGACCAATCATTATTTTTAAGGGATGGTGCTTCCCCTGTTGCCAGTTCACCAGCCGCCACTGATATATATATAGCAGTTGAACAATTGAACATAAAAAGTCAGGCCGACCAGCCATTTAGCAAGGATAAAAGCTTCCGCAATTACAACCCCAATTCCAAAATAGTTGGAAGAAAGTGTAAATTGTGAATAAAATCAAAATGCAATGACTTTCAAATCACACCAGCCAGTATTTTATTCACAATAGAACAGAGATAACATAGCAAATGTTGAAACTGAGAAATTTTACAATTTTACACACAAAATGAGCTCATTTCAAATTTGATGGCTGCTACAGGCCTCAAAAAAGTTGGGACAGGGGCCTGTTTACCAGGGTGTAGCATCCACTCTTCTTTTCAACACAGAGTGGAGGTGTCTGGGCATTGAGGAGACAAGTTTCTTGAGTTTAGCCATTGGAATTTGATCCCACTCTTGTTTAATACAGGCTTCTAGCTGCTGGAGAGTTTAGGGTCTCCTTTGACAGACTTTTGGTTTAATTATGTGCCAAATGTTCTCAACTGGTGAAAGATCGGGACTGCAGGCAGTCCAGTTCAGCACACAGACTCTTCTACTATGAAGCCATGCTGTTGTAATAGCTGCAGTAGTAGTTTTGCATTGTCCTGCTGAAATACAAAAGGCCTTCCCTGGAATAGATGTCCTCTGGAGGGGAGCATGTTGCTCTAAAACCTTTATATACCTTCAGTGTCCCACACCATATGCACTAATGCATCCCCATACCATCAGAGATGCTGGTTTTTGAACTGAACACTGATAACAGGAGGGATGGTCTTTCTCCTCTTCAGCCCAGAGGACACGACACCCATGATTTCCAACAAGAATGTCAAATTTGGATCCGTCTGACCACAGGACACTTTGCCAATTTGCTCCAGTCTTTAAATGAGCCTTGGCCCACAGAACAGGGTGGTGATTCTGGATCATGCTCAACAATGGCTTCCTTTTTGCATGAAAGAGTTTTAGGTGGCATCTGTGGATGGCATGGCGGACTGTGTTTCCAGACTGTGGTTTCTTTAAGTATTCCTGGGCCCATTTAGTAATGTCAATGACAGAATCATGCCAGTGAGCGATGCAGTGGCGTCTGAGGGCCCGAAGATCACGAGCATCCAGTAAAGGTCTTCGGCCTTGTCCCTTACGCACGGAGATTTTTCCATTTTCTCTTAATCTTTCAATGATGTTACGCGCTGTCAGTGATGAGACCTTCAAAGCCTTTGCAATTTGACATTGAGGAACATTGTTTTTGAAGTATTCCACAATTTTTTTACGCAAGCCTTCACAGGTTGGAGAGCCTCTGGCCATCTTTACTTCTGAGAGACTCAGCCTCTCTAATACATCCCTTTAATAGCCAATCATGTTACACGCCTGATTCCAGTTAACTTAATTACTTGCTAAATGTTCTTTCAGCTGATTCTCTTATTACTCGGGCCGGTAGGCCACGAGTCTTAGTTTCGGCTCTGTTGTTCTTTTTTTTTTTTCTCGGGGTCACGATTGTCCTGCTCATCTTGCTGCGGTTTTCAAGACTGGCCCAGGCCTAGACCCGGCCCGAGTACAGGCTCTGAGGAGCCTCTTGTATTATTTTAATTGCTTTTTCAGCCCTTTTTTGCCTGTGTCCCAACTTTTCTGAGACCTGTTGCAGCCAGAAAATTTGAAATAAGCTCATTTTGTGGATAAAATGTAAAATGTATCAGTTTCCACATTTGAAAATGTTCTATTGTAAATAACATATTGGCTCATGTGATCTGAAAGTCATTGCATTTTGATTTTATTCACAATTTACACTTCATCCCAACTATTTCGGAATTGGGGTTGTAGTTTTGCCAAATAAGTTTTAGCTTTCAGCAACAACCTGCATATACTTCGAAAGCTGGGGCAATCTGGATAACCGCTGGGAAAACAGCAAATTCTACAAAAAGATAGCTGGGGCTACAGGCTAAATTTTTCATTTTGTATCAAGTAAAAACTGTTTGCCAATTCCTCTAATAAGCTTGCCAGTTGTTTGCTATGTACAGCTGAGATGTCCAGCTAGGGCTGAGCTATGTTATAGTAGACTAATCATGATAAATTCATTGTCTGCACCACTTACCACTGCCATGTTTTCTTTTCCTGACCTCCTAATGGCTTTTCTTTCTCTTTTGAAACTCAGGTTGATTTTTCTTCTTCAGGGAATTTGAGCGATCCTCAATACAAAAATAAATAAATAAATAAATAAATACCCAGATGTGGCTTTTCGCCAAAATTTCCAACAATTCCGGGACTGCCACACTTCCGATGCGCAACTTGCATAGTGGCATGACAGCAACAATTCAGCAAGACTTGAGAAACTGCAAATGATATAAACGCTAAAATCAAGCCAAGAAAAACTTCAGGATGCATGAAAAATTAATACGGCTTCTACGCACGGTATCATACAACTAAGTATCTGTAACCACGCACGTTAACGCAACTTTTCCCCCGCAGCTGCATGGGACTGCAAGCAACTTGGCCGCCAAACTATCCCATGAAGCATTGGAAATGAGGCTTGATAGCAACATCTTCTTTTTTTTTTTTGTATTGGTGATTGCTCAAGGTATCGACTGTGCAAGGATATCCATAACAATGAAAAACTTGCGCGTAGCTCTGGAAATAAACAGTGGCTACCTTCGCTCCTTAAACAACAGACGTGCAATGGTGCCCCTACGGTGGGAGTCTCCAAGGTATTGTTGTGCATTGTCTATTGAGGGCTTTACGGAGGTCCGCATTTGAGACTTGGCATTGCGAGGAACTTAACAGATCATCCTTTGGGAGCCTCCTGAAAGCTTGGATCTCTTATTTGCCTGTCCTTCAGATTCAGCTCCGCAGACACTCGCAGAAGCTAAGCTGAAGTAAAGCGACTATTTTGCCTGAAATTTCATTTGCTAAACTTAAAAAAAGAGTTGCCGTAAGTTATTCTTGGTGAAAATCTGTTTGTTGATTTTTTTTTTCATAATAAATATCATTACTCAAACATAAAATACGGAATAAATGGTGTTCCGTATTGATTTGGCAAGGAACGCAACAAATTATTTTCAATTACAGAATGATTTTGTAAAATATGGAACAGGTGGCAACCTATAAAGAAGGAACAAGACGTGGCAACATCATTGTGCAGTGCAGACTTTTCTTGCCTGCAACCAGGCACCTTTCAGCATCAAAAGACTCCATTTCTAACGAAAGGAAGCATCTTAAAAGGGACCTATTTCGCAATATCTCCAAGGTTATATTTTGATCTTAGACTCCCCCAGAGTACTCCTGATCGTTCAAAGTCCAGAACAGGGTCCTTATTTAGCTCATACCACCATCCTCAAAAAACCCCATTTGTAGTCCATTGTAGTCTCTGCCTGAAACGCCTCGTTGGGGTGGCTCTTCCGCTATGGCCCCCACTCCCCGCGTGCCCACTTTCTTCTGACTGGCCAGCTCTGTGGAGGGCGGAGTTGGGCGGGACGAGGCTGCAGAACGCAGTTTTCCGGGTCCGCCTCCCCAGAGTGAAATGTGAGACACGTCTGCCATCTGATAAAGAATCGGTGGGGAAATTCCGCAATCTGACGCTGTACATGTGTATAGATCTAATGAAATGAACTTGTTCTAATAAACGCAGTGGCGAAAGTGGAGGACGCAGTGTGAAAGTCTGGCAGCTCAGGCTCGAATTTGCTATCTACCTACGGCTACAGTGGTGAGTACAGCAGTTTTTCTACTCTATAGCTAGGATGCAGGGAAAGCTAGAATCCACTCCATACAGACGCATTTGTAGAACAGGTCGACATACCCAAGTGTAGACCGGACACCGTAGAAATCCAGTGGGTCTGAGTTTAGAGGGAAACATGGACAGTGAGGAGCAGCTAAAAGTGGACCAAGAGCTTATGGACTGCTTAGGTGTGTATTATAAGGACCTGCTGGTTCGTGTGCATAACTGTGGTATGTCGTTAGCGTGGAGTAACGAACAGCTTCTGCGCTGGTATATGATGAAGGGCCGAAAGCTCTAGGCTAAACAGTCTTTTCGGAAATTGCCCGTGTTAATGGTTTACTTATTGCGTCGGAATGACCAGCATTTGCTCGTGGAAAATGGGCATGATATGGATAGTGTGCGAGAGCTAGATAGAACTCCGGTTATGTTATGAACATAATACAGGTTTTACAGACCGTAAATTCCGTTTGCATGAACAGTTGCTTATGTGGAGCTAGCGAATCGATCACTTTTACAGGAAAGAATTTAATATTCAATCGCCGATTTAATATTCAATTGATGGCAATGCAAAGAAATCGTTTGTTATACCAGACGCGTTGTAGCCTGTGTGTTTCCCTATTGCTTTCACCGGTAGCATCAGAGAGCTAGCCCAGATATTGGAGAAGTATCAGGCTGACCCCGGTCATGAATAAGTAAAGCGGTTGAATCACAAGCACCCAAAAACGCATCCCAAGCTCTGCAAACCCTACGTCTGGTCTAACTGCAGCCTTTGCAGCCCAGCTTTGCAGACACATACAGCACCTCTCCGGTTAGCTCCAACTGTAGTGGCTACAATCAGGCAACGTTATGATGAAACTGCCACATTGATGCTTACCGAAGTAACACAAGCATACCGATCAGAATTACTGCATGTAAGTTACCTGGAGCATTTTATTTAGCACAGCACGCAAACTAACATGCAGTAGCTGATAACCGAGCGGTCATAACAACTGCAGAGATAAACGTTATCCTACAATTCAGGTTTTACAGACAGTGAGTTCCGTTACCGGGGGGGCAGTTGTACCAAGCATCCAAATTACCAACAAGTATAAAAAGTTTGCTTCAAATGAGGTTTATGTTTACACACCCTCTGTTGAATGTCTCCTGATATTACTCTTGCATATTTAGGGAACAAACATTAGCAACAGTAACTTGGCTACGTTAGCCGCAGTGCTACAGCCACATTCAACAGGCGATCATTTGGGTAGGCTTATGCAGTGAAGCAACTGCTTCCGCATCTGTAGCCATGTTTCCATCCACACGTTCTTGTACGAATTAAGTAATATCGAATTAAAAATGCCTTACGGAGACGGTTAAATTCGACTTGATTTCAAGACTATCGACTCAAAGTTTGTACAGTCCCATCTCATCGGATTTTATCTTGATCGGTAAAAGGCTTATGCGATAAATGCTGATGGAAACGTTATTTGCCGAATAAATCTGCTACTGCATCTTGACTGTGTTTTGATGCCATCGTTGCCTTCTGATAATGGTCTGCTATGCTGCTTATAGCTGGCACCTAAGCACTATTACAACTTGTGCAATTATCTTCATTTGTTGGTAAAAGCGATCCATTTTGGCTAACCAGCTAAATTAGTTGGCTAACAAACTACTTTTGTTCACTTGAAGGTTCTGCGATTCAGAGCGAAAATGAATGGAAAAAGCTTAAAATGTCAGAAATTAATTCGATACACCAATTTGATCGCATAACAGCATGTGGCGTCATTACGCACTACTTTTTATTTGCTTTAATGCCGTTAGATGGAAACGTATTTTCACCAGCTTTATGCGCATGAATATTTTTGGCGAACTTAAGACAATTCGATTGACAAGTGGATGGAAACATAGCTTGTGAGTCGCGGACAGTCGCGACCGAGACAGGCTTTATCTTCAGATATTTTACAAAGCCTGCGTTTAAGGCCAGTTGTTAGTGCTAACTATCGTTAGCGGTCCTGCTAGCCTCCCGTAACACGTTAGCTTCACTTACATTATTTGCGGTTATATTGTTACTTACAGCTTGTGGCTGCGAGCGCTTGATCGATGCAACTGCTTCATGTTTGAGAAGCAGCTGAAACGCTTATCATGTGTCGAATTATCCTTTATTGACAAAGCTGTCTTTGGTGAAATGCTGAGCACAAACAGCTAACGTTCCCTTTGGCCGTGGCTGTTTGCTGCCAGCAAACAAAAAAGCTACCCACTGATTTCTGGAGGCATCCTCTTCTGGAAGAGAAATAGGTGCTTTTCTTCACGTCCAAAAGTAAACGGACGAGCAGCTTTGGGAGAGATACTGACAAAACTGCACCTCAAATGATCTGCGGTTCTTCTTTTGTATTTCTGGAAGTGTAGATGCTACTAAGGCATAGTATGATCAGCGGTTGTTTGTGCCTGCTAGAATAGTTTTTGGTGTGGGCAGGTCCAGTGCAGTGATTGGCTCTGGCTAGGTCTGTACTAATTGGACGGCGCAACCTGACGTCAGGTTTTGCCCAGATCTCACGAAGATCTTGGGAGGAGCTGTTCAGAGAGGAAATCACGCTACAAAATCACGTTCTTGGATTACGGCAAAACCTCTGTATCTTATGTTTAGAAACTTTACAGAGGTTGAGCATGGACAACTTACATTATAACATTACTAATATGTATTAAAAGAAGGATCAGCATAATAGGTCCACTTTAAAGTCTGTCTTGTCCTCGAATTGACTTGTTTGGAATGAGTGGCCCACAGAAACTATTTAAATGACTCCTCTATCTCTGGGTCAGCTTGAAATTAACCCCATTACATTGAGAATTGTAGTTGGAATGTTATTTGCTCCAATGACCATGGCAATGTTCAGCCATGTTATTTTAAAATATTATAAGGACCGTTTAAGTATCTTCTGGATGCTGTTTTAAGCATTGATGCAGTAGTAGCCCTGTAACACCTCTGTCCTATCTATTCTATTGGTTTGGTCCAATTGTTAGTTTTTAAACTTGTCCATTCATATGATGGGGAAAACTGGTGAACACACAAGGGCAATTGCTCTCTTCTCTGTACATGAGAATTCTGTTGAGTAATTTGGGTATTCTCTTGAAGATTAGTCAGCCTTTCGTATAATTATTTTGAACTGTCATGACATTTTGCTTTGTCCATCAAAAATATTTTCTTTATTTTTATATTTTTTATTTATTTTTTGTCAGGCAAATGTTTGTTCATATTTTGTTAGACCTACTTAGTTTCATTGCCATTTTGCCAAAAAGATCCAATCTCTTTTTCACCATACTTTGTTGAGGAATTCGTACTGGTTAGCGTTGACTTTTAAATGAAGGACCCAGAGACAATTAGCAATTAAATAATTTTACTGTGATTATTCAAAAGGTATTATCATGTGTGCAGATACAGACAAATGAAAATAGGCTTCAAACCATCAAATGATACAGAGACCTATATACAGATGATGATCTTCAGCAAAGGGTTGAAGTGAAGAATACTCAGGTAAGGAGAAGCTTCTTCGAGTGCAGAATCTCTGGTCGTAGAGGAGCAGAGGGCTGGCAGAAGAGCCCCGGAGTTCCTGATTACATCAATCTTTATAGTTCTAACATATTTTCTGGGTGGGACCCTAGCCAACCATTCACCATGCAACACATCATTTCAACCAGCTTGGTGTTTTTACATCAAAACTGCCCGTTACACCCCTTCCTCAAACTAAAAATGTACAGTTAACCTTATCTTATCCATAGCATGATATAATGTACAGCTGCGCTCTTCCCCCCTTTGGCACTCAAGGTCTGACCGTTATTTTAAATGTCAACTTGCTGTTTGGCCGAGACTTCTCGCCCCAGTTTCACCTTTTGTTCAGACTAGGTACTTCTCTGTCCTTGAGATAATCAGGAATAGAAACTTTCAGTTAGAGTCAGTGGAAAATGTCAAGGAGAGAAGAAAAACAACTTTTAGTTTAATCACTCAGGTACATACTGTACTCTGTTGATACTTGATTGTTTAATGCATAAGATTGATTGTTTAATACATAAGAGAATATATTGGATTAATATTGTCCAACAACCTCTATGTCACACAAGTACTGTTTCTATCAACCCCGCATTACTAAGCTACTCATAACAGCTTTGTCAAAGTCTCCGTTATGAATGCCACGATTGGCCATTTGTAGCTGATTGTGGAACTTCTCTGAAACTGCTTTCACACCGGACGCGAAACGAATTTTTCGCACAACAGATTACATTACCACAAAAGGTCAGTAAAGCTTCTGAACCTAGTAAACCACACAATGTTTGGGAAAAATGTTTCATTCACACATAACTGAAATGCCCCTCCCAAGAGAACAAGGAAATGATGATCAACCATCATCAGTGCATATTTAAATTGCGCAAAAAATCTCAGCAGCTCATCATTACATTTTTGTGCAGATTGCCCTTGATACTTGAAATGCTTGATTCAATAAAATGATTGCAAATTTCAGTGAGAACTTAGCATCCATTTCATGACCTGATTAAGACAATCTTAAAAATTGTGGCAATTGTAAGCTCCTACAAGAGAGTATCTGTGTTTGAGTTAACAAAGAGAGCGCGCAAACATTTTAGACCTAATTTCATTTGCCATTCAACCATGACTTACTTTAGTCATTCATCAGAAATAGTAAAATTCGATGCATTTCAGGACTGCAATTTGTTCCGGAAAATATAAATGCAGGCTCATTTGCTAGTTATTCAAGTAACCTCATTCATAGTTTAATTGATTGAAAAAATAAAATGAACCCAGTGTGAAATGACATAAATGACTCCAGTGTCTCCTATTTGTAATCCAAGTTGTTGATGGGAATAACATTTTTTAAGGTGCCAAAGTAAATTGATGCTTGGTTTATGACATCATAAATGCAAGCCACATACTTGACGAGGCCTAATTCCATTGTGTGATTCAGTGGTATCAATCAATGGCATACGCAGTAACTGCACACTGTAGCTGAATGCACTACTGAACAATTTCTTCTAGGTCATACCTCACATCGCATTACGTCTCAAGCTTTGCACAATTGGACTTTCACAAATCCCTGGTTCCTAAATGGAATTGAAGGCAATTTTTATTTTTTTTCCTCACTTTTTTGAGAAAATGTTTTACGCCTCTAAAGCTGCAGATAACCAGCTCCATTCTTTCCGCAACTCCTAAGCTCTGGATAATCCTCCACATCCCTGTGGGAAAAAAGACTGTTTTTTCTTCTTCTACTATATTATTTCATTTTATTTTTAGAGTGAAACTGGGAAGCGGACAGCATGAATGTTGCCTCTCAAACAGGACTTCAAAACAGTGTTTCATACAGGTTTAGTTTATATCTGGGTCTCATGCTGCTGAAGGAGACTGCATATAGTAATATTCACTTGTCTCAGCAACGATGAAACCGGGATTGTTGCTTTCAGATACAAAGTTTTGTCAAACAAATAGACATGTTTGTGACTCAAAAAACATGAAAAGGTGCAGCCCTCTACGCACTACCATACACAGTGGTCTGTGTTTCTGTCTGTGTGGTGAGTGTGGATGCATGAGTCTGTGCATGTGTATGTGAGTAAGCACAAGTGTATTTTGAGTGCGTAAGTGCGTGTGCACATGAATATGTTGTGCGTGCGTGTGTATTCGTGCTTACTGTATATCTGCGAGTGGACATTCTTGTGTGCACACTAAAGCACATGTGGTGTCTGTATGTGTGTGCTCTGCATGTGCGTGAGAGCATGTTGGTGCGAGTTGCTGCCTGCGGAATCGGAGCGATGGCATATGATGGATGCGTTCGGACAGTGGAGGCACACAGCATTAGCCTCCAAGAGGTAGCACAGAGATCTGGGGAAACTTGCAAAGGGGGACCAATCAAGAGTATGACAGTGCGCTCTCACTCCAGATGGTAGGTGGGGGAGATGGGGGTGGTGGAGTGGAGAGGGTAGTGGGGAGTCGTGTACAGTCCTGGCCACCATCTGCATTGCTGCACAAGCAAAGACAATCATACAGACTTAAACTCTAAAGAAAGCAGTGCACTGCATGTTTGTAGTGGGTCACCAAGTTAACCTGCACGCTTTAGTTCCTATGAAGTCAATTCAAAGGAGACAGCTTCAGTAAGTCTACAGAGAGGCATTTTTATTAGCCTTTTTATTTATCCTCCTTTATCCTCTTCTTCAAAATTTATTGCCATGCTTCATCAGTCCAATTAAATACTTTTTTTTAATCCTGCAACTATAAGTTTACAATCAGCAAGTTTCTGGTGGCAACCAATTGAACAACCAATTTGAGCATTTTTTTTTACTGTTCATTTTAAATAAGCCAATTTTCCACTTAAGCACACTGAATTGATCAGCAACTCATAAACACTTATTTTAATCCACTTTAAAAGAAAGAATGACTCTGGGTGCGGGGCGTCACTCATTTACCAAGTTATAAAAGTGGATCACTCACAATGAAGCCACTAACGCGAGCACATTAAAAGTTACTGACAACAAACTGCCAACCAAAACAATGCCAGAAATTCATTCAGTTGTATCAAAGGCAATCTTATCTGCAAACAGCTTTTTCAGGTACAAACCCCAATTCCAATGAAGTTGGTATGTTGTGTAAAACGTGAATAAAAACAGAATGCAATGATTTGCCAATCTCATAAACCCGCCTTTTATTCATAATAGAACATAGACAACATATCAGATGTTGAAAGTGAGACATTTTACCATTTCATGAAAAATACTGGCTCATTTTGAATTTGATAGCAGCAACACATCTCAAAAAAGTTGGGACAGGGCCATGTTTATCATTGTGTAGCATCCCTTCTTCTTTTAACAACAGTCTGTAAATGCCTGGGAAGTGAGGAGACCAATTGCTGGAGTTTTGGATGAGGGATGTTGTTCCACTCTTGTCTGATGTAGGATTCTAGCTGCTCAATAGTCCTGGGTCTTCTAAGCCAGATTTTTCATTTTATGATGCGCCAAATGTTTTCTATTGGTGAAAGGTCTGGACTGCTGGCGGACCATTTCAGCACCCGGACTCTTCTACAGCGAAGCCATGCTGTTGTGATGGATGCAGTATGTGGGTTAGCATTGTCTTGCTGAAATATGCAAGGCCTTCCCTGAAAGAGACGTTGTTGTAAAACCTCTATATACTTTTCAGCATTGATAATGCCTATCCAGATGTGTAAGCTGCCCATGCCATTGGCACTAATGCAACCCCATACCATCAGTGGTGCAAGCTTTTGAACTGAGTGCTGACAACAAGCTCGATGGTCTCTCTCTTCTTTAGTCCGCAAGACACGACGTCTGTGGTTTCCAGAAAGAATTTCAAATTTTGATTCATCTGACAACAGAACAGTTTTCCATCTTGCCTCAGTCCATTTTAAATGAGCTTTGGCCCAGAGAAGACGGCGGCATTTCTGCATGGTGTTCACACATGGCTTCTCCTTTGCATGATACAGCTTTAGCTTGCATTAGTACTTTGTGCAGCAAACTGTGTTCACAGACAATGATTTCTGAAAGTTCTTTGAGCCTTTGCAGTGAATTCCAGTGCAGAATTATGCCTGTTTTTAATGTAGTGCCACCTGAAGGCCCGAAGATCACGAGCATCCAATATTGACCTTCGGCCTTGTCCCTTGCGCTAGTGATGGGCAAATTAAGCTTTTGTGAAGCATTGAACCACTTGAGCCAATTGCTTCGAAAATTGGTTCAGTACTCAAAGCTTCAGTAAGGGTGACCTCTCCTGGCCAAGAATGAGGCTGCAGTCAAAATACATACATTTACTGTCATGCTACTTAAAATAGACTTGAGATAGACCCTACTATAGGCTAGTACTGTACTGATATTTACTGTTGTATTTATTTGTTTATTGAAAACCCCATGTCTGGGGACATTAAAAGATACACATTACATTTCCATATCCACAAAATTTTACAACAATAAAACAACAGCATTTAAAACATCGTCAGATAGCACATGGCGACTATTATGGCACAGTAATCCACTCTTAATGCCGGAGGAGCTGAGTGACCATGCGATAGGAGAAGGATCCGCAGATGTCGTAGTCATCCCGATGAAGAAGGCCGCGGAGGGTTGAATATGTAACTTTACTTTTCTTACGTACAGCCAGCACACCTACCTTATCAGGAGTGATCAGATTGAAGTGTTCCCACATATCAGAACGACCTCTCTTCCTGGCTGGATCCATAATGATTCACCACAACAACGCAATAAAACAACAACTCGACAGCAAAAACACACCTCCTACTACAACCCACAAATTCTGCTTTCTTTACAGCTGTTATAAAGCCTTTATGGCGCTCAAATTCAAAACTGTCTCATCCTGTCACCTGTCAGTCAGTGAATCAGCTGATTGAATCACCTGACTGGAACCAGTCAGGTGATTCATTCAGGGAGCAAAGCAGTTACTGCTTCGGACGTCATATGTCACATGATTTTTTCCGCTCTGAAGCAAGCTTTGAAACAGTGGTTCTATGTTACAGGTTTGAAGCACGTATCGACGCTTCAGTGTCATACTGCCACCACTACCTTACGCACAGAGATTTTTCCAGATTCTCTGAATCTTTTGATGATATTATGTACTGTAGGTGGTGGGATATTCAAAATCTTTGCAATTTTACATTGAGGAACATTTTTCTGAAATTGTTCCACAATTTTTAGACTCAGTTTTTCACAGATTGGTGAGCCTCTGCCCATCTTTACTTCTGAGAGACTCTGCCTCTCTAAAATGCTCTTTTTATACACAGTCATGTTACTGAGCTGCTGCCAATTGACCTAATTAGTTGTAAAATGCTCCTCCATCTGTTTTTTTTGAGATCGATTATAGGCCTTTTTTATAACTGTTAAATGCTGCCTAGAATGCAGTCTAGAATGATAGTATTGTCAGAGGTTCAGTGGGCTGTTTAATTTTTGAAATGTGATCTACTTGATAATTGTTTTATTGGTTTGATTTTGCCTGTTGTTTCTTTTGCTGTGTTCTTTTTTCCTAGGAATGACTTTTTGTCCTAATTTACCCACCTGTATCTCCTCAACACTATTGTGGTCTGATATCATTGATTCCAATTATCACTTGAGTCCCATCAGCTGTGCAAACTCCTTAATTAACTGTGACACTCCCAGTTCTGCCTACTGTTTAAACATCATGTCTCCATTTTCAACCCTGATGAAGACACTTAGTGGTCGAAACCAGTTGGTTTCTTAAACCTGTCCTTGTACCAACCATGGTATAATTAAGGCTTATTAACTTAAAGTTTCGGATACTTTTTTTCCCTGCTCCATGCAAGAGTGCCTGAAGATTGTTTTTTGTCATTCATGTTTTTTATTAGTACCTTTTACTTTTCCAGCCTTTTCTTGCACCTGTCCCATCTTTTTTGAGATGTGTTGCTGACATCAAATTTAAAATGAGCTAATATTTTTCATGAAATGGTCAAATGTCTCAATACAAAGAAGAAACTGGAGCACTCAAATCACCAGCATAAATTTATTTAGGTGCCATTTAGGACCATTTTATGGTCAAATGTCTCACTTTCAATTTCTGATATGTTGTCTATGTTCTATTGTCAATAAAATTTGGGTTTAAGAGATTTGCAATTCATTGCATTCTGTTTTTATTCAAGTTTTACACAACATCCCAACTTCATTGGAATTGGGGTTTGTACATTCCCACAATGAAACCTTGAGTATTGCATAATGAAGTCCAGTCTGATACAAGTTTTCAAGAAAAATATTTTACAAGCAAAGTTGTTCAAGCATACACAGTAAATTATATCATGTGTATGTTGTACCACACTATGGTAATGTAATCAGAATACATGCAGGAAATCAAGGAGTAGATTTTTTTTCCCCAATAGTGCCTGTTTAAAATCTCATGGATTGTACTGGTCATATTTTCACTAGGAGTTATTTTCATATTAATAATTTTTTAGGTAATCCAGGTTAGGAAGTGAATATTGAAACATTTGCGAAAAGAACAATCCCATCAGTGAGCCCTACATTTGGCCACAATGAACAAGTGTTATTATTTGCTGGAGTAGATACATTGAATGTGGCCCCTGCAGAAACCAACGAGGACAGGTACAGAGTAATGACTGCAGTACTGAAGGATTTGCGATCCTCAGGAAATGATGAGGAGAAAATTGATAGGGTAGGAGAGGAAGGGACAGATGAGGCTCTTATGTTTAAAATAATTACATATTTGATTGCTCAAAATTATCTAAAGTTTGGGTGGTACAGATGTTACAGATGCAGCCCAAGAACCTGAGTTAAACACAAAATTGTGCATCATTTTTGTAAGACAATGCCAAGTCCAGTTCAGGATACAACACTTCGTTGAGAATTAAACATGCCCATCCTGCTTTGTCAAAAACCCTCCCTTTATAACAGAGAAATGAAATCTTTGTGACACAAAATTAGTAACTTTAACATACAGCACTATCTGTCAAAGCCAACACAAAAGTAGAAACACAAAAAGTTGGTTGGATACCATGTAAAAGCATTGAGTCATACACAAATGTTTAAAAGGATTGAAATGCAGAAATCATTTCCATTAACCTGTTGGAAACATGAAAGTGGTCAAAACTCAGGGCAGCATAGTTGCAATGTCTTCTCAGCCAACTCATTAACTTTACAGATAGTTTGGCCGCATACCTGCAGTCAACGCTGCAGTAATTACATCATGTCTTCAGCTGAGGGCAGCTGAATGCCCACCACCCATCCTCAGTGGTTGGTGAAGACCTGGGGGTGAGTTGGAAGGAATTTGAGCGAGTTAGAGGGAATTAATATTTGGGTGGGGGTAGAGAATGGAGCAGAATCAAGTTTTTTATTTAATTGTTTTTACACTCCACTTGACTGGTTCTGAGTGTCCTTTTCTCAACCTCTTGGCCACGCACTATGACATTCTGCATTTCATTGTCTTAGGTACTGTAATTAGTTATTTAGCCAAGCATGACTTGTCTCATTCTACTAATACAAAAACGTGCACCCACACTAGCCTCATCTGAATTCACTCTATGAAAATCAAAGTCATTTGGATTGTCTTCGGAGAGGAACCATTTTTGATTGCTTTATGGAGCCTTCTTTCATTTGGGTGAAATGTATGACAGCTGCCAGATTGAACCATTTTGAACGGTCTAAGAATGCTTGTACTAGATAGGATTCCTTTACAGAATGAATGGGCTTCATTTTTTCAATTTTCAGGAGCGTGAAGATTGGACACTGCTCCTGATGCCTACTTTCACATTTGTTGCTAGTAAACAGCGCTTATAAAATCCTCGATAGCTGATTGGATTCCCAAATGGTGCACACTTGAGTTCCCATATTAAGCTTGTGTTTAATAAGGGAACACCCCCCAGCCAAACCCTCAACCTTTCACTGTGAAGCATGAAGCAGCATTCAGCATCGTGCATCAGCACCAGGTGTCTCGCTATATTTGTGCTGCTCTTGCAGCTGAACCACCCCCTGCCATGCTCAGTGCTTTTTAAGCCTAATTGACAGCATTGGGTATGGCCCATTCCAAAGCTTCCTGCCGAGCCGGTTAGCTAACGGCATCTGCCAGCACAGCCTGCTGTCAGAGCCAGTTCTGGCTCAAGGCTGCTGGGTGTGCGGTATGGAAGATGGGAAGGGGATGGGGAGGAATAAAGATGGGTGCAGTGGCTCCTATCTGCATGAAGGGAGGGGTAGGAGACCAAAGAATCGAGTTCCCCACAGAACCATAAACCTATTGTGGCGGGACCCGTGACCTCTAGTGACCACAACAAGACTGTCTTCCATGATTTATCACTCAGAAGGTTATCTTTTTTGGAATTTTCATTTTCATTTTCGGCTGTCCTCAGTTGTCAACTGCATCCCCAATTATAGGAATCACAATTAAATGTCCAAACTTCGCCAAGAGAAGTGCTTGAATATTTGCGTTGTGATAAACACTTCCAGTTTCAGCCATAGTCAATGGTTTCAGTGCACAAAAATGGTTTTCCCATTACATGTTCATGCTATGGGAAACGCAAGAGAATTAGAATTTTTTTCGGGAGGCATACATAATATAGCGTAACATAACACAATGTAACACAACATGAGTGGTGAGAACAGGCCATTCAGCCCAACTAGGCTTGCCATTTTCTTATTACTGTAGTGAATCTAACACTTCAGATAATTGATGACCAAATGGTATCAAGCGCTAAATCAAGCCTGCTCTTGTAAATTCCCAAGGTTCCTGCCTCAACAAGTCAGGCAAGCTATTCCACAATGAGATTACCCTCTGCATGAAAAAATATTTCCTGAAATCAGTGCTAAATTTAAATTGGGCTAAGTTCCATTTGTGACCCCGAGTTCTACAAACAGAACTTGGTTAATCTCTTTAACATATACATATGTTATACATATGTTTATATATGTTAAAACATATATAAAGACCTCAATCAGATCATCCCAAAGTCTCCTTTTCCTAAGACTGAAGAGTTTAAGGATCTTCAGCCTCTTCTCATAGCTTACATCTTTTACACCTGGAATTAACTTTGTGGCTCTTCTCTGAACTTTTTCTTGAGCCTCTATATCTTTCTTAAAGTTTGGTCCCCAGAACTGTACACAATTCTCTGAATGTGGTCTGACGAATGTGTTGTACAAGAGAATTATATCCTCCTTGGATCTATACTCAATACTTCTGGCTTTATTTCCCAGCATCCTGTTGGCCTTTTTAACTACTATGGTACAGTGGATAGAACCTGTAAGGGTTTGGTCAAAAATCAATCCCAGATCTCTTTCATATGGAGCACACTGCAGTTTTAAACCTCCCAAGTAATCCTGTCTAATGTTTTTATTACCTACAAGTAGAACTTTACATTTAGCTAACACTGAATTAAATTAGTCACATTTCTGCCCAATTCTGAATTCTAAATCACCCTGAATCACTTTATTGGACTCTAAACTGTTCGCCAAACCTCCCAATTTAGTATGATCCGCAAATTTAACTAATTTGCTTTCACTATTTCTATCAGGGTCATAAATGTAGATGAGGAAGAGCAAAGATTTCAACCCCAATCCCTGAGAGACTCCACTTCCCAGAATGCCTCACCCAGATGAGATCCCTCTGACTACAACTCTTTGTGTTCTGTCCTGTAACCAGTTCCGAATCCATTCCAGAATACCTCATGAAATTCCAACAGACCTCATTTTAAAAATTAGTCTCTCATGCAGTACTGAATCAAGTGCTTTTTTGAAAATTCAAGTATATGATGTCATAAGCCCTGTTCTGATCAAAAGTCTTGATGGCTCTTCAAAGAATCCCAAAACGTTTGTTAGGCATGACCTTCCCTTACGGAAACCATGTTGGCTATTCTTCAAGATATTATTACATTCAAGAGATAATTCCAGCTCATCTTTTATTATATATTGCATGCAAAGTACTGGAATCTAAGTTAAACTGACTGGCCTGTAATTTCCTGGCTCAGTACAGTCCCCTTTCTTATGAATTGGTATTATATTGCCCTGCTTACAATCATTTGGTATTTCTCCAGTTTCTAAAGACCACCTGAAAATAACTGAGAGTGGTTTAGAGACGATCTCACTAACTTCCCTGAGCACTCTAAGCCATCAGGGCCTGTCATCTTCACTGTCTTTAGTTTATGCAACTCATCTAATACTTAATTATCCCTAACCTTAATTTTTGCTAAATATTTTTGAGCATTGGAAATGCCCTCTGGCCTAATAAAAATCTGCTCTGAGGTAAAATTCTCAACAAAATAACTATTTAGGGTATCAGCAATATCCTTATTCTCATACAGCAGTGGTCCATATTTATTCTTTATACACTTAAACTTGACTTTCCTTTTTGTACGACAGTACTGAAAACAGCACTAAGTGTTAGTTTTTGCCCTTTTCACAATTTGCTTTTCATACAGTCTTCGAGCATTCCTCAGTTCTTTTTTGACCATAGCCTGCATTTTACAGTATTCAGCCTTTGTATTCTCATTACTGCCCTTTAAGTACATCTCATAAAAATTCCTCTTTTCCCTCAAACTCTTACAAATAGCTGTGATCATCAACTGAGGATTCTGCTTTTTAAATGTACTTTTGCACACCTTTGCAATGAATTTGCATCGGGCATCGAGTAAAACCCCCTTGAATCTACCCCACATCTCATTTACAGACTTACAATCAAGGAATGTCTTCCAATTTTTTTTCCCCGTCATCCTAAAATTGAAAATTTTGGTTTTCAAAGATAACTTTTTAACTTGCCATGAAACATCAAAACTAACAGTAGAATAACTGTAGACATAATCATATACGTTCACGTGAAGCAAATACTGTAGCTGCAGTGGATAGTGGATCACAGTGGATCACACAGTGGCGCTGCGTTGCAAGCGAAGAGTATCGATTGCTGTGTTCACCAGAAGTGCCCATTCTGGCACAGAGAATTGACCTTCTTTAACCTCCAGCACGTCAACCAATGGCATGCAAGAACTTGACAAGAATAGCAGTGGCACCACTGGTGGCAAAGTTTGGAAATTCCATTGCCATCCCTGGAATTGGTGCACACTTGAGTTCAACTAAATATTCCCTAGCAGCATTAAGCACTTCGGCAATGGACTTTCCACGACATTCAAAGCCATCACTTATCAGATAGGGCATTCAGAACTCACCCTTTTTCATTAAAAATGGGCATGCTTTCCTCACAATGCCCGATAAATCATCTCTTTATCTACTTGTAAACTCCTCTGTGAGCTTATCCATCTTATCCAGACTTGAGATATGGGGATTTTAACTTTAGAGGGCTTGTATCATTAACAGCACTTAATTCTATCACATTTCCAACAGAAAAGTATAAATTCTCTGTCTCTTTCTGATAAAATAAAGGAGTGCTTTTGTACCACAGATGTTAAGCTGAAGGCTGCAATACTTCTGTTCTGAATTCCTCAGCCATTAATTGTGAACTTCTGTCAAAGATAATTTCTCCTGATGTGCGATTAAGGGACCGCTGAGATTTGTGAGTGACAGTATATCCACCTTTCAGCACAAAAAGCTACTCATGAAATAAATTAATGATATGAAAATTTTGGCTGTTATGGTGGTTTCATAATATAATAGCTTGCACAGTGACTATTTTTTAAATAAATTATTCTGCTTGTAAGAGTGGACTACACAGTAAGAACATTGAATTCAAAAGGCCCGTGAAATGTGCACTCCTGGGGGAAAAAGGTGTCAAATGTGCTTCTCGACTGAGGAGCCAAGTTTAGTTCAGCCAAATTTTGTAGGGTAAATAGGTTGGAGCTGTCACACTTTTAAATACCTATTTATAACAAAAAATGTTTCATCACTGGACACAAGAAACTTTAAGAATGTACTTTGTCCATGAAGAGGTCCTCATCTGTCTTTTTTAGGATAAACTTCTTCATTAAAACCAAGTCTCAAAGGTGTTACAACAAGTTTCAGATGCCTCATTCACACGCAGAGTACTGTAGAGAATAAATTATTTACAGGTAGCAGGGTCCCTTGAGAACACAGAAAAGCCTCTTGTTGTGATGATTCACACCAGGAACCTAATGTGGAGTCGAAGTACAATTCAGCATTGAGGTTTCTTGACAGTAATACAGTAAGACAGAGGGACGAGCCCAGAGCAAAATCACACAGTTCAGCTCAGATGGCACTGGTTAGGATGTGAAGCCATGTCCGTGCCCGGCCAGTGGCAATCCAGGACAGCTGCCAGATGTAAAGCACACTTCGCCAGAGCCAAACTATTCAAAGGCAGGACTGTGGAATTTAGCCAGAGCACGGTCCCAATCCTCATGACCACGGAAGGCTTGGGAGGTTGTCCCTGATAAACTGGGCAGAGACAAAGACGGAGAATTGATTAATAGGATCTTGGTCCAAATCCTGGTGACTAAGAGTAAGACTTTGGTGCTTGTTCCTTTTAAAAGAACTAGGAAGAGTACTTCCCCATATTACTATCATTAATGTTACAAATAAATTCTGAAGATGATAAACTTTGATAATTCTGACTGGATGCTAAATGTCATATTGCAAGTGAAAATCCAGCAACTTGCAAACTCAAAGTAGGGGGTATAAATACGCCAACACACACGAGGTAAGGGAAACATGAATGGAACACACCTGGTGAGGAAAGAACATGGGACCTAAACCAATCAAAAGAGAAAATGTGTCTAAAAGACTCGCAAGCTATTAATTTAAACCAGTACTAATGACATGTCAGAGCAGCAAGAGAGCCTAGTGGCATGAGTAGTGCCTAGTGAACAACAAGTTGCTTGTTCAAGCTGCTGTGGATTGGACTTCTGATTGAGGTAATCTAATGTAAGAAATTCTTCCACATTATCCTTGAGAAAAATAATAAATTGACAAATGAAACTTTAGGGTGATGACAGTGAAGAGATGGTTATTAGCTTTTTAGGCACCTCAAAAAAATTAGTGAAACTTACAGGTGTAATGTTAAATGTGAATTATACATGATTTTGAGTTCCCACCTTATGCGTAAAAAATACTTGTATATAATGTGTTTTACTCCCAACCTTACATACAACGTAAAACAAGTTTTACACGTGAAATTTTTTGCTGGGTATGCTGCTGTTAGGTAACCTTTTCTTTATGATGTTTATTAGACACGCTCATCTTGCCTCCAGTATTGGGGACATTCAGGTTTAAGAGGTTCAAGAATTCCCAACAATAATCTTTTGTAGTGGCATTCACAAAACATAACTGCGACTAGCCAGGGGTTTACTCAAACCAATCTGATGGTCTTGTGGCCCATGAATCATGACTGATTGACTGGCTGAGTGCTTGTTCAGAGGCCGATTTTAAGGGTTTCTTACACATCTTGAAGGATAATATATATAGGGCTTTGGCCCTACGTATTCATCATCCTCATTAAAACCAAAGTCTATTAGAGGTGCATAATTCAGGATCAGAAAGTGGAAGTCCTGCTCTGAATTTCATTCAAGCCACAAAAGATTTGCTAATTGGCACAATTCATTAGCCAAGAGTCCTAACAAGTGAAATCAGCTGGCAGGAGTTATGGGTAGAATGAATATGTGGTAGGAGGTTTACTTTCTTACCCCTGGACTTCCCACTTTTTTTTGGTTGTGAGGATGTGTTGCCTCCCAGATACACAATACACTCCTTCAGACACCACATCAGGGTTACACAGAGAAGAACATTAAGTCTTACATAGGCTTCAGTTTCAGTAAGTGCTTGATTTACAGTAGAGGACTGACATCAGAATTAAGGTCATTTTGCTGTCAGGCATTTTCTTTTTCTTTTTATCATCAATCTCCATTTCTAATGCTCCTTATCAACAACCATAAGTGTGTCCACTGTATTCCCCTGAGCGAAAATCAATTGCTCTCTTGTTTGATTCATAGCCCCTCTTAATAGGAGTGTTCAAACATAGTGCATTCCCTGATAAAGCAATGGACAGACTGACCAGACAGGGTAGCAGCAGTTATTTCCCTGTGTGTTTTTTCCTGGGCCATTATACACTACCATTCACAATATTTGGAGAGTGAGAGAGTAATGTCCTGGGAGGCTGTCAATACAGGGTGTTGGGGTACAGTTTTAGTAATCTTTAAAATATTGGGCTCTACATTTGTCTGGGAGCTCTGTGGTCAGGTGTTGGAATCCCAGCCATGCCATTACTGGATATGCCGAAGGACTCAGCTTCACCTGTAATAATTTGGGTTGAGCCAGCTAAAATTTGTAAGTCACATTGTTCTCTAGGTACCATTCCCGATTAGGTAGACAAATGTGGCTGGACAAGCAAATTGTATGCTGTCTACATCATCATCTGACAGCATACAGTAGATCGTGATTGGTGGTGAAAATGTAAGAGAAGTGTTATGGCCCCAATTTGTTACGGCGTCAATTACAGCAAGGGATGACAGACAAAATTCTTCAACTTCAACAGATTTAATTAAACACACACTTTGAACTAATCTACAATCTACATCTACTGACCAAGATTGAAATTAAAAAAATGAGATATTTACAGTCCCTTGGTAATGGAGATGGCGCTGCTATGTTGCGATGTCTTGGGACAGGAAAATGCTCCAACACAGGCAAAAATCCCCATAAAGCTTCACAGGTCTTGAAAAGAGTGACAGGTCTGGTCAAATGCTTCCTTCCACAATTTCTCCTTGCAATTTCTCCAACTACAACTACTCTCTCAATTTTTCTCCTTATATACTCTTGTCCAGCCCCCTCTGAGGCATGCCCAGGACATGCCCAACCTAGCTTTAGATTGGGCTTAACAAAAAAAATGTCAATACTGCCATCTAGTGGCTTTTTTTTTTTTTTTTTCCCATTACAGAAGTGACAAATACTTGTCACATGAGTTTGAGAAATTACATGCCAGAACCAATCCCCCCCAAATCATTTGGAGTGGGTCGCTGCAGTAACTTAACAGTTTGTCTGTGTTCAAGGTGGAGAAAGATTAAAAAAAAGAACAGTGAGCTCTTTTCTGCATGGCATCGAAGGGCATGTATCTTTTGTTATATGTAATACAGTAAATGGGAGGATTTCAACAGGACAAAGTGCTCTTTGGATTGGAGACATCTATGAAAAAGCTGGCTTATATCTGAGAGTCTTTTATGGAAAGAGGGTTTCACAAGTCTACCGGTACTTCATGTTTCAATGTGGTTTCATCTCCTTCTATTCAATTCTCATCAACTGTTTGAGGTATTAGGTGGCAAATCTATGACTCACATTTTTCTGTACTGAAGATTCTATTTCTAAAGTAACAATCTGAACTGTAAGTCAATAGATTTCTTCAGTACATAAATTATTGAAAAGATTGGAAAGAAGTAACTTATTAACTGTGCTTAGCATGTGATGTACTTGTACAACGCTCCAGTGGAAACCCTTCATTTTTCTGCCGCAAGGTTAGTGCAGGGCCATGGAGCGTCCATCTTCGTCAGGATAATGAGCTTTCCAGTGACAACCCTTGCTCACCCCTGCAGACCCACTAACCAAGTCCATGCCAACCCTCATGAAACGGCTCACTCTCTTTTGAACGTGGCTCTAATGAGGCGTGGAATCTTTGAAAGCAATGGTTAGTGTGAAGTGATGACGTGTGATAAGGTAGGCCCAAAAAAGAGTCAAAACAATGGTGTCAGTCCATTGGAAAAAAGATCAGAACACAAACTTTGTCAGTGAAAGGCCAGGATTTGATTGAGATAATACAGTTGAGCATGGATCCAATATAGAATGGAAGAATAACTCTGGCTCTGTCTGATTGGACAGCCTATTTTACCCACCTTGTTCATTACTTCAAAAACTTACCAACAAAGCAATTTCATTCTTTGATCTCATTGATCTGTCATTGCATTCCTGTTAAGATCCATCCATCTTAACCAGCACACCAGAGGCAAACATCCTTTACCATTTGAGTGTTTTTCTTCCAACTGGAGTTTTTATTTTCACTTGTTTCACCTGCACCACATTTGCTCATTTTCGGGGATTTATATGAAATGGAGAAAAACTGAACTTGCTCATTTTCTGGGATTTATATGAAATGGGGGTAAACTGAATGCACAACTTCAAATGATATTTTTTGGGGACTTTATTTCCCTTTTAAGTTCTTAGTTTGGATCCCCCCTTATAAGATGTATTAATTTACACAGAAGACCAAGCTTTCAAGTGTACTGGAGAAATGATTAGAAAGACTAACAAACAAACAAAAAAACACAAGAAACTCAATCCTATCCCAGTAAAGATAATATGTAACTAAAATGCTGTCAAATATGGCCAAATGTAGCAAGCCTAAATATGGCAGTAACACTTCTATAGACAAAACAAAACCACTAAACTCAAATTCTCTGATCCAATATAATATATAATAATTACTGAATATAGCAAACAATTCAGTAAACAGATAAAATAAAATAAATTCTTCTTTACCCATTTGACAAACAAAATTACCAAACAGTAAAACAGAAGTAATCATCAGATTGATTCGTACTGAATTCAGACCGCAAACTGAGCTCTGCATGTGTATGTTTTTCAGTCCACATGCATCTGCAGTCCTAGGGTCATAATTACACAGAATACAGGTAAGCACATCAGACAACATTAAACCACTGTTTTATTGAATTGTGCGGAATAATCTCAAAACAACATAGGATGCTTAATATTAATGTTCTCACTGATCCAATAAGTGGTAATTTCCCCCGAGATGGTTTGTTATGTCGGACTTGCTGTATTTTCCCAGCATTCCCTGACCACCTAGCAGGCATAACATGCCTCAAAATGGTGGGCTTATGCCCCCTCTCAGTCGAAAGCAAGTTTCCTCTACTGGGCTGTAGCAATAGCAAACTTTGTAATATGGATTTTATCTTCTGTAGATATTATTGTTTTATCACCTGGTGACAATATACAGTTGTCCTTTTTATTTCGTCTGTAAAGCATCACCGTATGACTGAAAGGAGCTGTATAAATGAAATTTAAGTTAATTTAATTGAATTTAAAGAGGATCAGGAGTACAAAGTTGCAGCTGAATTTATCGGACTTAGTCATATTTATTTGATTTAGTAATCTTTTCTCAACTCAAAAATGGCTAAAAAAGCAATAGGAGATTGGTCATTATCGTTCACTAAAGATTTGACTCCAGATAAAGGGAGGCTGACGACATTGCAAACAATTCTGGGCAAAAGGGGAGATACAGTGTGAAAACTTTTTTTCTTTTTCAACCTGGCTGTGCATTTTACTCATGGGCAAGATGAATAACACCAGTTTAAACAACTGTTGAAGTGCAGGTTGTCTTTTTTAATGCTATTTGCTACCAATGCTGCTCATTGAAACACTTCTGAAGGAGGCTATTTCTCTCCACTTTTGGAAAAAAAATGCCATTACAGCCAATATACAGCGCTCATTACTAGGGGTGTAACGATTCTGAATCAATGTTTTTTTTAAAGCGTGGTAATACCACCTGCTACCATGGGGCGAACATCCGAGCTTTCCCTCTTCCTTTATTAACCCCCGTGCTGTCCTGAACGACATCAAAGGGCATGGAAAATGCTTCCAGAAAAAACTTGACTGACATCAGTATTTTTCGGCAACATGTAAATGAAAACAAAATCGTCTCCTACTAACCAATTAGGCAACTCTAAGAAAAGTATACCTGTTCCTGTTTACTTTGCTTGATTAGCAATCAAATGGTGGATTTGTTTACTCTTTAAGTTGAATGAGTAGAGCTGTTTATTAAGACAACATGTTTGATTGTTGCATTTTGAAATATAAATGGCCATAGAATAGCACAGATTTGCATAAACACGATTGCCATTGCCACGCCATTTCACGAGACTGTGATAATTTATCTCACATTCACGTTTCATCCGCTTTTCAGAATGTTTTCCATCTTGTGTATTTTTTAGATGCTTAAACTCCAGGGTAATCTTATAACAAATCTGTTTTAAATTAATCTTGAATAATGTCCTAAAATGCTACAATGAGAGATGTAATTCAGAGGAATATTTTTTTCTAATTATTCAAATTTGCATTCTTTCAATCTAACACCGTAGCCCAGTTAGGTTTGTCTGATTTTCACCATCACATCTTAATCGTTATAGGCTACTGGCTAAATTTCTTGATTGTTATTTAGGCCAAGTACATGGGAGCAGATTTAAGGAAGGGCGGAACACCCGCAAATAGCAAAATCTAAACTCAGGCTTCTTCCCGACAGCATTTTAAAATGTTTTAAGCCGCTTCAGGTGTGTATGTTTCAAGAAATTACACGCGACTGCCTACACACCCCATGACGGCAAGTTGTGTCATCACACTTTAAAAAAAAATCCTCGTTCAACATCGCCACATCCCAACTCAGCATTTCATCTCTCATTGTCGTAGGCTATTTTTAGGAGATCTATAATGATAAAATAAAAATAAAGAGATTTATTTTCAGATTGCCTTGGATTTCAAGCATCTAAAAAATACTCAAGGTGGAAAACATTAAAGCGGATGAAACGTGAATGTGAGCTATAAATTATCACAATTACACGAAATGGCCAAATACGCATTCTTGCAAATCTATGCCCATTTAACTTTCAGAATGCGGCAATCAAACATGCTGTCTTAATAAACAGCTCTACTCATTCAGCAAACTAAATAAGCGAATCCCCTGTTTGATTGCTAATTGAGCAAAGTAAACAGGGACAAGATTAGAGTAACCTAATTGCTTAAATTCTGTAGTCCTTTACTTATCTCCGTGCAGCATGTCGCCGAAAAATGCTAATGTCAGTCAAGTTTTTTTTCCGGAAGCATTTCTCATGCCCTTTGATGTTTGGCACTTTCGTTCAAGACTGCATCGGGTTTAATAAAGGAAAAGGGACAGCTCGGATGTTCACCCCATGGTGGTCCTATGCCTTAAAAAACATAGATTCAGAATCGATTCAGAATTGTTACACCCCTACTCATTACAAAAAAGACCACTTCAAGAATATGTTAAGCTCAAGTGGGTCTCAGTAAACATGCTTCACTGGTTCCTCTTCACAATGTCTCTGGTCATTTTTTCTTGGGGAAATATATCAGGATTTCAGGAAGGATTTTTTTTTTTTTATTTGCTCTTGGCATTGGCTTTTGCCTGAATGCCTCACTACTCACAGATACATCACGGCTCCTCTGGATCATCTTATCTTTTATTTTCTCAGATTACTTTTCCAAAAGGAAATTCAATCAGATGGAGATGTGCAATGACAAGAGAGCTGTGCAATGGTATTTTGTTCACAATACAACCTTCCTGGATTGTTTTGCTGGCCTTACACTTAATGATTGTAAATGGGACTGCTGTGCCTTCTTGGTGATACTACACTTCTGCATTCCCCAAGATAACACTGCATGTTTGTCTACTTTTTCAAAGTTTCTCTGGACATGAGCAATTGTAACTGGATTTAATGTAATGTATGCTTGCAACTAGAGACGGGGTCTGATGATTTTCGCATTAGCAATTTAGCCTCACAATTTAACAATATGACATGCCCAAAATGAAATGAGTATATCTCTGCAACAACTTGGTCCATTTGAATAATCTTGGTATCATAATCAAGGTAACACCTTGGGGATTTCTGCTGTGGTGTAAAAATCAGTATATATGTCACTGAGTCAGAGTAAATGAAGATGGAACACAGCATAAATGAAAGATCTCATTTCCGCTTAACAAAAATTTACTTTCATCGCTTTTAAAATTATTTAGTTGCAGTCTGAAACTACTGAAAGAAAAACAGCACAGAATCTCATCATTATCTGTGCCAAAGTTTATTCTAATCAGGGAAAACAGAGCAAAATTAGAGAGGAATGTCTAGGTGGCTACTCCAAATTGGCAGTTCGGTCACCTTTTTAAGCACTGTGTGCCATTTCAGATTTCTCAGGTACCAAACTGTAAAACTCATTTAATTTCACTTATATGTGGCAACAGGCAGACATTCCATTCCAAATTTTTTTTTAATTTAATTTTTTTTTTAATTTCTGCCAGTCCTGTATACATTGTCCCATTCAAAGAATATACATACAAAGGGAATGACATTTGATTCCACTGGAGCAGATTCATTTTAAGAAACAAACAAATAAATAAAATAATAAAAAAAAAGATACGGTAAAAATGGTTAAAAAAAAAAGTAAAAAGAACAAACACCCCAGCAATTATTTATACAAGAATAAGGCTTCTACTCCCTAAAATGGGTGCATGCTGGCCTTGGGTTCAAACCTGGGTTTCCCGGGGAGAGCGCACTGCCCTAACTACTATGCAACATCACTTCACAAGTTCCTTGCCTCACATGAAGATGGAGTCATGAAACCACATCAAGCACCCTTAGCATTTGTACTGCTGCCTCTCTTAGTGCTTGTGCATAATGGTGCAAGGATTCTCAGTGGATAATTATACAGAAAATAGGACGAACAAACCAGTTAAGCATTTATATTGTTGCGCTCTTTGAGTACATGTGAATGGCACGTGGACTCTCAGTTTAACACACCAGGAACATAAGGCTCTATCTCAGGCTAGGTTTCTGCGATTAAGGTGGTTTAGGGCTTGTTGGAAATATCAGAGCCCAAAGAATCAAATCACCACCCTCAAAATCTTACTGACAGCATCACAAGCCAATCACAGAGAGGAAAAAACATTGTGTGCAAACGGAGTGCCCAGGACCTGACATCCTTTGAATTAGTGCCCTGGAAAAAAAACTTGCATGGAGAGCGGCAGATCTAGTTTCGATATAACACAGACACGTTGAGCTAACAATAGCAAGCGCAGATTAACCCTCAAACACAGTGTTTTATTACAAAATAGCAAAAAAAAAAAAAAAATCTTTGCTTATCTCTGTAGAATGAAAAGTCTATGCCTGCTGTTCATTGAGTGTGCTGTCGATTTAAAATTACATGGCCTATATCATTGGATTTTGTTGACTTTCCTCTTTCGTTTGATATATCACTTGTACAGTATGCCTTGCGCGAATTCTGTAGTAACGCTAGCGATTGAGCACTGATATTATTTTATCCTATGTTTTTCTACATGCTTATTTTCTTGCTTGGTGCTTGAATTGTGTTCAGTTCAGTTATGGTCATGGTCAATATGAGTTTTTTGCCGAGTTTCTACCCGTTAAGTGAATATACAGCATGACGGTGTAGCTATTAAGAAACAGCTGCATTTATTATGCGTAATGATTGCCCTCAGTACTGGGGGTGTTCAGGTTAAAGAGATGAACCTAGCATGTGAAGACCACAATGGAAAAATAATCAGTCACATTTTCACGTTATGGAGAAATGAATTAAAAATTCAAAACGATCTTAGAAACAAAGCACTGAAAAAATATGCAAAAAATATTAAATATTATAATAATATATAATGTATAAAATATACAAAAATGCAAAATTTGGACTCATTGATCATTTTTCCTTTGTGGTCTTCATGTGTGATTTTGGACTGTGGAAGGAAACCTGAGTACCCAGAGGAAACCAATGCCAACTCCAGGAGAAAGTGCAACTCTAAACAGACAGACTCCAGGCCGGCTTCACACCCATGACTTTCTTGTTGTGAGGGAACAGCACTGTGCCACCATGCTGCAAAAAAAACAACAACAACAGCAAAGACAACAACAACCATAGAGATAGAGTGAATAGTCAATGACAATTATGTCATCAAATATGAAACGTATCATTTAATTAGGCAAATATCATTGAGTGAACAATAAACATCTCTGATTGAATGTATTATAATACTAAAGTGTGACAGATTAATGAAAATACTGTAATTTTTAAGGGCCATCTGACGTAACTCTTCTTTTTCAATAATAATGGCCATTGATGCTAGTCCTCATTGATGAAAAATTAAAAAATATCATGATCATTTTATGCTATTTATTTAAATCACCTACTCATTTTGACATTCAGCTAACCCTGGTAATGGAGCCTCTGAAATCTCAGCTTTTGCTCACTTGAAAATCAGCTACCTATGGATCCATAAAACAGCCTGAGGTGAGTTATGACTGTACTTCCAGCTTCCTTCATTCAATAACATTTCTATTAAGTAATGCTGAGACAAGTTAAGCATGAATGAAAACCAGCAGACCGTTCGATCCCTTGTTGTACCAAACAGCAGTGGTCGGCAGCTTTTTCAGAACAGCCTATGATTGGCTAAAGCGCTGTAGAGATGCAAATTGGGAAGGGACTGCTGGGAAGGGAAATTAAAAATGACTGCCTTGTTTGTTGCTCAAACACCTCCTGTTGGCCAGCCGGGCGCTCGTCAGTGAGATTCTGAGCTTGCTCACGTTTGGGTATCCTCCGCCCTCGTTCTGAACTTGCGATAGTTTTCACTGATGTGTGTAAAGACGCAGGGGCTGACAGGCGCGTGCTTCGGAGGAGAGCCGCAAACTGTGTCTCTCCTGAGCTGGCAACAGGGGGTTGCATACGAGCAAGCCTTGTACATAGTTCTCGGATTGGGCATTCCAGATTCGGGTGGGATTGGAGATGCCAAATTATTTTAAAAAAAAGATGAAAACCAGCAGACCCTCCGGCCGTCCAGGACCGATGCAGCGGAACACAAATCTCCAGCCGGTAATGAACTGTGCCGTGATTTGGGTTAGTGAGGGCTCAAAATCAACGTGTGTAACAATTTAATTTGTAATCCATTCCAAGTTTGGTTTTTCTGTTAAAAAAATGTAATTTGGAAACAATGCACTATTTCTCTTTAGAACTGATATTTACCAAATATTTTGTATCACCTGGCATTCAATGTAATAACTGTCATTAAAGCATACCTGTGGTGCTCTAGGATCTTTATTATTTTGATTAAATCCCCAAATAAAATTACTTTTCATCTTTAACCTCTTAAACCCAAATGCCTCCGGAATGCATAATAAACACAGCATGTTTCCTAATAGCAACATCCTCATGCGGCTTATCTACTTTACGTGAAGAAACCCGGCAAAAACCTCATGTTGACCATTTTTACCTCAACCGAAAACAATTCAAACACCAAGCAAGAATTTGTGCTATGCATACAGAGGATACCTCAAATGAAAGAGGAAATTCCACAGAATCCAACTATATACAGTTGCAATCAAAATTATTCAAACCCCCATTGCAAATTGGGTTTAATAGCAAAATTTACAAACTTTCAGTTGTTTGTGAAACAGATTAAACAAGAACATCTTAAATAGCTCAAAACAACCAATATTACAAGTGGTTTCTCCAAATTTTACACAAAATGCCATTTTTAATGACTACTGCAGTCTCAAAATTATTCAACTCCCCGAATAGAATCCCTCATATGAGCATATTTGCAAATCAGGTGTTGTCTCAAGCACACCTAAAGCAGCTAATCAACAACTTAACAGCTTAGTTGCATCAGGTTTGCTTGAGATAGAACAAATCGAATACTTGCACTTGCTAGGGGTTTGTTGACACTGACATTTGATTGCATATTAGAAATATGGCTGTCAAAAGAATTGTCCAAAAAGCTAATAGAGGAGATCATTGCCTGGCACGAACAAGGAAAAGGATACAAAAAGGTAGCACAGGCACTGAATTTTCGTAGAGATACAGTTGGAAGCATTGTTTGCAAGTTCAGAGTTAAAGCTGCAGTTGGTAACTTTGAGGAGAGAGAGGACTTGGCATAAAAATTTGAAAAAAACTTTCAGATCCCTCCCCCTCCCTCTCCACTGCACTCCTAAGACCCTCCCCAGAAGGCTGCCGTGCACACAAAGGCGCGCAAGCTGATATGCATGCCACTGTGGAGAGGTTTTGCAAGTTCACATTATGAAAATGGCCAAGTTGCCGAGGCTAGACATTACTGTTGCGAAAAGTCAACATTACTGGCCAACAAACGAGCAGAAATAAATCATGTCGACATGAAAAGTAATCTACAGCAGTATGTATTCAGTAAAAACCTATCACACGCTTATTTCAGAAAGTTACCCGTTTTTTTGAGCACAGAAACTGTTGTGAATCCTGCTGAATGGCCAGTAAACCATGTATGACAGCATTTAGCTGTGAGAGCACAGAAACGTTACACATATTTATGAGGACAACAACACAACCGATAAGACTGCCAGGTCACTTCATAAAGATATTTTCTGCTACTTTCTAATAAAATGACGCCAGTAACGTTAGCCCTATCATCGGAAACAAGCTAACGATAGCTCGACTGCAACATCACAGCAATATCACATGGACTACGGAGTACTGCAACAATTACAAGACGCTGGCTATATGAACAGCGACTGTGCTTGTAAGCGACATTCACTCGCTTATTTGCAGAGCGAAAATGAATTGATGCTGGTTAGGGCTGGGGTTAGTACCAGCTGTGCATGTGAGCGACACCAACTCGCTTATTTGCAGAGCATTGCGGAGCAAAAATGAACCAACGAACAAAGCAGGGGTTTACCTGTCAAGCAGAAAAGTCGCCAACTCTGCATCGGTTTTTAATCCTTCCAGATCACGGAGTTCCCTCCACCTCTGAAAAGCCACTCCGATGTTCACTCTGGTTTTATCCCGGGCTTCGTCTAATTCTTTCTTTTGTGCTTTTTTCTTCTGGCTTCCTCTTCTTACTTGTCTTAGCCGTGTGTGCTGTTGTCGGTAACGGAGGTATCGGTATTTTTTTCCTCGCTGATGGCTGTTGTTGCACCATTCGTTTCTCTAAGCTCCTGAACCCTTTCTCGGAGATTTGAGCTTGACTGAGCACTGACATTAACTGAGGAGGAAGGGGGAGGAGGCTGTCCGCAGCGCATGCATGTGCACTGTTTGACGGCTGTCAGACACCATCCTGGCTCTGATTGGTTCTTTTTGGTCGGTCCGAATGATTCTTTTAAATTGCAGTAGGTGGGTTTAAAGGAGTCTTTTTTTAATTACAGACTACTAGTTTTATGTAATACTGTCTGTACACAGTGACAGTTTTAGCAAAAATGACAAAAAGTTACTTTTATAAGACTTACCAACTGCAGCTTTAAAGGAAGAGTGGCTACAGTACCAGGATGTGGCAGAAAGAGGAAACTATCAATGGCTGTCACCAGATTCCTGAGGAGACGGGTGGTCAAAAACCCTTGAGTGACTGCAGGAGACCCGCAGCAAGACTTGCAAGCAGGAGGCACTGAGGTTTCAGTTTGCACAGTAGGGCACAAACTAAACGTTGAATGTCTCCAAGACACACCACAACTGATCCAAAAGCAAAAGCTCCAATATGCTCAAAACCATATAAATAAGCCACTGACGTTTGGGGATATTGCTCTGTGGAGTGATGAAACAAAACTGGAATATTTCGGGCTTATGAATCAGTGGTATGTCTGCAGGAGGAATAAAGAAGCAGATGCTGAAAAGTACACCCTGCCTACAATGAAGAATTGTGGGGGCTTTTTGATGCTCTGTGGCTGCCTTGCTTCCTCTGGCACTGGAAATCTGCAAAGTGTGAAGGGCAAGATGGATTCAGTCAAGTACCAGGATATCCAAAGAGAAAATGTCTTGCCATCTGTAGGGAAGCTGACGCTTGGGCATCATTGGACCTTCCAAAAGGACAACGATCCTAAGCATACCTCAACATCCACCAAGGCTTGGTTTCAGAAGAAGTTTGGGAAGATTCTAGAGTGCCCATCACAGTCGTATCACTTAAACTCATAAAAAATCTTTAGTAGGATTTGAAGAACACAGTTGCGGCATGCAAACCCTAGAATATTAGTGAACTTGAGGCCATTGTCCATGAGGACTGGGCTAAGATGCCTTGGGAATGCTGCCAAAAGCTGACATCTGCCTATGCATCACATTTCCAGCAGGTCATAGCGGCAAAATCGTGCTCTACTAAGTGTTAAAGATGCTTGTCATGAAGGGGTTGAATAATTTTGAGCCTGCAGTAGTCATTAAAAGTGGCATTTTGTGTTAACTTCGGAGAAGCCACTTGTAATATTTGTTGTGTTGAGTCATTTAAATTGTTCTTGTTTGATTTGTTCATTGCAAACAGCTAAAAGTTTGTAAATTTTGCCAGTAAACCTAATTTGCAATGGGGGTTGAATAATTTTGATTGCAACTGTAAGCCTTGTCATTTTAAACCGACACCACACTCAAAGAACAGCAGGCATACACTTTACAGTCTTCAGAGATGAGCAAAAAAAATGAGTCAAACTTCATTTGCTTTGTATGTATTATCTTTGAATGGGAAATTGTATAGGCTATAGGACTGGCAGAAATAATAATTTAAAAAAATTAAAAAATTTAAAAAGTTAAGAAGTGGTTGTATTTGGATGGAATGTATGCCTGTAGTGACATATAACTGAAATTAAATGAGTTTTACAGTTTGATATCTGAGAAATATGAAATGGCACACAGTGACAGCTTGGAGAGGCCACCTTCCCGAACTACACTACTGGTCAAAAGTGTTGGGACATTGGTCAAATACTAATTAAAAATGGGACTGTATACACAAATTCTATCAGAACGTCACACAACTTTTATGGTTTTGTTACAGGACAGTTTACAACATATTTTGGGTTAAAATACAAAATAGGACTAAGTATTGAGCTGTACATAAGGTTAATGGTACTTGCACCCCAAAATGCTATGTTGTGATAAGAAACACAATAGAACATAAAAGAAGGAAAATAATTTTTTAATTGCAATTTAGCAATTATTCAATATATGTTGGGAGTTTTCCAAGTGTCCTTGACCCTTGTACACTATTGGTCAGACCATTATAGTCTGATATGGGAGTGGTTTATGGGGTGATTTGTGTTTGCTATATAATCAAGTTTGGATTTTAATAAAAGTTGTCAGTCTGTGGTAAAAAATGGCGAAGATCAAATGTCATGGTACAAAGAAGAGAGAGCTGAGTCCTGAAACACATTCTGCCATATGTATACTGCAGAAGGAGGGGCTTTCCTATGCCAAAATAGCACTGAAGCTGGGTGTCTCCAAGTCTGTGGCGAGGTACACATTCCAAAGGCAGCTGAATACAGGGAGCTTGAAGTCCAAACGTTGCAGTGGTAGGCCCAGAAAGACATCTGCAGCCTAAACCGTTTGATTAAGGTGACCAGCTTGAGGAACAGACGGCTTACAGCGCCACAGATCGCCTCACAACTCCAGGAGTACTCTAGTATCAGTGTGTCCAGAAGTACAGTGGCTCGTCGCTTGGTTGATGCTGGACTTAATGGTGTTGTGGCAGTCAAGAAACCACTCCTTAGATGGGCCAATCGAATCAAGACGTTGACATGGGCCAGGGAACACAAAAACTGGTCTGTTGATCGGTGGAAACTTGTCCTGTGGACTGATGAGTCTAAGTTTGACTTGTTTGGTACCAAAAGGCAATTTTTTGTACGTCATTGGCACACTGAAAAGTTTCGTGCTGACTGTGTGTAGCCGACAATTAAACACGATGGTGGTCACGTGATGGTCTGGGGCTGTTTTGGGGGGCTGGAGACTTAGTTAAAATCAACGGAACCATGAAGAAGGAACAGTACCTGGAGATCCTGAAGGAACACACCATCCCACCTGGGCGTCGGCTTCTTGGTCGTAACTTCTGCTTCCAGCATGATAATGACCCTAAATATTTTTCAAAGCTCTGTAAGGGTCATTTGGAGGAATGTGAGCGTCGCCACCAACTGGAAGTGATGTCATGGCCTCCACAGTCTCCAGACCTGTCTCCTATTGAGAAAGTGTGGGATTATCTCGACACCAAGGTACGATCCAGAAACCCAAGTAACACAAAACAACTCTGGTAGTATCTCCAGGAAGAGTGGAAAGCCATATAACAAGACTATTTGTTGAAATTGTGACAAAAAATTCCCAGAATCTGTAATGCTGTGATAAAGGCAAAAGGTGGTTATTTTGATATAAACTCTAAATAAGAGACATAATTGAATTTGTTGATGATTTTTTGTTAAAGGATAGACTAAATGCTTTTGTTTGTCACTTAAATAAATTTTGGCTCGGGAAATATGCAATATTGGGTGATTTCAACATTTTGTGACCAAACAGACAAATGTCCTCATACTTTTGACCAGTAGTGTAAAACCTGTCTAATTTTGCTCTGATTTCCTTGGTTAGAATAAACTTTGGCACAGATAATGGTGAGATTCCGTGCTGTAATTTTTTAGGGGGTTCAGATTAGGGATGCACCGATCCAATATTGGTATCGGTATCGGTCCCGATATTGAAGAAGATTCTAGACCGGGTGTCGGTGAAAATGGGCCCAATCCATTCAGTCTAATTCTATGCTGTGCGCTGTGAGTGACGTCATACGCTAGCAACACGCCGTGCAGAGGCCAGACCAAAGAGAATAGATTAGCAAAAGAGGCAAAACTTTGGTGCTTTTTTGACAACAGCCACTAGGTGGCGTCTGGTACCGCTGCCGCCATTTTGGGATGAAAAGCCTGGTGCTGCGCACTGGCCAGTGTAGCCAAATCCGCTTGTTTGAAGCAAATTTGGGTTTAGCTTTTCGTAAAGTCGCTTATAAATATTGGTTGTCGCGGGTTACAGTTTTTTGTGCTTCGTTTCTAAAGCGCAGTCGCTCATTTCGGCTTGTTGCCAAAGCAGAGATGCCAAGTCTCTTGCCTTTTAGTGGCATTCACATTCTTGTGCCGTAGTCAGCAATCATTCAATCAATGTGTACTGAAGAAATTCACTCGCAGAATTTCATTCATTGTGCATTGATTTAATCAGTTTCACGTGCATTACAGTGGATTTCCCCACTAGTGACACAGAAATCGATTATGACTCGGGAATTCTCACGCTTGTTTTTACTGAGGGATTGAAAACAATGGAATTGCATAAAGACATTTCAAATGGTCTTATTTCATTTAAAAAATTTAAATGATCATGAAACACATGCGTTGTTTCCAATCCCTGAGTAAAGAGAAGCACAAGAAGTCCGGAGTCATAATCGCTTTTCATGTTACTTGTGGTGAGGTTCACCTTTACGCAAGTGAAACTGAAACTTCAATGCACAAGGATTTTAATTCCGCGTGAGAATCTCATTAATACGTGTTCATTGAATAATTGCGGACTATGGTGAATAAGCCGAAAAAGTGCGTGAGACCTACGCCGAATGCATGAGACTTGGCATCTCTGCCAAAGCATGAAATCAAGTTCGAGTGAGTTATATTCAAGCAGCTGGTTTGGTGTCATTCAAGCACATTGCTTCCCCCACCCCCATACCCCTTAGACAAGGCATAGGGCTAAAATAAACACCCGAGCGGACACCTGCACCTTTCTCCCATCGTTTCTCGCTGCCATCTGTAGCAATTGCTACTGTTTGGTTTCGGCTTGTTCCATTAAAAAAAATTCAATTTCAGGCTTCTTTGGTCAGATATACCAATACACAAATTATACTGAAGCAGCAGATCTCACGTTGTCACTTCGACTGATCTAAAGAACATCGTAATTCCTTATTAATATGTAGTGGATGAAACTGCTTGTGAAAGACAGGTACGGGAGCAAAGTGCACTAGCAAGGCAGAAAATGAAAGTCTCAACTCTTGCTACGCTCGACTTTGTGATTTAAATTTATACTAAGTGCACTTGGCAGAGTGTGGTTGTACCTGCGCCTGGTCTCATGATGCTTGCAGTGTATAACGCATTGGTATATCAGCTCAAAGAAGAGAGCTAATTTCACTGATAGCGATAGCTATCGTTTGTTTTTCTCAGTTTCAGCTCCTTTATTATTTTACATTGGGTGTTATACTCTTAATTGCACTGACTGAACCAGGAGAGGTTTTGTTATATTTTTTACGTTTGACCAAGCTAATGAAGCTATTGATTAATTCAACTGCTTTTGTAATGGATGTTTAATTTCTATTTGCACTAAACCATTGTAAAGAGCTTATTGCTGTTTATTTTGAATGTTTACCAACCAAGCTAGTGAAGCTATTGTTTTTTTTCTCAATTTCAGCTCCTTTATTATTTATTTTACATTGGGTGTCATACTCCTAATTGCACAGACTGAACCAGGAGAGGTTTTGTTATATTTTTTACATGTTTGACCAAGCTTGTGAAGCTATTGGTTTATTCAAGATTGCTGTAATGGTGCACAGTTATTAAATAAATAAGTTATTCAATACAATTATATCTGTTTATTTGTTATAAAAAAAATTAAGATAGAGATGTTTAAGTCAAGTCTGATGTTGCCTTGCACAGGGAATGATCCCAGTCTTTTCCACACAGTGAGACATACCATTTGTTAGGTAATTCAGCGCTGTTTTTCTGTATCGAGATCCGATCGGTAACGACCAATACTAAACCTCAGATATTGGTACGTGAAAAAAGTGGATTGGTGCATCCCTTTTTCAGACTGCAACTGAATCATTTTACAACAGATAAAAGTAAAACTTTGTTTGGTGCAAGAAAGATGTTTCATTTATGCAGTGTTCCATCTTCATTTACTCTGACTCAGTGACATATACACTGATTTTTTGCACCATGACATAAATAAACAAGGAGTTTCCTTTATTATGATACCAAGATTATGGAAATCGACCAATTCATTGCAGAGATATAGTCATTTCATTTTGGGCATGTCATTTTCAAGTCAGAGGCTCAGGGCTTAAGGGGTTAAATCACTTCAATGTATGTGTCGTTTGTCCATAAAAGATGTTGAAGAAGTTAGTAGTGAAAAGAATTGATATTGCCTTTTTTCCTCATTTTTGGCCACCGACGTGACATCACAAAGTTGAGACATGTTTTTCATGCTGGTTAAAAAAAAAAGTTTTGTGATGGGTGGGATAGAATATAGACTGAGCTCACTAACAAAACATTGTCTGAAGCACTGGGTTACAAGCATGTCGGAGTGTAAAGCCAGAGCTGATAACCGGGAGGTCATTTACACCAATTCTATGTCCTGACCTTTCCTCAGTCATTTTCACTCAACACATTTCCTAGTAATAAAATTAATTCTTTGGCAGTTTGACACAGCTTTTTTAATTAATGCAATGTAAGGGTGATGAAATTATAGGCTACTTTCAATTCAGACAATGTGGGTCACACTCTACACAGAAAGGTAAACTCTGTAATTTTCTTGTTCTCTTTGTACACAATCCTGTAATGCCACCAATCTAGTCTGTGTTTTGTGATTGGTTTTATTAAATCAAAGAAAACAAAAATTTGAAATATATTTACCAAATTTTTATTAATGTGATTGAAATTCCCCAAATTGAACATTCAAATGACAGATTTGTTTCTTTTCTTACCTTAATGAAGAGATCTGGTGGCCAGACAGTGTGGACTGGTATCGGAGGGAACATAATGACTGCGTTTACATGCACACCATATTCCAATTAAGGTCCATATTCAGGTTAAGGTAATATTCCAATAAGCTGTTTATATGCGCTAAGTGATGGGAATATTCCGTTTACACATTAATTAGCATATCCACAACTTTGGTCCAATTGCAACACCGGGTTTTCATCAAATTTAATGCTCGAAAGTAATCATCATGGCTTTGGTTACCTTCAGTTAGAGCTTCAAAGCCTCCACTCTCTTGGCCATTGCCATTGCCAGCGGTCTCTGGCCCAGAATTTCATCCATGACCGCAAAATAAATGAAACTGGCTGGATCAGGGCGGCTGGTATTGTTTTGTTTTTGGCAGTGGCTATTTTTACACCAGTCGTGAGCCTTTTTGGCAGTGGCTGTTTTTACGCCAGTCGTCAGCTTACTGTTGTTACGAACTTCCGTATCCGCATGCACAATAGGAAATTCGGCCTTGGAAAAAAATTGCTACTCAACTGGGTGAAAACATCCCGCTTTCGCTGCGTGCCTTGTCGTTAACATTACTAGACCGGCTAGCCGGCTTACTTGCTTTAAGTTACAGTCAGGATGTCCTCTACTCAAGTTAGGTTGGGTTAGTTATTAGCCAGCTAACTTTGCCAGCTTGCCATCTAACTCATTAGCCAACTTGTACTCTAAAATTTCTTGCAGGGTCAAATTTTGTGCTGCTATCAGCTCTTCTACACGACACAAATCACTACTGACTATTGATTGTGGAGAGTGACGACCTGACAGTTCCCTAAATATTAGCGAGCTAACGTTGAACCTAAAATTATACTCTCATAACTACCTAACCCGTTAGCTAAGTTAAGCTTCTAGCTAGAAAGCATAAGTAATGTTACAGCCGTCCCGCTAGCTAACGTCAGCTGATACATTATAGTTAATGCCGTGGTATAAGCATAGACTGTATAAATCTGGGTATAAATATGGGTATAAGTCCAGATTTCCTACATCTTTCATGAGCTTATGGAAGCTCGTAAGAATAGCAAATTGGAGTAAGATTACGACTGGCGTAAAAATAGCCACTGCCTTTATTTTTTTTTGCTTTGGAATATGCTGCCCTCAGAGTTTTCCAGCAATGCTTAACTTGGTTGGCAGTTCACACAAAACCACCCCCTCTCCACTTTTCACACACCTTAAAGATATCATTGTTACGGTGCTTTAGCCCATTGATATATTCCATTATATTCATTTCTTTCATTGTCTGAATGCACAGTCATCTCCTCTTTGCTCCAAAAATGCTAATTCCTTGCGAATTGAACAGGAGCAGACGTAATTGAATATTCTGTTTGGGGGCATTTTCCAATTAAGGTGTATACATGATCCAATATTCCGATTAAAACAGGCATATCCCAGGGGTCTTATTCAGAATATTTCAAATTGGAAAATGACCTTAAGCGGGTTATTGCACACGTTTACATGACAGATACGCAATCGGACTATTCTCATGTTCCGATTTATACAGGAATATGGTGTGCATGTAAACGCAGTCACTCTTAATAACGGAAAATGATTGAGGACAAGTGAAGACTAATCATAGCATTAAAGGGGCATTCTGTGCCCCAATTTTCAACTCTGAATACACCACACATGTAATGCCTACAGATGCTTGAATAACAAGAGAACACTGCACTGTTTATTCCAATCAAGGAAGCTGTCTTAAATTCAAAAGGAATGGACTTGACTGAAACCCTTTAAAACCAACTATTTTTTAAAAAAATTGGACAGCACACCTTGTAAACTGGAGAAATTGCCAAAATACCAGGCAACAGATGCCTGAAAATATGCTGCATAATAATTAATTAACACTTTGAAAAGTTCCGTCTTCTCATATTGAAGAAATAAAATTAGTGTTTCAGGTAACACTTTACAATAAGGGTACAACAATTAACATTAATTAACATTAGTTCATTAACTACCAGTTAATTAGCAGGTAACTAATGCGTTAGATAGCGGAATGAGCATTGCATAACACAATTGAACATTTATTAATTTTCTGTGTATCCCTTATTGTGAAGTTGAAAACATCCCTTAAGTATCCCCTATGTAGCACTTCAAACTATTAAACCATAATATATATCTTGATACCTTAGTTGATGTGAACATTATTTGTAAATGATTACCGGGTGCATTAGTTAAATGTTAATTACCTGTTGGTAAATGCTTATTGCTGCAATAACTAATGTTAATTGTTGTACCCTTATTGTAAAATGTTACCGTGTTTCATAATATGGTGTTCGAAGTTATAATCTCAAAAATTTTTATTCAAATAAATTCCTATTAAGCCACTATATGTTGTCGAATGAGGTATCACAATGATGATTCAGCCTGTCGCTACGGTGGCCCTGAGGTGCAAAACACAACGGCAAATCAGAAAACACAACACAAAAAGAGACAACACAATGGCAAAAGAGAAAACACAACACAAAAAGAGAAAAACACAAAAGCAAATCAGAAAACACAACACAAAAAGAAAACACAATGGCAAATCAGAAAACACAACACAAAAAGAGAAAACACAACGGCAAATCAGAAAACACAACGGCAAAAGAGAAAACACAACACAAAAAGAAAAACACAACACAAAGAAAACACAACGGCAAATCAGAAAACACAACAAGAAAACACAACGGCAAATCAGAAAACACAACGGCAAAGAAAACACAACAAAAAAGAAAACACAACGGCAAATCAGAAAACACAAGCGGCAAAAGAAAACACAACACAAAAGAAACACAACGGCAAATCAGAAAACACGACACAAAAGAGGAAACACAACGGCGTTTAGCAAAAACGGAAAAAGGTAGGTACCCTCGGGTGACATGAGTCGTCGCTGATTGGACGAAAGAACTGGTCCGTCCTTTGAACCGGAAAGACATGTTTTCAAAACATGAGCGCCACAAATGATGAGGTACGCGCTGCTGTTAAGGAATATTTTGATGCCGGCTATGCTATATTTTTTTACCTTAATTAAAAGCTCCTCAGCAGTTGTGATACCGGTAGTTAACTACATGACTTGTGACTTGTTACAGTGAGAATAGAGGCCCTCTGCCTTCCACCTGGCGTCTCATGGCTGAAAACCACCCTTGCAACATGAGTGTAGGACTCGACAAAAAACGCAGTCTGTAACCCGCAATCTTTTGTTCATGATTGTTAAGACTAATGTTACACAAATACACACGCCGTATCATAGTATATGTAGGCTATATAACATTATCCACCGCAGCATGTATTGATTTTTTTCGCCGGTTTAGATTTGTAAACAAATGCACATAGACAGCGGAAAAGCGACCAGACTTGCATAGTTTCCTTTAACATGTCGACCATAACCGTATTATATTTGTATGTGTATGTATACTGTAGCTCCGCAAAGGAATTGTCGAGTAAGGTCTGAAACTGACAGTTAGCTAACTTGCTCTGGTAAGCTAACGTTACACCGTCCAAAAGTAGCCTAACATAAACATTAACGTTACATCCGTTTACTTACTTGAAGGTGGTGCGTGAGTGTCGCCACCGTCTTCCTGCAGCCTTTGCCCACACTCACTACAGAAATTCGGTTTTCCCTCAAACGCTTTGCCACAATTTTGACAATACATGGCAGCATCCTGCTTGCCCGCTTGTCTGGCGCACAGCAGAATTGTCTTTCCGGTTCAAAGGACGGACCAGTTCTTTCGTCCAATCAGCGACGACTCATGTCACCCGAGGGTACCTACCTTTTCCGTTTTGCTAAACGCCGTTGTGTTTCCTCTTTTTGTGTTGTGTTTTCTCTTTTGCCGTTGTGTTTTCTGATTTGCCGTTGTGTTTTCTCTTTTTGTGTTGTGTTTTCTGATTTGCCGTTGTGTTTTCTTTTTTGTTGTGTTTTCTCTTTGCCGTTGTGTTTTCTGATTTGCCGTTGTGTTTTCTCTTTTGCCGTTGTGTTTTCTGATTTGCCGTTGTGTTTCTCTTTTTGAGTTGTGTTTTCTCTTTGCCTTTTTGTGTTTTCTGATTTGCCGTTGTGTTTTTCTTTTGTGTTTTTTCTTTGGTGTTTTCTGATTTGCCGTTGTGTTTTCTCTTTTTGTGTTGTGTTTTCTGATTTGCCGTTGTGTTTTTTCTTTTGTGTTGTGTTTTCTCTTTTGTGTTGTGTTTTCTGATTTGCCGTTGTTTTTTTGTTGTGTTTTTTGTGTTGTGTTTTCTCTTTTGCCGTTGTGTTTTCTGATTTGCTGTTGTGTTTTCTCTTTTTGTGTTGTGTTTTCTGATTTGCCGTTGTGTTTTCTCTTTTTGTGTTGTGTTTTCTGATTTGCCGTTGTGTTTTCTCTTTTTGTGTTGTGTTTTCTTTTGCCGTTGTGTTTTCTCTTTTTGTGTTGTGTTTTCTGATTTGCCGTTGTGTTTTCTGATTTGCCGTTGTGTTTTGCACCTCAGGGCCACCGTATGTCGCCATTGTATTTGCATTATCAACGTAAACAACTGGATGTCAGTGGCGACACTCACGGGAAAAATCCTAACTGCAGTGCACAGTTAGCCATGCAAACACAAATCTATGCTGTTTGATCAGTATTTCATGAAAACAATAATACTAACTACAAATAAACTGAAATAAACTGCCCATGTATATATACACCACCATCCACTGTTAGTCATTGGGCAAATAAATTTTTTGATTGCTAATCAAGCAAAAGACTGAATACAGGTTGAAAGTAATCATGAGTTAAAAGGTGAGGATTGTGCCAACTCAAATATACTTCAATGTCTCTGATTTATAACTGCCAGACTCCTATTTCAATTTAATGCATCCAAACATCATTGAACAGGAAGTTCACAACTGGTGGAACCAATGAACACAATTTCCAGCTTGGGAACGCGACATTCAAGTTAACAGTAAAACACTTTGAACCCCACAGAAATTTGTGTTCATGTCTACAGTAGCATTTTAGTCTGTCTTTTGTCATGTACATGTCCCACATTGGCACCATGTATCTGTCACTGTAATTTTAGCCCTGCCCTCTCTCCATCCACTCACCTGTTCTACAACTCCTGAAGAATGAGACTGTGTCACCCTAATCAGACTCTCTGGTATCACTGGGTATTCAGGCGCATTCATTTTTTCTTCAGTTTGAGTTGCCGTTTGAGCTTCCCTCATATTTACTGGGCATCTCGCTGGGAAAGCCTTGTTTTCCTCCAAAAATCCATGCAGGGAATCAACAATACAATCTGATATCTGGAGCGATAATTTGTATCCTCTATTGTAAGAGAATTGACCAGTGGTCAAGTTTATTGTATCATTTTCTACTGTAAGGAAGTGTTATTCCTTCATTTTTTTAATGTAATCATCTATGTTATGTATAATTACATATGTAATATACATATAATTCAGTGGAAAATAGCCACGTTGCTATGAGATATCGATGCAAATAACATGGGAGTCTGAATAAACTGCCTTTGAGTGCTTTTTACTTCCTCTGGGGATGAGAAATAATGGAATGGATTGAAAAAATTAAAAAGGAAATGTGCAGACACGCAAACACACATCCCACTGATACATGAATTGGCTGGAGAATACAAGTCCAAGCCTGTGAGAGAGAGGAGTGGGGAAAAAAAAATATTTTGAATTTGTGCCGTACTACCAATTGAAAGCTCAGTTCCGTCCACGCTTCGTACCAGCCGGCAGTGGTCGGCAGCTTTTTCAGAGTAGTCCACAATTGGCTATGGCGCTTCAGGGTTGCAAATTGGGAAGGGACTGGCGGGAAGGGAAAATAATAGCTGCCTTGTTCGTTGCTCAAGCGCCTCCTGTTGGCCAGACGGCGCTCGTCAGGAAGATTCTAAGTCTGTTCATGTCCGGGTATCCTCCGCCCTCGTTCTGAACTTGCGAAGATTCAACCAATGAGTGTATAAGAAGCGGTGGCTGACAGGGCGTGCTTCGGAGGAGAGCCATGAACTGTCTACACTCTCCTGAATTGGCAGCAAGGGGTCGACACGAGCAAGCCTTGTACATAGTGCACCAGTTGGGCATTCCAGATACGGGTGGGATTGGAGATGCCAAATTTATGAAAAAAAAAAAAAAAAAAAAAATGAATAGCTCTATTGTTTGTTTCAAAAGTTTGCTCTCATCAAATTGCCAGCTAAAAAAGATTAATTTTACCAGCATGGCTGGATTACTTTCTCTTGCTCTCTTTATGTCTCTTGTTTGTTCAAAGACAAATATGAAAAGAGAAAAACATTTGTAGATGTTTGTGAAATATCAAAAAGGGGCCTCCCATTCACCTCATCGTTTAACTCATTTCTGGGTTAGGTTGTGATGTTTCTTCCGTGCCATTGGCCAATAATGCAGTTCTGGAATTAAATGAACCTGCCCATCTTAAGGAACATGCAGCTTCCTGGAAAGACAGGCTAAATAATCTTGCTAGTGGTGAGGCCCCAGCCTTCATCTTGGGGTTTAAATTAGTTTGCCAGTTCACGTCATCCCTGGCAGGTTCTCTCTCTTTCTGTCGCACAATGAGCCTGAAATCCTTTCCCTCAATCAAACTGCCAACACGTCTTCAGAAGAAAGGAAGGCATTACACAGAGGGATATCTAATCAAAAGCTCACTTAGTGGGTTGAATAATAAAAAGGATTCCCCTTTCACCCACAGTCCTTTTAGGATGCTCTAGCATCTGATATCCATTCAGATAACATTCAGATAATTAGTCTACACTGTCATTCAAACTGCTTCCCAATTTTAAATAAAAGACAGTGCATTACTGTATGCTCTCTTTTATGTTTTACATACTCAAGCATTAGGTATACTTTTACAATGCATTATTAGAGACTATAAACGTAAAAGCACCCTTAGGAACTCGTAAGCAATGTTAACAGCCTGTATAATCATTGCAACAAGCCAAAAGTAAATCCAGCCCAATCGAGGTGAAGTGCCCGGTGCAAGATCAGGATCTCCAGTAGCAAGCGTTTAGTTTATAAGCCCACTTCCTAAAAAAGATTACCTCTCCAAACATGTTTCTGTGCAAATACAGCAGAGCTGTCATGCTTGACAGAAGACACAGTGATTTGAGAATACAGAGCTCGGGGAATGCATTCATATTCATATCTACCTCTCAGTAACCTGGAGGCTTAGAGCTGACTGATGCATGGGGTCTGGTGACATAATTCATTTGAACAATATCAGGCCAGCCTCCCTCAATCTGTCTGACAACCGCTCCCAGAGCCTCCTATAGAGCGGTTGGAGCGAGAGGAAGCAGGGTGGCCGATAAATCACCCTCCATCACTCAACCATCCTCCCACCATATTGCCAAAGCTCCACTCTCATCCCAGTGTCTTTTCAGCCCAACAGCATCACAACCCACTGGTACTGCCCAAAATCCATTCATTCCTGCTGACAGAGTTATTACAATCATGGACCCATGCTCCTGTGTGGATGAGCAACCTCCACCCAGTTTTCTCATCAGCAGTGACCCAGTCATTTCATAGCCAGAGGCCCTGGGCTCAGAGAATTCACTTTATCAGCTGGAGCAGGGCCTGAGAAATCCCTCCGTTTCTTCAGTCGCCCAACGGTGCCCGCACGGACAACAATGTGTCACTTTCCTTGAGAAAATGGATTTCAGTAAATGCTCATGCCTCATCATCAGAGCCACGTAATTACTTTTAGTAAAGGCAGATATCTCTGCACGTTTTATGTGTGAACCAAACACGACCTTGAGGTGCACAACTTGATTCCACAGTGAACTGTAGGAGCAAAAAAAAGACCCAGAAATTGAATCTGAAGGGGTAGAAAGAAAGAAAAAACCTTGTGAAAGGGGCTGTATCTTCAATGGTACACCTTTTGCACTAAGGTAATCAGTAATGGCATACTGTACATTATAAAGCAAAAAAAACCAAAAAACCAACATTAACCCTGACATAACTGCCAAGAGTAGACTAGCTTAGCTTCAGTAATGTTTACTTTAATATTTCACATTTCACATTATTATAATATTTCCGAGCAACATCAATAATTTTTGGCTAAATTTGTGACTACATCTCAAGAAAGTCCACTGATTGTTGAACAAAATAGCCAGAAGCCAACTGCAATTCTCACAAAAAGCTATTTAGTATTATTGCTTATAATGAATTTGGTGCCCTATAAAAACACAAACTGAATTTTCTAGAATTTTTATGAACGTCTGATTTGTTTGAGAGTGAGAACCTTAAAGCGGCTGTCACTTAGAGGAAGACAGTAGGAATACAATGTTGGAGATGTTGGATGCCTAGGCCACAGAGGATAACAATATTATCGTCATGGTTCGCCAGCAAATTGTGCGCAAATGTTGATTTATTATGAAGATTGCGGCCACAGTGGCACGACTCCTGAGCAAGTTTTTGGCAACAATGGAAAAAGTATGGCGAAGTCATGTTCAACATGGCTCAAAGTACTACCTGGTATTATGTGGTACCATTAAATTCCCATTGTTGCCAGTGCAGAGCATGAAAACAATTTGGCCATTTTGTGGCCTCATAATGATCACACAATGGCAATAATATGAAGAATGGCACTAGACTGATGAAAACAGCAATAGTTTTGCGCATTTCAAAACAGTTGTTGCACACAAGTGAACTATGGCAAACTTTGGCAAACTACTGCAAATCATCTGGGAAGTCCCACCACAAATCAAACACAGTTACACCATATAAGATGAATATCATGACGAAATTAGTGAAGAACTTGGTGAATTTTGTATTGCCAAACTTTGCCAACACATTTTTCTTCTATGTGACTGCAATTTAGTACAACAAATAAAAATGATAATAAACAAGAGATAGGTTATTTTTATTCAGATACAATTCATAATACTTCTGCTGCAGAGTTTATGTGGCAAACATGGGGCACTATAAAAACACTTACGTTTCATTGAATTAAGACCTCAGGAAAAACATGCTGATAATGAGCCGACCTATTCTTAAGGATTGATATCAATAAAAAAAAGATCTCAAGCAGTGGAGGTCAATCTGTTGAGTGAGGTGGGAAGCTCTCCCAAACCATAGATTTTCAGTTTTCTGTCTTTAAACACATTACTTTCACCTCCTCTTCCAATCCATGCAGTCTTTCTCCAGAGACAAGAATAGACCTGAATTTGGTCTTTTTTCCTGACATAGATCTGATTTCACATAACCATCATCTAACTTCTGCAAAATGACACATCTGAAGCCATGAGTCCACACAGAGGAGCCCAGGGTGCCCCCACAGGGACAAGAGATCACCAAGGGAGGAGTACTGACAAAGCCCAGGGTTCTTCCCTGGCTCAGGAAGGGCAATAGAGCACTGATAACGGGTGGATCTGACAGCTATAATGAGCCACCATCATCCCTGTGGCTCTGTCAGTGTAGAGTCTCCTAGGATTACAGCAGAGAGAGGGAGCAACTCAACAGCTAACATCTGATATCTTCATCAGACTTGTGTTCACCTGTCAAAGGAGCACGATTAGGTGTCACCACACTGCTCAGGTCATGGAGGAGGTGATGATGGGGTGAAGGTTATAATAATCCTCCCTCCCCCTCACGGGTCTCTCTCTCTCCGTCCAGCCCAGCCACCTCATTATGGTGCAGCTGCTGGGACCAGAGTTTCCCATTCTTCTGCTATCTTTCTTCCCTTTGATTATTGCTCTTAACACAAGGGTTGATGTGAAATTACTTATTGACTTGAACTGGAAGGTTATTTGTTACCTTGATGGCCACCCCCATTTAGGGCCAGGAGACAATGCCAAACAAGCTGTGTTCCACTGCAAGGTTATTGCTGAAAAAAAAAAAAACACAATGCTTTTCCCTAGCCTTCTGTCCCCTTACTCATTTATTTATTTATTTCCTACTCCGCTGTTTGCTGTTGTTGTAGCGTAATTACTGAGAAGGACCAAATAATCCATGTTGTTATTTAGTTTGTCTAATTAAACTTTGTCTGCAGCTGCTGATTTCAGGGAGTGCTTTTGTGTACCTTATGCCCCAGAATTGATGCCTCAACGTTTGTGTGTATTTTATTCCGTTGAAGTGAGTACACCCAAATGACATTTCACTGATGCGATAGGAAAACTGAGTCCAATAACACACTTCTTATACCGAGAGTTCACTTCCTGAAGGAAAAGTGCTTGAACACAATGCCTGGTACCTCTCACTTTCATAAGTTGATAGTTTTGTACGTTTTCATCACAAAAAAAGAGTTCCTCCGATAAATTTTTGTGCCATTAGAATGCGCACACAACATATCCAGAAATGACAAAAATTTACTGTCTCCTGCTCACACAGAGGAGAGCAGAGTAAGAATAAGGATTCTTCTCACACCCATATAATTCTGATTTGGGCCCTCCTCAGACAAGGAAAAGTGTTTATTTCTTGTAGCTGTAACCTTGTCATCACCATCTCCTCGTGTCTGAGTGCCAGGGGTTGTGTCCCCACTCCTTCTTCTGGGGTTCCATTCCCAAATTACCATTAAAGTAGTCAAAGAACTACCTAATCGATTGTACTCTGCCTCCACACCTGATTCCTGGTCTGCACCGAATGTATCCTTTTTAGCAGAAACGTCATAAAATAAGATTTGAATGGTCTTGAATGAACAATCTAATGCTGACATCGCAGTCATTACCTGGAGTTTGGGGGGGGGGGGCTACTCTTCATGGGGTTAAATAAATGCACATCGACAGATGCAAGCAATACGCTGCCATAATGATTTCCCTTGTGCATCGCTCTGAGCACAACTGATGCCTCACTAGGATGTGCGTGATTCACTAAACTTAATACTGACTTACTGACTGCCATTTTTACTTTGATATGTCCAGAACAAAATCGCCGTCAATGATTTTTTTAATGAACTTCAAATGAGCCCAATCACGAGCAACTCAACTCAGCCATCTACATCGACAAGAAATTGACAACCAGAAGGTCACACTATCAGGAGCAGCCTTAGTTGATTAAAATGAACCTTGGCTTCTCTCTTTCATTTTCATTATGGAGTACAGTCTGCCTCTCGGTACAGCTAATACCACAGTACTAAAAGCAAAGTGCTTCGCCTGTTTATTAGACGTCCTTAATACCAATATTATTCAATGACTGAATAGAGATAAGATAAGATGCCTTTATTGTCACTATACACAAGACACAGTGAGATTGCTGGTGTCTTTCACAGTAAAAAACAGTTAAAAAACATACATCCTTTCATGATAAAAACAAAAGAAACAGTTCAGGCATATGTACATATATACAACATCGCAAAGTGCCCTTCACAGTATCAGTTCTAAAAAGTGCAAAGCATATACATTCGGACATCACTGAAAGTGGCATGGCAGGTAGGCATAAATAGGATTTCCAGAGTCACTTGGGGTGTTTGTTACGAGTCTGTATGGCATGGGGATAGAAGCTCTTTAAGAGTCTGTTTGACCAAGATTTTAGCGATCTGTAGCGTCTGCCTGAGGGCAGAGGATCGAAAAAGCAGTGTCCAGGGTGAGAATAGTCCATAATGATGTTGTTCGCTCTGGATAGGTAGCGGGAGTCAGCAATCTCTTCCAGTGAAGGAAGGGAGCAGCCGCTTATCTTTTGCGCCGACTTTATGACCCTCTGTAGGGCTTTGTGATCGGCTGCTGAATAGCCCGCGTACCGTGCTGTGAGGCTGTATGTCAGGAAGCTCTCTATAGCAGACCGGTAGAAGGTGGTCAGCAGGTTGACACACAGGTTGGACTTTTGTAGGACGCGCAGGAATTGCAGGCGCTGCAATGCTTTCCTCACAGTAGCCGTGGTGTTCGTCGCCCAGGAGAGGTTGTCAGATATGTGGGTCCCCAGGAATTTAAAGCTGTGGACTATTTCCACACAGTCTCTATTTATGACGATGGGCAGGTGGTCAGCTCTGCACTTCCTAAAGTCCAAAACCAGTTCTTTTGTTTTTTTAGTGTTCACAGTTAGGTTGTTTGCAGAGCACCACTGGGTGAGTCTGTGGACCTTGTTCCAGGATGCAGACTCGTCCCCTCCTGAGATCAGGCCAATCACTGTGGTGTCGTCTGCAAAATTAATTATGGAGTTGGAGATGTGAGTGGGTTTACAGCCATATGTGTGAAGTGAGTATAGTAGTGGGCCCAGCTCACTGAGTAATACTGAATTTAAATGGCACTAAACACATCATGGCTCTACATGGGCTCAACTCTTCATTGCATTTAGAGGCATAGAATCCACCTGAATGCGGAATCACTCCAAGTTGTGAGCCAATGTAGGCAAAGTTTTCCTATGAAGGGAAACGTGCGGCGACGATGAAAGTGAGGAACTGATGTCTTTTATCAAGATATTGCCGGACAACAAGAAATGACATTGCTAAAGATTTCAATGAACTGCAACGTGCAGGATCTGATGGACTGCTGCTCACACCGTGTGCTTGAAAAACATATTGCCCCCTTCTTACATATCACCTAATCCACATTATTGCAATTCAATAATCTCATTGAAGATAGACAGGAGCACTTTATGCTTCAGCCAGCAGAACATCTGCCCTGCAGGTCTCAGTCAAGGTAGACGAATGTATTTCTTGATTAAATGACTTCTGCCTGCAGTGAATTAGCATGTGGATTGTAGGCCCTTCACAACCCCAATGATGGAACTTTAGTTAAGCAGGGCAAAGGTAGTGTGTGAGTTCTCCTGTGCACTGCTGAAGAGAAGATTTGTCAAATTTAGTCAAGAACATGTTTCGACTCTTTCTTTTATTTAACTCCAATTTATTAAATTGAATACAATAACTTTTAGAACTACAGTACTCTCAGAACATCGCGTGTCACACTGGTCGAAATGTGCACATCTCACTAGCTGAATAGATGTCTGCGGTAACTCAGAGGTTGCGTAGGATGCCACTTCTTTAGGTATGTCCGATAGCGGCTCAGGGACCCCAGAAGGCCAACATTGGCTATCCCCGTTCTCAACATGGAAACCTGCTAAGCGGAGGAGATTGATTTAACAACAGAGGCCAATGGGTGCAGTACTGCCTGATACAATAAGCGTAACTATGCATCCTCCCTAGACCAGCTTGAGGGGGTACTCCCGCATTCTATATTAACTGAAAGAGTCAGACATTCCCACATTATATATTAGCAGAGAGAGATGATTAGGGTTAGGGTTAAGGTTAGAATTCTGAGAATTACCATAGAAACCATGCAGATCATTTTTTAACAATTTATTAGCCAGGTAGGTTGCTGACAGCCAATTAAGTTACAAATCAAATAAAGGTAAATTGCTAAAATACATTGCAGGAAAACATTACAACAAATTAGAGTCAACATAGAATATTATCATTACTGGCAATCAGTAAAGCTACACACGACAGGTCTTCTGGGAGTCTGGAAGCAGTACTCTACACTAAGTTACACAAAACATGTCATACGGGAGTCTGGCTGCAGAACTCAACAAGGTTTTGTTTCCTGACTTTAAGTACACAGACCAGGGATCTGATCCAATAACCATAAAGCCATTAATTAATAATTTAGAATTTTGGGTCAGACGTCCCAGGCCTGCAGGAGGTGTGTGTTCTAAGAGTCAAGCCATGTGGATTTGATGGGGGCAGACCTCCACACTGGTCCGAGTTTCTCCTAGGCTCTTAGATGTTTATTGAGACCAAGGAAAATTTCAGCGGAAATCAGACCATTGCACCTGTTACACTAAGAAATGACACCAAACATGACTATACTAAGAACCTGAATTGTCATGAGACAACCCATGGAAAGTGCCACCTTAAAGCAATCCAAACCTGAAAGAAAAGGGAGTAAAGGGGGGTCAGGCTGAGGAAGAGGTTCTCTCACACCCCCCTGCGCGGACGAAATGTCAGACAGGGAATGTGGGGGCTAGGAAATGAAGATCTGGGCTGTTGTAAAAAGTGCAATGGGTTTTACAACCTCCTTAACAGAAACTGTGTCAGGTTACCAGACACCGCAATGGCTTGTGATTACAGCTATAGAATTTGGTGAGGAACTCAGAGAGTGTGGATGAATGGTAATACATTCCATTGAAAATTTCCTTTTCCCTTACAGAATGCTTAAAGTAAAGCATGACAAAGATGAAAGGCAAGATATGGCTATAGCAGGCAGTGGCTAACTGCAGCACACTGCCTGCTATGGCGTACAACAGCATGCGGTTGTTTACCACTGCTACAGTACGCCCTGGAAATCACAATTTACCTTCTCTTAATCATTTTAAATCTTTACTATACGTTCTTGAAATATGCATTGACCAATTTCATCTTAAAAAAGGGGAAAAGAAAACACCAAAATGTGCTTCATTTCAACCAGAAAAAGATGACCAAACAGGTATTTCATTGCCAGAAATGGTCAAAATCCATATTAAATATATTAAAAACCAATCGAGTTTAACTTTTCAGGAACCAAAACAACTTTCAGAGAACTATAGAAACCAAAACTGAGACACTTTTTTTTTTTTGTTATTTCCTTTCATGCTGCAGTTTTGGCCTGGGAAACAAGATGTCTGGACAATGAAGCTAATCATTGACTTACATTAACCACTTAGGTGCAGGAACACACCAACCACAAGCAAACAGAACTTTCGAGCAGAAATTGAGCTTGATATGCCTGCAGCAAACTGACTGTACACTGTCCCTAATTTCATGAACTGAGCGTTTGGCCTCCTCGCCATTCACTGATCTGTCGCCCCTCATTGTGTAATTCTTGTTGTGAACTGACTGCACGACTGCATTTTGTTGATAGCACTCATACGTTGACAGATTTATTGGTTTCAAGTTTATAAACCTGCTCATTCACATAAACCCTATTTGCAAGGTTTTTCTGTTAGAGCAGTTGAAGCAATCATCCAGATCATGTTTATGTTGTGGCTATTCCAAATACTCTCATGAGGGCAAACATTTATTGACAATTTGAGAGACACTCCTATTTTTAAACAACATTTTCCTCTGAAATTAGCATTTTGAAAAATGAGAGCATAACAAATTCAAGTCATCTGTTTGAGTGAGGGACTTAATATTAACACGATCACCTTTCCCCAACACCAGAAACTCCAGCCATGTCCCACAATCCCCATTCTCTCACTCAGTGGCGCTCATTGGTATTGACCATCATCTCAGAGGGCTGTCAGGCTCCTCTGTGCAGACGATGATAACACCTCGCCAGTCTGATTCCCTCTTCATCTTGGCTAGACAATGAACCATATAAATATTCACGTGGCACACACCACCAAGCTTATTTGCATGAAATATTTCCTGGCGATTCAGGGGATTAACTCATTAACTCATGCAATAATTATTAAGCATCATCTTTGATTTTTATGTAGCCAAAAATGTCAGGGTAAAAACCCCCACCGATCTTTATTCAATATAGAGAGAGCTGCACTCAGATGTTTTAAAGCAGCACAATGTAGTTTTTTCACTCTCAAATATATATTTCCAAGATCATTCTGGCGATACATCAACTCACAATAGGTTGAATGACACCTTTGTCATGGCTCAATCGCGCCTGCATCGCCTTCACTGGCACTATGTAACTTCGGGTTTCGGGTAGGAACCCAGGCCACCCAGGCCCAAAAAAAAACTACAAAACTTACTTACTGCTTTACGGTATACGTCACACAATCCCCCTCTCCTGTGTCTCTCAAGACCAGCGAGTGAAGTGGTTGTAATGGCTGAAGCGGCGAGGAAACCGAAGAAGGCAAAGGTGTTGTCGGAGGAGACATTTAAAAGGAAACGTGAAAGCGATAAAATAAGAGCCAGGACTACGGTCAACATTGGACCGGCTTTCACTCGCTGGCGAGAGCTGAAAGAGGAGGAAGGATGTCTGACCGATGACGACCTGGCGTTGTTACTTTTGGGCAAGTAAGTACAAATTGTTACCTTAATCCTTCATTCTAGATTTAGTTCTAGTGCGTTTCAACTTCCTTTGTGTCATTGAAATCATCTAGTATCCCGTTTGTGCTCAGTCAAATAATTGTCTACAGCGATTTATCTATCTAGATGGTATCTGACATGCTAGCTAGTTCTCATGCTATCGCTAGCTGGCAAACATTGCTAAACTAGTCGCCAGTCAAAATATTTGATCATAAATATGTACTTCACTCCCGTATAGAGTACTTCAGGTAGAAGATTTGTGGTGTTTTATTTCGGAAGGATAAGGTAATGATCTGGCTTTGGCATGTACTCATGTCGTTTCAGGGATTTTCTGCCAATTCCCTGACGCCCTCTTGTTTTATTGCACACGCTAATTGGTTCTGTGCATGACGATTTTGTGGTCAGATTCTAGGTTTCGTTCCTGACATGCAAAGTGCATGCATAAAATACTGTAAAGGGCCGTCCACACTGAGAAAGATAACTATACTCAGAGGCAATGAAAACGCAACACCAGTTTGGATTCAAATAACTTTGTGACTCAAATTTATTTTCTTAGTTTAACAATTCAAATATGTTGGGTGGGGTGACTTTGATGAATTAAATGTGTTAATGGGCCAATTTGGACAATAATAAACAGATGCATTAAACATAATGAGCACAAGTTAAAAATGAAAAATCACGGGGCGCCCCGGTGGCTCATCGGTCCAAGCATGCGCACCATAAAGGCTGTGTCCTTCCCGCAGCGACCTGGGTTCGATTCCAGCTCAGGTCATTTGCTGCATGTCTTCCCCCATTCTTCTCCCCAACTTTCCTGTCTCTCTACACTGTATAACTGTCAAATAAAGGAAAAAATTCCCCAAAAAAATAATCTTAAAAAAAAAATGAAAAATCACAACAAGAATGAACGGAACACTCATTTAAAAATGAACTCAAAAGAAAAGTCAGTATCGGGTGTGACCCCCACGAACATCTACACAGGCAGTACAACGTCTCCTCATGGACCAGACTAAGCAACTTAGGTTGTCTTGGGGAAGTTGTCGCCACTCTGCCTGTAGTGCATTCTGGAGTTGCTGCCTGGTTTGAGGTCTGGGTACTCTTGATGAAAGAGCTCGTCCCAGTTGGACTTACTACATCCAAAACATACTGATGCTGGACGTACTACACCCAAAACGGTGAGCCACTTGCCGGGCACTTACTCCCGCCTCTAGCATACCCAGGGCCCTGTTCCGTTGTTCAGTCAACAGACGTGGCATTATGACACTTAAAAATGTTTTTTGTGTGGCTTTTATCATGCCTTTATATAAGAAAGACAACCCCTCCTTCATTTCAACCACTGCACTTGCACAACTCCTAATCCCATATGTTGTACTCAATATGGATTGATGAGAGTCCAACTCACACTGTTGAGTTACATGATGATCATTCATATGTAACAAGGTACACATTGTGACCCCAATGGTCACTTAAGAACTCAAATTGGACTACTCAGGTCCTGAGCAAAAATAAACCAAAATTTAGAGTGTTGCGTTTTCATTGCCTTTGAGTATATAATAATAACCATAACCATAACCATTTGAGCATCAACACTGATGAACGACATTGTTGTGTAAACATTGATGCTGTGCGTTCCAGCTGTGTCAGAGCCCTTTTTTTTTTCTGTGATGTCATCTGCCATGTTGAATGAATGCGAAGCCCTGTAAATTCCGATGGATTTCGATTGGCGGTCAGTTTGTGCATAAAATCGCGCTGAAATATAAACACCGTAACGATATTGTTTGCCATTATCATTGTCGTTATAGTTGTAGTGTGGACTTCGCCATCTACGTGAGTTAGACCGATTTTTAAGTCTCCCTTACCTGGTCTGAAGACACATTACATTTCCTGCTTCAGAAAGTTCGCTGGTGTCGTTGGCTTGTCAACAAATGCACGTGTAGACAGATTTTACGACAGTTGTTACAGACAATACCGTTTATCAACTGCAGGGGGACACCGCGGGCAAATCCGGTGAAAAATACATAGTGCTGCTTTAATAACAAATGTGTACAGACAATTGTATGAAAAGGAGTTCATGTGCATTTGTCATTGAACCTCAGACATCCTTTAAAAAAGTATTTATTAAGCCTTTTTATTAATTTATGTTTTTGTGCAACACACTATTTTGGGATTGCAATGAGTGAGAATTTTGACGGCCGCTCAGTTTTTCATTAATAATTCCTTTATGGTTAAATTCTGGTGTCTTGTGAAGCAGACATCAAAGGCTTTAAGCAGAACAATTTTAGAAATTTGCAGAATGTATTGAATTCAGAGGTTTCTGCAAAATAAAACTATTAACGCAGAAGACAAATAAAATTATGATACTCTGGGTGACTAAGATTCTTAACAAACGAGCACGAATGCAGTCCCCCCCAACTCTTTACCTTATTACACAATGCATTAATCATAAAACAAAGTTTATAAATTTGATAAAATGAGAATGAATGAGCTTTTGTCAAGTTTGCCTATTAGAATGGTTGTTCCTGCCAGTGGTTTCAGAGAGAAGCCAAGTACAGAAAAATGCATGGCTAATATTTGCTGAGAAGCCGCTGTGGATCAATATCCTTTTGACATATTGCTCTTTCACCAGAGCAAGATAAACATTTTGGGCCAACATCATCCCCAAATAGTTTGGAGTAGAACTCAATCCTGTCAGAGCTTATTTAAATGTGTGCTCAGCATCATACCAAATGCATAACCCCTTTATTATGCATGTTTACATTCAACAGACAGATGCAGGGTGTATACCTGAATTACAGCATTTTCCCCTCAGGCAAAATGCACAGTTTGGCTTAGTGGTGGTGCTGCAGGAAAGGGTATGGTATTCAGAAAATCATCAAGGCTCCAGAAATTTTCTGAGCTAATTTTAGTCAATTCCCATGAGAACTGTTTTGACTTACTGTTTATTTTAATATTTAATAAGTTTAGCCAAAAGGTTGTGCTTGAAGAATAGTCATAGTATCACCAGAATTCTCCTGTGATCTGGAAAAACCTAGTAAGTATGTCACTTTTGGGAGAAACTTAGTTTGAACCCCATTTCAGTAATTAAGAGTGGTGAAAATCTTAAAACACTAGCTACGAGTGTTATTTGAACCGTCAAAATCAAGTTTTGATGACTATTTTCAGTTAGGAAAAGTCCAGAATCCAAAAATTTTTGTTCAGGTGCGAGAATCCTTGCCACCGATAAATTCACTAGGTTTGAATTAAAGGATTGCCCTTTAATGCACCTAGATGTTCACAGCAAAGTTCATCTGATTCCCATCAAAAGAGTCTGACTTCTTGAGTTTGGCAGCATGAACGCATCGGTGCTTCTTAGCAGAGTGGAGCAGTTGAGCCAAGAAGTTTCAAGCATGAGGAGAGCACTGGAGGCACATACTACTGTGATTGAGGATCTGGGATAAACTACTGCAGCTATCAATGGTGGGTTGTCAGCAATCGAGAAGCACCGTGGTGCCCCTGATTTGAATCCCGGAACCGGCGCCTCGTAAGGAGAAGTGCAGGGGCCGGGCTCCGCTTGCCAGGATGAGATACTGGATCGGGCAACAACCAGTTGCCCACCTCTCACACAATCGCAGTCCCCACAGTGGAGCACTGTTGTGAAAAAAGGACGGCATCTGAAATCGGTGCCCCAAAACACAACCGCAAAGCCAAAGCTGTGGGGTATGCAAGCTCATTTGAAACGAGAGCAGAAGAAAATGGGGATAATTGGTACCGGCACTGAGTGTGTTTGCCACTAGATTCTCCCCTGATGTTGATGGCGACATTTGATGTAAATATTTGACTGAGAAACTTGGCAATAAATCAGTGACATGTCGGAAGATTGACTCAAGCCGGAACAGATTTAGCTCGTTCCATGTTACAGCCGAATGTGATGAAGTTGCCGATATGTATGACTCACAACTTTGGCCGGCTGGGATCTCTGTCTGTCTGTCGTTATTATGACCCCTGTAGACCCAGAGCTAATGGTAGTGAGGTCTGTGGGTTAGAGGGGGGTTGACTTGCAGTGCCCTGTGAACCAACCACAACTGCAACTGTAAGATTTTAATAAGCGGTTAAATTGTCCTAATTAGGTGTACTTCATGTTTAAAGTAGCTGTTGATTATCTCAAGCCACATTTTGACAGAAATATTCATGTGGGCCGTGAAAAATAAAAGACCCTTTAAGATACCGTGTTTATATTTCCATATCGCAAGGTACTTCAGGAAATAACATTTTCAAGCAAATCAAATTAGACAGTTGGGAAATCAGTTTGCGCCAAATTAGGTTTCTGAACGCAGGTGTTTAAAGCTCTTTTCAAAATAAAATAACGTATTGATGGGTAACTTTAATTGGTTAATTTGCCTTTTAAGAGAAACTCACGGTCACTTTAACTAACAGTTTATTGGGCAAGTAAATTATAGTCAGACCTGTTCTGGGCCATAGTCATTTTAATAAGTTCTAGCAAAACACCTGTGTTCAGCCACCTAATTTGGAGACAACTGATATTCACAGTGTCTAATTTGATCGGTTTGAAAATATTGTTACCTGAAATTGCTTGCCGTATAAAAATATAAACAGGATATGATATGTTAAAGGGTCTTTTATTCCTCATGGCACACATGGATATTTCTGTCAAAATGTGGCTTACAATGGTAAATAACTACTTTAAATATGAAATGCACCTAATTAGGACAAATTAACAGCTTATTTAAATTCTAGAACAAAACTGTGTTGGAACAAAACCAAAATTCACAGGGGGGCACCAGGACCAAGTTTGAGAACCACTGGTTCAGTTGCTTCGTCCCTACGATACATCATGTGCCAATTTGGCAAATAATCACTCAAAAATTCAAAATAATCTTGGATTTTTTTTTAAATTTTCATTAATTAGCCCAAATCATTCTTTGACAAAATGAAATGCTGACCATAAAACAATAAATAAACTACAAAAATCTATTTGTTAAGAAGTGATGTTTGTATGCTTGGTTTTAGTTGGTTTTAGTCCATTCTAGCATATTTCTAGTGTATTTATTGTATTTATATATTTATTCTGAGTTACATGTTTCATGTTTAGAGAATGAATGCTTGCAGTCTCATGTCTTACTTTCCTCTTGTTTCTTTGTGTGGTGTCTTTAAAAGATTCTCACTCTTTCTTTTCCATTTCGGTTTGGTAATTCCTCTTCCTTCTCTCTTGCTGTTCTGATTGGACTATCCACACTTAGAGCAGTTCAGTTAGGCACGGTGATTAGTTAGTTCAAAGTTAGGATCCCACCTACTTCTCTCTCTCTCTCCTATCACCGTCCTTGCTTTTCTAGATCCGCCTCTCCTCTCACCTGTTCTGAGTTTAGCTGGGCCTCCACTTAATTTGTTTGTGTATAAGAGACCCACTTTCCTGCTGCTTCTTGTCGACTCGTTTCTTCCGCCCTAAGCTCGCTTTGGTCAAGTCTCGTTTCTGCATCTTTTCTCTCGATTTCTGCAAGTTTGTATTTCGTGATTTCTCCCGTGAGTCTTGTTTACGTTGTTGTTTGCGTTGTGTGATTGAGATAGTGATTGTGAGTACCACGTTTACCCTTTATTCCCATTGTACCAACTTTGTTAGAGATTTCCTTTGTGCTACCCTTATCCTCTCCAACTCCCCTTTTCCTTCCCCATCCAATCCCTTTAGTATTTCCCTGTGTTACTGTCTTTGTGCGGACTGACATCCTGGTTTATAGATCTTTCTGCTTGTCCCTTGATTTACGATTCTGCCTTGCCTAAACCATTCCTGTTGCCTGGCTTTGATTTCTGTTCTGTATGACCATGAGCTCACCTAATAAACGCCCTGCCATTGCTGAACTGCATTTGGAGTCTCAAGCCATTCCTTTCAGTATTTCATTAAATGAGTAATTTCTTGTATTTGTTGTCATTTTTTCTTCACTTGGCTAGGTGTGCCCAGCTTGTCCAACACATTCTCATCTGGACTCGTTATATATTGACGCTACCTGACCAAGCGTCGATATACGAGGCAGAAGGAAGCTTTTGGCTTCATTACTTGAGGGTTAGGGGGTAGGGTTAGTTTTAAACTGGCGTCAATAAAGGACGCTAAAAGCGAACTTTGCCTCTTATATCGACGTGTGGTCAGGTAGCGTCAATATATGACGCGTCGGGATGAGACTGGGCTCGCTTGTCAGATCTTTGCACCGAAACTGGCTATTCTGGCGTCTTATGATCAAACAGACTTGACATTAGACTACCATATTCAGATTACTCAGCATTCATCATCGCATATCTGTATATTATAAAAAAATATTATTTAGTTCAATGAATAATTTGCTTTTTTAGTTGGTTTATAGTAAGCCTATCACTGTTATGCATTACACCAGACCAAAAAAAAAAAAAAAAAAAAAAAAAAACCATGACTGGGATTGATTTGCCACTTTAACGGTGTACTGTATATACTAACAAGATCGCATGTATACCGGTTTATAGCTCTCATACAAGGATCTCTTTTTCACGGAGTCCATTTCCCTGAACGTAGCTCGGTCCAACCACAGTGGTGAATAATACCGAGTATGCTTAAGTAATCGTGAACAAATGAGAATCATGACATGACTTTCCTTGGTGGGACACGATTGAGATGTAGAATGTCTGAAGGCATGATTAACTCATGATTTGGCATTTTCTCTTAGCTGTCCAGTTTATTGGGTTGGCCAATGGCACTTTTTTGAACTCAAACATGTCTGATCATTATCCTTTAATTTATCAGGTAGTGCCAGCTAAATGATTTTGGTTTCAGTACTATACTCCTCTGCTTTCAACAACACAAACACAATAATAAAAGTATTGTTTTGTAACCTTGAACTAATTCATTTCTGAACTCGAAATCAAGGCCGTGAAGCTGAGCTATTGTATTATCCTGAAATTAACTTAATTCCAATGAAGCTGGGACATTGTGTAAAACGTGAATAAAAACAGAATACAATGATTTTTTATTCAAGCAAACCTTCAAGCAAATATACTGAGTTCAGGACTAGCCAATTTTCAGAAAATTTCAGTTTGAATTTGGTAGTGCTTAACTTTTACCCATGTGAACTTATCAAACCAAAGCATATAAGGAAGGTTTTTAAGAGTTAGAAAAAAAGTGATTGTTCTGGTTGTGGTAATTCTTGCTCCAGCATTAGAATGTTCACTTTAGTGTAGTTCACCATTGTGATCTCGCACCTGGAACTGTTAATTTGAAAGGTGGCTGGGTCCAGTGGAGAAGGTTGTGTAGCATTCGCGTACAACATCACTATCCACCAGTGATAAGAACTGCTGGTTTTCTACTGTCCCTTTTTCTGGGATTTAGGTGAGAATGTCAATTCAGTCCAGCCAATCAGTAGCACTTATTTTTCGGATAATAACTTGGAATGAAGAGAAAAAAAAAATCATGGTCAGATTTAGATTTTGCAGCCAGAATTGTGTGTCCTTGTTTAAATCATTTAAATCCAGAAGGGCAAAAACCACAGTTTCCTGATATTTGTTGCAGCCGTTTTAAACAAACTCGGCCTTCACCTCTGGAAAACAATCTGAAATGTAATCTGCCTCAACTGGTACGAATTCATGCTTAGATTTGTTTTTCACAATGCCCCTTTATTAAATTATCTTTTCTTCCATCCTGTCTCTGCAGTTTGGGTGACACTTCTCTCCTTGTCCCTTCTATTGTAATGAGAGACAGACAGAACGGGGCTCAGTAACGTACATTTTGGCTCGAGAGACTGTCTAGCCTTGTTCCATTTGACGTTTTTATGCAGGATGCACGGCCAAGTGGCAGAGGGAGAGCATTTTCTTCCATGTAGGACCATCCCGGGCTGGGAGCCGGCTGTGGACCATCAATGGCTCCCCATGCTGATTGAGCATTAGAGCAGCAGTAGGCTTGTGTCTAAGAGAGTGGAAGAACCAGGGGAGCTCTTAATAAATTTTGATAGACATTTAGATGAGTAAATGGCTGCTTCCTCAAAAAGCTGTCAGTGCTGGGAAATTTGATATCCAGTAGAGTGGCGCAGCATGTTAACACGCGGGCACATGAATGGACACACATATCTTTGCACACCATGTCAAAATGCAATGATGCCCGCCTAGCGACAAAGTTGGCACTTCCTCAAACAAAGGCCATTGTTTCCATAGACAACAGTGTTCTCAGTTGCTCAGGTAGCTTCTGGAGCTGATATCTGGTCATGATATTGGGCCTAACACTTCCAAAGTACACTCTTAACCATTGGCCAATCGAAACAAAGTGGGCTCCACAGGATGGGGTCTTATAAAGACCACAGGCAAAATAGCTTGTTTCTGGCTGAGTGAGCCCAAAGGGCAGCACACACACTTGCACAGCTGTAACTAAGTGTTTTTTTGACCATAAAAACATGCAAACATTTGTTAATGGACCACATAAATGAAGAAAATATACTCCGAAATGGGCATAATATGGCCTCTTTGACATTTCCCTGCAATATAATAAATGTATTGCAATGAATACATTCAATTTCCTCCCTCCAGACAGAGTGGCTCAGAAAGGGTAGTCAGCCTGTCGAAGGTTTTCCTTTTTTTTTCATTCTGTCTAAGCTGCACTTTTTTCTATACTTCCAACGCTGGGCTTTAGTCAATTTCCCCTCTGTTCCACTTTCTTACCGAGGAAGAAGAATGAGCAGTGGCCACTACAGGCATGAACATCCCCTCCCCAGTCCCTCCATCCTTCCCCTCTCGCGCTCATGCAGCCACTCCTGCTACATATTGTATTCCCACGCCAAACATCCTTTTATTCAGATTTTAAAAACAATTTTTTCAGGCACTTTTCCAGTGGCTTCAGTGCTACTTCTTCACTAGCAGCCGCAAATAGTCAGTCACTAATGTGGAGTTGGCGGCTTTTTTCCTGGTCTGGAGGGGAGAGGGGGGAGTGGAGAAAATTGCTGTCTGCGTTTAGCAGACACAGGTGGGAATTGGAGGTAAAGTAAACACAGACTGTATTATTATGGATAAGCCACACTCCTGCTCTTCTTTCCCTGCCTCCCAGCCTGCAGTGATTGATGATCATTACGCACCCCTGAATCAAGCCCACAAAAATATGTGTCTATAAGCGTCTATATTTTCATCCTTCCAAAATATTTAATACAGGTTTTGGATGCGTTTAGGCCTACTTGAAGTTACGCCAATCAAGAGCAAAGGTGGTTTCAGAAATTTCGATACAAATTTGTCAAAAGAGGTAAATATGACATAACTGTTTTGCTGGCAACATGGTTTTGGCTTTGCTTAACAGTATTCTACCCATAGATCTAAACTGTCACGTCCATACCTGGCAGCCCAGTGACCACGCCCACAACTTCAGTCAAGCCTCCACTTCCTCATTCCAACTCGTCTGAGTTTTAATTGTTTAAATAAGCTTAGGAACAAGTGTATGCACACAGTTCTGTTCAGTTGGTCACCGGGCATCGTCTATAGTACATCTTTAATCCCAGCTCCTACGTTTCACAGTCTTGTTTGCTCTCGAATTAGATAATTAAACTGATCTTTGTAATACATTATTCCTTTGGACTTTGCAGGGTTTTTTGCATTTTGGTTTTTGCCGTTTTGGTTTTTGGATTTCGTTCCTTTGTTACTTTGGGGTTTATTTTGGCTTTTGTATCTGTTCTTATTATCGGTATTAGTGATTCATTCAGTGATGTTCTCACTCCCGCATATTTCCTTGTATCATTACACTCTCCTAGTTTATGTACATTTGTTACTTATATTGTGAAAGTAAATATCCTGCTCCGTGCACTAACTTTCTGCTCTATGTTTCCCTCCTTGAGTGTCCCCTGACAAACACAGGATCCAGCACAGACCCAAAATCAGCAGTTGTCCAATGGGCATAATTGTACTCCCCCCACCATCCCCGTTCCTGAACCTGTTTCTTTCGAACATCAAACAATTCAAACACATGAATGCTACCCATATTTTTAAGACAGCCATGTGTTCTGTCATATTTTACCTTTGAAAATTTCTTCATCATTAATTTCTGTAGAATCATTAAGATTCAGTAAGTGCACAAGTAGCCATGAAAGTACAAAAAAAGCAAGCATGTCACAAAATTACCAACTGAATAGTGGGGTCTAGTGTCAGGATCCACTGGACATAAATGTTGTAAGTTTGGCTCAAAAGTCTGTCTTATGGTGTCCACTGCATAGTACTGGTGTTCGCTGACCAAATCAGAAGCCAATGTGACAAGACCGTAGAGGTTGAAGCCCACCTATGTGGCATTGAGATTAGTTTTGAAATCACTTATTTGAATGGGAGAGCTTAGTAGCACAGAGTCCAATACTGTACTTAAATATGAGAACTTGCACAAGGGCACAAATATATAATCACATATTTTTGACCTTTGGAAATATTTCCTTGGTTCCCTCTTTGTCCTCTCAAAAGGAATAGATTCTGAGGCGCTTAAACAGCAATGCAAGGCCAGTTGTTTGAGTGTTTTTAGCTCATATTTACCGTGTGTATGGACAGCCTTGTCTGATAGTGAGAACCTCATCCTTTTAGTGTGAAAACTTGCTGCAGGCAGGCAGTCTGTTTTACAAAACCCAAGAGCAGGACCATTAAAGTGCGAGCAGGGTAACAGAAGGGCATGAAATTAATGACTGAAAAAACAAGGGACGGTTCATGGTTCTCGAGTTCATCAGATAGTGCCCATTTAGAGTAAAACTTCTGCTAAAAGGGCTGGCACTGTCAAACTGATGCAAGTTATACTGAGGTTTGTGAGACAGAGTTTACAGAGCCAAGATCCCTTGTTTAGCTGAGGACAGTCAACTCGTGTTCCTGAGGCACCCCAAGATTGAAGGCAGTGATAGGGAGAGAGGTGGGGGCTCAGAGAGAGGGCAATGACCACTGTAGAGGAGAAAAGGAGGGCAGTGGAATATATGAGCAAGGGGAAGACAGCCACATTGAATTACCTTGATGAAAAATTATGGCAGATTAAAGAAGCAGTTTGCAGTGGAACATTAGAGTCTATTCAAAGATGGAAAACAAGTACAATAATAACGGAAGTGTCTCTCATCCTCTGATTAAAGGTAAGGTTGGTAAGATATTTTAGAAGCATTTATACACAAGCCATATATTTCTTGAAATTCTCTGAACAACCTGATTGCAATCAATAAAAGAAATGGTTCAAAATAGTGATGGGGCCAATCTGATAATTTATTGTTTTTTTGAAAAATGTCTGCTCATTTTGAATTTGATGACAGCAACATGTTTTTAAAAAGCTGGGACGGAACAATAAAAGACTCGAGAAGTTGCATGATGCAGAAAAGACTACTGGCAGAACATCTCACAGTTAATTAGATTATTCAGAAACAGGTCAGTAATGTGATTGGGTATAAAACGTCTTTCATAAGTAAATATGGTGAAGGCTTAACCACTCTATGAAAGTCTGCATGGGGAAATAATTCAACAATTTAAGAAAAATGTTATCTTAGCTTAAAAAATTGGAGATTTTATCCTCTATGGTGCATAATATCATTAAAAGATTCCGAGAATCCAGAAAAGTCTCTGTACACATGGGACAAGGCCAAATTCCAATTTTGACTGGCTGTGATTTTCAGGTCCTAAGGCGACACTTGTTTAAAAAAAAAAGGATTCTGTAGTGGAAATCACTGCATAGACTCACGAACACTGCTGCAAACCATTGCCAGTAAACATGGTTTGTCACTGCATTCTGCAAGTTAAAACTCTGCCATGTAGAGATTAAACCTCATATAAACAAGATCTTGAAACACTGCCCTCTTCTCTGGTCCAGAATTCATTGCTCTGTGGTTTGACTAATCAAAATGTGAAATTCATGGATGCCATGTCCTCTGGACTAAAGAGAAGAGCAACCATCCGACTGATTATCAGTAAAAAATTCAAAAGCCAGCATCCATGATACTATGGGGGTGCATTAGTACACATGGCAATGGTAACTTGCGCTACCGTGGAGACACCATTAATGGTGAGTGATATATACAGGTTTTGGTGCAACATTTACTGCCATACAGATGCCTTTTCTAAGTGAAGGCCTTGCTCATTTCAGCAACGCCATGCCAAACACCGTACTCTGCACGTATTACAACAACATAGCTCTAAAGTAAAAGAGTCTGGGCGCTTAAATGGTCTGCCTACAGTCCAGACCTGTCACCCACTGACAATATTTGGCACGTTATGCAATAAAAAATCTGACAACACAAGCTGCAAAGTATTGAGCAGCTGAAATCCTACTTAAAGCTATAATGGGAAAATATTTTGTTTTCAAAACTACGGCAGTTGGTCTCCTTAGTTCCCAAACACTTACAGAGTGCTGATTGAAGAGGATGTGATGCAACACAGTGGAAAACATGTCCCTAATGCCAACATTTTCCTGTGTCCCTGTGCCATCAGAGCACATTTTCAAAAAAACAAAATATCTCAGTTTCAACATCTGATTAATTGTCTTTGTACTATTTTCAAATAAATAAAGTTAAAATGATTCGAAAATCATTGCATTGTGTTTTATTAACGTTTTACATGGTGTCCCAATTTTTTTTTTGGGAATGGGGTTGTTACAGTTACATAGCAAGTATAAACAAGACTTACAATGCCTCAATGCTAGCATTTATCATGGAAGACTGAGTCAATGTGGATTGGATGACAGATTGCTCACATCTTCCTTCCAGTGATTGTTAGCCTATGAAAAAACCTACCATCATCCCAAAAATGAAAATACTATGTTCTGTCACAGGTAAGTGTGCTTATGTTCCACCACAGTAATTCACGTCTGTAACAGAAGGCTCAATGCGGGTACAAATAGCCATAAATAGGTAGCTTTAATGTTACAGCCAGCAATTAAGCCAGGCAACAATGCAACTGTAAAACCCTCACAGCTATACCAACGACGGACACAGCTGGAGGCGAAGGCTCGGCGCGCTCTTCTTGACTGGTTTGAAACAAAATATAACATGGGTCAACTTCTCTGTTCTTAGGAACAGGGCACATGGCATAGTGGTTACAATTGATCTGACCTCATAACCAATTGAGAATATAAAATTTCACTTTAATTTTGTGGAGCTCGGAATAATAATACCCAACTCAGTCTTTTGTCAACCTTACACGATTATGTTTCCAGACCAGCATAATCGCAAAATCTGAGTTCGTGGACCCCTAAATTGGATAGACAGCAACCACCATAATAGACGAGTACCTTTCCCTTGTGACAGTTACGGACCCGGGTTAGCTTGTATCTGTCGGGCTCCTTAGGGAGAATTAGACAAGAATCGGCGTATAGACTCAGACTCAGACTAATTTTATTTGCCATATGCTGTATAAAAGAGGAAAAGCAGAGAAAGGCTAATTAACAATAGTATTTGGTTGTATAATGGCAGGGTGTCCACCAGAAGGTAAGACAGTTACCACTATGAGGAGGACACCCTATTTGAAAAGATTAAAGATTAGTTTTCAGTAACAAGAGAATAGACTAGAAAAATATGTCTAAATACATAAGTGCCTAAGACAATTAAAATAAGCAGTATGTGATATGGGCGCACACACAACATTGTGTAACAAAAAAAAGAAAAATGAAAAATCCAGTTCTGACAAATACAGCGTAGTAAAGTCTCTGCTAACGGTGTAAAATAATAATAATATAACAGTTGCCAATACTTACAAACAAAAGTAAAGAAATCAGTTTTAACAAATATAACAGTTGTCAAAAACAACATTAAGGATCACTTTCAGTTTTGACAAATATAAAAATTTTCAATAAAACAATAAGGGTCATAACTATCCAAGGTTATTATCTTAACGTATCTCTTAAACCGTCAAAGCCACGTGTATATATTTTATTTCTGAAATGAGGATTCATATCTTAAAAATAACCAGAAATCTGTATGACAATTTATGTCTGGCAAACTCGTGCTTAACTAAAGGGAGTCGTAACTGGCCATTTTGTCTTGTGGAGTACCTCTGGCGATTAGGATATTCTAGATTATTTTGAGAACGAAATTGTTTAAAAAAGTCAGGGACTAAGTCATTCTCCACTCTATAGCAAAACTTGAAGTCATTCAAAACACATAGATCATAAAAGTTTAACAAATGCAATTGTTTAAATAGTGGAGTAGTATGAACATTGAATTTACTCTTTGTAATGATTCGTATTGTTTTCTTTTGTAGATTCAAAATGCGTTGACATTTCCATCCCCAGAGTAGTATTCCATAATTAAGATAGGATAATATCAAAGAATTGTAGATATTCAGAAGTGCTGAAAGCGGAACAATATTTTTCAACTTGTTAAGGATACCGTTGGATTTAAATATCTTTTTTGATATATGATCACAATGGGCCCTCCATTTCAAATTTTTATCAATGATTATGCTGAGAAAGTTGACAGAATCCACAAAATCAATTTTCATTTGGTCAAGGAAAAGTGCAGGAAAGTGAGAAACATGCTTCTGTGAAGAGTGAAACATCATAGCCTTTGTCTTTGTGCAATTTAGTGAGAGTTTATTAACCTTCATCCAATCTGATATATATTCCAAGTCTTTTTTTAAAACTGTAGAAGAGTTATTAATTTTGGACACATGGACTGAGGCACACAAGGTTGTGTCATCCGCATAAACAATAAGATAAAAAAGGTTAGAGACACATGCCAAATCATTTACATATATTATGAATAAAAGTGGTCCTAAAATTGAACCTTGCGGGACGCCAGTTGTAGTATTCAGGAAATCAGATATCACATTATTCATACAAATGTACTGCTTTCTACCTCTCAAGCAACTTTTCCTCAAATTTATATAGTTGTTGCAAAAACCATGATGTTTCAACGTAACGATCAGAATTTCATGGTCCAGCATATCAAAAGCTTTGGACAAGTCCAAAAAGATAGATACTGCATATTTATTGTCATCCAAAGCTATTTCTTTTGATTAACTCTAATGCCGCGAATTCAGTGTCATGTAATGTTCTAAAACTATACTGACTTTTGAAAAAGAGTTTCAGTTTATTAAAATGCTAATAAATTTGACTGTGCATTAACTTTTCAAAAACTTTAGATATGCTTGGAAGAATTGAAATAGGGCGATAGTTTTCAAAGCGATAATCCTTATCTTTTTTACAAAGGGGTACAACTTTGGCTATCTTTAATAAATCAGGGAAAATCCCGCTCATTACACACTGATTAAAGATTACTTTTAAGGGATTAGGCAATTCACTCTTCACAAAAATAAGGAGTTTGTTAGTTATCCTGTCCATACCACAACTGTTTTTGGGTTTCAAATATTGGATTGTATCTGTAACATTTTGTTCAGTTACTGATTTAAATTCGAATGGGATAAGAACAGGATTCTTTAAGTAATCTCGGAACGATTTGTCTTCAGGAGAGGTAATGCGATCGGCTAAAGTCGGACCAATATCAGTAAAACATTTGTTAAATTTATCTGCAATAATTTTAGAATCTGCTTCATACTGACCTTCAATAAGATAATGCTTAGCAAAGTCATGCTTTCATGCTTAGTTTTGTTTACAATGTCATTAATTGTTAACCAGGTACTCTTAATGTCAGTTTTGTATTTCAGAAAAATATACTGGTAATAATCTCTCTTAGCAATCCTGATACTCTGTTTTAAAATTCGGTTATAAGTCTTAAAGTTTGTAAAGAATCGATAGTAATTGTCATCATATATCAAAAAAGATTTAAGTTTCACATAAAGTTTATCCCTGTAAGAAACAGACCATAAGATACCTGAGGTAATCCATGAACATTTCCTGTGTTTGTACTTATTGAACCTTACTAATTTCTCGGGAAAGTGCTTTTCAATTAAAGAACTCATAATTTCATCAAATGTATGATATGTCTCATTTGGATTAGTGCACTTCTGGCACATGATGGAGGTCTGTTCATCCCGGCACATTCTGCATCGGCCTTTCACTGACAGAATAGGGAAGTGGTCAATCCCATCATATCTCATGTCATCCACAGGCCTTGGGACTTTTGGCTGTTTGATTAATCTTGTTGGTGTTTTGTCTTCATTTCCTTCCTATCTTTTCGGGATAGATGAGTCCTCTGGCAGTATCCAACCTAAAGTCCTTCAGACTTTTGTGTTGCTGACCCAGGGTTGCTGCATCACGCCGGTGGAGAAGCCATGCATTGTTGACAGCAATGTCAACCATCTGCCAAAATATACCAAGGTACCACCGGTGTGACTTTGCTGGGGTGCGATACAGCGCAATCATCATATCTGCTAAATCCACTCCTCCCACGTGAGTGTTGTACTCACACACAATCTTTGGGCATGGCACATTTATCTTCCTCCTGACCTCTTTAGAGTAGCGCATCACTTGGCCAACCGGGTCGACAGAAGCACAGGAGCTCACCAAGGTGACTGTTTTGTCGTCTGCCCACTTGACAAGAGCAAGCTTTGCATCATTGTCAACACGAAAGTCAAAGCTGCCTCTTCCTCTTTGTAGGAGGTCTCGATCTTCTTCCAATCTGCAACCCATCAGGCGGTTCTTGCGAATGGCACCCAGACTTCTGAGGCCCATGGACTCTTTAAGATGAGTAACCAATTTCAGTGATGTGAAGAAGTTGTCAAAGTAGACAACACAGCTTGATGGGTTTCTAATTGTTCTGCCCAGCTGCAGAACAACATTTCCACCTAACCCATGCTCTTTGTCTGGAGCAGCACCAGCAAATGTAGACTTTCCTGTGTAAACCAGGAAGTCATACACAAAGCCAGACACACCAGCGCGCACGAAGATTTTGAACCCCCATTTCTTGGGCTTGTTGGGAAGATACTGCCGCAGACTTCCAGCTTTTTTTCCTTTGTAAGGAACCATCATTTCGTCAACAAAGAATTGATTCTCACTCTCAATTTCTGTGCACTTCCTCCTCATGAGTTCAAGTACAGGCTTTATTTTCTGCAGACGATCTTCACTGGTGTCAGAGGTCATGTTATCCTGACAGTGGAGCATCCTAGATAAACATTTAAACCTCTTGATTAGATAGATAGATAGATAGATAGAAGATACTTTATTCATCCCCAAGGGGAAATTCAGGATTGGCATGACATCTGCCACTTTGTCATACCGTGTATCTGTTGCCCAGTAATTTTCCACTGCAGGTATTTTCACTACGCCCATGATGATCTTCATTCCAATGACTGCCTTGATTTCAGAGGCACTGGTGTTGATGCTGCATCCAATGATCTGACAAGCATACAAGTTTGTCTGGTAAGCAATGTCCTAAAAGATGTTGTCATCAAAGAATTTGGAGAAGTATTCCAGTGGAGTAGAGAGCTTGTCTGGAGCAGTGAAGAAGCTTGGTGTAGCAGCTGACTCATGCTCAAACTTTGTTTTTCTCCATCTATTGAAAGGAAAAAAAGTCAATGTAAAAAAAAAAAAGTATTCCCCAATCACCAATACAACCCAGAGACAATGTGAGTGAGTGAATGAATGAGTGAATGAGTGAGTGCGAGTGAGTGAATGAGCAATTGAGTGCAAGAGTGAGTGAGTGTGCAAGTGAGTGCGCAAGTGAGTGAATGAGTGAGTGCGCAAGTGAGTGTGCGAGTGAATGAGAGGACAGAGAGGGAGCAGCCTGGTTCTTGCTGCTTGCAAATAAGTAGATAGTTACATCTTTGTGCCAGGTGCACATGCAGCTGTGGATGCAGGTGTGTGTGTGTGTGTGTGTGTGTGCGCGTGCGTGTGTGTGTCTGCGTGTGCGTGTGAGTGTTTTTGGAGCACCTACTGTATTCCTCTAATCATTACCTAAACTCCCTCCTTTCTCGCTTATTCTGGTTTGCCCCTTCCTCTGCCTCATCCCTGGAACTACCATTCAAATCACTGTCACTGCTGCTGCTGTCACCCTCAACCTGTCCTTCTGCATACACCTCATCTTCCATGTCTTCATCACTGGTTTCCTCCTCTGAATCTGATGAACCATCAGGTGGCAAAACTATAGACTTGACCTCTCTCTTTCTTGAACCATAAAAACTGCGGACAGAAATTCCCTGAAAGCATATGTAAGATGGTGAATTAATCAACAATTCACATTCAAGAGTAAAATAAAGACCAATGAATATTTAACACCTCATTAGAACATGGCACTCTAAAGAGCCATTCCACGAGAGATTGACATTCAGTGCGCAGTTGACCCCCTGGAATTGAATGAAACTTGGCACATAGGTAGATAAGGGTGTCTCACAGAAAAAGCCGAATTTTTAGGTCCGCATTTCACTTTGCCTGCCAATAGCGCTACCTGGAATCCACAAAAGTGGCTCAGTTTTGCTGTTGACACCACTGGGTCACTACGTTATTGAGCCAGAATTATTTGAGAAATAAGAATAAAAATTGAAAATGGGAATGGGAATAAAATAATATCCCAGACATATACCAAACTAGAGTGCTTTATTATGTGTTTTCACACAACAAGACTATAATTTTCAGTGTAAAGTACTTTGGTATCTTGCTGTGTTTGTGCAATGGACGACCAGAAATATGGTTGAAATTCATTTTTGGTGCCTGTTTGCGGTATATTTTCTCTGTAACCCAGACTTGTACTGTAGGGATAAATGCTGTTTGTTGAGCTTTTGGAACTCTATTTTCAGGAATGCCAAGCATTTCTTTGGTAGTATCCATGCTTTCAAGCTAGACGGAGCCAAAGTTGGAGGAAAACTAAAAATGGTCCATTTCATAGCAGATTGTGCCTATGTTTAGGTGGCATTATTTTGTTTACCCAGCAAGATCGAGATCTGAAATTCTCTGGATACATTGTACCTTTGAGGTACATTACAGCATTAGTGAAATCTCAATGGTAGTATTTTCAGTGAAGATGATTTTAAACATCAAAAGTCTGAAAAATTCGCCTCCAGGGGGCACCGTACGCTGGATTCAAGTACTGGCCACCCCCAGCAAAGTACCAAAGAAATTATTTTTGAATTGTGATGCACACAGCTAGTTTTCTCTGAAAATGAAGAGTTTAGCTTGGTACTATGCTGGGTAGATAGCTATCTGACAAAGGTGGTGCTCTAAAGAACTAATGTTCTGCCGACCTAACATTCCATATTCCCAGACATATGACGAAGTTCTGTCTTTTGACATATATAAAGTACATGCACAGTTATACATAAAATTTGTAATCTCTTTGGTATAAAGCTGGGTTGGTTGTAAATTGGAAAAGAATGTTGGTGGTGATTGTAGCATTGTGTCAACATGCAAGACTTTTACCAGTAGTCAGTACAGTGTACAGTTTTGTAGTGTTGGTGAGTTTCAGAAAATAACAAATTCTCTGCATTTTTACATTACTATTAGAAACGAAGAGCAGGCCTCAGTGTTAATTCTAGGATTTCCCTAGGGTATGGTGCTTGGGTATGAAAAAGGGCACAGCAGACTTGTCTAGCAAGTGGTTATCCTGATAAAGGGCACAGAGGTCCTAGCAAGCAAGCAGCACCCTCCCAAGAAAAGGGCAGTTCATTTGTAGTGGTAACTTGCATGCTTTCATTCCTAATACCAGCCCATGATGCCTAGCCTACGAGATGTCCAATGGTTGGGAGGGCAGGGTTTCTTTTATAGACTTCTCATTTCAGTGCATCCCAAGCTATGGGTGTTGACGCAACTTTTGCGCCATATAGGCTGCAGCCCGCTATTTAATTCAGAGACAGACAAGCTCACTATCAATGGCCTGTAAGCAGCCCTGTAGAGACCCAGGATGCACTGTAGTAGGGCTTGTCTCGGGCTCGACTGGCTCCATGGGTAACATCGACCCGGATCCAACGAAGAAGGCCATGGATGGCTGCTCAAGGCCAGGGTCAAGGAGCACCTCTGGTGCGCACCACCAGGTGCCGCCAACCCACAATCGAATTCCAAAAACAGATTGACGGATAGAGCTAGTCACATGCTGTGTTGAGATCATTTTGCTTTGGATAACATGAAAAGTATAAAACAGTTTTAACTTTTGTACTAGACATTCTGTCTTCATATTCACGGTTGTGTGACGAAGATTTTTTTTTAGAGTTCAAATTATGGACTTTTATTTTATGCAAGTGTACGCATACTGTTGACGCATGTCTGCGTACTTACGGTGGTACGCCTTTTACATTAGTTCTTTTATTGGCATTTAAAAACTTTGGACTGGTCATGTTTTATAACGTGCTGTATGTTTCTGACTGTGCTTGTACCCGCACTTGGTTATGGCCCATGTATTGTGCGTTTGATAATGCTCACAGTCACCACCAGTTTACAACCAAACAAGCTTTATGCCAAAGGGATTACAAATTTTATGTATAACTGTGTATGTGCTTCGAATATTTCGAAAGACAGAACTTTGGTATATGTCTGGGATTATGGAATGTTAGGTCGGTGGACCATTAGCTCTTTAGAGTGCCACCTTTAGTCAGAAAGCTATCTATCCAGCATAGTACCAAACCAAGCTCTTCACTTTCTGAGAAAACTAGCTGTGTATATCTCAATTCAAAAAAATTTCTTTGGTACATTGCTGGGGATGGCCAGTACTTGCATCCAGCCTACAATGCCCCCTGAAGGCAAATTTTTCTGATTTTTGATGTTTAAAATATTCTACAGTGAAAATACTACCATTGACATTTTACTAATGCTGTAAAATGTACCCCAAAGGGACTATGTATCCAGAGAATTTCAGATCTCTATCTTACTGGGTAAATAAAATAATGCCGCCTAAACATAGGCACAATCTGCAATGAAATGGTCCATTTTGAGTTTTCCTCCAACTTTGGCTCCGTCTAGCTTGAAAGTATAGATACTACCAAAGAAATTCTTGATATTCCTGAAAACAGAGCTCCAAAAGCACAACAAACAGCATTTATCATCACGGAACATACCTGGGTTACTGAGAAAATATACCGCAAACATGCATCAAAATCAATTTTGACCATCTTTCCGGCCATCCATTGCACTAACCTAGCAAGATACCAAGGGAATATTAATTGAAAAAGATTTTTTATTGTGAGTAAACACATAATAAAGCATTCTTGATTGGTATATGTTTGGGATATTATTTTATTCCCATTCCCATTTTCACTTTTTACCATGATTTCTCAAATAATTCCGGCTCAATAACATAGTTACCCAGCTTGGCGCTGATGTGGTGCTAATGTCTATCCAGACTTGAAGTGTCACAGGTCATGATGAAAGTATAACACATCTGGTACTGTGTACCATTAAGTCATAATAATTGATGTAAAATTTGGCGTCAAAAGCAAAACTGAGCCACTTTAGTTGCTTCCAGGTGGCCCCACCGACAGACTTCTTGAAATACGGACCTAAAAATTTGGCTTTTTCTGTGAGACTACCATATCTACCTATCTGCCAAGTTTCATTCAATTCAGGGGGGGTCAACTCCTCAACTTCTTCAAAAAGTGCCATTTTCACACGGAATGGCTCTTAAATACTCGATTTACTGCTATCCGTTGCTCGGGAAGCCAAGCCAGAGCCGACAATCCCAAATTTCATCCGTCTACAACTGCAGTTGTGAAGTAAATTCAGCCAACTAACCTAAGTTCAAAGCAAACTATTGTCAGCTTAAAGCTTAGCTTACGTTTGCGCTAGCTAACTGAGTCAAAGTAGTTCAAAGTAGTTCAACTGAGTCAAAGTAGTTCAAAGTCATGTAGGCAAAGAGGACTTGTAAACGATCTGTTCTCCTGCTGTTTATTCTGAATAAACTAGGTGATTTCAAGACAGTGTGATCATTGACATACAAAAAGGAACTCATCACTACAATTTTCATACCGTGAAAATCTTGCAGTTTATTTTATTATCGCCCGCTCCTGCCACCAGTAAAGTTTAGACTGCCTGCTCCAGCAAGATTTGAATTAGATCCCATGGGACCCAATCCCAATGGAGTCCTCTAGTCTGAATCTTCTATTTCATTTTTGTTTTTGTCAAAGTAACACAGTTTTGGGAACTTTATTTTAGAGGAATCCCTAAATGGATTTTGCCTTCCCCTCGTGTATGTGTTTCATCGTTCACGTTTCTTGGAAACGATTATGTCATCTGAAATGTTGAATGTTGCATCTACTCTTGAAGGGAGAAGCATGCAAATGCTGCATTAGGCCTTAAAGGTGGAAACATGGAAATGTTGTCCCGGGCTTAATGGGTTAAGGGAAAATTTAGTGAATACTTAGAGTTTAAGGAGTTAAACTACTCATTGACCCTATCGGTTTTCTTCCTCAGCTTCTTGATATCCTTATCCCTTCTGTTCGGTAATTTCTCCTTCCTAACATTGCCCATCCCTCTCAACTGCACTTTAAAGTTCTTTTTCCAAATTGAAAAGGATAATTAGCATTGTGTTGAGTTTTAAATTTGTCGTCCCTGCTAGTAAAGACTTGATTTATCCACTCAAAGTGGGTCACTTCACTCTGCATCACAAGTGTCCCTCATGTGGCATTGGGGTGGTACGGGTGCCGAAACATGTTCAGTTCTGGGGTTGCTTCCTGACTGGAGCTCTCCTGCATCCTATTCAGGGGTGCCATTGTGCACTGCCTTAATTTCTTTCCTCCTAATTTAGTCTTTGCTTGATGTACTTTCACCCATTCAAGTTTGTGGAGACTTTGCCCTGGTGACATCAAACCCCTATTCCCTGCTCTGTCAGTGTTGTTTGTGTGAGCCCTCTTGTTAGTTCTGTTTCTTTTCTGGCCATTACGGTTGAATCTGTCCACATGTGTTTAAATAACATATAACATTTCTAATCAAACACTTCACGGTTCAAGTGCAGATCTTCAACTTTTATGAATAATATATTTTTATTTATTTATTTAATTTTTTTTATCCATATACCACCCCCCACATCCCCCAACTGGGTCCAAAAGTGTTAAGTTTCATTTATTTGACACTAAATATTTAACTTTTTTTGCATCTGGTGGAGATCCAGGCAGATAATAAATCACAACAGGTGAAAGAATTGATCGGGAATGCATGAGCAGGAACGATGAAACTGGGCTTGCAAGGACCACTGTGACACAATTGTTTGAAACAGATTTGCAGTTTAATTCCCATTCATTTTGAATGTTTTGGGCGAATAAACATGCTCAACATTCCCACTTAATAAAGAAATGTAAATTATAATAATTAGGCTGAGGTGAAGCTAAAAGCGTTGACAGTGATAATTCAGCAAATTATCAACATCTTTGCCTTGTAGTAGATTAGGAGTTACAGTTTTTTAATTGACTTGTTGTTTTTTTTTCCAGAAAATGCACTGTGTCCACTCTCTCTCTGTTCTACAGACATGACCGAAAATGCAATGTAGCCTATTTTTAACGCCAACAGGATTTCATTTGACAGGCTCCATTCCATTCATTCATTCATTCTGCATTCACTGTATGTCAGTGTTAATCTCCGATGTCATGACCAATGGGCAGTGTTTGCTAAAATTCCAATTCCTACAAAATGGGGCTTTAATATAGTTGAAATATTCACTTAAACTCATCCCAGTGGATGTTCTGATTGCCAGATAGTCTATATACATATACACTACAGGCCAAAAGTTTGGGGCCACCCTAAGATAAAAAAAAAATCAAATCAAAACACCGTGTTCTGCATTTCATTTCAGTTTATTGTGATTTAAGGGGCCAAGACAGTTTCAATACGTCATACAGTCACGTTTCCAGCAAGGATTCAGGCTGAACAAGACATTTTTGAGAGACTTTGCTCAGACTTTAGATTCATCGAAATAGCCACCCTTAGCCTTGATCACTGCGTCACGGCATGCTATGCAACAGTTTCTTGAAGTATGCTGCTGGCAGAGATTCCCATGCAGATTTCAAGTGTTCAAACACTTGCTAGGGTTGTTTTTGTTTTTCATTGCTAGGGTTGGAGCACCAGACCTGCCTATCAAGTTCATCCCATACCAGTTCAATTGGAGAAAGGTCTGGAGACTGTGGTGGCCAAATCATGTTTCTTAAGACATTCTGCTCCTCTTTTGAATGAATGTAGTTCTGGCAAAGCTTTGAAGAATGTTTGGGGTCATTGTCTTTTTTAAAAATCTGAGGGTGGCCCCAAACTTTTGGCCTGTAGTGTGTGTGTATATATACTATTCAAAAAAAGTAGGGGATATTGGATTTACAAGTACCATGAAATGCAGATCATGAGGTCAGGAAGGAAACAAATGACATAAAAACATTAAGGAAACATTTGTCAATTTATTCGAAACCCTGTGTACAGTCAGTAAAGGACAGATTCTCCAGAATAAGGGTCGACACAAACACAGGGTCACACAGCAAATTTACCACCATTGTGAAACAGAGTCAGTAGCGGGTAAAACCCCCTCGGTTGGCTAGACAAGCTCGAATTCGGCGTGGCATACTCCTAACGAGACGTCCTAGGTCATTTTGGGGAACGTTATTCCATTCCTGTTGCAATGCTGCAGCAAGTTGTTGGACATTGGCAGGAGGTTGTTGACGTTGGCGTAGCCGCTGTCCAAGCATGTCCCAGACATGCTCGATGGGGGAAAGGTCCGGACTGAGTGCTGGCCATGGTAATGTGGTGATATTCTGCTGCTGGAGGTAATCTGTAACGATCCTGGCCCTATGACATCTGGCATTGTCATCTTGGAAAATGAAACGGCGGCCATAACGACGTGCAAACGGCACAACATGGGGTGCCAAGATGTTGTCCCGGTAGTACTGCTCTGTGACACGTCCAGCAACAACATGCAAGTCTGTTCTGCCGGCAGCAGTGATGCCTCCCCACATCATTACAGATCCACCCCCATACAGATCATGTCTAATGACGTTAACGTCATGGAAACGTTCGTTACGCCGGGCGCCAAACCCTCCTGCGTCTGTCAAGGAAGTCCACAGTGAACCTCGACTCATCTGAGAACATTACGTTGTTCCATCGGGCGATTATCCCAGCGTTGATGATGACGACACCATTGAGTCTGGCCCTAATGTGACGATCCCTCAAACAGGGAATGACACGAGGACGTCGGGCGTGTAAGTGAAATCTGTGCAGACGATTCCTGATGGTCTGGCCACTCACTACCAAGCCAGCATCCCTTTGAAGTTGAGACCTTATCTGATTTGCTGTTACCATACGATTTCTCAAGACAATAGTGCGGATGAATCTGTCCTGAGCCTGAGTTGTTGCCCTTGGTCGACCGGATCGTGGTCTATCCTGAACAGACCCTGTAGCACGATGTCCGGACCATAATCTGCTGATGACAGACTGGGAAACATTCATTGCCCTTGCCACAGCAACCTGTCTTGTGCCAACCTGTAGCATGCCAAGGGCACGTAACCTCTCCTCCTGTGTTAGACGGCGCATGGTCTCTGTTTAATTAACGACTTCAACCACTGATAATCTGATGCTTTCTCTTCAAAATCTTCCTTTACAGTGGCTCTAACCTTCCAATTCAGAGTCATGCAAATTTGTGGCACAACCCCCTTGATCATCAATAGCATCCCGTGCAGATCGTGAGAGTGTCATTGATGTGTTTGGGTGATGAATTTCTTTGGAAATGCTTCCTCAGTAAGGAACTATACAACATGGTTTCGTATCCCTTTGTATATGTGAAAATTTTGATCTCAAAATAAAATATCCCCTACTTTTTTTGAATAGTATATATATATATATATTCAAATGAATGATTCGTCAAATCTTCGTATTGATCTGCCAAATTCAAATTCAATTCAAAGATATCTGATTCAGGTTCAGCCCTACATCCTATATTGAAGCTGTATTTGCTGTGATCTTGGGCGAATAAATCCAGGAGGTTTTACATTTTCTGGGTGAGTTTATAAAACACACTGCTGATGAAGAAAGTCAGCCGAACACTGAGAATTTTATGGCACTGTATATTTATGAATTGTCATATATACTCTAGATTATTTGTTGAATATCTACAGCCAAAGCAAAACAGTAGAATTGTTGAATGTCAAGTAATAATTTGTTGAAATGTTGCAAATACTCTCACATATATTCTGTGGATAATATGAGGTTAATAAATAGAAATAACTGTAAAATTGTAAGAGAGAGTCAGAGGAGATGTCTTAACCCCTGCTCTGAGGGGAGAAGCCAAGCACCTCAGGTAGATTCATGAGGTACAGATACATGGCTGAGGAGGAGTCCCATTCTTTCTTCCCTCTGATCCGATGCACAGAACAGGCTTCGGTCCAAACAAGGGGGAGTGCACCTCATCCATTTTCCAAAAGCTGATAAGTTCCTCCCCTCAGGGAAAGGGCTCCACATAATGAATCAAACCTGACAACTGCTTCCCTACCAAGAGTCTCAAGCTACAAGTCGTCACTCCATTCTTATGGTGTGAGTGCATGTGTGTGTGTGGTATTAGGGAGATACAGTATGTGGACCTATAAGCTCTGTCTGTTCTACAGTAGAGACTTAAAGGTCCCATATTATGCTGTCTTTAGTCATTTAAAATATGTCCAATGGGTCTTTAAAATAATGTTAAGAATTCAGTCACAAAAAAAAAAAAAACCGCACACATCCAGGCCTAATGAGACCTCTTCTCTCACCCCGTCTGTGCTGGCCTGAAACACAAGCTGTTTTGAGTGGGCGGGGGGGCTATGCTAATGAAGTGCTGCTCTGAATGGCTGCCTGGCCGCTTCGATTCCGGGGGAGGGTGCAGACCCGGAAAACCAGGAGACCAAGATGGCAGATATTTTAGGACAGCTCTCTGCAGCATCTATTGCTGTAAGACTGTGCTTATTTGATCCTGAATCTGACCCGAACGGGAGGAAGAAGCAATTGAAGTATTGCAGCAACGTTTACAGCAAGATGTTGATGAGTTGCGAGTTCAAATTTTAGTGTTTTGCTCGTACTATCTCGCCTTGCATGCATGTGATTGTAGCTGTGCTGTTATACAGTCATGTTATAAACCCACTTAGCTGTCTGGAGGGAACCTTGCTAAAAGCTCCTGTTAACCATTTCTACCAAAACGAAACACAATTCCGACACCAAGTTACTAAATGAGTTTGATCCAAAACACACAAACGGTGTAAGCATTGCTTATGTGGAGCTAGCGAATCAATAACTTCTACCGGAAATCCAAATCCGACCTCCACTTCTTTTTCGGCATTGTATTAGCCAGAATAATTTTCAAAGGTGGATGAAATTCCGCCATGGCAATGCAGAGAAATCGTTTGTTATACCAGACATGTTATAGTGCGTTTCGCGATTGCTTTCACCGCGGTAAGATCAGAGAGCTAGCCCACACCACGCAAAGTACCCAGCTGACCCCGGCCATGGACAAGTAAAACAATAATTTCACAGCAGCGGTAAACCAACCCAAACACGTAACCTAAGCTATACAAAGCATACGTCTGGTCTAACTGCAGCCTTATCAGCCCACTTTGCAGACAAGAACAGCATCTCTCCGGTTAGCTTCAACTGTAGCAGCTACGGTCAGGTAATGTTATGATGAAACTACCACCTTGATGCTAACCAAAGTAACACAAGCATACCAATCTGCATTACTGCATATAAGTTAACCAGGAGCATTTTTTAAGTAGCGCGGAATGCAAACTAACATGCGGTAGTAACCAAGCGGTCATCATAACGATAGAGACAAACGTTACCCTGCAATACAGGTTTTACAGACAGTAATTTCCGTTACCGTGAACAGTAGTACCAAGCATTCAAAATACAAACAAGTAAAAAAGTTAGCTTCAAATGAGGTTTATGTTCACACACATATTTAGGGCATATTTAGGACACGAAAATTAGCAACAGTAACTTAGCTACTTTGGCCGCAGTGCTACAACCACATTCAACAGGCTATCACGTTAGGAAGGCTTATGCAGTAAAGCAACACAAAATGGTAAAACTTACTGCTTCTGCGTCTGTGAGTCACGGACAGTTGGTATCGATCCAGGCTTTATCTTCAGATATTTTACAAAGCCTGAATTTGAGGCCAGTTGTTAGTGCTAACTATTGTTAGCAGTCCTGCTAGCCACCTGTAACATGTTAGCTTTACTTACATTATTTACTGTTATATCGTAACTTACAGCTTGTGGCTCCAAGTGCTTGATCAATGCAACTGCTCTAGGTTTGAGAAGCAGCTGAGACGCATATCCAGCATCGAATTATCCTTTGTTGACAAAGCTGTCTTCTGTGAAATGCTGAGCACATACAGCCAACGTTCCCTTTGAGTGTGGCTGTTTAAAGCTACCCACTGATTTCTAGTGGCATGGTCTCTTGGAGGAGTTGTGCTTTTTTTCGCATCCAAAAAAACACGCACTAACAGCTTTGGGAGACATACTGATAAATCTACACGTTATGTGATTTGGGCTCTTTTGTGTCTGATACAATTAATTCCGGGGTGGGCAGGTCCAGCGCCATGATTGGCTCTGGCCAGGTCTGTTCTGATTGAATGCAACAACCTGACGTCAGGTTTTGCCCAGATCTCATGAAGACTTCCTCTCTGAACAGCTTGTCCCAAGATCATGTTCAGGAAATCACATTCTCGGATTACGGCAAAGCCCCTGTATCTTATGTTTAGAAACTTTGCAGAGGTTGAGTATGGACATCCAACATTATAACATTACCTGTATGTATTAAAAGAAGGGTCAGCATAATATGGGACCTTTAATCAATATTAAAATGGATTAGCATTTGCACAAGCTGAATTCATGCAAATTTGGAAAGGTGATCAACTCATCAAAACTGAGCTACTTCGTTTTCCAGCAGCTGTGAACAAGACTGAGACTTAAGTAGAATAATTTTTGTGCCTAGATTCTCGCATTAAATGAGACAAGGATAAGGAAACGGCTGTAACAGCAGCGAAAGAATTACCGCCACAGATGGCTCATTGGCGGAGGGATGGGATGTGGTGGGGTGTATTCATATCAATGTGATTCCAAGTCCTGAAAATTACACTGCCATCCTGCACAGTTGTTAACAAAACAGCTTTTTTTCTGTCCACCTGACATGAAAAACTTTTCAAATTAAGCCACTCAGTGAATATCAGTGACAGCTGTAAAAGTATCAGCTGTGACAGAGCTATTTGAGCACCCAGATTATGATGTTGTTTGACACAGTTTTTGCAGTCCCATGGAAAGCACTGTAAATAGGACTGTCTGCCCTGGACGCCAGGACCAGAATGGTATTTATAATTTTTTTTAAGTGTGTAGCTTCCTTTCTGTTCTGTTTTAACAGGCCGCAGAGTTAGTTGAGGCAGGAACAGAAACAGAGGGAAGGCAGGTGTGATGTTGCCCTGAAGAGGGAGCTACAACCCACAGATAATGAAAGTTAGACAGGATGTTGCGGACATAGCACATTTAATATAGACATTCCTCTATTTACAATTTTCATTTGCACTTTAATGGCAAATTTATATTCTTCTGATTATTCTTCATTGTAATTATTTAAAATAATTATTTCTCCTACTTTGGTTTCAGTATCATAAAGAACACAAAGTCCATACACAGACACAGCACAGTAATAACCAATGTATGCCCTTTTTTGGGTTTGCCCCAAAATGTATGTATAACAATGTTATTGTAGGTACATGAAAATCAACCAGGTCTGCATCGCTTATTCTCTGCCCAACTGCTGTTTCTGCGCAGAACTGCCTGAACTTCGACTTGTCCCAGAAAACTTGCATCTCATTGGCTTTTGTTCGGGTATGCCCCGGAACTACCTGGGTATAGAGTAGTTGGATATTGCCTTTATAGCCTTATCTTTGAATTTTCAAAATCTGTGCAGATTATCCATTTCGATGAAAGGTTGGAAACATACATCAATTTTCAAGGTGCAAAATTTACGCCAAATACTGATCAGGCACTAATTAAAGCTTAGTAGATGTGTTCTTTTACATTTCAACTTAAATTTTGAGAAATCTATTTTTATCGATCAGCAACTATATTGACTTGGCTGGTTCCAGAGGCTGCTGGACTGTGACCTGTCCCTAATTCAGAAATCTCCATTCTGATCATGGGTAATTTAATGTGTAAAAAAAAAATCACATCAACTTGCTAGATAATGCTTTAAAAATATAAATGACATCAAAGCACAGAGTATATTAATTATTCAATATCTCCGGAATGCTGCAAGCGAATTATGTACTTATTTGTTCAGAAGCTAAGCGTTGCTCCGTTTCAAAGAGTGCTCCAATCCGTTCATATCCATTGCAGAAGCTTTGTAATCCAGTCTGAAACTCCAGTGTCTTATTGCAGAATTCCTAAAATAAATCCATAATGATATGTCCAACATTGAACATATTGCAGAATATCTAATTTCCCTTGCTGAAAACAACCATTATCGTCTGTTAACAATCCTCTGTTCTCTTAGATCGGGGCTGCTTTTGACTGGCAGCCATGCTTGTTTGTAGCACTAGTCGGTAACAAATTCTGCGATGGAAAAACACGAGACTGTCTTATCCCTACTACGTAGATCTATCCAACCGAGGGCAAGTGCTCAAAATATTTAGTAATTTATAAAAAAAAATAACAAAGGAGGTTTTTCAGGGTACAGGTAAATTTGCCCACTGCCCAATTTGAACCATCTTCTGGTTATATGTACCTGCTTGTGGGACTGTCCAGAAATTAGATTTGAAATGTGAAATTTGCATACAGGAAGTTAACTGTGACCCATTTAGTGATTTCAAGATTTTTGTGGGGCAAGGCCTCAAAAAGTCCATATTTAAACCCATAAATGATTGTTCTGAAAAACCAGATGATTTTTAATGGCTACACAACATCATGACAGACGTTTTGATACCAAACATAAGTATATATTTGAAAAACTGAAGAAGTTTCAGATAATTTTCCATTGAAAAATGCATCTGTCTTTACCAAAATTGATGCAAAACGTAAAGTTCATCTTGAAAAACAACCAGGTTCCTATGAAAATGCACCTAAGATATTTTCACAAAAGTTGCCTCATATATTTGGCTAAATAATGTGTGAGTGTCGTTAAATTGTGAGACTGGTAACATGGATCCGGATTGCGAAAATTGGATTTAGAAATTATTACTATCTCCTTTGGGTGTCAAAATAGGTCACTAAATAATAAACATGGATGGCTTGTTATAGATACTTATCCAAATTAAGAGTCTTAGAGTATATGTACATGATTGATGAGACATTGGCCTTCCGGATCATTCTGGATCATAACTACAATACATCTGAAACACATTTGTCCTTTTAAGATTAGACAAATATAGATAGTTACTATATATAGTACAGTATATAGTTGTATGTTAATTTATTAGGATATAATAACACTTTCAGGATCATCTGTAATTGTGATAAGATCAGTTAACAGTGGTGTATTCAAGCCATTTTTATTATATACTGTGGGTGCAGGCTTTCATACCAACCAAGCTGCTACACTCCTGATTCCACTAATCAACCTCTGGAATGTTTATTAAGAGCCTTCATTAGTAGAATCGGGTATGTAGCAGCTTGGTGGGTATGAAAGCCTGCACCCACAGTGGCTCTTTCTGGAGAAAGTTCCCTACCCCTGGCATATAACAATGTTGAATGCTTTGTGGTTCACAAAATCATTGAAGCATGACCACAAGCGCAGACTACGCTTTGCTCAGTGGAGTAAAAACAAGGCCTGGGAGATATAGAACCAACGAGGGGATATCAAAAAGTTATAATTATCACCGAGAAATATTCAGAGTAGAAACTTTATTTTTCTTTCTTGTCCTTAAGACTTCTCTACATAGTTTTTCACATATTTACTTATGTTTGGTATCAAAATGTCCATCATGTTGTTGTGTAGCCATTAAAAATCATCTGTTTTTTCAGAACAATCATTTATGGGTTTAAATATGGACTTTGAGGCTTTGCCCCACAAAAATCTTGAAATCACTAAATAGGTCACAGTTCACTTCCTGTATGCAAATTTCACATTTCAAATCTGTTTTCTGAACAGTCCCACAAGTAGGTACGTATAACCAGAAGATGGTTCAAATTGGGCTGTGGGCAAATTTGCCAATACCCTGCAAAACCTCCTTTTTGTGGAAAAGATCAAGTTTTAGTCACAAAATCATATATCATTCCCCTTAAGAAAATAGAGGCTAATTACCAGTAATAAAATGTGTCAGTTTTTCTTTATACTCAACTGATGCGAATGTCTGTGGTGTCATTTTATAAAGTGTTTGTGAATCACTTTCCAGTGGAACCAGTTGCAGTGGAATTGGTAGAGTCTGAATTTTTTGTTCACATACCTAGACATTGCACCAACCACAATGTAAAGGAAAATAATGGAAACTTAAGACTGTCCACGCAAGGAAAACAACCGGAAAGGTTGTACATTTTAGGGGCCAAAGGGATCAAAACACATTTACGTTCAAGAAGGAGATGCCCTCTTGGAAAACAGATAATATCCCTATATATAAAAGAAGTAAAGAATATAGAAAAGAATTCTGCATAGCGAAGTGGTCAGATTGGATGGTTAGAACAATAAAACTGGATTTTCCCATAAGAGCCTGGTGTTTGATCCCTGTTTCCAACTGCAAGTTTATCATTTGCAAATGTGAAGCTGTGAAGCATGGCTGTTTTTTTTGTTTGTTTGTTTGTTTGTGAGGAAAGCAATGGCCTTACCCCAACCCTGAATCCTACCTGTAACCTAACCCTAAAAATGACCTTAGCATTCTGGAAGTGGAAAGTTTAACCAAAGCCACAATGTTTTTGTAACTGTTAGTTTTTTTAGATACAATGTCACTGTTACTTAATGTTATTGAAGAAATCCTTCTCATATGGTATCAGAAACACTCCAATAGGTCGTATTAGTCTATATGGTCGTTTACATGTGAGGACTTGCTGCTCATGTTGCAGGTAGGCTAATTTAGGAAACACTCCTGTGGATCATATTAGAGGATAGGACCAAACAATCTATTTGGTTGTATGGGTTGGAGGACCTGCTGGAAAAATGGCACTGTTCACAGAAAAATGTTCAATCACCTCTTAGATTAAATTATTTGGTCTCACTCTGGCTAGAGTAGACTCAAATAGACTCTGTAGAAGTTAATTCCACGCTATAAGAGATGAATTGACTCTGAACTTTTTGCTATGATTAGGTCAAATATACTGAAGCACTTCAGTTCTGCATATATGATTTAAGGTGTGATTTCTGATCCAAACTTAGTGCACTTTGGCACTTTGATAATGATGGAATAATTGATCTTGTTTGGCTAACACTTGTTATTGAATGTGCAGTTAAATTTTGTTAAATAAATTAATTTTGTTCTTAAATTATTCTTGCAGAACTATAAATAAATGCAGAACTAAAGTTCTTCAGTCAGCAATAACTGGTGGAACATTCTTTGCCTTCAACAATCCTTTCCACAACTTTCTAAATACTTCCAACACGTATTTTGAGGCTACTTTTAGAAGACCACACCCCACAGGCGACCAGGTACAGTGTGTTACAACAAATGATATGATGAGATCTTTGTTGAGGATGAACCCACACAAAGCTGGCGGCCAAGGTAACATCCTAAGCTGTGTTCTGAAAGGCTACGCCCACCATCTGATTGATGTGCTTACAGGCATCTTCAATATCTCTTTGGTCCAGGCTGTTGTTCCTTCATGCTTCAAATCAGTTACTATCATTCGAGTACCCAAGAAATCACCAGCAACAAGCCTCAATGACTACTGCCTCGTAGCACTGATTTAAGTTGTTATGAAGGGTTTTGAGCGGCTGGTCAAGACACACATCACTGCCTCCATCCTGAACACACTGAACCTACACCAATATGCTGACCATCAGAATCGCTCCTCTGAGGATGCAATTATATCTGAAACCCATCCAGTCCTGTCTCACTTGGGGAACAAGAAATCATGTGTCTAGTTGTTGTTCAATGATTTTAGCTCAGTGCTTAATACCATCATTCCCCAGACCCTGACAAATAAGCTGAGCTGTCTTGCACTGAGCACCTCAATGTGCAATTGGATTTTAGACTTTAAACAGAACACAGATGGTCAGAATCTACTCCTGGACATTTTTCAATGCTACTTTCAACACTGCAACCCTCCAAGACTGCGTGCTGCACCCACTGCTGTGCACACTGCTGACCCACGACTGTATCACCACACACCAGAGCGACCACATCAAGTATGCTGACAACACCACAGTTATGGAGCTCATCAGCAACTATGATGAATCCACCCCTTGGGATGAGGTGAGACAGATCTGATGTCGGCAAAACAACCTCTCTCTGAATGTTGACAAGATGTGGGAGATGATTTTCTAATACAGGAAGGCTACAGGAACTCGCTCTCCCCTACAAGTAAATGGGTAGAAAGTGGAGAGACTACACAGTTTTGAGTCCTTAGGAGTGCATATCACAATCTGTCCTGGCGCCAGAACAACATTGACTTACTGAAGGAGGCTCAGCAATGCTTATACTTCCTACAAATGTTAGAGAGAGCTGGTCTGTGCACACATCCTTCACAGGTTTCACAGATGTAGCATAGAATCCATACTTGCCGCATCACTGTATAGCATGAGAACTGTTCACCTGCAGACTGGAGAGCCCTGCAGCAGGTATGGAAGACAGCCCAATCACGGTCATTTACACAGAAAGGTGTAAAAGCAGATCCTGCAGCATCATGCTGAACTCCACTCACCCTTTTCCAGGTCTCACAAGTATCAATTCTAAAACTGCCTTATTCAAAAACAGTGTTTTTTCACAGGTTGTTTGTTTGCTGAATGGTCCCACCTGACTGCAGGGTGAGGTAAAAGCACCCCAACACTCTGGCACTTGCACTTTTTGATGTTTCTTCACTTCAATTTTAAGGTTAGTTTCCAAAATTGCTATTCCTATTGTTTTACGCCTGTTTTTATTGCTTTGCTTTTATTACTGTTTCTGTGTTTTATAGTCCTATGCTTGTTTGTTCTGCCTGGCTTTTCATTCACTGTTTTAATTGCACTTTGGCCCTAGGGGCATTGTATTTTCTTTCTTGCTTTTTGCATTATGTCTATGGAGAATGAATGACTAACTCAAACAAACTCATTCACTGCAACATGAAACAGTCACTGTTAGATGTCTTCAGAACTTGCATGAATGAAAAAAAAGTTTTAGCTCCACCACTCACACATGCACACCTCTACTTTAATCACATTTTAAGTACAAAGTAATGCTCTCCTCTTCTCATCTACAATGTAGTTAGGAGAGTGCCAGCCTGCATCCAGTCACAGAGGGCACTTATTCTCAAATGCTGGACGAACCAAAAGCTGGGTATGTGCTTTGCTTTAATCTGCAAGCCTCCTTTGAAGTGCTGATTAAAAATGTATCTCAGAGGCAATAAAAATAAGATGGGGGGGAGCCTTTGAACGCATAATGTCATGCCATTGGTGAAGTTCACTTCCGGACTTTACCACTGAATGCACTGAGGAAATGTTGAGACTTTAATTTCAGTGATGGCTGTTGAAACTTTTATTATTTTATTTCAAACAATAAACTTCCCTCATGCAACACAACTTTTGTTGTGGTTTTTTTAATGCTTGGTAAACTGAAAACATTGGCACAAGCGCTTTTGCAGTGAAGTGCTCCCACAAGACGCATTCTGTACACCTGCTGTCAATCCTCTTGACAAATATGCAGCACGATTACCCTCTGTAGCGATTAACTTTTCCTGAACTGTCAGAATGCAGTGTTGTCTCAAATTGAATCATCTTCCTCATTCTGGGTAATTGGGTCTCTTGACCAAGGCGGCGCAGGAGGATTTGGCACTGCTAAGCTGGGCCCAGGCAAATTGGAGCAGTCTTTCTTCTATTATACACCTAAAATCATCACGTTCCTTCCCCTCTATCAGTGTGAAATGGATGAAGCTAAGGTGCTTGACAGCAGTTAACAATTATCCCACAGAAATGAACCTAGAATGGCTGCCTCCTTCGACGTTTTCTGTCAGGTGTAATTTGAAATCTCCTTTTCCTCGAGATGCTTCTTTCCTTCCTTCTCCTCAGGGCAGTGGGATTTCATGCATAATCGCAACCCTGAGATGGGAATGTGTTTGCTTTCCCCTCGGAGCTTGGGGAAAACTGGAACTGAGCAGGCCGTCACATATCTGCTGATGTGTAAAACGCAGTTCCACCTTCTTCCCGGCCTAACAGTTTTGCGCCACGTGCCCTGATGTATGTCAAAAACAACATTTTGTCACATGCATAATTCAATTTTTTCCCAAGCTGCCACAACACCCCAGGAGAAAGAAAAAGGAAAATGAATCAAAAATAAAAATGAGAGAGAACAATCATTGAAATGCGAGCCCTGGGGAGAAGTGGCTTTCACAAACATTGAATCTTTTTCAGCTGTTTAACTCTGACATATTAACCTTCAACCAGAATATGAGATTCATGGTTACTGCATTATTTCCATAAATTTGTTTTATATGATGTGAATACAAAATGGATAATGTATCATTTATTGCTTATGTTCAACATTACATTTTTGAATACGAAGCTCAATCATTTCAAACCTGGAGGGCCGCAGTGTCTGAAATTTTTCAGTGTGTGTAAATGATGAACCAAGGACCAACCAAAACTGTCCATGCTCCTCAATTTCAAGGTGAAAATTTGCTGCTAACAGCTATACATGACTTTGTTATGAGTAAATTCAACAGCAAGCACTTGTGCAAAGAAATTACGTTTATGGGAATTTTCATGCTGACAAATGTTCAATGTCAAGATTGTTGTTCCCTTGCGTGCAAATTAGCCTTAATTTGCATATTGTCAGTATATTTCCTTGTTTTGCATCTTTTTGCTGTGTATTATACTAAAATTATTTAAGAGATGCTACAGATGGCAACTGCATGATGGCCAGATTATGGCCACATGAACATTGCACTAATTCCAGCACCATGGAATTAGGACAGTGGATTGATATAAATGTGGTTGTCAGATCACAGTCTAAAGAATTTAATAAGAATATGTCTGTCTCAACCCACGTATGAATGTTTTTCGTGTCTCTTCCTATTCAGAAACTTGTGTGTCTACTATCTTTTATTTTCTAAGTATATTGCCAAGACAGCAGCCAAGGCTAATAAAGTGTATTAGGTATGATCAAGAGAGCTTTTAACTACCTTGACAAAGACTCATTTTGAGTATTGCATAAAAGCTATGTTCGACCACATCTTGAATATTGTGTGCAAGTGTGGTCACCGTTCTTGGAAAGAGACAAGCAAGTCCTTGAAAAGGTTCAGAGGCGTGCAACAAAGTTAGTTCCTGATTTAAAAAACTTGTCATATGAAGAAAGATAAAACAAATTAGGATTGAGTATATTGGAAAATAGGTGAGTTAGAGGTGATTTAATAGAAATATATAAAATAATGCATGGTTTTGAACATATTAACCCAAATGTATTCTTCACCAGGAGAAGCTACAGTCGTCCGAGGGGTCACAGTTTGACTGTTGAAGTACTGTGTTTTTAAGCATTTTAGGTCTCCGTTTTAAAAATTCTGAGGAGTGCTTGGAATTTGATGCGTTTATGCAGCCGAATGTTGAGCGTTCGGATAAAGTTTGTCGCCTGTCAGTAAATGCTGACAAACTTTGTGGATATGGCAGTGTTGCCTTGATCACCTGGCAATCTAAAGCCATATTCAAAGCAAGTTCCGGAAGAACCCAGCGACCCGATGCCTTTGGCAAAATTTTATCACTTTGCCTACTGCTTTCGGGAGATATCCACCAGGATCCGGGCCCTGCAAACTTGCAAACAGCGAAATACCGGCTAAATAAACCTACCATCAATCGCAGCGGTTGCTGCCCTAACTGCGGAAAGGTGGTAAGGGCTAACGCCAAAGCAGTTGCTTGTGACTTTTGTGACGTTTTTGTTCATATAAGGTGCGGGAATATTGCTTCGAAATTTTATGACCGGGCAGTACGGAATAAATCGGATATACCGTTGGTTTGTAACCGATGTTGCGTGCGGGAGATGTGCAACGCAGATGTCTTTGATGACATAAATGATTTGAGAATTTATGATAACGACAGCATGGATGGGAGAGACTGTGATTCACTCGGCCTGTTTAAACGTAAAGGGTTGCATTTTGTTCACGTCAATGCCAGGAGTCTTCTACCCAAGCTGGATGAAATCGGGCACCTCGCGTCCACGTCCAAAGCTGCTGTGATTGCTGTGTCGGAGACCTGGCTAGACAGTTCCATTCATGATGGTGAAGTTGGGCTTACAGGTTATTACATCTTCCGACGCGATCGCAACAGGCACGGAGGAGGAGTGTGCCTTTTCATAAGGACTGACATAACTTTCAATCCGCGCCACGATTTACTGGTGGATAGCTTGGAGGCAGCCTGGGTTGAGTTAATACTTCCTAAAACCAAGCCCATCATTGTAGGTGTCTGTTACCGCCCACCTAAACAATCAGACTTCTACGAACTCCTTGAATCTGTCTGTTGTAAAAGCAATGTATGCCTAGAGAAAGAATGCATCATTATGGGTGATTTTAATACGAATTTATTATTGCCACGTAGTAGCCTGAAAGAGTCTCTCTCATGCCTTTGCAAGGTGTCTGGTTTACAGCAATTAATTACTGAGCCTACTAGGTTGTCTGTAAATAGTCAATCCCTTCTTGACTTAATTTTAGTATCTGACTGTGGAATGATAAGTCAATCAGGTGTTTTGGATGTGGCTTTCAGTGATCATAATGCAGTTTTTTGCACATGCAAGAAAATGAAATCTCAGCCAATAAATGAGCATTGTTCCATCAAATACAGATGTACCAAACAGTACTCTGCTGAGGCGTTCAATCAAAGGCTATCTGAGAGAGATTGGTCTGATGTGCTTGAATGTAATGATGTTGATAAGGCTTGGGATTTGTTCAAGCAGCGTTTCATAGCTGCTCTTGATGAAGTTGCACCCATGAGAGAAACAAGAATTAAGCATAGAGGTGCATGTTGGATGACATCTGAAATCGTTGATCTGATCAGACAACGTAATAGATGTTTCACAAAGTTTAAAAAGTCTAAATTACCAGCTGACTATAACTCTTATGCTCATCTTAGAAATCAAGTTAGTTATAAGGTACAACAAGCTAAGTCTGAATTTTATACTGATTCCATTGCTGCAAATGCAAAACAGCCTAAAAAACTATGGAAAATTCTCAATGATATGGGATCAACAGCAAAATCAAAATCAAAGACTGGTAAAGCAGGGCTTATTATTGATGATGAAATGTGTTTTGATAAGCGGCGGATTGCCTGCCATTTTAACCATTACTTTACATCTGTTGCTGCCAGTCTGGTTGATAAACTGCCAGGTGGTTTTGATAAATATGGCAAAACATTTGTTAACTCCTTTTATAGAAGCAAAAATGTCTCTGCAGATGCATTTGTAATTAGTCCTATCTCAGAGGATAAGGTAAGGGCGAGCCTCTCCACTCTGTCAGTGAATAAGGCCACTGGCTTAGACCTTATCCCCTCTAGGTTCCTTAGGGATAGTGCTGGGGTTACATCTAGTATTCTTACCTATGTCATAAATCTGTCAATAAGTCAAGGTGTTTTCCCAAACGATATGAAGAATGCTAGGGTGGTTCCTCTTTTTAAGAAAAATAGCAGAGCTGATGCAGGGAATTATAGGCCAGTATCAATTCTGTCAACTATATCAAAGATTTTTGAGCGTCTTGTGTATGAACAGGTGGAGGAGTATCTCATCAGGCATGATCTATTATATGAGCTCCAGTCTGGTTTTAGAGCTGCGTATTCTACTGACACCTGTCTCATCCACCTCTTTGACTTTGTGCGTCAGAATCTTGATCAAGGGAATTATGTTGGTATGCTACTACTCGACCTGCAAAAAGCATTTGATTCTGTGAACCACAATATTTTGATCTCTAAATTGCAGTGCTTGGGTTTTAGTAACTCAGCACTCAAATGGTTCGCTTCTTACCTAACAGATAGGACACAAGTCTGTGACGTTGAGGGGACCCTCTCTGATCCACAGAGTATAACATGCGAGGTGCCCCAAGGTTCGATCCTGGGGCCCCTGTTATTTTTAGTTTACATCAATGATATGTCAGCTGCTGTACGGTGCAAGTTGCTATTATATGCTGATGATTCTGCTTTGCTTGTCCCAGGGTGTAATGTTAGAGCTATTTGAAAATACTCTTGGCACAGAGCTTGAGTCTGTCAACCAGTGGCTGGTAGATAATAAGCTCTCTATGCATCTGGGCAAGACTGAATCAATTTTGTTTGGAACTAAAAGGAAGTTGGCAAAATCAAATACTTTTAAGGTGATGTGTAATGGGTCTGAAATTGTGTCTAAATCAAGTGTTTCATATTTGGGTTTAACACTGGATCAATCACTTACAGGTGAATCCATCGCAGCCAAAGTGTTAGCCAAATGTGCCTGTAAGTTAAAGTTTTTATATCGCAAGACAAAGTTTTTTGAGTTTTCTGTAAAGAAATTATTGGTTTTAAGTCTGATTCAATGTCATGTGGATTTTGCGTGCTCTGCATGGTTTTCTGGGTTGTCTATGAAACTTAAAAACAAATTCCAAGTGTTGCAGAACAATGTCATTCGGTACCTGTTAAATGTACCCCCCCGTACTCATATTGGTAGGGAGGAGTTTATGAGAGCTGGTCTACTTCCCGTACATCTAAGAGTTGAACAACTTAGGCTAAACCATATGTTTAACATTGTTAATGGTCAAGCTCCCAAATACTTATGCTCTAATGTAACCATGGTCCATACGCAGCACAGTTATAACACTAGGGCCAGCATCTGCTCCTGCATAGTTCCTAGAGTTAATAATGCAGTTAAATATTCTTTCTTTTATACTGGTATCATGGCATGGAATAGTTTGCCTACTGCTATAAAACTCCTATCATCTCGAGGATTTTTTTAAAAGACAGGTCAAACAGCTTTTATGGAACAAGGTGAATATTAATTGATCTGGGATAGTTTATTGCACTTTGGTTTTTATTTAATTTATTTTGTTTATGGAATGTCTTTTTTCACTCCTAATACTGCATGTCTTTTTAGATTGAATTTGTCTGTTTCTTGTCTATTTGTGTCTTGCGTGTAACACCAAGGACCATGCTGGAAATAAGTATTGTACTTTAGCATGTTATCCTTTGGATTGCTGTTTTATTGTCTTAATCCAGAAATAAATCAATCAATCAAATCAATCAAATAGGTCAAGACTTAATGCTAGAAAATTTAGTTTTAGCAATAGGGCAGTTTGTCTCTGGAATAGTTTGCCTTCTCATATAGCTCTCTCACCAGATGTTAATACATTCAAGAACAGGTATGATACATATTATCACACCACAAATGGTTTTTAAATGTTTGCAGTGAAATTTCTATATGATGTGTGCTTTTTTATACTTATTGTATTTTTATTCACACCAATAAATGAATGAATGAATGAATGTACTGTATGTCGCCTTTTGATTGGTTTACATCTTGCGTGTTTGCCAATCCTCAGCCATGTCTCGTTTCATGGTTATTTCCTAATGACCATGCGACATGTATTTAAGCCCCGTGCTTTGTGTTGCAAGTTGCTGGATTATAATTTGCCTTTTTTGCTTAGAACCAGTCAGTATTCCGAGTAGAAACTCTTCATCTTTGTTAAGTGTAACGAGTACTCTAATGACATCTGTGCCCAAAAGCTTTTCTCTTTATTTAATTAACTCAAACAGGCTTCCAAGCCTACTCAGGGTCCAGGATTGGGATTGCATTCAAATCAACCCAGTTGAAGTCAGTTCGTCAGTTCAGTTTAATAGGAACAAGCTCCCAAGGCTAATCAGGGTCCAGGATTGAGGCCACGTTCTTGTTAATCCTTCCAAGTCTGTTCCTCTGTCCAGTTTGTTAGCAACAAGCTCCCAATCTTTCTACGGTCATCAGCATTGGAACCAAGTTCGCCACAAGCTACTTTATTCTCCTGCAGGACATTTTGGTGCTGGTGAAGTGGCTGCTACCTGGCTGCCATCCCAGAAGCCACTTGCTGTCGATTGACAGCTTAGTTTTGCTGTCAATCAACATCTGTACTGAACAGTATGATCTTTTTCCGAGGTTTCATACATTCCAAAATTACCATATAAGCTGTCAATAAAGATACCTCTTGGATTGTACTCTGCCTTCGCATATGATTCCTGGTCTGGAACAATGTCTCAGGTATGATAAGTATCTGGGCCATGTTTGGGCTAGAATCCAAATGATAAACCTTAATGGCAGTTGGTTAGATTTGGGAAATTTCTGGTAATTGAAATTCTTCACACTGCCGAAACTGGCTGTTAGATATGTCGAATCAATCATGCAATATTTGGCACTTAATATTCTGTTCTCAAGAACAACTTATAGCGGAAGAGAACATTGACATTGACGGCCTTTAATGCTTTAGTATAGACCAGGGGTTCTCAAACTTTTCTACTCCAAGGCCCACCTATTCATACTTGTAACAGGGTGGGGCCCATTTAAAAAATATTCTGCTTATTTTAGCTAATATATATTCCATTCTAATTAATAAGCAATTGTTAAGTGTAACAAAAAGCAACATCATCCCCTGCTGCAGTTGGAATTAAAACAAGAAAATCTAACTGTTGTAGCAAAATTGTATGGTGCACCAGAAAACAACATAAAATGACACAGATAATTTTCAGTCAAAAGGGATCTATTATCCCATAGAGTTCTGAAACAAAGGAATTTAGGCTTCATTTGCAGAGGGCCTATTTGTGCACAGCAAACAAGCAAATTAGTGAAACCAGAATAGACCCAAAAGATAGCCTGCACTCAAAACAAGTGATGAAACATGCAAACAAGGCCACTCAGTTAGGCTAATTAAAATAGGTGTTTCTTCAGACAAGCAAACAGATAATGATTCAAATGTGTTGCTGCAATCTATGATCAGCATCAATACCACCAAGAAATTAATATTCTCATAGATTACCACACCCGCCACATAAATTGAGACACAGAATAAGATCTCGAGATAGGGGCATTTATTACCACAACAGTTTCAATTCTTTCCTCAAAATAAAGTTTTCAAAAATGGTTAAAAATAGCTGAAACCCACAAAAAATCAAAAGATTAAAAAAATACAAAAAAGCTGGATGAAGCTGGGACAGGCAGCGCGACCAGCAAACAAGAAATTCCAGTGTGCTCTCTCCAGAGCAGGTAAGTGGCAAGCACCTAGTTTAACAGACATGGAAAATTAACAGAGAAAAAAAAACAGCTTTATGGATAATGGCAATAAACCAGACAAGAAATTTAGAATTTAACTTAAGAATTTTCAGGGTTCGTATCTCATTACAGGCTAATCAAGTTTTCCGGGTTTCCGTCAGCTATCCTTATGTTTTGCGGAGACCATTGCAGGGTCTCGTCAGCCTTTAATCATTGTTCTGCACAACTTTGGGAAATCTCCTTAAACTTTGTGGCTCTACTTACAATTGGACTGTCGAAAATAGCAGCAGCAAAGTTATCAGTTGGCCTATAAACTTGTGATTTATAGGCCAACTGATAACTTTGCTGCTGCTATTTTCGACAGTTTTGGACGCTTCTTCTGTTGCGCATAGGCTGAGTTGAAAACACTACATTGTGACTTAAAAGCTTTAGTTGCTTTGTATATGGTGATTTACTCAGCACAAATCACTTTATTCATTCATTTCAAATCCACATTTATATTACAATGTGAATGTGGATTTAACTGAGAGCAAGGGCTTTGGCTTGTAACCTTTCATTTTTGTCAGATTCTGCAGCCCGATCCGCCCGAGAAAGTGTGCTCCATTTCACGCCTATGTCGGACAAGGTTTCGATTTGATTTTTCATGTGCCTACGGTGATTTAATTTAATTGTATGTTTTTTGTTGTGAACCCCTACAATGATGGTTTTAGTCCAAAGAACTAAGTTTTGCGTGATTTTTGCGAGTCTTCAGTCCTGTGCTGTGCCCAATTTGATCATGCTCCTCCTCTGAAACATCATTAGTGTACTGCAAGTGTGTGCCCTGTCACATTGTCCTAACAGGTTGTCTGATTCTTATTTCTAACCCACAAATGATGAAAAATCGGTGTGATACAACCCGTGAGATACATGTTTGACATTATACATGCATAATACAGCTTCTTTCTCGCGTCGCGATCGGTCAGATTCCGTTCATTGGCAAACACGGTAATGTTTCCAATCCTGCTGGCAACCGATAACCATCGCGTTTGCTTCTAGCTTACGGTTTATTCAAGTCAATGGGATAAATAATTCGCTAGCTAGCATGCTAGCCCTTTTTGCCATTAAAATAATAAGTTATAAGAGTTACTGTTTTTGTTGAAACTTGAATTTATTAATTTAATAGCGAAATGTGTTGGCATGCTAGCTAGCTTATCCCGTTGACTTGAACAGACCGCCAGCTGGAAGCTAGCGCTTAATTTTCCAAATAATACTGCACCGACATTCATGGGATATTAAGGATCTCAAATTCGTGGACCACGCATTGTAACTGGTTGATGTACAGTGCAAACCTCGACTCCGATAAGTAATGGAATGCAATTAACTTAAAGAGGAGAGATGTTTATTTGCAGTCATTGAATGAATTAGCAGGCTCTTGAAGCCAAAGCGATTTACACGAAAATGAACATTTCCTCAAATACTGTCACAAAAGTGACTTAATTGAAGGGTATGGGACAACTTTGGAGTGAAACATATGTGCTAAGCACACAATGGCGTCATCAAATATTAGCAACATTTTGTTGCAATATTAAACCCAAGTTGGCGCCAATGCTTGCAACTCTGTTTTACAATATTGGCAATGTTAATTATTTATCCCATTCGTAATTCATAGCGACACAGAGACTGGACATAATATGATGAATGCTAGTATTATTAGCCTACAAGACATTACCAATGGGAATGACAATCTTAACGTCCTGAGCGCCTCAAATTGATGACGTTGAAAAGTTCAAACAAACTATGTAGATAGGATATGATTTTCATGATCGGTCTCTTATGCATATTTGTTAATTTTATATTGTGTTTTAAACATTGAATTTCAATCATAAATTGTATTCATATTGTTCTCTACTAAAAATCAGTTCTTTGTGAAAAATTAGTTTCAGCTTGAAATTATTTTGCAGCCCACTAGATGGCACTGCGCGGCCCACCAATGGGCCCTGGCCCAGCGTTTGAGAAACACCGGTATAAACCATTTGATTTAAATAAGCCACACGCAACCACTTCACTTAGCCTTTACACTGCCTGTGTTTATCTGACTGGTAACAAGCCTGTGGCTATTATGCATATTTGAGATTTAAGAGCAAAGCTGTTAGGCAGGTGATCACTGTAAGGTCAACAATAAAGCCAACATTTGCACTGCCCCAATGACTCGCTTAATCACTTGCTTTCTCAACAATCATTCAAGCTTTTCTGTCAAGTTTTTACACCAAACCTTGTAGTATGCCTTTTAGTGTCCAACATAGGGCTGAAATAGCTTGCTGAAAAAGGGATGCAGTATTTTTTTTCCCTTTCCAAAAAATCCAGGAACACAGAAACAGTGGATCCATTACACAAAGCTAAAGTTTGAGCTGAAACATCACCATAAGCTTTGCAGTAAACTCTTTTCAAAGGTGATGTTGGACCGTGACCCAGCTTGCTCAACTCGGTTATCCTCTCGAACCCGAACGCCCCCGGTACCAGGAGCAGTGGTGCATTTCACAACCAACACCACCCGAGGTCATGTTAACCATGCAGCAACCTAGTCATAATACATACCCACTTTACGGAATGAAACTCAGCTAGCAGCTTATGAAAACCATTTTTAACAGAATAAAACTCAATTCCAACACCAAGCTAGTAAATAAGCTCAAAGCAAAAACATGGAACACTACATGTGTCACACATGTAATGCAAACGAATCCATAATTTAATTCCATCGCACAAATAATATATCATATAAAAGCTGGTAGACTCTATATTGATTCTAACTATATAAGGTTTATCAGTCCATGACCAAAATTCACTCAATTAGCAACCAACAAAGAGCAAAAACAAACTGCACTTTTTATGGTCATAACCATTAATGACCTTACGATAGCTGTCTTGCAGTCCAAGTTGTGTTCAAGGGCATAAAATGTTCTTCATATTTGCTCCAAAGTCTCTTTGTCGCTTTGAAACCATTGCTGACAGCATCCACCCATTTTAAGTCCAGGAGGAGCTTTCTTAGGAGAGGTAGGAAAGCGTGTTGATGAAACGTTGTTGATGTTTTTGTTGTGGTAGCGGAGATAGGACAGTTTGAGTATCAATTTCAAGTGGGATGTCTGGAACAGCGCCAGTCTTCAGTTTTGCAACTGCATTTGGACAAGCTCGCAATTTAGTCTTTCAATTTATACTTCAGACTTTCAAATATGTCAGATAAATGCATTTTGACATTTAAATGGCCATAGAACAGCACAGATTTGCATGAATGCGATTGCACAATTTTTTGCGGGCTTACATCAGGCCATTTCACACGATTGCCGTAATTTACAGAATGTTTTCCGCCTTCTGTTTTTAGACACTTAAAATCCAGAGCTATCTTAAAACAAATCCCTTTCTTTTGAATTAATCTCAAATAATCTCCTAAAAATGCTATATCATCGCAACGGCATGAAATGGCTCAATGTAAGCCCACAAAAAATCGTGCAGCCGCGTTCATGCAAATCTGTGCTGTTCTTTGGCCATTTAAATTTCAAAATGTGACAAACATGCTATCTTAATAAATAGGACTATGAACTCATTCAACAAAGTAAATAGGCAAATCCACTGTTTGATTGCTACTGAGCAAAGTAAACAAGGACAGGATTAGAGTAGCCTAATTGGTTAGAAAGAGACGATTCTGTAGTCCCGTACTTAGCTCCATTCAGCACATCGCCGAAAATACTGATACCAGTCAAATTTTTTTGTTTCGCGGAAACATTTCACATGCCCTCTGATGTTTGATACTTTTGGCAGCCATTCCTTCAACACTGCATTGGGTTGAATACAGGAAAAGCAGAGTTGGAAGTAATTCCACAACTTTTGACAGTAACAAGTAATGTCACTAATTACCTTTTGAAATTAAATAACGTGATTGAAATAACTGCAATTTGAATTGGCCAGTTAATTGTTTGTCTTGTGGAGTTATGGAGTGCTGAGTAGAGAGTGAAGTCACCCTTCCTCTTGTAATTCAAGCTTCCTTTAATTATTTATTTTTTCTCATAGCCAGGTTGGTCGCGCATGTACTTTTTTGCATGCAAGCGAGGTCTTTATAGGCAAGTCCCTCCCTGGGACACTGTTTCTCCTCTCCATATTTACAAACAAACCAACTGTGGTTTTCTCCAACAGTCCAAAGACACACATGCTACAGTTGGCCAATAGAAGGCTTAAAATTGTCCATTGGACTTAACAAATGGTGGGACCAGGAAAGCTTGTCAGCATTTAAGACAGAGCAACCCAAAAGTGTTTTTTTGGATAATGTTAGCTATAGGGTGAGGGTATATGAAAGGGCTCCACTTAGGTTTTAATGGTGTCGAGATTTTGGGCACATGGCAGCAGTGTGTAGGAGGCAGATTCACAAGTGCAGAACGTGGGAGAGAGGAATGTGTGGAGGACCAATGTATATCAAAAGAGCAGGTGGTGTGCTTTCACTGTGGGGGAAGCCATGAAATTGGTGCATTGGAGTGTAAAAGAAGAAAAATGGTGAGGGAGATGGAAGGGGTAAGATCTCAGGGAAAAATGCAGATGCAACTAAGAGAGTGCAAGTGGAAAAAGAAAAAATGGGGAAAGAACTGGTAAGGTTTCTGGAGCTTGGAAAAAAAGATGGAGATATCATTAGAATGGATAAGAGATGTTTTTTGGCTTTTATTACAATGGTGGTAATTTGTTGCAATGAAATTGAAAGTAAAATAGAGAATTAAAATGGCAGTGGATGCAGTGAGAGAGTCTTTTGGGAGTATTAGATGTGAAAGAGGAAGAGACTCAAGGAATTTTGAACAGAGGGTTTGGTGGGGGTCAGGTGACTGGGAAGTAAAGTTTGGGAAAAGAATATTTAGGAATGCGGGTATGCTAGGCAATTCGTACTTGTTTTATTACATTAAATATAAGATTTAGTTAATTTCTAATCTGAGGAGGGTAGTAATACGCCTGAAGGCATCTACACTGCCAAAAAAAAATTCTAAAGAACATAAATAAATGGTATATGCTTTTATTTATTGCACGTTTAGCTGAGTACGGTTGGTGACATGAACAGTTGAAAAATACTGAAAATGTCTTTAAACAATAAAGACAGAACAGTCTGCCCACGTAGCATTGTAAATGTGAGATGGAGGAATGCCGGCATTGCTTTCAGCTTAAGGCGGGGTCATTCCATGCCAACTCACCTAAATTTCAGAACTTTTCCAAGTTCACGCTATGGATTTTCAAAAAAAAAAATTCATGCTGGTATTCCTACCTGAGAAATGAAAGTGTGCCAAATCTTAAAGCTATATTCCAAATAGTTTTAGAGTTATGAATTTGTGAAATATGACAAAAATGACTTTGCGCTATTTTCAGCTAGAAAATGTCTTTCTTTTGACCCTCCCCAGGAGCAAACATTTAACTGGAAAGAGCTGAAATCTTTACTGAACATACAGATAAGTCCCATGATACGTTCATGATAGACCCATTCATGGTGATGACATTATGGCGCAATATTCATGACAATAGTACTCATCAGACAGCATGTTTCACTAATGTGGTCATGTCTTGGACTAAATATCTTCATTTTTATTCATTTTGGCTTTGGCAATGCAGAAATAATCACAAGAAGCCAATTAAAAATTAGCTTGTTGTATTACTGAAGTTGAAAATGACAATTCTTCAAAAAAAAATAAATATTGAAGACAACCTAGCACATCTCCGAAAATTTGATATGTTTTTAACTAAGATCTATATTAATTAGCAGAAAATTTCAAATATTTACCACAATTGAAGTCTAAAATCATCAAAAAACAGCATTTTCAGTTCTGTGGCCAAATTTAAACCACTGTGTAGCCCTTAATATTGCATGCATATCAAAATGGTTTCTCAACCTTAAAGACTTATGCTAGAACTGTATAATTATAACATTTGGGGCATGAGTTCTAAAAGCTTGCTGAGATATTTAATTAAAAAATTTAAGTTTAGACACTGGAGCACTAAATGCAACTATTTTCAATGGAAGGCCGCATAGAAGACAGTACTTTGCTTTCAAATAGTAAAATATGAATCAAAGCACATTATGGGAGTGATTTTCATGTTCAAGAAAAATTTCAGCTCATTTCAGTCAAATACCTGATTCAGAGGAGGCTCAAGAGACAGACAGTTTCCAGCAAAAATTTTGTCAGTTTTGTTATTTCAAAAATTCATAACTCGAAAACTATTGGGAGTACAGCAATAAGATTTGGCACGGTTTCATTTCTCAAGTAGATGTATCAACATGAATGTTTTCAAGAAAATCCATGATGTGAACTGGGAGGCCTTAGGTGAGTTGGGATGGAATGACCTGGCAGCATTCCAGGATTTCTTCCACTGAAAATTAACCTTCAATCATCAACTCTCTACCCTCATCAGCCACTCAATCCTGTTCCAACACTCTTCCCATCACACCTGCCACACAATCTTATTCTAGCACCCCTCCCACTGAGGGGATATCTCAGGTCAAATATCCAGTCCAAAGCATCGGTATTTATTATTGAATCTTGTAAGAGATGTAATGTAATATATTGTATTCCATTTATCATTCTGCTCTCTGTAACTTCAAAATACATACTTGCCTTTCCAGTGACTGACATCTGGGTTCAGGCAAAGAGGGAGATTTTATGGGCTAAGTTTGGGCTCGATAATTTTTTTACAACAGATCTCCAGAGCATTGCCCCTGGAAAGGAATTAGTAAGTGAGTGAAGTAAGCATCTGGGTATGTATTACGTTTTAAGCAGACTATTAAAATTTTGTAACAGATTGTCCATGACAAAGTCAATTATTTGCAGGCATTGAATTGCCACATTTCAGTCATATCAAGACAAGCATCATCAGAGGTCTTTGTGATAAACTTACTTGAAATGACTGCTGTGTAGAATGGCACATCTAGGGTGCTGAGACAGGTAAACATTATTCTCATTCTAACAAAGTCCTTTTCAATATGTGCAAGTCATTTTAACAGTTGGAATTCTTGTAGCTGGATGATGCGCGGTATGATGTCCTCATCGGAACAGTTTGCAAGGAGAGACACTGGACTCTGGTAGTTAGTGCAGTTTTGTCCAAAGCTACATGCCATTCTTTAGCATGAAGAAAAGCTTCTGGCACATTTAGAAATCAAACTGTATATTTTTAACAGGCTATGAACCGCAAGGAACAAAGGGCTCTTTTTGTTGACCCATTTGGAGCTACCAGTGCCCATCTTCAGAAGTGCAAAGAAATAACCACGCAAGCAAATCTTAGATGTTCCCTCTTAAGTGCACCTATTTTTCTCTGGTCAAGTAAATAGAGTATTTTGCATAAGCCACAAAAGCAGCACTTCATACTTTGTCTGTGTTCATGATGTAGAGCTTTCACCAGGAGGAAGAATATCAGTGTGTCTAGGTGGTCATGCAATTCCACTGATCATCCCCCCCAAGCAGGACAACACGTCATTCAAAGTTAACTTACTGCAATCTGCATTCAAGGTGGCAGAGCATGCATTAGATGGAAAAAAGCCTTACTTTACAGTTGACCAGAGTGGGGTTAACATAATGAGGCTAGAAATGGCGCAAACATTGATTGATGAATCAGGTATGATTGTGACGGTCCTGCATAAATCTTTCATCGCGAATACAGACATTTTAATCACTATATTTGTAATAGATACCCTGTTGGATCTCTGTCACTCCTGAGGGGGAAAAAAAAAAAAAAAACACAGGAACCACTGGAGTCACTAATGTTGACTGGGTCAGAAACCATCTCTGCACCAGGTTTAATTTTTTGCTCGTATTTTTTTTTTTTTTTTCCAGATGGAATGCACAGAATGTCGCTGCTGGTACCACTGGGCCTGTGTGGGGAGGCCACCCATGGACCAAGAATATTTTTGCCTGGATGCTCTTTGAGTCCAAGCCACAAAATGAAAAAAAAAAAAAAAAACTCCCCCTACCCCCCTTTGGGTTTACCTCCATCACAGTGTGCAGAATGAAGTTCTGTCAATCAAGGGTTGAAACTGTCAGATTTTATTTAGGCGGAATTATCATGCCATATGCAAATCACCAATCTGAAACACTTCAAGTAATTTTTGGAAGAATCCTTAAAGAAAAAGAGGAGTAGATAACAGAAGAAGGCACCCTTCAACAGACAGACATTGCCAAAACATAAACTCCCCTTCAGCTTGTGGGGGTAGTAAAAATGTTAAAATGAGCCAGTAAAACAATAGATCATGACACAAGACAGTGAATTTATTTTGGCTAGTTATACCCCCGATGAAGAAATGTCGGGGGTATATAGTTATATACCAAGAATTCCGTCATTCTGTCCGAAGACACTATTTGTCCGATCGATATCTCAATTATTCATTGGATTCTTTTCATATTTGGCACACATATTCTCTACCACAGGGAGAGGTGCAGTGCAAAGTGTCAGCCATCTGGGACCATCCGTCCGTCCGTCATTCTGTCCGAAGACATTATTGTCCGATCGATATCTTGAATATTATTCATTGGATTCTTTTCAAATTTGGCACACATATTCTCTACCACAGGTAGAGGTGCAGTGCAAAGTGTCGGACATTTAGGATGATTTCTCACAAAAATATCGCCGTTTTCCTGTTTTTGGACTTAAAAATTTTCAAGTGGGTTCAATGTCAATTTGTCCGATCGATATCGCAAATATTATACATTGGATTCTTTTCAAATCTGCCACACATAGTTTCTAACTTATGGAGAGGTGCAGTGCTATGTTTCATAGATGTGTTGTTATTTTTGTCAAAATTGATTTTCGGAATGCGATAATTTCTATAATCACAAATGGAAAAAGCATGATTGGGAACGTCGGGGGTATTAGTAAGCTTTGCTTACTTTTTCACTTGTTAATTACTGAATTAAATCAAATATATTGAAAAAGGGCAACCCGATTAGACTGTCAAAATCAACAAATACTGGAAATGTTTAGCTTCAAAGGTGCAACAAACTCAGGTTCAGCTGCTATTGCCACAATAACAGAAGGGTTTTTTAGACCAAATTCTTCATATTGAATCCCCTGTGAGGTTTCTTTCTTTTTTTTTTGAAGAAAAGAAAATGCAATTTTTAATATGTCATCACAGGGTTTAACTAAAGTATATCAACAAACAATGAGCTAAATGAATTGGATGGATAGCCAAGTAACCTCAGGAAATTTCAGAATATTCTTAAGGGATATTTACCCAAAAAATGTTAAATTTTGAGATTTGGAAATGGAATATTTCATTTGTGCTGTATTTCATCTTTATTTACACTGACCCCGTAAGATACAGTATATACTGATACCTATACATCTGCATATCTGCACACAGATGTTACCTTTAATTTGATACCAAGATTATTCAAATAGGTGTGGTGAGGGCAGGAATGCTAAGGTAAGCACCTTTAAAAGTGATGTAAAAGTTACTTTCCCAAGGAACTAATTACTTTTATATGCAGTACTTGGTAAAGTAATTCAGTTAATTTTGATAGATGAAACTAGTAACTGTAACAAATGAACAATTTTCAGTTACTCGCACAATAGTGTTGTTCAGTGGTCTGATCAATATACGTAAACTTTACCGATAATATTCTAGGAGGGATTCTTTTTCTATTTTTTTCTTCTGTGACCTTAGTCCCAATCATGAAAAGAGGAGAAAAAGGATCGTGCACAGTTTAATCTTTTCTCTATTCTTTTTTCTCACACAGGAGAGTGGTATTTCATCTGACACAGGAGGATAAGGGGCTAAACTGGCCTAAAGAGCTGTACTGCACGGCACATCTTATCACGAGTCCCACTTCCCTTGTAGGAGGAAAAGTCATATTGCCATCGATAAGGACGTACTGCTGATCTCATTGACTTCAATGGCGCAATGTCTTCTATTAGAATCCTGCTGGATTATCAAGCACCTGATAAGTGGTCCAGCTCTTATACTGTGGGCAGCTGCCACTTTTGGTTGGCTGACTCTTCTTGAGAGTTTCCCATTTTCATCATCACTTCTGTTTGTTTTGCCATTATTCTTCTCTCTTTTATTGGCCTGCACCCTCTCTCCTCCTGAGTGTGGATACCCCTCAGTAGCTCATGTCTTTGTCATACCCTTAGTTAACACTCATTCCTTATTGTTCTGTTCGTGAGTTCTGTTAACTTTTGAACTATAAGTGAGGTTGTGGGGGAGGTAGGGAATTGAGAAAAAGACAAGAAGAATGGCAGTGGATGTTCTTAACTGACCAGCTCTAGCAAAACAAAATTTCTTCTTCATTGATTTGACAGATGAAAGTAAAAACAATCCCACTGATCTTTCTGATCAGAGGCTGCGATGTGTACAATATCTGATCTTTTAATTGAGGAGGTTACCTATTCTGGCATCCTTTTTTTCGAATTACTAGCATTGCTGGCTGAAGCAAGCCTATTTCTCACTGAGAGCAAATGGCTGAAAAATGTCAACATTTCTTGTTAAGAAAAAATGAAGCCATCCAGGCAAAAGGTTCATACTCTCCCTTTTGGAGGGGGGAACAACATGGGGATGGGTGAGATACAGCTTGAATGCACTGAACTACTGCTAAATTTATCCTTGTGGGTACAAGTCAATGGTGTCTGAAAAAAGGGGAAAATGCATTAAAACAGCCCTAAAAATCTCCAGTTGAAGAAGCCCCCTGTCATTTCTGAAAGGATGAAAATTCAACAACACACTCGAAAATCCAAAAAAAAAAGCAACTAGAGAAATGTGCTGCAGAAATCTGAAACGGATACATTAAATGGAAACACGCTGATGCAAAGTCATAAAAATGCAAGCCACAAAAAGGAATGGGTCTCATTCATGAAACGTTCGTAAATCTGCGAACAGATTCACACATAAAAGCCTACTCTACTAAAAACCTACTCTAGATTCAGGAACACGTGAAACTGTGTTCAGGAAACTCAGATCTGATCGTAAATACTTGTGTAGATCATGAATGCCAAACGATCGTAAATTGACAGCGCGCTCCCGGTAATCAGCTATTTGCATAAATCTCCGCCCATGAATTGCCAATGACCGCCATATAAGGAGGTGTAGATACATCCAGTTGACCTGTCAGTCAAGGCGCAAACAAAGAAAGACAGAGAAAGAAACAGGAATTTTTCTGAAGCGCAGACAGAAATTATTTTGGATGAAGTGGAGTTTAGAAAAAACATTTTATTTTCATCTGTTAGCAGTGGTGTGACATGGACAGGCAAAACGAAGGCTTGGAGGGAGATGACAGATGCCGTTAATGTTGTCTCTGTAGTCCAAAGAACTATGTCCGAGGTGAAGCGTAAATGGTTTGACATGAAACTAGAGGCAAAGAAACGCATTAGCGCACATTAGCCACAGGTTGAGGATGGTCACAGTCACAACTATCAGCTGCAGACGAGCGCATTGCTAGCATAATTGGGGAGACCTCTCTGTCAGGAATTATACCTGACGGAGACAGCAAAATCTTCCACTTTTATTTTTTGGAAGTGGCTATTCGCCCCAGCGCGCTGAATTGGGGGAAAGAGATCGGCTATCTGCCCCACAAAGGGGCGACAAGAGAAGCAGTTCTGCTATTCGCACCACGGTGGGGACGGATCAGAGAAGCACTTCTGCTATTTTCCCGCAGTTGGGCCAGTAAGAGATTTCATTTTATAATCCGCCCGCTCTCTGATCTTTCATGCTGAACGCCGCCCAGGCTTAATAGCCTCTTCGTTTAGTTTTTTTTTTTTTTATTACCATTCAACATGCAGAGAGAATGTGTAATCTATTGAGTCGATTCACATAGATCATTCACGAACATGAACCTAATCTGGATCTTAAACCTGCCAATTGCCAACTAATTTAACTAAATGTGTTATATTTTTAATCGTTTGTCATGTTGAGGCTATATCACGTGTTTAAAAGGCATCTGCCTATTATTTACATAACAGAGCGCAATATGAATTAAAATTGTAACTTACAATAGTGACAAGCATGATTTATATGTGTTCGTAAATTTACACAAGCGCTACACACGGTCGAAAGCACGTGTAGATTTTGTTAGTAACTACGAACAGATCTGAGCTACTAAAATGTTGATGAATGCGAGATTCACGTAAATTTACGTCTATGAACAGTTTACACACAAATTCGCTCTGCTCACGTTTCATGAATGAGACCCAATGTTTCTAGGGTAGAGGAACATACTGTGAAACCTCCATTGTCTCCAGCCAGGTTTCTTACTTTGCTATATCATTGTTATGCCACTCATAATTAGTATTCTTTATTTTTAACGCTTCTTCAGTTTTTTTATTTCATTTGCTCATTACACTTTAAATTGAATCACAATTTGACCCAATTTATTATTATTATTATTATTTTATTTCAGCACATAGCCATAGAGACATTACAGGATTTAAAAAAAGTAAATAAATCAAAAATATAAATATAAATAAATGAATGAAAACACAGAAAATATCACAACCTGAAATCAGATACTTAAAAATAAAATAGAACCACTGTATTTACGCAACAGAAGAATTATGTAAAATCTTATAAAAATGAATCCACGCACTGGCCCTCATTTATGAAACGTGGGTACACCAAAAAAATGGGTGTACGCCAAATCTCCCGCAAGGATCGGCATTTATCAATCTGAACGTGAGCGAACGGTCCGCAAAAATCTCACGCCAGGTCTGACCAGGTGTACGCAGATTTGAAACCAGCGAACAACATGCAGGAACGAGTGCAGCTGTCAAATTGAGTAATAAACCATATGCAGCGATGCGGACGTCATGCTGTTGTTGCTCTTATTAGTAAAATTAATCAATAAGCTAAATAGGCTAAATTAATAAATGAATGAATAAATAAATAAATAAATAAATAAGACACCTGTGTTAAGAAATTAATTAAACTTATATTTTGAGACAACCTGCTTGTCAGGCCAGACAGACAGCTGACAATAACAATCAATTTGATTAAGCGCAATGCGTGGCTTGGCAGATATGCAGTGTGGTATGTCAGATGCTCATCCAGTCAGATATATGCTGAACAACAAAAGAAACGCAAGTTAATTAGAGGCAGACTGGAAAATAAGTTCTTTATTTTGCGGTCACTCTGAGTAACCATAAGAGTACATTAACTAACGAGCTAACTTGCGTTTCTTTTGTTGCTCAGTATTTAAAGGCCTACGGACACTTTGACCGTGATAACATTTTGACAATGGCAGATCTGCTTTTGTAAGAGGAATAAGCTTCTGTCCAAGGTGAGAGGAACTTTCGACACAGAGAAAATCTCCTCCGGGAAAGTGACGAGTGGCTGCTCGTTTTGCCTGGCACCCAATAAAATGTCATGGAGTAATAGCCTACAAATAAAAGTACAATGAAGAGTGATCTCTGCAGACTGTATTTTAACAATTACCCTCATGCAGCTCCGATCGAGGCGGTGGGGACTCAGCCGTCTCCCCACCGCCTCGTATTCCCACGAGGGAGGGGGAGCTCTGCTCCTCGAATGGTGACAGCTGGAGGTTCGAGTCTGGTTGGCCTCCACCGGTCCGTGCCCTGCTGCGCCTGAGCGCCGCAACCACTGATCTATATATAATTCTATATAGATCAGTGGCCGCAACCCGTCTTTTGGTGGCAATCTTAAAATTGGACCACTTTTTTAACCTACATGTAAAGCATTTGGATTGTCATTTAGGCTACATAACATGAAATATCATGGATCTATAAATTGAATTTATTAAGGCCAATGTTATTCGCACTTTTACGTGTGGCCAATGCTGAATTTTTTACTTGGCCACACTTATAAGTGCTCCAGTTGATGACCATTCCAGTGCAGCTTATAGAAAGTAGGCCTACCGCTTAAAACAAGTTTGGCCAAGAAAAAAAAATTAGCTTTGGATACACTTAAACTGAGTGTGGGCAATGGAGAAATGTGCATTCTGGCCACACTTATAAGTGCGTCTAACGCAAATTTCGATGAATTTTTATGATTGGACGCACTTAAATAAGTGCGAATAGTCACTTCGATTTATCAATGAATTAAATCAAACTTCTGCTGCACTCCGGTTTTCCACCTCAACGGTGTTTACTGCAGCTGCAATAGTTTTCCAAACTGCAACCTTCTGGGCTCCCTTTATGCCGCTCTTAAGGCTTCCAAATAAAATTATTTTGTTTTTCTCCACCTCGGAGGTGATAATTTATATTTCCTCTTCAGTGAAGTTCTTTCTTCTTTGCCGTCTTTCGAGAGTCCCTGTTGTAAAGTGGGCAGGACTATGCCTCCCGGAGCATGAATTTATAGGGGCGTGTCATGTAAATTACGATGGTTTCAGCCGCCAGATTTATCAACGCCACGCCAGTTCTACACCGAAATCTGCGACGCACACACTTTTAGTAAATCAGACGTGACTCCTGGCGAATGCTGATATTTACACCAGAATCAACACCAGATCCTACGCAAGTTTGATAAATGAGGGCCACTGGAACTCAAAGTTACACATGAATGAGATACAAACCGAACGATGGAGTTATCACTGTCATAGACTCCTTGCATGAAAATCCACATAGATTTCCTTATGATTTCAAGCATGGATGGAATATTACGTGAGACGAACATTTCACCAGCACTACATCTACATGGTAACCCAAATAACTGCCTAAAACTATTGTTATATATAACTATTTTTATACATATAATTTCTCAATGCTTCGCCTAGAAGCATCATGCCAAAAAATACCACAGTATATATTCATACAATAAGATATAAATAATTTCAGCTTAGTTTCAACAGAACATTTTCCAAATTTTCTCAAAAGTAAATTTGCATTTACATGGAACCTTTTTAACTGCCTTGTTACATCAAGATTACATTTGCCATACTCTAAAAATACACCAAGGTATTTGTGAGAGCTTTCACAGTGCAACACCTTTCCCCCGAGGGTCAGCTCAGCCACAGGTGATTTATGTCTTCTGGGACGGAAAAGCATAAATACAGATTATTACCATTATACATTAAATCATGTTTCACTGCATATTTCTCACAAAAATTTAACAGTTTCTGCATACCTCCATTAGTTAGAGTTAGTAGGCAGAGATCATCAGCATAACCTAGATGGTTTAAAATGTGACCTGCAAGTCTAGATCCCAAACCAAGTCTAGCCAATCGCACACTGAGATCATCCATGTGTAGGTTAAAAAAAGCTGGAGACAAGATGCCATCCTGTTTGACACCATTTGACACATAAAATGGACCAGTTGTGCAGCTACTCCAACATACTCTCATTGTCTGTCTCACATACCAAAAGCTAAGTAATCTGACTATATAGGCAGGAATACCTCGCTTCAACAGTTTACTAAGTAGAATCCAATGGTTAACCCGGTCAAAAGCTTTGGAGGTATCAATAAAACTAATAAATAAAGTTGTTTTGTGACATTTATAATAGTCAATAGTCTCCTTGAGCAAGTATACACACATATCTGTGGAATGTTTGGCTTTAAACCCAAATTGATTATCCGTAGTATGTAACAAGTCTTTAATACGCTGAAAAAGTACAAACTCAAAAATTTTTGAAGTTGCAGAGGCAAGATCAATGGCTCTATAATTATTCTTGTCAGTGAAATTTCTGCATTTGTTTTTTAAAACAGGAACAATAATAACATCCATCATCCGATCTGGTATCATTCCGTGTACAAACCACCCACTAAAACATAAGGAAAGCAGAATGCACAGCCTCACATCAGCACATTTCAATGCCTCAGCTGACAAGCCATCTGGACCAGCAGCTTTTCCAACATCAAGATTACGTATTGCATCATTCACATCTTGCGCACTTACATACACGTTTCAGTCAAAAGAAATGTTTCCAATAACTGTCTCAACCTCACGCTTTGCTCGCGTATTAGAGACAGAATTCAGTAGTGAATCAAAATATTCTTTCCACAGATTAGCTACATCCTTAACACCTGTACAGCCATCAATAGAATTTACCAATGTCCTCGAGTTAGTTTCAATATTTCTAACATTCTTCCAGAATTTATACACATATTTATGTCCCAATGCGGCAATTTCCCAATTAATAATTATGGGCTCTATCTTTCACACTGCCCTACCCATTGCCACTACCCGCTACCCGTGAATTACACATTTAGCAGCTTCCGCTATCCCTAAACGGTATCTTGCGGCCACTCTACCCGCTATGCATTATGCCAACTCTTATTTGCGCCTGGAGGTGTGTCCCTGGGCGTGTTTATGCGCTTTCCCTACAGTTGCTATCTTGACCACACACGTTAGGGAAAGCGTATATCGGGTCCTCAAACCACCCACTACCCATTTGGGCTTTTACTAGAGCGCGCCCAGGCGGCTTCATTGCGCGTCCACTTGGACACATGTGGACGTGCACATGCAGCTCCACTTCCCGAATTAACTCGCCTATAAAAAGCCACCTTGCTTTAGCCTCAGTTGAACCCCTGAGAAAATGGCAGAGATAGTACTAAATTGCCTTGATCGCCAGTTAAATAATAGAAGATGCCCAGAACGCGTGTACCGCCAGCGCACCAGCTACCTGGGCCTTTCAGGTAAGTCTATATTGTTTGTATTTTGTATCATTAATTTTTTCCGCTTTTATAATAGTATAGAATTATTATATATAATATATATTAATGATGTATATTATATATAATATCAGGGCCGGTGCTAGACCTGAAAATTTGGGGGAAAATATCCATCCCTTTATTGACTACAATTAGTCCTGGCTAATTCTAGATGGTTTTCCTTTATTAACATGTTTTCCAATTCAAGAATAATCAAGTGGCAATTGAAGACACGGCTTCTCTCCCCCATGCGATCTAACAGCGACAAAATAATGGGCTACATTCAGTACAGAAAAAGAATTTAATTATAAATAGGACTCTGCACTGGCACTCAGCAACGGTAATTTTTTTTCCAGCGAGAGCGGCATTTCAGAACTCTTTTGCGAATTAAGGTAATTTCGGCGACAAGTACGCATACCTGTTTTTGCAGCACGGTCACGCAACTTGCTGTAAAAAATAGACAGCTGTCCGTTTGGAAAATGTAAACGGACGAAACCACGTACTTGTCACCAGAATTACCTTTATTCGCTGAAGAGTTCTGAAATGCCGTTCTCGCTTGAAAAAAAGTTACGTCGCTGAGTGCCAGTGCATAGACCTAATTTTATTTTTCGAAAATGGGATTTTTTTCTATGCTTCATTTCAGACGGGTAAGGGAGTTGTAAGTGCATGGCGAAACGCATTTTTTTCTTCTTTTTTTTGAAGTTTCCATCACAAAAGGGGTCGGCTTGATTTTTTTTTTTTAATCACATACCAAACATTAAACAATGTGTCAATATCAAATAATAATAATACAATTCATGATTAACTTAATAAAAACAGATCCTAACTTGTCTGGATTTGACCTCATGCGCGAGCAATTTAACTTCGTCTACGGAGAAACGTGGCGACCTTCCTCTCTCCATCACGGGTTTCGGTTTGAGGATTTGGGATAGCACAGCCTGCACCTAAAGGCAATGGCACCTGACACACTGATTGGTTTAACTGGCGTAGCACCCAAACCACGCCTATGCATAATATAAGGGGTAGCGCAGGTGTTTCAGGGATAAAAGCTGGTGTGCAAGATAGCAACTTTTGCGGGAGAACGCCTCTTACGCAATGCTAAATCCCCAAATAACGGGTTTTGGGACTCTGGCGTAAGATAGGGCCCTATATCCCCGAAATACGAGTTTCGGGGATATCATGGTTTCACCCCACCCGCCGCCGCCGCCGCGTCCGCAGATTTTAGCTGTTAACGTGATAACTCACAAAATACTTTACATTGGCTTCTCATTTTTAGCGTATGGGTAGATATGGTAGAGAGGATGAACTGATTAGATTTTGGGCAAGTATGTTCTCCTACGTTTGCCACCAGGTGGTGTTATATATTGAAAAAAATCAGGTTTTTTTACCATATCTCTGGAACAATTACTTACACAGACCTCAAATTTGCCTCATATTGTAGGTCTAGTAAAGGGGAATCTAATAAAGGGGGCTGACAGGATTGGGGAATTTCGGGGATGTAGCCCTGTCGGCCCGCCGACAGAGCAGGCCTAGTTTAATTAGATAAATAATACATTCATTTATTGTTTACTTCATTATATTTTATTGCATTCAGTTGTATGATATTTTATTTAATCAGTTAAATAAAAATCTATTTTATTTTAATATTTATAATAGTTTTTGTTTAATCTGTTTGTTTTTGCATGCTGATCAGATCTTTCCAAACTTTCAAGCACATATCGTCGCCGTTATAGAGACAATTGTAAATGCAGACTCAGTTTTTCCATGTATTAAGGCATCTGAAACAAAACAAAACAAAATAAATGTGAGGTTTTATGTGATCCAACAGCGATGAAACGGAGGTCCGTGCATAACGTTAGCTCACAGCCCCTGTGTTTATGCACTGTGCCAGTTCCTCTAACCTTCTGAACATTTAGATCCATAAAAGAGACGCTTACATGCAGGTGATTCCTGGAGGTTGGTGCTGTCATGAGGGTGGTTTCTGTGGCACGTGGCCATATTTATATCTTCGCAGCGCGTTTCCAGTTAATGTATTTGTTCTGGATTTCTGCAGTGCAGTTCCATTGTTATAGTCGTCTTGAATTTTCCTTTGTATTGTTGAATTTGTTTAGTTTCTGAGGCTGCAGCGCATTTCTCCAACTGTAGATGTTTTGGCCTGTTGTAGCGCATTGGCCCTTGTCGGCCACCACACAGGTCACCTCTGTAGAGTTTGCATGAAGTGGAAACGAGGCTAAGTGAAATGAATCAAAAACAGAATGGAATAAAGCTAATGTCTATAGGATTTTTAGCACTGGGCCTTGAAGGACCGGTAATTTAGAATTAATGCAAGTACTGTAACATTTAATGCAAAGCTGGAAAGCCAACAGAATGAAACCAGGGGCAGAAAATCAATTTGTCAGTATTTTTACTCGTTTATCTAAAATGTTTATCAAAACATGTTTCACCAAAGTAGAAATTGCAATTAAAACTGTGACACCTAGAGACTGTCCGTAAAAGTACCGGTATTGTAAGGCCACACCTCCAGCCGTGGAGCTGACCAGTCTACTAAGACCTGGACTGTGTTTCGCCTCATTACTCAGTTATCATCTGCACCTGTTGTTCATTTCCACTGTGCGGTAGCAGTATGCTATTTAAGACCAAGCTTTGCTGTATTCGTAGTCTTATATAGACGTATTTTTCATGTGTCGCGTGGATTATTCTCAAAATCTAACTTAGTGCTGTTTATTGTTTTATACCAGCACTTTATTTAAAGGGACCTCGGTTCCTTCTTGTTTTCCTATTTGTAATACATTGTTACTACAGCTAAAGCCCAGAGTCTGTATTACTGATAGCTTTAAGGAACCTCGTTTCCATTTTGTTTTGTTTTGCAACGTTTGTGCCTTCTGTTGTGCAGTAGGCATAATAAATAAAACCAAGTCCATCCTTGCACCTTATTCCAGTCCTTAACTTCCTGTCCGCTGTGCCTCTGAACTGTGCATGAAGCACAACCGTTACAGGTATCAGGTGCTGCATTTAAATACTGAGGGTACACACAACAGTGCCGATGGCATGAATTGTTTTGTGCCAATGTTGTCACTGGAGATACTACTGATGTAGTAATAATAATAGAGTTTTATGTATATACGCCTTTCTAAGACTCAAGGTCCCTTTACAATGGAAACAAAACAGCAAGTAAAATACATAGAACGAAGCATGAAAAGCATATGATACAAGTAAACATTTAGCAAAAAAAAAGGCAAGCACATCAGACAGGTGTAAAATCAAAGGCCAGGGGGATCCTGTAGTACTGCCCCAATCTGAAGGCAGTAAGATTATGTTAGGAGTGAGTGATAGTGTCGAGTCTTAAACAATAGTAGGCTGGTTGATTCACGGTGGTGTTGGGGTTAGTTGTTCCATGATGTAGGACCAATGGAATTAAATGACCCAGCTCCAAAAGTGGACCGTTGTATCTCTTGGTGAAGGTGAGATTGCTTGGTTCAAATCTTACAAATATTAAAATGTATCTCACTGCTCAACAGTATTGGCTGAGTTTTTCTAGGGGACATAATACCTCAAATAAAATAAAAAATAAAAAAATACATTCATATATTGTATCATTATGGGCCTGATTATTATTATTATTATTATTAAGAAAAAGAAGAATAATGGGGGGGATCATGCGTTTGGTTGTTTGTCTGTGCGTGAGTATCCATGTGTTTGCGCGCTGCTAATCTTGCATAAACCAGGATCAGCCAAATATGTTTTGCGCCCATTTATGACTGTATGCTCAAGGACGTCTCATAGTTGCAGTGATCAACAATTTTTGAAAAACTAATTTTATTGACTGCTCTATTTTACAGCATGCCTCCATTGACTACTGACTCCAACTCCTCTTAAATGGACGGGACAGTCTGCTAATGATCAACAACTGCTTCAATTTGGAATCTTGTGACATACGTGGCAGACAACTGCACTCAACTAAGTGCACTCTTGTTGTTATTTTTATTATTATTTTTATTATTATTATTATCAGTAGTAGTAGTAGTAGTAGTAGTAGTAGTAGTATCCAGTACTTGCTCTCAAATTAGCGTTTTAGCCAAAAGGATTTACGTGATGTTTTTTAATTACTACCAGGGGCATAATTTACGAGGGGGACATGGAGAACGTTTCCTCTGCACTTTTTCAGAATACAGTATTGGACCCCTCCACTTTTTACAGTTCCAAAGTTAACATTATATTAAAAAAGGAGACACTGCACACACTAGGACCTTGCAAAAAACCGCCCGCTCAAGCTCCCTGTCCCCCACCCTTCTCCTCACTCTTCGTTCAAATAGACAGCCGGGTTGAACTGGTAGCTCTGGGGCACTCTTTTTTCAAAAAAAGAGTGTGATTAAGAGTCACATTATTCCCAATTGACTTACACAAATTTTGCAGGGAACTGCTTGCTTTCCTCTATTTGAACAAGCTAGCTGCTGAGATAAACAGTGATTCTTATCAATCCTCGTGGAACAATATTGTTGAGTTGGGCGATTTATTGTCGCTGAACTGAGTAAAACTGCAAACAAAGTCAGTCAACATGGTTTAAAACTTGGGAGAGATGCACTACAATTAAGTTAACTTGTGTGTCAAAAATGAGTTTATGCATCATATTTCACTTTGATTTTTGTTGTGGTCATCAACTTTGGTACAATGTTACTTCAGTTTATTTATGATCTGTTTTTGTGTTTGCTGGATGGCACTCTCATTAATCAGGGTTGCTACGTTAGTCTTCAAGCTTCTAGTTTTAAAACTGTAGAAGGGGGTACATATTGAAATCCTGAGCTCCATAGGGTTTAATGAACATTGAATTCTGTTCTTGACATATGTCCAAAATCATAAGAGAGATAAAACAGCTTATTTTTGCATTCTTTGTTTCATATTAACTCTATTCACAATTTACTCCTCGCATTAAGATTAAGCATTTTATGTAATTGCACCACCTCTATTGGTTTTGGACAAAGTTTCTTAACTCTCTACCAACAGCACTGCCAAATCCTGGTCAGATATGATTTGCAAGAAAGATTATCAAACTTTCCACAATTGTATTACTTTTGTGTTGTGAATTACTTTGTGTTATACATCAAAAGAAAGCAGAAAATCTGCTCTTTCCAGTAATATCAAAATACAGAAATGTTCTGCTATCATCAGAATAGTTTGGCTCCTTGAAGCTCATGACGTCATTTTCACTTTGAGCTGTACAATGTGCAAAATATTTTTGGCATAACCAATCCAAAGACATGATTGTTTTGATCTAAATTGGGAAGGGATATCTGAAAAACCAATGCAATTTTGAAGATTTTTGTCAGCAGGAACTGTGTTCCTCCAACCTTTGAAATCAAAATTCCCCCAGTGCTTACTACATACTCGGTGCAGCAAAATTTGACATTGGCCATACTGTGCACACTGTTAATTTACCTCACTGTCTATAGATTTTTGTTACCAGCTGGAATTTAGGGAATTACTGAAGGTAATTAAATCAGAATGTGCTGCTCTTAATCAATTATCATCTCACTCTCATCATCTCCCATTCCTGTACTCAATTAACTAACACGCTATTAACTGGGTTGCAGGGAAATTACTCTGATGCATTAAATATGTGTATATTATCTGTCATTTTATTTGGAGGCAAGAAAGAATTATAACTTAGTATCTATAATATGTGAGTGCAATGCTAACAGTTGTGAAATCAATTCGTGCAACCACTTTGTGGGAGAGTGCGATTAACTCTGAGAGTTGATTTAACCCTGAACATTATTACAATGTGTTTGATATGATTTTGGACCTCTACCTATAAAAAATTATTTTTTGGACCACTAAATATTACTTTTATTTTCTTTTCAAAATTTACAAGAAACTGATAGTCACAAGTGTTTACTTAGAAAATGCCAGCCTTTTTAAATGTTTTACTTTGTATTTCTTCGTAATATTTTATCCTTGTTTTAGAATGTAAATATGAACAATATTATTAAGTAACATTAACTCAGTAAATGCATTTGAGTCATCAACCTGTCAAAAGCAAGTATATTTTACTTTGAAAACCCACCACCTACATTCACACATGAATGACGTCATAGTTCGTGACCACAGCGGCAAGGCCAGAACTGACTGGACGTGAAGGCGAAGAGGAGCGCATCAAAAACAGGAGAAGTGAACAAGGATTGGCAGGTCAAGTTGAGGTAATGCTCTTGGACCTTTTAGCATATTTTATTTATTTGGCTATCTTTTTTAATCCAGTTTACTTGAGTGTTAAGTTTTTGCGAATATAACACCGACGTTGGTCAACACAGCCAGCTAGCTTGTTGTGTTGCTTGCAAACTGTGTGGAGTTGCACACACGTGCTCTCCAAGAAAAACTGTTTGGTACTTTCAGAGGTAAATTCTTGTTTCCGTCAAACTGTCCCGCGAAAATTCGAAGTCATCGGCAAAATGGTCTTTTCTTCGAGGTTTCCGCTAGCTAGTTTGTGCATGGTGCTTTATCTTTCCATGTTCCCTTGGCTTATTTCAGTTTCTCCAAATAACCTTTGTCAGGCATGTAATGTCTAAGTAGTTAGCTATCTTGGCATGTAGCTGCTCAGCCAGCTAATTAATGTGACACCACCGCGATAGTTAGCTAGTTACCTGGTTCTTTCGGTCAGGAGCAATTTGAGATATGGAAACAAGAATTTACCATTTATAGACAGCTGAGAGAATATAATTTTCAGAGGCTGCATATGATTCTTCCTTACTGTAACACAAAAACTGACTACTAATTATATGGTCTGCAGTGCTTGTCCGTGTACATTGCGGAACTTTTTTGGATGTGCGTTATATGCGGCCTCACAGCCCGCATGTGCAGCAGTGGCTGAGAGGCGGGCTACATTTTGCTGCGAGTGTGGACGGAGACACCGCACCAGAATTTGAACAAGACGGTGTCATACAGACGTTGTGCTTGATTTTCATTTAGTGTAATGGCTGATTGATTTGCTGCTGGACCACTTTCCTCCTTTAACCTATAAGCTTTCTCCTAAATGAGACCAGTAGCTATCTTTGTATAAAAAAAAAATTATTGGCTTCACAAATAAAGATCGATTTTGTTCACTAAAGTGAGAAGAATCCTGTGTTCAAGTGGGTTATAACTGGCAGACAAATATATTTTCAGGCAAATCACTCCTCATTTGACAGTCTGTTTGTGGTACTTATTTAAGGTTGGTTTCAGGATTTTGGCTTCCATAAAATGATCATGTCTAAATTCTTAATTCCTTAATTCAGGTACACAAACGGCTATGTTGATGATGAAGAAAAATGAGATTACGAGGTTGTCTACAGTGACCTGATGATATGATGATATTAAATAATTCGTAAAAAAACTGCATGAATCAAAAATCTTTTGTATATGATTATTTTTGAATCATGGACACGACAAGTATCTGGGATGATCCAATCATAAAAAATCTTGTTTAATTTCAGGCTCCTGTGAGTTTTTTAGCTGATATTTAAACAGTCTGAAATTATAATTAATTGCCTCTATATAAGATACATAAACAAGACCATAAACAAAATTTGACTACTCTGGTATTATTACCAAGGCCTGAAATTTCTGCAGAGGTGTCAGTGTCACTAGCATCAAGCTTCTGAAACAACCTTTTAAAAAATCCATGCAAATATCCATTGTGAACTGCAAGTGAAATATTTTAACTGAAGTTTTTATACGCATTTAAAGCTAAAAACTGACAGATTTAGCTTCAATTGATGCTTATTTTAATTTCTTTGTATTTACAGGCTACTTCAGAAATTAAACTCATCAATTTGATCTGGACAGCTAATGCAGGGTAAGTTGATGCACTATGTTGGAACTAATGTAAAGTCTGTTACAATGTTTAGTTCTGAGGGATAAAAAAATTTATTTATTTTTTTTTCCCAGGTTCAACAAGGTGAGATGGGAGTGTAAAAAGTGCCGGTTTATAACTGATAAAAGGGTAGGATTGCTAAAACACTACAGGTTAAAACACTGGGGACTTTGAGAAAAAAAACACAAAGTCACAGGTATATATTGGGTGTTGGGAAACATTCCAGCACAGTCCCGATCAGCATTGTCATCCATTTATTCAGCTGTTTTGTGTCACGCTGGATACACTAAGACATTTGGATACTAAAGAATTTTGGAGCCACTGTTAGCAGATTTGAGAAGTTTAGAAAAAGATGGTCTATTTGTTCCAGGTTTTGGAAAAGTTGTCAAAGGGACCGTGGTGAATGTGGTGGCTGACAACTTGGCAGCCCATTCTGTGGCAGGATTTCTTGAAAGCTTTTCAGGTTCCTTTGTATGCCGATTTTGTCTCGGGGAGCGAGCGGAGTTTCAGACAGAGGAAGTGAGGTCTGGGTTTTTCCAATGGAGAACAAAAGAGCAGCATGCAAAACATGTTCAGACAGCTTTGGCCAATCACACCCCTTGCTTTGGTGTAAAAAAACAATGTGCACTGTCTGAAAAACTCGAGAATTTCCATGTTACATCTGGTTACCCTCCAGATGTTTTACATGACCTTCTTGAAAGCATTGTTCCATTCAAATTGGCATTGTCTTTTGATGTCTTGGTCAAGAGGAAGTATTTTTCTCTTGATGAACTCAATGACTCGATTTATCAGTTCCCATACAAGTGGAGCGATAAAACAAATCGCCCTCATTTTGTCCCAAGTAACTTTGCAACACAAAGATCAGTTGGTGGCAATGCACATGAAAATTGGTGCTTGCTACGTCTGTTGCCTCTGATAATAGGTTTAAAGGTACCTGAACATGAGCCAATGTGGCAGATGCTGATGACCCTGAAAGACGTTGTGGATCTTGTAATGTCTCTGGTCCATACAGAAGAAAGCATTTGCTATCTTGACAGCTTGATATCCGAACACAGACGTTGATTCCTTGAAGCATTCCGTCAACAAAAACTCATCCCAAAGCATCACTTCCTTGAACACTACCCACAGCTCATTCGAGAGTTTGGTCCTGTGTCTGCCCTGCGGACAATGAGATTTTAAGCCAAACACCGCTTCTTCAAGAGAATTGTCAGACAAATAGGATGTTTTAGGAATATCTTGCCGTCCCTTGCAAACAAGCACTAGCTCATGATTGCATGCCACCTCCATGAATCAGATGTACTCAGAACCCCACTCTCAGTCACAAAAACAACAGAGGTCTCTTTGGATCTACTGAAGGATAGCATAAAAGACTTGGTGAAGGGCAGATTTCCAAGTGTTACCAAAGTACATACAGCTAGTAATGTGTGCTGTTCGGGAACCACCGATGCAGCTGAAATGCTGGTGTGTCATGGTTCTACGGCAGGATTGCCTGACTTCGCAGAGGTGTTACAGATAATGTTGATTCATGACAAACCAGCTTTGTCGTAAGACTGCAGAATACATGGTATAATGAACACCTCAGAAGTTATGAATTGGAGAACACTGGCAATGTCCAAATACTTAATCAAAGAGAACTTGCAGATTATTATCCTGTGGCTGCTTACACTTTAGCAGGAAGATGACTGGCTGAAGCACCACATTTGCCTTTCTTTTTAGGTGTTACTCTATTAGTCAAACTGGGTTTTGATCCTTATCCCTAAGGACTCCGTTCCACATTTTTGAAAACCTTAATCAGTTGTTTGAGCTTATTGGTCCTGCTTTTGAGTCTTGTGGCTCCTATGATATATTGCTATATTTTAAGTTAAGTCACACCATTTATGTTAGATGCAGCACAAACATTCATTTTATGATAGTTTTGGGATAAAATTGAATTCTACTTCATTGTTTTTGAGTATGGCTGAAAAATTTAAACTTTAATAAATACAGCGCTTTGGGAGGACAATTTTTTAAAACCAGAAACAGAAACTTAACTGTCCTCATCACTGATCATTGAATAACATATGTTGCAGCAGTTTATCACATGGATTCTCCAAATAAAATGTGTTCTTGGTTTCTGTTTGATTCAGGTTCCCCTGCCACAATGGATACTCCAGCAAAGCTCTGTATAATTTTTGAAGAGAATGATATTCGCAAACTTATGTTACCCTCAGGCATCCCAAGCAGCCATGAAGACCTCCTTTGTGTAATAAGAGAGACATTTCATATTCAAGGGCATTTTACTTTGATGTATGAAGACAAGGAATTTGGTGGCCAGTTTTTCACATTGACCTGCATTGAAGAAGTAGAAGACAAGGCTACATTGAAGGTTTTACAAACGCATGCAGCTCTGCTAACCCTTAGTCCAGTTGAAGGATCAGAGGTGGACTCCTCAGTACCAGACGAATCTTCTGATGCTTCCTCTCGCAACTCATGTGGATCTCAGGACACTTCCCTGCTCTCCTCCTCTGAAAGTGGGACACCTCGTCGGTCTCAACCATGGCCATCCAAGTTTGAGATACCTTCCTTTTCTTACGATGTAAACCTTTTGCTGGAGGCTGGAAACCAGGCCTATTAATAGGGATGGAATTCTGTTGAATAATCCAAGATTGACAAGTGGCTCGAGAAGCTCGCGGAGGCAGTATTCCGCTATACTGCATACCCTACTGGGATCCAAATTTTGGCTGTGGTCGAAGCCATAATAGAAAAGTATCCATGCCTCGAAGAGCCAGGGTCTTTTAATGGCCTATATGGATGGCAGCAAAAGGATCAAATATAAAATGGGTAATTACCTTGCTAAACTAAGACGTCGTCAACTTGCCGTTCCAGAGCTGGAGGTAAACTCACTGAAAAGACAGAAGTCCGATGGAAAAGGCTCAATTAAAGGCATCAAAAGGCCTAAGAAGGCTGAAGTTAACTATCTGCCTCCGCTGCCATTTGGGGACACAGAGGACACTTTAGAAAAGGAAAGATTTGAGTTGCTGGAGGAAATGAAGAAGAAAAACAATGAGAAGATCATTGGTGAAAAAATGGAGAGGTCGTTTCCCTACCGAAGACTAGAAGTGGTAAGGAAGTGCCCTGCTGTTGAAGAGTTTCTTGAGAGATGGCCTGCTCTGTTCTCTGAAGCTCAGGTATATCCACTGTGTTTTATGTATTTGGGTATACAATGAACTTACCCTTAAAGATGCAATCTTAAAAGTCAGCTGGCGAAAAAAGTTGGATTTTTAATTGTTTTATTGAAGTGTTTGTTAAATTATGATTTTACCGCACAGCATATGTTCGTCACCCTTTTGTTGAAGATCAAACAGGAGTTCAGACAGATCACCACTGTTCATCTGGAGAGAACCTTTTTAATGAAACTGGACCTCTATACACCAAAACTGCGGGAGATATTTGGAAGAAAAGGCGGTGCGGCTGGCACAAAAGTAAGACCCCGGCTGCAGGAACTCGGTCAGGTAAAGTATAAAACCCACATAATTACTCTCTACTTAATAACTAAGAAACATCTGATTTACCAGTAACATATACAGTTTCATTATTTTTGTGTTTTGTGTGTTTTTTGTGTGTGTGTAATTACAGTTTAGTGCTTTGCAGGACAAGATATACCATTTGCTTCATCCTGCTCCTTCTCGAACACTTCATGGGCTTTTTCTTTTTTGTCATTTACTACATACTGAGTGTTTCATACATTGTACTTAGACATTTTCACACTGTAATATGAATACTTTATGTACAAGATAAATAAAATCACATAAAATGAAAACTTCTTGATGCATCCACTGACAACATTGCAAAATGTATGCATAGATCCTTTCAGAGTATTGCCTGAAAGAAACATTTTTGTCTGTTTTAACAGCAGAATGTTGAATCCAGACACGAGGCCCTCATTCGTTGCATGATGGACTTCCTTGGGGAGTCTGTGGAGGAACTCAGCAAAGACTACCAGGTACATTTCAACATTTTCAGATAACTTAGAAATTAATTACCGCTTGCAAAAAGTAAATAAGTAAATCATGCAATGTTGGGGGCGGGGGGACTGTTACTGTATGAAGTTTCTCTGTTTTCAGAATTTCTCAGTTTTTTTTTAAGCATCTCATTTTTGCTTTTTTACTAAAGACAAAGGAATGGTCCTCTCCGAGAACAAATATTGTGAAATAGTTGAACTATTTGCTCACATAGTCTCTCACTGAGTGGTGAACCTCTTTCCTTCTTTACCTCAGACAGACTAGGGTTGCATCCAAATAGTCTTCTTTTTTTTTTTTTTTTTTTTGCTTAGGAAAGTTCCTAACTCCTAGAAAACGATCCGGAAGCATTTACGTGGCAGCCATGATAAGTGTGTTCGGATTCTTCAAATATAAAGGAGAAGTGCTTTCATGCCTCCTTATTTATCACCTTTAGCATAGGGAACACTGAACCATCCTTTACGAAAAGAAAAGGAAAGGCTATCTCACAATTCTGCGCAGCAGTCGATTCGGCCAATCGCAAAACCAGACATGACAGGAAGAGACTAGAGCTAGACTAGACTAGAGCTGCGTGATCATGTTGCCAAGTGTAAGTGCATTCGGATTCTCTTATTAGTGCAGTTCTCTTCCTAAGCCTTTAAAAATTTCCCTATACCCCTTCCTTTACCTCATGACGTTTTACACTGAGGTTAAAGAAAAGTGGTTAGGAATTAGACGATAGGATGTATTTTAACTATTCGGACACAGCCCTGGTCTCCCTGGAATTACTTTTTCTTTCATACCCAGTCCTGTTACTAAACTGTTGAAAATTAACCTCATTAGCTGGGAGGTATTTTTCCAGGAGCATTTTAAAACTTTCTCAGTGTTTTCTTGTCCCTGTCCCAACTTCTATGAAATGTGTTACTGGCTTAAAATTTACAATGAGCAAATAGTTTTCATATGAAATACGTTTTTCCAGTTTTAACACGTGTATGTTGGCTTTGTACTTTTTAAATTAAACATAGGGTTGAAATAGTTTTCAGTCCATCAAAATCTGGTTTTATCAACATTTTACTCGTTGTTGCAACTTCTGTGGAATTGGGTTTGTCCATTATATCATTATATAATATAGTATAACGCCACTGAACTCAGATTGATATGCTTTTTATGTTTTGACAGGGTGTCAGCAAAGAATCAGTCAGGGAAGACCAGGCTGAGCACATCATAAAAATTTGTGTTCTCCATGGAGGTGAGAAAGGCTCATCCCATGCTGAAGTGTCCATTGTTGTCGAGGGGACAGTAGTGCTTGACAACTGTCAAAGTGTGCCCAAGGCTTGCCTTCTGCCCCTGGGCATCATCTATGCCATGAACTTGAGTTACCCACCAAAGATGAAGTACACTTTTGAAGTGTTTCAAAAGCTCTTTCTTGAGCTTGATGTCCTAAAACTGTCGCCCAAAGTCCAGGGTCTGAGAAACAAACTTCTGGCATGAATGTGTGAACATGTTTCTGGCACTATGTTTTGTGTAAAGTGCAGGTTTGAGTTACTCCTGTTCACTATGTTGGTGAGAAAGTCTTGTTTAGGTGTAAGTGTCCTCTGAAAAGAGGGCACAATGACAACATGGGGCTCTTGCAGTGTGTATTTGTTTACTCTGTTGAGATTTACTTAATTATGCAGACATGCTGTTAATTAGGCCAGAATTGGACTACACGATTTTTTGTTTTCTCAGTTGAAATTTTCTTAATTATGCAGACATGCTGTTAATTAGGCCGGTATTGGACTACACAATTTTTTCTGTTTTCTCAGTTGAAATTTTCTTTATTATGCAAACATGCTGTTATTAGGCCGGAATCAGACTACACGGTTTTTTCTGTTTTCTCTGTTGAAATTTTCTTAATTATGCAGACATGCTGTTAATTAGGCCAGAATTGGACTACATGATTTTTTGTTTTCTCAGATGAAATTTTTTTAATTATGCAGACATGCTGTTAATTAGGCCGGAATTGGACTACACGATTTTTTCTGTTTTCTCAGTTGAAATTTTCTTAATTATGAAGACATGCTGTTAATTAGGCCAGAATTGGACTACATGATTTTTTGTTTTCTCAGTTGAAATTTTTTTAATTATGCAGACATGCTGTTAATTAGGCCAGAATTGGACTACACGATTTTTTCTGTTTTCTCTGTTGAAATTTTCTTTATTATGCAAACATGCTGTTATTAGGCCGGAATCAGACTACACGGTTTTTTTTTGTTTGCTCTGTTGGAATGTACTTAATTATACAGATATGCTGCCAATTATGCTGGAATCAGACTACACATTTTTTTTGTCACGCCAATCACCATGTCACAGAGAGGCAAAAAAAATTTTGCCGCATCTGCGCGACTTATAGGTCATCGGGGAAGCGGGTTAATTAAGACCAGCGAAGGTGAATACCACCGAGGGTGTAGAAGAAGAAAATCTTAGTCTTGTCTACCAAAATGTACAATTTCTTTCTGCTGAGTACTAGGAGAAAATAAAAAAGTAAATGTCGAGATTAAACAAAAAAATTTGGGGGGGTGTCAGGAAAAACTTGAAAATTTTGAGGATAAAGTCAGAGCATGTCTTCTTTTTAAGTCTTTTTGTAGATGAAGTGGTCAAACTTTAATATAGCTGAGGGTTATGAATGGAGCCTTATCTTTGTATGTTTAATAATACTACAATACTTGTATTATTTACAGGATGCTCCCACAACATATTCAGATAACTGCTGATATTGGCTTGTCACAAACACCACTTGTTCTGTTTGGTCTCCCTCAAATGTAAAGCTCTGGGAATTATATTGTAATAGGGAAAACTGTATTTCAACCTAATTCTCGATAGTGTTATTTTTTTCCTTTGATTTTTCCCTTTACTTAGTCAAAATTTTAAGAACAAAGTCAGTTTTCCCTCTTACAGTATGACAGATTTTATTTTGAAGGAGACCAAACAGAACAAGTAGTTGGTTATAACGAGCCAAGGACAGCGGTGATATGAATATGTAGTGGGATCGTCTGATTAATACTACGAGCATTGTGTTATTTGATTAAACTTGTATGGCTTTTTTGAGTTTTATCATGATATTTTGCCTTTTTTCTCTAAGTACCCAGTGAGAAAAGGTCATCTCTTTCTTCAGGTTTTTTTTTTGCTCAAATGTCCAGAATCGGGCCCCAACACGAGAAAAAATGTTGGCCACCACCCAAATTGTGACAAAATTGGCCTGAAATCGTGTAGTCTGATCCCGGCCGTTGGTGAAGAAGACATTCTGTGAATGTGCTTTTGTTTCGTTTAAATGCATTGCATTAACTTTATAGGCCATGGAATGGCTGCAACAGTGAAACCTCAAAAAAGCAGTATATTAGTACTTTTACTTATTTTTCTCGTACAAACATTGCACTTAACATGAAACAAATATAATTTGATGTTCTGAAGTTTATTGTTGCAAACTATCTCTCTTGAAGCATTACATGCATTTAAACAAACTGCTTTTGATTGAGGGATCACCCAGAGAGGCATAACCTCTAGTTTAAAAAAAAAAAAACTTAATGCCGTAGATTTTGCCTTGAGATGCATTGAAGTTATTCAGTACATATGCTGTCTTGTACTAAATGGTTCTAAAAACAGTTTTGAGATGAAGGACCCCCCGAGAGAGGAAGAGCACCTTATTATTAAAAAAAAGAACTGTTTTTGATAGTTCCTACTCTACTACAGTATCTTGTCTGTAAATGCACCAGATTATGTATTTATGTTGAAAATGTCATTAACATATGCAGTCGTTCAGAGCAGCTTCATTTTGTATTTTTTAGATTTGGTAACTATAGGCATTTAAAACAAAAGTGTACTAGAACTGAAGTATTATAAATGTTGCGTAAATATTATACACGTATATCTCTTACATGAAAATTAACAAAAAGTTAAAATAACCCTAAAAGGTTAAGTAATTTCAAAGGAAAATTGCAAGTAGCTGCAAACCAAGTCGAAATAAAAATTACTTAAAATTTGAGAGTAAAATTAAAATGGGAAACTGAATTTTCATTGAAGTTTACTTGAGTTATTTCTATAGCATTAATTGTTATCTCCAAGTAAAGTTTACTTGAGGGTATCCCTTGTCCAATCTACTAAGGATTTCTATGTGGAAATTGTTACCTAGGTTTTTCAAAGTAAACAAGCTTAATGGTTCCCCAATGGGATGGTTTCTCCAGATAGCAGAGTCAAGATCGCTTTCAGTTAATTTTTCTCAATGGTCATGCTGAATTTGTGCATTCGTTTCGACGTCGCTCGCAAGCTATTTTTGGGCACCAAAGTTTGCTTGATGGCTTACAAGCTTTCCGCAATAACGTTAACTACGAACGCCGATGTTCTGACAATTTGTGCCGCCTCGTCAAAAAATGCTTCCGTGATGCAAAGCGATTGTAAAGTCTTTGTTTTCGCCTTAATACTGCAATATGAATCAGTGTACAGTAGTAACTGTTGTTTGTTTGCTTATTATAACAGTATCGAATGCGTGCTCGGATTTGTAGCGGAAGATCACCTTGGCTTTACTTCTATGATACCGAATGCGGTGAAGCTAGCCTAGGTATTCATAGTTAATCTCATGATGTGCTCAGATTTGTAGCGAAAGATGACCTTGGCTTTACTTCTATGATACTTGGGCATGTGCACGTATTCGTATTGTTATGTAAGATGATCGGTGGTGTTATAGGAGTGTAGCCGACGCAAGCATTTCGCTAGCGAATGCGGTGAATTTAGCTGGGGTGTTCATAGTTAATCTCATAATGTGCTCGGATTTGTAGCGAAAGATCACCTTGGCTTTTGAGCTCGCTCCAGACTGACTGAAGCCAGCACTGCAAACTTGGGGTCCGGCTGTGTGAAACGAAGCGAGGCTGAATCGAGCCCGTGTGAAGCGAAGAGAAATGATCAGGCCAGCATTCCTCTCACAGTAACGTAATGACACACCATGAGTGACGTACGCTGTGCGCTACGCACTGCTGACAGAGGGAGACAGACACATTACTCAAATAGTAGTAGTGGTATCACTCCAAATTTTTTTCAGTGTATGAACAGTCTGAGTGTCTTGGGTTGCTCTTTAATGTGGAATAAGTTTGTCTTGAATCAATTCAAAACGTCACTGATTATTTGAATTTGCAGTGAATGGAGCCAAAAACTTTGTGCCCACATTTACACAAAAAACATGGGAATTAGCAGATCAATTTACAAAGAACCATGCACCTGTGAGTTACATCACAGCTGAAGCCATAAGAGGTCAAATGGCAGAAGACCATTTTCAGTTACATATGCTAGTCATAGTTAATCCTAAAACCAAGTTAAGACACACTGTTCAGTTGTGGGCTGCTCGGACCCAAGATAAGTGGTACCGCTGGTCCCAGGTGCTTAACCAAGCCAGGGGCGCCGAATTCACTTAAGAAGTGGGGGGGCCAAAAAGTGCCGCGTTGGGTGTTCAACTCATTCACAATGCCACTATTCCGTGCACCTTAGCCATGCCCCTATATTGCAACACTTACGGTATAAAAAATAAAAAGACGTTTGGCTCATTCCCGTTAACCCAGACACTCATGCCCCAAATCCATCACCTCTTCTTTAAAACTAATGCTTTGGACTTTTCGTTTCAATGTACATCATGAATTAACGCGTAGTGAAGTCCGTGGCTGGGTAGGCAGGATCAGCCAGAGCGTAAATCGCATAGAACATGCATGCATGCAAAAATATATATTTAGTAGAACTCATTATTAAATCCACTGCAAAATCAATTAAGCTTTTTACATCGGCGGATTGGAGCGCGCACACTATTACTTGCTCATTGTAATCGTGCACACTTATGCATGTACTTTTTCCACTCAGAATAAAACGTTTTCGCTATTATTACTACATAAATACTAATCTGACAGAATTTAAGGTTTGCACGTTCCTCAGTGTTATAGACCTACGTAAAACACACTAAGGGTTACTACACTATTTCATTCAATAATATAAAGTTTCCTATTTCTTTCTTAACAGTATCATCTTAAAAATATTATCTTAATAATGGTCATCATCAAGAACAATAAGGCATAATGAGCAAATGAACGACACATTAACATAACTTTATTCGGATGATCTGAAATTTTGTGAACAGCAAGAAATTGTGGGAACAATAATCAGTGAGCGAGTGGACATCGTAAAAACCATTAACCTGCGCTCACACTCATGGCCATTACCCAGAAACACTTGCTGTCTCAATGACGATGTCAACAGCAAAATAAAATTATCATTGTTTGTTTTATTAAGCATTTTCCAAAAAGAAATCTAAATTATTTAATGTCATAACGACTTATGTTCAATTAAAATTATGAATAATGTGCTGTGATGACATCGACTTTCCAGCACCATGACTGAGAAATGAATGCAGTTGTAGTGGTATAAATATCCAGTAGCACACAGCAATGCAATAGGTTTGACTGTGGGTCTTGTATCATGTGAGAAGTTCAGTTTTGAAAGATACCTATGCTGGCAACGGTCGGGACCCGACACTGTCGTGAGTGTGCCTATCATGGTCCCCCCCGCCATTGGGGTCCTAGTGCCATTGCACTCACTGCGCCGCCTATTGTTACGCCAATGGGAAGAGAAGCGCTGTGCCTAAATGATGCCCATTGAAGACAGCGTGACAATAGACTATGCATGCGCAAACCTCCTGAACAGTTTATGCTTACAAAGAAAGTGGGAGGAGGGTAAAAGTGGGGGGGCCAATGGCCCCCTGGCCCCCCCCCTTTCCGGCGCCAGTGAACTAAGCACTTAATCAGGGCGTGCCTGGACGTGTGTCTATATACCATGACCTGGAAATCATTGCCCGCACATATGGAATGTGCAGTAGAGTAGAGAGATAGCTAGTCTCTTCATTCAGTGCCATAGTTACATTGTAACCAATAGGCTCTATAGGGAACATTATACTGCTGGTGTTACAGTCACTGATGGTCACTGAAAAAACATTGTCCAGAACTCCCTCAAAAAATCTGACGGTGGCACTGATGCTGCAGAAGAGGAAATATTTCAAGAAAGTGGAAAAGAATATCTGCACAGCAATGCACTGCAAACAAAAAAAAAAATAGAAAGAAAGCAAAGCACGTCTAATTATGGAAAATAAGTCAGATAATTTGTATAAATACATTGAGGTGTGAAAACAAAAAAAAATTCCTGTGTGTCACTGGTTAAATACATTTTTTTCCCTCATTTAAAAATCACTAATAGACATCTAAATAATGCGCAAAAATATGTGTCGGTATGCCTTCAAGGATAAATTTTATCAGCCTGCTTTTTATTTTTTTATTTCCTGTTTGTTATAGTCCGGACCAAAAATCAAATTAGGAGTCAGAAATGCGATTTAACTGGTAATTTATTGACAGCAGCACGGAAATGATGAGATGGAACCCCGGAGAGAATGAGAGACAGTTCAGCACAGATGTAATAGGCCTTGCTCGGGCTGCAGTCTCTGGCCAGTGGCTTCTGGGATGCAGCCAGATTTTCTGTGGCTCGCCACCACTAAACTGCCCACGAAGAGGAATATGGTTGCTTGAGAGGAACTCGTTCCCAGTCCTGGATTTGGGTCAGGGTTTGAAGCTTGGTCCAGACAAACTTGACAAAGAGAGCGGACTTGGAAGGATTAACAAGGATGCAGTCCCAGTCCTGAACCCTGGAATTGGAAGCCTGTTCTAGAAAACTAGAGTTGATGAACAGGACTGAATTAAGCCAACTAGAGCCAAGTCCCAATCCTGGATCCTGATTTTGAATTGAAGCCTAACTTGAATGAATTTAACTGATTTAAGCTTAATTCAAATTATCTAAATGACAATAAAGGTTACTGAGAGAATTGGCCGTCAATAAAGTACGAGTTGCATTCAACTAAGAGTTTCCACTAACAATACAGACTGGTTCTAAGCACAAATAGCTCATGACAATCCAGCAAACTGCAACACCGAGAAGGGGGCTTCACTACCTGTCGTATGGTTATCAGAGGGTAACCACGTGACAAGATGCAGCCGAGGGTGGGGAAACATACAAGATCACAATAGACATACAATTAATAGACAAGCAAGTTGCTAACTTGGAAGAGGCACGAAAGGAATTCAGACGAGGGCTGTGAAGCTTATTATTCAGCCACAAGTTTTAGGCTTGAATTTTTGACGCTTAGTTTCTTTCTTTATCTGTTCACTGTCTTCCAAAATGAAATTTCTGCCTCCTGAAAATGGGTAATGGACACGGCTAATGAATGAAAACTATTTTACCATACATGCCATTTTAAAATGCTGAGAAACTTCCATTAGGATTCATTATGAACGGACTGCTAAAGGCTGGCTTCAGAAGCTAAATGCTTAAAAGAGAAAGCCATATTTATTATTGTTGGGGTTTTCTGGAAAGAACAGGTTCGGTTACACACAAGTATTAATGATCATAATTAGTATTAATAGAATCATTAATATTAATAGGATTGCTAATATGAGTTAATAGCAGCGGGGCACCACCCTGGGATCAGGGACCAATAACCAAACCAACATTTTAGTCTCAAAGGAATTGTTTAAGCCAAAATGTCAATATTAGAATGTGTACATTTGTGGAATTAGCAATGAAGAGTGAAATTCAAACACTGGACCTCCCGACCAGCTGTTACCGCAATAAACATGCACAAATAATCACAGGGAGCTGTTCAGAGATTAAAACAGAGTTTATTTAACTTTGGTAACACTGATGGTAATCAATAATACTTTAGTCACAAACATCTATTATTTCTCCAACTACCACGAAAAACGGCTACATGTACAAGCAACTAAGATTGAGGGTAACAGACACTGCACACGTGAGGGCACAAAAGGGAACAAGGAAGGGAAAAGGGAGAGCAAAATGGCGACGCAGTCACGTGATTACGTCACCCGGTGGAGGAGCGGGACAAAGGAAGAGCAAGATGGCTGAAGCAGCCACGTGAGTGGACACGTCACTAAAAAAGAGGGAAGAGGAAATGGGAGAGCAAGATGGCCGACGTAACCACGTGCGTGGATACGTCACTCGAAAACGATGACTGGGAAAGTCGAAGGGGGAGGAGCGGAGCACAATGAGGACCGCGGTTCAGCGCACTTTAATGGCAAGATGCGTGAGGCCAGCGAAGTTGCGCTCCCATGCACTCCGTAGCCCACATTCAGGTGTGTGATGCGTGTGGGTGTACGAGTATGTAGGTTAGTCAGAGAGAGACGAAGAGAAATAAAAGGAGATGAGCAACAACGAGGCACAAGCAACGTAAAGGGTTCTCGCAGCAACTGTGCTTTATCATACAGGAGCCAGACGAGCGAACTGGGGCTCGTTCGCCGTGATCCTGATTCCTTTGCTGATGAAGTTAGCTAGCTTTATCCGCTCGGCGGCAGACCACACAATCAAACAACAGCTACAGAATAAGCACAAACTGATGGCACGCGAGTAAAACTCAGCAGACTCAGCGGTCTGCAAAATCGATGATAAGAACAGAAATACAAATTGGAACAAAAATGTAATAACACGCTAATACTAATCTCTGCCCAGACAAAAGCCTCTTACTTTATAAGAAAAGTCTGTGCGCTGTTTGGCAGAGTTTCCTCGGGCTCCTACGTGACGATGGGGCTGGCAGTTGGTGCGTCCACGGCGAGGTGATCCACACGCGGGGCAGAGCAGGATGCAGCGGGTGTAGGCATTATTCTTCTCGTTCTTGAAGAATAACGGATGCTCCGTATCTCCTTCTTTTGAGGAAGGCCAGAATCAGAAGTGCTTCACTGATCCAAAAGTAATACTAATAAAAATTAAAACTGGGAAACAGTTTGCTGCTCTCCTGCTAGTGGGGAATGTGGCCTAGATTAAAAAAAAGTAATACAAATGTTTGCGTTACAGACACCTCCTATAGCGACTCGCGTCACAGTGGAAAGGTGCAGTAAGGAGGTGTGTTCTGAGTCCTATAATCCCCTTGACGTCATGGCTGTGTCTTAGGGATCCCCTGGGGTGTCCACGGCTCTTTTCCAATGGGACACCAGAGTTTGAATTCAACCCAAACTTCGCACCTAGGTGCAAGGTGCAAAGCCTGATGGGGTTTTGGCGGAATTCCATTGTTAGGCTTTAGACTTTTCATGTAGGCCTTTCTTTGTTTAGCCATGAAGTGAGGTCCCAACATTATTAAATACATTTTGTATCATTGCATGGTAAATATGCCATTGATGTCATCGCAAATGTTTGCACAAAAATGTTAAATCCCAAGGAGCACATCCCACATGCTATTATTATTATATATTTATGATTTGCATTAATTACAGGGCAAATATCTGCTGCAGTAAATTAAAATATTAACTGTCCAGCCACACAGTGACAGCTGTATACAAAATATCTATGACGTACGTTTCTTTAATAACATAATACATGGAAATAACCACCTTTTTTGACTGTATAAAAAGAAACCTTCTTTCATGACATTCCATGTCCCAAGACCCAGTTTCCATAACTGGGGCCCGGAACACCAAGGTCTCCTCCTTTGTCTGCCACCTGGTCTACGCTGCATCCTCGCGGGTGGTGGACCCACAGGGAGGTGGTTCCCCGTGGCCTCTTTGGGCAAAGCACGTCCGAGTCCTGGGAAAACCCTGGCCACCAGGTGCTCACCTAGGAGCTTCCCTCTTAGGTGTGGCTCCAGGAGGGGGCCCCGGTATCCCTATTCTGGCCGAGGTTTTCTTATTTCCCACGTGTTTTTCTATTGGTGTCTAGTATATCCCATTTTGTCTGGCCCCTTGCCTGGAACCAATTCACCATGGGAAAACTTATGAGGAGCTGATGGTCTGGGCAATGTCCCTCCCAAGATCCAAGGGGTTGCAGTTTTTGTTGGACTTTGCCATGGCTGTGCCTTTTCACCAATTTTGTTCCTGATTTTCATGGATAGGATATCAAGGTGGAGCCTAGTGGAGGGCATCCAGTTTGGTGACCTTAGGATCACATCTCTGCGGTTTTCAGATGATGCAGTGCTGTTTGCTTCATTAGCCTGTGACGTCCAACATGCACTGGAGCGATTTATAGCCAAATGTGAAGCAGTCAGAATGAGGATCAGCTCCTCCAAATCTGAGGCCATGGTTCTCTGCTGGAAAAAGGTGGATTGTCCCCTCTGAGCCGGGGGTGAGTTGCTTCTAGTGTTGGGGGTCTAGTGAGACCCGACAAAAGTCGCCAATATCATCTTCACGGTGAATCGGCAGCGAGAATTGATTCCAATTTTGATGTTCTTGTGGATTGAAAAACTTACCTAGGCCTACCTGATTCCATGAAGAATTCTGAAATAAAGGGTTTTATTGACCCAAACTTTATGTTGTATTCAAGTTTTGAACGACAAAGCTATCAAATAGATATAATTTTTATATCTCTCTCCAAACTCGTCCAGAGCCATATCAAATTTGTTGGCTATGTTGCTAGCCATATGGTTAGATGATGCAATATCCTACAATAAAGAGTAATACAAAGTCATATGAAGGAAAGACTTGTCTTTCTCCGAAATTCTAACAAACAAGCAGACTCAGAAATAATGAAAAACGCAAATGAACCAAGCTACTATTTAGTCTCAGGAGAGTGGTTTTGGTTGAAAGTTGATTAGCTTGAAACAAAAATTTATCACTTACACTTGATTGCTTTGTTGTATTACCCCAGAACTACACATTAAAGTTTAGCGTTATTCAACTTCATGTCACCTCTCGAAATTACCTGCTGTTGTCCCAAAGGTCATTGTGCTGTATTTTCAGAACAACTTCCTTAAAGTACTTAAAATAAAAAAAGTGCAGTAGATGGCGATATTGGTTTAAAAGGGAAAATGTCCTTATATTAAGCTACAGGAGTGTAATTCAGTATCTTTGAAGCAAGTTAACTATGATTGTGATCCAGTGCTGAATTGGAGTCATATCACGTCAATATCTAGGCAAATGTAGTCTCAATGATCTGCTGTTATGTATTCATGTTCCACATACCATGAAATCGCTTCTAACTCAAGAATTGAATCAGATTTGTATCCGAAAATCGATTTTGGAAATTGAAACCGATTCCCAACACTAGTTGCTAGCCCAAGTGGAGGAGTTTAAGTATCTTGGGGTCTTGCTCAGGAATGAGGGTAGTGTAGCCTAGTAGTCAGAAAAAGCAACATAAAAAAAATTGTCAGACATACAGGTCTCTTTTAGAATAGCTACTTCCTTAGTTATTGTCTTTTGGCACTCTCTAGTGGGTCAATTCGGCAGTTGCAAAATTAATGCAAGAAACGAGACTGATTAAGGAAGTCAATTGTAATGGAAAAAACATGGTCGGAACAGCAAGCCATATTTCACGAAAGTTAGCTCGTTCTTGGAAAATGAACGTTATGAACATAGCTTTGTGTTCGTGCGCTAGACCTAGAGGAAGGTAGCTGTGCATAAGTAGTAACATGCAAGCTACTGTTTTTTTTCTTTATCTGAATGGTTGAATTCAAGCTACGTTGGTTGCGCAGGAAGTGGAACTGTGACCTTGCCTGCTAAGAGAGATTTGAGCATTGTTGGAGCACCAGCAGGCTGCTATGGTGCGGAGAGCTTTTAAACACTGATTGAAGTTGATAACCGAACTATGATAAATGAGTTTTTCATTTAAACTACCAAAGAAAAGTTGAACAACAGCCACAGTGCTGCTGACCTCGTCCAAATGGCGTGTGTATATCCAAATATTTCGGTAAGTTAGTCGTTTGCTAAACAAAGGGCTAGCACTCTGGTTGTTGCTAAACTTGAGAATTGCTGCTAACCTCTTCAATTTTCGATGCATTATGTGTTAAAAACCAGCTGAAATGTGTTAAATAGCTGATGAAGCTATCAATGGTATGGAATTACTTAAAAGATTGGGTATCTTGCATTTACAAAAAAAATGTGTTAGCTGTGGCTAATTGAACTAGTTACATGCTAAAACGATTGTTTTACCTAATTACTGTTGATTGTTGCAATTGTTACGTTATTGATGAGTTATGTCTTAAGCTGGATAGATAAAGTTCTGAGGTAAGATGTGCATGTTGGATGCTTTCAAGCTGTATTGTTTGTGAGATATGTGCAGCAAACTGCAATATTGTGTGATTGTATTCTCAGAAAAGATATGGGGGAGCTGTTGGTATAGGCAGCTGAGTGATTGCTCTGCACATTTTGTGCAGGCTGGTTTTTTTTGTTGATCAGACTGCCCTAGGAGCAGAACTGTGCTGATCGAGTTGGCGTCTTTGAATGTCCTCCTGGTTTCCATCCACGCCATAATAATCTCATTTCAACTGGATCGTCGTTATCATCCTCTTCATTTCTTATTACCAATACTCGTCGGATTGGACTGCATCTTCATCCTCATAGGAGTCAGTACGGACAATTCGCATTACTAACAGTGGCGGTAGGAACTCGAGTGCGGGAAAAAAAGAAAAGAAGAGAAAACCTTCTGGAACAGGATTGAACATTCTTGGAATTTAATTCTATATTCATTTGTTAATTCCTAGAAAAGTGTCCATTTATAGATCTCATTTTTGGTTGGTCTGTTGAGTCATAAACATTCAAATTTCAGGATTGGGTTATACTGGGCATAAACCTGATTGCTTTAGTAAATTAGGCTGTCATATTGAGAAATTTCTTGTGCAATATTGGGCTTTTGGTGAAAAATTAACTATTCAAGTAAATAAAAATTCAAGTAAAGTGGCGCAAAATTTCTAGTAAGTTGAAATTGGTTTTTTTGCATGTGCAATTTTGGTCAATTCTATTACAAAATTTTATTGTTAGAGGAAAAAAAACATCGATATTGTTGCACTGCTTTAACTGGAAGAGAATAAGGGTCATTGAAGAACCAATAATATACTACCGTTGAGTATAAAGATCTGCAGTTGTTGGTGTGAGTTACTAAGGGATGGATTAAAAAGGGTTAATATGTACTCTACTGTTTTCATCATGCACTAGTCTCCTCTTAGAACCTAGACCCTTAGATATACCTGCAATACTTGGCACCAGGCAAGCGCCTAGTGTAGGGTTACAAAAGTGGCGAGCCAGCCAGGAGATATTAGAGTATGCGGAAATAAGTTTCTTCCTTATTTTCACTGAGGTTGACATTGTAGCCTCACACCAACACTGACAAAAGACGATTGTAATTGTGTTTTTGAGAAAAAACATGGAACTTTGTAACAGATATGACTTACGCGGACCGAATTCTCTTATTGTAACTGGTATTGACAATTCTTATTCAGTAAAAGAAATCAAAGACTTTGAACTAAATGGAGAAATTGCAAAAGTTGTTAAGGTGCCAGATGAGCCAAGGCAACCAACTGGGAGACCACTAATAGAGTATTCTTCAGAGAGGGCAATTCCACAATTGGATCCTGCAGCTGACTGTTCGAGAAATATGTCAAGACAAGCTAGGCAGGGAATTTGCTCAAAGATACTTAAGTGAGCTGCGATCTCTACATCGAAACAGTAAAGCAGGTTTTCTCAATGTGCTGGAGAATGAGCTTCACTCCCTCCAGTTTGACATGCATCCTCCTCAGTTAAGAGACACTCACTCGCCCCCTCGGCAGCCAAGCTTTACCCCTTACCCTGAACAGTTGATTAATGATAATCAGTATGGTTCAATGGGATCTGCTCATAGCCCCTTACGTGTGATTGATGACCAAGCCCATGATCACAGTCATCACAAAATTCCAGGGGAAGGACTAACTGCCACTACCACGGGTCCTCCTCCTTTGGGTACATCTAACAACCCACCGCGCATTAGTGAGACCATATTTAACCCCCCGCATATCCAAAAGGTGGTGGTTGAGCTTGTAATGTGCAGTGAATCATCAACCCCCACCTATAGTCAAAGCAGAATTCGAACATTCTCAGGCAGGCTTCCTAAGCCAAATGGAGAAGTTGATTATGATGGCTGGCGCACACAAGTTGAGCTCCTCCTTTGTGACTCCTCGTTATCTGAAAATCAAAAGATCAGGAGAGTACTGGAGAGCTTACTTAGCCCTGCAGCTGACATTTTTAAGCCTCTGGGCATTAGTGCAGCCCTCAGTTCCGACCTTGGACAGCTTGAAGCTGCATTTGGGATGATGGAGGATGGCGAGGAGCTGTTTGCTAGCTTTTTGAGCTCCAATCAGAATCCTGGAGAGAAACCCTCTGCTTATCCTAATAGGCTTCAGGTTTTACGAACTAAGGCTATTTCTAGAGGGGGAGTTACAGCAAATGAATCGGGCAGACATCTACTCCAACAGTTCTGTCGAGGTTGCTGGGACCAGAGCTTGATTGTCGGTCTCCAGCTTGAGCACTAAAAAAGTAACCCTCCATCTTTTGCTGAGCTGCTCCTTTTGCTGAGGACAGAGAAAGATAGATGCTCTGCAAAACTTGAAAGAATGCGAAAACACTTGGGAAATACTAAGGCTATGACACACACCCACTCAGCCTTTAGCATGCCAACTTATGATCATGGCCTTGAAACTAGTGTTCCAAAGAAGCAAGACAACACACAAAAGTTGGAGAAAGAGGTTGCTGAGCTAAGAAAACAATTAGCAGCATTGACTCAGAAAGGGAAGTGTGACACAAAAGAACCTGACACTAGCTGCAGTCCCATAAAAAAGAAAAGCAGCACATAGGGCGACTGTCTCATTGCTAGCACTGTAAACCCGCAAACGGTCCTTAAGGCTTCTGCATATCCGAAGCCATGGCTCTGCTTCAAATGTGGTCAGGATGGTCACATAGCAGCTAAATGTGATAATGAAGCAAACCCTGACCTTGTCTGCAAAAAGAATTCAGAACTTAGACTCAGGCGTGAGAATTACCAAATGAAACTGGAAGCTTCCCAGCATTCTTTAAACTTGTAGCAGCACCTGTTGTGGGACAACTGGGAGCTGACTACAATGATCTGACAAGTCCCACCCTAATGACACAAAGAACTAATAAAAAAATCTGTGTTGAGACCCAATGGGTTGGGTAACAAAACCAATTCTAACTTGCCTGATGGTCTTGTTAGTCCATGCTGCGCTGCCACAGTTTCAATTGAAGGCATGAAGTGTGAGTCTATTCTGGACACAGGTTCACAGGTCACAACTCTCTCTGAAACACTTCATGCCTTATATTTGTCTACCTTGCCGATACAACCCATTCATTGCCTACTTGAAATCGAAGGCGCTGGAGGGCAAACAGTACCTTACGTTGGGTATGTGGAAGTGAGTCTAACCATTCCCCACACTGTTACTGGTATGGAAGAGGGGTTGACTGTCTTAGCTCTAATAGTCCCTGAATGCCAGTTTAACAGTAAGATACCATTGTTAGTTGGCACTAATGTTCTGCTACAGCTATACCAGCTTGCTGTAGCGCATGAAGGATCCAACTTCTTAACGAGGTCAGACAATTATGCATTACTTCTCCAGCACGTGGCCTATGGCAGTAGGGGTGAAAGCAAAACTTGTCCTGTGAAATTGCATGGGAAGAGTCCCATTTCCATTCTTCCCAGACAGAGAGTTCAGGTCATGGAAGATGTCAGAATTGACAAGAAAAATCTTAACACCTCCTTTGTCCTAGAGCCACCTGTGACACTTTCACTGCCTGGTGGTTTAATGCTTGAATGTGCACTTTTGAACATTTCCTGCAAGGCTTCCTGTAAGGTTCCTGCAGTCATCCAGAATATGACGAGCCACAGTGTTACCTTACAGCCAAAAAATGTCATTGCTGAGATTTCTGTGGCAGCTTGTGTCATGCCCTTGAGTTCTGAACCATCCATCTTGCCTAGTTCCGAGCCTGCAAATGAGGAGACTACCAAGAAACTCGATTTTAACCTTGATAATCCACTTCTTGGAGATGAGTGGAAAAGGCGCATCACAGACAAGTTGCATTCCATTAGAGACGTTTTTGCTGTTGATGAGATGTCTTATGGGCACACTACTGCAGTAAAGCGTCATATTAGGCTTAGAGATGAAACCCCTTTTAAGGAGAGGCTCAGACTCATACATCCCAGTGATCGTGAAGCTTTCAAACAACACTTGAGAGAGCTTCTTGATGCTGGGATAATCAGGGAATCTGAAAGTCCATTTGCATCCCCACTCGTTTTAGTAAAGAAAAAGAATGGAAAAATATGACTGCGTGTACATTATAGAAAACTAAATACATGCACCATAAAGGATGCTTATGCTCTTCCAAATATCGAAGAGACCTTTTCAGCATTAAGTGGTGCAAAATGGTTTTCCGTGATGGACCTAAAATTTGGGTACTATCAGGTAGAAATGGTCGAAGAAGACAAGCACAAGACTGCGTTCATATGTCCTTTGGGCTTCTGGGAATTTAACAGGATGCAACAGGGCATTACTAATGCTCCCTCCACCTTCTAACGCCTCATGGAAAGGTGCCTTGGAGATTTACATCTGAACGAAGTGCTTGTGTTTTGAGACGACTTGATTGTTTTCTTCGCAACACTTGAGGAGCATGAGGCTTGGCTCATAAGAGTACTGCAGCGCGTCAAAGTCTATGGCCTGAAATTATCCCCTGAGAAGTGTCACTTTTTTAAGTCCTCAGTGAAGTATCTTGGCTATGTGGTAGATACCCAGGGTGTTCACACAGATCCGGAAAAGATTTCTACTTTGAAAACTTAGCCTTATCCAACAAACAGAGATGAGCTTGAGAGGTTTTTGGGCTTTGCTGGTTATTATCGGCGTTTTTTTGAAGGCTATTCCAAGATAGCTAAGCCTTTGAACGCCCATAAAGCTGGATGCAATCGCCCACGCAAAAGAGGGAAGATGTATAAGAGACTTTGTTCCAAAGGTCCTGTGAACTCTCGTGTTCCTAATGGGGATGAGTGGACCTCTGAATGTAACCTTGCTTTGAAGACCCTGGTTGAGATGCTGACGTCTGCCCCAGTCCTTCGCGGACCCAAAGCTCCCTTATGTGTTGCACACTGAAGCTAGTGGAGAGGGTCTTGGTGCTGCACTTTATCAGGAGCAGGGCGAGAAGCTGAGGGTTATTGCTTATGCTAGCCGAGGGCTGTCCAAGAGTGAAAAAAACTACCCCATCCACAAGTTGGAGTACTTGGCATTGAAGTGGGCGATTTGTGAGAAGTTTAATGATTATCTCTATGGGTCAGAGTTTGTCGTTTTAACTGATAACAACCTGCTCACTTACGTCCTCACTTCTGCTAAGTTGGATGCCGCTGGACATTGCTGGTTAGCGGCTTTGTCAACCTATAAGTTCAGCATAAAATATCGGGTGGTTCTTGCAAATAAGGATGCGGATGAGTTGTCCAGGCGACCCCATAGTCCAGCTCGAGAGGATGATGCTTTCTTAAGGGAAAAGGAAAGAATTGATGACTTCAAAAATCGTGTTTTGAATAATGTTTCTGGCGTGATTTCCAGTGAGGTAATCCCTGCTGTATGTCAGCATCACTGTAGAGATACATGTTTTGATGTATTAGACTATCCATCTTGCCGAATCTCTGGCCCTGGATGCATCTGCCATACCTGATTGTTTTGCAAATCTTGGACAAGACACCATACTAGGCATGAAAAAAGAGGTCTGGTATAGGTATCAAAGGGAAGACCCAGCTCTCGGGAGGGTCATTTCCTTCCTTGAGTCAGCATATAAGCCACACTTCAAACAGCTGAGTCGCAAGCCCTCTGAGGTCAGACTATTTCTTAGAGAGTGGAAGAAGCTTCAAATTTCAGATGGAGTGTCGTATTGGAAATGCACTGACCATGGCAGTGAAGTCTATCAGCTTGTCCTTCCCCAGCAATTCCAAGACCGTGCGATGAGGGGCATACACGAAGAAGTTGGCCATTTGGGGGTCCAATGTGCCCTCAGCCTTGCTCGTACTAGGTTTTATTGGCCTAAAATGGTGAGGGACATTGAGGAAAGATGTCAAACACGTGAAAGGTGCTTTAGAAGGAAAGCCAGTCCACAAAAAGCAGCACCTATGCGGAACATACTGACTACCTATCCTCTAGAATTGGTGTGCATGGACTATTTGTCAGTAGAGCCTGACAGTCGTGATACAAGAAACATTTTGGTCATCACTGACCATTTCACCAAATTTGCAGTAGCGGTACCAACAAGAGACCAAAAGGCAAAGACAACTGCTAAGGTGCTTTGGGAAACTTCATAGCCCCTTATGGTTTCCCTAGCCGTCTTCATAGTGACCAAGGACGGGACTTTGAATCCCACAACATAAGGGAATTATGCTCAGTCATAGGAGCGGAAAAGGTGCGCACTACCCCTTATCACCCACAAGGGAACCCTGTCAAGCGATTCAATCGCACACTTTTAGGTATGCTTGGAACCCTGGAGAAGAAAGATAAATATCACTGGAGAGACTATGTGAAGCCACTTGTACACGCATAAAATTGCGCGAGGAATGACACTACTGGCTACTCACCTTACAAATTAATGTTTGGCAGACAGCCTGCATTACCAGTCAACTTCATCCTGGGAACTAGTCCCACAGGAGGATCTTACTGTTCTCATTCTGAGTATGTTCACAAACTGCGTCAGCATCTGCAGGAAAGCTATAGCCTAACTGCTGAAAGTGCTCGAAAGAGAGGGGAACAAAACAAAGTAAGATTTGACGCCAAAGTCAGGGCAGCTGAACTAGTCAAAGGAGATCGATTGTTAGTGTGAAATGTTAGCATTCGAGGCAAACATAAATTGGCTGCCAGATGGGAGCAAACCGTTCATGTTGTGGTGAAGAGAATCAATGATGGACCCGTCTATGTAGTCAAGCCTGAGCGAGGCAACGGTCCCCACCGCACACTACATAGAGATCTTCTTCTGCCCTGTGGTTTCCTGCCCATTGATTTAACTCCAGAAGACAAGAAGGGAACTGAAGAACCCAAGAGGAAAAGCCTGAGAGGCAAGTAGGTTTCAAACCAGGAATTGGATCAGAGTGATCAGGAAAGTGACATGAATGATGACAAAGATTATTTCGAGAGGGTCATAGAAGTAACAACAAAACCCCCCTTGTGAAAATTGCAGGAGATGGGTTAAATTCACAGCCATTGACTGACTGGTCTAAATCCTCAGGCTGTTGAATTCACCCCTGAAATCCCTAGTATCCTGCCTAAGGAAATGCAATCTGACCATCCAGTCAAAGAGCCTAAGTCAGTCACAGAGATTGAAAACCGCGCCAATGCTTATCCTGCAACATCCCCTGATCATGTCATCATAGACATTCCTGAACCCGACATGCAAAACCTTCAAAACGAAAAGCCAACACCAGAGATAACAGAGCAGGTGCAGGACAAAAATATATCATATGTATCAGGGAAAGGATATGATATTCAGCCAAGATATGTAACTTCATCTCAAGGTGAACCTATAGAACCTAGGTGTTCTAACAGAGAGAGACATCCGCCTCACAGATTTACCTCCGACAAGCTAGGAAAGCCCCTGATCCTTGCTCTGAGTTCTTTCTTTGAAAGTTTACAGGCTATTCTTCCCCAGTCTCATACCAGTCTTAGTAGCACTCACTTAGACAATTGCACGCATGTAGGGACTCATGCAGTTTAGAGGGGGAGAGTGTAGCCTAGTAGTCAGAACAAGCAACATAAAAAAATTGTCAGACATACAGGTCTCTTTTAGAATAGCTACTTCCTTAGTTATTGTCTTTTGGCGCTCTCTAGTGGGTCAATTCTGCAGTTGCAAAATTAATGCAAGAAACGAGACTGATTAAGGAAGTCAATTGTAATGGAAAAAAAATGGTCGGAACAGCGAGCCATATTTTGAGAAAGTCACGAAAATGAGCTCGTTCTTGGAAAATGAACGTTATGAACATAACTTTGTGTTTGTGCGCTAGACCTAGAGGAAGGTAGCTGTGCATAAGTAGTAACATACGAGCTACTGTTTTTTTTCTTTATCTGAATGGTTGAATTCAAGCTACGTTGGTTGCGCAGGAAGTGGAACTGTGACCTTGCCTGCTAAGAGAGATTTGAGCATTGTTGGAGCACCAGCAGGCTGCTATGGTGCAGAGAGCTTTTAAACACTGATTGAAGTTGATAACCGAACTATGATAAATGAGTTTTTCATTTAAACTACCAAAGAAAAGTAGAATAACAGCCACAGTGCTGCTGACCTCGTCCAAATGGCGTGTGTATATCCAAATATTTCAGTAAGTTAGTCACTGGCTAAACAAAGGGCTAGCACTCTGGTTGTTGCTAAACTTGAGAATTGCTGCTAAACTCTTCAATTTTCGATGTATTATGTGTTAAAAACCAGCCGAAATGTGTTAAATAGCTGAGGAAGCTATCAATGGTATGGAATTACTTAAAAGATTGGGTATCCTGCATTTACAAAAAAAATGTGTTAGTCACTGGCTAATTGAACTAGTTACATGCTAAAACGATTGTTTTACCTAATTACTGTTGATTGTTGCAATTGTTACATTATTGATGAGTTATGTCTTAAGCTGGATAGATAAAGTTCTGACGTAAGATGTGCATGTTGGATGCTTTCAAACTGTGTTTGTGAGATATGTGCAGCAAACTGCGATATTGTGTGATTGCATTCTCAGAAAAGATATGGGGGAGCTGTTGGTATAGGTGGCTGAGTGATTGCTCTGCACATTTTGTGCAGGCTGGTTTTTTTTGTTGTTCAGACTGCACTAGGAGCAGAACTGTGCTGATCGAGTTGCCGTCCTTGAATGTCCTCCTGGTTTCCATCCGCGCCATAATAATCTCATTTCAACTGGATCGTCGTTATCATCCTCTTCATCCCTCATTACCACTACTCGTCGGATTGGACTGCATCTTCATCCTCATGGGAGTCAGTACGGACAATTCACAATACCAACAGTGGCGGTAGGAACTCGAGTGCGGGAAAAAAGAAAAGAAGAGAAAACCTTCTGGAACAGGATTGAACATTCTTGGAATTTAATTCTATATTCATTTGTTAATTCCTAGAAAAGCGTATTGTCCATTTATAGATCTCATTTTGGGTTGGTCTGTTGAGTCATAAACATTCAAATTTCAGGATTGGGTTATACTGGACGTGAACCTAATTGCTTTATTAAATTAGGCTGTCATATTGAGAAATTTCTTGTGCCATATTGGGCTTTTGGTGAAAAATTAACTTTTCAAGTAAATTAAAATTCAAGTAAAGCGGCGCAAAATTTCTATTAAGTTGGAATTAGTTTTTGCATGTGCAATTTTGGTCAATTCTATTACCAAATTTTATTGTTAGAGGAAAAAAACATCGATATTGTTACACTGCTTTAACTGGAGGAGAATAAGTGTCATTGAAGAACCAATAATATACTACCGTTGAGTATAAAGATCTGCAGTTGTTGGTGTGAGTAACTAAGGGAAGGATTAAAAAGGGTTAATGTGTACTCTACTGTTTTCATCATGCGCTAGTCTCCTCTTAGAACGTAGACCCGTGGATATACCTGCAATACTTGGCACCAGGCAAGCGCCTAGTGTGGGGTTATAGTAGGATGGAGTGCGAGATTGACAGGGCGATTGGTGCGACGTCTGCAGTGATGCGGATGTTGTATAGTGTGTCGTGGATTAGGAGGAGCTGAGCCTAAAAGCGAAGCAATCAATTTACCTGTCAGTCTATTTCCAGCATGAAGAGATTGTTCAGCATGAGTTTATGGGGCTTTTTTTTTTTTTTAATGAGAGCTGAGTTTTCGATGTGTAACCTTTTATCCAATCACATTAAACGCTGTTTAGAGACTGATTAAAGTGATGTAACGCTAAACCAATAGCATATGAGCATTGCGTGTTACTAGGCAATAGAGGCAGAGCGGGACACGTAATTTCTTTTCCAGGCAAGTACAGGGCTAATTACGATAAATAGGCGTATCTGTCGAGCTGACACTACACTCAGTGTCTCAAGTGTTGTTATACTGTTTCCTCTTTACATCTGTAATCCCCACGGTAGTGTACGTGAACGTTAATCAGGTCACTCCTCTCGGCCAAAGCTCAGGCCTTGGTGAATGTTGATAATAAGACAAATGTCAGGCAGTGTCAATGTGTTTGAAGCTCTTATATTGTTATTTTACATATTTCTGTATTATCACAGGCAGGCTACTTTCACAAAGTGCGTTAGGACCCCCCCGATAATTTCATTTTCCGGTGTGGCAATTTTTTGAGCTTTAAGCCCTGGCTCAAGTTCTTATGCAAGTTGCTGGATTATAAACTTACTTTCATGCAGGTTATCCTAGTCAGTGTCTAGTAGAAAAACTCTTTCGTCTAATGCAACTAGTACTTCAGTGACAGCATTTTACCCAAAAAGTCATGATAATACTTTCGATGATTTGAACAAACTGCCAGTCCTGGTTAGGGTCAAGGATTGGGACCAAGTTTAAGTTAACTCAATTCAAGTCTATTCCTGTTCCTGTACGCACGTTATCAGGAACAAGCCTCCAATTCTATTCAGGGTCCAAGACTGGGACCGCGTTCTTGTTAACCCATCCAGTTTGCTCTCCCTGTTCAGTTTGTCAGGAACAAGCTTCCAATCCTGAGCTGAAGCCAGGACAACATTCCCCTCAAGCAACCTCTCCATCCTCTGAAGCAGTTCAGGGCTGGTGGTGTAACACCTGGCAGAATCCCGGAAGCTCGGCCAGCAACAGCAGCTCAAACTTCGCCTATTACAACTGCGCTGAACTGTCGATGCTCCTCAGGGATCTGTCCCAGCTATCCTATCCTGGGGTTCCGATCCCTATCTATACCGTATTGCTGTCAATTAACTACCTTTTGGATTGCATTTCTGACTCCATGCTTGATTCTTGGTCAGGAGCATAACACTTATAGCAAAATGCATAATCTGTAATGATGACAACATTTAAAATATGAATGAAATATGGAATCTCAGTGCATATAATGGCCCTTGCCCACGCATTTAGGAAAACTCATACAGTATTATTGTATACAATTCTTTATTAATTTACAATAAAGCAAAATGATTGATATTACTAAGTAATGTCTACACTTATCAGTGGCGACTGGTCAGCAAGAAATAGAGGAGGCTCAAGACATCCCTTTCTTTCAATGACTGGTCTTGACCGGTCTGTATTTTTTAAATCAAAATTACATGAACTCAGAAAACGCTCAATCCTCACAGGTGTGGCCAGTTCTCCTCGTTAAGGTAAAATGAAAAATATAACAATATTCCAATGACAAAATTTAATTTTGATAAATGTGAGTCAGTTGTGTAGATTCTTGTTTATATTCTTCACTATGATTTAAACAATCATGAAGGGAAGGTTTCATGAAAGTACAGTGAATGTGAAGTTATGCCATTTTCCGAGCAATGTGCACATATTACTTTCAGTGGGCGGATGCTATCAGTAACTTTTTGATGGGTTGAAGTTTGGTGAGGCACATGGGTATAATAGCAGATGTCATTGAACAGAGTGAACAATGTAAACCACATTTTCTCAGACATTTAGCAAACATATTTTCCTTTAATGGTACAAGAAGCAAAAGAATGAAATAATTTATATCAAATACCATGAACCTACACGATATGGGTTAGCCGTATTTATTGATGGCATCTGCCCACTGAAAGTGATACTATGCGTCCGTTGCTCATGGCCCACAGCTGATTTGCGGTGTAAATACTGCGTGTGGAATGTGTAGGAATACCAGAAGTGCCACGGTTAGGGAAATATAGAGCCAAAAAAGGAGGCTGTCTGACGGCAAAGTAAAGCAGTGGAAAAAACTAGACATAGCACACACTTGAACTGATATTGATTTTTTTTTTCTTGGTTAGCCTACTTTTAGGTGGTTAAAATACATTGTTTCTGGCCCCGTCCACACCTAGTGTCCATGGTTTTTCTCCTGCCGTGTTCTCCTAACTGGAGGCCTGCTGACCACCATCTACTGTAAGTAATAGATTGACTATGGATAAGTACCTCATATAACCCCACTGCAAAAAATCCAAACTATCCCTTTTAAATGTGCTGCGTCCCGAAAACGGGACAGCAATCTTTAGTGGGTGAATTTGGTCATGATCTCAAAATCAACTCATGTCCTGGAAGAAGCCATGCAACTAGCATGAAACAAGTAACCTGCTATAAATGCCCTGGAGTCTGCAGAACAAACATCTACATCGTTTAGAGACCCTTAAGCAGAAACTTGCAGAAAACCTTGATATAAACAAATAGCTCGCCATTTCCCATTAGTACATACTGTATATTATCTACCAGTATTGCAGGAATTGCATGCTATACACCAAGTACTTGAATAAATTATCAGTTGATCTAATTAATATTTATTTCCAAGTCCTGTTTAAAAACAACAAGTTAATAAATGTTTCATTTCACAAACTGTGTGTTATTTTAATTTCAATAAGATGGCTGTTCTGTTAAAAACAAACTCATTAAAGTAAACTAATTGCAAATGGTTTATTCATAGACTTTTAAATTCTGAATGATCATTATGATCTTGTCCTCTGGGATGCATGGAAATGCTTGATCCTATTTTTCTTGTAAATAACTAAAGAATAATTAATAGCGACCATCTCTTCAAATACTGAATTGAGAAAACCCATGTTGTTTTTCTTATGTGCACATAGAATGCCTTTTCCCTTTCCATCCACACATAGAATACCATTCTCTGAGATCAAGTAATGAAACAAAGCCTGCCATCCTAAGCCTGGTATCTTACGTTTATGTGGCCACATACCCACACTCGACACTTTCACCCAGATATGATTTGTCCCTACAGATCAGTGACAGATCTGCCCCTGTACCTTACCGCAACTGGGGCAGCATTGTTTTCCAGAATCAGAGGGTGCCATTGTTTTGAAAGAACCCCCAAATTATCTCCTATCAAGGGCCCCCAAAAATCTAGGGACATCAGTGACTGCCTCCTCCTCCCATTCCTCCCCTCTTGAATGACCCCTAAAGCTGCAGAGTAGCTCACATATCAGCATCACATCACACAGGCCGCTGAAATGCAATTAACTAGGCTGTGCTATAGCGCTTCAGTCTCCAAGCACTTTGGGATTCTCGCCAGGCCAGTTCACCTAGAAAGAAAATCCATGGGTGCTTTTCCAAGGGCTGGTAGTGGGCAGAATGAGTTGCGGGTAGAATGCTTATAGTACAGTGGAGATACATTTTTGTCTTAATACACCTGAATTAAACAACTACACAGCTGTTCAGGGGTACAATTTTATGTACCCACACTGTGGCACAGGAATGTCATATTTCTATAATTTTGTGCATGAATTTTTCTGGTTGTGGCTAATTAATGTGCAACTGACAGTATGCTGTTGTTCAGAGGTGCTGGATATCACTCTCCTCTAGCTCCACAGGTTGCTTTGCACTTGAAACAATTGAAACTTGAGAATTCTTGCCTGATTTATAAGTTATTTGTGTCTCTCTGTGTTAACAATTCATAGTGATAAATAAGAGCTTTGAGTTTGCACCCAGAAGGCAATAAACAACAATATGCCAGTCATTATGCAAAAAGTAATTGTGCAACTGAGTGGTGTACTACAGCCAAAAGCAAAGCAGATGTTTTGATTCAGACCAGGGGCCGTATTACAGAAGCTTCCTAACTTGCGGATCCTACCTTAACTCATTGGTATCCATGGTTATTTGGGTTAGGATCTGATTTTGGAAAAAAAGCCATTACAGAAGAACAGTTCCTAAGTCAAATTTCCCATCCTATCTTACAATGGGAAAAGTGTATTACAGAAGCATCCTAACTGCCAAAAATCGTAAGTGAACTCTCCTAACTGTAGGATAACCAATAAGTCGTCCTAAGTTTCAGTATTGGCTATGGCTGGGGTCTTTTCTTGATTTTACAAAACCAACAAAATGTCAACAGACGAAACTTATTCACAGAGAGGCTAATGACAGACCCTAATGATGTGCATAGCTTTGATGACAAGATGCTAATTAGTCGATACCGGCTATGATTTTGCATTTAGCCGAACAATTGTGGCCAGCGTTGGAGAGACCAACCAGGCGACACGGTGCACTCCCGATTGTATTGTAATTTACCAATGCGCTGCGGTTTTTTTTTTTTTTTTTTTTTTCGCAAAGGGAGATTTTCAGAGTGAAGTTGCTGATCTGGCAAAAATATCTCAGCCAGCAATGTCACGCAACTTAATATGTAATTTAGCTTAGAATGCAAAGCCCATATGTAAAGCTATCCAAATACAAAAGTAATATAGGAGATCAGTAAAGACAAGAAACGTAGTTGCTAGTTAACATTGCAAAATTATAATATTACAACGCTGGCATCAGTTATTAATGTGACTTCATAATTTACCTTCCCGAGGAGATCAACAATACGGGGTAAGTGAGGGGGCACAGGAGGAGCCACCGCCAGTTTTTTTCTGCTCTTTGGAAATTTGAGCTGCCTTCTTTTTTGTATCACTTGAAAGGGTTGTAACTTTTTTTTTAAATTGCATCAACACACCACTGGATGCTGGATGTAGCTGAGACGGTCTCGGTTATCTTTTCCCACTCCCTCTCTTTTATTTCCTTTGTCAGTGTGTTGGAAATCTTCCCAAAAAGCACATCTTTGGATTTTTCGACAGATGGTACCAACACCTCTAACTCATTCATCTTAAAGTTTAGTGCCCGTCGTTTTTGCTCCATTTGTTTCCGTTATGTTTTCAATAATGAAAAAAAAACACGATTAACTGCTAACAGTTCCAATACAATGTTAAGCGCGGCTCGGTGAGAAAAGAAGCGTTGGTTGCTAGGTAACAGACATAAAAGTTGATAACCGATGCTGGATTGAGTACATAGGATTTCCTAACTTCAGATAAGATAGGATGAAGTAAGATAAGATATGATTCCTAAAGTTAGTTGGGATTTTTTTCTGTAATACCAAACTAGGAAAAAACCTATCTTAAACACTTCCTATCCTAAGTTAGGACTTAAGATAGGAAGTTTCTGTAATATGGCCCCTGGAACCAAATGCGGAGTCAGAGTACAATCCAATAGTAGAGTTTATTGACAGTGGTGCAGTATTGACTGAGAGACGGAGCCCTGAGCAGAATGACACAGATCAGCTCAGATGACACAGGCTTGGGTGCAAGGCGTGTATCCATGCCCAGCCAGTGGCAATCCAAGATACCTCATTTAAATTTTGGGGGTGATCGGGTCAAGGTCATCGGAAACGTCAAAAAAAAAAAAAAATTGCGATAACTTCCTTCAAATTCATCAGACTGACTTCAACTCAAAACCAAAATGTGCAAATTTAATTTTTCTTCAAACCAGATGCTGTATGATGGGTAGCTTTGATAATCACTGTAGCGGTTTGGGGTTAAATGTTGAGGGGGTCAAGGTCATTGATGAAAATAATATATTTTCCATTATAATTGAAAGACATTTGCAGATAGACAGATGTTTACTATTAGGAACTCCTTTATGGGCTTTTATTTGACACGATGACCTTTGACCTTGACTGACCTTGAAAGGTCAAACTGATGGTCACAGATTTTCAAAGAACTGTAAGTTGAAAATGATGATGTCACACTTGTAAAATTGAGCCTGGATGAAAAACACTATAGTAAGTGCTAGCAGGAGAGGTTTGTTTTCCCTGGCAACAGTCGTTAATAGTATAAATACAGAGATTCAGAATTTCCCATTTTACTTGGAAGAGGTAACCACTGCAAATATACACAGAACTAACACACTTAGGATATTGTATATCATTACTTGATTACATTTGATGAGGCTAGGCCCTGTTCCAACATAAAAAATTAACTGGGGAGGGAAAGCTATCAGGTGGCGGCAGTTTTTCCTTTATTCAATATTCAGCGTACATTATCTCATCATTATTACCTTTCCATGTTATGTGTCATTGTATACCACAGCGAGGATTGTTATTCATGTTTTGTGACAGCACAGGTATATGCTTTTACCGGGGTATTATCCTGTAGCTCATTCACCATAGATTGATAAATCTGAGCCACTCAACCACACCTGCGTGCACACACACACACACACGCACGCGCACACATGCAAACACTATACATGGCAGGTTGGTAAATAACATTCTATTAGCTTTTCTGGATTTTCCCTACCCTGGATTTCATTTCCTGAAAGATCCATTTTTCCATTTGTAATAGATGTGTGCTAGGAAGAACCATATTGTCATTTTGCCACATTTGCAGGAAAAGAAGTCCATGATTGAACACTAAAATGCCATTTAGCTACTGAAATGGCGATAAAAGAGGGACTTTCCACGCAGTAATTATCATCATCGGTGTATTATGTGATATCCTTGGAGGTCAGGCTAGGCATAGTAAAAAGGGCTTTTCCGAGAACAAAAGCGGGGATGTCAAGCCAAATGGATCAGGGCATGCAGGGCAGGTGCACTCTCTCAGACTTGGATGAAAAAGAAATTGGGAGAATCACCACTCACCAAGACCACAGGAACTAGGAATAAAATCCCTTGTAATTGCAGTTTGAGTTGAAAGACCAAAGACTTTGGACAATATAGTATAGCATTGGGATATGAAAGCAAGGAACTTAAATAAACAAAGACGACAATTAAAGTGAGAACAAGTGTGCACAGCACAGGGATTAACACCAGAGGAGGGTAATGAATGAGACTACAATTGAAAAAGGAGAAACAAGTAACAAAACAAAACCAAAACTGACAAAGACTGCTGGACTGTGGGGCAAAACAACAAAGGAAACATTTAAGTCATGACATGGGTATCAGGTGTAGATCATTTGATTATGGAGATTGTCCCTCAAAAAAAAAAAAAAAAAAAAAAACCCATCCAAATAGTAGGTCAAAATGCAAGTGCCCAAAACAGCCTATATTTCCATTGATGTGACAGCTGCTCCAGCTTAAATGGACAGAACAGTGGACTTTCTCAGGAGACAGTTGTTAAATTCCTGTTTCATTCTGCAAGTTTACATTTGCAACTGTGAGTCCAGACAGACTGTCATTTAAAAACCCAATCTTTTTCCCCTGACCCTAACCTTAACCTAACCCTAACCTGAAGAAGGCAACCTTTAATAGTAACTGTAACTAAAGCCACAATGTTTTCCTAGTTCGGTTATAAAAGGCGCAGACAAAATCTGATGCATATTTCTCGCTGCTGCTCGGACAGTAATTTTGGAAGCGCTCCTATGGGTCATATCCGTCATGTTAAAGGGTAGGTAAAAAAATAGCTGATATGGTTGTTTGGGTTGCAGGATGTGTTGGATTATGTCTGTTTAATTACCTCATTTGAACAATGAAGCATCCATGCCAAAGTAAACATTTTAAATATGAATGTGTCCTAAAGCATTTAGAGTTTGCAGTCAGGGAGCAAACAAATTGAACATAGGAGCATTTATACTTAATTTCAAGACAGACAATTCTCCATAGAACTGAATATAGATAGAGCTGAGATATAGCAAGTGTGTTGTTTGCTCATATTATACATTGTAATGCCCACACAGTCCTTCCTGCACTCATTGATTATGTTTACATGCACAGGAATTAATTTGATAATTGTGAATAACCAGATTTAGGTAACAGCCTAATTAAAGAGTTTACATGATTCTTCGTAACGCCTTTTCCCCATTAACTGGATTTTCATCGGTTTATTTGATAATAGGGTTGAAGCAGTTTCGTGCGGACATGGAGCAAGTGTAGACATGGAGCGTACGCGGAATTGAGCTCTTTCATTCGAAATTTGCTCTTGCCGCCTCTGCCCACTGTCAGACAAATTGAATGTGCATCATTTTATAGAGGTGTTAGCACTGAGAAAATCCATCTAAAAATGATATTTTGTTACGGTTTTTTTTTTCTGCATTGGTTCACTTGCAGATCATCTTAACAAGTCTTCTAACTTTTAGTGTTGGCTAAAAACAGAAGATGGTGTGATGAACTCCATGAGTACAGAACCTTTCACATAAGACTGCAGTCGGTATCCTTCCTGCCAGCTGGGACCACTCGTGGATGTTGGATTCAGGTGCAAAATAATGACTGGTGGGGGTGAGTGGTGCTGAAAGAATTCCCTGCTGCTGAATTGAGAGAGAATTTATGAATGTCTGGCTAGTCATTTGTTGGGCTATGTGGTTTGATGGATAGATTGATATGCCCTCAGGAAACAGCTGTGTTTGCACCTTGACCATTGGGGATTCGGGGGGAAATTGTACTTTTCAAATTAGGAAGCTGCTGAATGTAGAGTTGTTGCAAATCAGTTTGGGGTTCACAAATCCACGGTGAATAAGTTTGTATACCCATTCTGCTAGGAAATGATCTCAACAGTCATCCAGGATCTCAAAAATGCCTACAAGGAAGCATGCACAATTGCCCAGAGATTTGAGAACGAACACCTTATTCCACAAATGATTGGATGCGTCTACGGCAATCATATCCCTGTCTTGCCACCCACTGATGGATACAGGGATTTTGTAAACAGGAAAGACAGGCCCTCCTATGTTCTTCAAGGGGTTGTCGATGATAAATATTGGTTAGTTTCTGGTTTTGCCACCTCGCGTATGTCCAGCAGAGAAGAACACAATTATAACAAATTTCTTTGTACCCTAGACCCTCCAGATGTTAAATTATGTGCTATGGTTGGCTATGTTCTAAACTGTCAGAGAAAGTGGACATACAAGACTTACTATTACTATTGAAATATACTTAGCACCATTAAAAACGCAACAGTGAGGTATGTACTGTATTTGCGGCAAATTGAAGAATCGATTGATTTTCATTGTTTTTCCAGTGAGGCATGAGTATAAATAAAGAAAAGCGCGTGGTATTGTAAAGTGCAAATGATGCACCACCTCTCGGCGGCTGAGACCTGCCCGTAACATGCCAATGGCTCTTTTTCTCTCTCCTGTGTCACAAGCTGTTCCATTTTCTTGATGCAGTAGCATTTTCTTTTTTTTTTTTTGTTGGCTTTATGTAGGCTATTGACCACACTTAAAAGAACAAGTCAAGTGTCACTGCACACATCATGAACAGCTCAATGTTTGCTATTGCTGAAGTGCTTGGTGCGTTCACGTGGAGCGTGTCAGGATTGCAATACCATGCATTTTTCTTCATTTCCACTCATGACTCACTGGAAAAGCAATAAAAATCAATCGATTCTTCAATTTGCCGCAAATACAGTACATACCTCACCGTTGCGTTTTTAATGGCGCTAAGTATATGTCATCGTTTCAGTTTTTATGCCAGTCTAAAAATGTTTGAATATTCATCTCCTTCATGTGTTCCAACATGAACAGGATCTCGTTGTCACTCCAAAAATGATGTTTTCCACTGGCCACGTCATCCTCAGAGTTCAAAATTTGCAGTAGTCTGCTAGTCTGCACACTCGTAAAAATTACGGCTGACTAGTAAACTTGTCTTCAAACTAGCCCAAGTGTCTAGTAAAGTATTGTTGACTACCAATAAATTGTAAATTTGTTTGTGCTCACGTTGCCACATTGCAGACAAAAGTCAACTTCTGGAAAGATTGCATAATACATGGCGTAAGTTTAAATCACTTAGCCACCGTATACCTGTGTTTCCAATGTTTGTTTTTGATATTGCTCCATTACGTAGCTAGGTATATTAAATATATTAATGATGATGACAATGACGATTTCTAGATGTGCGAATTGCTGAAAAAAACTGCAAATTATTGTGTGATGGTCGAAATCCAGACCATCCCACATTGGAATTTGAGGATCGACCGACTTTAGACTAGATCTGAAAATTGCTTACATTCTTAGAATCTAAAAAAAAAAAAAAAATTCAGTGTAAATTAGAGAATGGTCTCCACTCTTAAGCGATGTATGGACTTTAACCCATTATTATGAAGGGATTTTGGGCACTTCTTGTATTGTTGTATCACTGTAGTGTACTGTTATGCAAATACTCGGCAGTGGTCAAACATGAGCGCTGACAACACTGATTCTAACCCAACAATTGTATCACAACAATTCCATTCACTTTATTTTCATAGAACTTTCGCAGTATTGTCAATTGTTTTCAAATGAATGTCATTTTTGTTACATAAAACAAGCACAGATGCAAGCATTTAGTCTTTACTCATACAGAATTATATTTTGTTATTGAAGTTTTTCAAAAGATCATTGAAGCATGGCTTCATCATATCGTTCTTGTATAACTATGATTAAATCAAAGAAATTGCATTCCAAACCTCATAGATATACATAATATATTGCCCATTCGTAACGCAAATCAACAAATGCATTTTCTTCTGTTTTTCCATTGAATGAAAGCTTGTTTTCATCATTGTGTTGGGCCATGTCTCATTCGCTGAATGTCAATTAACCTTTATTCGCCATGTTAACAGGTTTTTTTCACCGAATATACATTTTCACCGGTGTTTAATTATAGTTTTGAAAATAATTATAAATAGACCAACCAGCATTTTAAATCATGTCCATACTTGGCAAGGATTTCTCTTTGTCTTAGGTGAAGGGCTTTGAAATTTGAAGTTTTCATTGTTTGCTATTAATTATAAAGAAGTTACTTTTGGTTTGACTGAAGGGTTTGTGTCATCTGTCTCTTACGTTTATTAGCATGATTGATTATTAGTATTCAGGATTAAAACAAAATTGGAGTTAATTTAGCACTGGTGTGAGTTTCAGTTAAAAAAAAAAAAAAAAAAATTTGAGATACAGATATCTTAGGCCGCGTTCAGACTGCAGGCGAATCTGATTCAAATCGGATTCCTTCTCAAATCCGATTTTTAGGGCTGACTGTCCACACAGTTTTTAGTGTCCAAATCGGATATGGCTCTGTTCAGACTGGGCCACATTATTGACCGATCTGACAGGTTGCTGTAGTAACGACGTCGGAGCGGAGGCGTAATCCGGCGCGTGTATTGTGTGACGTCATATAATTGCGACAGGGACAAGAACAACAACAACAAACATGATGGAGGCAGGTTACCTCAGTATATTGGCCTTATCACTGTCCAGTAGAGGTGCAGAACATCTCAGACGCACCAGACATTCGCAACGCCGCAGGAGGCTGGTAGAATTATACACAACAATGGTTCGTGCTGCTCTCACTGCAGGCGTTACTGTGCAGCGACAAGTGTGGTGCCACCCGAAGAGCTACGACTGGTGGGAAAAAGTAGTCCTTGTCAGTTACGATGACCAATGGCTTGCCAATTTCAGAATGTGCCGAGCAACGTTTGATATGCTGACTGATCGCTTACGACCAAGGCTCACACGCCTGGACGCGCACCTCAGGCGGGCAATAGCGGTGGATAAACGTGTCGCGGTTGCCCTGTGGTGGTTGGCCACAGGGTCAGGGTACCGCACCGTCGTGCACCTTTTTGGCATCGGTAAGGCAACGGTGTGCGTGGTCGTCCATGAGGTGTGTACCGCCTTGACTGCTCTGCAAAAAGAGTACATCAAGATTCCTGTGGGAGATCACCTGCAGCGCATCGTCCGGGGCTTCCTAACGCGATGGGGCTACCCTCGCTGTGGGGGATGCATCGATGGGACGCACATCCCGGTGATAGCACCCCAACACAACCACACCGAATACTTCAACAGAAAAGGATGGCATTCCGTTATCCTTCAGGCAGTGTGTGATCATCAGTCCAGGTAACAGTTATTGTTTTTACTACTACTGAGCAATAGGATGCTAATCTGAAAAAATGTCATGTTTATAGCCACTTTCGAAATAGGTCCCTGCTCATCACTGTGGGCACATCAACTCTGCAAAAACTCAAAATAAAACCAAGAATATTTGTCTTATTTCTTATCGTAAAGCAAGTTTTTGACTATAAATAACTTGGTTTGATTCTTGGTTTGATTTTGAGTTTTTGCAGAGTTGATGTGCCCACAGCAATTAGCAGGGACCTATTTCAAAAGTGGCAATAAACATTACATTTTTTTTGTTTTTGCAGTGAAAACATAGCCTAATGAAGCATTTGAAATGGTAGCCTAATATCCATCTGTAGTATGCAGCCTAAATATACATTAAAGTTATTATTATTTAATAACTACATCTTTCTCTATCCATGGTATGTTATCATTGCCACAGGTTCACAAACATCAACGTGGGATATCTAGGGAGTGTTCATGACTGCAGGGTGTTGCGGAACTCTGACCTTTACAGAAGAGGCGAGGGGGGAACTCTCTTCCCACAAGTAAGTGTTAATGGTGTTTTTGGTAAACATCATTTATGTGGACCAGTCACATTACACATCAATTTCCATGTTGTTCTATCACCTTAGGACACTGAAGTCATTTGTGGCACAGCAGTGCCCATCCTGCTCCTCGGTGATCCAGCCCGTCCTCTGCGTAGCTGGATCATGAAGGGATACCCAGAGGGTGGGCTGTTAGAGGACCAACGCCACTCCAACTATTGCCTAAGCAGAGCCAGAAAGACGATTGAGTGTTCATTTGGAAGACTTATGAGCAGATGGCGATGCTTGAGCAAGCAGCTGGATGTGGACATCATGAATGTGCCTTATGTCATCACAGGTACCTACAGATAACTTACTGTATATGTCATTCTTTTCTTTAGTCTTTCTTATTCGTAGCATATAGGAGCCAACAATAACTGTTCGGTGCACAGTGCCTCTTTTGACATACATGTGACAAATAAATGTGAAACCTTATGAAACAAAAACCAAGGTGGTCTTGCTGTTTGTGAAAAATACAAACAAATAAGGAAAAAAAAATACTGTGGCACTCCTGTCTCCAGGTAAAAGAATATAAAGTACATTTATTCAGAGCAAGGCAGCAAGACAGACCTACACCAACTAAACACTTCTTCAGGGTTTGACAAACAATGCATCAATTTCAATTAAATACAGGTGAGGTTAGCATTCTGACAAAAATACGTAAACAACACAGGGCACTGAAGGTGCAGGTCATGTGGACGTGTCAAAAAAAAAGTGCATGTCACAAAGAGCATATATGACATATAAGAAAAAAACAAACTGACAACCTCCACATCGATAAAGTCTAATAATAATGTCACTTTATCTTTACAGCTTGCTGTGTTCTACACAACGTGTGTGAAGTCCAAGAGGATGTTTGTGAAGACCACAATGTCTTTGAGGACAACCAGGAGGATGCACCAGAACCAATGACAGAGTCCACTGACAACGCTGAGAACCTCGTCGGGCCACAGAGAGTGAGGGAGGCACTTACACGCTATTTCCGTGAAGTGTCTAACTAGGGTTACTTTACTACAGACACCTTGCCTTCAGTTATCTAAATATGTTCTTGCATTACCTTTACAAAATACCCACTTGAGAGGAAAAGAGGAACAGACTAGATTTTTTTTTTCCTACACTTTGTCTTCATTAAAGTGCAACTTGAACATTCAAAGTGCAGTCACAGTTAACTTCCTTGTTGTTCATTGTCAGTGAAAAACCTTTTTTTCTGAAACAAAATGTGACATTCATGTAATAAAACTTAATTGAATACTTGAACACATTTTTTGTATTATTGAACAAGTTTGCATTCCTAAAACGGTTTGCTTCACTTCAAAGCTTCAACTGAAAAATCAGAAACTGCCTAGTTGTTTGGCTGACTTATGTTTGCCTATCATGAGGAAAAGTTAGTTGGTCGTCAAGGAGGTCTTGCAAATAAGATGTTTGAGGTAGGGTATGTAGAGGCTGAGGCATCCTTGGCAGATATGTGTGCTGCTGGGTGCGAGACCCCTGTTGATAAGGTGGCAATACTGGCTGGAACTGTGGTGGCTGGTGTGATGCTCCTGGGGGAAAGGAAGAGTGGTGGCTGGGAGGAACTGGGGTACAGCGCTGAGATTGTCCATCCTTGATGAGCTGGCCAAGAAGGGTCATCATCACCATTTCATGTTGGTGCTGTGCGGCCTGCATCTGGAGTAACACATGATTGTCCTTTTCCAGCACCCATTTTTTTTGCAAAAACATCCAAAGCTGCCTCCATCTTGTTTTTTTCGCTTACGGCTTGTTGTGGTCTCTGAAAAGGATATAGATGTTATAGACCAATTTTGCTTCTTTTTTTTACTCCTTCTATTGTCTGTCTACCCCTCCTACTGCGTCTACAATATATCTACCTATTGTGTCTGTCGATCTGTCCGTCTACCCTGGTGTCTGTCTGTATACCCCTCCTTGTATGTGTCTGTCAGTCTGTCTGTCTACCCCTCCTAAAGTGTCTCTCTGTCTGTATACCCCTTCAAGTGTTGGTTAGTTATGAACATAAATCCATGGTTTGTGAACCTACAGTACTGTAACTACTAAGCAGGTTGTACTTTAGGTTAATGAAATTTCTTGAGTGCTGCATATTACGTCATGAAGGTAATCATAACCCACAACCCCAACATTAATGACATAATATGCTGCTTTCAGCAGATATTTCAATCACTCAAAATCAAAATTGCAACTACTAGACAATCACAAATTATCACTTGATAATTAAACAGTAGCTAGTAATTGATCTGATGCATCATAACATGTTTATGAATATGACTTACCACGTTCTGAAGTAATTCCAGTGTTTCCACTTCCAGAGGTGACGGAAGGAGTTCCAGAGTGGTTTGAAGAGTGTCCAGAAGTTCCACTCACAGAGGAAGCTGGACTTGGACTTCTGATGTTTGACACCGATGTATCAGCAGACTCAGAATGTTTGGGCTCTTCTAGGAAAACATGGATAGATACCAAGTTTGAGCTCAAGCAGTTAAGTTACCAAGAGAAATGGGTGGCTTTAACAATTGTATAAGCTAATGGGCTTTATGCACAGCCCCACCACTTCCTGAATTTAAGCCAGCTCCTTTATTTCCTGTTTTACATTATTGGACCAACTGATTAATCCAGGTGTGTCTGACCATTGTTGTGACTAGCACTGAGGTCAGACACACCTGGATTAATCAGTTAGTCCAAGACAGGAGCTGGCTTAAGTTCAGGAAGTAGTGGAGCTGTGCATAAAGCCTATTAGTTAGTTGTAACATAACATTATGATAGCAGTAACACAACACTGAAGCTTCCATCAGGAATTATCTTCCAGCTTCCATCAGGAATGTCAAACCAGGACTGGATTACAAAGGAGACTCCATAGTTTCATAAAAACACACTTTCAGATTTGTGAAACCTTTATTCTATTTGTGAAAATGCAAAAAGGGACCATCTCACACTTTTTCCCTAGACTTTACCCCAAATGTACCTTTTTTATACTTTCACGGCTAGAGTAATGGTTTAACAAATCTGAAAGTGTGTTTTCATGAAACTGTGGAGTCTCCTTTGAAACCTAGTGCTGGATTGACAAGTCAGTAACGTTATTGGTTTAGGATCTGGACCTTGTCAAAGCTGGAAAGAAACATGCTAACTTCAGCGTCGTTAACAGTAACTCAATTTGTAGCTGAGTAATCAGCACTAGCTGGAGCTAACATGCGAGCACGTAAGTATGTGAGAGGTTACCAACTTTACTATACCATTACATTAGCCACCACACAGCAGTTTAACCTAACGTTACTCACCTGCATCGCTGCTATTCAAATCCTCCTCCTCGCCTTCTTCGTTGGGAGCAGAGCTGTTCAGCACCATCAGTGGGCGAACACTGGGCTTGTCCCCAAGGATGCTGTCTAATAAGTCATAAAAGGGGAAATTGTTTCGCCCTCCCCCACTTTTGTTGTTGTTATCCTTGATCTCTTTATATTTTGTTTTTAAACTTTTTATCTTCCTCTGGCACTGTACCCACGTCCGCCTGAATCCCCTTTCTCTCAAAGAACGCAAAATACTTTCATAAATCGACTTATCGTGATACATGCCATCGAGCTTCACTTGAACGGAGCCATCTCCCCACAGCGTAATGAGGCATTTCGTTTCGTCTTCTGTCCAAGGACTGAGGTTTTTGACTTCTTCCATTGACTGCTCCATTCTGTGGATATGTAGCTCCACAACTCGAAATAGGCGGGCGGTCAGAGGACGGTCTGGCGCATTGGGTCTGGCGTCGCGTGGAGTGACGTCATGGACAGTCAAAACCGATCTGAGTGGTTGGAGCCGTTCAGACTGAGACGCATCTGTCCAAATGCGATTTGAAACTACCTCCCGAAGGTGGTTTCGATCTGGTTTGCAAAAATTGGATTCCATGTGATTTGTGACTGTTCAGACTTCAAAAGAGCCGTCCGGTTCCAATCTAGATTGGCTAAAAATCGGATTTTGGCTGGCAGTCTGAATGCGGCCTTATTGGCGCTGTAAAAAAGACTGTCCAGTAAAAGATGGGGAGGACGAGTAAACCTGAGTGATTACTAGACCGGATGTCAAGTGAAAAAAAAAATCCAATTTCTATCCCTGCATCCTTCTTTTGTAACTCTAATCACCAACTAAACAGAACAAAACCGTTACATCCGGGTCACAAGCATCCGACTGGACTCAGACCTTTTTTAATACTCGCTCGCATAAAAATAGAAAACCTAATGAAATCAGACTAGGGCAAAATAAATCAAAAGATTGAGCAGATACCTTGGTGTTTAAATTGGGTTATGCTCATTCCAATTCATGACCTTAATTTGAGTCAGGTTTAGGTATTTATGTGAGCTTCCATCATTGGGGTATTGCCTTAATCATGTTAAAATCGGGTTATTAGTGTGAATGTAAATGTACCCCCTGTCACCAGAGTGCTTATCACTGGCACCTATGGCTCGTTTACTGCACGACCTGTTGCCCATTATCATGGAGTCTTCGCTCCCTATTTATTACCGCAGTTTCCCCGTATTCCACCACCAGTCTTGTTGAACCTATTCCAGTTCACAGCAGAACCTAATGTTCACATCCCATTCAGGGCTGCCTGCCTTTATGACCTTTTCTTATTGCTGGTTTTTGATCTCTTGCCCATTTATTTTGTACCATTGCCTGCACTACTATAAATGTCTTCAAACTGCACCTGTATTCAACCCCGATGACTGCACTACATACATTAGCAACTGGGCTAGGAAGTCACAGACTCACAAAGTAATAACGAATTAACAGTGAACTTCTTTTGTGCATGGGTTAGATCCCAAGTTTTTGTGCCTTGTTACACTTCACTGCAACATTGTTGCATAGCTTTTTCATATGTACTCTTTGAACAGTTGATGTGACATCATTCTCTTCTATAGATGACAAAACATCTCAGCAATTCTTTGAGACTCCACCAAGCTTTCTGGTATACAAGTGCCAGTTTCCGCATACTGCTTTATGTGAAAATTCTTTACTTGAGGCACAATGAGCTGAATTTGAGTCAGTCAATAGTATATTATGAGTTCATTTATTAATTTTAATCAGGACAGACGCATTTGAACTGTGAAATTTCTGTAAATAACGTGATTTCACATGCATTTTCAAAGCTTGTCTCTTGTATGACTAAAACAAGCCATGAAAAAAAAGCAAAATTTTGATCGAGTAACACAATATCAAGATTCTCTCATCTGCCAGTTACATACTGCCCATCAATTTAAGCAATCAGGCTTGTCTTGGACTGTTATCAATGGCATGTAAAGATGCTGGCTCATGTGCTTCCGCATTACAATGGGATTGCTTGATTTTCATCAAAGTAGCCCCCCACATGATAACTGTCGTGATCACTGGGGCATATTGGCTCAGATGTGTAATAAGCGCAGAAGGCATGGTTGTGGCAAGGTTCTTGATGTCTGCCCATAGATGGCGGCCTGAAATTGATTATGTGGGAGCTTGTCCGTCGTTGCATTAATCAATGTTTAATGGTCAGTTCCCAAAAAAAAAAAACTTACAAAATGGAGGGGAAAGTAACAAAGAGTAAGGATATTTTTTTGTTCCTTTTGAGGACTGAAATTTGAAATATTTTGCCATGCAATCGTTTATCATGCAAGAGCATGTCATGACTTGGTGCTGAAAGATGTTAGCAGGACACCAGGAGGCTGATGGAATGAGGACCCATGTGCAGGAAGGATGGATAAAGAATGTGTACAAACAAAAACAAAAGTACAAAACTTCAGGAAAACAAAAAGGGAGTGCATTAAACAAAAGTGTGAAACTGACTATGGCTCCCTGCCCATGAAGGGGAGAGCTAAGGTCTAAATAGAGAGGGGAAAGATGATTAACTAAAGAGGAACAGGTGAGAAAATTAACTGAGAGTGCAGGGGGGAAGATTGAATAACTGACTGAGGGCAGGTAGCCAGGATCTGGAATGCCAAAGGGGAGGGGCATTACACATGTCTATTGTTTAACTGTAAGAAGAGGGACATAAGAAAACTCATGCAGAACGCTCCTATGACAGTCACTGTCTAGTGCCTATGTCAGTCCATTAGGCTTCATTTTCTGAAGTGTGCCATGGCTTCTTGCACGTACCAGCTTTGAAAATGAACAAGAAGTAATATCAATAGTATTCTGTTCCAGCCATTCAATTAAAACCTATTCAGTATGTGAGACCATAATATTCATGAAGTGTGATAAGCCAAGAGTAGTTGTAACAAAATAAATTACCAATTTAAAGTATAATTTGAAAATTAAGCTGGGGTTTATGAGACGCTCATTTTAGTATGTAATGCTCCTAACCATTATTAGTGCAGGTTGGAACCCTGGCCAAGGTCATAGCTAATATACTGTATACAGAGGCACAGTGATGACCTTGTACTTGTAGATTTGGGGGGTGGGTGAAGTATTTTAGTCAAATAAGCCTGCAAGACGCTGGCAATGTCTCTTTTCATGTCCTTTCAGGTTTTGTTTTTTTTTTTGTTTGTTTTCAAATGAATTTATACCAAAAACTGGCCACTGGCCTTGCCCCACCTCTCTCAACACCCAGATATAAAGGTTATTAAAGGTTTTTGAAATGATCTGACTACAGACAAAAGCTGCAGGATTAATTCTGAACTGTCTTGGGTTGTACTATCAGCTCAGATATTTCCCAGATATACCCTGAAAGATACAGCAGTGTTCTTTTGCTGGCAAAAAATAAATTAAATTAAAGCTGCAAGCAGCGATGAACGGGCCCTCGCAGCTCCACGCATGTTGGGACATGAAGCGGCCGCCACCTCTTTGAAACGTGAAGTTTCAGGCAGATTCGAACATGTACACTGAAGTTAAAGCAGCTTACTTGTAATGGTGAGACATTGATGTTCACAGTACTGCCACAGCAAGGCCATTTAACGATACATCACAATCTTCATAAAACAGCATTATCAAGGTCCTGAGGCTATTCTAATCACATTTGAGTTGGATCTGCTGAACCTGCTACGAGTAGCGCGTAAAAGTGTGAAACATGTATTTTCCTGTTGCCAGCAGGTGGTGCTATCATCAAGTTGGGATATTGTCATATAGACGTGTTCACGGCGGGACTCAAACATGTGAAGTTTGGGGCAGATTGGACGATACACACTGAAGTAACACCGACTTCCTGTTTCATGGCGAACACTGGAAATTCGACACCGCACCACCGGCACGCTGTTTAACACTGACTGGATCTTTTGTTAACTTTTGGTCAGAAACTGGTCTGGATGACACACCAATTTTGAAGTCGATCTGATAAATCCTGCAGGAGGAGTTTGTTAAAATACAAAGAGTGCAGAAGGCAAAAAATGGGCACTTAATTAAAAATGGCCGACTTCCTCTTGAGTTTAGGCTGTGGCTCCAAGAGACTTTTTTGTGCGTCTAGGCATGGTTCATGTACGCATCGATTTTCGTGCATGTCGGTGAAACGTGGCGCAGGGGCTGATGTTTAAAGGGCGTGGCCAAGCCATTTGGCCACGCCCCTCAACAAAATTCATATCACATGTTCAGGCCTGGACCGTTAAACACATGTGAATTTCAGACAGATTTGACCAAGGACACTGAAGTTAAGGCCACTTTCCTGCGTTTTGGCGAAACATCAACTTCGCGGTGCTCTGGGCGCAACGCCGTTTGACGATACATCATGATCTTCGCAATGTAGCATTACCAAGGTATTAAGGCCTCGTTGTCCAAATTGGAGTGAGATATGTCGAATGTGCTCAGAGCAGCACCTCAAACTGTAAAACATGTCAGGGGGTGGTATGACAATTATCAAATCTTTTCATATATGTGTGTTCAGGGCGGGACTATTCTCAAAGATGTGAGGTTTGGTGCAGATCGGACCATTAAGGCTAAAGTTATAGCAATTTCGTGTTTCATGGCAAAACATCAGACTTTGGCGCCACCTTACGGCCACGCCCTTCAACGATAGCGTGATCTTTTAAGAACTTTTAAACACAAATTTGTCTAGATGGTACACAGCAAGTTTGAAGTCATTGTGAGTAATCCTGTAGGAGGAGTTTGTTAAGATACAAAGCGTGCGAAACGCAAAAAATGGCCACTTAATTCAAAATGGCCGACTTTCTGTCGGGTTTAGGCTACGGCTCCAGAGACTTTTTTGTGCGTCCAAGTGTGATACATACGTGTACTGATTTTCGTGCATGTCGGTGAAACGTGCTTTTGGGGCTTGTCTTTAGATGGCGCTATAGAGCCAATTCGTCTCACACACCGCCAAGACCCCTAAAACACGTAAATTTTCACTGCAACTGATGCAACCACCAAATTTGGTGAGTTTTCCAGTATGTGAAAGCCCCCAAATAAGCGATTTATTAGCATAAATAATAATAAGAAGAAGATTTAATAATAATAATAATAATAATCCAAGCAAAAGCAATAGGGTCCTCGCACCATTTGGTGCTCGGGCCCTAATTAGCAAACCAAAGGCCGGGGTTAAATATGTAGGGTACTACCTCATTGACAAACACTGGAACCTATCTGAACCTTTATAACTCAGAGTGCTCTCCCTACCTTTCTCAGGGAAACCCCAAAAGCTACACTGCCCATGAAGGATCCTGGATGTAGACCAAACCCACAAGAATATAAAGATGTAAATAAAACCCTAGGGCAGCACAGTGGTGCAGTGAGTGCCACTGCTGCCTCACAGCAAGACAGTCATGGATTCGAATTCAGCCTGGGGCCTTTCTGTATAGAGTTTGCATGTTTTTCCCGTGTTTGTGTGGGTTTCCTCTGGTAAAGACATGGATGTCAGTGGAATTAGAGACCCTAGATTGCCTGTGAGTATGAGTGAGTAAGTGAATGGTGCGTGTGCCCTGCAATAGATTGGCCAGCTGTCCAAGGTGTGTCCCTGTCTCTCACCCTAAGTCAGCTGGGATAGGGTTAAGTTCCTCTGCAACCCTAGCGAGGAAGAAGCCGTTGGGATAATAAATGAATGGATGGATGGATGGATTGATAAATCCCTGACATTTCAATTATCAGCTTAAATTGTAAGCCACACAGATCTAATCTATCTGCCGCATTGTTGAGTATATATTCTGGAATACAGACGCAAGACAAATTAGAATACTTCATTTTTCTTCATGGCTTCATGACTGGGGGTGGTGAACACTGACAACTGCAGCTTGCTTATTTTTTAAAAAGCATTGGGTATGGGAAAACAGTAGCTCCAGAAATGAGCTTGAGAAAAAAGCCATATGTAAGCCTTTGCAAACCACAAATCAGTGGTAAAAAACATCAGTCTCTTTTGATATTTCTGAGCTTCATGCGGTATCATATTCAATATTAATCCAATATCACCCTTGGCTTGCTTCACATTATTTTATATGAGTTATAACTTTTCCCAGATATCTGAGGGCACTCAGAGTGGCATTTGATTTATTTTTGCACAGCAATAATTTACTATTTGCTGGATATATTCATGAACTTTACAAAGAGTAAATGATGAATAATTGCCAGGGGCACTTTTTATTTATTCACTATTTCCCAAGCATTGTCATCGCAGCACTGACAATTAACATGCAGAAATAAGTACTGATATGCATTACACAGATAGGCCTGAGGAAATAATGAGCGATAGAATGTCAATGAGCAAGGCTTTTTCGATCAGAACTGGTAATACCACGAAAGTATGAAAAAGCAAACCCCCACACACAAATGCACACACACATACACACGCAGTTAATGGCCCAGAAGACAGAGTCAGGTCCATAAATATTTAATATTTGTATTTGGACATTGATAACAAAGCTATCATTTTAGCTGCTGACCATAGAGTATTGGAGTTAAAATTACATGAAGAAAATAGGATCCGAGTGCTGAGTTTAGACTGAAATCTGATTGTATACACATCAGATTTTCGAACTCTGCAGTTCCATGGCTGGGTGTGTTTTAATACCTTATAGTTTCATTTAAAAGCAAACACATTAAAGGTCTACAGTTGATTTCACGTGTTGCGTTTGCCTTTGGAATCTGTTCCTGTAAACTCTCAGCATGAAATCCAAAGAGAGGTCACTGGCAGTAAGACAATCCATTATAAGGCTGAAAAATCAAAACAAAACCAGCAGAGAAAAGCAAAATAATTAGGTGTGACCAGCTGAAATATTTTGTATTTTCTTTCAAAAAAAAAGAAAAAAGAATGCACCGTTGAGCTCAGGAATACAAAAAAGGCCAGGAAGACCAAGGATAACACCTGTAGCGGAATACAAGAATTCTTTACCTGATTCAGAAAAGCCAAATCACAACAGTGGCCATTGGAGCGATGAAGAATGCAATATGTAATTCAAGATATTTCAATTCACAACCTTGTGGGGTATTTTTATTCATTGTTTATTTATGTAGCACTTTTCTCAAAGTAACAAAGTGCTTCACAAACTATTAAAACACAGTCCAAAAGAAGATAAACTCATTTTTAAAAATCACAAAGAAATAATAGCCTTTTTGAAGAAGAGATTTAAAAGAAGAGACAGGTTGAGCAAGCCGGATTTCAGCTGGTAGATCATTCCGGAGTTTGGGGGCACGGACGGCAATGGCCTGATAGCGTTAAGTCTTAAATTGGGCTCTGGGTACAACCAGCAAATGCAATTTCACTGATCTCAAATGACATTCAGGCTCATAGGCGGTCAGAAGGTCAATGATATACCTACACTTTAACGAATTGCTGTAAACTTACGAGGAAATTTCAACGGTAAGATCCTGTTATGTTAAATACAGGACAACCCTGTATAATTACGGTTTATAACATTATTTTACTGTATTATTGCTTCAAGGAAAGAAAACAGTAATTTCTTGTATTTTTTGAATTGCATTTTGGGAACTAGAAGGTAAGAGCACATGGTCAGAAGGAGAGTGGAGTTAGAGGTTGCATTGTGATCCATCTTCATCCTAACAATAAACAGGTGAGTGCCTTACTGCTTTGCTAGTGTGAATAGGCAAAAACCATCACTTACTAAGTTTGAAATCATTTGTAAGATTAGAGTTTGACATGACACACGAACACTGCAGGCTCACAGAGTGAGTAAATTCTTTGCCAGCTAACATTAGCTTGATCTTAACAGTTGCTAAAAGGGAAACCCCCACAAAACTTTCTTGTAATTTCAAATGTTGGTAGGGGTTGTTATGTGGGTCTGCAACGCGTTGAGACACATTAATAAACAAGCTGTGTTCGTGGAACACTGATGCCCCTGGCGGCAGGTTAAATTATTGCAGGTTAAAGTTTTTTTTTCCCCGCTGCAGACAAACAGATGGACGGACGGACGGACAGGTGGAAAACTAGGGGGCATATAAATGGCAACCTCCAAAAAGGCAGTTTTTGCAGCATAAATTGTGCGCTGCTCACAGCCTTGTAAATAAAACCGAATTGGTCTTTATAGTCATTTTCATGACGGGCACACACTATACAGGGCTGAATGTTTTTTAATGGCTCCGTTTGGATTGTGTGAATGATATGTGTTATCCAGGGGCGGCTTGTCCATTGAAGCAGATGAAGCAGACCTTCATAAAATAAATCACAAAAGTGAAAAATGGCACACATGGATTCAAAGTGCGCGTTTCATTCATTTAATGATTGATAACGTGCTACAGTTCCTACATAATCCAAGTACGAACTAAGCTGTACAAACACTGGCCCAGGTGGCCAAATTTAAAATGGCATGTGAAGCACAGCTTCATAGCTACATAAATTTCAATGGGTAAATCTGCATTTTTAATTGGTCAACGGACTGTTCAGTCCTGGAATGTGAAGCACTGCCTCACCTTTATAAATTAATTGTGCGTTTCCTCGTGTGTTCACATGAAGATGATTGACAATGCCCTGGCAACATTTCGTCAGTGGCTTCCCGTTGTTAGAACTACAGGTTAGTTATGCTAGGTTATTAGCTACACTAGTCAGACGAGAGATTTCTATGAGGTTTTAAAAGAAGCAGAACTGAACAATGTCCTTGCTTTCGGGAAAGTTCAACAATGCGGTCAACAGGATCATTACATGCTCACATTCTCTGAGCTATGAAGAGAAGGTGCAGTTCAAGCGAGAGGGCAGACCAACACCGGACTTGAATATGTTCCAGAAAAACGGGTCTGTTACACAAGTTTTTCGGCGGGACTGGTACGAGAACCATCGGTGGCTAACAGGAAGCAAAAAGAGAGACACTGATAATAGTATCAGTAATACAATACAGAGAATTATTTTTGCATTTTTTTGCTACTGTTTATTATGTCCTTGTCATACTGTTTAACTTATTTTCAGACTACCAATCATAAAATTATTTACAATTTGAACTGTCCTAGGAATTCGCCACAGCAGCTGATATGGAGAGACTCCTCGGCTGATACTTTGTGGTGTGTATGAAACTTTCTTATTCTTTATATGCTTAGATGAGCCACCAAAGTGTTTCTTTTCATTCACCAAGTGTTTTTCTTAACATTTCATGACTTCATAACACGTTAAAAAACTGTTATTGTGTTAGTCCTCTTTCATCCTCTGACTGCATTAGCGCTAGATATCGTTCCTCTCACTCATGCTCAGGTCATGTATTTATACCAATCTTGACAATTAAGACAAATGATGTGACAGAAGGTATTTTTACCTCTTGCGTCATCTTGTATTGTTTCGTTTTTCATATTTTGTGATCAGCTCACTACGGTTATACAATAGCCTAAACTAAGGTCTCAGTCCCTCACTTGTAGACTTGTGAGTATTGTATCAGTGACGGCAGCGTTCTTGCTCTCCTCTCACTGCATACTGTGTCTCCTTTCCTGTTGCCACAATTATAAGAGTGTGTTTGCTTTAACAAGAGGTTGACTAAGAATGTGGTCTCTCTGTTTTTTTTTTTTTTTTTTGGTCGAGTTTCAGGTGAAGCACCAGGTCGCTGCATTCACGGCTGGATGATCAGCATCGAGGGGCACATAATTTGTGAAGGCATTCAGCCATCCTTCGTCTCTGGGCTAGCTGCTCTCTTTTCCACGTTTTATATCTTTAATCTACAGTATGACGATGGTGCAGCAGCCACCCTGGAGTTCATTCAAAGGTCAGATGTTTAAGTTAGGGATGGGAATGATTAATTGGTGATCAATTATGATGTTTAAGACTTTCGTCAATCGCATGAAATTTGATTTATCAGATTTTGGTATCAAAGGCTGGCAAAGTTACTTTGCGACAGTACCTCTGCACATTGCAACTTCAGTTAATTCAGAGCAGCTGTTTTCTGCCGCTGGACTGACTGTAACCAGACTGCACTCACATCTCACCCCTGAGCCTACTGACATGCTTATTTTCTTCAACAAAGTTTTAGACAGTAACCTTACATGTAGGGGAGTAATTCTCTAAATCTACAGTTTGGTTCAGACTCAATTTATTAACCACGGTTCAATTCATACCCTGGCGAGGTTAAGTAAATCAACTACAATATGGAATATCAAGAACACTACAGAACAAATCAGCAAGAAGTTCAATGAAATATGTATATAATTACAGTATAATGTGTTTTTCAGCACCAACTCTGAACACACACTCTTGTTTTTCAGGCGGTTCATCGGGATCAACCCTGAGCATGGCACAAAGGCTGCGCGAGGCAAAGGGAAGGTCAGAAAGAGAGTTTCTGTCGGCCCTCCGGTCTCAAGTCTCCTAAAAAGACTTATGGACTTCGAATGGGACTTCATATAGTCAGTGACACACACACGTAGACACATATACACACACACACCTAGACATACACACATACACACACACGATAACAGCACTGAGTATCAATAGTTTAAATGCATTGTAATTATGCTGGGAAATGTGAAAAACAGAAAGATGACTGTGCAGTATGAACACCCAGATCTAAGTCAAATCGGGCAAACCTCAGTAGGCTAAACGGCTTCTCTTACTTCTCTTCTTTCTTACCTCATGAGCCCCTTTCATAGCACATAGCCAAGTTGATGTTTTCTTGAAGCAGGAGGGCTGGCTTCACTTAGTTAAAGGGCTGTCCAAACTTTTTGATGTGAAGAGATGAAGTCATACTTTGTGAAGTTGAAGTTGATAATTTGACTAATATAATTAGTAAAATCTTTAAGTTTTAATAAAGCCTGAAAATGAATGAAAATGCACTAAAAAAGACAAGTCTTTCAACTCTGGAACTCTTAAGGAAAAAAAAATGTTATGTCAATGTACTTGTTGGTGATACTTAGGTTTATAGCGATGCATTTTTTTTTTTACAAACAAATTTTTTGATATTTATTGTTTGTGTTATAATGTTCTTAGACAGCAACACTTGAAGCAAATTGCTGTTGTCAGGCCTAAACCAACTTTTTTTTTTTGTTATTTTAGTGTTTTAAGTAGAATTGGAGTTTTAAGTTATTCCCTATGTTATGAGAAAGTTTGATGATCCTAAGAACCATCAAACTCAAAAAACCCAATAAACAAATTGAAAATTTTGCAGTTTTTGTTAAACCTTGAAAAGTTGACCTTTTGCAGAAGATTTTGGCGGGACACAGCAATACTTAATACATACCTGTATGTATGTTTAATTTCAATAAAGAGACATGGTTTGAGAAGACACTTTGAAGTTTGATTGTCTTGACATTTTAAGTTGCAGTTTCAAAGGCTATGTTTACTTGTCACATTACATTACATTAAAACATGGTGTTTATAGCATAGCATGCAAGGAGTAATTTATCAAATCACTAGATTTTTAGGAAAATAAATATATTGTTAATTTTGCAACGGAAATGAATTAACAGAAAGGTGTAGTATTTTGCTACAATTCACAGTAAAAATCTGCAAATATACCTCTGAAGAAGAAGTGTAAATAAACGGAAATAAACTGCTAATCTTTTCAACAGTATTTTCCTGTTCAGGTTTAAAATAACAGCTTTTTGCTGTATTTACAAAAACAGTAGCAAACTGTAAATTTCAGCAACAGCAATATACTGTTAATTTTACAGTAACTTCCTGGCAACCCTACTGCCAGTTGTTTACAGTTTTTTAACAGGGAAATTTCTAAGAGTGTAGGGGGCTGATTTTGCAGAGCTTGAAAGTTAGAAACAAAATTTTAAAATCATTTTGGAAGTGGACTGGAAGCCAATGCAAGGAAGCCAGGATTGGGGTGATGTGATCTTTTTCTGAAGCACGTGATTAGTCGTGCTGCCGCATTGGCGGTGAAGGGAGGCCTGAGATAAACCAGAATAGATGGCATTACAGAAATCCAAAAGTGACAACACGAAGGCATGAACTACCCAATGTAAATCACCGAAGGATAAAAAGGATGTAATTTTAGAAATTAATCTCAGCTGTAGAAAACAAGTTGAACGAATTTCTTCACTTGAGTATCAAAGCAAAGATTGGAGTAAAAAACAGCACCTAGGTTGCTTGCAGTTAGCTTGACATTTTCTGAAAGGAGTCCAAGATTGCTTAATATGTTGCTTGAGGAATTTGGTGCTGCAATCAGAAGAATTTCTGTTTTGTCATCATTTAGTTTAAGCTCTTCCACCCAAACGCCCCTAGTGCCGGGGGCAATAAGTAAACATCATAAATAAGGCATGTTTACGAATAGCAGCATCGTCATGGAGCATATCCACTTAACGAGAAGTAACTCTGTGAAAAGCTCATGTTGACCATTTTTACCTCAACCAAACACAATGGACCTTTCCGACCAGTCAATCAAGTGCAGAATAACTACCAATCAGATTGCCTTATCTTACTAAGGTCCTGCCTGCCCCGACAGCACCACCATATTGTCCCACATGAAATGCAGTCATTAGCTGTGTGTAACAGGCAAGGTGTCTGACTTTTTCAGAAATAATTCTTAGATGCACTCGGGGAATGTGTAATACTGACGGAAGGTACCGTGGCTAAGGAGAGCTCAATTAATCCTTTTCCAAAGGCAAAACGCCGTTAGAAAAAGTGTTTGCGATGGATTAAGGCATGTGTAAAGCCTCACATGCAACTAAATGTGAATTAGATCAACAAACAAGGTAAACAAGTGAATCTGTTGCCATTTCGCCTACACTACTTAGTTATCAACAATCTATGTATATGTTTTATGCATATGTTTTGTTCCGTGTGAAATCTCTAAGCTAATGCCTCACTTTTGGGCTTGTTTATAGTACATTTCATTGGACAAATCTAAATGTCACTGCAGCACTACAGCAGGTTAGTGATCCAGTTCCAAGCACTGTTTGTAAACTGTGTAGAGTTTACGATAACTGTTATTTATTACTCTGTATAACAGGGAAGGAAAAGCCTGAATAATTGCACAACTTAAAACACTTCTTTTTCTAATCCCATAGTTATGAATAGGTGCACAAAGGTTGATATCCATATCAGGAAGGAATATGTCACAATGTAGTGCCATATCGATATTTTGAACACAACTTTATTTAAAGCCTTGTTCCATGTGCCCCTTTTATACTTTGAGCACCTGCCCTTCCAAAGGTCTCTGCATGGCCCTGTTGAGCAGGTGTGTATGGGGTGATTACCTCTTGGAGGTAGGAGGAGGCTGTCTTGTTTGCTGCAACATGAGCTAGAGTCGGGACTTTAAATCAACTGGCAGACTCCCCCTACTGACATTTCAGTGGGGAAGTCACTTGGAAGAACTTTGGGAGGTCGGAGACAAGACGAGCAGCTGCATTCTGGATGAGCTTCAGAGGCTGAAGAGCACAGGATGTTAGACCAGCAAGCGAGGAGTTGCAGTGGGCTTGGACCAGGAGCTACGCTGACTAGTTGGTCAGGTAAGGTTGAATCCTTTTGATGTTGTACAGAAGAAATCTGCAGGACAGTGTTGTTGTTGTGACGTACTTCTTGAAGTCTAGTTGGTTTTCCAAGACAGGTTCTTCGCAAAGCAGGTAGCGGCAACTGCAGTGCTGACAACGGTGATGGCTATATCGTTAGCCTAATAGCATAGTTACCTAAGTCATATTTGAACGTTTTCAGAAAACAAGAAAAAACACAATTTTTAGCAAGCACATTGGTATTTATATTGATACTGTAACAGTAAGCCAAAAAATGACTTAGGCAATTATGCTACGAGGCTAACAATATATTCATAGCCGCAGGAACGTATTGTGAACAGGGGGTGCTGAGGAAATGGTGTGTGTGTGTTTGGGTGCACTGACAGGAATGACGTTATTAGTGCCCATATAAACGCTTAACTATCAATCCGTAAAATATGGTCTACCGGCGGGCGCGACTTTACTATGGAGTGCTTGTACGCCGTTTTATCCTCCTATTGTTTAAGTTCACATATGCTGGAGTCCTTCTCCTGGAAGGAATTTCGTATCCAGCCTCTCCTTTTTTCGGCATTTTAATTGCCGGAATGATTTTGAAAGGGGCGCCAATATATTTTGGGAGATTTTATTAGTGAGAAGGGGATTTAGAATTTTAATATTTAATATCTCGAATGCATATGCTGCGGATGCCCTAGCAACCCGGTGTGTCATCAGTAACATGGCTGTCCCCGTTATATGCCATTACCTGGTTTATCAGCACTAGAAATTAAACTCTACATTTTCTTGACTGGATGCACGCTTGACGTTTTTGCACACCAAAATGTTTCCCTGGGTACTCAAACATCAAGGTAAGCCAAAAAAGTGCTGATTTTATTCGATATTGGTGTAGGTTGAATCCAGAATTCTCTCCCTTCCCCTTATACAGGAAATTCCTAAGTCATCTCATAATCTGCAGCCCAGTTAAAAAAATGTACATAAAGTCGATCTTCGTTTCACGCTCATTTGTTTCTTTCTTCTGGAACTCTGGTATTGTCTTGGTGCAGATGGAGTTCAGGCACATCATTAAATCTCCGTAGCATCACCTGCGTGTATTGATGCTCTCACTTGTCGTTCACATTTCATCTTGTCCAGCGTTTCAAACTCAAAACTTCTAGCTAATAAAGGCTGAACTAAAAATACTGTGTCTGTTTGTGCAGTGCTGTCATGCAAGTTCGGTGCATACATAATAATAATAGATACTAAATATTTTGTATCTTATCTTAAATGATGCTGAAAAGTTACGACATCAAGTATGCATATCTGCTATTGGTTTAAGAATTAAGCGTGCATGCAATGGTCAATAAATGATTAGTTATGCAGTTTTTTGGGCTAAATTTATACCGTGCTGAAAGTGCGCACATGGACGTTGTCAATGCTACTTAGCTAGCTTCGTAGACAGCACATAATACATGAAGCAGCAAAACACAGTACTGGGAATTGGTGTAAGATATTCAAGTAATGGAAATATACAACTCAGTTCAGGTACATCTTGAACATTTTAATACAAAAAAGCAAAGCAAGTGTTAGCTACATACATGATGATAGGATGTCACCTTCAATAGTTACCGAATACACGCCCGTTATCCAAAGTTAGTAAACCAACAACAGCCTTTGCTAGTCTACTGTTCATTCTGTAGCGTTACATAGAGGCTAGGTGTAGCAATCGAGTTGTGACATAAATACAAATACAAATACAGTAAATGAAAACTTCTCGTGGTTATGTATATATTGTTTTCACCAACTAAATGTGTTGAGAACTAACTACAACAATGAATGGTAGTTGCATCTACTCCTCTTGACTCTCAGCATTTTGACTGACTGTTGCTTTAAGCTGACAAAGGATTTGAATTTGACAAAAAACAATTTGCAGAATATTTGACGAAATAAACTCAACATTAACTGAAGTGTGAATCCTGGCCATACTTGCAAAGGAAATCTTTAGAAACTCATTTTCCGAGCTGCCGGGTTGGCTCACTTGGTTAAGGTGCCGCATTGCAGAGCAGTAGTGACCATCGCAACGCGGATTTGATCCTCAAACATACCAGCTGGCAGCCTTTTCAGTGCAGGGTGCAATTGGCTTTGTGCTGCAGGGTTGTAAATTGGGAAGGGACTGCCAGGTTGGGATATTTAAAAAATAGTTGTTTTGTTCCTTGCGCAAGCACCTCCTGTTGGCCAGCTAGGCGCATGCCAGTAAGATTCTTAGTGTGCTCATGTTCGGGTATCCTCCGCCCTTGCTCTGAGCCTGCAAAGTTTCGAGCTATAAGTGTAAAGAAGTGGCTGACAGGCGCATGCTTCGGAGGAGAGCCGCGAATTGTCTTCGCTCTCCCGAGTTGGCAACATGGGGTCGCATACAAGCAAGCTTGTACATAGTTTTCTAATTGGGCATTCCAGGTTCGGGTGGGATTGGAGATGCTAAATTTATAAAATTGAAAAATGAATAAATAAAAATTAAAAGGAGAAGAAGCTTGTTTTCCTCTAAAGTCAAGGCAGAGTGATCATGAAACAAGGGGTCTGAGACATCTGAGGGTGAGCACAAATTCCATTCGATGCCGTCTATGTGAGCAACACATGCGTGCGCACAGCCCCTCCAGAAAACCTTTTTTTGCCCATTTACGCCTGGCTGCCTGGTGTCGGTCTGCGACAGTGCCTGTTTCCCATTCTCAGCCAGAAACAGGGAAATAAAGTGCCAAAAAATTAAACAGAGGCAGGTGCCCCCAGTCAGAAGTGAAGAGTTCCTACTCTTGCTCATGCAAAAAATGAGTCCTGTAGGGGCCGTGCGCAGGCATTTTTTGCTCACGTAGATGGTGTCAAACGGTACTTGCGCTCGCCCCGAATTGTCTCGGACCCCTCACTCATAATCAGTTTGGGTTGCTGTCCGGAATCTGTCACGTACAGGCTGTAACCAGATGTGGCGCTCTTGAGCTGCCATAGTCACTCGTGGCTGCCCTAAGCGGGGTCGGTCAGTGAAAGTGCCTGTGTTCCATTCTCGGATAGACAGCTGACCAATTGTTGAACGGTGACAGTGCAGATGATGCACCACCTCTCGGCAGGTGAGATCTGCCCGTAACATGCTAATGGCTCTTTTTCTCTTTCCTGTGCCACAAGCCGTTCCATTTCTTGATGCAGTAGCATTTTTCGTTTTTTTGTTGGCTTTATGTAGGCTATTGACCACACCCAAAAGAACAAGTCAAGTGTCACTGTACACTTCACAATCAGCTCAATGTTTGTTATTACTGAAGTGCTTGGCGCGTTCACGTGGCGTGCTTCAGGATGACAATACCACGCGCTTTTCTTTATTTCCACTCGTTCCTCACTGGAAAAGCAATAAAAATCAATCGACTGTTTGCCGCAAATACAGTACATACCTCACCCTTGCGTTTCTTTTGGAGTTAAAGGGGACCTATTACGCTGATCATTCATTTAATAAATATAAGTAATGTTATAATGTTAGATGTCCATACTCAACCTCTGAAAAGTTTCTAAACATAAAATACAGGGGTTTTGCCATAATCCAAGAACGTGATTTCGTGAACGTGATTTCCTCTCTGAACAGCTCGTCCCGAGATCTTCACGAGATCTGGGCAAAACCTGATGTCAGGTTGTGCTGTCCAATTAATACAGACCTAGCCAGAGCCAATCCCGGCGCTGGACCTGCCCACACCGGAAACTATTCTAGCAGGCACAAACAACCGCGGATCATACTATGCTTTAGTACCGTCTACACTTTTGGAAATACAAAAGAAGAACCGCAGATCATTTGAGGTGCAGTTTTGTCAGTATCTCTCTCAAAGCTGCTTGTCCGTTTACTTTTGGATGCAAAGAAAAGCACCTATTTCTCTTCCAAAAGACGATGCCTCCAGAAATCAGTGGGTAGTTCTTTTTTGTTTGCTGGCAGCAAACAGCCACGGCCAAAGGGAACGTTAGCTGTTTGCGCTCAGCATTTCACCAAAGACAGCTTTGTCAATAAAGGATAGTTCGACACTGGATAAGCATTTCAGCTGCTTCTCAAACCTGAAGCAGTTGCATCAATCAAGCGCTCAGAGCCACAATCTGCAAGTAACGATATAACAGCAAATAATGCAAGTGAAGCTTACATGTTATGGGTGGCTAACAACTGGCCTCAAAACGCAGGCTTTGTAAAATATCTGAAATTAATGCCTGTATTGGTCGCAACTGTCCGTGACTCACCGACGCGGAAGCTGCAAGTTGCTTCTGAGGCATAAGCCTACCTAACATGATGGCCTGTTGATTGTGGCTGTAGCACAGTGGCTAATGTAGCCAAGTTACTGTTGCTAATGTTTGTGTCCTAAATATGCAAGAGTAATTTCAGGGGAAATTCAACACAAGGTGTGTGAACATAAACCTCATTTGAAGCTAACTTTTTATACTTGTTTGTAATTTGGATGCTTGGTACTGTCTACGGTAACGGAACTTGCTGTCTGTAAAACCAGTATTGCGAGGGTTTGTCTCTGTGGTTGTTACGACCGCTCGGTCACCAGCTACTGCATGTTAGTTTGCGTGCAGTGCTAATTAAAAATGCTCCTGGTTACATAATATGCAGTAATTCTGATCGGTATGCTTGTGTTACTTTGGTAAGCATCAATGTGGCAGTTTCATCATAACATTGCCCGATTGTAGCCACTATAGTTGAAGCTGACCGGACAGGTGCTGTAGACGTAGGTTTTGCAGAGCTTGGGATACATGTTTGGGTTTGTTTACAGCTGCTTGTGATCGCCTCACTTATCCATGACCGGGATCAGCCGGATACTTCACCAAAATCTGGGCTAGCTCTCTGATGCTACCGTGAAAGCAAAGCGAAACACACAAGCTCTAATGTATCTGGTATAGCAAACGATTTCTCTGGCATAATTTCCTCCCCCTTTGGAAATTGTTCTGGCTAATAAAAAGCCAAAAAAGGCGGAGATTGAATAGGAAATTCTTTCCTGTAGAAGTGATCGATTCGCTAGCTCCACATAAGCAACTGTCCACGCTAACGGAACTTACGGTCTGTAAAACCTGTATTATGTTCATAACATAACCAGAGCCCTCTCTAGCTGTCGCACTATCCATAAAGCTGCTTTCACACCGGACGCAAAACAAATTTTTTCGTGGGACAGATTACATTCAAAGTCAATGCAATGACGCGAATTCATGCGTTATGGGCGCGTTAAGTCACTTTCACACCGGACGCGAAACAAATTTTTCGGGCGACAGATTACATTCAAAGTCAATGCAAAGACAATGCATTGACTTTGAATGTAATCTGTTGTGCAAGAAATTCGTTTTGCGTCCGGTTTGAAAGCTGCTTATCACGCCCTTTTTCCGCGAGCAAACGCTGGTCATTGCGCAATAAGTAAACCATTACCAAGGGCAATTTCCGAAAAGGCTGTTTAGCCTGGAGCTTTCGCCCCTCCATCATATACCAGCGCAGAAGCTGTTCGTTACTCCACGCTAACAACACACCACAGATATGCACACAAACCAGCAGGTCTTTATAATACACAGCTAAGCAGTCCATAAGTTGTTGGTCCACTTTTTGCTGCTCCTCACTGTCCATGTTTCCCTCTAAACTCAGACCCACCGGATTTCTACGGTCTCCGGTCTACTTTTGGGTATGTTGACCCGTTCTAAAAATGTGTCTGTTTGGGGTGGATTCTAGCTTTCCCTCAATCCTAGCTATAGAGTAGAAACACCCGTGTACTCACCATAGTAGCCATAGGTAGATAGCAAATTAGACCTTGAGCTGCCAGACTTTCGCACTGCATCCTCCACTTTTGCCGCTGCGTTTATTAGAACAAGTTCAATTTATTAGATCTATACACATGTACTGTGTTTGATTGTGGAATTTCCCCGTCGATTGCTTAGCTCAGATGGCAGTCTTGGCAGACGCGCCCCACGTTTCACACTGGGGAGGCAGACCCGGAAAACTGCATTCTGCCGAGTCCCGCCCAGCTCCGCCCTCCACAGAGCTGGCCAATCAGAAGAAAGTGGGCACACGGGGGGGGGGGGCCAAAGCGGAAGAGCCACCCAAACGAGGCGTTTCAGGCAGAGACTACAATAGACTACAAATGGGGTTTTTTTGAGGATGGCAGTATGAGCTAAATAAGGACCCTTTTTTGGACTTTGACTCCCCTAGAGTACTCCTGATCGTTCAAAGATCAAAGTATAAACTTGGAAATGTTGCATAATAAGTCCCCTTTAAGTATATATATGTTTATCCCATAACTGTAATAGTTCTCATGCATCCCAGCCCATGACATACAGTGTTTAAATTTATAAGACCACATGTCATAAAAAATGAGAAAACACAAATATTTAAGAAATTTGTCAAAAAAATTGTTTAAAACTAAAAAATTATTTTGTTATTTCTATGGCAAATAACTTAAATCACTAAGTAGTCTTTATTCACACATTTAAAAAAAAAAAGATATTTTTATAGCCTCCTTTAGCCTTGATAACACCTTGCATTCTTGCATTTAACCACTAAAACTAATTTTTATGTTCAGGAATGCAGGAAAATAACTTATTTAGTATCTTAATCAAGAAATAATCGTATGCTTAACTATTTTTTATGCTTTTTTGTAAAACGGTAAATTTGAAAATTCATGGATAACAACAACAATTATATTTTAGCATTAAAAATATTTCAGTTAAAGAGCTTGCGCATACTGGTGGATAAACCATTACAGAAACATAAAAATTATTATGGGAATTACCAACACTGTTAATTTAGGGCAGCTGTGGCATAAACCTTACATTGGGTGGTGGTCTAATAAATTTGTTTAGCACTGTATGTACATAGCTAGCTGGTGCGAATGCAATACCTTTCCATAACCATTATGTAACATTATAGCTAGCTAGCTTCTCAGTTAACTGAATTGAGAAATCTTTGGTAGCCATTTCAAAGGCAAATATCCGAGACTCGCTGACCGGTTTAGTAGCAGGGTGATGGAGGTAGCTGTTTGCTAAGATATGGCTAGCTAATGGGAGTTACAGTTAAGGCACCAACAGAAATTATGCTTGTTTTCTCTGAAATCGAGCAATTTAAGTACGTGATAAATAGAATCATACTGTATACTTTTGAAAGTGTAACGAAACTCCTTCAATAAATTGTGGGTTTGTTGCTCGCAAAAGCTCGCTACAAACACAAAATTTATTCAACTCCTGTCATACCTTTCAAATGCAACTACCACTCATGCAAGATCCTCAAAACACAGAACTGTTAACTTCAGGAGACCTACTTGTGTCTTTTCGCAGCGAAAGAAGACTGAGTAAGGATATTCATAACAATCCCTTACCAGTTGTAATTAGCTCCCTCTTATGTGCTGATATTTCAGCTTTTGAAAGGGAGAAGATGTTGTGCTGTTTTTTTCCTTTCTGATGTCAAAGTCGGACCCAGCTTCCCTCGCAGAATATGTTTGTGTTCTGCCGCATAATTACCCAGAGCCAAACACTTGTTGTTTGCCCAGTTTGGCTATTGGTTCTTCTTTTCCTCTATTTTGTTGCTACTGTCAACTGAAAACTTCTGAGCCTGTAATTCTGCAACCTTATTTCAGTCGTAAATCTACCTTAATTTTTCTCTCGTTATCAAGGGTAATACATAAGAATTTTTATGAATACATTCCGTTCTTAAGTACAAATTCTTAACAGAATTCCTACAATCTTTATGAATTCAGGCCCTGATCTCTTGCTGGTTGAGAATGTATGGATTATTATGAGGTGAAATATACAGCAACAAATGTCCTGTTCAATTGTGCAGCTGAAGACCTGCTTCATGTAAGAATTGGGGAAAATTCTGCTTACATTACTTGAAATGGTGCCTTCAATGTCAAAGTTTAATGTATATGATTAAAACAAAAATAATGGCATTATAAATTAGTGAGAGATAAGATATACTTCATTGAATGCCGTGGGGTGATTCATCCCCTGCTTTTGACTCATCCTACATGTATCATTATAGCCTTCATTGTATGTGTAGTGTCCGTATCTGCCCGTCGGTCATTTGTATAAAACAACATCACTTGGATTTATAGCATTAACATCGATATTAACATGTATAACAATAGCGGTCTCTCTAGAATTAGTTATGAAGTGGAGGATTTTCTCCACCTCCTTCACCTAAACATGTGGACCCGAATGAGACAGGGATCATCAGTCCGTATATACTAAAGACACAGCCAATGCCTAAAAGGCTTCTCAATCTGCAGCGTACGGGCGAATTGTTGGACTGGTTGTGATTTTGCGGCCAAATCCATCCACTTACTACAGAATTTGCAATATAGCAAGATAGGTCACATACCTCTGTTACTTTCATGTGACCTAATTAGTGTGCCTCATCTCAGTTGATTTCCTCTTCTGAAATGAAGAATCAGAAAATGAATAACAGGGTTTATTAACAGTGACCCTAGCCCTTCAACATGAAAAAAAAATTTTCTTTGATTCTCTGCAGACATAACAGAACAGTTATTGAGATACAAGGCTTAGTAAGGTGTCTGGAGTAGAAAACAACAAAATCCCACTACCTCTCTCAAAACCCACCCTCCCCACATCCCTTGATGGCCATGGCCACTGTAAACACCAAGTAAATAAACAAACACATAAATAACACTTAAAAAAAACTTAAAATAAAAAGATGAAAATGAAGGCAATAATGAGGGCTTCCCTCTCTCCAGCAAGCTCTGCCTCAGAAGTATCATCAATATCAGGAGTGATAGTGAGATTGTTAGTAATGTAACTAAGCGATGGCACTTATTTTATATTAAATAAACTCGGACACCAACTCGGAGGGAAAAACTTCAGACTCCACTTTATTTTTTCATCAAAAAACACTCCTCCTTTTTTCCCACTCACACGAGAGCAGGAAGACATTTTCAGACCTACGGAGAGCCCCGAGGGGATAAAATACATTCATGTTCGCTCCCTTGATAAACCCAAAAGGAATCTGTTCCAGTAATTTAGATTAGCAGGGGACTCCAGGTCTTGTGGTAGGAGAGATCCTGTCCGTGAGAATCTTAGCATCTCAAGTCTAATAAATCATAAAACTTCTAAAACTCTTTGTAAAACTACGAGAGGGTTATGGAATGACGCTATGCATAGGAATGCTGAAGATGGATACAGTCATTTATTTCCAACAGCTTACTTGATGGTGGTTGATTTATTTTCTTTTTTTTATCCAATTATTTTATAATTACATGTCCGAAATAGAGAAATATTAGTTATGTTCACTTCACTTCAGTTGGGAGTAACCAGGGGAGTGACTGTCCGTAACTGCTGCTCCATGGCAGGCGCTGGAGTAATTTCTCTTTCTGTGTGTTAAGATGTTTGTTTTAATGTTATTGTTTTAAAAGTTCACTCACTACGATATTTTTTGTTTCACAATTTCCAATTTTGGAATAATAAAAGATACAAAATGGAATCAAATTGCTTTTTTTTGTATTTATTTGAATCAAGAGTCAGTACAGTGGCTTGTTGTTGCATCTGAATAAAAATCCTGAGTCTACGTAGACAAATTTCGCTGAGTGGCTGAACACATTCTTCATGTCATTCCTCCGAGGTAGGAGCGCAACCAATTTAGCTCCTGCAAATTTCAATTGGCAAGGCGTGGAGTAAAGAGGAGAGCTTCTGCGAATTGCGGTCATTCAAGGTCACGATACTATACTTAATAAAGATGAAGACTTATTTTAAAAAAAGAAAGACTTATAACTCGTATACTGCTTGGTTTTATGCATACATACCAAATGACAATCCAGCAACTTGCAATTAAAGCATGGGGTTTAAAATACACGTCACAGAGCCATTAGGGAGTAACCATGAAACGAGAAACAGCCGGGGAGGGGAAAACTTGCAAGACATAAACTAATCGAAGGAGACATAGTTCTTACAGATACACAAGTTGCTGAACAGGAGGAGAAGTGCATCAGCTGACAAATCAGCAAAAAAAATTATGCTATGAAATCATGTCAATGTGGACCAGAATCTAAAAGAAATGCTTCCAAAATCTTTTGCAGTCTATGCCATGAAGAATTGGGCTTTTTTGAGAGCAAAAGAAGGTATGGTGTTAGTGTTATTGGTATGGTGTTCTGAATTAAGTCATCAGTGAGTGTGTTCTGCCTGGTACATAATCATACTTTAAACTGACCTTATAGCCTCCTTAGACCCAGTCAAATTCCACATCATTACATTTTTCGATGTAAGCACTCTGACTTCTCCCCTGTAAGACATTGGAAATAGTATAGTTCACTGTTATTAGCTTGAGGGACATTAACATGGCATGGTTACAGAGGAGAATGTTGTCTTTTCAAGGCCACAATATTGATATACGGTGAACGCAAATCGCAATGATATTCAGCAGCTAAAGGATGTCTGGGTTGGTAAATATAGAAACTCATGCCAATCTGAAGAAAATGAGGACATTGTCAACTTGTTGGCATAGCCCTCTTGTCACTTAATTTTAGCAAAAGTTAAGTGTCAAAACACAGTATGCAGAAAGCCGTTTGCTGAAGCTGCGACCTTCATCCTCTGGCCAAATTCTGATTTACCTTTAACAAAGAGCGTGGATAAGATGTGTAATCCACCATCCACATGTGCCTACGAGGCAGTACTTTAATCTGTGAGCTATATTTCAAATATGAGCAGCGGTTTTAATTCCAGTTAGTAGGCTTACAAGTTCCCTCACATGCCCTCTTTATCAAGAATTTCACTGACTGACACTCCTGCTGATATCAGCCCCTAAGAGCCATACCAGGCCAACCCAAGTTGGGGTACTTTTGAGAAAATTGGACTCAAAGTTGCCGGCCTCCTGTGTCATCTAGAGTGACTGGCAACAAAAAACACTGCATATGTTACAAACTCAAGATATTTAAAATTATGTACACACACTAATCCAGGTTAAGGATGCATAATAGTCATTTGAAGTGAAACCCATCTTCTTTTGAAGAGGAACCATCATCTTCTGATTTATTTGGGACAAACTCTGGGTCTCTTATCTTCCACATCACAGCAAGCAATTCCTCATCAGTGAGATACCTAGCTGCCATGTTTACTATGAATTACGGGAAGATTATAGGATGGCCCACTATGGCTTAGGCAGTGCAATGCAAATGTACAGGGGCAGAGAAGACGTTTGCTTGTATTAACAATCCATGTGGGCTGATTAGGTTGGCCCATTTAGGAAATGTCGATCTCAGTTTTCTGCACATGCTGACTATCTCTGCTCAATTTCGCCACAGGTGCGGGATGACCCAGTATGGTTCTAAGGGGCTCATATAATGGATGTGCAAATTTTTCATAAATAAATAAATGAATAAATGTAATTTTTTAAGTGGTTTAGACACTTCAGTACTCTGCATGACAAGGCATCCGTGGTTTCCAAAAAAAAATTTCAATTTTTGATTCATCTTACCACAGAACAGTTTTCAATTTAGCCTCAGTCCATTTTCAATGAGCTTTGACCTAGAGAAGATGGCAGCATTTCTGGATCGTGTTCACATGTGACTTCTCCTCTGCACGATATAACTTTAGCTTGCATTACTGCATTGCACGGCGAACTGTGTTCACAGACAATGATTTCTGGAAGTGTTCCTGAGCCCTTGCAGTGAATTCGAGTGCAGAATTATGCATGTTTTTAATGCAGTGCCACCTGAGGGCCCAAAGATCACGAGCATCCAATATTGACGTTCGGCCTTGTCCCGTGCGCACAGAGATTTCTCCAGATTCTCTGAATCTTTTGATATTATATACTGTAGATGGTGGGATATTCAAAATCTTCGCAGTTTTACATTGAGGAACATTTTTATGAAATTGTTCCTCAATTTTTAGACTCAGTTTTTCGTAGATTGGTGAACCTCTGCCCATCTTTTCTTCTGAGAGACTCTGCCTCTCTAAAATGCTCTTTTTATACCCAGTCATGTTGCTGACCTGTTGCCAATTAACCAAATTAGTTGTAAAATGCTCCTCCAGCAGTTTATTAGTACCTTTTACTTTTCCAGCCTTTTGTTACCCCTGTCCCAACCTTTTTGAAATGTGTTGCTGCCATCAAATTCAAAATGAGCTAATATTTTTCTTGAAATGGTAAAATGTCTCACTTTCAACATCTGATATGTTGTCTATGTTCTATTGTGAATAAAATGTGGGTTAATAATATTTGCAAATCATTGCATTCTGTTTTTATTCACATTTTTCACAACGTCCCACTTCATTGGAATTGGGGTTTGTAATACTGAGGATCTGACATGCGACAGTTTAAGGAATTATAGTCCTGTTCAGTGTCAACCTCTCACCGCTATTTTTTTTAAAGAGACAGAGCTGATTACACTTGGTCTACATTGAAAAACATTTAAAATGAGAATTTTTCTTTTGCCTAGATGACTTCAATAAAGACTGTAAAGGCAGAATTTTCTTAACCACAAGATTAAGGACTAGAGTCAGAACTTTTGCTGTGAAAAGTCCAATAATATGTAAATAGCCCTTCATGAATAAAAATAAAGAATACAAGCCATCTCGAAGCCTGAAACACCTTCATAAAACACGTTTGGGCACTCATTTTCAAATGAACTTCCTTTGTAAAAAAAAAAAAAAAAAACTCATGTGACTCATATATATTTAAATGCAGTTCCCTTAATTCCAGAGGTTAAAATTGATTTGCAGATGGCTTGTGCCCTCAAACCTGCCTTTCATCGCCTGAGACTGCATCAGCAGTTACATGAGGACTTCTTCCAATCGTAGGGTGTCAGCAGTCTAAGATGTTAACCCCCAGGATAACATTTCCCACTACAAACTGATGAAAGCTGATGATGGAGAGGGCTGTAGGCTTTCCTGATACAACATAATTTCCAGAGCTTGGGCTTTCCACCATTCATATCTCTGCAGCAACACAACAGCAGTCTTCCACCTCTAAACCAAAGATCGGCTCAATTCCCTTCTCCAAAGACTATTTTTGGTCCTTGAATGAATTAAATTAATTGGAAATTTTGTATCTTTTATCATGGTAAATGTGTTTTGCTATTGTTTGCAAAGTTTCTGTCGGAAGCAATGAAAATCAGATAAGATCATTTGGATTCTCGAACTGCAGCTGAAGGTCAGGGTCTTCTGAATTAGCATTTCAATACTTTACTCTAGGTCCATTCAAACAGAGGATGCAAAGTTGAGATTACAAAGTTTCTTAATGAAGGCTCAAGTGATTTGCACTGCAAAAATTCCACTCTCGAGGGATGCTACGAGGTCTTGGTGAATGGTTGGAATGCAGATCTGTTCTGCTCAGTGAGGCTCCAGTGCAGAGGATAATGAACTGGCTGCAGGCCATTTTGCTCCTTGAGTGGAAAAGGCTATTATTCTACTTAGTGACTTTTAATTCAATTGTGGAGTGGTCTTAGAACTCAGATTAAGTTTTCTGCAGAAGCAATAAAAAAAAACTTGGGCCTGTAACTAAAAGGAGCTGAAGGAATCAGCTGAAGGAAAAAGGTGTTATTCTGGGTTTTGGCAACACAATAGTCGACAGTTATTCCACAAACTTAATTACTTTGCATCCTGATATGAGACCTTCAGCCTACATTTTACACCTCAATCAGTTGCGGCTGGTGAACTGGCAATAGGAGAAGCTCAAACCCATCCCTTAAAAATGATGATTGCTCATGACCTGGTCCTAGTGCCTGCCGGATTATTTTAGGCATCCAGCGGGACACTAACCATGACAGAATGCAGAGGCCATTTTCTAGACTCAGCCAGGCTGGCGGAGTGCAGTGGTCCAGCCCATGGGACCGATGGGGAGCAGCGGTCTTGTCCAGGGGGACCGGTGGAAACTGGTCCATGGACCGGCAGAGAGCTGTGGTCTGGTTCGTGGGGCTGGAGGAGAGCTGCGGTCTGGTCCGGCGGAGAGCTGCGGTCCGGTGTGGTGGAGAGCAGTGATCCGATCCGGAGGAGAGCTGCGGTCCAGTATGGCGGAGAGCTGTGGTCCAGTCCAGCGGTGAGCAGTGGTCCGGTCCGGTGGAGAGCAGTGGTTCGGTCCAGCGGAGAGCTGTGTCCAGTCCGGCGGACAGCAGTGGTCTGCTCCGGCGGAGAGCAGCGGGCTGGTCCAGCGGAGAGTAATGGTCCGGTCCGTGTTCCTGGCACGCCAGGAGTCGTGCCTTGGGGGGGGAGGGTACTGTAAGGGTTTGGCCTTGCAGCCCCTCCCCTGCTGCATTCTTTTACCTCCACCTTGACAGGCAACAGGTGTAGCCCGTTAAGGTGGAGGTGAGGGCAGAGTATAAAGGGCTGGCAGTTGCCAGCCCCAATTGCCTCTGCATTTTGATTCTGTTCTGGCGTTTGCGACCTTTGCTGCTCCTGTGTTTAGCTGTGTTTTGTTTTAATAATTAAACCTTCAGTTTTTCTAACCAGCCTGGCATTTCAGCCTTCTGTTCATTTAGACCTTTAGTCCTAGTTCCCGCTGGATTGTTTTAGGCATCCGGCGGGACACTAACTGTGACAGAAAATACTTTTCCCGTATTCAGTCCACCTTTACGGTTGTCTCCACTGTATCTAACAGCCCAGAGAAGGTTGACTTTGACTCCCCAATTTAGGCATTTGACCTGCATTTTTCATTTCATTGTTTGAGACATTTTTTGATAACGAAAATACCTACTCTGTATTGTTCGTGACCTGCTCTGTCTATGTGACCTCCTCCCTCCTACAACCTTGCGTGACAGCCACACCTCTCTGCCTTGTAGTATAAACGGGACAGAGGCTGATCCCAATGAGGAGGAGATGTCTTTCGATGAGGAAATTTTCGCAGATATTTCCCAGACGGATGATGCAGGAAGCTCTCAGAAAGGTAAAATAAAATTTTATTCTCTCATTAAATTGGTTTCTTTTCGAGATGAAAGTAAGGGTAAGAGTGTTGTGCTAGGCAAGCATTTTGCAGATTAAAACTATTCGCCATATCTGTTTAAACTGCATTAAGAAAGCTTCTTTTGAAGATCTTGATAATAGAAAACAATACAGACTGAAAAAGCACATAGCAGGAGTTCATATTGCATCATTGAATGTAAATGGATGTAGAGACCATTCAAAAAGCGCAAAACTTTTTGAATTTATTGAGAAAAATAACATTTGTGTCTCTATTATACAAGAGAGACACTTCAATTGTATCAATGAATGTGAGTGGAAGGATGATTGGAAAGGGGAAAGTGTTTTGAGCCTTGGTGATAGTACAAGGGCAGGGGTGGCTGTGCTGATATTGTAGAATAACACTCCACTAATATTGTCATTTCTTGTCGTCCTGGGACGTTTATTGAAAATAGATGTAAAAACAGTAAAGCAGGAGTTACTTTGATAAATGTTTATGCACCAAATGGAGGTACTGACTGGGTGGCCAGTTCGAGCGAGTGGTTGCAGATTGTGATGCAAGTAGGATGGGTAATTGTAGGTGGAGACTTAAACTGCTCTGAAAATTTTTGATGGATAGAAACCATGGAGAACCCCACTCAGGCTCAGCTGCACTTATGGCAAGAGTGGTGCAGGTTCAGGAGTTGGTAGATGTGTGGCGAGTACAGCACCCTGCAGTTCGCCAGTATACAGTCTTGTGCAAATGGATAAAGCAGGCTGGAGTGGGAAAAAACCAAAGGTTTTCAGGCTTTTTATTACTTTATTAGCATCTAATTCAGCACTCAGTATGAGATGTGTCTTCCATGGTTCTTGATAAGCTGTTCCTGTTAGAAATCAGTGATTTGTATGCTTGTTTTTAGTTTCTAGTTTTTAGTATTGCTATTATTTATTTTATTATATTTATTCATTAGAGCATGTGTGTTTCTGGATGATTGCTCTGTCTCTGGTCTTCAGTGTTTTCCTCCCATTTCTGTCTCATGGCATCTTGTCTTTTTCATCACACTCTCTTCCCTGTAATTTCGGTTTGGTAATTCCTCTTCCTTCTCTCTTGCTGTTCTGATTGGACTATCCACACTTAGAGCAGTTCAGTTAGGCATGGGTGATTAGTTAGTTCAAAGTTAGGATCCCACCTACTTCCTCTCTCTCTCCTATCACCGTCCTTGCTTTTCTAGATCCGCCTCTCCTCTCACCTGTTCTGAGTTTAGCTGGGCCTCCACTTAATTTGTTTGTGTTTAAAAAGACCCACTTTCCGTAGTTTCTTGTCGACTCGTTTCTACCACAGCTCGTTCTTGGTCAGTCTCGTTTCTGCGCTATTCTGCTCGTTTCGATTGTTGAAAGCTTCGTTTCTTGTGATTCTCCGTAAGTTTTGTATTTGATTGTTTGTATTGCGTTGTGAGATTGCTATTTGAGTGATTAGTACTTCGTTCTCCTAATTCCCATTTTGTATCCATCTGTTTAGTTTCTCCTGTGTTCTCCCTTGTCCCATCAACTCCTTTTTCCTTCCCCTTCCATTCCCTTAGTTTCAACCCTCTTTGTTACTGTCTTTGTGCGGATTGATTATTCTGGTTACTGGATCTTTTTGCTTGTCCCCTGACTTCGATTCTGCCCATCCTGCATATCTCTGTTTGCCTGGCTATTGATCCATTTCTGTCTTGACCATGAGCTTTGTGAATCCCAATAAACGCCCTGCCGATGCTGAACTGCATTTGGAGTCTATGCCCGTTCCTTTCAGTTCCACCTGTTTCAGCCTGGAGCTGACCAGATTTTTGCTGGTTGCCCTGATTTATTCGTCGTGATGCCACACCTTGACAACTGCATTAATGACTTTGGCTTTTGTGGTGCTGTCCTTTTGCCGCAGCCTTGACTTGACGATGGACAAGAGATTCTCAATGGGATTTAGGTCAGGTGAATTAGAAGGCCAGTACAACACAGTTACAGTACTGTGTTGATGATGCAATCACATTAGTTGCATCATACACGTCAAGGAAATTAATGAAATGTGGCCAAAAGGTACTATGCAGTGATCTTTGCGGTGGTTATGTAAAACGTCCATCACTTGGCACGGCTATTTGCACTCCATTCAGCTCATTCAGTTGACAAGCACCTTTATCCAATTAATTTCCACAAGACTGTACCGGTACAAAAGTTAATCAACACCAGATTTCAATGGACTTGATAGGTTTCTCGATGTCTTTTTAATCAGATGCTAAAAAGCTTTATAACTCTGAGAACATTTTCAGATCACTGCATATCTAATTTTTGGGGAGACACCTGTTGCTCTTGAAAAATCTTTCTGGCATTTTTATTTAAAGTTGCTTAAGGATGGTCACTTTGAGATTTTTAAACACTTTTGGAAAGCATGTTGGGCAAGAGTACCATACACAACCTCCACTTTTTTTGGGTTTTTTTTGGCCAGAATGATTTTAAAAGGGGGCACAAATATTTTTGGGGGTTTTTATTTGTGAGAAGGGGGTTTAGAATGATGGGGAAAGATTTAAAAGGAAGGGGTAGATGCGGCGGTAAAAAAAAATATCTGCGGTAATTCCGCTTATCGCATCTGTATTGATCCCTCGTGTCATTCACTCTGAGTCCTATCTCTTGCACTACTTCTGTTCTCTTTTTTTATGTTTTTTTTTTTTTTTTTTCCTTCTCCATTGATGAACTGTGAACAAAGGTTTACATGTGAAGTTAGACATTTCATTAGTGTCTGAAGCGGGATTCGAACCAGGAAACCTGTGGAGAAAGCAATGTTAATCACACCATTCACTGTGGCCTTAACCACTACACCAACTGAGTTTGTTGCCAGCTTAGCGCCATTAGTTTCCATTCATCGCTGAAGGGTGAAAGAGAACTGAAAGTATATATATATATATATATATATGAAAAGAAATAATATATTTTTTTTTTTCTTTTATTTATTGTTGTCAATGAGGAGACGTCGAGTGAATATTCATTTTGATGCTTTTCATGCTGGTGAGTTGGCTGATCTGTTGACACTGGCTAGAATAATTTGAGGAGAACAAGCCATTGTTTGTGCCTGAGTTGGAGTTAAGGTTAGGGTTAGGGATAGGGAAGGGATAGCATTCCCTATGGGTTAGGTTAAGGTTAGGGTCAGGGATAGGGGTAGGGATAGCATTACTTATGGGTTAGGTTAAGGTTAGGGTTAGGGATAGGGGTAGGGATAGCATTCCTATGGGTTAGGTTAAGGTTAGGGTCAGGGATAGGGGTAGGGATAGCATTACTTATGGGTTAGGTTAAGGTTAGGGTTAGGGATAGGGGTAGGGATAGCATTCCTATGGGTTAGGTTAAGGTTAGGGTCAGGGCTAGGGGTAGGGATAGCATTACTTATGGGTTAGGTTAAGGTTAGGGTTAGGGATAGGGGTAGGGATAGCATTCCCTATAGGTTAGGTTAAGGTTAGGGTTAGGGATAGGGGTAGGGATAGCATTCCCTATGGGTTAGGTTAAGGTTAGGGTTAGGGATAGGGGTAGGGATAGCATTCCCTATGGGTTAGGTTAAGGTTAGGGTTAGGGATAGGGGTAGGGATAGCATTCCTATGGGTTAGGTTAAGGTTAGGGTTAGGGATAGGGGTAGGGATAGCATTCCCTGTGAGTCAGGTCACATTCGGCGTGCTTATGACAGAACAATAGATCAGTGTCGTGACAAATTAAAGAAAAATGTTGTGACTTGGTGCCCAAAGTCTTGCAGCTCAAGTTAGGAGGCAGCTAAATTTTCGTGGTGTGAGACATGGATGACATAATCAGCTTAAATCATATATATATATATATATATATGGTTCTTTTCTTTCTTAATAACTTATTGTTGTTAACGTCATGTAAATGGGTAGCCTTAAATGCACTCGCGTGTTTTCCATTTCGAATGGAAATAAAAGGCGTGCTAAAATTGGTCATACGTGCAAAGAATTAGTTTAAATGACTATAAAGGGTCGTGTAGTAATCAGCGACAAACAAGAAAAAAAAATGAGTGATTGCACGGTGCAAGATGTGTGGAATTTGTGGCGGCTGTCTCGGCAGCTGCGGACTCCAGAGTCCACGATACAATTCTGCAAGGAAAGGGGTCTGATTGCTAGCGCTCCGCTTTGTCGGCGGTGCCGCAGAGCTCTCGTGGTTTTGCGAAGGCAGACTCTCGAGTGGGCTTTGTATGGCGCTGCCACAATCGGAGATGCAGCACTCGGACCTCCGACCCGCAGTATTTGTCGTGGGACCTGGTTCGCTGGTAGCAGGATGTCGCTCGAAAAAGTCCTGGTGCTCACCTACTGCTGGGGCGGCGCAGATGTCAAACAAAGCGGCGATAAAGCGAATCCAGCCTCGACGACGGAGTCACAAGCAAGGAAACCGTCGTCGACTGGTTCACTTATTGTCGCGAAGTTTGCCTTCACGTTGTCCAGCAGTGTAGTACCACCGCTATAGGGGCCCAGGGCTTGTAGTGGAGATCGACGAGTCTAAATTTGGCGCGAAAAATACAACCGCGGTCGTTCTTGGCGATGGCAAGTGGGTCTTTGGGGGTATTTGCCGTGAGACTAAGGAGGTTTTTTTCGTCGAGGTTGAGAACCGGACTGCTGGCGTGCTTACGATTGCCTCAGCGAGGAGAACTTCCAGCATCTCACGGTGAACCACTCCCCTCAACTTCGTTGATCCTGCTTCCCTGGCGTGCACACTCAAAATATTGAGTGCCAGTGGTGGCAGATCAAGAGGTCCTGCCATCCACGCACAACGAGCAGCAGCGGCGGCTTAGGTTTTTATCTGGCCGAGTATATGTGGCGGCGTAAACACAGCGCGTCGACCACTTTACTCAAATTTTAGCAGACATCCTGCTGCTGTACGCGCCACCGAAGAGCATGTAACATCTTGCCGCCACTCTCCAGACTTCTGCTTCGGCAGAGGTCTCCTATGAGGTCTAAAGAAAGAAAAAAATTAAACTTTTCACCTGGAACCGTATTGTTTACGGTTCCGGCACCACCACCACAGCATTATTTGCACACCGAGACGACATCAATAGAATAGTATCCATAAATCCAACTTCGATGTAAGTTTTCCAACTTAATGTAGTTAGGGCGCCAGCCAAGCTTAAGTACGTGAATTACTACTCAAACGAAAGGTCCAGATGTTAATAACAAAAACCCGACAATGACACAAACGGCTGGATGTTGAACACACAAGCGCCGCGGAAATTGAGCTGCCCTTGCTGCATACGGAAATGCATGCGCCATGTCGTGTATTGTCAACAGTGCGCGTTTGGCCTTTATCTGAACTAGTAGCACGTCGAACTATGCATCGCTGGCATGTCCCAGTATTGTCAACAGTGTCATGGCTGCCACCTTTATAAGCTAGTAGCACGATAGCCGCTGTGGAAATTAAAGTGTAAATTATCTTTACTGGATGTATGGCGGCGTTTTTCCACACCGAATACTTCACTTGGTATCTAAACATTAAGGTAAGCCGAAAAAGTTGAGATTTTTTTTTTTATTTTGCTGGAGGTTGTGTATGGTACTCTTACCGCATGTTGTACTCAAAAAATTAAAACATGTTTCCCTAAGACAGATGTGGAATGTGGGGAAAGTACAAATTAAAATGTTTTGTCTAGTGTACACACAGAACGCATCCACGGATTTGAAAAAGGGGGTGGGTGAGTTGGAGAGAGAGATCTTGAGTATGGAAAGTTACTTGAGTTTAATGGTACTGCCCAGAAAAAGGAAACTGAAAGAAAAAAGATATTTATGGGGAGAACAATAGGGGAGCTAGCAAAGGGAGCCATGGTGCGGTCTCGTTTTATCCATTAAAAGGGCATGGAAGGGCCTTCAAAATATTTTTTTCATTTTGGAGAAAAAGGCAATGGGCAGTAGAAGAATGATCTGTCTGTGCTGATCTGATGGAAAGGAAGTGCACGGCCAACAAGAAATGTTAGCTGTGGCAGCTGATTTTTACAGTTGTTTACTGCGGAGCTTATTGGAGAAGAGGAGGTTGCTGTGCTTCACAATGACCTGCCTGTCCTGCCACAGGAGGAACAGAAGAGGAGCTCACTCAGGCAGTGCGACAGATATCGCCAAGAAGGTCTCCTGGCCTTGATGGACTGTCTGTAGAATTTTTTTAAAAGCTTAGCCCAGTCATAGGTACAAACATTTTTCAAGTCTTCAAACAGTCTCTTGAAAACAAAGAACTTCTCCAGAGCTGTGGAAAAGCAGCAATTTCATGGCTGCCAAAAAGGGAGATCAAGGATATTAAGAACTGGCGACCCATAGCATTGTTGTGCCTTGATTATAAGAACGTGGCTAGGGTAGTTGCAAATAGGCTTGGCATGCTTTTATATTATGTCGTTCATAAGGATCAGACATATAAAATATAGTACTGCAAGGGATGCAATATCTTTTCAGTGAGAGATGACTTGTCACATTGTAGGCTTTTAAAGCTGAACATGGGAGCTGTGGCTGTAGATGAGGAAAAAGCTTTTGATCATGTGCATCATGGCTTTTTGTATAAAACTTTAGAATCATTTGGTTTTGGACCAAATATCAAGGCCTGCATCAAACTGATGTACAGAAATATTACTAGCATGGTCAAGATTAATAATGCACTAAGCCCTCCTTTTCCTGTGAGGAGAGGCATTTGTTCAGGCTGTCATATTCACTGGCCATCAAACCTTTGCTGCGCTTTTTAAGGAAAAGGACTGACTGGGATGAAGCTTCCCTCCATTCAACTGCATATGGAATACTGCTGTCAGCATATGCTGATGATGCAAGTGTTTTTAATTAACCAAATTGACGTGGACACCCAATGCGACTGTTTAGAAATATTCCAGAAAGCCTCCAATAAAAAGGTACACTGGGGGAAATGTGATGCCTTACTGACAGGGCAGTGGGAGTAAGTAGGCCCTCCAGTCCTGCCCCAGCCCCTAAAAAGGGGTAAAGCAGGTCTTAAAGTGTTGGGTGTATTTTTGGGAAACCAAGAGTATGATTCGTGTCTCTAGGAGTGCCTTTTCTTCTACCCACTCTTCACAGATGCTGCCCTGCAGGCTGGTAACTCACTAAAACTCTTCACCCAGTGGAGAGTCACTGAACTGATGGACCTTTTACACCTGGAGAATGGTCGATGGATGTCGGCAATAGAGCTGGCTGAGGCCCTCGGCGTTCAGTCAGTTCGAATATGTGATCAGTTTCTGTTTCATATGAATGACTGTCTGCCTCCAAGTATGCTGAAACTGATGAAAGAGGCTCTACCTGGCGGGTGCGGGACAGTTCTGTACATAGAATTCCTTCTTTTTAGGGGGGGGAACCATCTTTGAAATCCAACCATGGACAGCTTTTAAATGGGGGCTCACCCCACTCTGTACAGTTTACTGAGGCGGGGAAGCTGCTGCTGTAGTTATCCTGTGAGGGAGGTCCGTGCAACCTCCTTTCAGACACAAGTGGGTAGAAGTTCTTGAGGAGGACAAGGAAATGGCTCCAGCATGGAGGACAATATATAAACCTCCACTGCCAAAAAGGTCAGGTGACCTGCAGTTGAGAGTTCTCCGTGGAACAGTTTCCACTAGCAGGTTTCTGCACAGAGTGGACTCAAGCATTGACACAATGTGTTCTTTCTGTGAAAGTGAAGAGACTATTAGGCGCACGTTTTTAGACTGTAGTAAGCTCATAGCTCTCTTTTGTAATTTGACTGTAATATTTGAAAAACTTAATTTTGCTTTTAAAAAAATCAATGTTTATATTTTGCCCAAAATATGCCCGTGCAAAACACGCTGAGGTTGAACTGATAAACTTTGTGATTGGATAAGTGAAAATGGCAATGCTGAACACCAGGAAAAACTGTAAGGATAGTACAGGACTGAATGGATGTGGTGCAATGGTTGCGCTTCCTGGTGACTTCAACGGTGAAACTTGAATTCACCTATTATTTGTTAGTTTATGATGTTGAGTCATTTAGAAATAGATGGTGCTTGCAAGATTGCTTGCGTTCAGTAGATGGGAGATTAATCATCCATTTTTGATGTTGTATTAGGGTGTGTTTTTTCTCCCCATTTTATTTCCTTTGACCTTTTCAGTTGTTCTTTGTTTTGTGTATGTGTGGCAGGCCGAAGGAGAGCTCGGGCAGGGAATGGAACCCCAGACTCCCGGCTAAGAGTCAAACGCGCAGACCACGTCGCCAAAGAGCCAGGCTCGTTGGCAAGGTAGCCAGGGCGCGTACTTATTAGGAGGCATTTCTAGTGACAGGACCCTTCAACTGTCACATATGGATAAGGCTAATGAGGAAATTTGCAGGATTTTTGTTCTGATTTGCAAATGAATTAAAAATGGAATTTTAAAAGTCAAGGTCCCCCCCGTCTCTCACTCTCTGTCTCTCTCGGAGGTAGAGGTCACATGGTGAGAGGGCGCATTGGTTAGCAAAAATGTACTTTTTGTTTTTCTCTTTTTCTTACAGTTTCTGAACTGTTATTTTCTGATTTCTTCTTCGTGTCTTCTAAGTTAGTTATTTGTTTCTTCTCTCAGAAGGGGAGGGGTGGGGGGTTTAGGTTTGGGTAGGGTAGGTTCGGTGATTGTAGACGGCGTAATGGCGTCTCAGCAAGGGGAGACCATGTCTCTCAGTAATGGGGTACAGTGTGCTACGGACAAAGAGGACGTGATGGTGGCGATTGCTGATCAGGTAGGAAGAGAAAACATTGTTTTGGCCTTACGAATAAATAAGGCGGTTGTGATTCTTCTAAAACAACAGTTTAGTTGAGAAATTGTGGTGAATGGGTGAATGGATCGTTTGTACTGGTGACTCCACTTGCTGCTCCGGCCTCTAAAGTTACTGTTTCTAATGTCCGCTCGTTTATTAAAAATGAAACTTTTGAAAAGGAACTCGTTCATTTTGGGAAAATTGCCGGTGTAATGAAACAGATTCCATTGGGCTGCAAAAATTATTTATATGTTTTTAATTGCCGATTCTCAATTACTCGATATTTCCTTTAGGGGTAGGAATGGTGATGGTTCCTCTGTAATTTTTGCTAGCCCAGATAACTTGCGCTGCTTTGAATGTGGTGGTATAGGACCCTTGAAGCAAGCTTGTCCACATAAAGACAGCGTTACCAGTGAAAATTCAGGCGTACAGGCAGATAATGTTGTGGATTTGACAGACTGGCCCAGGTGTGAATTCGCGGGTGCAGTAGAACCTGATAAACAGGGCAAAGACAGGCCCTAAGGGGGGCCCAATGACTAGACTGAGGTTCAGTCTTGTGAGCCGGTAGGCTGAGAAGCCAGCAGCGCCGGTGGCCCAGCCTGAAGGTCAAATTAAGCAGGGTGATACCTTAGAAGGAACTAGCGAGTATGCCAAATTTATTTGGAAACTGTCAGGAGTAGCAGATCTGAAGGTAAACGCAATCAGATATTACACAGATCTCTATGTTTTCATGACTAGTCGACCGACGGGAAAATAGGAAGACTGGAAAAAGAAGATTTGTTCCTGGGAATGCTGATTTGGATAGTAGTGGGTCGGTCTCAATGGTAGATGACCTCCCACTGGATTCTAGTTTGTGTGCCGGTAGCACTGAGGATGATAAACAAGCAGAGCTCGTGGACATTGTTTACTTTACATTTACACAATCAATCTGAAAATGTGCAGGAGGATGATGAAGAGATGTCTGATTCTTCTATTTTTTTCAGGTTTGGCCACCCAAGATTGTGAAACTGTACTACTCATTAGAGGAAATTAATTGTTTCCTGGATGCAACTACAGGGGAAGCTGTTAAACTTTTTTCCGAATACGGATACATTTATGTGACTTGTAAACATATAATGAGTACTTCTAGTTTGGCGTTGTTTCCTAGTCAGAAGATATTTACACTGAAGAAACACTGCACAGCAGTTAGAAAGGTGAGGCCCCCTTCTAGAAGTGGGAAGTAAATGGATTGTGGGCATTTTTATTCTATCACTTCCTGCTTTTACAGTTTCTTTTTATGGTGTCTTCTCTTTTACATTTCCCTCATGGAAGTTTTAACCATTGCCTCTCTTTACATTAATGGTGCAAGAGATGGGGTGAAAAGGGGTTTAGTGGCAGAGGTTGTGAGGCAAAAAAGATTAAATGTTAAGCTTAAAATTTTTTTTTAATGGTACTGTCACACCTTGACGATTTAGCCAGTGTATGCCAACATATCAAAATTTCTCTAAAACGCTGGCATACGCTGGACAAACAATGTTTTTTCAATTTTGGGCAAAGACATAGCGTATTCATAATGAGTTGGACTTATACATAACGTATTAGTAACTTATATAGAACATTTTGATAACTTATAGATAACTTATACCAACGAATGCTTACGTGTTGCCAGCGTTCACAACTTATGCCCAACGATAGTCTAACTTATGCATAGCACTTGGCAGCGTACCGCCAACAATCACGTGTCGTAGCCTATAAAAAGGCTGCCGCTCTACGATTTAAATCATAACCACACTAGACATCGCAGAATCATTATCACTGTTGCAGTATCAACATCACTGTCATGCCAGAGAAAAATTCAGAGAACACTGCCAAGTAGTCTCCTGGCTATTGCCGTGGACGTGGACGCAAGGAGGATCCATCATCACCCACACCCTCCCCATCACGCTCACCCTCTGGAGATATTGCAGGTTCCAACGACTCTTGGTCATCCTTGGACCCACTCTGGCTAGCAGCTCGTCGAACATCGTTGGGGGCATACGCAGGACGTTGGTGAAGGATGCATGGTCCTCATTACGGAGTTCCACCGTAAGCTGGTCATACATGCCAAACTGCCGTCGCCTCCCGATCTATGGTTTCACCCAGTTCCTTCTCCTCCATTCACCTCTTCTTCTCCTGGCTCTATTGGCACGCAGGTGGTACAGTGTCAAATCGATGAGGTCATGCAGATGTTGGAGGACAGCTAGTAGGTATTCTTGCCTCAGCCTTGCCGGATCCTGCATCTCTCGGATGACATGGACATCTGCTCACCATGGAGTCTTGAGGAGACCTGACGGGTTCCTCCTGTGAACCCCATTTTTATGTCGAAATTTTAACATCTGAAATGTAGTCTATGTTCTATTGTGAATAAAATGTCAGTTTGAGATTTGCAAATCATTGCATTCTGTTTTCATTTTAAATTTTAAACAACATCCCAACTTTTTTTGGAATTTGGGTTGTATATTAAATTCCTCTGTGTGTCTTGAATTGAATATATATCCCCCCAAATCTTGAGAAGCATGAAGCTTTAATTCTGCCAAAGCAGAGTTGCCATGAAATAGGTTTAAATGATGTCAATTCAGGGATTGACTCCACTAAATGAAAAATACTTATATTAGTGAGTAACAATTGAAAATAAATTGACCCTGGCACCCCTAGTGAGAGGGAACAGAATAAGTTCCTGAAATATGCAAAAAGAGCACGTTTGAGGAGACTGAAATAACTGCAGATCAATTTCTATTAATATTGTGCTCAGTATAAAGTTCTTTCAACATCATATTCTGCTTTTCACTGAAACATGACCTCCACCTACTTAAAAAACAGACAAACAAACAATCAAACAAACAAAACAGGTATGCAGGGTTCCCCTTGGGTTCTGAAAAAATATGAAGTCAAAAAAATATTCTTCGCTTTATCGTAGTCATTTTTTATTAGTCACTCATGGACTTTATAAAACTTTGAAAAGCCTTCAAAGCGGACAAATGCATGCAGCATGAACAAGGTCAAACCTCAAATATTTGCGTTAACAGGTCTCTCTATTATACTTTCGATTGTATATATAATTTTGGGTCCATTCAAGTCCACTGTCTAATAATGGGGACCCTGTGGACCATAAAAGCTAAATTAAAACCTCTTGAGCATTTAGCATGGAATTTATTCAAAAGACTGGCAATAGAAGTCCCTTTAAACCCTTAATTTCTTTATTTTTTCCTTCAAAATGCACAGGATTTGAGCTGCGCCTTGCTTTTTAGTCCATAAGTTTTCTGGTGCGGTGGTCATAAAAATGTAGATTGCAGACAAAGGAGGACTCGCACTCAAGAAAACACAAGTCAAAAAAAGTCTAGTTTAAAAACAATTGTATTTTATATATTTTTTTAAAAATTTTTCCAAGGCTTTTATATCTCACAATGTGCAAAAAGTGCAAAAAAGTGCAAAAAGTGCTGTGCAAACGTTTCAGTCCCTCAGACTATCCTCAGTACAAATGAGTAGCAGCATGTAGAGCCAACCTTTTAACCAGTCCAAAACAGGTACATACAATCAGTGGCCAAAAGGCCTAATAGATCACATCCCATTCAAGGCAAATCACCACATAATTGGACAATTAAGGTACATACAAAGCTCATTCGATGGACACAACACATTAGGCATAGTAATCAGGCAACCAAACAAAGTGCAATGAACCAATCGACTACATACATTTGGTAAAAGTCACAGAAAGCAGGACATATCTAATTCCTCATTTAAGCCATTCGGATGAAGTGTTTTTAAATAAAAGATATATCTACATTCACATTGCAGTAAACATTTGTCTACATTTCCACCACGTCTTTTAGGAGTAAAAAGGTCAATGCCACAGAATTCTAAGTCCTTGATTGAATGATTACCGTCTGCAAAATGTCTAGCAACAGCTGATTTGGGGTCAGCTCGACAGATAGAACTTTTATGTTCATTAATTCTAAATCTAAGCTGTCTTGTGGTCTTACCAACATATTGAATACCACATTTCCGACATGAAAGAAGGTAGACAACATTACTCGAGCTGCATGTAATAAGCTTTTTTAATCTTATATTCTCTCTTTGTCACATGACTCATAAACATGTTGAACTTCTTTGCATCAGAACATGCAGCACAATTGCAGCATGGAAAGAAACCTGTGGCATTGTCCAGACGCTCCTGACGGGTAGATATCCTGTGCGTATCTGCATGTACCAATGTGTCACGAACATTTTTTGCTCTAGAAAAAGAGAACAGAGGGGAGATTTAAACATCTCTTTGCATACATCATCAATTAACAAAATATTCCAATGCTTTTTTACAACATCACATATGGAGTGGCCTAGTGGTGAGAAAATTAAAAACACAAGAAAACGATTTTTTTACTCTTAGGCCCAGTTTTATGAAGCAGATCATTTCTTTTCTTACCCTGTGCTTTAACAAATGCTGTGTTCAAGACTTCACGGGGGTACCCTCTTTGTAACAACTTGGTAAAAAGTTTGTGGGCCTCAACCTGAAAATCATCCTCCCTTGCACATGTACGTCAGAAACCTGAGGAACTGACTAAATGGCAAGCCTTTTTAAGGGAGATAGGATGATAACTTTTATAGTGCAAAAGACTATTCCTATCAGTAGGTTTGGTAAAAAGTGTGGTATAAATGTGTCCCCCATCGAAAATTACCCTCGTGTCGAGGAAACTCACCTGGTGATGGTCAAATTCCAGACTAAACTCAATTGACTCCATGCAATTATTAAGATGTTGGAGAAAAATTTGAAGATCACTACTAGAACCTCCCCTGATTAGAAAAACATCATCTATATATCTTTTCCAAAATACAATGGATGGTAAGAAAGGATTGTTATTGTAACACGTATTGAAATTCAAACCAAAAGATAGTCAGGGGCAAAGCTTGCCCCATTGCTGTTCCATGTGTCTGGAGATAAAAACTCTTACCATGGAGGAAGTAATTCTTCATTAATACAATTGCAGACATGTCAACTAGAAAATCTGTTGGGGGACATGATCAGGTCTAGAGTCTAGGAAAAATCTGAGTGCGTCAAGGCCAAAAGAGTGTGGAATGTTAGTATAAAGACTAACTACATCCATAGTGGCTAAAATTAGCTCACTGCTGTTCAAGGTCACATCAGAAAGTTGGGCGATGAAGTCACCAGTGTCTTTAAGATATGATGGAAGTTTTCTCCACTAGTGGTCTAATGCGATAATCTACAAAATTAGACATAGGTTCGGTCAGAGAACCAATACTAGCAATGATAGGACGGCATTTTGGAAAGCCATCAAAGGTTTTATGTACCTTGGGTAAGCCATAGATCACAGGTTTAATAGGAAAATCCTTAGTCAGATATTTGTATTCAGTCTGATTTATGTGACCTAGTGACAAAGCTTGTTTCAAAGCTGGTGATCGATTTTACACAAAAAGAACTGAAGAAAGTACAAGAAGAAATTCTTTCCATAGAAACAAAATTGAAAGCCAGCAATGATGTGGATTTGAAGAAAATCCAAGGGGAGTTGAAAGTTATTAATGAAAAGTACCAGCAGGAGTTGCAGAAAAGAAAGATTATGAAATTTAAGAGAGATACAATGGATTATAAAGGGGGAAGAGTTTACCCATGGCTACTCACATCAGAAAGACCAAAGTACCCTAAAATAAGAAGAACTCCTCGTTCAGGCTCCCACTCTTCCATTTCCAGCACACCATTCCCCTCTGAATCTGAGGAAGATTTTTTAGAGAAGGCATCCTCCGAAAAGTATTTTTTGACCAAACACAAAAGGCAGAGAAAACCAAAAAGACAAGAAGAGGCCGAAGAGGGCGCAAGATTCACAAGGAGTCAAGGCCAACTGAAACCTGCAGGCAATCGGAAAATGCTAGCCTAATTTTTAATCTGTCTGACCAGAGACTGTGTGATGAAGAAACCTCCATTCTCAGCTGAGGACTGTCTTTTGTACCAACACCTTCCCCTAATCCATTTCAAGTTCAGGTAGAGCTATTTAAATTCTTTCGCTCTATTAAGCTTAAATATTTCTATGGTAAGGGGAGAACCAATCTGCCTTTAACTGCTCAGAATGTTGCTAATGAAGTGAATGCTCCTTTGCCTTTGAAATGTAAAAGTACATTCTGTCCACAAGTTAATTGTGCAAATATTGAAACTTTCTGTAACCTAGTGCAAAGAGATGTAAATGAACTTCTCCAGTCACCAAGACCTTACTTTAGATCCAACTGTACTCCTGGTGAACGGACTGCTCTTTCAGCTCTGTCAAAAAACCCGAATATCACTATTAAGCCCGCCGATAAAGGTGGTGGAATAGTTTTGATGGACACTAGTATGCATGATGATGAAATCAACAGGCAGTTATCTGACTGTAAATTCTACAAAAAATTGCAATGTGATCCAACATGCTCTTACAAAGGTGAAATTGACCGGTTTTTGAAACAAGCTTTGTCACTAGGTCACATAAATCAGACTGAATACAAATATCTGACTAAGATTTTTCCTATTAAACCTGTGATCTATGGCTTACCCAAGGTACATAAAACCTTTGATGGCTTTCCAAAATGCCGTCCTATCATTGCTAGTATTGGTTCTCTGACCGAACCTATGTCTAATTTTGTAGATTATCGCATTAGACCACTAGTGGAGAAACTTCCATCATATCTTAAAGACACTGGTGACTTCATCGCCCAACTTTCTGATGTGACCTTGAACAGCAGTGAGCTAATTTTAGCCACTATGGATGTAGTTAGTCTTTATACTAACATTCCACACTCTTTTGGCCTTGACGCACTTAGATTTTTCCTAGACTCTAGACCTGATCATGTCCCCCCAACAGATTTTCTAGTTGACATGTCTGCAATTGTATTAATGAAGAATTACTTCCTCCATGGTAAGAGTTTTTATCTCCAGACACATGGAACAGCAATGGGGGCAAGCTTTGCCCCTGACTATGCGAACCTATTTATGGGTTGGTTTGAATTTCAATATGTGTACAATAACAATCCTTTCTTACCATCCATTGTATTTTGGAAAAGATATATAGATGATGTTTTTCTAATCAGGGGAGGTTCTAGTAGTGATCTTCAAATTTTTCTCCAACATCTTAATAATTGCATGGAGTCAATTGAGTTTAGTCTGGAATTTGACCATCACCAGGTGAGTTTCCTCGACACGAGGGTAATTTTCGATGGGGGACACATTTATACCACACTTTTTACCAAACCTACTGATAGGAATAGTCTTTTGCACTATAAAAGTTATCATCCTATCTCCCTTAAAAAAGGCTTGCCATTTAGTCAGTTCCTCAGGTTACGACGTACATGTGCAAGGGAGGATGATTTTCAGGTTGAGGCCCACAAACTTTTTACCAAGTTGTTACAAAGAGGGTACCCCCGTGAAGTCTTGAACACAGCATTTGTTAAAGCACAGGGTAAGAAAAGAAATGATCTGCTTCATAAAACTGGGCCTAAGAGTAAAAAATCGTTTTCTTGTGTTTTTAATACCACTTTCTCACCACTAGGCCACTCCATATGTGATGTTGTAAAAAAGCATTGGAATATTTTGTTAATTGATGATGTATGCAAAGAGATGTTTAAATCTCCCCCTCTGTTCTCTTTTTCTAGAGCAAAAAATGTTCGTGACACATTGGTACATGCAGATACGCACAGGATATCTACCCGTCAGGAGCGTCTGGACAATGCCACAGGTTTCTTTCCATGCTGCAATTGTGCTGCATGTTCTGATGCAAAGAAGTTCAACATGTTTATGAGTCATGTGACAAAGAGAGAATATAAGATTAAAAAGCTTATTACATGCAGCTCGAGTAATGTTGTCTACCTTCTTTCATGTCGGAAATGTGGTATTCAATATGTTGGTAAGACCACAAGACAGCTTAGATTTAGAATTAATGAACATAAAAGTTCTATCCGTCGAGCTGACCCCAAATCAGCTGTTGCTAGACATTTTGCAGACGGTAATCATTCAATCAAGGACTTAGAATTCTGTGGCATTGACCTTTTTACTCCTAAAAGACGTGGTGGAAATGTAGACAAATGTTTACTGCAATGTGAATGTAGATATATCTTTTATTTAAAAACACTTCATCCGAATGGCTTAAATGAGGAATTAGATATGTCCTGCTTTCTGTGACTTTTTACCAAATGTATGTAGTCGATTGGTTCATTGCACTTTGTTTGGTTGCCTGATTACTATGCCTAATGTGTTGTGTCCATCGAGTGAGCTTTGTATGTACCTTAATTGTCCAATTATGTGGTGATTTGCCTTGAATGGGATGTGATCTATTAGGCCTTTTGGCCACTGATTGTATGTACCTGTTTTGGACTGGTTAAAAGGTTGGCTCTACATGCTGCTACTCATTTGTACTGAGGATAGTCTGAGGGACTGAAACGTTTGCACAGCACTTTTTGCACTTTTTTGCACTTTTTGCACATTGTGAGATATAAAAGCCTTGGAAAAATTTTTAAAAAATATATAAAATACAATTGTTTTTAAACTAGACTTTTTTTGACTTGTGTTTTCTTGAGTGCGAGTCCTCCCTTGTCTGCAATCTTTATTTTTTCCTTAACATTTTTATCAATGCAGCCACTTTTGGCATCCCAAAATCAAAAAGGAGCACACCCTTTAAGGGCAATAGAGAAGCCTGACAAAAATGCTAAATTGGACTTGGGCTGAGCTCAAAATTTTGTGCTGTTAGAATCAGAATTAGTGGAATTGTCAAATGTTTATTTAAAATGTATAACTTTTAAGATTTCCATTAACTGATTCCAAATTGAACTTTAGGTGAGTTCACTGTTTTGTGCACAATTTACTGGAATCCTTATAGTAAATCTCAAATGTTTAGGGTTTCAAATTTTAAACATCTCAGATAATCACTAATTCAGATGCTAGCAACGAACAAGTCTCAGTACTGGCACCCTCATCCACTCCTCTCTAGGGAGTGCTTCCTGGTTACTGTACTGTCCGAAACCACTATGTGATGCTAAACTGGTAAACCCAAAGCCCCCCAGCGGTAGCAAGCGCCACAGGATTTACATAATTCAGCCATAATTATAACACCACGCCTAGCGGATTAACACGTATTGTTATTGGTCAAAAGCTTGGCGTCCATTCGGTCATAAGGTATAGTCTATTTTTACAAACACATTGCTGCTACTTGCACTGAGTTTTTGAAGATCATTGAATGCATAGCCATTTCAGTCATAAGAGTTTAAAAGAGTGAAACGCCCCTCTAACATTATAAGCCACTCGTTAAGAAAAATAATTGCTTTGAGCTTGTTAACATTCTGCGATAGCAATTCCAGTTGGAGCAAAAACCATCGCACACAGCGTTCACCCCAGGACCGAGTGAGAACTGTTGAGTTAGGCTTCATCATACTACCTTACTGTCTATCGCATCGGCCTGAACACATTTAACAGCGATGAGTTCACAGACAACCAACCCAGCCATGTAGGAACGGTTTGTTGTCAATACGTTTTGATCATTTTGATCAGATATTGTACAGCAATGTCTTGCGCCTTTAAAGCTAACTTGGAAGTACCATATTTTGCATAACATTAGCTCAGAAATCACCAGTCATACTGTTTTAGAAAGCATGGCAACAAATGAAATGATTGACTTAACAATCACTTACACTTGCGTACAAAGAATAATCAAACTAATATATGCCGTGTAAAGATGCGCTCATATCTGCTTATATCAATCACCTAACTAGGGACTCACATAGAAATTTACACACCTTGTTTTCCTAGTTCATTATGAGGGGATGACCACTTCCACCATTTTACAGGTAAAACTAAAATTAGCGAATATGCACTCCCTCACATGACTGACTGCCTGATAGCATCATTCGGCTTTTCAACCCCACGGAGACCTGTCAGCCAATAGACAGCATTTGGACGTATTTTCCCGTAAAACCCCTCTCTGATTGGTCTTTCTTGGCTCCGTTCATTGAAGATAAAACAATATGAAATTACTGTCATGTTTTACGGACATTTAGTAACGTAGTAAACTGCCCAAAGTGAAAAACTATTTATTTCTCTTATTTATTTATGCAGTCATATAAACTTTATGGGGCTAAAGAAAACATCTTTGGGGCTGCAGCCTTGAATGCTCTTGAATTCTCACTATTTGCCATTGAATTTTTATTCATCATTAAACAAATACATTTGCCACTGTGACGACTGCTCATAATTTTCTCCTCGACAAAACTGACGAGCAGCAGCGGGAACCCTGGGTATGACTCAAACGATGCTTGAAATTTTTTGTCAGAGGTTTTGAAGGATTTGTATTCCAAAACAAAGTTTTGTTGATTGAACTTTAAATGGCTTGAAGAGGGCAAAAGTAATGACATCAAGTATTTCTACTTTTATTATTATGTTTTAACAAATAACTCAAACTGGTCTAAATAAGGGCCATTCCCCATCTCTGTTGATGCCAAAATAGATTGGTTTCATTGTCTAATTTCATAATTGGTTACTCTCTTTGATGATATTGAGACTGCCTGTTCCCTCAACAACCATGTTTGAGTTCTTCCTATAGTTTTTGATTAACCTACATTTGCCATTTCCCCAGTCTATTTCAAAATTGAATGTAATAAGTATTTAAACCCAATGATACAGTTCTAGAACACCATGAAGTCACCAAAAATGTATTACATTTACTTAATCACAAACAATGGCAGTGAACACTGAAGTATGCCTGAAGTTGACTGAAATGAAAGTACTAATGAAGAGTTTGTTTCCAAAATGCAATAAGTGCCAAAATGACAAAAATTGACAAAAATAATACCATAGAGCAATAGCCCTGTGCTTCTTATACATGATGCAACAATCCATTTTTAGAAATTCATACTTTTAGGTGTATTTTTTCATGGTCAAAGTTTGTGTTTTTCTATAAAATGCAATAGGCACCAATTTAGAAAAAGCTGATTTATGCAAAATGAGTAAAATGGATATATTGCATTTTGGAAACAAACTCCTCAAATATTGGCTCACATAAATGCCTACAAAAGTTTTTGATAACAGGTTCCCCATCTCACCCTCAGAAACAGTGCTCTCAACATTTAACCCAAGAGAGAATTAAACTGAGTGGCTATCATTGCCAAATGTGCATTTCGCTGCTGAAAAAGGAGGAAAACAGCAGCGTAGTTTTCTGTGGCAAGCCTTCTGGGTCTCAGAAGTTGCCAGATTGACAGGATGAAGCTTATCAAGAAAAACTTTTTCCAGTTTTTTCCAAGTCTGCTCAATCTCTGCCTTTTCCTCTTTTGCCACAAGCTATGTTAGCATGCAGGGATGGAGTGATGCCAATCTACAAGGAGTCAACATTTGATTAAAGGAGTCTGGACCCTCTCCTTATGCAAATCCACCCCCTTTCATTCAGCTCACCGGGCAACTAGAGTCCGCCTCTCTGTCTGTACAACAGTTGCCTTAGCTGGCAGGGATACTGAGTAGGAAGAACAAGGGATAATCCCACCACTCTCGAAAAGTCTTAAAAAAAATCACTTGGGATTGTTGAATTGGATTTATTTATTTCGAAGAAAAAAAAAAACTGAACACAAACAAAAAAAGAACAGTGTCCGAAAAGGAGCAGGTAGAAGTAAAACTTATATGACCCTACCCCTTTCTTACTTATCTACCAATAAATTAAACAGTTTCATTAATCAATTCACTACCAAATATAAACATACAAACAACTATCACCAATTTATTTACAACCTAAATTAAATATATACACATTTAGCAATTTATTTACAATCCTAAAATCTACCCAGTGGATATGTAAGGGATAATTAACGAGAAGGTGTGCATTCTACGGTTTTAATGCACGACGCGGAGGCAAATAACCACCCGATGCGAAGCGGAGGTGCCTTAAAACCGTGGAATGCTCACCTTCGAGTTGATTATCCCGCTTATACCATGGTCATTTGCCAGCAATATCAAATCGCAGCATTCAGAAATTTTTGGTTAAAGTTTTGCACTAAAAAAAAAAAACGAGTTGGTTATCATAAAACAGGCGCCGCACCTTCTCATACCCAATACTATAGGCCAAGCTAAATTGAACCAGCTATCTTAGTTCATCTTACGTTCATGGAGAAAGAATTTTTTTGCACATGCTTACATCCGTTTACTAGCTGATGATTTGATACCGGATTCCATCTGATACGAAGATTATGCATAACACAACATTATACGCGATTATGCAGACTGTAGCTAACTTGCTACCCACAATTACAATGAACTTATGACGGTTTCCGTAAAGTCAGCAAGCTGAAATCAGTCTGCTGGCATAGCATGTAGCTAGCGAACTGTCAGCAGTTGCTGATACATGAAGTGGACAAGTTAGCTTCATTTGTAACCGTACACAATTACAATCGTTTAATGGATAAAGCCTGATTACTTCGCTGCTATAATATTTACGGTCATTATCGCTTGAGTACCTATTGTTAACCGCCCCGCAGGACGCAACTTATATGACGCCGCTAAATTTACTGGATATAAATGAGCAGCTAGGTTTCTGTTGTACCTAGTCAAATACCAGCTCTAACGCTGCTATGGTTACAAGTTGGCTAGTGGATGAATTTCGAATGGTGTGGTTCCACGGTTTTAATGCATACCTGCCAGCCAATCAGAAAAAAGTATTCACCCAGACCATGGTATAATAATAATTAATAATAATTGTATAATTATTATTATAATTATCATAATAATTATAAATTACATAACAATTATTATAATAATTTACAATTCAACAAACACACAAAATCATCCCTGAACACAACTCCTCATCCACCATATAACTCCCCAAGATTTCTTTTTTGTATCGTTTTTTAAATTGATTTTTTTAGTTCTTTGCTTCAACCCATCACCCAACCCATTCCACAGATCCACTCCAACAACTGAAATACACATACTTTTCCTTTTTGAACAAACACAATGTTTTTTTAAATTAAATTTTCCTCTTAAGTTATAACCCCCCTCCCTGTCACAAAACATTTTCTGAATATTGCCCGGAAGTGAATTAGTTCTTGCTTTAAATATAATTTGTGCAGTTTTAAATTTGACTAGATCCCAGAATTTCAATGCATGTGACTTTAAAAACAGCGTGTTCGTGTGCTCCGTATATCCTACATTGTGTACTATTCTGATTGCTCTTTTTTGTAGTCTGAGTAATGGTTGTAAGTTGCTTTTGTACGTGTTACCCCAAACTTCCACACAATAATACAGATATGGTAATACTAGTGATGAATACAGAATGTAGTGATTTATGATTGAGTATGTATCTTGTTTTCCCCAGTATTGCTACGCTCTTTGCCAGTTTTGTTCTTATATTATTTATTTGGGGTTTCCAGTAGATTTTGTGGTCCAGTATCACACCCAGAAATTTATTTTCATTTACTCTTTCAATATGTACATTATCAATCGTTATTTGCATTTGTGTGTCAACAGGGATTGTACAATTTCCAAATAACATGAATTTAGTTTTGTTCAGATTTAATGATAATTTGTTTACGTCAAACCACTGTTTTGATTTTTTCATTTCTGTCGTGACCACCTCCAAAAGCTGCTGCAGATTTTCCCCAGAACAAAAGATATTAGTATCGTTCGCGAATGAAACAAACTTTAATGTTGCCGATACCCTACATATGTCATTAATGTATAAAATAAAGAGTTTTAGCCCTAACACTGACCCCTGTGGGACCCCACAGGTAATGTTTAACAGTGTTGAGCTGTGATCACCCATCTGCATAAACTGCTGTCTGTTCTCAATATAGCTTTTCAACAATTTCAGCACCACCCCCCTTATACCAAACCTTTCCAATTTATTAATTAATATGTCGTGATTAATGGTATCAAATGCTTTTTTTAAGTCTGAATATTCCTACTGCGTACTTCCTGTTATCAAAACTATTGGTAATTTCTTCTGTTAATTCCATTATTGCCATTGATTTTGATCTGTTTTCTCTGAATCCGTATTGACTGTTTGTTAATAAATTATGCTTTTCAATGAAATTATTTAACCTTTGGATAAACAGCTTTTCCAATATTTTAGAGAAATGGCAAAGTAGGGACACAGGCCTGTAATTTGTGAACTGATGTTTATCCCCAGCTTTATATAATGGGATAACTTTGGCAGTTTTCATTTTATGTGGAAATGTACCAGTTGTGAATGATAAATTACATATGCAAGTTAATGGGTTTGCAATACCATCAATGACTTTCTTGACTAGTGTCATATTGACTCCATTCCAGTCAGTGAATGTTTTATTTTTGCAACTGTTAACAATATCTATGATTTCATTTGTTTCTACTGGTTTCAGATAGATTAAGCTTGGATTTCTTGCTTGGATTATACTTTCAAGTAACTTTCAAATATTGTTTGCGGACCAAATTATACAGAAATTGTCAATTAAGCTCACTTGCCAATACTAAGATGACAACTTCCACACCTGGGTGACTGGAGTTTCATTTTTCATTCACTTTGTGCCACATACTGCATCTCTTTCACTGAGACATATATGACAATGTTGACAGTCTCTGAATGAGAAATGGCTGATCAACATTTATTTTACTTGTCAAAACTAGAGGATGCCAACCACAGTGGCAGGCTGATTCTTAGCAGACACAGAAACAATACTTTGTTTTGAAGTCTTGACAGAATTTCATATTTTTACCCCTAATTTTACAATGAAAAAACAGCTGTGATTACCCTGGATGAATAATGGACATTGGCTGAAATGTCTGACAAGCATATGACTGAGCTTGTGGGGCACTTTACTGACAAATTTTCAGCTCTTACTGAAAAGGGAAAAAAAGTTACACACTGGCTTTTTGTGACCAGCAAACACCAAACATTTAGAGAACTGCAGAGAAGATTCCATCCAGATTCTCATGTTGCTGTGAGAAGTTTTTGCTTGAGTATGTGCCAACTGGGTGAAAACTGTCTTGGAAGAGGTTTATAGTCAAACAAATTATACTTGTGTCAGACAACTGTTGTTTAGGTTTGGTGGTTTTGACCACCAAATAACAACATTATCATCATTAATATTATTTTTTTTTTTTTTTTACTGGCTTTTCCATTGGGAGATCTGGCTGTCTTGATTCTGTAACTTTGATTTTGACCCCTCATGGGACACTTTCAGGAGATACAAGGTTTGTGTTTTTCTCTTTGTCTTCTTTGATTGTTCAGGTCTGTTTAATTCTTGTTTAAGCTAGCAGACCCTCTTCTGTTGACAAACATTGAATATTCCATTGTAACTCACTAAATTTCATACGTTTGATCAGACACAATCAGAGTTGTGTTCTTGGTAAAGGTTGATCCAACAAGTTTCAACAAACTTAAATTGTCAATTGATACCTTTGATGAAATTAATATATCAAATCAAATACATTAATTTTTCATGTTGGATAAGAGCGGAGTTTTACAAGTTGATGCACTTTTGTTTGGTATTCAGAGTGCCAGACATTAAGCGAGGGCATCAAACTTAAAACTTCTGGATTCAAAAACAAGGTATAATTCATTTAAACTTCACTTCACTGACACTTGTATAGGAAGAAAAATGCAACAGCAATGTGTGTGTAGTGGTAGTTAAATTGTGGAAAAAAAGACAGACAGCAGATATGTAACATATTATGGGTGGCCAAACATAACCATTTTGTAATCAGGAAGTTTTCTGCAGTCTACTTCACAGAAATAATGAGTTCCCTGCAATTCATTTTTGCTTGACTATCAGAAAACCATATAATTGCATAAACTCTGACTACATCATTTCACAGACCAGTCTTATCATCAAGTCCATAAGGCTCCAAGCGCCAAGGAAGCTTAGTCTTTATAGTGCCCCTGATTATGCAATGGGCTTCAGCTGAGGTGACTCTGACTCAATGCAGCTGTTCCCCTGCCAGTTTGTAGGTCAGGTGTTGCCCCCCAGGAGCCTTCCAATTGTTGAAACTGTGGACATGTGGCCACCAAAACTAACTATTCATTAGGTAATTAAGGATTCAAAAACAAAGCAAATTATAATGAAAACATGTTTATTATTTTTTGTGATTGGTTTGAGAAAGAGTTTAGAAAAGTTTAAAGTTAAAGTTTAGAAAGAACTTCAACACCACAGCTTACAGATTCATCACTGAATAGGATCATTTAAAACATATTTCCACCTTGGCTTGGCTTGATTACAAACAATATGACAAAATAAATACGATATGAATGTTGGGCATTTAAACTTTATGGAATGCAAATTTGTTTTTGTTAACATGAATTAAGGGGATGAAATTTCGCTCTAGTCAGAAAAGCGAATGAACTAATTTAGAAATATTTACATTTTGTTGACTCTAGGACTGTAATTGTGGTTGGAACAAACATCAGCACACAAAGTGGATTGACATTGAAAATCACTAAATTTGGCAGCTGTTACAAATGACTAATCCCGTCAGTTTGCCACCAAAAAGAACTCAAGTTTTAAAATTGCTTGGAAGTCTTCAGGAGCTGAATCACTCTCCAGTTAGACGACCGCGACTTGAAGAGCAGGGGCCAAGTACCACCTTCTTTCCAAAAAAGTTGGGATTCTGGGTAAATGTAAATAAAAACAAAGTGTAATGATTTGCAAATAATTTAAACTCTGTATTTCATTGAAAATATGACAGAGACAACATGTCAGAACTGAAAAATTTTATTGTTTTGAATTTGATGCCAGCAACACTTTATATTTATTTATTCATTCATTTATTTAATCTCTCAAGCAGAAAGGAGCTTAGTTAATGATGGTGGGGGCTTGTAGAATAAGACAAATTCACATCATTACCAGAATTTTGGTCTTATTGAGAAAGGAGCTATGTAAGTAATAAGAAATAAAAATGAACCTAAATATACAGTAAATACTTGTTTATATTCTCTCAATTTCTGCTTTCTATATGTCAGAATACTTTTTGGGGGCCCTGTTGACAATGATGATTACAACTCCAACTAACACAGCACCACTCAAAGTTTGGAATCACGCAGACATTTTGATATTTTAGAAAGAAATGGATGGTTTAATCAAAAGGTGACTCTGCAATACACCGCATCACTGAGGGTGTGTTTCCTAAAAGCATAGTTGCTAACTAAGTTAGCAACTTACATAGTTCATCCATTCCCAGTCAATGAGCCCAACTACGTAAGTTAGCATCTGTGATTTTGCGAAACGCACCCCTGGTTAGCTTCCTGAAGCCCAGTGTCCCCCCTAGCGGTAATGCCGGTGTTACGGGATTTTCAATGGCGTGCAATGAGCCGTTGACCCTTAAATGCTAAATTGCTTTCAAGCTGTTCCTGTTTAAGATAGAATGATTATTAATCCTGCAATTTATTTACTGAATAATCAAGACCAATATATAAGCCTGTACTTATTAATAAATTATAAAGAAACAACAGTGATCAGTGACAGTTAGTTTTGGTGCTGGTAATGGCGACAAGCAGCAGCAGCTGAATGAACGTGCAGTGCCTGGTTGTTTTAACTGTTTTAATTGTTTTTATGGTGTCTTGTCTGTTTTTAAGATGTTTGTGGATGTCAGCAGCAGCAATTATGCCTCACCTTAGTTGGTTGAGCTATTTTATTCTTTTAGTCCTTTTATGCAATTTTACTGTGGCTGGTAAATCCCTCAGTGGAGGTGTTTGTCTCTATGTGAATAAAAAATGGTGTAATTCAGTGATCATTAGGGAGTCGCCCAGCACACCTGATACTGAGTTCTTGTCGGGATCCCTACGACCATTTTATTTGCTGAGAGAATTCCCGCAACTATTTGTGACGCTTGTGAACATTCACCTCAAGGATAATGCTGATTTAGCTACACAGGCTATGCTAAAAACAGCGCACCGGCTTCAGAGGATCGCACCAGATGCTCCGAGCTTTATCATGGGTGATTTTGATCACTGAAAACCTGGGAAGGCCTTGGGTAACTTTTATTAATATGTGACTTGTGCGACTTGACTCACCAAATGCTTGGATCTTTGTTATGGATCTATTAAGCGGGCTTATAAATCTCTTTGCAGAGCTCCTCTTGGGAAGTCGGATCACTGCACCGTTTATTTAGTTCTGTCCGATAAAGCTGTCCTGAAGAGACAGAAGCTGGGACGTAGTTTAGTTCTGGTTTGGTCGGCAGAAGATATCCAGTGTCTCCGGGAGTGTTATGATTGCACAGTCTGGGAAATATTTAAAGATGCTTGTGATAAAAACATAGATGAACTCACTGTGACCATCTTTGCTCTTGTTACCATCTGCATGGATTTGGTGATCCCCCAGAAATGGAGTTCCATTTATCCAAATAACAAACTGTGGATGTCCAAATCTGAGAAGGATGTTATTAACCAGCATAACATTTATTTTAATCAAGGAGATTTCATTCGCGATAGAGAATTGCAAAAGCAAGTCAAACAGGAAATCACACTTGCTAAACGCAGATATAAGGATAAGGTGGAGAACTTGCTGAGTGCTGGTTGCTTACGCCTGCCTAGGATGGGGTCAAGTCTATGTTGGGAATGCAGTCTAAGACCTGTCCCATTTCCCTGCTTGGCAGGCCCATCCATGTCCTTGCTAATGATCAAAATTCCTTTTTTAACCATTTTGATGTGTTTGGTTTTAAGGAGGATTTGTCAGTTTTTAATAATGTTGCTCCTGGTGTCACTAATGTTCATGTGGATAGGGACATGGCTGTGAAACTTTTCAGGGTTATAAAAGAGAGGAAGAGCCCTGGCCCTGAATGTATTGGACATCGCATAATTAAGAATTTTGCGGTACAGCTGGCTATTTTTTGCTTCATTTTCCATTGGTCACTGTATCTCCACAGGACTCCCAGTATTTGGAAAGACTCCATTATTGTACCTGCGCCTAAAAGCAATTATCCATAGTCCCTTAATGATTATCGGCCTGTATCACTCACCTCGCTGGTGATGAAATCTTTTGAAAAAATTGTGAAAGGTAAGTTGTTAAACATTGTTCAGGATCACTTAGAGCCTCTCCAGTTTGCCTATAGGAAAGGTAAAGGAGTTGACGACGCACTTTACACTTTACTGAATATGACATTTCATCTTGAAAACGCAAAGTCACTTGTACGCCTTGTTTTTATTGACTTCTCCTCAGCTTTTAATTGCATCCAGCCTCACATTTTAGCCCACATACTGCAGAGTTTGCACATTGATCCAGGCCTGATTTGCAGGCTGATGGATTTTTTAAAACTTGGCTCACAGCGTGTCAGAGTACTTGGTACTTTATGAGATGTCCTTTTATCGTCCACTGGCTCACCTCAGGGGTGCATTTATTTTATACACTAATTCTTGTCAAAGCCACTACAAAGGTCATCTCATTCTTAAGTTTGCTGATGATTCAGTTATGGGTCATTCCACGCCAAACTGAACAGGGCTCCAGGCCTTACTCCCTCCAATTTCCGTAAAACCTATTTTAAGAATAGCCCTTAGGACCAATAATAGGTTGCCCAAATTCCAGCGCCAACGGTGCAATAGTTTTTGAGATGCACGCCTTTGAAATTTGCCGACCACGCCCATAGTGCCATTTTGCTTGATCCCAGGCCAATGTTTAGAGGGCCGTATCTCTGTGCGCATCAGTGCTAAATCTTTTCCTACCTATGGAAATACATTGTTGGCTTTTGGAATTCGACATCAGAAATGTTGTCGGCTGTGTAATGTTAAAACGAGAATTGTGGAAAATGCTAGTTAAATTTGCATACCAACATTTTCTAAATGATTTTCCAGACAGATTTTTTTTTATACAGCATGTTCACAATCTCAAACCTGTTTTTTCTAGTCACACTGTATATCGGCGTGGTAGGTACCAAAATGCGTTGTGACCCTCCAGTCCATTTGGTTTAGCAAAATCGAAGGTTTGAAATGTGTCACATCAGCAAAAATGCTGAATCAGCATATTTTTCAAAGTGGTAAATGGTAATGTCGACAGTTAAAATTTGCTGAAAAAGTTTCATGCAAGTAATCTCTTATCCTTTATGTCCATGTATCCCAAGTTCCATCGACTAGCCAAAACTCCTTCAGGTAAAAATTGAAAATGTCGGTATGCAAATTTAACTAGCATTTTCAACAATTCTCATTTTTACATAACACAGCCGACAACATTTCTGTTGTCGAATTCCAAAGGCCAACAACGTATTGTCATAGGTAGGAAAAGATTTATCAAATTGCACTGATGTGCACGGAGATACGGCCCTCTAAACATTGGCCTGGGATCAAGCAAAATGGCACTATGGGCGTGGTCGGCAAATTTCAAAGGCGTGTATCTCAAAAACTATTGCACCGTTGGCGCTGAAATTTGGGCAACCCATTATTGGTCCTAAGGGCTATTCTTAAAATAGGTTTCATGAAAATCGGAGGGGGTAAGGCCGGGAGCCCTGTTCAGTTTGGCGTGGGATGACCCTTATTGTATCCTTGCTTTTTAATGATTGCTCTGATCACGGCTCTGTTCTTAAAGAGTTCATGGAATGGTGTAATATCTCCTTCCCTGGACATTAACATGTCTAAGACCAAGGAAATTATAGTGAATTTTAGGAAAAATCCCTACATCTCTGATGGTGTCAGGTTGCATTAGTGCCCATGGCGTGGGGAGCTTACACATCTGGAAAAGCATTATCAATGCTGAAAAGCATATTGAGGTTTTACAACAAAATATGCTCCCACCCAGACCTCTCTTTCAGGGAGGGTCTTGCATATTTCAGCAAAACAATTCCAAACCACATAGAGCATCCATCACAACAGTATGGCTTTGCAGTAGAAGAGTCTGAATGCTGAACTGGCCTACCTGCAGTCCAGTCCATAACATTTAAAAGACCACTAGTCCCAAGTGGCTCCATTCCCTCCATATTTGAAATTCCATCAGGGTCATTGCAGAGCACTAAATCTAAATCTACAGAGCCTTACATTACCAATCACTAATTCAAGTTCAGCCAATTCAAGATATACAGCATTAGACCGTGCAGTATTACATCGAAATATGAGCTCCACAGAACAATGTGTAACATTTTGTATTAAATAGGCACTTAGCCAGCTAGTGGTTATTACAGTACACAGCAACTTTATTTGGCTAGTTAACTAGTCAGCTAGCCAACAGTTATTACAATTTAAGCAAACTGTAATTTGCAAATTAGCTAGCCAGCTAGAGGTTATGACAGTTCCAGAAAACAGTAATTTGCTAAGTTGGTAACCTGCCTGAGGTTATTACAGTGCAAACGAACATTGATTAGCCAATTAGCGAGCTAGCGGGTATCACCTTACAGTACAGGAGAACTGTAAATAGCTAGTTACCTAGCCAGTGGCTATTACAGTACAAGCTAACAATTGTATAATGCCAACATTCAGACGCAACATTACGTGCATTGATGTGAATTGATGTGCAATATGTGACAGAAGTCACTTAGGGGGACAATTTTTCCCAGGGGAAAAATTTATCCATGACACCAGCCGCATCCAAGCTGTGTTTTGTGTAATTACCGTTGTTCACGCTCCAGCATGTGACAAGATGGCATGAGACCAGAAGCTCCAGGCTATATCCTCACCAGCCTCGCACTTGTAGGCTGCTATGTCATTGCAGACTGTTCCGTTGGGAACGCACTTTTGAATTCAGCTCAGAAATGCAGCCTTCATCTAGCCTGCAACTACTTCGGTTGTGTTTTCTTCTCCGGTGATGGTTTTGAGGGTGAAAGTGAGTCATGATTGGCATTAATTGTTTAGGTCACAAAATGGGCGGGATGGCCGCTTCATTCACAATTTGTTAGGAGGAAAATGAAGATATTCCAACTGGAGAGCTCTCTAGCAAAATGCATTGTAAGAAAAAGAAGGAAGATGACGGGACAATTCCAATCTTGAATGAAAAATGGTGTTTATTTCAGTAAAACGGCAGTGAACAGAAATACGGGTGACGACTCTGGGTTCAGCGGAGTCAAAGTGAACCCTGAACAATCAAAAGGCTTTACCATTTATACCATACAACATGCATATGTATATCAAGTAAAGGGGATTGTTCTGGCCTTCAATGTATAATGGTGAGATGTATCATGATTAAGTTAAATGGTCAGAAGACCATTGTTTACTCAGCCGCGTGGGTGCTAATTGCGTTTGGATGGTCTCAGATTGACTTAGGATGCTCACAGTAGGTCTCCTCTGACAGTTGATGGCCGTCATTGGCTTTTCCTGTCTCCAGGTGTTACCATGAGGCCAGGGTGCAGGCCTTCTCTTTGTTATATTGACAAGATTACCATTTCAGAGCATGTGGCGGTTCCATGCTTGTTGATTGCCGGGGCTAACTAAATTATGAGTCTCCCGCTCTCCAGCAGAATGATTCACAATTCCTTACAGTCCCCCCTTTTGATGCTATTAAGCCACGAATAGCATCACACCAACTGCCTCAATCACACTTGCCACAGAGGTGTCCAGTAGTGGTAATGTCCTGTCTTAGGTTGCCCCCATCTATGGCCATCAGGGAGACTTACCCGTCATGGGACTCATTACTATCAATCACACTGGATCTCTCTCCCTTCAATGGCATCTCGTCATTAGGACTGGAGGAGTAGCAACTGAGAACCACTATAGCCAACAGGACCGTTCCAGAGTTATTCTTGAGGAGTGTGCAATCTTTCAACACAACACATTCAGGATAACATGAAACTTGGGCAAACACTCATCTTTGCATCACAACACAAAATCCATACAGGACAAATTTTCACAATCTTATGTCTCTTTTCATGCATCCTTGCGTGTGTGTGTGTGTGTGTGTGTGTGTGTGTGTGTGTGTGTGTGCACGCACGCGTGCGTGTGTGTGTGTGTGTGTGTGTGTGTACGTGTGCAAGATATGACTAAATAATTGTCTCTCAGTCTCTCAAACTTGTGCACCCTGCCAGGAGTGCTCCAGTCAGACAAGCGTCTTGTCAGGCTGCTCGTTCTTTGTGCAGTCCACATCTTTGTTGGTCTGTGGTTTTTGAGTATCCATGTCCTTCGACTGTCTGTAGTTCTGGTCCCCAGAATTCTGCCATGCAGTTGATCACTTTGGCTTCCCTCATGGTCCAGTGCTCGCTCTGTGGGGGCCTTGTCCTCATCTTTCACCTCTACATCCCTCTTGTCTTGCAGGAGGACTCAGGCCCCACGGTTCCTTTGCCATTTGGTCGGTGTTGTAGTTTCTGAAATGATAACTCAAAAAAAAAAAAAAAATGTTGCCCCCATTTTCCCACACACATTTTCACATATCCATCATACATAACACAAACAAAACTGACACACTCTCTTACACACTCTGATCTTTTCGACAGTGTTAGTCTTAATTTTTTTAATGGCTTGTGACTGAGCTAAAATCTGTTTCCTATAGCAGTGATGGCCTCGCGTGAATGGCCTCCTCAGTCTTTTTGTCTTGAGACAAAGCCATCTCTAAACTGTGAACTTTCTTAAGCAGGTCTTGATAGCTTTTCACTCTTAATGGTGAAGAGTAACACCTTCTGGCTTTGTGTCCCTCTTACCACATGAAAAACAAATAAGTACCTGGTCTCTTGTTCTCCTCTCTGTGCATGCGATGTGCCCTCTTTTTCCACATGCATAGCAAACCATGGTTCTGAAGTTTGGAGGTCTGTGATTCCCCTCTGAAAAATGAGAGGATTCCGTCCCTCTTTGTCCTCGGGTCCTGTAGGAAGGTCTTCTTCCTATTGCCGCAACTGGATGCGATTTTCTTGACAGACACTGATTATTATAAAACTGGGTCATTTTGCCACAATGTCTGAATACGGTGTGTTTGAATCGACAAGCAGTGTAAGGGCATTCCAGTATGTGCGCCACTTTGAGAAAGGAGCGCGGATTTGAACATAGGATCTTGCTGAGTCAAGTTCGCAACACCACTGTAGGAACTAAATGCCTCCCATAACCTGGCAAGATATGCTGCTGGATGCTCCCTGGCGACATCAACTTGGATTTTGTCCCAGTCAACCGAGCATGTTCCTAACACCCCCAACAAAGCAGATTTCCTCTCCTCTTTCCTTGCGTCCCTGTCATGAATACTCTGAGGGAGAGCACTAGCCAACGAGGGGGGCAAACAAGCAGCTAAAATAATGCATGCATCAGCATCGGTCAAACGATGCAGGTCAACCATTCCTTTCTAAATTAGATAAAAATTCCACAGGATCTCGCTTGGCGGCTCAAACTTGCCGATATTTTTAACCAGCGACTCGATTTCATTTGGTGATAACGGTTTGATTGTAGTAGTCGTCGTTATACGGCCTCCCCCCTCTCCAGGTACAATCGTCATTGTTTTCGTGCACTGGTGCCAGCAGGAATTTCAGAGTAGGCCTACAGTTAGAGCTGCCATCCCAGTCATTACTTATGTCCTGTCTTTTTAGGTTTATTCCAGAAATCATCGTCCTTATAGTTTGTCTGGTCTGTGTGATGCTCTGTGCTTTTATTGCACTTCTCAAATAGGTAGTCATATGCAGTTTTAAAATTTCTCACTTCTGTGTAGGCACTGTCCAAATGCTGTAACTCTGAATTAAATTTCTTTAATTCGGCAACCTCCTCTAATAAATCCAATTGAATTTCAGCATTCAAGTTGGCGTTTACGTGATAACTTTTGATGTCTGCTTGTTTCTGCTCGATCAGTTTTTTTAAAACTATCATTCTCCACTTCAAGAGCCTCTAATCTCTTTTGCAGAGTTTATATGACTCCAGAGCACCTGTCATAGCTACCGCAACCTTTGCCTTTTCATTTAATTTGCCCATCTTTGGATGGCTGTCAAACTGACACAAAGCCCATGCATATGGCTCCGCCTGACTTTCAATGCCCTCTAAGATTTCCGATTTACCATGTTTGGCAATGTAATGCACAACTTGAAGTTTTCCATAACTGTAATTGGCAACGTTCCCCACGACCAAACAAACTGTCAGCCAGTTACCTCTAGGGAATAACAGTTACAATTTAAAACAAATAAAACGCAGTTTCTGTTCAGTGCTTCGGACACAGACAACTTAACTATTCCAGTTACTTTAGGAATAAAAACTCCACACGGTTTCTGTCCCAGTGCGTCGGGCACAGCAAACAACTGTTCCAGATCCCAATGACAATTCTCTACCACAGTACTTTGCCGACTCAGTTACTTTAGAATCGTTTTGAATTGTAAGGAACCACAACTCAGGCACACAGTTTCAGTTACGTTAGAAACGAAGAGAAACAACTCTACTGCCACTGTACTTCGGGCATCATTAATTCAACCGACCAGTTCCTTTTAGGCCAACAACGGTGCCACACTCCGTCAGACACGAACCAGTTAAACCTCACACTGCCACAGTACTTGGGAAACCGCACTACGCCGGGTTAACTTTATAGTTTAGGTTTAAACTTCAGAAATGTTGCCGGGCTCGCCAATTTCTAGTTACGCAAGAAACTTATTTCAAATGACAGTTCTATGACCACAGTCGCACTGAATCAGTCACTGTCCCGGAATTGTCAGGAATTAAGCTCCAACTCCTACTGCTAACTTTTACTGAAAGATAAAAAAAAAATTATCCCTATCCTTAAGCTCCTTTCTAGGTTTTTAAAAGCGGGGGGTGTCCATAAAACAAAAGCAACAGCAAAATGAAGAAACGCGTTTCTTACCTTATTCCCAGTTTTTTTTTTTTTTTGAATCCCGCGTTGGGTGGCTCGCCAATGTAAGAAAAAAAAAGAAGGAAGATGACGGGACAATTCCAATCTTGAATGAAAAATGGTGTTTATTTCCAGTAAAACGGCAGTGAACAGAAATACGGGTGGCGTACTCTGGGTTCAGCGGAGTCAAAGTGAACCCTGAACAATCAAAAGGCTTTACCATTTATACCATACAACATGCATATGTATATCAAGTAAAGGGGATTGTTCTGGCCTTCAATGTATAATGGTGAGATGTATCATGATTAAGTTAAATGGTCAGAAGACCATTGTTTACTCAGAGCGTGGGTGCTAATTGCGTTTGGATGGTCTCAGATTGACTTAGGATGCTCACAGTAGGTCTCCTCTGACAGTTGATGGCCGTCATTGGCTTTTCCTGTCTCCAGGTGTTACCATGAGGCCAGGGTGCAGGCCTTCTCTTTGTTATATTGACAAGATTACCATTTCAGAGCATGTGGCGGTTCCATGCTTGTTGATTGCCGGGGCTAACTAAATTATGAGTCTCCCGCTCTCCAGCAGAATGATTCACAATTCCTTACAGCATGCTACAAACTGTTACATTTGCTACATTTCTACTTTATATCTCGCATTTGCAAAGGCCCGTGGCTATTCTACCATCCACTTTGTATAAGTGATAAATTATGCCCCTCTCTGCGGCATTTTTTAGCCCGTTCACCAGTGCAGGCAAGAAACTGGGCAATATCATCTTGACTGGTACTCTTAATAAAGAGAACAGCACTCGGATAATATCTGTGTCAGCTCAGCTGTAGCTCATAGATGTACATGGGTTCAGGCATAGATGTATTATGAGAACTGGATATGGTGTTCAAAAATGGCTGCCCATCCATGTCAATGGAAATTGCTCAGTGGTGTAGCACATTGTTTTTTGTGTTAAAGTATTTTTGACACTTGCCAACCTGGAATTTATTATTTTCATATTGTCAAATCAATTTATTGCCAAATATATTCATGGGCATCGTTCGCTACATTCAGTGTTTGTTATCTTGCAAACTTCACCGTCCTTACCGGATTCAAGATTGAACCTAACCGTTCCCGAGTTTTGCTAATGGTTAATGAATTGTTATGTTTTAAAATAGCATTAATTGAAGTAGCTAACATTAATCAGTTACAGCCCCATTTTCAAAAGACTTGGGATGCTGTGTAAAATGTAAATGAAACCAGAATGAAATGATTTTGAAATCATTTAAACTTTATATTTATTTGAAAATTGTGACGTAGCGTTCAGGAACCACGCGCAAGAGATGGAAATCCAAAAAACTTATGCCTTTAATGAAGTCCGAGTCAAAGCCAAAAAACACAAGAATTGCCAAGCCACAATACGTAATCCAAAAACAGTGTCGACTAGACAGGCAGGGGTCAGAACCAGGAAGACAGATGAGCAAAGTTACATAGACGGTGGGCAAAAAGTCGTAGTCGATGAAAAAAGCCAAGGGTCATACACAGGGCATCCAAACACAGAAATCGTGGTCATACAAAAATAGGTCAAAATCCAAAAAGACAAAACAATACAAGAAGGGCTATGGCAAGAATCGAAGTCAGACAAACCAGTCGAAGAAAAACATACTCAATGGCATACACGGTGCTCTGCACAAAGAAATATTGATCAACGTTCTGACAAAGTCGGAACTGCAGTGAGGACTCTTAAATAGACGAGAGGGAAGTCACATGCTATGCAGGGAACAGGTGAGCTGGATCAGACTAATTACAATGGGAGAATCACATGAGGGAAACCCTAACCACTTAAAAACTGGCGAAAGCCAAGACATGGACGGAATCACACAAACAGCCTATGACATTTAAACAGCTCGGTCAAGGAGATCTAAGTGCACAGATAATGAGTGCAGGAAAGTAATTAACACGTCGAGAGATCTCGCAGAAAGGGGGGGGAGACAGGTAAAGCTGAGCAAGAGGCGGAGACTAGAACAGGGCGATTGCTGAGAGGGAATTAGTATTAATTAGTAGCGGTGCAAACTTAACAGATTTAACTAGAGTGCTCGTTAGTAAGTTAGTAATATATATACATGGATTAGTTGTGTTAGTAGACTATGATACAAAATACAAATGTTAGTCTTGTTAGTAATCAGAACAGTAAGGCGAAGGAAGTAAACGAGAAATGAAGGAATATATTAAACACCAGAAATCATTTAAATCACCCGAAGCATGTGAGCACACAGACCAGGAAGACGGACTGAACCAACTAGATCACAAGACAGGGGAGACAAGTGCAATGGAGCTGAGAAATGGAATGAACTAAAACCTGAGAATACAATAACCAAAAAGAATAAATAAAAGACAAAATCATGAACACTGAACTTGAACATAAACATGAACATAAACATGACAAAAAACCATAACCATGACAAAAATTGTACAAAAACAATATATCAGATGTCAAAACCGATACATTTTACTGTTTTTTTGAAAAAATATCTGCGCATTTTGAATTTGATGACAGCAACATGTTTTTAAAAAGTTGGGACGGAACAGTTGTAAAAAGACTCTAAAAGTTGCATGATACTAAAGAAAGTCGACTGGCTGAACATTTCATAGCTCATTAGATTATTTAGCAACAGGTCTACTGAGCCAGGAAATTACAGGCCAAATCGGTTTAACTTGCATTATATGAAAAATACTGGAATCTATCATAAAACACGAGCTGGAATTATTTCTTGTAATAATATCTTGAGGGCTAGCCAACATGGTTTCCGTAAGGAAAGGTCATGCCTGACAAACCCTCTGGAATTCTTTGAAGAGGCCACCAAGACTTATGACCAGATGACATCATATACTCTGATTTTCAGAAAGCATTTGATACAGTTCCGCATGAGAGACAAATTTTTAAAATCCGTGAAGACACCATTAATGGTGAACAATATATACAAATTTTGTTGCAATATTTACTACCATCCAGATGCCTTTTATAAATGAGGGCCTTGCTCATTTCAGCAACACCATGCCAAACACCATACTCTGCATGCATTGCAACAACATGGCTCTTTAGTAAAAGATTCTGGGTGTTAAAGTGGCCTTTCTGCAGTCCAGACCTGTCACCCACTGACAATATTTGGCACATTATGAAATGAAAAATGTGACAAAAGAAGCTGCAAAGTATTGAGCCACTGAAATCCTACCGAAAGCAAGAATGGAAAAACATTTTGCTTTCAAATCTTCAGCAGTTGGTCTCCTTAGTTCTCAAATGCTTGCAGAGTGTTGACTGATGAAGATGTGATGCAACACAGTAATTAACATGCCCCTGTGCAAACTTTTTTGAAACGTGTTGCAGACATCAAATTCAAAACGAGCACATATTTTCCAAAAAACAGTAAAATATCTCAGTTTCGACATCTTATATTGTCTTTGTTCTACTTTCAAATAAATAGAAAATTCAAATGATTTGAAAGTCATTGTACTCTGTTTTTATTTACATTTTACGCAGCATCCCAAACTTTTTTGGAAATGGGGTTGTAGTTCTGAGCAACCGAATGACAAGCTATGTGCCTGGTTTCCGACCATTGCCTGTAGATCAGTGAGGATTTGTCTAACCAGAGTCAGTATGCTAACAGATTAGGCTTACTCACTGTTCCCCACTTAGCTGGTCGATTGAGCAACTCCGTGCTTACTTTAGTCAATCAGGTAACATTATGCAACCCTACCTTAATGAGTACAATCCAAAAGTTTAACACCTCTTTTTCTTCCTCTCATTAGAGTCTTGTTCTTTGTGCAAAACATGTATACAAAGCCTACATTTTGGAACTATATGTAGTTTCAATATCAATGAATTGCCCATTTTACAGTCAGTGGTGTTTTTTATTTCTTGTTTCATATGTTTTTTAATTTCTAGCTCTATTAGGGTTTTACAAAAAAACCTAACTGAAGCTAAATTCATACAATAAAAGTTAGCTGTTATTGTTTGCTTTGCTAAATTTTTGACGATTTATTGGTTCAGTGTTATCGAAGTTTACTTTTTGAGTTAGCAAATTAGGGGTAATCAAACCAAACTTTTTGGATAGCTGTGCCTGCCGCTGCCATGAACACAGTGACATGCTGTCGGAGGTCAGTTAGGGTAGGCAGAATCCTCACCATTAAACAAACAATAACTCTACTACTTTGCTTGATTAGCAATCTGAGGATTGATTAACTAATTTACAAGACTAAATGGTAGAATGGCGCGCCAGTTCCATCCACGACATTATTGCTCAGTGCATTGAACTTAAAATGCTCACGAGACAGCAAGTTTGTTCATATTTGCTTAAAGGAAACTAACGCAATGCCATTAACAAATATTACAAACTTTCTTATGCAGCGCTCAATGTGTGGTCAATATGTTTACAATAATATTTCCCCCCTTAAACACGTACTTTTTAATGCCATTTTTAAAAAAAGGGAGTTTATTTTCAGTCTTCTTTCATAATCCGATAAACAAAAGATCAAAACAAGGTACGGAATTACCGAAAGCGCTGAGATTTTTTTCCTAGTCAATTTTTAAGATTTACTTCCTTGCAGTCTCAAATCAAAGCATAATTAATCTTTTTGTCACTATCACCTCTTAATCATTACAGGCTTAATTGGCCAGAAAAAAGGTCAAATTGATTGATTGACAATCAGGCATAGTACGTGGAAACAGGTTGGCAAAATCTAGCGATAAAAAAGGAGAAGTCACTGCATACCCTGACCGCACGTCCCAGCATGAACCAATGACTACTGTGACACTCAGGTTATAAGGCATGAAAAATCATGTTTATTGTGCTCCCAATCTATCATCCTTGAATAGATTTTATAAATGTAATAAATAATCATAAATTTTACCTTTCTAATGTATGATGCATGATGTACATGCTGAAATAGATATTTGCAAACTAGGCCTGTGACTAAAACCCGGGTGCCCGGGTCCCGCCCGAAAGGCTCGGGTCCCGGGAAGAAAATTGCGATACCCGTTTCCCGAAAATCAGTACATTGATTGTGCACGCAATAAAATGATGGATAATCATTCATGGCATCACCCGGACATTTGCTAATAACATGTACATTATTTTTTCCTGTAGCTCACGACTGTCGTGCGCCAATGATTAGTTTATCAACTTAACCTACTTGAATGGGAAACAGATGGAGAATCAATCAGTGGCAACTCAGAGATTTTATATAAGGAGGTATTAATCCCTACCTCCTTGGTCTAGTCAGCTCGCGCTCACTATAGCTGCCTTTCGATCTCATCGGCATCATGGGGTTTTTTTTCTTTTCAACATTATGATGATGAATTTTGATGATATTGATACAAATTACATATGTTTATTGTCGTTGTGTGATAGTAATAGTGATGATGAATACGGCGATTCGGTATTCGGTAACGATTGAAGTCGATGGAATAATTATCAAATGATTATGATAATGAGGAAATGGGAAATTCAGGGGTGCAGATATGATTTTGAGTTTTGATGATGGGATATGATGGTATAGTGAAATACTTAGTAATTATAATGATGACATCAGTCGGACATCCGTACACTTTGATATAGTAAATGAATTTGGAAAAGACATTTGGAAAGTAAAATATCGTAGTCGTAAAATACCTGATCAGTCCGTCAGGGACTAGACACGCTGTGTGTGTGTGTGTAAGTACGTGTATGACTTCGAAGTGATATTGGACGGACGTTGACCTGGGGCCTGTCTCACGAAGCTGGATTTCGGTTTAGCGAGGAAACTTCTGGATTAACCCTGGGTTTTCCGTGCTGAACACCTAACCTGCTCCGGAGCAGGTTAAGTTCAGGATAAGATCTCAGCGGGTATATAAGACCACCTACTGGCCAATCATTATCTTGGAAAAATGGCCTGCCCATTTCTAGAGAATCCCGTGGAGGAAGCCGCACGGATAGTGACAGGAGCGCTCCGAGAGAGTGGCCTACATGACAAGTGGCAAAAGATTTTTTTTTCCTCTAATGTATGATTAGCAGCAACAGATTGCTTGTAAATGTATATGACAGTTTGAATTTACTGTTAGCTCTATCAAGGACGGCATTTGTGCGGGTGGAGGTCGCAGCGTTAAAGTGAGGGTCTCACTATCCACTGCGCAAAAAAAAAAAATAATAACTACATGTTACTTAAGCTACTTTCACAATAAGAGGATAATTGTGTTTTAAAAGCAGCCCGGTGTTTTAACATTTGGCGCGCTGAAACATACCACGTTCATATGCCGTGCTTTGTGAGCCGCTACCTCCACCAGGGTCTGATGAGACTCCCCCTCCACACCCTCCGTTATGGGGCGACCATTATTATAAGATAAGGCCAACTCCTCTGCAGGTGTGTACGGTTGTGTAGGAGGACCCCCTCCCGTCTTTTTGTCACATTTTTTTCCCTGTCAGCTGCACACAAAGACGGCGTAAAAGGCAAAGCTTTGTGCATGTTGTAGGGTAGACTATGTGTGTATATTGTTCACATCATATGTAGCCTGAAAGATATTATAATAAACTTACTGACCGCTTTGAACTATGGTCTTGAATTTATTTTTTACTTGCTCCCAAGTCCTTTTGGCTCCACTGGGGTTGCAACTGAAATGAGGTTAAATTGTCAAAAAGAATAAAAGAAAATCAAAACAGGCTCATACATTTGAGAGACACAGTGGTGATTTAATATTACAATCCCAGTAACTTGCGCATTGACAGAGTCGGCAATTTTTTGCCAAGATTCCTTGCAGCTTCTGGCAGCTGCAATAGAGTTGCATTTTGCCTGAATGATGTCTTTATTCTTCATACATCCTTAGAATCATTGTTTGCTCCTCCGTCGAGAAATAAGTTGCTCTCTGCGGCTTCTCCATGGTGCGCAATTGGTCAAATGGAGTAAACACCGCCCCTTTTATGTGCAGGAGCACAGATCTAGATTGGAAACTCCTGGGTTCACTTAACGAGTTGATAACCAGCTTTGTGAGACCGATAATCAAGGCCGCGGATGTCTGGTTAAGAGCAGCAAGGTAACTGAGGGAAACCCCGGGTATGTTAATCCAGCTTCGTGAGACAGGCCCCTGCTTGAGCTGTGAAGTTTGTTTACAAATTAATTCCTCTAGCCTACACTGTCGATCACGATATGATTTACAAGATTCAGACTTCAACATTATTCATACCTGACAGTTGACAACGAAATACTTATCCTCTCGAACGAGCTTTTCGTTGTAAGTCATCTTTCTGTTTCGCGGTCTTTCTTTCTTTAGTGCATGTAAACGTGGTTGAAACTTTGAGGTAAACAATGAACACGGACATGCATGCCTCGTAGATGCAAGACACTGGCATATTTTCTTCACTCCAGTGACGCTGGAAGTAGGGGTGCTGAGGAGGCTGCAGCCTCCCCCCTTGTGGCGAGGGGCTGTACATGCAAAGAAAAGCCAAAAGCAAAAAAAAAAAAAAAAAAAAAACCACTTTTTTCACAGCATTATAATTTTTGTTTTGTTTAATAAAAGGTAATTAAAATAATTTGTTTTACGTTCACAAAATGAAACCTTGTCTAATAATTAAAAACAACACAGGATGACGTAGTTAGAACTGGATTTTGGGTGCCATGGAATAGGATTGAATGTTCAGTGAGGTATCGTGAACGAATCAGTCCAAATGAGTCAAACTCAGAAAAGATTTTCAGATTTCTTCAAAGATCCCGTGGTGGGCCATAAAGCCAAACAACAGAGGACACAACCGACGGATGTGGAATGTTTAGTTGGACAACCATCACCTTCGCCTGGTCACTCTGTTAGCAACAGTCCACAGAAGCAGCAACAGCAGGCGATGCTAACCGCCGCGGACCCTACGAATGCAGGTAGAGAGGCTAGCACTAGCTACACTCTGGGTGAGGGGCCTTTCCAGCCCGCAGACTTTTCTTTCCCCGCCAGACGCTTTAATAATGAAAAATTTTCAACATGCTGCTGTCAAATGCCACTGCTAAGAACCAGATGACTGCACAGAGCATTTTGGAGCTGGCGTTTTGCTCCATCAAATTCTTAGCTCGGCAGGGGATTCCACTGAGAGACGGTGGGATGCCACCGTCATGGGTCCTTCTGGCAATTGACGCTGGAGCGGACGTACAATCTACCTGATGCCCGCGAGTGGCTTCTCCGGAGGGTTAACTGGATGGGCGACAACGTACAGAACGAGATTCTTGAACGCCTTGCCCATGCTGTACAGCGCAAATTGGTGACAGAAGCCTCAAGTTCCCAATACTACGGACTGATTGCGGATGGCACTACGGATATAACGCCAAAAGAACAGTTTTCCTGCCACTTGTTTAACACCGACCGAAACTTCATCCAGAAGAGCCTGTTTCTTGGATTCTACAATGCTCCTGACACGTCGGCAGAAACACTGTTTTTGTGCATAAAGGACATTTTTTTGTGCCTCAACTTACCACTAGAAAAATTGAAGGGGTATTGCTTCGACGGTGCAAGCAACATGGCCGGACGATTTTCTGGAGTACAAGCCAGACTCGCAGAGGTATGCCCGGGATCGTTATTTGTGCACTGCTGCAACCACTCGCTTGATCTTGTGCTCCAGGAGGTTGCAAGAGAGGTTCCGCTTATATCGGAGACTCTTCAGTTCGTCCAGAGCACAGCTGACATCAACGGTGAATCAAACAAGCGAAGGACCACGTTTGAGGCATGCTTTACTGATGATTATGATGCGACAAGGTGTAACATCCTTGGACTGTGTCCTAAGAGGTGGTGCGTGAGAGCCGTGGCAATATTCAGGGTAATCCGTGCCTTTGACCCACTTCTCCAAACACTGCAGACACTGCACAAAGATGCTCGCGGTGAAACAAAGTCAAAGATCCCGGGTCTAGTCAAGCAAGCCAGAAAGGGGAAAATCATGTTCGGCTTGCTGTGCTCTGAGGCCCTTTTCGGTCCTCGTGAAGCTGTAGCCAAAGCACTTCAAACTCAAAAGGCCACAGCTGCTGGATCACTAGAGTGCATCCAGACCCTGCGAGAGTGCATACTGGAATTGCGCAAAGAGGACGCTGTGGAGGAGATGCTGAACAAGACCAAAGCATCAGCGGACAAATATGATCTGAACATGCCGGACCCCATCAACTGCATCAGCAAAACACCCTCTCGGTACTGTGACTCAAGGCAGGCCGAGGATGTTGCCCCCTCCAAGGGAGTGGCATCATGGAGACGGCAGTTTCATTAAGCAGTGGACCTAGTAAAGGCTGAAATGGAGCGCCATTTTGACCAGAATGGCATGGCAACTGCCACATGCAGAGAAGCCACTTTACTCACAGCCACAGAAGGTACGGTTAGCACAGAAGCAGACCTTGTTTCTCTCAAGCTGCCAGATAACATCGACATGTCCAATCTGCATTTACAACTGCAGATGCTTGGGGGGCTAACACGGCAGGAGAAATTGGGAAATATTTATGACCTTGGGACATTCATGTCGACTCTGCATGCACAAACAAGATGCCTTTTCAAGGACGTGGAACTTCTACTCCATCTCAGCCTTTCCCTGCCCATCTCCATGGCATCATCAGAGAGGTCATTCTCCGCACTGCATTGCCTGAAGACCTGGTTGCGCGACATGGTCGCGCAGAGGAGACTCGCACACCTGGCCCTTCTGCATAAGCATCAGGATATTCTGGACACTGTTGAAATCCATGCGCTCATGAGGGAATTCATCAGCACTACCCCAGAACGCAAGACCACCTTTGGAGTTCTACCATCTACTTAAGGTAAAGAAAAGTTTCTAACATTGTATTTAATTGCTGCTTTATTAGCCCAGCTGGCCTTGGTTATTTGCGATATGATACCAAATGGTTGGTTTGTGGTCATCTGTCGTCAAAAGTTTTTGGTTATCAGCTTATATTTGCGCATTTCATTTTGCGTTGCCTTGTAGTTACTTGAATGGGCGAAAGAGGAGGAGGATTTTTTTCCTGGCTAATCGTCCAGTGTGCATGCGTTGTTCATCGCCTGGCCCTCACTCTCTGTTTGCATAGAAAAAAGTTCTTTGTTGTACTTGTTTTGAAACATGAAATATGTTTGAATTCTAAAAAAAGGAAATGAATAATAAGAGTTAAAAAAATGCACTTTTGTATGTGTGCGTGTGTGTGTGTGTGTGTGTGTGTGTGTGTGTGAGAGAGAGAGCGAAAGAGAGAGAAAACTTACTGTTTAAAAATCAGTTCCTTGTTGTACTTGAAATGTGATGTTTGAATTCTATTTGATCAGTACCATACATACCCTGTTCAACTGGCTATATCAAAAACAAAACAGACTTTAGAAGTAATGAACTGTGTGTGTGCGTGTGTGTGTGTGTGTGTGTGTGTGTGTGGGGGGGGGGGCATGAGAAAGACAGAGAGAGGACTTTGCATTGTGAAATGTTTACAGAATGTGTGTAAAACTGCCCACTCTTGTTCTTGTTGGCCTATTTGTTGGTCACACTGCCTGTGTTGACACAAATTCTTGAAAAAAATAATTTTAATTAAAGGCACATAAGAAATAAACTTGCTTTCTGTATATGATTCAGTATAGCCTAGCACATCACATTCATGGGTTTACCGATAAGTTGATGTCATGTTGGCCATAGGATGTAGGGCAGGCTATGATCGATGCTAATTTGAGGTTCAGATACTTCTGCCCAATGCAATAGATTGGTTATGATGGCATTTCTTTGCAAGACAGACCCAAATGACATGGCTATGGGTAAAATAACTTAGTTTAACATTTAATCCAGGACTTCGCCTATTTTTTATTATCCCCCGCCGCGCGTTTAGCGCGAAGCGGGGGATATAGCATTGGGCTCCGTCCGTCCGTCCGTCACGTCCGTCACGTCCGTCCGTACGAACACATATCGTATGGACGGCGGGGGATATTGCCATGTTAGTGGCAAACACTTTTTTTTTTTTTTTGTCATTTTGCAATATGACGTCACAGGGCCATTTCTCAGGCCCCCCAACTCTGAATGACTTCCAGCATCCCTGCTTCACTCAATCTTTACTCTATCTTGTCTCAACAATTTCCTCCACCTGTTTTTCTTTTCTGCCCATAGTTTATTTTAACTGTCAATCACGAAAGAAGTGTCCTATGGAGACTGCTTTTCATCTAGACTTTATTCTCGGGGCAGTGGGCTAGTAGAGGTCTAGATCAAAAATACCAGCTTTTTGTTCGTTTAAGCAGGGCCAGCGTTTGTCTTGAAAATTCGGAGGCAAAGATCCATCCCTTTATTGACAACAATTAGTCCTGGCTAGTTCACAATGGTTTTCCTTTATTAACACGTTTTCCAATTTAAGAATAATCGAGTGACAATTGAAGACATGGCTTCTCTCCCCCATCATGGGCGGCGCTAGGGTGGTGCTTGCTGGGGCTATAGCACCAGCAGAGATTTCAATAGCACCACCGTAGCACCACCAAGAAAATTACTGAATTTTCACATTTAAATTCTGGCTATACTTTCTCTGTATTTTTTTTTTTTTTTGAAGTAATTAACCCTGCTCTGGTGGTCTAAGGTCAGATCCACTCTACACCTCTTTTGTTGTAAATTCGGTTTGAGCCGCTTATAGATCCCGATAGACAGGGTACGCTCAAGTGAAGCAGCCGTCCCAACAGCGTATACACCTTGAGGTAAAATTTGCTTGCAGACTCCCATTCGTTTTCGCCAACTTTAAAATCACATTTTCAGAAACACTTGCGTGTGAGTTGGTGTTATTTTGGTATAGGTGTTTCTTTTCTTCATTGTACCCGGATTGAGCATATTTGGCGTCAACTGAATTGCTTATATTGAATCATATGGCTAACGCCAACGTTGTTCAACGGAGGCGCTAGTCAAGTCTAGAGACTCTAACAAGTTTCACCTTTCAAAACGCTGCTCATGAAAATGATCAATGCACAGCTCTGATCAAGGGGATCTAAAAGTTCCTTCTCCTGACTTGTAACAGTCGAGCCTTTCTTACCGTCAACGTAATCTCCGCGACGGTAAGTTTACCAAGGTAGCTAGTTAGCTGGTGAACGTTAACAATTGCCAGCATTTGCTTTTAGTCAGTGGTCTATTCAAGCCCATGGGATTGTTGATAGCTTGCACGCAAACACGATTTTCTCCATTAAATGAACAAATTTGCGTATCTACAATAACTTGCGCATGAAACTTTTTATTACAGCCCTTCAAATGAATATTGTTGCAAAATGCAGCCGCACATCTTGGCATTTCAACGACTTTGTTAACTTATTTTAAAATTGGCCTCATAGGAAACCTTGCGTTTTACGCGGTGTCTATGTGTCCAAAAGTCGGACAGGGTTTCAATGTAACTCCGTGTCCGACAGTCGGATGGTTTCAATATAACTCTGTGTCCGACAGTCGATTACTGTTTTTTCAATTTACTGAATCTTTTAGATATTAAACATGAATGTTTTTATAAGAGAGCTTCAAGATGAGTACCAAGAATTTCAATCAATGTTTCTGTTTAAGCTCTGCTCAATAAAGTGAGTCGACATTGGCGCGGGACTTTGTGCATTTATGACGAATTTAGCGACTGTCGGACAGAGATCCTAAAATACTCCGTGTCCGAAAGTCATAAAAAGTTCTAATTTTTCGAGTATTCCAGCAATTATTAGACGTACAAACTTGGCCATGTTTGTGTTCGACCTTCACAAAATGCAAGTTGATGGCTATCAACTTTTCTTGGTCTTTTTATTCGTCTGTTTTCCTCCGTTGAAGGTAGACAAAAGTCTTTATTCGGTCTCTTTTGAAAATTAGTCAGATGGATCGAACAGAGTCACGCTTTATTTCCACACCAGAAATAAAATAGTGCTTATAGTCAGTGAACAAATCAATTCCATGACCAATGACATTGTGAATTAAATTTTGCACGCACAATCAAGACTGTCGGACGCGAAATGCAAAATACTCCATGTCCGGCAGCCAGCAAAAAGTAAAAGTATTGATATGAGAACAGATTTATCCATCTGAATAAAAATATATCACCAACAAACAGAACATCAAAAAAGAATAAATAAAGTAAATCGCAGTGTTCATTGGATGTTCTGTTTGTTGTTAAAAATTTTTTATAATTCTTTATTTCGTTAACAAGTTCTAATCTTCTTCTTTTTTTTTTGGGTGCGGACCAATTTGCATTTTTTGCAGTATTTAATTCACAATGTCAATGGTCATGGAATTGATTTGCTCACTGACTACAAGACAGAACACAAACATGGCCAGTTTTCAAAGGGCCTAATAATAAAATAAAAATTAGAACTTTTATGACTCACGGACACAGAGTATTTCAGGATCTCTGTCCAACAGTCGCTAAATTCGTCATAAATGCACAAAGTCCCTCGCCAATGTCGACTCACTTTACTGATCAGAGCTTAAACAGAAACATTGATTGAAATTCTCGGTACTCATCTTGAAGAACTGAGCCCTCTTATCAAAACATTCACGTGTAATATCTAAAAGATTCAGTAGATTTGAAGAAAATAAAAACAGTAATCGACTGTCGGACACGGAGTTATATTGAAACCATCCGACTGTCGGACACGGAGTTGCATTAAAACCCTGTCCGACTTTCGGACACGTAGACACTGCGTTCATTTTAATGAAGAAGTGCGTTGTATCAATTTGGCGGCCAGATGCTTCACTTTAGGTGATGAGTAAATATGACGTCATCAGCAATCTAGTGATCTAAATGTATGCTATTAAGCCTATTGGTTTTGCTTATGGACCAACAAAGGGTGATTCTTGGTTTTTGTTTAAATTGTGGTTTTGTTTATGGCCGATGATATTCGCACTTATACGTGTGGCCCATGCTGAAATTTCTCCTTGGCCACAGCTTAAAAAATAAGTTTGGCCAAGAAAAAAATTTTGGCTATGGACACACTTAAAATAAGTGTGGGCAATGGAGCAATGTGCATCTTGGCCACACTTATAACTGCGTCTAACGCGAATTTCGATCAATTTTTGTGCTTGGACGCACTTAAATAACTTTGTTTTTTGCATGCGATTTGTCCTACAACTCCAACAAAGCCTCGCATCTGCGGTTTTCCTTATTTGACTTTTGGTGTCAATGCAATATGAGTGGTAGACCTTGCTTTTCAGTTGAAAAGCACGCATTTAATGCTGATTGCTGGATTGGTGCGATTGATGATGTGCACTCTGGCATGGACGCTTTGTTAGTTATTTTTTATGCTCTTGTGTAGCCGGGATGTCTCCCATGTTGCTGTATCATTTTTATATTAAATACAAAATCGCTGTAGTTTTGTGAATCAATAGAGGCATTGGTAAAAACATATCTGAAACTACTCTTGAATGGTGTGCATCTGGCTTTTGCGCAAATACAGACTACCACACGATACATTCATCAGCCCCATCACTGAATGATTCAGCCCCACTATAGCACCAGCAAGAAAAAATCTCTGGCACTGCCACTGTCCCCCATGCAAACTAACAGTGAGAAAATAATGGGCTACATTCAGTGCAGAAGAATAATTTAATTTAGGTCTATGCACTGGTACTCAGCAACGTTAATTTTTTTTCCAGCGAGAGCAGCATTTCAGAACTCTTTTGCGAATGAAGGTAATTTTGGCAACAAGTATGTACACCAATTTTTGCAGCACTGTCACGCAACTTGCCGCAAAAAATAGACAGCTGCCCGATTGGAAAATGTAAACGGACGAAACCACGTACTAGTCACCAAAATTACCTTCCTTCGCTGAAGAGTTCTAAAATGCCGCTCTCGCTGGAAAAAAGTTACCGTCACCGAGTGCCAGTGCATAGACCTAATTATAATTTAATTTTTTTCTGTACTGAATATAGCCCATTATTTTGTCGCTGTTAGATCGCATGGGGGAGAGAAGCCATGTCTTCAATTACCACTTGATTATTCTTAAATTGGAAAACGTGTTGGGTACCCGGGTACCCGCCTGAAAAATCGTCGAGTTCCCAATTTGAAAAAATCCCCGAAATTCCCAGGCCTGTTGCAAACTATGTCATTAAGTCATTGAATTTCCGGACATTCTGTTTTATATGACCAATGTCCCAAATATTCATGTCTTGAATCGTAGTGCAGTACATATTGCAATATGAAAACTTACTGTAAATGTAAATGCTGTAAATGGTGATCTAAAATTCAACAACACATCTCTTGTGGAATGCCTAACATTATCACAGTGGAATATATGGCTTTCCTCCATCTCTAAAGCACAGATCTCCTGGGGTCCTGCAATTATTAGGGAAAAACTCAGTGAAAATATATATTACACTTGCAGCCAGGCGTAAAGAGACTGGGATAGCCTTTTTGCGGCCACATTTATATTTGCTGTCTTGATGTAAACCATCAAATAGTACTAGTCTTCATAAAATACAATGTACAGACCAAAGCATCCATTTGGGAATCCTTGGGATGAGTCCTGTTCTCCCCACTAATCTACAGAAAAAAATAAGAAAAGGACTTTTTATTCCTGCATGGCAGCTCAGTTTTGCCCCCATAAAATAGGTCACAAAGCTGACAGTCACTTGAGAATAAATCTATGGAACAAGAAAGAGAGCAGCTTAGAGAGCTCTGTTCTTTGTGTTGTTTTCAAATGGGTTGCATGTGCTCACCACTCACTGAGATGAGAGGTTTTCCACACTAGATGACCATTAGAAGTTTGAGATGGGAACATTCGTGAGTAGGTCTGCTGTAAATGTGGGCGGCACCTTTTGTGTCTCAAAGAAACTATACAGTTTCCATCGCTTAAGTAGTCAAAGACGGACCAGTGTCATGCACTCTCTTGAGAGAAGTCTGATTGCCTGTTTTTCAAAGGCTGTGAATTCACAAAGTTGGTAGAAGTTAGACTCATTGGCCTCTATCTTACACCCAGCGCAGAAGGGCGCATAACGTAACACAAGTGGCTTTGCTATTTTATGACTGACAAAAATAGCAATTTCCCATTCAGCATCCTCACTGCATAAATAGCCAATTCATTTGCGCCTAATTGAGCACACATGGGTGTGCTGGTCATGAAATGAGGTGTGGTCAGGCATATTGCTATCTGGAGACTGCAAAAAGCGATCGCACAATTCACTAACAAAAACCTGGTCTGAAGGCAGTGGTCAGTTTTGACGGCTCATTTCAGGGCGCATATTCAGATAAGATTATGCGTCTTTGCAGGTGAGTGCACAACGCAAGTACACTCTTCTTGTTACATACTACCCACGCAGTGTCTAGCTGCAGCGATTGTAACTGACTAAAAAGAAAGAGATTACAATGTGAAAGCTTTTTGTCGAGATATTTAAAAAAAATGCATGTCAGAATGGTTATTGCAACAGTCATCTGCACATCAAGGCATGCTGTGATACAGGCTATTTAATTCGTCTGTGAACCTGTTCCATTTGGTAATATGCGAGTCAACATGTGCAGTTACGCATGTACAGTGCTGTAAAAAAAATACTTTCCCCCTTCCTGATTTCTTAATTTTTTTTTTATTTGTCACACTTAAATGTTTCAGGGTTTTCGAGCATGAACGGCCTGTTTAAGGTCATGCCACAACATCTCAATCGGATTCAAGTCCAGTCTTTGACTAGGCCACTCCAAAACCTTCATTTTGTTTTTTCTTTTTTTAAGCCATTCAGAGGTGCTTCGCTGGTGTGTTTCGGATCATTGTCCTGCTGCATAACCCAAATGTGCTTGAGTTTGAGGTCACAGTTCAAGTCCTGAAGCAGCAAAGCAGTCCCAGACCATCACACTACCAACACCATCTTTAACTGTAGGTATGATGTTCTTTTTATGAAACGTTGTATTAGTTTTACGCCCGATGTAACGGGATGCACACCTTCCAAAAAGTTCAAATTTTATCTCGTCTGTCCACAAAATATTTTCCCAGAAGTTTTGGGGATCATCAAGGTGTTTTTTGGCAAATATGAGATGAGCCTTTGTGTTCTTTTTGGCCAGCAGTGGTGTTTATCTTTGAACTCTCCCATGGATGCCATTTTTGCTGAGTCTCCTTCTTATTGTTGAATCATAAACAATGACTTTAATTGAAGCATTCGAGGCCTGCAGTTCTTTAGATGTTGTTCTGGGTTCTTTTGTGACCTCCTGGATGAGTCATCAATGTGCTCTTGGAGTAAATTTAGGAGGCCAGCCATTCCTGGGAAGGTTCACTACTGTCCCAAGTTTTCTCCATTTGTGGATAATGGCTCTCACCATTGTTCACTGGAGTCCCGAAGCCTTAGAAATGGCTTTGTAACCCTCTCCAGACTGGCAGATGTCAATGAATTTGTTTCTCATCTGTTCTTCAATTTCTTTAGATCGTGGCATGATGTCTTGCTTTTTGAGATCTTTTAACCTAGTTCACTTTGTCAGACAGGTTTTATTAAAGTGATGCCTTAATTCTGAGTGTGGCTAGTGAAATTGAACTAAAAGAATGTGGTTAATCACAGTTCATTCATAATTTAACGAGAGGGGGCAATTACTTTTTCACATTGGGCCAGGTAGGTTTGGATAGCTTTTTTCCTTAATAAATGAAATCATCATTTAAAAACTGCATTTTCTATTTACTTGGGTTATCTTTGTCTAATAGTAAAAATTTGTTTGATGATCTGAAATATTTAAGTGCAACAAATATGCGAAAAAATAAATCAGGAAGGGGGCAAATACTTTTTCACAACACTGTAGGTGTTCGCTAATTCTTCAGGATAAAGACTCGACTTTTTGATATTGGTAAGCTCTGTCATTCCTGCTGTTCTCCAGAAGATCCCTCCTGGAGGGGTGGCTGTTCGGGGACAATGGTCAGCCAATGAATTAATTAAATGACACATTGTCTAAAACTGTGTGTGGATTTTCTTTCATCCCACAAACCACAAACTGTCATGGAACAAATGTTTGAAGTGCTGAAAATGCGCTTCAGATCTTTGGATAAGTCGTGCATGGGACAACCTTTTATACTGGACAAATAAAGTTAGGGATCACCCCAAATTTTGAAATTGAAATATTTGATAGTTTGTATTTTTTTCCATATCATATTTTAATATTGAAAAGTTGGGTGATCCCTAACTTTCCTTGTCCAGTATAAAAAGTAACAGAAAAAGTAACAGAGACATTGTTACCATCTATAATTAATCTTCCATGCATCTAACTTTACCTTCAATCATCAGCCAATCGGAAGTTTTTTCACTCTTGTTGGATATTATTTAAGGGGTTTGCGGAAGAGTAATCAAAATAATATTATATTAGTCTCTTTTTCGTATGCTGTTTTTCTTACTCATCTTAATTTCTGTCGGTCGTTCCAACCTAGCACGTATTTATTGTTTTACCCGCAACTCTAAATTCATATATTTTTTTTTTCGTTTGCTTGTTTTATCCACAAGTTGTTGCAATGTAATATAAAGGTCAAATGCAGCCCCGGAAATTCACTATGATGATTTTTAACATCAGGGTATGAATAAAATCATTTTGAACAAGATTTAAAAAATGTATTTATTACATTTTTGGAGATTACTGTGTTCCGGTTTCCATATTTTAAGTAATGGTTTACTCGCGTGCTTCACAGACCCTTTCATCTGCAGTGTACATTTTTTTCCTGCTACTAGGCAAGTGCGACCTTATAATAGCAGTTCGCAAAGGTGCATGAGCATCTGACTTTTAAAGGACATGGGAGATGACACTCTGATTGACTTATATTTTGTTACGTCCAAAACACGCCTGTCTTTAATTAACAGATTAAGTGCGACCCTTTTGAACCTTGCGCCTTGCATTGCGCCCAGATAACCTGCCATTAAACAAGCAAAAATGGATTTAGACACATCCTAAATGCACTTGCGCTACACGCTTCAGACTGTGCGCTTAGATCATTAAAATAGGGTCCATTGTACCGCATGTGCGCTCACAAATACAGACTCATGAATGCCTCAGCTTCTTTCAATGTCAGGTTCATTCAGCTGACAAATTTGCATATCTTATTTAAAATTCCAAGTACATTAAGGTTGAATTATACCAAAGTTTCAAAGGGAAAAAGACAATCATCCGGCACAATTCTGCTCCATATCTTTTTTGGAGTTCAAGCATGTCAGATACTGCTTGTTAGCAGCCTGCAAACAGATTGTTTTTTGAAGCAAGCTGTTGTTTGAAGAGAGGGTTCAGTACAACTTTGAACCCCATCTAAGTACCTGAGACAGAAACTCCAGCTGAAAGGAGGACAAAAAGTTATAGCGAAATGAGGAGGTAAGAAGTGATGTAGGGTACAAATTCACTGTTGAACGCAAGCTGAGGACATTTCCAATCAGCTGTACGTGTGTGGTTGTTTTAGCAAGTGTAAATGCATGCATGTATGTGTGTGTGTTAGTGTTTCCATGGTTGCATATCTGCTTGTCTCCTTTCACTGAATGTGTGTTTTTATGTGTGAGAGAGTTTGAACAGCGGGTATAGAAGATTCTCATCCTCTCAGACAAGTGGTCCTTCATCTCAATGAACTGAGGACACCCAAGCAAGCACAACCTGCAATCTACAAACATAGACTAAATACTCAAATAATAAGAGACTCTTAAGCCTCTGCAGAAGTCACAGGCAGAGTTAGTGACATCAAGTGCTTCCTTTCCTGCACAAATATCAACAGGAGATAAACATGGACAGCTGAACACAGGACCACTAACTGCACCCCAAGAGTCAGAAAACCAGGAAGGCACTCCGCACAGTGGCTGGAGATGAGTGTCAGAGCATGTCATGTCCGTGATACAAGTCTGACTAGTGAGGAGGAGATATGGTTAGCCCTCAAAAGTACAGTGTTTCAAGTACAGTTATTGTGTAACCAAAGGCCTGCTTTTTCAGCCGCTGTCAGCATTATGTTCCTCTTCTCTTTCTTCCATTCTCTATTTCTTTTTGGTCACTCATTCTTCCCAGTTGTCTTGCGCTTAGTTTTGAGCTACTCCGTGCTGGTATTACTTATTCCAGGGTTTCCCGCAGAAAATCGGTTAGTCAAGGTGGTGGTGACGGGGGGGGAGACACTACTTATGGCACAGTTGGCAAGTAACATCGGTACAAGCCTTGGTTTTGCAAAAAACAGTTCAAGGGCCCTGGTGTAATTGAAGTCTCTCACTAATGTATTTTAGCCTAACTGTAAGAGCTGAGCTGGAAATAAGATCAAATAAATCAAAATAAAATAACACAAAATCTAACCAAAATTCATGCTACATGCATGAACACAGCCAAAATCATATATATATATATATATGTATATATATATATATTAAAAAAAAGAATTAAAAAGCGCATAAAATGTGCACAACCTTCCCAAAGGGTTGAACGAAAATTAATGTAAGCACGGCAAACGTATTTGTTATCTGTTTTGACTTCAATTCCTCAAATGCTTTGCAGTTGTGGTTATGTTTGGGGAGAGGAGAACGGTATTATGTATGGAAGCGCATTGCATTCACAGGAGAAAAAAATATATACACCTTATCTCGTAATTACGAGATCTTGAGAAAAGATTAATGCTACACTCACCGTGTTCTGTGTGATATAGCCAACCTTACAGTGGTGGTTCTAGAACCGGGAATTGGGGGAGCACAGACACATCCCTTTATAACAATTAGTCGTGGCTAGTTCTCAATCATTTTCCTTTATTGACGCATTTTCCATTTGTCGTAATTGGCAACTGAAGACACGGTTTCTCTCCATATGCGATCAAACAGCAATGAAATCATGGGCTAAATTCAGTACAGTGGCAGAACCAGAACTGAGAATTGGGGAATTATTAGCAAGGGGGTAGGAATACACCCGGAAGTTGAAGCTCAATTGAACACTCTAGAAGATAGCAGATGACCAACTAGCGGTAGCTTCTCCATTCACCCCCATTCATTTTGTCTGACTTTTGACATCAAATAACTTTACACTAAAAACATTATGAGCCTTCATGTCAGCGACAATATTTTCTACAGAGAAACTACATTTTGTAGCTGACATCTTTATTTCGTATACAGCGTTATGGTCAAATACCAAGCATTTTTAGCCGATGGCACCAGGCTAGGCTAAAAGTGATGTAAAATGCCGGCTACTTTCTGTCGCACAGGAGGTAAATAACCGTACTGTTTAGACCAGAAGCCCATAGACGAATCATAGACAGTAGATGATTGAGCCAAATCGCTAACAAAGTGAAGTACCTATGAAGTAATAATTTGCGAAACATAATCACATCGAACGGAATAAGATTATACTTACAGACGCAATCGCTTGCTTGCTGGGAATTATGTGTCGGGTACATGTACCAGACGAGTTACTGCTTCTCAGGACGTTGGTTTACGTCAGCGAGCTGACTTCGAGCCTGCGCAGTAGGCGTGGTGCCCAACTGAAAACTCGTTCAATTGAACTTCATCGCTCTCCCGTTGAGAACAGCGTCATCCCGCTGTCCACTTCTTTTACTGTCTGTGGTTATTAGTACTGACCTATTCTCAGTCATTTTCAAGATTATCAAAAGGTTCACTCCGAGAGCACTCCACACTTAACAGGTGCTCCTCGTTCTCCCTGATTACATAAGAAGACAATCATTCATCTGAGCGCGTATTTGCTGTATTTAAATCAACGTTATTCAAAATTGCATACCTGTCAACTCTCACGCAAAGAGCTTGAGCCGTACGCTGCCTATTTAATTTCCGAGTGCCACACAACCCATGCAATACCGAGAGTGAAAGGCGATATTTAATTGGAACGCGGACCTGTTAAATCAACGCGAAGCACTGGCCTATTAATAAGTAAATTTTTTTTCTGTACTGAATTTTGCCCATGATTTCATCGCTGTTCGATCACATATGGAGAGAAACCGTGTCTTCAGTTGCCAATTACGATAATTGGAAAACACGTCAGTAAAGGAAAATGATTGAGAACTAGCCAGGACTAATTGTCATAAAGGGACGTGTCTGTGCCCCCCCAATTCCCGGTTCTAGAACCGCCACTGCACGTGCAATTGTCAAACATAGCAGAAAGCCACGTGCAAACACATCGCTAGCCTTGATAAGAAACTAAACAAATTGCATGTAGCCTATCTTAATGAAACAGAATATGTGGGCAAGCAGTTGTTAGGAAACACTATTCAAATGTTTAGTTTAGATAAATAATTATCTTACCTCCACATGTCCTTCCCACGACGACGACAAGGTATTGTATATCTGGATAATTAGCTTCTTCCCGATACAAAAAAATAATGTAGGCGAAGCAACACGTGATAGATGGCGCAGTAACATATTTAGCCAACAGATGCTGGCCGCTATTCGGCCTCATCGCGATGCAGCCTTATTTTACTGTCTTTGCATGCGTGGATGCAGCAGAATTTTTTTTTTTTTTTGTTCGAGGGACGTTGTCAAGGCGGCCGCCCTTACTATAAAGCGCTGCAGGAAACCCTGTATTTTAATCTTGGACTAGTTCAAATACATGGAAATCATAATTAAAATTAAATATTTAGACCCATCTTGGAGAATGCTGTGGTTGAAGTTGATACTATCAAACTTTAACTGCACATCTGTCACGCACCATTAAGACCACACCAATAGCATTAAATGAACCAGATGGTGTTTTCTGAGGATTTACAAGCACAGGGAGGCACGTGCCATCAGATAAACTGGGACAGGACATTTATTTCAACCATTAATAGAAAATACGATACCATGATATTTAAAATTTGTCCCTGATGACCAAAAAAATTGACTTCTGGTTTTGCAGTTTAATTCTTCATGAGCTGAATAAAAAAGAAACTCTGAATGATTTGTTGTTACAAACAAAGTATGAAGCAAAAATAGAATAAATGCACGCATATCCAAAATCAGATATCACAGGTGCAGGACCCAAAAAAACAGTAGAAAAGAAGAGAATAAAAGTCCGCACACTGTTTACGTTGCTCCCAGAAGACTTTATTCCTTGCACAATGTTTCGGCCGACGTGGCCTTCGTCAGGTGAGTTCCTCCACCCCTATCACATGTGTGGAACTCACCTGAAGAAGGCCACGTCGGCCGAAACGTTGTGCAAGGAAAAAAGTCTTCTGGGGGCAACTTAAACAGTGTGCAGACTTTTATTCTCTTCTTTTTTACAAAATACAGTATGAATCATCCATAATATTTTCATGCATTATCTTTAATTTTATGCCATGGGAACAAATTACCTGTGTGACGGATGTGACATGTTAAGAGTCAACACTTTTCAGTGCAATGAAATGGTAATTTTAAATGTTTAAGTTGTATACCAGCATTTGTTTTGGCCATTAAACCCCGTTCACACAGCTCTGCGACCTTACGAACACCATGCGGATCACCCCGATCTGAAAAAGTAATCAAATCGGGGAATTACAGCCGTCAAAATCCAGCAAATTGGGAAATTAAAGACAACATCACGACTGTACTCCGATGCTTTTACGTCAAAAGCGCTGCTAACTCGCTGTCACTACGATTACACCTAGACCAATGCCGACCAAGCAGTCGTTTCTACTACGTTGCCGCTACGACATACAGGGCCATACTACGTTGTTACACAGACCTAGAAGACTGAAGGATGATGTCACTGTGCTGGTGCTGACCATATTATGCTTCTAGTACGATTTGTGGTGATGTCTATTTAAGGGTCAATGACGTGACATGCAGATTTTTGTGTCCATTTTAAATGATTCATAATAAGCATAATTTTATTCTATAAAACCTGTCTAATTTGAACATATTTCCAGTTTATCATAAAAATCATATTTTATGTTTTGCCATCTCAAACCCTCATAATGTCAGGTGGCGCAACCGTCTGAGCAAGTTAACACTATGTGAAATGCATTAAATATGGCATTTAAAATATGAATTAATATAATATTAATAGGGGGGCATAATTTTATATTGAAAACCTTTCAAATAAACAAAGTTTAATAGTTTAATTGTTCTTAAATTGTTTGGAAAACCAAAATACCCGCCCCCTACAATAAAGTAAAGTTACTTTTAATACCCAGCTCAACTACAAAATAGTAATGTTTTAGGAAGAGTAGACACTCTCAGCTATACTTACTAAAAAAATCACATAGAAAAAAAGAGAGGGAAGTGTGGTTTTTTTTTTCAAGAAACTTTTGGTTGCGCCACCTGACATTTTTTGGGTGGTGAAATTGCAAATACGGTCTAAAACTGTCCTAAAACCTGTAAATGTTGTGCATCCATTAAGACTTATTTAAACACACTCTTCCAACTTCAAATAAATATATTCTGTACATTTTTAAAGGTTTATATAAAAACAAAAAACATTTTTAAAGGGCTTATTTGTCATTGACCCGTAATTGTAATTACTGTATGCATTATATTTCTTTGGAGTATCTTATACTTGCTTAACTGATTTTGTGATGTGTAAGTTAAATACAGTGAGTGAAGAAAATATCATACAGTCTGCAAAAGTCATTGTACTTATTATTTAATTTATGCAGTTATTTTGTGCACTGATGTTAGTTATAATTTATGTCCTCTTGCTTCGTTTGAATATTAGCTCCTACTTATAATTGTTTTACTGGGGAAGAAGGAGCGTGATTGGGAAAAAGGAAGTAGCTGAAAAAAACGATTGAGTTGAGCGGTCCGTTTTGTTGGATGTAACGTTAGCTGTACAGTACTGTATTGGTGTGATGAACGAAGAACGAAGATTAAGGATTGATTTGAGTACCACCAATTGTAGCGCTCATTCCCACAGCCCAGAAACCTGGAGCACACAACCTAAATCGAGAAACGAGGGTTGCATCTATATAAATCGGGGGTGTTCAAGCATTTCTTCAGTTCTTTCCCAACTTGGAAGATGAACAGACCTGATGCTGATTTGATTCAACTGGCTCTGCTCCAAAAGGAACGGTGCTGCGTTTTTGTTAGGACCACAGAGATCTCACCAAGATGCTGTCTCGCTGCTTGTATGATAATGGCGTTCCCACTACGTTCTTAATAAGACTTTGTCCCGCTTTTTGTAGGCCACGACCCGGCTACGCTTATTTTGTGCAAGTTCAAAATAAGCGTGGGGACAGCGTGCAGCTTCCCGACCGAGGAGATCCCACCCTGACCAAACCACGCTGATGGAGATCCTCCCACGTTTGGCCCACGATTGGCCCCGATAGGCCATGCTCTAGGCCACTTTTCCATTGTAGTAGAAGCCACATCTATAAGTGAACGGGCCTTTAGCAACACGAAAATGTTCAGATCCTCTTTTATGCTCAGAGAGGACTTGCCCCTAGCATAATAATATGATGTGGGGGGCTCCGCAAATACTGTCCCCTCTTGGCTCAGTTTTCAGTCACTTGTTAATGTTTCGATTGGTTGGAAAGGGCACTGACATGATCAGTGACAACTGGAAGTGAATATGTTTTGTCCTGGAACTATAGATTGGTTATCTTTTGAATTCAGGGTCAAGAAATGATAAATCTCATGGCTTTAATTGCAAGTTTACATTTGCACAGGATGCCAAAAAGTTTTTTGTGATGCATTAACCCACAGAATCCCAAGACTTATGTTGAATTTGAGGACTGGGATAAAAAAACTAGTCAGATTGCCCTGCTTAACCACCTGTAAACAAATATGGTCAAAAGTTAAGTTGTCCAACTTTGTCTAACTTTGACATTTTAAAAACTGGTATTAAATCAACATCAAGAACATTTCACAGCTGTCTTACCAGTTTTTGAACTTCATCAAAGTTAGTGTCCTGAATGGCTACCCTGCCATCAACAGACAACTGTCCAAGTTCAAGTTCAGATTTTTTACATACGCTGTGACGGATGAGACATAAGTGACCACAATCATATAAATGCTGTTTCTCCATATTTCCTTTCTTAGCTCATGAGGGGGAGCATCTGAAAAAAATGTTTTATTTGAATTTCATCCATGCTATTAGGTCCTGTACATATCAAATTGTATTTTTTTTGTTTTGGGAATATTTCTTCAAACAACCTTCACAGCGCCACCTACTTTTAAGGGTGAAATGTGAGGACAGTAAGTATTACAGTTTAATTCTAGTGTATCTTGAATGATGACAGCACTTCATTATATCAGGTGGAGCCTGTCCTCCAACAAAATATGCCCAAAGGTCGTTTGTCAAGCAGCTTACAATGACCTAAAGTTATGTTTAAGAGTTAAGCGACCTCTAGCAGTCAATTAAATCACTACAATCTGGTTTCCATCGTCAGTGTCACCGTCAATAAATCCCTAACCTAAACCTAACCCTAACCCAAACCTAATCCTAACCCTAACCCTAACCCTAATCCTTACCCAAACCGTTAATTTAAGTGTAAATATGACTGAAACTGTAACTCTAACAGTACCTTCCTGCTGCCTTCCTGCTTCCTGCTGATTTTAGGAAACGCTCTTATGGGTCTTAAATCAGAGCAAATGAGAATAATCAACCTATTTGAGCATATAGTTGGGGGACAGGTTGGTCGGGTGGAGTCCAATGAAGGACGTTTCTGGTCCAAACCACCGATTTCAAGATAATTTTCAGCATTGATAAACCACCCCATGGGGTCAATGAATCCTTCCCAGAAACCTGCAATTTCAATTTTCTTTATGACAAAAAAATTACATTTTTTAGTTTCTTTTTGGGGGGGCACCCATTCTGGGGCCACACAAAGTGTCACCAATGATTATAATCATGTGCTTATCAATGCACATTGTCGCTGATATATTTTCCTAATGAATGAAAAGAGAATTTGTTGAAATTGATGTCATGCTGCTGAGATAGGAAGATATTCAAAAAATATGTCCTGAAATGGAGGCCCATTTTTTATCTCTTGGCTGGATTATTGTAATACACTCCTATCAAACAAGTTATTCAAAAGCCTCCAGCTGGTAGAAAATGTAGCAGCTCGCATAGTAACTAGAACCAGACATTTTGAACATATTTCCCCAGTGCTGGCCTCCCTACACTGGCTACAGAATTGATTACAAGATACTGAAGTTAACATAAAAGGTAGTTAATGGCCTAACCCAGCATATTTCTAAAAATCTTATTGCTCCATATTGTCTTCAAAGATGTCTGTTTCATGAAATGCAGATTTTCTGGCCTAGCTAAGCCTGTAGCTAGGCATTGGGCGTGGTGGTCTAGTATGCAGTATTTGTTGTCACCCTTCCACAATTTGTTATGGTTGAGTTAGGGCTCTTCAGCCTGCCTCATTACATTCCATATCTTAGTTATGTTGCCATAGGCTAGTCTGCCAGAGGTCTTCCTTATGACCATAGACGTAGATTTAGGTAGGGATGGTCAGGATATGTCCTGAACAACTGTCAGATGCATCAACAATATCCCAACCAACTTTGGATCGGTGAGGAAATGAAGGAAACCTGGAATTATAAAACTAACGTTACCCAGTCTGATGTAATGCTCAGTTTGTGGCTTCTTCCAAAACATAGATAATCACTTCAAATTGGACCGTTGACTATCTCGGCTGCAAGTTGTGTTACTAATGTTGTTTCAAGAAAATAACATCGCACATAAAGATGCTCGACAGACAGGATTGTGAACTGGCTGACTAATATACTACAATATATATTCACTGACTTGGTTTCAGTCTCCACTCTGCTCGTACTAAGGGGGTTTTGGGAATGTGTTGAATTCAAACATTAGTTGATATTCAAGTACTTTCTGACCAGTTGCGGAAAAAACCGAATGTGTAATTATACCTGAGCCCATGTGTGACGGGGATCTGTTTACAATTACATTCATTGCTGTGACTATATGATCATTGTAGTAATCCAAAAGAACTATGAGAGGATGAGGTGCATTTGCAGCATTACTGCACAGGGGTGAAAAACTGATTTGCTAGTTCAAAAGTATAGAAAGGTTTTAGTATTATAAATGACAAAAAAGACAAATCTCAGTAGTGAGTAGTAATATTCTTAAGATTTTAATCCGTCAATGTTTAAAGCCTCTGGAAACTTGTCTTGACATAGTGAGAATTCACATATAATATCAAAGTTGGGTGTCTCATAAAGCATCTACAAAAAACTGAGTGAAAATTAACATTCATAACAATTAGAAAATCTAGTTCAAAAACGGCTCATTTTGCTATTCAGTCCATTTCTCAAGACAGTGTGGGCGTGGCACATCGCGGTGTGACTGGCCACTCCCTCGATTTGAGCGACATCTTACTGACTCTGTGAGCGTTAGTCACAGCAATGGCGCAAGGGTCAGTCCAGCCCTATATGTTTGAGCCATCTGACTCAAGCCGCTTGCACACTGTACGCAAAACGAATTTTTCGCATGACAGATTATTCGCGTCTTCGCATTGACTTCGAACGTAATCTGATGTGCGAAAAATTTGTTTCGCATCCAGTGTGCAAGCAGCTTCAGAATCAGACGAAGCAGCTCCTCTGCCGTCTGGAAACACCGTCCGGCCAGTTACGGAATGGTGTTTTGTAAAATCCCTTGCGGTTTTTATTATTGCCAAGTTAGCGCATCTCCGCTAAAATTCAACATTAGCAGGGATGCACCCAACGGCGGCCTAATGACTGTAACGTTAGCTAGTACTGTACAATATTATTGCATCGTAATTAGTTCGCCAGTCATCTGGTTCCTCTCAGTGAAAATAATTTCCATTCAGCAATGTTTTACCCTCAAGTATGCATGTTGTGAAATCAACACTCACTGACCAATAGGACTACATTGTGCGTGCAGGTGTTCCTGTGGAGAATGCCAGATGATGCCATCAATGGCTGAAAATATATGCTGTCAGGCGCTTACACTGGTGTGTAGTATTAGTCCACTGTATACTTAGCTCCATTAAAAACGCACCGGTGAGACATGTACTGTACTCACTGCAAATTGAAGAATCAACTTTTATTGCTTTGTCCAGTGAGATACGAGTGGAATTATAGACACCGTGAACGCGCACTTCAGTCATGACGAACATTTGCTTTTTTCTGACGTGTACAATGATGCTGGATTTGTTCTTTTGGGTGTGTTCAATAGCCGACATAAAGCCAAACAAGAAATTAAAAATGCTACGGCATCAGCAAATGGCATGGCTAACGACACGAAAGAAAAAAAGCATCATTTGCACTGTCACTGGTCAACAATTGGCTGTCTGTCTGATAATGGAAAATGGGCCCTGTTGCTCACCGACCCCGCTTGCAGCAGCCGTGAATGACAACTGTACCTCAAGGGTGCAATATCCGGTCACAGCATGCACGGGACAGATCCTGAGCAACCCAAACTCATTGTGAGATAAGGGTCTTACGCTGCGTTCATACCGCTATGTTGAATATGGTGAAATTACCGCTTACCGGTTGCTAAACAGACGCATGGAGAGCTTTCATTTGCTGCCAGTCTGTCACGGGCGACATCATGGGCAATAATAAAGGTATCAAAATATTAAGTTAACTTTCCAATGACAAAACGACAGAAACATTGTGATATGGAAAAATAACAAACTCTAGGACGTAAAGGTTAATAATAAGTCGCTCCTTTTAATATTTGATAAAACAAACATCAAAATAAACATACTTTTCTGTTTAGCTCACAATGTGTTGGTCTGGCCTCATTTTGCTCACGAGTGGTGAAGATTGATCCGCTGAATTAATCACCAGTTCACCGCTTGTGATCACAGGTTGTAAGGTGATTTGAGCATAAGTCACCGCTTGTGTTCTGAGAAACACCATTTTTACAAGCTAGTTTGAACGCAGCATAAGACATTCGAGCCAGAGCGGAAGTACCATTCCACACTAAGTGAGAAGCGCATGCGAGCACACGTCCCGTTCAGAAAATCATTTACTGGTGCGTTTTGAATGGAGCTAATACAAACATACATGATAGCCCTACTTCGGGACAATGTTTCTCGGTCTCTAAAGAAGCTAACCTGGGCAGAGCAGAGAGCTTTTATAATTTCAGTTAGGGATGGGACAAATGACGGAGTTTTTTTTTTTTTGGATTGGCTTATTACGTAATAACCCACTTAGAAAAACCACGCCCAGTTGAACCGCAGTAAGAGGATAGGTGCTAAAAATTAAATGACAAAATCTCGGATTTGAATTGGACATAATTTCTAATATTTCAGTATGTTTACTATTATGCACATACAACCACAGATAACGTAGTTCAAAGGTTTTTGTGAAATTGGGTTGTCAGAGGCTTTAATGATCATGTCAATATTAAGGGGCCAAAATTGGAGAATTGAGTATTTTATTGAAATTGATGGTGAATAAGCTACATATTTGCAGTTTATATTATGGAAAATATCCTTCCATTTGCTTTCTTTTTGTATCGATTTATGGGAATTAAGATGAGCAAACAAATAGACTTCCCTGAAAATGTGTTCATCAAAGAGCAAACACAAAAGTGGAAGAAAATAATAGAGAGGAAGATGAGGCAAGGGTAATAGTGCCTAAAGTAAATTCCTTTTTTTTTCTCCATGTGCAGTCGAACACCTGAGGAAAATCATACAGCGTTATGGCTAGCTTGCTAATTAACTTACTCCTGTCCTTTGGCGTGGGACTTTATTTTACCTGCAGCTGGTTCACTGCTTTAAGCTCGACCATTTTGCTTAAGCAAGACAGTTGGCAACTGGAAGTGAGTACCTAGCAAGCACCCAGTATTTGATGAAGTTCAAATGGACACTGAATTAGTGATTTAAAATATATATTGCAGGTTAAACACTACTCTCCACTAATGTGTACATAAAGCCTTCAAAATGTACATACAGTATTTCAGTATTTCTAAAACTATCTACAAATGTCATTAAATTACACTTTTTGTCTGTTTCTGTAGTAGCTGGTTTTTTTTTAACGTAAGCTGGTAACAACGTCACGTAAGGGAGTCGTGGAGGAAAGTAGCCTCAGCTTACTATGGCGAGTGATTGGGAGCATGAGGAGCTGGCAAGAAACACTGCAGATATTTATGATGGGTCACAACCATATAATTTCGAGCCGGTCAGACGTGAGGGAGGGGAGGAAAATCCAACAAATACTGGCCCTCAGAGACTGATTATTGCTTGGTCGGAGGCGAACATGTGGAGGGTTGGCAAGGTGTCCAGTTGAGTAGCTATATAGCAACTAGCGCTAGAACTAGTCTACGAACAGCAGTGAAAACCGTAACAACAACAACAACAACACATATTTTACAGTGTATGAATAACACTGAGTGAAGAAGCCAACGTTTTCTGTACATCTAGCTGCTGTGACAATGTGATATGTTCAGATGAAGACGTTGATTAAACATGTACTAGTCGAATGATAATGAAGGCATCATGCTAACCAGCCTGGGTGTAGCTTGCCAGTTCCCGCCCCGCCTGTCAAACTGATGTTTATTTTATCGGGATTCTCCCTTCACCCTGACGTTCTAACATATCCGCTTGACTGTCCCATGCTTCGATAGTATGCTACTAGCTCTACAACATCTAAGTCTAGCAGTGGTGGCAGTTTTTTTTCCCTGCAGGTGCGAACGTTCATGTGCGCATACATAATCATTGTTGACATGCCAAATAAACTAAATCTCACATGCCAGTCTTAATCTGGTGTTGATCAAACTTCATAGCTGATTCATGGGAATGCTATGGTCTGTCTGGGGGGAGATACACCGAGAGAGAGAGAGAGAAAGAGTAGTGTCCTTTGTCGCCGTTTCTGACAGGTGCTTGTGTGGGCAGTGTCATCCCATGGAAACCGTGGTGTGACATTAGCGTACGAAAAATTTGTCCGTCTAACGCAGACAAATTGAACCCACTGGCTTAAAATTTGTTTATTTTTGACAGGGAACGAATGGACCCTGTGCCCTGTTTGGGATGAATTCTTACACCCTGCACAAACACGATAATTCACCATTGCAAGGCCTAATGACTGTAACGTTAGCTAGTACTGTACAATATTATTGCATCGTAATTAGTTCGCCAGTCATCTGGTTCCTCTCAGTGAAAATAATTTCCATTCAGCAATGTTTTACCCTCAAGTATGCATGTTGTGAAATCAACACTCACTGACCAATAGGACTACATTGTGCGTGCAGGTGTTCCTGTGGAGAATGCCAGATGATGCCATCAATGGCTGAAAATATATGCTGTCAGGCGCTTACACTGGTGTGTAGTATTAGTCCACTGTATACTTAGCTCCATTAAAAACGCACCGGTGAGACATGTACTGTACTCACTGCAAATTGAAGAATCAACTTTTATTGCTTTGTCCAGTGAGATCTGAGTGGAATTATAGACACCGTGAACGCGCACTTCAGTCATGACGAACATTTGCTTTTTTTCTGGCGTGTACAATGATGCTGGATTTGTTCTTTTGGGTGTGTTCAATAGCCATACATAAAGCCAAACAAGAAATTAAAAATGCTACGGCATCAGCAAATGGCATGGCTAACGACACGAAAGAAAAAAAGCATCATTTGCACTGTCACTGGTCAACAATTGGCTGTCTGTCTGATAATGGAAAACGGGCCCTGTTGCTCACCGACCCCGCTTGCAGCAGCCGTGAATGACAACTGTACCTCAAGGGTGCAATATCCGGTCACAGCATGCACGGGACAGATCCTGAGCAACCCAAACTCATTGTGAGATAAGGGTCTTACGCTGCGTTCATACCGCTATGTTGAATATGGTGAAATTACCGCTTACCGGTTGCTAAACAGACGCATGGAGAGCTTTCATTTGCTGCCAGTCTGTCACGGGCGACATCATGGGCAATAATAAAGGTATCAAAATATTAAGTTAACTTCCCAATGACAAAACGACAGAAACATTGTGATATGGAAAAATAACAAACTCTAGGACGTAAAGGTTAATAATAAGTCGCTCCTTTTAATATTTGATAAAACAAACATCAAAATAAACATACTTTTCTGTTTAGCTCACAATGTGTTGGTCTGGCCTCATTTTGCTCATGAGTGGTGAAGATTGATCCGCTGAATTAATCACCAGTTCACCGCTTGTGATCACAGGTTGTAAGGTGATTTGAACGCAAGTCACCGCTTGTGTTCTGAGAAACACCATTTTTACAAGCTAGTTTGAACGCAGCATAAGACATTCGAGCCAGAGCGGAAGTACCATTCCACACTAAGTGAGAAGCGCATGCGAGCACACGTCCCGTTCAGAAAATCATTTACTGGTGCGTTTTGAATGGAGCTAATACAAACATACATGATAGCCCTACTTCGGGACAATGTTTCTCGGTCTCTAAAGAAGCTAACCTGGGCAGAGCAGAGAGCTTTTATAATTTCAGTTAGGGATGGGACAAATGACGGAGTTTTTTTTTCATTGGATTGGCTTATTACGTAATAACCCACTTAGAAAAACCACGCCCAGTTGAACCGCAGTAAGAGGATAGGTGCTAAAAATTAAATGACAAAATCTCGGATTTGAATTGGACATAATTTCTAATATTTCAGTATGTTTACTATTATGCACATACAACCACAGATAACGTAGTTCAAAGGTTTTTGTGAAATTGGGTTGTCAGAGGCTTTAATGATCATGTCAATATTAAGGGGCCAAAATTGGAGAATTGAGTATTTTATTGAAATTGATGGTGAATAAGCTACATATTTGCAGTTTATATTATGGAAAATATCCTTCCATTTTCTTTCTTTTTGTATCGATTTATGGGAATTAAGATGAGCAAACAAATAGACTTCCCTGAAAATGTGTTCATCAAAGAGCAAACACAAAAGTGGAAGAAAATAATAGAGAGGAAGATGAGGCAAGGGTAATAGTGCCTAAAGTAAATTCCTTTTTTTTTTTTTTTTTGCAGTCGAACACCTGAGGAAAATCATACAGCGTTATGGCTAGCTTGCTAATTAACTTACTCCTGTCCTTTGGCGTGGGACTTTATTTTACCTGCAGCTGGTTCACTGCTTTAAGCTCGACCATTTTGCTTAAGCAAGACAGTTGGCAACTGGAAGTGAGTACCTAGCAAGCACCCAGTATTTGATGAAGTTCAAATGGACACTGAATTAGTGATTTAAAATATATATTGCAGGTTAAACACTACTCTCCACTAATGTGTACATAAAGCCTTCAAAATGTACATACAGTATTTCAGTATTTCTAAAACTATCTACAAATGTCATTAAATTACACTTTTTGTCTGTTTCTGTAGTAGCTGGTTTTTTTTTAACGTAAGCTGGTAACAACGTCACGTAAGGGAGTCGTGGAGGAAAGTAGCCTCAGCTTACTATGGCGAGTGATTGGGAGCATGAGGAGCTGGCAAGAAACACTGCAGATATTTATGATGGGTCACAACCATATAATTTTGAGCCGGTCAGACGTGAGGGAGGGGAGGAAAATCCAACAAATACTGGCCCTCAGAGACTGATTATTGCTTGGTCGGAGGCGAACATGTGGAGGGTTGGCGAGGTGTCCAGTTGAGTAGCTATATAGCAACTAGCGCTAGAACTAGTCTACGAACAGCAGTGAAAACCGTAACAACAACAACAACACATATTTTACAGTGTATGAATAACACTGAGTGAAGAAGCCAACGTTTTCTGTACATCTAGCTGCTGTGACAATGTGATATGTTCAGATGAAGACGTTGATTAAACATGTACTAGTCGAATGATAATGAAGGCATCATGCTAGCCAGCCTGGGTGTAGCTTGCCAGTTCCCGCCCCGCCTGTCAAACTGATGTTTATTTTATGGGGATTCTCCCTTCACCCTGACGTTCTAACATATCCGCTTGACTGTCCCATGCTTCGATAGTATGCTACTAGCTCTACAACATCTAAGTCTAGCAGTGGTGGCAGTTTTTTTTCCCTGCAGGTGCGAACGTTCATGTGCGCATACATAATCATTGTTGACATGCCAAATAAACTAAATCTCACATGCCAGTCTTAATCTGGTGTTGATCAAACTTCATAGCTGATTCATGGGAATGCTATGGTCTGTCTGGGGGGAGATACACCGAGAGAGAGAGAGAGAGAAAGAGTAGTGTCCTTTGTCGCCGTTTCTGACAGGTGCTTGTGTGGGCAGTGTCATCCCATGGAAACCGTGGTGTGACATTAGCGTACGAAAAATTTGTCCGTCTAACGCAGACAAATTGAACCCACTGGCTTAAAATTTGTTTATTTTTGACAGGGAACGAATGGACCCTGTGCCCTGTTTGGGATGAATTCTTACACCCTGCACAAACACGATAATTCACCATTGCAAGCTGCTGTATAGTGCAGGCTCATTGACTGTCGTACTCTGACGGGCTCTTCTCTACCTTTCATGACGTAGGCATTGCATTTTGGGAGCGTCGTAAACCGCTGTTAAAAGTACCTACTTTTTCGTATTACATTCCGTTTTCTGATAACCAACAACATAAAATATGATGTATAATCGTTCAGATATTTATTTCCCACAAGAAAATTGTACAAAGTCTTTGGAAAATTAACCTGCACTATACACTTTAAGATCTCGGCTCCTACAATATGCTTAATATAGAAAAATTTGAGTTTGTGCTCTAAGCAAATTCATTAGGATGGTCTGAAAATGCCAAATAATGGTTCTTCTTCAAAATAATTCCTTGTGTTAAAACTTTTATTTAACTTATGTGCAAAAATGTGGGATGTTAGGCAACACAGACACTGAGGTGGCATTTCCAAGTTTGATTTGTACAGCCATTAATTATGCGGATGGCATCAGAACGTGACTCTTTTTTTTTTCCCCAACACCACTCCCCCACTTCGCAGATCAGCTTTATTCTTTATTCTTAAGAACGAACACAAAAATCATGATAGTGCCTCTCTGCAGGAGGGGCATAACCAGACACATTATACAAGACATCAGGCTAACATAGCAACTAAAGGGGGTGACACAGACCAACAGATCAAAGTGCACAGATGCAGACAGATGACAAGAAAAAAAATCCATCTGGACAAACTTGACACAGAATGACACAAATAAGAGAAAAGAAAATGCAAAAAATATAATAAATATAATAAATATATTCATTGAAATTTTTACATATACATACATCTATATATACATACAAATACATGTACATAAATATACAAATGCATAAATAATCGGTATACATTTACATAATTATAATCATAATAATAACCATAGAAAAGTTTTAATTGCAATAATCACAGAAGTTCTTTTCAAAAATGACTAAAGGACAATAACTACATTCTGTTTGCGCATGGTTAGGCAGTACTATGTGGAGGGTATGAATGGGAGGGTGCATTGGTGTGTATGTGAGCAAACAAAGTTAAGGTATCGTTACTTGTGTGTGTGTGTGTGTGTTTGTGTGAGCGCGCGCGCACGTGTATGTGTCATTACATTTTATGTTGTTATCTATGAGTATTTTGTGTACAGCACTGTATATCATTTGTAAATGGAGATTTGTGAGACAGCATTATGACTGGTCAGCAATTTGTTTATTTTGGTCATCATTTAGTACCCTCTGGTGGTGTGTCTGTAGCAAAATATGATCTGATGCAATACCACTTGTGTGTGATGAAATAGACTAGTGCTTTCTAGAAGTTTCTGGCTTCTTCTTGCCTGGAGGGGGCCAGATCACTCAAGACTCCCGTAGATCTTTCCAGAATGTTGCTAGTCTTTATAAATGCTGTGATTTTGGTCAGTTTGGGCAGAGTTTTTGTTTTGGCAAAAGAGTTACATAGTGGCATTAGAGTGTTATTGTAAGATTAAACAGTGGATTATTTGTAGAAGTTTTTTTTAATCAGTGAAGAATAAATTTAAGTTGTCATTGCTGGTTTTCTTTGTTGTGATTTTCATTGATATTTGATTTCATTGATTTCATTGATACTTGAATTGTGGATTGGAGGTAAAAAAAAAATAACGGAGGTGAATTTATTGATAACTGTGGACCAGGTTTTATTGAATTCAGTTGTCTGACGATTTACCGAGGCAATTTTTTTCTAGGGATATGTAATTTTTGAGATTTTTCCACTGTATGATATTTAGGTTTTTTTTTGAATTCCAGTTTAAAAGGATGGTCTTCTTGGCGATAATTAGGGCTGTGAGGAGAAAACACAAAGTGGAGCTGTTTAGTTGTAGTGTTGATAAGTCGCCTGAGGTGCAGACATCTGGGGATAAAGGGATGTGGCAGTCCAGAAGGTGAGATAGATGCTCTTTAACGCGGAGCCAGAAGTGTCTGATTGGAGTGCAGTGCCAAACAACATGCAGGTAGGTGTCAGCTGTGTTTTGTGAACATTGTAAGCATCTGTTTGATTCATTGAATCCCATTTTGTGTAATTTCTCACCCATATAGTGTATTCTGTGAATAACCTTGTACTGTATGAGTTGTAAGTTAGTGTTATTGCACTTGTTGCAATTATTTTTGCTGATCTGGGTCCAGAAGTCAGCATTGGTGCAAATGGAAAGGTCTTGTTCCCACTTGGAGATTGGTAGAGAAAAAATGGTGTCAGAGCAGTTTAGAAAGATTTGTGCAACAGTTAGTTCCAACTGAGTAATTTGATTGGACGAGAGGCATTCCATGAGTGCTGATGACAGAGTTCAACATCACTGGGACATATAACAGCAAAATCACTCTGCTCACAGGTGTTTTAATAACCTTTAATTACACTTACTGCCAACTACACACTTAGCGCTACATTGTTAGGAACAGTCAAGTCCTGATCCATTTGTGGAAGTATTTGCGCTGGCAAAGCCACAAAACTGATTAAATAAACAAAGAAATCATAATCTGTTGTCGCTTATTGTCATCAACTAATAAGTGCCATTTGTAGAACTGTTGTATCGAAGCAATATCACTCTCGAGGTTGTGATGTTGTTGCTGAATATCATCATGGCTGTAATATTTTTAGCACTCGGCCTGCGGCCTCATACCTACGACTACATCACAGCCGTGATGATATTCAGCAACAACATCACTCCCTCTCGTGTGAAATGGCTTAAGTATATTCTCGATTGGAATTCCTTTGTACCTGACAATTTCAACAATTTCTCAAGGGACTTGGATGGTTTATATGAGGGGTAGAAGTAACAAAAATGAATGGATAAAAATGGAGGTGATGAAAACGCATTTGAATTGAAAAATAGAGTCAAAAATTATCAAGGGAATTGAAAAATAGTGATATATTGTCAATTGATTTGATAAACTTCATTCTACTATTCATCATTTACCACACCTAACTGACATTTATCGTTTACAGCAAGCAATTTTTGTTACTTCTGCCCACACCTAACTAACATTTACCATTTACAGCAAGCAATTTTTGTTACTTCCGCCGACAAAATAAGGCTACAGTTTGCATACAGTCTTACTTGCTAGTGAGCTAGTTGGCTACCTAGCTAGCAATAGTATAGCTAGCGCGCCAATGTATTTAGGAACATAGCCAACTGGTAGCGAGCTAAAAAGGCTGCAGTTCGCTTTCAATGACTGAAGTATTCTTGTAAATAATTACGCCCATAAAATAAGGCCACAGTTTGCGTACACTGTCATACTTGTTAGCGAGCTAGTTGGCTTCCTAGCTCACAAGCCAAAGTGATATCGAACTGCACGACAGATTACATTCAAAGTCAATGCAAAGACATGAATTGACTTTGAATGTAATCTGTCGTGCAAAAAATTTTTTTCGCGTCCGGTGTGAAAGCAACTTTAGGATGTTAAATACATTGGCATGCTAGCTATAACATTATAGATATCGATGTCTCTTTATCTTGCTAGCTAGGTAGCCAAATAGCTCACTTGCGAGTATTCCATTGTAAGCAAACTGTAGCCTTTTTAGCTCGCTAGCCAGTTGGCTATGTAGCGAAATACATTTGTGCGCTAGCTATTCTATTGCTAGCTAGGTAGCCAACTAGCTCGCTAGCGAGTAAGACTGTACGCAAACTGTAGCCTTATTTTGTCGGTGGAAGTAACATAAATTGCTTGCTGTAAACGGTAAATGTCAGGTGTGGGCGGAAATAATAAAAATTGCTTGCTGTAAACGATAAATGTCAGGTGTGGTAAATGATGAATAGTAACATAACATAACATATAACATGAATGGCGAGAACAGGCCGTTCAGCCCAACTAGAATGAAGTTTATCAAATCAATTGACAATATATCACTATTTTTCAATTCACTTGATTATTTATGACTATTTTTCAATTCACATGCATTTTCATCACCTCCATTTTTATCAATTAATTTTTGTTACTTCCACCCCTCATAGGTTTAGATTGTTAAGGATCCTATTTAGTTTTGAGAGGATGACAGATTTTAACTGGAAATACTCCAGAAACAGAGTATTCCCAAGACCAAACTTCTGGATTAAATACTGATATCAGTATTTTTAAGGTATCATTCTGGATTAGATGGTTAAGATGGGTAATTCCTTTATCCATCCAGGCAGGAAAATGTAATGTTTTTTTTTTTTTTTTTATTAATGGTGAAATCTGGCTTATTCCAAATTGGTGAGTCGAGGGATAGTGCAACCTTGAAGTTGGTGATTTAAAGTGTTGAAGCCATGATAATGTTTTAAAAACAGTGATGCTGCTTGATGGTTTGGCTGATAAATGGGAGGTCTGATAAGTGTATTTCATTATAACGTGCCAGTTCAGTTTCTAGCCACAAGGAATCTAATTTGCTGGGAATAAGCCAATTTATGAGATATTTGAGCTGATTGGCCAGATGATATAATTGAAAGTTTGGGGCTTCTAATCCATCCTAAGTTTTTGTTTTTTTTTAAAGTTGAGAGTCTTATGCGTGGAGTTTTATTTTTCCAATAAAATTTTGAAATGGCTGAGCGATTTAAACCGTGAACTGCTGAGAAATAAAGGGATCACTGTAAATAGAAAATTGATTTTTAGTAAGACTGGCATTTTAATTGTTGTTATTCTTCTAAAAAGTGACACTGGTAAGTTAATTCCAACGATTTAAGTCATCTTGAACCAATTTGAGAAGTGGCATGAAATGAAGATTGAACAGCTCTTACAGCTTGGGGCTTGAAATATTGATGCCTAAGTATTTAATATTGCCTGTGAGAATGTGATAAGGTGAGGCTGGGGCTGCCACAGCCCTCTCATCCATACTGAGTGGCAAGATTGTGGATTTTGACCAATTTACTGAATAACTAGAGAGTTCTGAGAAGGTTTGGATCACCGTAAAACATTCTTGCAGAGATAAGTGAGGGTCCCGAAGGATTAATAAAATATCATCTGCATAAAGGATCATTTTGCGTTTAGTATTGGTAGTCTGAATTCCTTTAATATTGCCATTTTATCATATTGCTGCTACAAGAGGTTTGATGAATATAGCAAAGGGGGATGAAAGAGAGGAAATCCTTGCCTGGTCTCTTTGTGCAAAGTGAACTTCTAAGAAATCAACCCATTGGTAGTGACAGTGGCCATTGGTGATGGGTAAAGTACCCTAATCCAATTAACAAATGACTCCTCAGATCTGAATTTCTGAAAAGCTGCAAATAGAAACTTCCAATTAACCTTATCAAATGGTTTTTCTGCATCAAGAGACAGGATCAACATGTATGATTTTTAGTCATTGGAAAGCTATATTAGGTTGAATAGTTTGCGAGAGTTAATAGATAATTGTCTTCCTTTGATAAAAGCTGTCTGACCAGGTGTATGAGAAATGGTATGACTCCTTCCATTCTGGTGGCTAGGGCCTTACTTATGATTTTTATGTCTGAATTGATTAGGGATAATGGACAATAGCTAGATGGTTGAGTTGGATCTTTATTAGGTTTGAAGAGTAGTGAAATCCTTGCAGTATTCATAGTTGGAGGTAACCAGGAGGTGACTGTGAGCTCTGCGATCATTCTCAGGAACAAAGGGGAAATGGTCAACCAGAAATGCTCAGCAGGGAAGCCATCCGGCCCGGGTGCCTTGTTATCGGGCATACTTGTTATCGGGCACAGTGAAATTTTTGGGGGGATAAGGGTTTTTCTAGCATATTTTCTAGCATAGCATAGTTTGTTCTTGTGCATCAGAACATTACTAATGTTAGATCACTAGCTTACAGGCTACAGCTTGCTAATAAATGACCATGTAATGATTGCAACATTGCAATTGATATTTGTTCAACATACCATCATGTTATTAAGTAACTTATAAATTGCGAAGAGTACGTCAATTGTTTGATCATGTTAAGCTTCATAATAAATCTTCAAAACTTAAATAACAGTTGTGAACTTGTATTCAAAAATCAAATCCAAAGTATTTGGATACAAAATAGAAAAACAAGCTGATGAATATGGCATCTATCTATGAAAATTATGGAGGCATCTCGCTTAGCATCATAAAAAACAAACAAACAAACAAACAACCGCTTATTTGGATAATCTCTGTATACGGAAAAGGCAGAATTTGGATTCAGATTATTGCAAAAATTTTTGCAGCTCACAGCTGTGTGTGCTCACATTACATATGTGTTCCGACTAACTCTCGCATTAAACCTACACCCTTGCTTACGACACTCCAAGCAACCATTTTTTTTCATTATTTCTGATCTCAACTGTTCATGGCTTCCCACCAACACTGTTCAGTCTCCCCAATAGACCATTTCGGTTTAAGGACGTGAAAAAGCGAGATTTGGAGTGCGCATGCTCTTTGCAGACTATGTGGGGCAGAAGATTCACAAATCCTATTTAAAGGTGGGGAATTATAAGTTCTTTTGCTTTCCCCATGGTAAAAGGCAGTTTACAGCGTGGATTCGGACTAAAAACAGGAATATTTTTCGTTCGGGAACATTCTAGGCTGTGCAGCGTACGTTTTGTGTCTGAATGGCGAGATTAAGAATTCTGTATTCAACCTACTCCAAATGTCAATTGATGTTTGGGTACCCAGAGAAACATTAGGATATGAAAACACGTCAAGCGTACGTCCAGTTAAGGAAATTTAGAGTTTAGTTTCAAGTGCTGCTATTCGTGTCAGTTGCATGTCGTTAACGGCGGCTGTCATGCCACTGATGACACACTGGGTTGCTAGGGCAGTCGCAGCATATGCATTCACATAAATTCTAAACCCCCTTTCTCACTGATAAAACTCCACTAAAACATATTGGCGCCCCCCTTTTAAAATCGTTCTGGCAAATAAAAAGCCGGAAAAAAGTGGAGGCTGGAAATTCTTTTCCCCCTACGATATAGCTAGACTAAGCTCTATTAGTAATCACCAACAAACTGAAAGCATTGACTTCTTCAGCGCAACAGAGACTTGAGAGACTATATCTGCGAGATACTGTCAAGGCAAGTCCTTGACATTGTTATTTTCAGCACAGATGAAAATCCGAAATCAAATGTGTAGCGTTCAGTCAAACAGTAATGATGTGGCCTTGTATTTTACATGTGTACCTGCACACTTATCCATGTTAAGAGGCGATTAGGATCATGTGTGCTTGCCGGTTGTTTTGAACAATGCAAATTCGTCGCAAGAACACTGTAGCCATTTAGCTGACTTAAGGCGTGGGACCCAATCATAGTGGTGTTAGTGACATTATTTCACGTCCGCAAAACTAACTGGCAAGCAAATGCCACTTTGTTGGCTATATATAGCAAGTAATTATGAAATCGAAATCACAAGGAAACCAAATTATTATTGCAAGCTTTAAATGAAAAACCACACCTACACATAGCTCTGAGGGCTGGGTTCTGTAATGTGAGCCTCTCAGAGCTTACCTAGACTGAAAACGTCATATGGCACTAGCATTCCCCCTTTGGCTTGATATTTTTTCGCTTAGAGTTTAACATCTACTTAAAGTCGTACATAGCCTATAGGATCGAACAAAGCCAGTCCCTTTTCAAAATGTGGGTACAAAAACTGGACACTGCAAAACAATAACACCTTGAAACAACACAAGATTAAACAATTATTTGACGATTAGTGGGCCAACTTAACTAACTTATAATATCAACCAGTACCTTAACTATATTTCTCCGATCAGATCGCTCTTTCCTTTTAGTTTGCGTCGATGTGAGATCCTTTCGTTTGTAGGGAAACACAGAGCAAAGCCAACATTATTTGGGTCAACGAAGTCGGGCCAGCCCTGACAAAATGAGTACTGCTAACTCTAGTGTCATTATTCGGGACAAAGTTCTTCCGATTTATAGCTCGAATCCACATCTGTCATTGTCTCTTGCCACGGAGAACACGAAAAAACCTTATGTCCCCGTCCTTATGATACCGGTTTATGCACCCCTCTACGCAACAAATAGCCACTATATTTCCTTTTGCCCCACATCAGCTATATTGAGCATGCGCGGGCGGACTTCCGGCCTTAAACCAAACTGGTCTATTAGAAAAAAAACTTGCATATTTTAGTGCGCCAACCACAACCTAAATGCTGCGCTTGAGTGTCGATTCAGCGGGTGGCTCTGGATGTGGGCTGCATCTACTCCAAGTTAGTGGTGCGAACCCCAGCTCTCCCCAATCTCAGAATCTTATAAAGGAGGAAACAGAAATGGTTAGCAGAGTATTTTAGGTGCACACTCGTTTCCGGCCTCCACTCAACTGCGCGGCTCTGCCTTTTGAGCTCTGATTACAATGAGGTGCAGCTGTCTTCCCTTTTGCTTTTCTCCTGCGGGCTCACCTAGCCTTATGACTTGCAGGCGGTGGGAACTGTCCGTGGTCCTGCAAGTCTAGGGAGTGCTGTGCAGATGTTGGCTCTCAGTCCGCTGTCCGGGGTGTTGAAGTTCTGTGCTTCATCGTTGCTGAAAGGGAGGGGAATTGGCTGCTGTAGACATGCTAATGTGGTCGAGGGGCGAGGTCACGCCCTGGTTTGCCACAATATAAAATACCAACGCACCAATGGCAATGGCATTAATTTTGACGTGTTATTGTCCCATCTTGGGGAGGTCTTCCGTAACAAGGCCAACACAAGGTGTTTCCGGTTTCCTGACCCTATCTACATCATTAGGGCTGACCCCAAACATTTTTCTACATTTTCAATTTAAAATGAAAAGAAATGAAGCCAACCCCTGATGTCTGGCGCGATGTCATTGATTGCTGTCATCACTTTTTTCTTGTTCGCTGGTTTAGATGTTTTGTTATCCATTGGTTTTCTTCAGCAGAGCTCTGTGCAAAGCTCTGTGCAAAAGCCCATTGAATGTTTGTGAGTGTCTTTCCTATTCATCAGCAGTTCACGAGGTGAAAGTTTGCTATTCATCTTAACCAATGAGAATTTAAAAAGCGGTTCAAAACTGTTTTGCCAATTAGCCCATAGCATGATGATGTACGCGCTAGGCATTTGGAGATTGAAGAGGGGTCTCGCTGTTGCAGATGAGATAAGCGCTAGCTACCGCATTAAAATCATTAGCGATTCGGTCAAAGCCTTATAAAGGCCCGATTTCACCAGTAGTTATGCTAGCGAGGTCTTTTTGTGTTTCTGGCTCAGTTGAAGTAAACTGCACTGACGAAACGTCAGCATACTGTACCTGAATTTTATGTCTGCAGTAGCCAGCTTGCTTGCTACGGAGCTGCAGGATAACCGCGGCATTAAACATCAAGTCGTCACAGATTCCTGTAGTCCTCCACTTAGTGAGGCGAACTGTTGTTGTGGTTTTCATTCAGACATATTTTCATATTATGAGGTTCCCCCATCCCCAGGCGATTGGAGAGAGACAGATTCTTCAGACAATTAGGCTTTATTGTGGCATATAGATAAATATAAAGCTGAGTTCTTTTGCGCAAGAAGAACTCACATCTTGCCTTTCACACCCAATTTTTATGCCTTCATCACAGGAGATATCTTCCAAATATGGTCTTTCCGCTTTCTCGTTCTCACGCTACAACAGGACAGACAAACCAAAACACTGCCAACTAACCTTCAGAACTTCAAGCAAAGATAAGGATGCACATCACTACAAAGGACTGGAAAATTACAGTCGAGAGGAAAAATACAGCCAGATAAATAGGATACAAGTAGATACATTAATGATTCAATTGATTATGTTTTCAGTAACAACTAATGATTTTACTGAACAAATCTTGATCAAAGCTACAGAAATCAAATACATCATCTGATTATGTTTTCAAATCAACTAAACAGAAGCCTGCTTACTAATCAAAGCTACAGAAGCCCACTGCTTATTTGTGTGAGCTGCTTATGCATGTGTGAATTGAATTGCTTGCATGTGTGTGTGTCTGTATGTGAACTGCTTGTATGTGTGTGTGTGTGTGTGTGTGTGCATGTGTACATGTGCTGCTTGTGCCTGTGCATGTGTCTGTGTGCACTGCTCATGTGTGTTTGAACTGCTTGTTTGTGTGTGTTTTATGTGTATGTGTGTGTGTTTGCACTGCTCATCCCCTCTCTACGCGTATGTGAACTACTTGTGTGTGTGTTATGTTATATGTGTGCGTGTGTGTGTGTATTACTGCTGCATACATAATATGGATACTGATTATGATTTATTATTGTTATTCAACATGGCAATTGATTTACTGATGAATATGATGAGAAATATTGAAATATAATCCTCAACATTCCTCCCGTTGAGGTCATCCTAATCATGGCCTCACATTAACTATGGTCAAAAAATGGCACAGCATTGTCTACCCCTGGTCTATGACCCCCATATTACACACAAGTGAATTTCTTATGAGCCCGAACATAAAATATGGCTGGTGGGCCCTTTCCGACTGTAACACTTCGAGTAAAAACATTCTGTCTTGTACGCCAGCGTGTGAACTCCAGTTGTTTTCGTGTCCAGGTTTCTCAAGGCCTTTCATTGCTCGGGTAAATGAAGTCCCAGTATAATGTCCCACTTGAATCCAGTAATGTTGCTTATTGCAGGTAATCAGTCCAAAGGTAGTCCAAAGTCCAAGTCCATATTCAACATTGATTTGTGATTTTTCCATCTGATTGTTTTGGTAAATGAGCCTTCATGACTGTCTCAGCATATTCGTTCAAAACTTCAGGGAGGCTCCAGGAAGGACCGGGCCTTGACCGGCTGGTGCGCTAGACTGCCACCCGCTCGTCACTGGAGTGAGAAAATAAAATACAAACACCGGCACAGACACCACAGACACAGGCACATGCAGATCCACTGTGCACTTGGCACATACAGAACGAGGGTCATCTGCACCTGCGTAATTTCACTTTAAGTCTTAGACGTACCAGATTTTATAATATTTACTTTTGCTGTAAAGACTGTGCAGACACTTTGGAGTCAGAACATTTTAAAAACAGTTTCATCCAGGCCTTCCCAAGGACTTACAATGGCGCCTCCATGCAATAGCCCATAATAATAATCTCCCAAAAGACTTTGATTTCAACAATTGCCACTTTATGACTTTATGCCAAAATACAGTACAGTGTCACCTGGGGGTCGACTCACCCCTGCCTTAGGTTGTCTCCTCTAGGAGATCTTACTCGTCTCCGGAGTGAGTCACAACACACACTCAGGTGTTCAGCATTACGCTCTGTACTCTGGATGGGATAGTTATGAGATCATTCCAGTTGAATTGGGGCCATTGCAGCAGCTTTCTGGGCATAACAGATGAAACAGTTAAAGTAACTCATCAATAACAATTTGAAACAGATGCTGCAATTATAGTTCTGACACAGATTCTTCTTTAACCTTCTGAATAAGTCCCAATTCAAGAAATTTGTCTTGTGAATTTTCCCCTCGGTCTGAATGTGCTTTACAAAATCATTAATGTCACCTTAATTATTTGGAATACAATGAGTTGTCAACCACAGTGCATGTGCCATCCTGATAAATTAATATTATTTTAAAAATTCGTAATTACCCAAATTGCTCACCCTCACTACTGAGCTCCTGTCAATTTTAAATCAATATTTTTGGCAGTATATTCATAGTTTTGTGTTTCAGTGTATTCTGGGTCAAAAGATGGGACAGTAACAATAATATCTTTCTTTTCAAAGTGTTTTTTTTTCCCCAATGAATTTTGATTAAGCAACCCACCTCAATCTAGGGTTCCGCTAAGAGCATGGAGGAGATGCACAGTCAGGGCTTATTAGCCCCAGCCATGACAACTTCCCATGTCATCAGCAGAACCGGGTGGAGTTGCTTTAGACCGTGTGTTACAATATGCAGTTTTTTTTTTTTTTAATTCAAAAACATGGGTAAATATTCAACCGTGATACAGTTTTTTCATTAGGATCCCAGCATGTAAAGGTAAACAATCATCCTAAATTTGGTCAGCTCAGTCAGTCAGTCAGTACCTTTTATTTGAAAGTCCCCGTCCTTCTCACTATTAGTCAGAGGAAAAGATTTTGTCAGCCTAATCAAAATAAATTTAGAATGCGATCACATCATTAGTCGACTTTTTTAATTATATGGTGGTCCACCTTTTGAATTTAGTCTTGTGTTAATACTCCAAATTGAAATTCCCCAAATTTATTTTAGAAGGTAAACTTTTTAAGTTGCAACCCCAAGAGTTGAATCCTTAGCTGGCCAGCTTATCAGGTTATTTTAGTCTCTTCTCTTCTGGAGTGCGCACTCTGTGGAAAAGTTTCAATAAAATGAGTTAGATGCATACAACAATGAACAAAACTCAATCATCATAATTTTGTTGCTTTTCCTCTTGCTGGGACCTTTTCCTGTAAAAGTTAAAAAATTGGAGAAAGTTTATTAGTCACTCAGTTGCTTTTCCATGAAGACATTTAGTTCCTGTTCAAAACGGAGAAAAGATTCATTATTCATTAATTGCATTTCTTCGGTCAGAAAAGCTTTCAGTCACATTTTTTCACCTCATTTAGAATAAAACTTGGACTTCATGTTACTCCTTTGCAAGGGAGAGCTTGTTAAAAGTATGAGGAAAATTCCACATGCAATTGCATTGCTTAGACCCCCCTCTCTCCCCTTCTGTTCTCTGACTTCTGTATGCCAACCTTTCACCTATCTTTTTTCCCTTATCTGCTTTTGGTAACCAAGGCTCCATTCGCTGTATTGTTGACTCCGCGCATCTTTGTTTAAAAACCCATCCAGTCATCCAGTCTCCAATCCCACCATAGTTCATTTGATTTTTTTATTCTTTTATAAATCAAAATATGTACTATTAAATTTTATACTAAATTTTACAGTTAATGCTAGCTTTCTGATAATTTTACCCAAATTTTTTACCTTCAAACAGCAATTGAAATTTTCTAATTCTTGATAGAGAAACCTCTGTATCAATTAAATTCACTGTTTACTGACCTTTATAAAACGGGTGCTTCCCATCCTTAAATGTGATTGGCTGAGCCGTGTTCCATGCCGGTATAAAATCAGTGTAACCCAGTGTATTCTGAGGCAGACCGCAGCACAAAACATCCTTGCACGCCTGGCCTAGCAACCAACTACTCTGCGCTCAACTGACTCGTTAGGTTACGTTTGTTTCAAGACTTTTAGCTCGCTATTTCAGTGTTAGCAAAGTTTAGCCTTTTAACCCGCTAACCAGTTGGCTGTCTACCTAGCTAGCTATAGCATTATAGAGTTATCACTTTAGCTTGCTCGCTACGTTGCTAACTAGCTCGCTATTTCAGTATTAGCGATAAATTGTTGATTTTTTCTTTCTTGTGTGTTTATTTTACGGGCTATGTGCAGGGTAACCGCATCCATTGTAGTGAACGCTAGCTAGTTGACAAGCTGGCTAGCAAACTAATACACAAGTCAGCATATTTTCCTGGACACCGGCAAGTGTGGAGGACAAAAGTCCCTACTTGTTCCCTACTCTCGCTGCTGGTTGTAATGATATGGCCGATCGGCCCGAGTTGAGAACAAGGAAATTCGTGAACCGAAACTGAAACGAACGTAAAATTATTTAACGGGGCCTTCGGGAGACCGAAGGGGACATTCCAAATAGCCTGCTTTCATAGTATATCTACATTAACGAGCCCAAATAGCCTGATGTGACATGATAATGGCGCTAGATCAGAAAGCAATCTTAGCGTCTGTGTTGCTTGTCAACCATTCTGTCCCCTCAATCTTGCTTGGTGGGAGAACGAATAGTTCTCAATTTTATTGTTGCATTATTACCAATAAATTGTTGATTTTTTTCTCTTGTGTGTTCATTTAATGGGCTATATGTAGGGTAACCATTTTATAAAAGCAATAAGCCCCTTGAAGCAGTGGGTTACAGTGATTTTTATAACGGGGGAGGGGCACTAAGGCACTCCGCTGTGCGTCGTGCCTTAGAACACCCCTCTGCCATTATAAAATCACTGTAACCCACTGCTTCTCGGGGCTTATTCCTTTAGTATATCGTGTTTAACAGTAGCTACTTTGGCAAATTTTGAACGCTCTGTTATTCTTTTTGTTTTGCAGTATTACTTTTCCTTCATTTTCTTTTCAGAGATATGCTTCTAGCACACCACTCTCCCACTCTCACACAGTCTAATTCTTTACAGAAAACTGCTTAGATTTTCTAGTTCTTTAGAATTTTACAAATATCAAACTAATTCAAATGGTGTAATTACTTCACCACTTAGATGATATTAGCGGATTTGCTGATAGCATTCTGCCACATATGTATCATGTTGAGACCACAGTTGTTCTAGTAATTTGTCTAATTCTGTCTTAATTTGTTCTCTAAGTTCAAGTTCTGATTCCTCAATAGGAATTTTCAATTGCTTTATTTTCCTTATCAATTGACAGCTAATAATAATCTTAATCATTGTTTCCTGTCCTGTTCCAAATCAACCGTCAGGGTCCATTTTTTTTCTCTCTCTAAATCTGGGTCCTGAGTGGGGTCAAATATCATTGTACAATGCAATTCAGTTTCTGGCCATGTAGCCTGGGGTATTTGGGCTTCTACAAACAGTATTTTCCCCAGGTACTCCAAACTTGCTCTTTAATTTGGTCTGCTATATCCCCCAACCAATAAACATTTGCTGATTCACTTTTTTTTCTAATTTGTATAGTATACATCCCCGTTAAGTCAATTTCTTCTTCTGCACAATTCAAATTTAAACCTAAAGCCAAAACTGCATCCCTCTCCAATAAACTTATAGGTGTTCTTTTACACACTGCCAACGGCCATTTTGTTTCCTTACTCCCTGCCCTTACAGCCATACAATTGGGTTTTGAAAATCTGATGTTACTGTATATTATTGGCTACAGGTTTTTTCAGCTGCTGTCTCTCCCTCTGCTCCTGAATATGGGGGGGCATACGGCGGTGGGTTAAACAATTCATTGTCAGTAAACCTTTCAGATGGCTTGGACTGAGACGCAGCTTCACTTTGCTTTGCAAAATATTTATCCTGATCTTAAATTTTTAGCATTCTCCTTTCTCTAAACAGTTCCAGAACTGCCAGCTCATTTTCTTTTTCATTTTTCTTTTTTAACCCTTTTTTTCCGCCGATGCATAATTTGTCATTATACCCATCATTTTTTCACATATTGCAAGATCAAATTTCCCCTCTTCTGGCCATTTTGTTACTCTGTTTTTTTTAGTCCTTTTTGCCAGCTCATTTAACAATTTTTTTATATCATTCTCAAAGGTAGGAAATTGCTCTCTTAATTCCTCCACAGGCGTTGCCATTGTTATTTCTTTATTAATTTAAATTTTATTACTTTAGCCAAATTATTTTTCCCCATTAATTAATTTGCAATATGTCTATTTTAACAGTTACACTGCTCAATAAGCAGTCTATATTATAAACACACGCTTATGCGATTTCTCCTCTCCCTTTTCACTTAGATCGTATTTTGTTACGCATTCCTAAACCATTGTTATGTTTAGTTTATAACCATCTACTTGTCTAATCAATGATATCTCTTGTTTAGTTCCATTTGCCTTTTTTTGTCTTTTTCAAACATAGGAAGTTGCTTTTGCTTTTTTTCCCTTCTTTTTTTCCTATTTTCCTCTATCTACCAGCTTTGCCATAATCATCATTGTTTATTTTTTAAATCCAAATTTCATTTCTCGGCCAAATTTTTTTTTCTCACGTATTCAATAATGATAGTACAGCAATCATAATAATGCTTAATCATCTTTTAATGCATGCAATTTACTACTTCTTTTAATCTGCCAAATAGTAATGACCAGTAACAATAATTTTAACACTTATTGCATGCAGACTAGGGGTTATATTTTATATTTAATGCACTCTTAACACTTCCAACTAATGCAATACGCAACAAAACCACTGTTCACACCCACATCTAGTCCACACACATTAAAAAGGGCGCTGCACCCCACAATACAAACATCCCGTCTACGTCTGTTCGGGACCCCGCAATCCTCACTACCAGTCAGTCCACTATTAGGACCCAACAAACCTCACTTCCAGTCAGTGTCCTCGCTAGACCCACTATCGGCCAGCTCCATACGCCAAATGTGCTGCGCACCCTTTTTCAAAAAATAATAAACAACAAGACAAACAGCACCATGAAGATAAAACGGATCCCGGTTACCTCTCTTAGGTCATCCAGGCCGCGATCCCGGTACCTCTCTTAGGTCATCAAGGCCGAACTCAATCTCAAGAAAGAGAGCCTGCAGGTTAATTCCCTCCCTTTAGGGTCCCAGCACAAGCCTCACATATAACAAACAGTCATACACCAAACCAGTTACAGAACGCGCTCTGAGTTCCAAACAATTACTCACAGTGATTTTGTTGCAAATGCAGTGTTAGTGGTTAGTAGTTACAAAATAATTCTGCAGATTCTGTCCCTCTCCTTTTAACTTCCCCCAATTTTGTGTCTAGATTCTTTGAGCCGAAAGGTCACTTCTTCCAGTGCTCCAGATCAGGGCCGGGACAAGACAAAACAACACCTCCACTTATCTATCTGAGCAAGATAATTAAATCAAGTTAACTTAACTAAATTGCTCACCTTATCCTTAGTTTGCTGGCAGCTTAGGGTGTGTGTGTGTGCTCCCCGTACCATCTCCGAGCACCGGAAGGCCGCCCACCCTTTCGAGTGTAACCGACCTTTGTCGAGTCCTGGCTGGCTCACCAAATTTGTTGTGGTTTTCATTCAGACATATTTTCATATTATGAGGTTCCCCCATCCCCAGGCGATTGGAGAGAGACAGATTCTTCAGACAATTAGGCTTTATTGTGGCATATAGATAAATATAAAGCCGAGTTCTTTTTGCGCAAGAAGAACTCACATCTTGCCTTTCACACCCAGTTTTTAAACCTTCATCACAGGAAATATCTTCCAAATATGGTCTTTCCGCTTTCTTGCCTTTCATACCCAGTTTTTATACCTTCATCACAGGAAATATCTTCCAAATCTTTCCGCTTCCTCATTCTCACGCTACAACAGGACAGACAAACCAAAACACTGCCAACTAACCTTCAGAACTTCAAGCAAAGATAAGGATGCACATCACTACAAAGGACTGGAAAATTACAGTCAAGAGAGGAAAAATACAGCCAGATAAATAGGATACAAGTAGATACATTAATGATTCAATTGATTATGTTTTCAGTAACAACTAATGATTTTACTGAACAAATATTGATCAAAGCAACAGAAATCAAATACATTATCTGATTATGTTTTCAAATCAACTAAACAGAAGCCTGCTTACTAATCAAAGCTACAGAAGCCCACTGCTTATGTGTGTGAGCTGCTTATGCATGTGTGAATTGAATTGCTTGCATGTGTGTGTGTCTGTGTGTTAACTGCTTGTATGTGTGTCTGTGTGCGTGTGTGTGTGTGTGCATGTGTACATGTGCTGCTTGTGCCTGTGCATGTGTCTGTGTGCACTGCTCGTGTGTGTGAACTGCTTGTTTGTGTGTGTGTGTGTTTTATGTGTATGTGTCTTTGTGTGTATGTGCATGTGTGCGTGTGTGAGTGTGTTTGCACTGCTCGTCCCCTCCCTACGCGTATGTGAACTACTTGTGTGTGTGTTATGTTATATATGTGTGTGTGTGTGTTACTGCTACATACATAATATGGATACTGATTATGATTGATTATGGTTATTCAACATAGCAATTGATTTACTGATGAATATGATGAGAAATATTGAAATATAATCCTCAACACTGTATCACAGACAAAAATTACAGTATTCTTTGGAACATAGTTGTCTAAGTCTAGCTCAGTGTCGTTCAAATGTACAGTGCTTGTACAGTACCTTGAAAACTTTTTATGAAAACTTTTGTTCTTCTTTCAGTTTATTAATTTATGTACAATTATGTCAGTTGTTGCATATTTATGTTGCATGTAGCATACACCAAAATCATTTACTGGTAGCATGTCTCTCTCAGGTTTGGCATATGCCTTACATATTGATCTGATGGAGGAAAAAAAGACTGAAACTTTCAGCAAAAAAAGAAAATGCCAACCTACCCTTTCTATTTTTCAAATCAGTGTAATAGGAAACGCATTATTTTATTTGGCCTAAGTGCTCTGGAAACAGTCAAGATGTTCAGTTTATGCCTCCTCCCAGACAGGCGTTGATTTTACGCCCAGTCATTGTGAAAATAGAGTTTATTACCTGTTGGTGCAATGGTCTTAAAGCTACACCTCTAAAGTTGTGACCGATTTGGCTTAAGACCAGGTGTAAGTACAGTTGGTGCAACTGGCTCCAGCTAATGACTTAATGCCAACAGCTGAAAATTCTGCTGCTTAAACTCAAATATGTTAAGTGTTTATAACACCTCTGGGGTTCTTTGCTCCAACAAAATATTCAGAATAATTTTGTTATTTTCTAAATAATCATGCAACATAAAATGTTCTTGTTTACATTTACCTTTATTATGTACAGATAAATAGCTGGCAAGTATAAATAGTCCACTGTCCAAATGGCAGTTGTCAGCACTGTCACGTTGACTTCAATTTCAGGAGCAGCATTTGCACTTGAATCTTTCAAAATGTCTTCATAGTACTACTTGAAGCACTTCAATCCCTTCACCTACTTTTATGTACTATACCACTTTAACTATTATTTTCCTTCAGCATTTTAAGACCCTGTAATGTTTGGAGATTTTTTTGTTTTCATTTGTTGTCTTGCTTTTTGACATCACAGTTAAACTTTAAAATATCCTACTGTCATACAGTAAATTAACTGTAATTTTGAGAAGCTTTTAACTTTACATTTTCAGCAACTTGAACCTCGCATTTTCAGCTTGCCCAGGCAGTTTCCCCTGGAACTGCACTTTTCTAGTTACTGCTTGCAGCTATTACTATTATTGCTAAATTTATTATACTTGTACAACCCCAATTCCGAAATAGTTGGGACGAAGTATAAATTGTGAATAAAATCAAAATGCAATGACTTTGAGATCACATGAGCTAATATGTTATTCACAATAGAAAATAGATAACATATCAAATCTTGAAACTGAGACATTTTACATTTTTATCCACAAAATGAGCTTATTTCAAATTTTCTGGCTGCAACAGGTCTCTAAAAAGTTGGGACACAGGCAAAAAAGGGCTGAAAAAGCAATTAATATATAAGAGAATCAGCTGAAAGAACATTTTTTTTAATTATTTTTTTGGGAATTTTTCCTTTATTCAATAGTTATACAGTGTAGAGAGACAGGAAGGTTGGGGAGAAGAATGGGGGAAGACATGCAGCAAATGACCCGAGCCGGATTCAAACCCAGGTCACTGCGGGAAGGACACAGCCTATATGGTACGCGCACTTAGACCGATGAGCCACCGGGGCGCCCCAGCTGAAAGAACATTTAGCAAGTAATTTAGTTAACTGGCATCAGATGTGTAACATGATTGGCTATAAAAAGGATGTCTTAGAGAGGCTGAGTCTCTCAGAAGTAAAGATGGCCAGAGACTCTCCAACCTGTGAAGGCTTGCGTAAAGAAATTGTGGAATACTTTAAAAACAATGTTCCTCAATGTAAAATTGCAAAGGCTTTGAAGGTCTCATCATCGACAGTGCATAAAATCATCAAAAGATTCAGAGATACTGTAAAAATCTCTGTGTGTCAGGGACAAGGCCGAAGACCTTTACTGGATGCCCGTGATCTTCGGGCCCTCAGAAGCCACTGCATCACTCACCGGCATGATTCTGTCATTGACATTACTAAATGGGCCCAGGAATACTTAAAGAAACGACTGTCAGTAAACTCAGTCTGCCGTGCCATCCACAGATGCCACCTAAAACTCTATCATGCAAAAAGGAAGCCATTGTTGAGCATGATCCAGAAGCACTGCTGTTTTCTGTGGGCCAAGGCTCATTTAAAATGGACTATAGCAAAGTGGCAAAGTGTCCAGTGGTCAGAGGAGTCCAAATTTGACATTCTTGTAGGAAATCATTCGCGTTTTGTCCTCCGGGCTAAAGAGGAAAAAGACCACCCTTCCTGTTATCAGCATTCAGTTCAAAAGCCAGCATCTCTAATGGTATGGGGATGCATTAGTGCGTATGGTGTGGGAAACTTGCATTTTTTAAAAAGCACCACGAATGCTGAAAGGTATATAAAGGTTTCAGAGCAACATATGCTCCCCTCCAAATGTCATCCATTCCAGGGAAGTCCTTGTGTATTTCAGCAGGACAATGCAAAACCACATACTGCAGCTATTACAACAGCATGGCTTTGTAGTAGAAGAGTACATGTGCTGAACTGGCCTGCCTGCAGACCTGATCTTTCACCGATTGAGAACATTTGATGTATAGTTAAACGAAAAGTCCGTCAAAGGAGACCCAAAACTCTCCAGCAGCTGGAAGCTAGAGTGGGATCAAATTCCAATGGCTAAACTCAAGAAACTTGTCTCCTCAATGCCCAGACGCCTCCACTCTGTGTTAAAAAGAAGAGGGGATGCTACACTATGGTAAAGAGGCCCCTGTCCCAACTTTTTGAGACCTGTAGCAGCCATCAAATTTGAAATGAGCTCATTTTGTGGATAAAATAGTAAAAATTCTCAGTTTCAACATTTGCTATGTTATCTCTGTTCTATTGTGAATAAAATACTGGCTGGTGTGATTTGAAAGTCATTGCGTTTTGATTTTATTCACAATTTACACTTTGTCCCAACTATTTCGGAATTGGGGTTGTAGATAACAATTTAAAAACTAATTGCAATATGGATAGCAACACAGCTGAGCTGTTGATCTGTCAAGGAAACCTTCCAAAAAACACAATCACAAAAAAGTAATAAAGTTGGTGGAATTCAAATCACCCTTCAAAGAACAAGTCGGGATATTTTTCCACATCCGAAGCGGATTTTTCTCGCTGGCAGGCACAAGCTGGCAATAACAGGAAGGTAATTGACCAGCTTTTAAATTTAATGCCCAGGTTCAGTTGGAATAAAAAATGACATTTCGGAGCAATTTCCTTTACAAAGTTCAAATGGCTTGATCTGTCTGGGGTGCTTCAGCTAATGACCTTTATTGCAGACAGGTAGTGATGAGTGAAAAAGAAAAAAAAATAAGGAAAGAACATCCTATTTGGAAGTAAGAGTTTAGTTCCCAGTCATTTTGTGAGATGTTATGTAAGAAAATCAGCATTGTTTTTATTAAAGCGGAGCAGGGATTGCAGTTCATTAATTATTTTTGATGACACACAAAGAGAATTTGCAGAATGACTGTGGGGAGTCTATTAAACAGCATTAATAACCATTAGAAAATGTGTGCAAAAGTGGCACAACAGGCAAAGGTGCTCACACTGGACAGTGGGATCCCCTAAGGGTGCATTTTGGGATGGGGGTTTAAATTAGAGTGGGGCTGGTTCTGATCCCCTTGATGATACCTCTGTGAGATGAGTAATATCAGTAACAAGTGCTGAACTGTCATCTAATATTTCACCATACATTAACCCTAAGTGCAGATATAGATGCTGGCATCCGTAAATTCCAAAATTTAATTCTTAAAAAATTCTGAAATTGAATTTCCAAATGTCTTGCTTCATTGAAATAATTTTTCAGTCTCAGTGATACAAATACTGAGTTCTATAGCCTTCAATAGCAAATACTCGATTGGAGTAAAGTCACTTACAAATGCAATGATTTACGTGTAAATATTAATGATCTTTTTGTTCAGCTTTTCTATGTGACAGATATTTGGAGGCTGAATACTATGGCTGATTATGCAGGATTGCATTTGGTTTGCAGCATAATTCTTGCAAATAAAAAAAAAAAAAAGATTTTTAATGTTACTGGTTCAGTGAGACGTGAAATTATCCACTACTGCATGACATTAAACTGAAAATATAAAAGCAGCATCTCTGTACACTCTGCTAAATCAAAAGATAACCATTTAATAAGTGTGATGACCAAATTCTGTGCTCTAATTAAATGCATTACAGCAGGGGAACACTTTGGTCAGCGCAGTCATGCATTCATATTGAAACTGGCTTTCTCAGACCACTGTCCTTCCCTATAAATTCAGTAAGTCCTGAATGAAAAATAAAAATGGAAAAAAAAGTATTTTTGTCAAAATTTTGGTTATTCTCAACGAAAAGACGTGTTCAAAAGAAGAAATAAAAACATTGTGGAACTCACCTGGGGTTAAATGCGTTTGTTTCACAGAAGTATAATTTATCCACTGTGTTACTTAATAGTCTACTTCAGTTTTTGAGTCGGCTTAAGAATATTTAGTATGATCCAATTATACCCTCATACCTTCTGTAGGTTTAAAAAATAAAAAGTCATTGGCAATAAAATATGAGCTGCTTCAATTTCATTTTGCAGCGGGTGTAAAATCCAGGTTCAGAAAATAAAATCCCTCCCACAATTTTGTTTCAATGACAAGGATTTATTCATTTATAAAATTCTTTAGCCAGAAGGAAGACCTAATAGGTGAAATCGGCTTGTTGAGTTCAAGGGCGGAAAAAACTCTGAGCGGGACTTTCTCTCACTCTCTGACCTCAGGACTTGTTTTTCTGCTCTCTGTTGAGAAATATTCAGGCAGTTATAATGATGACCTTTGCTTTGTTCTGGACACTGGATGCTAGGCTGTGGGAGTTTCTCTAGAATTAGCCCTGCAAAGCATCAATAATCTGAATCTTATGTTTCTTTCTGCAAAGTTCCCCTGATCCATGGGGACAGTGGAAGAGAGGGTTTCAGGCAGTTGATGTGAACCTGAATTGACTATGTGAATCTGAATTGGAGACTCAGGGCTCTAATTTCTTGGCGCAGCGCAGGGTGGCGCAGCATGGCGCAGCCCGCGCAGTGGTAATTTTGTCCGGCGCAGCCCGCGCAGTGGTAATTTCGTCCTGAGCGCAGCCACTTTGGCAATTTGGTAGACCGACGTGCGCCGAGATGGGTGTGGCGGCACAGTAAGGGGAGGTGTCAATATTCATCATGACGCAGTGACAATTTCGTGGCAAAAGGCTCTGCCGAAAGTGCGCAGAGAGCTCGCCAGCTCCAACCTGGTTTACTTTCTGTGCAGTGGTAATTTGGCTGACCGGCGCACAGTGCGCACACGTCACCATAACCTCACAGGCAGGTTTCCAGAATGTCAGGCACATTCAATGCAATAAATAATTACAGCAACCACTATTTAATGTAACTATCTGAATTTGGACATAAATTATAGTATCTATATCGATTGTCCTGATGTCAGATCAAAGGCGGTTGTTATGCGTAATGGAAACTCGACCTGGCTTAGTCAACGCACCTGAATCTGTGATGCAAACTAACGACTTCACATCTTTCTCAGCCAACCACAAACTGCCTCTGCATCAGGTAGTGCGTATATATCCGGCTTCTCTCATCTCAAAAAATGCAAAAGAAAAGAGAAAAAGGGAGACGCTTGGCAAGGTGTCCTTTACGCACAGGTGCTTCTGATTTCATCCGCGTCATGCATGGTATTTGTTTATGTTGTGATCTGTGCACACTACTTATCTTTATTACACAGGGTTTAAATATAGGTTACTAAATATGAGTGTCTTTATTAGTGGGAAAATATGTTTGCCTTACCTGTAATGCCAACCTCAATCCCACCAAAGCCCTCGACACCGACGGCTGAGAGGGTGGAGGACGCAATGTCCTCCGCCGAGCTCATGGCCATGCTGGTGGAGGGGCCGCCTCCGGTGGCCATTTACCCCTTTTCCACCAAAAAGAACATGGTGCTCGTGCCGTGCTGGTGCTAGTGCCAGTGCTTAGTTGGTTCAACCCACGAACCTCCTAAGAACCTGTTTGCTTTTCCATTGCCGAGGAGCCAAATCAGAGCCACGCGATCACGTCACTGTAATTTAAGACCAACAGCTCAGGAGAAAATAAACTTTGTTGGAGACCTGTGTCTCTCTCAGCAGCGCTCACGTAACAGCTGGCAATACAGAAATACAGTACGTACTGCGGAAAACCACGAATAAAAATTTATAACAAAAATAATGCTTGCGTTCTATGCTCAGTAAAGCCACTTGCACACTGGACGCGAAACAAATTTTTCGCAAGACAGATTACATTCAAAGTCAATGCAAAGACGCGAATACACGCGTGTATTCGCGTCTTTGCATTGACTGTGAATGTAATCTGTCGTGCGAAAAATTTGTTTCGCGTCCAGTGTGCAAGCGGCTTGATACTATTTTTGTCACTTGAGTTTTATCGATTTTAGTGGGGGAAAGGAATACAGCCTGATTGCTATGATCTCGTACTGAGTTAAGATCACATATTGAAAATAAATGTGTAACATATCTTGCATTGTTGTCCATGCATGTTAATCCCAAAATTTTAAGCAGCAACAGGGTGTAATAATAGGAACACGCTATCCTTTCCCAATGTTGCAGGCAGAAGAAATAAATGAGCAACCATCGTATTTCATTCCAACTTCATAAGTTTGAATGATCTGATGTAGTTTCGTTTTGAAATTCCATTCAAGTTCGCTAATGGTAATAATTCTCGAATGCCCTAGCTAGCCAGCTAACTCATATTTGTAATGCTTAATAAAGACGTAAGCGGTGCAGAAAACATGCCTGAAGCAGCAAAGTAAAATGCAACATTAACGCATCATGCAGATATAGGACGGAGGCTTCTTTATTCCAACATTTTAAAGGTGAGGAGAGGAGCTCATTTGATTGGTGAAGATTTGACTCGGCTGTGTTAAACCCACTCACGCCTTAACTCCTCCCTCTTTGCCACTTGCGCCGGCAGGAGGGACAGAGGCGGGACAGAGGAGTACTTGCGCCGGGCAAGAAATTGCAAAATACGCCTGGATACACCTCGTTGGCGCGGTGCTCCCCCCATTTGCCGCGCCTGCGCCGCACCTGCGCCTGTTCAACGAATTTAGAGCCCTCGGAGTCAGTTGCTTTGCCAAAAAGCATGAAGAGTGTCTGGTTCGTAAGTAGTATGAACCACTCTGTTGTCCATTGCAGTCCCTCACCAAAATCAAGCTAAAATTTTATATATATGTATATATATATATTATTAATTGCTTATTTCTGTATTGCCTTGATATTGGCCTGAGGGTCGCCGTAACCCAAAGGCCAATACCAAGGCAATGCACAAATAAGCAATTTATAATATTTTTATTAATTGGTTACGTATGTTGTGCTATCATGACAATATTATGACTATGACTTCTGAAGTATGCGACTTCAAGACTCATTAAATAGCTAAATGCTAGGTCCGCGACTCTCGTCTGCTTCTTTGAAGAGAGCGAATGCCACAGTTACCACGACCGAAAGGCCAATACCAAGGCAATGTGAAAACAAGCAATTTATATTTTTATTAATTGGTTAAGTATGTTGTGCTATCATGACAATATTATGACTATGACTTCTGAAGTACGCGACTTCAAGACTCATTAAAGAGCTAAATGCTAGGTCCGCGACTGTCGTCTGCTTCTTTGAAGAATGTGAATGCCATAGTTCCCGCGACCGAAAGGCCAATACCGAGGCAATGCGAAAATAAGCGATTTGTTCTATTTTTATTAATTGGTTAAGTATGTTGTGCCATCATGACAATATTCTGTCAATGACTTCTGAAGTATGCGACTTCAAGACTCATGAAAGAGCTAAATGCTAGGTCCGCAACTGTCGTCTGCTTCTCTGAAGAGAGCGAATGCCGCAGTTGCCAATGGTTACTTGTGCACATGCTGAACTCAGCCAATACAGGTCGGCCAAAACAAGATATATTGACAGGCCGTTTTTACTGTATGCAGGCAATAACATACATGACCAATTAATATACAGTATCTCACAAAAGTGAGTACACCCCTCACGCTTCGACAATTAATTTATTTTATCTTTTCAAGGGACAATGTTACAGAAATGAAGCTGAATATATTCTAGAGTAGTCATTGTACAATATGTGTAGCAGTGTAGATTTACAGTCACTATTTCCAAAATGGGTGGCAACAAAAGTGAGTACACCTCACTGTCAACATGCCAAATTGTGTCCATAGTGTCAATATTTAGTGTGACCACCATTGTTGTCCAGCACTGACTTGATTATCCGAGGCATGGAATTCACCAGAGCTTCACAGGTTGTTGCTGGGATCCTCCTCCATGACAACAGCACAGAGCTGGTGGATGTTGGACACCTGCTGCTCCTCCACCTTCCTCTTGAGGATGCCCCACAGGTGCTCAATGAGATTTAGGTCTGGAGACATACTTGGCCACGCCATCGCCTTCACCTTCAGCTTCTTCAGGAAGGCAGTTGTCATCTTGGAGGTCGTTATCATGTTGGAAAACTGCCGTGTGGCCCAGTTTCCGAAGGGAGGGCATCATGTTCTGCTTCAGAATGTCACAGTACATGTTGGAATCCATTATTCCATTAATGAAGCGCAGCTCCCCAGGACCAGAAGCACTCATGCAGCCCCAGACCATGATGCTGTCACCACCATGTTTGACTGTAGGCAATACACACTTATCATGGTACTTCTCACCAGGGCCCGCCACACATGCTGGATACCATCTGAGCCAAACAGGTTTATCTTGGTCTCGTCAGACCACAGAACATGGTTCCAGTAGTTCATGCTCTTGGACTGGTTGTCTTCAGCAAACTTTTTTCGGGCTTTCTTGTGGGCTAGCTTCAGAAGAGGCGTCCGTCTTGGCCGACGGCCTTGCAGACCGACTCGGTGCAGAGCACGGTGTATGGTCTGAGCACTGACAGGCTGTTCTCCCACTGCTGCAAACTCATTAGCAATACTGCCAGCACTCCTGCGTCTGTTTTCTGAAGCCAGCTTGTGCATCTGATGCAGAGCATGAGGACTCAACCTCTTTGGTCGACCCTGACGAGGCCTGTTCCGAGCAGAACCCCTCTTAGAAAACCGCTGGATAGCCTTGGCCACCGTGCTGTAGCTCAGTTTCATGGTTTCACAGATCTTCTTGTAGCTTAGACCATCTTTGTGGAGAGCAACAATTCTCTTTTTCAGATCCTCAGAGAGTTCTTTCCCATGAGGTGCCATGTTGACCATCCAGTGACCAGAATGAGAGCATTGCACCCAAAGCACCACAATTTAAACCTTGAACACGTTACACAACCTCATATGGCCCAGTTGAACAAGACAAAAGCATGAACATGATAAATAAGACACGTTTCATTGCTTGGTTGACCATTACCAATTGGGGTGTGTACTCACTTTTCTTGCCACCCATTTTGGAAGTAGTGACTGTTTGTTCAGTTATTTGGACAGTGCAGTAAATCTACACTGCTACACATATTGTACAATGACTACTCAAGAATATATTCAAGTTTCATTTCCGTAACATAGTCCCTTGAAAAGATATAATAAATTAATTGTCAAAATGTGAGGGTTGTACTCACTTTTGGGAGAGATATATATATATATATATTTTTTTTTTACCAATCATGCATCATATACATGAGTTTGAATATATTAACATTTTATGTGAAAGTACAGCTCATGTGGTCTGTATAAGGCTAATGGGTTACCCAGAGTTCATTATACACTTCCTGTTCATAAAAAGTCGCACACTCTAATTTTTTTTTTTGGAATGCTTTTTTTTTGATCATGATGTAAATTCATCTTGCCATTGTTTTGACAATCTTATGCAATGTTTAAATATTTATTTCTGACCAGTGTTGCATTAATTTTTAGCCGAGATATTGTATTGACGATGGGAGAGTCAAACCACTCCATTAAGCCTTCTCCAGCACATCCCAAAGACATTCAGTTGGTCAAGGTCAGGACTCTAAGGTGGCCAGTTCATGTGTGAAAATGATTTCTCATGCTGGCTGAACCACTCTTTCACAATTTGAGCCTGATTAATTTTGGAATTGAATGTATCGTTATCTGGGAATGATTTAAATGGCAAATTGTATTGGATGATAGTATCCCTTTAAGTAGTGCGCGGGACAGTTCTTAACCCAGTTCCAGTGATTTTGGCACTCTCTTCAGTTGTTTTCTTTGCATGATGCAGGCTAATAATTTTCCTCTCTTAAAACACAGTGATATCTTTTCTACAACCATGAGACACGTACTCCGACATGGTTGTATAAGAAATGATTAGCTGCACTCAGCATGAGTTAGGGTTAAAACTAATCTTACCAGCTAAAACACATTAATCACTGCAATAATGATTTAATTATATGCTCTAAAGAACAACATATTTGCTTATTTAAATCTAAGCGGCAACCTTTTCATGGCTGGGCAGTGTATCAAAAGTCATGTAGTCAGTTGCTCACATGCAATGCAACTCAATAATATATCTATGTTCACTGTTGGCTAATAACTTCATTCCTGGTATAAACCAGTCTCTGGCCGAAGGACACACTGTAGCAATGATGAAGCTCCACTTCACTTTCTTTTGAATTGTTAAAGCCAGGCCTTATAGGAAGCTGTCCTATTCTTGCAGTGCATACTTGACTCCATCCCAACTGTTAAGCATTCAGTGAGTAAACGCATTTCAAAGATTTCACCACAGCAACTGCAGCCAGTGCTGAACAAAGGCTTTATGTGAATTTCAATTTTAGTGTTTTTTAAAACATTTTTGAGGCACCCCATAATAGAAGCAGGCAATGCATTGAAGCTGTTGCCATGGATAATGGATATTTTCAGGAACAAGAAGCGTTCTACGGAGCAATGCGAATGACAATGTTATAATAACAAGCTGTTGAAAATTATTAAGGCAAAACATAAATAGATATTTTTATCAAAATCATCAATGCAAATTTGAATAATCATGCTTAATCACTGAGATAATCCTGCACAAGTCGATGTTTGCATCTGATTACTGTTTAGCATGATCCCATGCACCTACATGAATTTCTGTGAGATAAATCTGCAACTACAGGCATACAAATGTATTTCATTGTGAATTTGTGTTTTGGGGTGGGTGGGGAGACAAATAATCAGAAGCACTGCCATAAAATACCATCTTTGTGAGAGAACATAATGTTTTTGTGAAGACTTGATCAAATTTAGATTGATTCAAATGTAATCTTTTAGAGCTGTAACTCTGTGAATAATAGCAACTAACCAACAAACTATCTATCAGGGAGCTTTGACTTGAAGCCAATGTCAATGCATGCTTTTCCTGTCGTAGCAGGTTTTTTTTGTGTGTGCGCGTTTGGGGTAAGTACTCATTATTTTTTGACACAATTCCCTATGCCTTAAATGACTTTAAGTAGCTACGACTTGATCTTTAATAATTTAACTCTTGTGGAACTCATATTGTATCCTCATCTTGCTTTGTAGGCTTGCCTCTCTAATTGCCAGTTGAATTTCAGTGGTTGCCAGAAAAACATGTTGCAACATTGTGAGGGACCAAACAGTGAGGCAAAGAGGAAAACAGGTGGTTTGATTGAAAAAGAGGGTTTTTATTTACCCCAAAACTGTAAAAAATACAAAACCAGAACTTAATTGGCACCCCTATAAAATCGGTCAAAATAGAATGAAAGCAAAGTAACAGCAACAAAACAAAATGTTAACTGAACAAACTGACCTAACACAATGACACACAAGGGAACATACAGTTGCAATCAAAATTATTCAACCCCCGCTGCAAATTAGGCTTACTGGCAAAATTTACAAACTTTCAGCTGTTTGCAATTAACAAATCAAACAGTGTCATGGTTTAGGCGTGTGTTTGTTCGTTGAACCTTTCTTTGTTCTATCGTCCGGGACGATATCGGATTTCTTTTCCATCGAATTCCTGGCCCAGCTGGCTGATTGAGCCGGGGCGGAGTTTTCCGGGCTTTATATATATGGCTGGGGGTTCGCCGCGCCTATCGCTAGAGTGTCTGTTTGTTTCTAGCACTTCGGCCGGAGAAAATCTCTAGTCACATTTCTTAGTGATATGTCATATTCCATTTATTGTTAGGAATTGCTTCTTTTAGAAATTTTCTCTCTTCTCTCTTGTTGTTTATTCTCTCTCGCACTGCTTCCGTGTTGCAGACTTTTAGTCGTCCTTGGAAGCGCAAGCTTTTACCGGAGGTGTGTACCTCCTTTGTGTTTGTCTCTTATCTGGGTTGCTCTCAGTTCTTTCTATCACTGGTCGCGGCACCTGGCGTCCTATCACCGCCCATTACAAACAGTAACAATTGATATAGCTCAACACAACAAATATTACAAGTGTCTTCTCCAAATTCAACACAAAATGCCACTTTTAATGACTACTGCAGGCTCAAAATTATTCAACCCCTTCATGACAAGCATCTTTAATACTAAAGAGAGCACCCTTTTGCCACTATGACCTGCTGGAAATGTGATGGATAGGCAGACAACAGCTTCTGGCAGCATTCCCAAGGAATCAGCCCAGTCCTAATGGACAATGGCCTCCAGTTCACTAATATTCTAGGGTTTGCGTGCTGCAACTGCCTTCTTCAAATCCTACCAGAGATTTTTTATAGGGTTCAAGTGAGGGGAATGTGATGGGCACTCTAGAATCTTCCCAGACTTCTTCTGAAACCAATCCTTGGTGGATGTTGCGGTATGCTTAGGATCATTGTCCTGTTGGAAGGTCCAATGATGCCCAAGTGTCAGCTTCCATACAGACGGCATGACATTCTCTCCTTGGATATCCAGGTACTTGACTAAATCCATCTTGCTCTCCGCACTTTGCAGGTTTCCAGTGCCAGAGGAAGCAAGGCAGCTGCAGAGCATCAAAAAGCCCCCACAGTTCTTCTCTGTAGGCTGGGTGTACTTTTCAGCATATGCTTCTTGATTCCTTCTGCAGACATACCACTGATTCATAAGCCCGAAAAGTTCCAGTTTTCACTCCACAGAACAGTATCCTAAAACTTCTGTGGCTTATTTATCTGATTTTGAGCATAGTGGAGCTTGTGCTTTTGGATCAGTTGTGGTTTGTGTCTTGAAGACCTTCAACGTTTAGTATACGCCCTACTGTGCGACCTAAAACCTCAGTGCCTCCTGTCTCCAAGCCTTGCTGCGGGTCTCCTGTAGTCACCTGAGGGTTTTTGCCTACCTGTCTCGTCAGGAATCTGGTGGCAGCCATTCATAGTTTCCTCTTTCTGCCACATCCTGGTACTGTAGCCACTCTTCCTTTAACTCTGAACTGGTGAACTATGCTTCCAACTTTATGTCTACAAAAATTCAGTGCTTGTGCTACCTTTTTGTATGCTTCTCCTTGTTTGTGCCAGGCAATGATCTCCTCAATTAGCTTTTTGGACAATTCTCTTGACAGCCATATTGCAATCAAATGTCACTGTCAACAAACTCCTAGCGAGTGCAAGTATTTGATGTGTTCTATCTCAAGCAAACCTGATGCAACTAATTAAGCTCTTGATTAGCTGCATTAGGTGTGCTTGAGACAATACCTGACTTGCAAATATGCTCTTAGGATGGATTCTATTCAGGGGGTTGAATAATTTTGAGACTGCAGTAGTCATTAAAAGTGGCATTTTGAGTTAAATTTGGAGAAACCACTTGTAATATTAGTTGTGTTGAGCAATTTAAAATGTTCTTGCTTAATCTGTTCATCACAAACAGCTGAAAGTGTGTAAATTTTGCCAGTGAACCCAATTTGCAGTGGGGGTTGAATAATTTTGATTGCAACTGTATATACTGGCCTGGCCAAACCATTAGAGGCACAAGGGGAAAACAAAATGGCCACTGATGACAACTAATACAAAGGAAAAATAACTAAACCCAAACCCCCCTTCAACACAGCAGCAAATGGTATAGCTTGTTGTGCTGGCAACAGGATTTCACAGTCCTTTGCCCTTGGCAACACCTTTTGCCTTTCCAGGAAGTGATCGCCCCACATGCTCAGTAACACCAGTTGTTACTTTGTGTGGCTGCGGCCATCACAAACATGATAGGCAATTGTTATTACTTTTTTCACCATTGGAAAATTCTCTCACATGAGATTGTATGATTATTAAAATAGGCTGAAATGATTATCAATTATTGGAAATATAAGTCAAATATTGAAGATACTAGACAAATATGATCCCCCAAATTCTTTACCCAGTAGAAAAAAATTGCACGATATGGCCACATATCTTTAGAAGTCGATACACTATTGGCAGATATGAACAGTACTATTTAACACTTTTTAGCCCTTAATTTAAAAAATTTTTTTTGTTCACTTTCGTGAATCAAATGAATAAACAGTATTTTAAGGTTTTTATTGATACCTCACCAGGGGTTGGGAAGAATAGCAAGGCCCATGGCCCAATGACCCGTGTCATGGAAAATCAATGGGCCATTTTCAAAATATATGGACCATCACCAAAATTCTATTTGCCGATAATTTCAGCCATAATCAAAATGTATACTCCATATACATACATATACGTACATTTTCTTTGTACGTTTAACGTTAAAAACATACTGATACATACATGTTGCTTCAAATGTTTAGCATTACAATGTTGCTTAAATCAGTACTTAATACAAAAGACAAGATTATGTACTCAAATATATAAGAAGGAAATCGGCTATTTTGGTTTCAATCCTTCAGTAAAACTACTGGCTGTGGCATTAGTCTACTGTTAGTCCACTGGTAAGTAGCTCAAAGTTGATAGTTTTTAACTTTACCCTCACTGTTCACTACCTTCCTGTAGCAGCCCTGGCTGTAGCTCTACATTGAAGAGTGTGAAAATTATTTGACACCGAAGGAATCATGGCTAGAGGATGGGCCTGGTATCAAAATGTAGATCAAAATGAAATCTCTTATATGCCGTAACTTGATTTGATCATCAGCTTATCCCACATGGTGGTACGACCCCGTGAAGTTTTCCTCACACACATTTTTTCAAGAATTCTTTGTTGAATTAAAAGAAAACACATTACACATCCATGGCTCCAATACTTGTTTTTTACTACACTATACCATTGTTATTAAATTTGTGCAGTGTTGCTATTGAAACTTCCGTAGTTCCCATGATATTAAAGCTTGTAGTTGGTTACAGAACAAATCTTGTTGAAGAAAATACAGATTTAGCTTAAGATGGTGACACCTAGAATGGGTATACAGTTGATTTAATTGCAGTTTTTAACAATGCTCCTATATATGTCTTTCAGCTCTGAAAATTTCATTTAGCCCTCTCTAAAACGCATGAAGTTATGAGGGCTCAAAAATTCTCGAAAAAATGACGCGAGAGAAAGCACAAAATTTTGACCTACTCCCGTGTACTTTCAGAACCTGTAGCTCTAAGAAAAAATTCACAAGATCAAAGTAATATTTGCTAAGGATTCATTAAATATACTTAAGTTATTGTATTAGAACAACCAGCTGATTCCGAGGGGGTCAGGAGGGAGGGACTTTTTAGATGGGATGACCTAATCTATTAGGCTATTAGTAACAAAGAAATTTATAAAGAAAGAAATAGTATAAAGCGAATTCATACTTAATGTCCCTAATCGCAACTTAATTTCAATCCTAAATCAACATTAATGGCTCTCTATCATAGAAACGTACCCAAGGTGGTCACGTACCATTTTAAAGTGTTGTCACATTAATAAACAATTAAATTGTGCTAAAAATGCCATACATGCCGGGTGAATGTTCCGTGAAGTTTTAAATGGTGTAACCGCATTATACTCATGAATGATAGCCTCCATGCAAAAGATGCAAGTCTTTTTTGGTTAATTGGCTCTAAATTTCTGTAATGGATTAGGCTAGTCAGACTGGCTTCAGTAACAAGCATCTGTAACTGCTCTCTGAAGGCTGAATTCGACATAACACCGGTGGGCTCCAGCTCCAAGTTCGCATTAGGGCAGTGGCTATTTTTACCACGATTGTTAACTTCAAGTTGCATTCGGACTGCTCGCGATATAATGGAGATGCCCCTATAAATAGTTTCAAATTAAGTAGCCTATAAATAACTCGCAGTACTATGGATAACATATAATAACTCAGTCTTAATGTTCACCGATCAAGCACATGAAACACGTTCATGCGTGGGAAGAATATTCAGTAAGCTCACCGATTTGCCGTTCTCAAGCGTAGCCCATGTTCTGTCTGCTGGAAAACTGGGTAAGCAAAACTTTGCGTGCAAATTCATTCCAGTTTTTTTTTCCGATAGTCTGCAACTTAAAAAGAAATGCTGGCAAGTTCCAAATGTTTGTTTAACGTTATGTTTCAAGGCTATATCGAAATGAGCTATTGAATTATGCCCATGCCTATATCAGTAATCTTAACTGTTGCACAGGGCAAACCATTAGCTACAACTGAAGCGCACATTTGCGTGCATATTTAAGAAGGGTATAATGCAGGTATGAGAGGTGTTACACGTTAATTTTAGCCAACGTATATAAAAAACAATTAGGCCTACCATAAGATGTTGCTTATATTAGTTTAGATAAATTGTGCAAAACATAAATATTACCTTAATTGCCTAAGATAATTTATTCAGAGTAAACACAGACCAGGTTGAGAATGAAGGACTGTCAAGGCAATACCCACCGCATGCCGAATGGATTATTCTATCAATGTGTTGTTATTAGCGATCGCTCGTCCAAAACAAATCTCTGTCGACCAAAAGCGCATCAACAAAACAATTCACCAGATGACGACGTGGGGACAGCCCTCGTGGTTTTATCTAAATAAAAGATTACTGTTCGTTCGTTCGATCCAGAATGAATCCGACCTGCTTTCTTTTTTCAGAAACCCGGACATGGTGATTGACAGTGATCCCTGAACCTTTTTCGTAAATAACTGACAATTTGGTCACAAAGTATAAGAAAATCAATTGAGAAATATTTTTAAATACATACCCAATCAGTATTGCAACTCTCAGTTCCAGGGCTGTGACATTTGTTACTGTATATTGATATAAATCTGACGTGATATCAAAAGACTTTGTCACAAACTCATTCCGCTGTGAAGATACACTTCACATCAGTCTTTCACGCAATGGAGATTTTAACAGCCTCGCAATGGTGATGGAACGTGCGAGGGCCTGGAACTAGAATTAATCGATCCAGCATCAGAACGTACTTGATCAACTGCGATCAGTGGAGTTTTTTCGAAGAATTTTGGTACTGTATCATAGAAAAAAATAATTAAGACTTAATTGGGACACGGGCGCATTCCAGGCCCGCTAAGTGGGTTTATAATGCGCCATATTTTGAATGTATGGGCCATATGCGCATTGCGCATGCCCTTCCCAACCCGTGCCTCACAACCATATTGCCTAAATTAGTGCTCTCAAGGGCAAGAAAATACTGGTTTTCTAAACCAGTGGTTCTCAAACTCAGTCCTGGAGGACTACTGTGTATGTAGGTTTTAGTAGCAACCAAAACTGCAGTCCCAGAATTCTATTACGCTGTTAATTTGTCATAATTAGAGGCACTTCATTTATTTACCCTCTGACTTCACATTATGCAAGAAATAGCAGTGCCTGCCATGGGGAATGAAAGCCTCATATCCGTATTGCGTTGATAATGCAGTAATGCAAGTAATTGCACAAGGTTTAACATCATGACATATCCAAATAATTCTAAGATTAATTAATGAGCTTCTGAAGGTTGTTTCACACAAGCTTAAAGTTCATTAAAAAAAATTTTCCCCACAGTATTAGCACAAAACAGGTGAGTCATTGTTACTTGCTTTGCCATGGAACTCCTCATTATCTAATAAATGTAGAGATATAATGACAATGTGTCAATTATTCAAAGGAAGCGCCTACTGATTTTTTAAAATTCACTGATACAGTCTTATTTTAATTTCTCTTTTTATTCAGCTGTTTCCCATATATGTAGCATGATATTGTCACGTTTTGTGCTTTGTGCAAGTGCAGGTGCACGGAGGACAGGAAGTTGAGAACTGGACTCAGGTGCAGAGATGGAATTTGTTGTATTTATGAAGCCAACTGCACGGCAGAAAGCACAAACGTAGAAATGCAAAGCAACAAGGAACTGAGGTTCCTAAAAATAAGCACTGAGTAACACAAAGTATGGGCTAGGGCTACAATAACATTGTATTACGAATAGTAAAAGAAAAGGAAGCGAGGTTCCTGAAAAAATAATGTGCTGTTAAAGCAATAAACAGCATGAGTTTCCAGTTTTAGTAAAAATTCACGATTACGGAGAATTAGCCTATGCAAGACTACTCTGTCAAACAGGCATGAGATTACACCATAGACTGTATAAAAAGATGGACGAAGCAATGGTGACGTCACCCATTAGTTTCAGCATACCATTTAGGAAGCCTCGATTTTGGAAATTTGAACAGCACCATTTTGTCATTTTGAAACCAGATGTGATTCCTATTGGATGAGAGCGTGAATTGAAGATCCGGGGAGGAACGTGGCTCTGGATCTGATCGTATCGGACGAGGACCAGAGGATAGCCACGCCCCTAAAGCATATTTTGGCTTTATCCTTTATTCTAGTCTACTCGGAACCATAATTTACAAAAATGAACAAAATGATATATCGAAGGAGACTTGAAGGCAACTGTATTGTACATGCAGACTCATTGACGTTCCTAGAGGACACAGAAGAGGCCAATAAACCGTGAGCTCAATTTCGTGCAGGGCAGGCGGAGGCGCAGCTCCCGCGTTGAGTGCCAGACTCAGGGTTCCGGCTGGTATTAGGGGGAGTCTCGACGTTTCCGGTCTGCCTGGATCTTCTGGTGGTGGAGAGCTCTTCTGATTTGGAAGTTGGTGGTCTCCCAGACCTTCTCCGCCTCCTTGAATCAGGCGTCCACCGCTGGCACCCAGTCACAACACATAGCAGGGCTTAAATAAATATGATGCACTAGTTATCACCTTATATTTGTCATAACTTTAATTTTAAAGTCAGAGGTAATAAGACACCCAGGTGTACACCCAGCTGGAGCATTCTGTTTTAGATGTCTCACGACTGCTCAGTCCACAGAAGTGCACATGCAGTGACAACTTTTGCGATAACCTATTTTGGGTTCCATGCAGGAAAAAGGTTAATTCATACTTAAATACAGTTGAAAGTACATTAACTGGTTAGACTCCGATTTAAGCAAAGCCTGTCTTCCACAGGTTTTTCACTGAAATGTACCTTTTTTTTTACACACCAAACTGCAACTTTGCCAGCTTTATAAGAGCAATCAAATACCAGTGGGGTTTTTTTTTAAACAAATGAATTATTTAATAAACTCTCACACCTTGTCCATTAATGTATAAATTAAAACATATACAGCGCCCTCCATAATTATTGGCACCCCTGGTTAAGATGTGTTAAATGCCTTAAAATAAATTCAATTTTTATTGCAGAAGCATACTCTCACACTGAAAATTGTAGAAAAATGTAACCTTCAACTCAAGTGAATTTTAAGGGGAAAAAAATCCCTGACTAAGAAATAATTATTTTTCATAAAATCACCTGTTCCACAATTGTTGGCACCCCTAACAATCCCTAGGAAATAAATGTAATTGAAGTATTTCTGTCATTTCTACAGTAGTTTACAAAGTTGATCAGAGTATCTAGGAACATTTAATTAGTAATTCATCACTTCCTGTTTCCCTGGGGTATAAATATGACGTGACACAGAGGCCATTTCTCGTATCCACTCTTCAACATGGGAAAGACAAAGGAACACACCATTCAAGTAAGGCAGATATGTGTCGACCTTCACAAGTCAGGCAATGGCTACAAGAAAATAGCCACTCGCCTGCACCTGCCCATATCTACTGTCAGAGGAATCATTAAGAAGTTTAAAACAACTGGAACAGTGGTAAACAAGCCTGGATGAGGACGCAAGGGTATTTTGCCACCACGCACAGTGAGGAGGATGGTAAGAGAAATAAAAAGTTCTCCAAAGCTCACTGTTAAAGAATTGCAACAAATGGTAGCATCTTGGGGTCACAAAGTCTCCAAAACAACCATCAGGCGCTATCTACATGCCAACAAGCTGTTTGGGAGGCATGCACGGAAAAAACCTTTTCTCACTCACAATCATAAACGCAAACGTCTGGAGTTCGCTAAGCAGTACTGGGAGTTCAACTGGGACTGTGTGCTTTGGTCAGATGAGACCAAGATAGAGCTTTTTGGCAACAAACACTCTAAGTGGGTATGGCGGAAAACAAAAGATGAGTATTCAGAAAAGCACCTCATGCCCACTGTGAAGTATGGGGGAGGATCGGTGATGCTGTGGGCCTGTTTCTCTTCCAGAGGCCCTGGGAACCTTGTTAGGGTGCATAACATCATGAACGCTTTGAAATACCAGGACATTTTAAATCAAAATCTGGTGGCCTCTGCCCGCAAGCTGAAGATGGGTCGTCACTGGGTCTTTTAGCAAGATAATGATCCTAAACATGTGGCCAAATCTATGCAGAAATGGTTCACCAGACACAGAATCAAGCTCCTCCCATGGCCATCTCAGTCCCCAGACCTCAACACTATTGAAAACCTGTGGAGTGAGCTGAAGAGGAGAGTGCAGAGGAGAGGACCAGGTCGCTGGATGATTTAGAGAGATTGTGCTAAGAGGAATGGTCGAAGATCCCTCTTTCTGTATTCTCCCATCTTGTGAAACATTATAGGAGAAGATTAGGTGCTGTTTTGTTGGCAAAAGTGGGTTGTACAAAGTATTAACATCAGGGGTGCTAATAATTGTGGCACACATGATTTGATGCAAAAGAATTATTTCTTCATGTGGGATTTTTTTCCCACTGAATAAATGCACTTGAATTAAAGGTTGGATTTTCCTCTTTTTTTCATTGTGGTCCTATATTATTTAGAAAAAAACCTAATTTATTAGAACGAAAGAACACATCTTAACCAGGGGTGCCAATAATTATTGAGGGCAGTGTATCATAAAAAATAATCATCATTCCTGTGGGCTAATCATGGAATATTTTTTCCCCAATGATGTGATTCCGCTTCCTCAGAAACGAAATAATTTGCAAGCACCTGACTGTGTTCACTCATGCAAAAGTGCTTACAGTTGTTTTCTTTACGGATCATTCCAGATGAACTGGACCCTTTTAACGGTCCTGAGATTATCGGGTTTTAATGACAGCCAGTCAAGCTGGGCTCTGCAGGGCCTAGAGTGAGTATCCCAGCTGCGGCAGCAACATTATCATCAGTGCTAAAGTTGGCATGGGATTTCCCATGGTTCTGTCCAATCTGTTCTCATATACCAGGTTTGAAGCTTCCTACTGTGATCTTTGTCTGAAAGTAACTGCTACTGACCACTAATGAACAATCCGCCATACCCATTTGAGGCTGAGTTAATCTGACCACTTTGTGAGGGGACACCAAAGAACTGGTTAGAAATGACGAGGGGTTTGTGTGTGTGTGTGTGTGTGTGTGTTTGTGTGAGGTTCTAAATGTGCTTTTATACCAGTTTCTTCATTTCAGATCTAATTTCTTTGCTCCTGAAGAACAATAAAACAAGGCTACAAGACTTCTTCTTCTTTACCTTTATTTAACTAGGCGAATCATTGAGAACCAGTTCTCATTTACGATGATGACCTAGCCAAGAGGCCTCGGCAAGAGCACATGAACGCATAAAAAAGCACATAAAATCAACACAGTCAACACACAACAAAACACGAAGCAAAGATGGCTATTAACAGCATAGGAGATGGAACAGGCAAAAAGGCAAAAGTACATAAAAAGTTACAGGATATTATTCATGGAGTTTTAAAGGCAAAGGGAGAGGGGTGGGGTGATCAGCAGGTACAGCAGTCAACAATGATCTTTTGCAGATTTTGCTTGAACATAATAAATGATGTAAAGGGTGTAAGTTTAAGCGTGTCTTGCACTTTATTCCACTCATGTGCGGCAGCGAAACGAAATGAATTATGGCCAAGGGCAGTTTGGACCTTAGGGATGAAAAACATAATGAAATCAGTGGATCTTAAGTGGTACGTACTGCCAGTAATGTGCAAGAGATTTGAAAGGTAGTGCGGTGTCATTCCAAGAATGGTTTTATAGACCAATTGCAGCCAGTGCAGGCTACTAGTTTATAGAGAACGCAGTGATGGGTGGTGAAAGGTGCGCCGGTGGAAAGTGGAAAAAGTTCACCGAAAGTTATAAGGACTTATGCTTATGTTTTTTTTTTTGGTACTGTACCTGATGGGTGATTACAGGCTTTACTTAGAGTTTTTGAGAAGCACAAATTAGGTCTTTATTCGATTTTCATCCTCTGACACACAAAAGTTGTGCGCTTGAACATTACGGTGTCTGACTTATATTTCAATTGGGAAATGTAAGTGAGTTAATCCATCCATGAATTTCTCATGAATTTGAGTACACTGACATATCATAAACAATTAGTCTGGGATGGTTACTGTTGACTTTTATGGAAGGAAAGAAAGAAAAAAAGCTTCTATGTGGTTCAACTCAAAAGGCGATGATTTTCATGCTCAATAGCTTCCCAGATGAAGCAATCTTGGCTCTCGCTCCACAGCCCCATTTAAAGGTCAAATCTTTTCCTTAATGCACTTTGATTTGCCCTGCAATTAACTTTCTGTCAGAAAATATGAGAATTGGAACATAGGGAAGGAAGCCACCGGCCCAAAAAAAATTGTTGTGTGTAATGCTATGGAGGGGTGCTGAAACTACCTGCAGATTGGTAAAGATCCTGGCAGATTAAATCCAACTTCTGTAGGAATATCACCCCAAGTCTATTTCAAAATGCATTGAAGGTTAAGTACCAACATAGTGGCATAATAATGCAGGGCACTGGGTTAGCAATTCCCGAATTTGCAATTAATAGCAGTTGTTGAAACTTTGTATTAGTACGTTGATAGTCTCTGCTGCTGCTTGGATATATGGGATATACACCCAGAGATCACTTAATTAGAAACACATTGCTAATATTATGACCCTTCCTCCCCAACCCCTAGAACAGCCTGAATTTGTCATGCAATGACTTTCGCAAGGTGCTGGAGAAATTTCCATGAGATTTTGGTTCATAATGTTATGATAGCATCATGCAGTTGCAGCAGATTTGTCACCTGGACATACATTTTCAGAATCTCTTAATCCACCGCATCCCAAAGATGCACTGTTGGACTAAGATCTGGTGCCAAACAATCATTCCATGCTCAGAGCCACTTAAAGCGTACTCCCAGCCAAAAGAAGCAGCATAGACCAAGTCCATGTGCCCTGCCAATATCCATGGTCTTGAACATGGTTGTAGACGGACATTTTTTCGGGGCAGTGGCTTAAATGTGTGATTAGCTAATTAAAAAAACACCAGCATGTAATATTTAAGCAAAATAGCAGCTGAAATAAATAAATGCATTTCTGTCCCAAACCATGTGGCTTAACAGCCCAGTGCTTAACTCCAGTTTCTGTAGCATGAAGCTGCTAGAATTGCAACTACCCCTAAACAGGATGCTAGTCTATCACAGGTTATTTCCCAGCATTTAGTCAGATTTCCAAACAATTTACCAGTACCCAATCGCACACCTGGGTTGAGTGGGGCACTGTGGGAGACAAGTATTTTTCCCCAAGAACATACAGCAAAAGCTGTGGCAAGGACTCAAACTCAGGACCTTTTAATACCAAATTTAGCCTGCTTAATGACTATGCCACTTTGCCCATCTTTTGTGGACAATGAAGTAATTAAATCTGTTGATGTTACCCTGAAAAATGCCCAGTGGTAGGGCCACTGATTTATTGATACACTCAAATCAGTGGCTTTTGCCTCTAGTTTGCTCGTGTCATGATGATGTTCAAGGGGACCCAAAGGTCCAGAAATTAAGCTTCATGACAGAAATAAAAAAAATCTGTCCAAGAATCAGGAAATTAAACAAAAATAAAGATTTCTGCCTTTAAAAATCTAGGAGAGAACCACTTTGGTACATTACTGGAATCAGGCCAGCAGATCAGCCGGGTTAAGGGCAAACATGCTGCCTTTTTTAGGTCATTTGGATTTCCTTAGGTAAAGAAAGGCGTCATACAAAATTAAATTGCTTTGAAATTTATTCCAGCTACTCATTTGCATGTCATAAGCAGGATTAGCTGGTCCTAGTATCCAATCATTTCATTACCTAAATAACAGTAGTGCCAATTTTGCTTGGTCTTCTCCAGCAGTAATGATAGTAATACAGATAACAGCATCAGTGATGGGGAAAAAAAGAACATTCCAAGTTATAATTATTATTTAGTTATTCATTTATTGTGCACAAAGTGGCACCTTAGCAAATGAGGTCAAATGGTTCTAAGTAAAAGCCACAAAAAAGTACAACTGTGGGTGTTTGTTGCAGCTATTCTCATTTAACTGCACTTACTGATGATGATTTTAATATACTTAAGATGTTTTTATTCTTGCCTCAGCATTTCTTGGAATGTATTTTAACCCAAATTGCTTCATAGTAAAAATAAATGCAATAATAGATAAAACTACAATTGACAAAAATCTCAAATATATAAGATGATTTGATAAGAATTCTGTCCTGCCTCTTATGAAGCGTCATTAACTACAGTGCTAGGGCTCTAGAATTCTTTTGCAGACAGTCATTATCTGCGAAATAAACAATATTTTCAGATACACTACTGAAGTAAACAGTATACAGCTCACTATGACAGTTGACCAAAGGAGACCCGAGGTCTCGTCTTGAATGCAAGTGTATTTCTTTCTTTGAGTTCAGTTATTATAATGGATTATAGCCCGAGTGCATGAGTGCATCTAATAGAGGACAAAAACACTGCTAGTTTACTGATTTGTAATATTCTATTGCTTTGTCTCACTTCATTAAGCCACCTCCCATTTTCAGCTGGTTACTCAGTGAGTCCTTGGGCAAATTCTGTCATTCGCTTTGCTTGCTCTGTCTGGTTTGCAGCTTTGTCTTGATGGACAAAATGCACAGCTGCTTCAAAATGAGGTGAATTACAACCCCAATTCCGAAATAGTTGGGACAAAGTGTAAATTCTGAATAAAATCAAAACGCAATGACTTTCAAATCACACCAGCCAGTATTTCACAATAGAACAGAGATAACATAGCAAATGTTGAAACAGAAATTTTACAATTTTATAGACAAAATGAGCTCATTTCAAATTTGATGACTGCTACAGGTCTCAAAAAAGTTGGGACAGGGGCCTATTTACCGTGGTGTAGCATTCCCTCTTCTTTTTAACAGAGAGTGGAGGCGTCTGGGCATTGAGGAGACAAGTTTCTTGAGTTTAACCATTGGAATTAGATCCCACTCTTGTTTAATACAAGCTTCCAGCTGCTGGAGAGTTTTGGGTCTCCTTTGACGGACTTTTTGTTTAATTATGCGCCAAATGTTCTCAATCGGTGGAAGATCAGGACTGCAGGTAGGCCAGTTCAGCACACGGACTCTTCTACTGCAAAGCCATGCTATTGTAATAGCTGCAGTATGTGGTTTTGCTTTGTCCTGCTGAAATGCACAAGGCCTTCCCTGGAATAGATGTCATCTGGAAGGGAGCATATGTTGCTCTAAAACCTTTATTTACCTTTCAGGAGTCATGGTGCTTTTTAAAACACGCAAGTTTCCCACAGCATATGCACTAATTCATCCCCATACCGTTAGAGATGCTGGCTTTTGAACTGAATGCTGATAACAGGAGGAGTGGTCTTTCTCCTCTTTAGCCCGGAGGACACAAAGCCCATGATTTCCAAAAAGACTGTCAAATTTGGACTTGTCTGACCACAGAACACTTTCCCACTTTGCTACAGTCCATTTTAAATGAGCCTTGGCCCACAGAACACGGCAGCGCTTCTGGATCATGCTCAACAATGGCTTCCTTTTTGCCTGATAGAGTTTTTAGTGGCATCTGTGGATGGCACGGCGGACTGTGTTTACAGACAGTGGTTTCTTGAAGTATTCCTGGGCCCATTTAGTAATGTCGATGACAGAAACATGCTGGTGAGTGATGCAGTGGCGTCTGAGGGCCTGAAGATCACGGGCGTCCAGTAAAGGTCTTCGGCCATGTGCCTTATGCACAGAGATTTTTCCAGTTTCTTTGAATCTTTTGATGATGTTATGCACTGTCGATGGTGAGACCTTCAAAGCCTTTGCAATTTGACTCCGAGGAACATTGTTTTTAAAGTATTCCACAATTTTTTTACGCAAGCCTTCGCAGGTTGGAGAGCCTCTGGCCATCTTTACTTCTGAGAGACTCAGCCTCTCTAAGACATCCCTTTTATAGCCAATTATGTTACACACCTGATGCCTGTTAACTTACTGACTTGCTAAATGTTCTTTCAGCTGATTCTCTTATATATGAATTGCTTTTTCAGCCCTTTTTTGCCTGTGTCCCAATTTTTTTGAGACCTGTTGCAGCCAGAAAATTTGAAATGAGCTCGTTTTGTAGATAAAAATGTAAAATGTCTCAGTTTCAACATTTAAAATGTTATCTTTGTTCTATTGTAAAGAACATATTGGCTCATGTGATCTGAAAGTCATTGCATTTTGATTTTATTCACAATTTACACTTCGTCCCAACTATTTGGGAATTGGGGTGATAGAAAACACATTGTAATTTACCACTTTGGCTTCCAACAGATGTGAAACAGCAAAAAGATTGCTATTGGCATGATTTGCAGACGTAAATGAGGCTAATAATAATTAATGTGTGAAATGAATCACAAGTGCAATATTTGCTGGCAACCACAAGATATTTTCTATCATATAGTAATGAAGCCCCATCATCCTGAATGTCATGTAAATAAATCAGTTATTGGTCCCAGAAAATCCAGAGACTTAAAGTAATTTAGCTAAAACTTAAAGGGATGTATATCAAACACAAGGTAAGAAATTGTCTGCAGTATGTAAAATTTTTTTGAAAGACTTTGAATTTTTGGAGAAGAGTAAGGATCCCACCCTTTTGCCTGCATGGTTTTTTTTTGCTGTGGTAAGATGCCTCCGCCGTGCTCGCGTTCAGTTTGCTTTACACCTAGAACAGCAGCTTCAATACGCGAACAGCAAGCAATGGTGGAAACTGGTGAAGTCAGTCACTGATGGCAACAAAACATCTGCTGTCCCTCCACTGAAGAGAGATGATGGAAGCATCATCAGCGAAGTCAGAGACAAGGCGGAGCTGCTAAACAACACCTTTGCTACCAACGCTCACCTTGATGATGCAGGCAAGATTCCTCCCTTTCTTCAACCTCAAACTGATGCGATAGTTTCCTCTATAAGATTCTGGCTAAAAAATGTTCTCAAGAAACTTCACAACCTTGACACAACTAAGGCTACTGGACCAGACGGTATCTCAGCTATGGTACTGAAGAACTGTGCACCAGAACTTGCCCCAGTACTCTCCAAGCTTTTCCAACTACGGTATCCCTGGACAACCAGACAGTGCCAAGTGAATGGAGAACTGTGCACGAAAACTGGTAGCTGTACCCAAGAAAGGCAACAAGACTCGTCCAATTGCAGGCTAATATCACTTCTATCAGTGGTATTAAAGGTCATGGAGAGCCTCATCAGTGACTGCATCCGAAAACACCTGGAAGCACTAAACCTTCTTTGTGATACACAGTATGGGTTCCGTCAAAAGGGGTCTACTGTTGTCATGCTTGCATACGTTGCTCAATGGTGAGACAATGCACGAGATTCGCAGAAGGAGGTGCGAGTTGTCGCCCTTTAATATTAAGAAGGCATTTGATCGGGTCTGGCATCGCGGTCTGTTGTCTAAGGTCAACTCCTTTGGAATTCATGGTAGTCTACAACGGTGGATTTCATCATTCCTAGCTAATAGGCAACAAGCTGTTATGTTAGATGGCTTCACTGCTGTCAACCCCTGTAACAGCTGGTGTGCCCCAAGGAAGTGTTCTTGGACCATTACTTTTTCTTATGTTTATCGATGATTTTAGATTGCAGGTAGAAAATGATATTCATTTCTTCGCTGACGACTCAACCCTTCACAGTGTCATCAAGAATCCTAGTCATAGAGCCATCAGTGCTAACAGTCTCCAACAAGATCTAGACGCAATCGAAAAATGGGCTATAGATTGGTGTGTTCCATTTATTTCAACAAAAACTGAGGAAACGATAATAAGCCAGAAAAGTAGTCAGAACCACTCACCTTTGTTCTTCATGGGTTCCCATCTACAACCAACAAAGAGTATTACTCTACTAGGAATGACTATAACAAACACACTATCTTGGACACCCTACATCAACAGCATTGCTCAAAAGGCTGCTAAAAGGGTATACATCCTCAGCCGCTCAAGAAACCTCCTTCCTCTTTCAGCCAGGACCACAGTGTACAAAGCTTACATCAGATCATTGATGGAATTTGCATCACCAGTATGGTCAGGGGCAGGCAACAAAGCACTCAGACTGCTGGATCGACTCCAACGCAAAGCCCTCCGTATCGTGAAGATAGAAAACCCAGTGGAAGCAGGAATTTACCTTCTTGAGCTGAGGAGGAATGTGGCATCATTGTGCACCTTTTATCGGCACTTCTTTTTCAAGCCTTCTGAGGAGCTTTACAGTATCCTACCTCCAACAGCAAGAAATCTTTGCACAACAAGATCTTCTACTAGCTGTCATCAATTTACAATTTCCATCCCAAAATCAAATACCAATCTACTACATGAATCTTCTTACATTCCTCGTACATCCAGACTTTGGAATTCACTTACTGCTAATGTTTTTCCATTATCGCCAAACATGAACAAATTCAAAAAAGAAGTTAACAAATATTTAGTTGATAAATTGTAAAATTGATTGAATTGGATTTGACTTTAAATTGTTTTGACCTTTTTTATCGAAAACTAACATATTTTATGGATCGCTTTCATAATTTTTGATGCCAACATCAGATCCTGTTATTTGCCTGAAAAAAAAGAAAAAAAGAAACCTATTTGCTAAATAAAAAATTTTATTACGACTCAATTCTGGTATAGATAGAAATAATTTTGGGCTTAACTACACAAAACTGAAATTCTGCATGATGCAATCATCATGCAGAATTTCAGTTGTGTATAGTTAAGCCCAATATAACAATAACACTGGTGATAAACCCACAATGAAGTGGTCACACCCCTCCAGAGCTGGAAAATGAAACGTTGACCCAGTATGAAGGCAAGAAATTATGCGGCGACATCATTTCAGCCTTTGCCACTCTGTGTTGACAGTTGGGTGAAATTTACACTTCAGCAGTCTGCTTGCTTTGGAATACTGTTATTAGGCGCGTCAACATTAGCCTCAAGCCAGCTACTGTTAACTTGGATAATTTGGTGATACTGTACTGTATGTTAATAACATGAGCTAATTGGTTACAGGTGCTCATTTGGAAAGTTAGTTCATTACGAGGGATGCAAATAAAATTTAAAAAAGCATAATTTTATGCATTTTCTGTAGATATGCTGTTCACAGCCAAGCAGATATTGAACATGTGCTCTCTTTCCATTTCAACTTGACAGCAGTGTAACATGGAGTTTAATAATATTCAGGGATTAGCACATTAAAAGTTTCCTCACCACTGATGAGATTTTTTTTTATCAATGACTTGTCACTGTAATGGCAGTGGGCACTCTTCTGACAAAAATATGTTAAACAAACAAGAAAACTGCACATTCTGCATGAATCACAAGTGCATGGCTGTGTTAGCAGAGAGTGAGGGTGCTAGATTACCTTGCTTCAAGTCCTGATCTGTCTCCAATTTAAAATTTATGGCACATTATGAAGAGAAATATATGCAACAAAGCTCCATACAATTATGCTGCTGAAGACCTGCATGATGGAGGAACAGGGGAAAATTCTGTTTGCTAGACTTGAACAGCTGGTGTCTTTTGTGCCCAAATGCTTCATGAGTGTCATTAATAGACATAGTAATCTTTCACAGAGGTAAAAAGTTGACTATACCCACTTTTTTTGGACCCTTTCTGAATAAGCAAGTAAGGAGAACATCAAATAATATGTTGCTACTCTGTTCTCAGTGTAGCCGAGGGTGAATGGATCTTCCAAGTCATTGTGATTTTAGATCCATTTACAATGACATTCCAAATTTTTGGAATTGTTTATTAATATGCATCTTGTAAAATTTTCATTTGATTTGAAATATGAATTATTTTGATCTAACAACCCTCACACAGCTCTCGCAATACCATTCAAATTAATATTTCATGTTTCTTTTTTAATCTAGTGCAAATGATTAACTTTGAAGTGCTATTGTTTTAACTCAGATTCTTAAGAGCAGATTAATGATCAGTCAGAATTGATTTTTGTATATTCGCTTTGTGATATTTCAACAATTCTAACTTTGACAGGTTGTCAAAACAGTGTTGCTCCCATCTCATACATTCTACTATGGCTTTACCTCTATTTCTCCACTGTTGCTTAATTTGCAGTTTCCATCCTTTTATTTCTTCACATTGAATGCAAAAAAAGAAACGGTGTGTGCTGCTGTCAGAAAACAGATGCAAGCTCTGACACTTGCTGACATCCTTTGCTGATCTGTCATACTTGCTTATTTTTGTGCCAGACATATTGCTAATTGGAAGTGACATAATAAGGGCAAATCAAGCTGGAGTGAGCAAATGGAAAAAATAAGACAAAGAGAAATGAAGAAAACATCACCATCTTCCAAGTGTAGCATATGGAGAGATTTCTTGATATGTCTCGCCTGCAGTTTTCAAGCAAAGCATTTCTCACAAGAAATGAGCTGAAACTGAGAATACAAAGATCAATCAAGTGATGACAAGACCTCGCATTGTATGTACCTCATGGGGTACAATATATAGGTTGCTCAGGCAGTCTATAATGAGATTTTACACTTCAACCTTGAAATATTATCATTATAGAAGCCTGGAAATCGTTGATAGATTGGCTTCATCATTAACGCTATTAAAGCTGCTGTAACTGGTTTGGTCATTTCAGCTCATTTCCTGCCCATCAGCGAAGTAAATATTCCCTGCCTGCCATTCCAAAGCCGCTCATGAATGCACATCGGTTTCCGACAGAGTCAGAGATAGAGAGCAGTGACCATGGCAGCGACTCGGTAACAAATTAGTACAATAAAAAAAACACTTTCAGAGATTGTCGTGTGAAAACCATACTGAAAACATGGACCAACGAAACCTTTCATACAAAAACTTCAGCATGAATGGCTTTTTAAAAGTATTAGCTAAAGCTAGCTAGTGTTCTATAGCCAAACCAATAGGTAATGGCATGATGGTGTACCTGAATATGGTGACGAGATCATTGATACGGAAAAAAATCACAATCATCTATACAAAACAGTTTTCTGCAAGCCCTTTTAAAGCATTTTATTTTTTTCCTCATATAAATACATACCATTGCCATCATAGTTAGACAACAGCCTCCCTTTGTCTGAACAAATGTTTTGCTGCTGTCGTCACGCTGCTAATCAAGCTGTAGTAGGCCACAAACGATGACTACACATTTATAAACTACCATTAGCAGGATTAAAAACCACCAACAGGACTACCTCAGACTAATAAAACTACATAACTACTACAGGGGTCATTCCATATGAAATCACCCAAAATGGGGGGTGCTCCCAGCTTGATGGTTTCAGAATTGCTTCATTTGGTGATATTTTGTTGCATGTGATGAGCAAATCAAATCACAGGTGGTTTCAAGTTGATATCTCGTTCCGTTCTCATTTTATGGGCCCCCGAAAAAGAGGGCGTGGCCCACGTTAACCCTCTGGTCACAGTTTGTGACCATTTTCAAAGGGTTATAACTGATGAACTAATAAGGATACAAATTTCATTCTTTCAGGATATGTTTATTCAGTCTAATAGTCTGCAACAAAGCTTTAACAATAGTGTTTAACCCTTTGTGTGCTTTGTAATTAACCCCTAAACATTGAAATTTGGTTTACACATGTGCCAAACATGTCGATTTCAAATGAAAAATTATGCCAGTATCCTTAGAATGTTCCCTTTGCCATTTAAATTGTTGATAGTATACCTGATGGAGTTTCAAATGAAGGTAAAAACATCTTTCTATCTTCATCCAATTTGGAGAAACATTAACCCCTTTTCAGCTAATTACCGAAACGGTGCACTTTTTGACCCTCATTTTGACCATGTGGGCCTGTTTTGATTTTCAAAAAGTTGGCCTCAAATGAAAGCTTATTCGAAGAACTTCTTGGAAAAATTCATATTTCATATGGAATGACCCACAGAGTAAAACATAGCTTACCTGTCCAGTAGCAGCAAGGCTAGCTGTGCATCACTTTTTAGACAATTGGATTCCATTAATTTTCTCCACCTCTAGAAGGCGGCACTGATGTATACACGGCTCGTGGCCATCTCCCCTTTCTTCTTCCTTGACTCTATCTGTACCCCTACCGTTTTTGGTGCTTTGGCTGTTTAATTAGCCTACAGCATGATGATGTACGCTTTAGGCATTATGTGATGGAAGTGGGGTCTCGCTGTAGCAGATGAGATGAGCACTAGCTAGCTAGACCGTTAAAATTATTAGCGATACAGGCAAAGCCTTATAAAGGCTTGGGTTCACCAAGTTCTATGCTAGCAATGCTAGTTTTGTGGTTCTGGCTCAGTTGAAGTGTGCTGCACTATGGTAACTTGCGCATACCTCCACTTTTACATCTGGAATAGCGAGCCAGCTGGCTACAGAACTACATGCGAACCGTGGCATTATAAGGCTTTCACCGAGCCGCAAATAATTTAATTGCGCTAAATATTTTGATTAACAAGTAAGATCCCACTGGATCATTTAAATCCGTGTGGTGCGTTAATGCATATTAAGAGCCAGTTTCTGTAACTATGAACCAGGGGGTGATATAGCATGCTCCTGGAAATCAATGATTTTTTTGTGGGGGTAGATATATTGTCAAAACTGTTTTTTATCCGAACATCCCTTCGAGCAGGAATTTACGGCCCTTTTTAGGGTCAAAATAGAGAAATAGTCAAAATCTGGACTTTGGACTTGAATATCTTGGTGCGCCTTCATTAAGCCTCCTTGATTGTTTGGTATATGAATATACGGGTAGATTACTTTCACTTTGTGTTATAATTTTCAAGGCTTACGGAGGGTGCCGCCTATAGGTGGCGCTCCAAATCATGACTTTTTGCATTCTGGGCTATGTTTGAGGCCATCCCAGAGTCTGCGCCCTCACAAAGCCTTGCTTATTTTTGCATATTTGGATACATGGGGACTAGTTCTTTCCAAATTTGCATCAATGCCGATGGCTTAGTGAGGGCGCTTTGGTATAGGTGGCGCTTTTTAGCCGAAAATGCAATTTTAGGTGATTTCATTTGACCATATCTCGGTGCGCCCCCGAAGGATTTCAGGAAAACTTGTTTTATTGTGTTCCTCTATATCTCTGCTATTCATGATAAAAATATCAGGGTGGCTTTTTGCCTAATTTTAACCCCACACATGCCAGAAATGGACATATTTCACATATTTCGCAATCAAGCAAAACCACCAAAAAAGACCAACAGTCCCCACCAACCACTGGGGATGTGTTGTCAGGACATTGAGGCAAGAAATTTTTTTCAAATTAGAAACAATTTATTAAAACATTCAAAAGAACTTAAAAGTCAGAGAAATAACAATGTAGGCATCTCGAAGGTGCTGAAGAGGACGGGTTTCCTGGAGCATGCTATATCACCCCCTGGTTCAAACTGGTCCAAAGTTACAGAAACTGGCTCTTAAGTAAGATAATGCAATGCGTCTTTATAGATTAAATCAAATTTTAGTCACCTCGTCGACTTGAGCATATCTGTTCTAGTTCAAAGTGAGATAGCGAGGCCCCACTTTAATTCCATAATGCGTAGCCTATACGTCATCAGGCAATGGGCTAATTGTGCACACCGTCTCTTGTAGCGCTGGGATCGGTTGCTTCATCTGCTCAAACCATTGTCAACAACACAGAATTAGCTCTACGCGCATTCACGGGCAGAGACTGCCTCTTTATGGTGCTTTCTCACCTAATTGGATGGAGGCAATGGGTGACTCCAGGATTTTATATGCTGCTCTGATGCAGAGGAAAGTGAATGAGAGACCTGCGCCACGGACCAGACACTCTAGCTGTGTCCGAAATCACATACTATGCAGTACATGCTCAATTTGTGTACTATAGTTCAGCATACTTTTGTGTAAATAAACAGTAGTATATTTTTTTTCGACGCACTTAACTGTCACTTCTTGCAAGCGTTCTTCCCGATTCGTGACGCGTCACTGTGGTAACCCGGATCAACTTCATCTGAATCTGTGAAACCTGACAGCATCTGCAGTACCTGACCGCAAGGATGCCCCTTTTGAGTCTTCAGCTGTTAGAAAAAACAAACCGCAGGCGAACTCGTTTTGTCTCTCGCAGGCATCTTCGTCGCCAGATAATGCTTACATTAATGGAAAAGGTGAACAAACGTTAATGTTCGTCTAATGGTCATAGACGAATAAATTGTAAAAATAGCTGATTTTCCGTCTGTAGCATCTAACGTGTGCAACTTAAAGTTTATTAAATATCAATATCTAACTGTGTGCCTGTGTGTACGTGTATATACTGAAGGACTTTATTATTTACGGTATGATTTCTGACCCAAGGATAGAGCACTTCGGCCCTTCGATAATGATTTAATAATTGATGTTGTTTAGCTAACACTTGTTATGGAATGTGCAGTAACACCAACTTTTCATTAAATCAATTAATTTTGTTCTTGAAGCATCGTTGGGTCAGAAATCGCCCCGTAAATAATATATGCAAAACTAAAGAGCTTCAGCGTGTGTGTATGTATATATATATATATATATATATATATACACATATATATGTGTGTTACGTCCCTGGCAGGTCTGTGGTAACCACACCCTCCTGCGCAGGTGTGCCTGTTTCTCATTTTCTCCTGTGCCCAGGTGCCCCTAATTGGCCGGTCTACAAGAAGCCCAATCTGCCAGAGCATGGGGTTGCTCTCTCCTCCCAGGTTTTGGATTTGTTTGGTGTTTCGTGGTTTTTCTCCTAGACTGATTGATTGATTACAAGGGGATATCAAAAAGTTTTGAGCCTCACACAGAAAGAGCAAGATATTTGGATTAATGCAGCTTTATTTTTCAACATATTTTTCATCGGATTTTTCCGCGGCATTTCTCCTTGATGGATTGGCGCACCTGCTTCAGTAGGTTAGCGTAATATTCCCCATTCATTGTGGTTCCATGAGGCAGGTAGTCGATATGGACCACTCCTTTGCTGTCCCAGAAAATGGTCGCCATAACCTTCTTGGTGGCCCTGGTGGCTTTGAACTTCTTTGTCTTTGGAGATGTGGCGTGTTTCCATTCCATCGATTCCTGTTTGCTCTCTGGATCATAATGATAAAGCCAGGTTTCATCGCAGGTTACAACCCTAAAATGAAAATCCTCTGCGTTGGCGTTGTACCGAGTAAGCAAGGCTCCACTGATGGTGACCCTCGATAGCTTCACGTCATCCGAAAGCATTCTCGGGACCCATCTTGCACATACCTTTGACATGTGGAGTTTGTCATGAAGTATGCCGTGTATGGATCCATATGAAAGGCCTGTTGCCTCTTCTAACTCATGGAGAGTGATACGGCGGTTTTCCATCACTAATTTGTGCACAGTGTCAATGTTTTCCGGGCTGGTACTGGTCGATGGCCGTCCTGACCGGGGGTCATCTGCTAAACTCTCTCTGCCACGCTGGAATTCCTTCACCCAGCATTTGATAGTTGCAGAAGAAGGGGAAGACTCCCCATAAACGGCAGTCAATCGCTCTTCAACCTGTTTGGCAGATTGACCCTCCAGAACTAGAAACTTTATCACCGCTCTATACTCAGTTTTGTCCATTTTGCCAACTCACTGGGGGGGTTGTCTCTTCTACAAAGTGTTGTGACTAAACAATTGCAGCCAGCAGTATGATCCTAATTGCAATCAGTAGCTAAGACAGTGATGTAGATCAGGTGCGGTGCATTGTACTATGAGACTGCTCTTTCTGTGTGAGGCTCAAAACTTTTTGATATCCTCTCGTACATTTTTGGTTCTCTCAATACAGTGATTTGCACTCCACTTTTTACTTTTTATTCCTTATTTTTGCTATTCCTTAATAAATTTACTTAACATTTGTAAACTGTGTGTGGCCTCCCCTTCTATGTTCACTGTTTGGAGCCAACGGTGTAACATAATGGGGGCTCGTCGGCTCTTCGGATTTGGTATGTAAATTCCCACTGACTGTCTTTTGTAGCAGTGGTAAAATCGTATTTTTTGGTGGTCAAGTTGGCGAATTGGCTTGTACGCTGGCAGATTTACATTGACTGTTTAGCGATCGGTAACCTTTTAGAAATTGGGGAGACCCGAGCTGCCGAATAGCTCACTCAGTTAAGGCACTGCGTTGTAGTGTAGAAGTGACTATCACGTCGCGGGTTCGAGCCCCGGTCGTACCAACTGGCAGTGGTCGGCAGCTTTTTCAGAGTAGCGCACAATTGGCCATCGCGCTACAGGGTCAAATTGGGAAGGGACTGCCGGGAAAGGGAAATAAATAAATAGCTTTGGTCGTTGCTCAAGCGCCTCCTGTTGGCCAGACGGGCGCTCGTCAGGAAGATTCTAAGTCTGTTCATGTCCGGGTATCCTCCGCCCTCGTTCTGAACTTGCGAAGATTCAGCCAATGAGTGTATAAGAAGCAGTGGCTGACAGGCACGTGCTTCGGAGGAGAGCCGTGAACTGTCTTCACTCTCCTGAGTTGGCAGCAAGGGGTCGCATACGAGCAAGCTTTGTACATAGTTCACCAATTGGGCATTCCAGAATCGGGTGGGATTGGAGATTCCAAATTTATTAAAAAAAAAAAAAAATAAAGAAATTGGGGAGACCCGCGCAGATATGATTTGCTAATTTGGATGGTTAAATTGGGTTATTTTCTTTCGCCGTGGAGTGAGAGGAATATACCACTGGCAGCGCGCATTTCAGCATGCTGATGCAGGTTCAGCGGTGGTGTTTTAAGCAACTGGGTACAGGTAATTTGTAGATGGGCAGAGGGTAGATTAGACTCTACCGAGCCACATGTGAACCCCCACGCTAGGCGAGAGCGCTTAATGCTGTTTGTTGTTTTGCCTTTTTTACTTTAGTTTATTGTTTTTGGTGGGTTGAACACGCTGGGGTTGCTTGAAACTCAATTGCATGAGGGCCCAATGAAGATTAGATTTGGAAATAGTTTAACTGTGTTTGAGTTAGATGCGTGGCGGCTCTGTCTAGAGGTTAGTGCGGTTATTGGGGTGGTACACCTGTGCCTGATGATTGCTTGCATTACCGCGACCTGTTGTTGTGTGGTTGGTTCCATTTTTTGGCATTGTGCATGGTAAAAGTAAAAATTCTTTTTGTGTTGTAAACATTATTTTGGTGACATGGAAATGGTAGACGAATTTATTTTTGCCCCATCTGAGGCACGTTTGAAGGGTATGACCAAGGAACAATTGCAAAAAGTAGTGGAGCACTATCAGTTTGACACGGATCTGGCAAAAGATCTCAAAAAGGACGAGTTAAAAAACAGAGTAATTGATAAATTGATTGAGTTGTCAGTGTTATCAGTAAGCCCTGTAGTCGATACTACTGCCCCTAGAATAGTACCATCTATGCCTAGTCCTGCGGAAAGGCCGGCTCTAAATGTTGAACAGCAGTTGGAGTTCTTAAAACTTCAAATAGAGCAAAAACGTATTGAAGCAGCGGAGCGTGAATTGGAGTTCAAACGCTTAGAAGTAGAAGAAGAGTCGTCAACATGCAAAAGAGCAGGAAATGATTTTGGAACAAAAGCGATTAGAAGCACTGGAACGAGAAAAAGAGAGAGAATTGGAATTTGAGAAATTAAAATAACGTCAATGTGAAACATAACGAGAAAACCAATTACAAATAGAGCAGCTCAGATTAATTGCGGAGGGTAAAATATTGGGAAATGGTGGTGGGCGCTCTTCTGAGTTTGTTGGGGGGTCGGGCGCAGAGAGTAACCTATCCCATGTGGTGCGATTTCTACCTAAATTTAATTACCGTGATCTTGACGGTTTTTTTTTTTTCACTTTTCGAGGGCATTGCTGAGGAGCGGGGTTGGAGTGAGGGGGAGCGCACCTTGTTGCAAACAGTTTTTACTGGTAGAGCGCAAGATGCTTTTATTGCTTTGTCACCAGCAGAACGGAAAAGTTACAGCTACGTTAAAGAGGCTGTGTTGAGGGCTTTTGAACAGGTCCCAGAGTATTATCGGCAGCGCTTCATGAATTGGAAAAAGAATGACCGACAGACCTATTCTGAAGTAGCTCGGGACCTGGTTAATTTTTTCAATCGTTGGTGTTCATCAGTAAACGTTAACTACATGGGAAGAACTGTGCGACTTGGTCGTACTGGAACAATTTAAAAATATTGTTCCCGCAGGGATTGCCACGTTTTTAAATGAGCATAAGATCAAAACAGCCGCTGAAGCAGCAGTACTAGCTGATGAGTTCATATTAACACACAGAAATAGAGTAAAAGATTATCCACTCTCCAGCTTTGCTTGTGATGAACATTGTCCCAATTGTTTAATAGTAGCCCAACTTTTCAGTCTGGTTTTAAGCACGATACCCCCACATGTTCTAACCCTGACAGTGATAACCGTTGCAACTACTGTCTCGAGAATGGGCATTGGAAAAGGGACTGTCCGGTTTTGCGTTATAAAAATAAAACATCATTTAACTCTGCCAAGTTTGCTGGTTGTGTCGCTCCTGTCCGCCAGGGTAGACGTAAGCCCAGGAAGACTTATGTAAAAACTAGGTTTCCTGATAACAGCGCTGCAGCAGGGTGTTCAGGCTGTGAAGTGCCTGTTTGCCCTGCCCAGTTCGCTGGCTGTGCGGCCCCCGTCCCTCAGATTCATTGTGAAAATTGCCCAGTGAGTGCTAACCCACAGGAGCTGTTGCCTATAGGAGGTTCGGACTGTGAAGTGCCCGATTGCCCTGCAGGTGAGCAGCATAGATCTGATGGCGCGGACGAACAAGTCAGCGAGAGTTTTGGTCCGTTTATAAAATTCTACCATTGAGAAAGAAGCTCTGGCTCTAATTTGGGCACTACAGCATTTTGACGTTTATGTGGGTGGTGGTGTTTTCCCTGTGGTTGTGTTTTCGGACCACAATCCGTTAACATTTTTGCACTCACTCCCGAACCCGAATCAACGCCTTATGTGTTGGGCATTGTTTTTGCAACCCTACAACTTACAAATTCGTCACATCAAGGGGGTTGACAATGTTATGGCAGATGCACTGTCCCGTGCCCCAGGCGTCACTGAGTAGCAGGTTAACCAGCTCCCTTCTGGCTATTGTTTTGCCCGTCTCTGTGCATTCTTAAATTGCTTTTCCAGGCGCCGGGAATTGCTGAACGCCAGATGGCTGTGGGGTAGACGGGGCAGGGAGTGGTGTCTGTTGTTTGTATGTGGGGAAAAGGGGGTTTATCTTTCTTCCCCCAGAATGAGTGTTGTGTGCATGTGCCTGAGCTATAGTGGTGGGTTGGTGGAATGTATATGGGTATGGTCTTTGCCTTGGAAAAAAAAAAAAAATCTTGTTTTTGTTTGGGTTATTCGGACTAGCGGCAGAAACCCACTTTAGTGGGCTTCTGTCTTAAAGGGGGGGGGGGAATGTTATGTCCCTGGCAGGTCTGTGGTAACCACGCCCTCCTGCGCAGGTGTGCCTGTTTCTTGTTTTCTCCTGTGCCCAGGTGCCCCTAATTAGCCGGTCTACAAGAAGCCCAATCTGCCAGAGCATGGGGTTGCTCTCTCCTCCCGGGTTTTGGATTTGTTTGGTGTTTTGTGGTTTTTCTCCTAGACTTATTGACATGACATTTTTGCTTCTCTCAATACACTGATTTGCTCTCCACTTTTTACTTTTTATTCCTTATTTTTGCTATTCCTAAATAAATTAACTTAACATTTGTAAACTGCGTATGGCCTCCCCTTCTATGTTCACTGTTGGAGCCAACGGTTTATATATAAAATAATTAATTTATTTATATAGCACCTTTCAAGCAATACAGCACAAAGTGCTTCACAAGCAGGTAAAAATACATGTACATAAAAGCAATAAAACAAAATGGGAAATGTAGGAAATTAAACATCAAAATAGGAAGAATTAAGATAATAAAAGGAGACACATGAAAACACACCCATACAATAAAAGAATTTAAAGGGTAAAATCAGCAAAAGCAAGCCTAAAAAAATGAATCTTTAAAAGAGATTTAAAAGACGATAAAGACTCAGCATTTCTAACATTGTTTGGGAGGCTGTTCCAGAGTCTTGGAGCCTTAACCGAAAAGGCTCGATCACCCTTTGTTTTTAACTTGGACTCTGGAACAGCCAATCATGCTTGCTTGGTAGATCTCAGCAGTTTTTTTTTTAGGTCTGTAAGGATTTAAAAGCTCAGTTATATATATTCTGGTGCCATGCCATGGAGTGCTTTGAAGGTAATTAATAAAATTTTAAAATCAATTCAGAATTGAACTGGCAGCCAATGCAAAGATGCCAAACTTGGGGTAATGTGGGCTCTTTTATTTGTTCTAGTGAGCAATCTTGTGGCCGAATTTTGAACTACTTGCAGTTTGTTCAAAGATTTCTCATTCAGACAAGTAAATAACGAGTTGCAATAGTTTAATCTTGACGAGATAAAAGCATGAATAATTTTTTCGGTATTTCAAATGACAGAACAGACCTAATGTTAGCTATATTACAGAGTTGCAAGTAGCATGACTGTACAAGCTTCTTAACGTGGAGCTCAAATTTGAGTTCAGCATCAAATATCACACCGAGATTTTGGGAAGAGGGCCTAATATTAGAAGCAAGTGGTCCAAGAAATGACTGGATTTTATCAGACACCAACTTTGGACCAGGTATAATGACTTCAGTTTTATTTGGGTTTAAGTGCAAAAAAATTATTAGCCAACCAATTTTGAACATCAGCTAAAAAGTCATGCAACACCAACACATCGCTGAAATCAGTGGATTTTACAGAAATATACAACTGTGTGTCATCAGCATAACAGTGAAAAGCTATTTAATGCTGACAATATATATATATATATATATATATATATATATATATATATATATATGCACTTTATGAATAAACACTTTGTATGCAACATTTTGTGAATGTAACTGACATGAAATCACACAGGCAGTTAAGTAACAGATTAATTTGATGCAGGTTAATGTAATTGATCTTGAAACTCCATATGTAAACTTTCGTGTTAACTTTTTTAAAGTGATAACATTGCTTGGCAAAATTATGTTTAAGGAGACAGTTTTGATGTGGATCATATTTTAAATGACAAGCACATTTTAATGAATACGCCTTTCTTGTCTCTCCATTGCTGCCTTAACTGCTGCCCTCGAGATTGATGTAGCCCATGGCTGGGCCAGGGGCATTAGTATTCCTGAATTGGTTGGCTCATGCTGCTTCATACTGAGTGGTCCACACAGCCTTTGACATCCCAAGGTCCACTATTCATGATATTGTGTATTGTGCAGACGATGAGCAAGGTAGTCATCAGGATCCTGGGGCGAACCATCCACTTCCCAAGGGGTGACCAGCTGGAAGAGATCGGTGCTGGATTAAGCCGCCTGGCTGGATGTCCAGCATTCAGTGTGGTGGTTGGGGCAATTGATGGCTGCCATATAAGAATAAAGCCACTATCCAACAATGCCCAGTGTTACTTCAACAGGAAGCTGTTTTCCTCCATACAGCTGCAGGCCATCTGTGACCATCGGGGGCATTTTTTGGACATCTTTGTTGGATATCCAGGCTCAGTCCATGATGCTTGTGTCCTGAAAAACAGTCCTGTTTATGTTAGGCAGCTCTATCCACCAGAAGAGAAGCGCATTCTATGAGATGGAGGATACCCTTGCCTGGCCACCCCTATGCGCCTGATAACACCTTGCCATGACCCTGTGCAGAACTCTGTGCAGGCATGGTTCGAGCAGAGACACTCAACGGCACAGAACATCCTTGAACAGGCATTTGGGATGATTGATTGATTGATTGACTTTATTGTCCACCAAGGTGGAAATTTGTCTTTGGCTTCTCACAAATATGTACAGATGACAACACACCATTAAAACAAACAGATGTACAACACAGGATAAAAAGTGACAGTGCAGAATACAACAGTGGCAGTGGCCTGACCAGCCGCAGTAGGCAGATGACATGTTACATATTACATAACCCCTAACATCAAGAGCAATAACAAGATACACATATGCTTATCAAGTAAAAACTATCACATGAAAACCACATAGGTCCGACCAGACGCTGTCAGTTGGCATTCAGTGCCAGAACAGCATGAGGAACAAAGGAATATTTATATATATTCCGGCTGGCCTTTGGCACCCTAAATCTATGGCCAGACGGAAGCAACTGAAACTCTGAGTGCAGTGGGTGTGAGCCGTCTGCAATTATACTTTTGGCCTTCCTGATTACAGCCCTGTCAAAAATATTGCAGAGGGGAGTCTGTAGCTTCCAATCACCTTCCAGCACTTTTTACAATTTTAAAGAGCTTGTTTTTGTTCTTTACACTCAGGTTACCAAACCAAGTAGTAATATTAAATGATAATATGCTTTCCACCAGACTCCTGTATGCCATTTCAAGTATGTATTGGCTGACACCAAAGCTCCGAAGTTTCCTGATCAAAAACAATTGCTGGTTGGCTCTCTTAAAAATGTTGTCAGAATTCTCATTAAAAGGTAGGGACTGGTCAATAATTGTGCCTAGGTACTTAAAATGATTAACCCGCTCAACAGGCTGGTTGTTAAGCATGACAGGGAGGATGTTGCCACTATCTATTGGTTTCGTTAGTAACATGAGCCCTTTTGTTTTGGCCACATTCATTTGCAGGTAGCTGGCCTGACACCAGTCCTGCAGTACAGTGACCTGTCTAAAGTAAGCCTCCTTATCCACAGAGTTGTCTTCCTGAAGAAGACCAACCAGAACCATATCATCGGCATATTTAAAAAGCTTGACATTAGTGCTGTGAACAGATATTTCATTAGTGTAAATGGAAAACAAAAGTGGTGACAACACACAGCCTTGGGGCGCCCCAGTGTTCAAAACGATCTCATCTGAATAGACCCCGTTCATCAGAACTCTCTGAGGGCGGTCAGTTAAAAAGCTCCTGATCCAATAAATAAGGCCACCATTTACTGTACGTTCATCTTAAAAAGACGTTCTAAAAGAATATCAATTTGCAAAGTATTAAAAGCAGAACTGAAATCAATAAAAAGAACACGAGCGTATGATTTTGTTTGCTGTAGATGTCTAGCAAGATGGTCCACTTTAGTGATAGTCGCATCTTCTGTCCCCCTGTGCGATTTATATGCAAATTGTAAGGAATCAACTTGATTCCAGACAGAGGTATTAAGGTGGGAGCTGACAACTGTCTCTATGCACTTTGCCAGGAGAGAGGTAAGTGCCACAGGTCTAAAATCTGTGAATGATGTTGCTCTGGAGACTTTAGGTACAGGTATTACTGTGGATTTTTTCCATGTATTTGGAAAAATACAGCTGTTAAGCAGAATCTGGAACAGCTGTGTAACCACCCCTGTAAGCTGGTGAGAACATGCTTTAAGCACCTTTCCTCAAAGGCAATCAGGACCAGGGGCAGCATTAGGTCTGATTTTGGAGAGCCAACCGGTTACTTCTCTCTCAGAAAGCTGAATGGGTTCAAAGCCACCAATCTGATTACAAACATTGTTGCAGCCTGAACTTGAATCCCACACATCACACCTTCCATAGTAGATGTTTAGATTATTAACAAAATCACCACAGTCGGCTATATTCACACTTTGCCTTTCCCTTACCTTACCCATCATAGTATTTAGCCCCTCCCATGCTTGCTTTGCATTGCCTGAACAAAATCTTTGCTCAACTTTATTTTTAAAATCTATTTTTGCTGTAAAAACTCTGCATCTAAATTTTCTTTTTCCTTCACCAAATCCATATCACCTTTCAAAAATGCAGCCGTTTTCTTGTTTAAACACATTTTAAGATCCTTTGACAGCCACGGTTTATTATTACTGTATACCTTCACGGTCTTAGACGTGATGACCACATCCTCACAGAATTTAATGTAACAAGTGATCGTATCTGTCAGTTCATGTAGATCAGCGCAGGCGTCAAAGAACATACGCCAGTCCGTGAAATCGAAGCAGTTTTGAAGTTCCTCCACTCGATCGTCAGACCATAGCTGTACGGTTTTCAAGAGCGGTTTTTCGCGCTTGACTTTCTGACTGTAGGTTGGGAGGAGATGGATGACATTATGATCCAACCTTCCGAGTGGAGGCCGGCTTACTGACTTATATGCGGCTGGAATGATACTGAAGCATTGATCCAGAATATGCGTAGAGCGAGTGGGCGTGGTAACATACTGCTGCAGATTGGGGAGAAGCGGTGACAGTTCGCATGTATTAAAATCCCCCAAAACAAAAACCGGCTGATCAACCGATCGAGAAAGCGCAGCATTAAAGCTGTTAGCGATGGATTCAGCAGATACCTTGTTGTTCAGCCCTGGGACATAAACAAGAATTACTGTGATTTGACCAAACTCCCGTGGGAGGTCAAACGGCCGGAAAGAAACAGACAATAACTCATAGTCTCTAGTGCATACTTTCTCGTGCACTTTGAACTGAGTTGCCCAGGCATTGTCAATTAAAATGCAAAGACCTCCACCAATGGATTTATTAGATAAAGACCTGTCGCGGTCTGCCCTTATAGCTGTATATCCCGCAAAGTCAATATCAGCGCTGTCATCATGGAGCCAAGTCTCTGTGAAACAGATCAGGTTACTCCTTCGGAACTCCTCATCAAGTCTGAGTCGCGCGGAGATCTCGTCTAGTTTATTATTGAGTGATCTGACATTTGACAATCTAATGACGGGAAGCGGGTGCCTGCTTCCCCTCCTTCTAAATCTATTCCGTACCCCTCCTCTTGAGCCTCTCGTCTTCCTTTTTTTAAATTTGTCTCTGGCTTTTGCAAGCAGTACAGGTGGTAAACGGTTCAAGTCCACAGAGTTTGCTTTATCTCGATGGGCGAGAAGAAAATCCCTGGAATATGAAATGCGGGGAAGAGCTTGAGAGAATGAATGAACTTCCTGATACTCACGAACGCCGTTGATGCCGATTATTGCAACACTGTCGCCAATGAAAGCGATCAAGATAAATGAAATCACCACAGCCAGTGAGTAATCCATTGTCACGCTGCACTTTAAACAAACGATTAGATGACAAGCAAATTATGCCACATAAAACGCTGAAAAATCAACAAACACAAGGAGCGAGAAGCATGATGAAAACCTTTTGGCGCTCAATGTTCTTTAAGGCCCTTGAAGTGAGTCCCACATTTGCTGCAGAGGTTGTTGCCTGTTGTGCCATTCTTCACAACATCTGTTTGGACAACGGTGACATGATTGTTGAAGAGATCTGGGAGCCCACTGATGAAGGTGATGCAATACCTGGCTGTGCGGAAGCAGCATCGGAAGACACACTACGGGACGCCCTGTCTGCAGCAGTTTTAGCCCCAGAGGTTGCAGTACCTGCCCTACAAGAGCATGACTACTGGCTTATTTAAATATATGCAAATTATCGTTGATGTGAAACCTTCCACTTCCTTATAGTACCCCTTTTTTTTTTTTTTTTTTGTAAATAGGTGCGTTTTTATTTTTTGCCATCTTGAGATGGCCCCAAATGTCTATTTTAAAGGGCAGAGAAGCACAATCGATCACCAAATCTGCAATATATTTTAGTAAATACATCTAAAACTTTTGACCGGTACTGAATATATAGAACATCCCAATTTTTCAAGGTTTTTATTGAAAATTATGCAGTTTGAGTCCAATGAATAGCTTGAAATGGCACAAAGGTAAGTGGTGAACTGCCAGAAACAAAAGGTAACGTTACCCAGGTTTTTGTACTCCGTCGAGTAGGTGAAAGGATGGTTCCTCAGTGTGTGACATCAACTGTCAAACATGGAGGAAGAAAAGTGATGGTCTGGGGCTGTTTTGCTGGATCCGGGGTCAGTGACTTATAGAGTAAAAGGCACCCTGAACCAAAACGGCTACCACAGCATTCTGCAGCGCCATGCAGTGCCCTCTGGTATGCGCCAAGTTGGTCAGGGGTTCATCCTACAGCAAGACAATGACCCAAAACATAAGTCCAAGCTCTGCCAGAACTACCTTCGGAAAAAAGAACAAGATGGTAAGCTTGAAAACATGGAGTGGCCAGCACAGTCTCCAGACTTAAACCCCATCAAGATGGTTTGGGATGAACTGGACAGAAGAGTGAAAGCAAAGCAACCTACAAGTGCCACACATTTATGGGAACTTCTACAACAGAGTTGGGAAGAACTTTCTGAAGAATATTTGATTTCCATTGTAGAAAGAATGCCACGAGTGTGTTCAGCCATTATATCTGCCAAAGGTGGCTACTTTGAGTCACAAGTTAGAACACATTTTGGAGCTACCGGATAGCTCACTCGGTTAAAGCATCGCATTGTGAAGCAGAAGCAGAAGCGGGTTCGAGCCCTGGTAGTACCAACCAGCAGTGGTCGGCAGTTTTTTCAGAGAAGCGCACAATTGGCCATTGCGCTAAAGGGATGCAAATTGGGAAGGGTCTGCCGGGAAGGGTAATATAAGTTGCTTTGTTCGTTGCTTAGGCGCCTCCTGTTGGCCAGACGGGCACTCATCAGGAAGATTCTATGCTTTTTCATGTTCGGGTATCCTCCACCCTCGTTCTGAACTTGCGAGGATTCAACCAATGAGTGTATAAGAAGCAGTGGTTGACAGGCGTGTGCTTCGGAGGAGAGCCACGAACTGTCTTCACTCTCCTGAATTGGCAACAGGGGGTCGCATAAGCGAAAGCCTTGTACATAGTTCCCCAATTGGATATCCCAGATTTGGGTGGGATTGGAGATGCCAAAAAAAAAAAAAAAAATTTTGGTTTATAAATTGATTCCATGATTTCTTTTTTAACTTCAATTGTTTATTTGCTCTGTCATGTCTATGCTTTTATTCCAGAGTACAATCAGACATTAAACTGCATAATTTTCAATAAAAAAACTAGAAAAATTGGGGTGTTCTAAAACTTGACCGGTAGTGTATACATAAATTTGTTTAAATTTGATGTGTTTTATTATAACAGATTGTCATTATCATTAATATTGTATTAATACAGTATAACTTATCGTTATGTGAAATTACTTGTAATTGCTGACGTACATACATTAAAACAGTGCTTCCCACCCTTTATCCTTAAGGCGCTCCTTTTCCATCACCGAGCAGACTGACAACCCCTTGACCAAGGGAAATTTTATGGGTATTTGATGTTATATTCAATTCACAACAATAACAGTTCATCTGATAAGTTGAACAATCAACCATAATAGTGACTGCAATAACTGCAGGACGTTTGTGTGGAAGTAGTGTTTTTGGATGAATTTTGAGCAGATTACTGCCTGTTAATATTGCATCAGAGGTACATTTTCCTGATATTTTCAAGAACATTAAATAGAATTCTCCCTCTATGTGGTTTTTTTTTTTTTGGTTTACTTTTAACAATCTTACATAATTTACAGAGGCTTCTTTTTTGACCAACTGAGCATTTTCTTCTTGATGCTATATATAAATATGTTAGAGTCAGATTGTGAAATCAGTCACTGAAATGACTGGTTTCACAATCTGACCGTAACATATATACTATATTTTGTAAAGTTTGAACCATGCTACATTCCACAGACTGGCTGGTAGTACTGAGGAGGGAACATTAAAACATTGCTATTTATTCTCAAATACAGAACCCCTTTCATTCCAAGTATTATAAATTATTAGCACACAGGTAAAATTAATTACTGACAGTTATTTACGCAGGTAAGAAGGTATCAGCATGAAAGTTCAAGACGATTGGTGAATTTCAAACCATCTTTAATACATTTGCAGCACAACAGCACAATGCAAAAGGTATAATCAAAATTAAAATATCATAAACAAAATATAAAATAAATTATCTTTAGAAAATTAGCTATGCGACTTTTTTAACCTATTCAACTATTAACTATTTATATTTTAATCAAAAGGTCCATTAATGTTAGGAAACGCTCCGCTCTCTCTTTTGATTCCGTGTCTCTCCTCTCCTCCCTCTCCATTCTTTCCCTCTCACTACTGTCCTCTCTTTCAAATCTCTCCCTTTCTCTTCTTTCCTCTCAACTTTCTCTATCTCTTGTTTGTCATCTCTTTCTTCGATCTCTCTCCACCTTCTCTCTTCTCTATCTTGGGCCTGTCTTTCTCGCTCTTCCTGTCTCTCCTCAACCTCCATCAGATAGTGGATGACATCAGCCCTCCTCTTCTTTCCAGCTACTGTTTCTTGCTTCTCCCTGCTCTCAGTGCTCAAAGGTGGTGAGGATACAGCAGCATCCTGGCAGGCTGAGGCAATAAGGACAGGAGGTGTTATAGATGGCCTGTCACCTATTGCCTCATCCATGGCATTGTACCACTTCCATGATGCTGCTGTAGCCTCACCACCCTCAGTGCTAACCCCAGACTGAGGACATTTCAGGTCCTACAACAAAATAACAGCATAAATATTAACTATTAAATACGCTCTCTAGAATTGTCTATTGAGACAACTGTTTTGACCAACTTACTTTATATTTTTGTTTTAAATTTTCCCTTTTTTTTCACCCAGGCAGGGCTCAGCACTCCCTGAAGGCCTGCTTCTTTCACAAACATCCTAGAGCAAACAAAATTATGTTCACAATTTTTACAACAGAGTTTACCAGATGTAAATATTGTAATGTGTTTGATCAAGAACACACAATAAAGAGCAGGGTGCAAGCAAGGTCCAAGTGAAATTTAAGAATTTTTAAGACCTTTTAAGGACCAATTTAAGACGCATTTCACCACTGGAAGGGCTAACTACTTCACGCTTATTTCATGGAATAAATTATATTTGTTAACATTTTTTATTCAGTGGGAATAACTACATAATTTTAACTGACATGAACAATTCATTTAAAAAAAATAGGACCAAGGGTCCTGTAGCTTACCGGCAAGCAGTCTTACAGCGATGATACAAGTTATGAAAATTTCATGTGAAGTTTGACATTTGAATCAATGAAAATCAATGTCAATGTCACTAAATAAAAGTTCACATACATTTATAAGAACTTCTGTAATACAATCCTAAGCTCTTAAGCAGTTTTGGTAATACAAGTCATTAAAAAATGTCAATATGTATTCAATATGTCAATTGTGAACTTTAACAGTCACAGAATTTCAAGTTGTGGTCAGCAAAAGGACTTCATATATGACTTTCTAAATGTCTCTATACAAGCCTTGGCTCAATCTGTGACCATTTTGGTGATACAAGTCATTGTAATTTCACTATGGAGTTTGACCCTCAAAGGTCACTGACAGTCAAGTTGAATATCACCAAATATAAATTCATATTTGACTTCCTAGATGTCAGTAACACAAACTTAGGCTCCATCTGTGACCGTTTTAGTGATACAAGTCATTGAATTTTCACTGGGTCACATTTGACCTTTGAAGGTCAATACGAAGGTCACCAAATGAAAGTTCAAATGTGACTTCCTATATGTCTGTAATTGAAACCTAGACTCCATCTGTGACCGTTTTAGTGAAACAAGTCATTGAATTTTCACTAGGTCACATTTGACCTTTGAAGGTCAATACGAAGATCACCAAATGAAAGTTCATATATGACTTCCCATATGTCCGTATAGGACACCTAGGGCTCTATCTTTCACACTGCCTTACCCGTTGCCACTACCCGCAACCCGTGAATTACGCATTTAGCAGCTTCCACTATCCCTAAACGATATCTTGCGGCCACACTACCCGCTATGCTTTATGTCTAATCCCTTATTTGCGCCTGGAGGTGTGCCCGTGGGCGTGTTTATGCGCTTTCCCTAAAATTGCTATCTTGACCACACACTTTAGGGAAAGCGTAGGCGGTCCTAAAACCACGCGCTACCCGCATTTGGGCTTTCACAAGAGCCCTATGCATTAGCACTCAGCAACGGAAATTTTTTCCAGCGAGAGCGGCATTTCAGAACTCTCTTGCAAATGAAGGTAATTTCGGCGACAAGTATGTACACCTGTTTTTGCAGCACGGTCACGCAACTTGCTGTAAAAAAAATAGACAACTGTCCGATTGGAAAATGTAAACGGACGAAACCACTTGTCACCAGAATTACCTTCATTCGCTGAAGAGTTCTGAAATGCCGCTCTCGCTGGGGAAAAAAAAGTTACGTCGCTGAGTGCCAGTGCATATACCTAATTTTATTTTTCTAAAATGAGATTTTGTTCTATGCTTAATTTCAGACGGAGAGGAGTTGGAAGTGCATGGCGAAATGCTTTTTTTTTTTTTTTTTTGTAGTTTCCATCACAAAAGGGGTAGGCTTGATTTATTTATTTATTTTTTTTTTACTACTTACCAAACATTAAACAATTTGTCAATGTCAAGTAAATAATAATAATAATAATAAATTCATGATTAACTTAACAAAAACAGATCCTCCCCTGACTGGATTTGACCTCATGCACGGGCAATTTAACTTCGTCGACGGAGAAACGTGGCGACCTTCCTCTCTCCATCACGGGTTTCGGTTTGAGGATTTGGGATAGCGCAGCCTGCTCCGAAAGGCAGTGGCACCTGGCACACTGATTGGTTTAACTGGCCTAATGCCCAAACCACGCCTATGCATAATATAACGGGTAGCGCTGGTGTTTTAGGGATATAGGCAGGTGTACAAGATAGCAACTTACGCGGGGGAACGCCTCTTACGCAATGCTAAATCCCCAAATAACGGGTTTAGGGACTCTGGCATAAGATAGGGCCCCTAGACTCCATCTGTGACCATTTTGGCAAGACAAGTCATTGTAATTGTATTATGTCAAGTTTGACCTTCAAATGTCATCAAAAGTCAAGCTGAACGTCACCAAATGAAAGTTCATACATGACGTCCTATACTACTCCAATAGAAACCTACACTCAATCTGTAACAATTTTGCTGATATAAGTCATTGAAATTTCACTGTATCGTTTGGCTGTTCAAGGTCACTGAAGGTCAAGTTCAAGGTCACCCAATGAAACTTCATACATGACTTCCTATATGGCCACAATACAAACCTAAGCTCTATCTGTCATAGTTTTGGTGATAGAAGTCATTGAAATTTCACTATGTGAAGTTTGACCTTTGAAGGTCTCTGAAGGTCAAGTTCAAGGCCTCCAAATGAAAGTTCATGTTTGACTTCCTATACATCTCCAATACAAACCGAAACTATCTGTAACCATTTTGCTGATCTAAGTCATTGAAATTTCACTGTGATGTTTGGGCATTCAAGGTCACTGAAGGTCAAGTTCAATGTCACCCAACGAAACTTCATACATGACTTCCTATATGGCCACAATACAAACCTAAGCTCTATCTGTAATAGTTTTGGTGATAGAAGTCATTGAAATTTCACTATGTGAAGTTCGACCTTCGAAGGTCGCCGAAGGTCAAGTTCAAGGCCATCAAATGAAAGTTCATACATGACTTCCTATAAGTGTTGAATGCACATATGTTCCCAATCTTCAATATATTTTCAAGCCTAGAAACCTTTGAAAATTGTAACATTTTGCTTGACCTCAAGTTTGACCTTTCAAGGTCATCTGAGGTCAACTTTAACACAGCCAAAATATAGGTCATATATTACTTCCTATATGTCAGTAATACAAACTTAATTTCTATCTGCAACCATTTAGCTTCCACAGGCGATTTGGCCCATTCTCCATAAGACCCAATGTTAAAGTACAGCGCCCCCACTAGACCCACTTCCGTCGATTCAATCAAAATGCTTTTCGCACTGTACATAAAGTGTATCAAGGTGAGTTGATTGCCAGATTTAGAAAAAGTTATCAGACAGTTTTTGAGAAATAATTTTTTTTAAATTTCAAGCCATATCTAACATTGTTAATATATTCCCTGACCTCAAGTTTGACCTTTCAAAGTCATCTGAGGTCAATTTTAACATAGCCAATGTATAGGTCATGTATGACTTCCTATATGTCGATAATACAAACTTTATCTCTATCTGCAACCATTTGGCCTCCACAGGCCATCTTGATATTCATAAAGTACAGCGCCCCCAATTGACCCACTTCCGTCGATTCAATCAAAATGGCGCTTGCACTGTACATTGATGGTACCAAGGTAGGTTTATTGCCTGATTTAAAAAAAAAATTATCACTCAGTTTTTGAGAAATCATTTTTTTAAATTTCTCAGTCCTATCTTTAACATTGGAGCCAAAATTTCAAGGGCCCATAAAACGGACAAAAATGATTCAATCAAAAATCCGAGAAAACTGTCTGGAGATATGGTGTAGTAATATGTTATTGCAAATTTACAGGAAAATTCATCAGGCCAAAAAAAAAGATAAAAAATGTTCCGGACGCCGGACGCCACAGCACGACAACAGCTTATTGGCCCATAGGTCCGGAAAGCTAAAAATAGAACTCAAATAATTGCTGGTTATCGTTAGCGGTTCGTCGGCGATAACCTCACCTTTCAATGTTGAAATGCCTAATCCTCTTGCAGTTTACTTTGCCTGATTAGCAACAGTTGCTTAGACTAATCGGTGGCTGACCATTAAATTTATTTTTAATAGCACTGTCGTACACTACATCACAAAGTTTTCTTCTGCGCATAAATGACGACTCAAAATTTCCATAAGCCGTAATAAATTCTGAAGTCATGAAACATTAGCTCATGAAATGGCTCAGATTTGCGTAAAATGGTTTTGCGAGGCTCATTAAGCAATTCGATAGAACAATAAGTTAAATACTTTGAATATAGTCGCGGCTAAAGGGCACTGCAAAGCACGACGCACAGTGGACTGACTGTGTAGTACTCGGAATAAATGGAAAAAAATCCAAGAGAGATGTAAGTTTGACATTTTTTTGCGGTCATTGCTATCCTCTCAGTGTCACATCAATTCTATAAACATAGCTAGTGAATAGGCAATCGCCTTGCCATTAGCATTTCTTAATCATGACAGGCCATGGATTGGTCTTGGTTGCTCAGTCAATAAATAGTTTGATTGTTAATCAGGCGAAGTTGATCGCAAACATCTTAAGAGCAATTATGCGGCAAAGGGTGATGTTACTGAAGGTCTTCTTAATATCTACGCCACTGCTGTTTATACAGAAGATGAAAAATGTTCATAATTTACCGTGACAGAGACAAAACAATAAGCTCGAAAGGCTTGCAGAAAGCTTACTCGAAACCTTTGATAGCAGCATTGCGTTTGCCTGTGAACAAGCAGTCGTTGGCAGCTCTCCAACGTATGAGTTTTTCCGTCAGCTCATCTGTCCCTGACGAAGAAACATAAACGCAAATATTAAATGAGAAAATTATCAATACGCAGACAAAATTAATAATCACAATTATCGATTTTGAACTTGATTGGTCAAACCATATGGCTGCCATTGCAGCCATCTTGAAATCCTATGACATGCAAATCCTATGACTGAATTTCACTCCAAGTAACATCACTCAAATTTTGTGGGTTGATTGGTCTTGCATCAGGGACAGAACCTATCAGTTTGGAATGTGCTGCATCAAACAATATGGCCGTCATGGGAGCCATCTTGAAATACTAAGTTGCAGATACCTTAAATTTCTTATGAGCCATGTTCACGCAGCAAGATTTCGACTGTGCTGCCTTGGCAGAGGTTTGCACTCTTGGAGTGCCTCTAGTTAATTATTAAATCATTGATACCAGTTATTTCAGTTCTTATTTGAATTTATATATTTTTGGTCATTATAGTAGTTTTTTGAGACTGCTTAATAAATTGCAATTTTCTTGCGGGAATCCTGCAGCTGGATTATTAAGACAAACATATCTTAACTACCCATCCTGGCCATTTTATAGAGATACTTTTCAAAAGCCAGCATCCAAGATAGTATGGGCTGCATTAGTGCACATGGCATGGGTAACTTGCACATCTCTGAGGACAGCATTAATGCTGAGCAATGTGTACAGGTTCTGGAGCAAAATATACAGTCATCTGCTTATTTCAGCAAGAGAATGTCAAACCACATTGTGTGCTTATTGCAACATCGTGGGTCCGAGACTGAGCACAATCTTTGGTAATCCCTAGGGCTGACGTCTGCTGGTCGATTGGTCGGATGGTTGGTCGACAAGCCCTCATCCGGCCAAATTCTTATTGGTCAAACAATCGCTGACATCAGTTTCACACGGGACGAAAATGACTTCCGGATTAATCCATTATTATGGGGGTGGAAGGGGCATAACCAGGCTGTAAAATTGATTATAAATTAAAATAATAATAATAATAAAAACCCAAAGTATTACTATTACAAATTCTGACAAATTTACAACTGCACTAATGCCCTTTTATCTTTACTTTACATCATTACCTATTGTAACATTTTGCTAAAGTCTCACATTCAGGCGCTAGGGCAAAATACGCTGCAATATTCCCACGCTTGGATGCTGACGTTTCCAAAAAAAATCGCCAATAAAATATGCATAGCCGCTGCCCTACGCCTTCTGCAGGCCGCGCGGAACGTGAAAAAAAAGTTCAAGAACTCTAACCTTTCTGTACCGATGCAAAGTTGTGGCAAAGTTCCGAAAACGTTATCAAATCTCTCTGCAGAAAGTTTGCCATTGACTGACTGACACAGCATAGATCAAATGTGACCCCGCCTGTGAAAACCCGGGGAAAGTCGGTTTTTGGCAATGTACAGTTTTTTTTTTTTTTTTAAACAAAGTCATTCTACACCACGTAAGGAATATTCTGTGAAAAAATTCTATGACTGAATGGACTGAATAGCAAAATGAGCCGCTTTTGAACTAGGTTTTCGAATAGTTATGAATGTTAATTCTCACTCAGTTTTTTGTAGATGCTTTATGAGACACTCAACTTTGATATTTTACTTGAATTTTCGCTATGTCAATACAAGTTTCCAGAGGCTTTAAACCATTGTCATAAAAATACATATGCTAGGTAAGGGACTAAAAGAATCCCTTCAAAAAACACAACCGGCAGAAACATGCAGTTGACCCAAAACAGACATTTTGAAGATGCTCCTAAAATGCTCCTAGTACCAGGGATAATCACTGCTTAATTCCTTCAGATAATTCCATCATTGTGAAACACGTTTCTGGGGATGATAGTGAGTTTCCGTCTGTACAGATGATCGATGCAGATCACAAAGAACAGTCAACCCTTGAACAGTTTACTCCAAGACTTCGTTTAGCCTGCCTGTATGATGGCAACTGGTGGCTGGCAGTTGTCTTGGATACATCCAAAGAATATCAGGATGTCAATGTTAAATTCATGCACCCTGATGGACCAACGCAGAAGTTTCAATGGTCCCAGAATAAAGATGACATTTGTCATGTTCCCCTGAACCATTTGTTGATCATCTCTGCATCAAGTACTGCAGAATCTGGAAGGCAGTACACTCTTTCTGATTATTAGTTTGACAGAATCACCATGTGGTTTAGAAACCAGCCACTCTTGTAATGGTACTGGTAAGAATTAAAGCAGCTTTGAAGCAGCTTTTTATTATGAAAATTCATAATTTTCAATATCACGTGTGTTGGGGTTGGGGTTATCTGTGTACACTTCTTCCATTTAAAAAAAAAGGTAATATTGAGATAAAACTGAATATTTTTACAGAGCATATTTTGGGGGAGGAGGACCTGAAAAAAATTTACTTTGTACACTTAATTGTGTACGAACCCTAAAAGGGGTCAATTTCTCGATGAATATTGAAGAAAATGACAAATTTTTTTAATGAAGGCATGTTCATTCCATAATGCAATTTATTTTGGTGGCAGTGCACATTAAGAGCTTTCAGTAAATATAGGTTTCATTGAAATTGAAGGATACCCACATCCTGAAAAAGGGGGTTGAAAAGGGGTCACCCCCACAGGGGGCTAAAATAAGGGTCAATATTACCAAAGAACTATAAATGCTACAGGATTTTAATTGGTGGTTAAAGAAAGCTCTTTACCATTACTAATAGATGATATTACCACAAATCCACATGTCATCAGAAGGGTGTGAAAATGGTACCCTTATATGTGTATGTTTTGATACCGGTGTGTAAAAGTAGCATTTTTGGGAGCCTATAAAACCGCAATAAAAGGGTTAAAACTACTTTGATTGGCAATAAAGGGTAGTACATTGCATAGAGAACAAGTCCTGAAAAATCATCGGGTTAAATTTTTTACTTCCAGAGATAAAGCCTGTTATAAATGGAAAAAATGCAAATTTCGCCAACTAGGGTGCCATGGCCACTTTTTTCACCCCCCCGATAATGGAAACTAGTGGGTCGATAAAGCTAAAACTTGGTATTTTTTCATTTGGCACCCAAAGCAACATTCTATTAATGTTGGAAGAAAATTCATGACTATGTCTATGGAACTTGTCTGAAAATTGGTTGATTTCATATGGAATGACCCAATAATAATAATAATGATGAAAAAAATCAACTCAGTCGTTCCGCTGAATTCCATCTCCCATTCTAGGATTTTTTAGCTGTGTAACCTAATTTATTTTAAGATTGCACTTAATCCTAATATTTTCAGCTTTCCAAATAATTGGTTGCATTTGCAGGGAAGCATAGTTGCGCACTAGTTGCTGCGCCAAGCAATAATAATTATTTTATTAAATTACCAACACTTCTTTCGTCAAAGTGTTGGTACTTGAATAATCGAGTAAATTGGTTGGCATGAAGGCATGGCACACATTTAAAATCATTTCATATGCATGCCATGTGTCAAACCTTCAAGGTAGCAAAGTCATTCCATGAGGTCTTTACAGTCTAGCTGAAACATCAATTATCCAATTAAACAAAATCTAAACCTTATCTTCATATCACCTTTGGCAGCATTTACTGCATTATGTTCTACTTAAAGATGAAATTTTGCGAAATTTCAATTAACTACCGTCCAATCTCATACTGTAGCCTTCCTCGTGTAGCCTGGAATCCTTACTTATGAAGTGCTGGTCGCCCCCAACGGTCACTGACTGATCAGTCTGGCCTCAGTCGTATAGCCAGCGTTTAGCGCTTACGTCACTAATGAAGTGAATATATGAATATTCATGTTTTCTGCTCTTGGCTGATTGGGCGACCTTTTGGCGAGAACCACCAATCGAATATGAGTTAGCTGGCCAGCAACGGCATTCGTGAATGTTATTTGACATGAGCTTAAAAATTAGATTGTGGCTTGCTTGCGTTTACTCTTGGAGTGGTTGTTAGGTTTTGAACAGGATAATGTTTAGCCATATCTGCATTTTGTTTATTTCAGTGGGATTCCCCGGTTTAATGAAGGCTAAATTAAATAATACTCAAATTACATAACGTATTTCACTGTAATTGGCATTAGCTATAGCTTGAAGGGCATGATTCCATCAGCTAGATTAAAGTGATACTCCACTCAAAAACTATAATTTGTATATCAATTACTCACCATTAAATGTCTTGAACGGACGAAGTTGTTCTTCACCTGGCACAACTTTATGGCCACTGGAGTGTTTTGAAAAATTATCCAAATTCCTTTTTTGCTGGAAGCAAATGGGGTCACCCAGTAGCAATGGGAGAACTCCACAAAACGTCCGTTGACAAACTTTCAAACCATCGTCCAACGCATTGTCCAGTATAATCCAAGTCTGCTTTGTCCACACGTATCCTCACAACTCTAGAAACGCGGTTATTTTTCGCTAAAAATAATAAAATACCACATTTATGCTTCAAGTAAGCTCGCGCATTCAACGAAGTCCCGCCTCCCGGCTCGTTCATTGCCTAGAGACTCTGCTGCCACTCAGATGAATACTCTTATAAACACGAGCCGGGAGGCGGGACTTCCGTTGAATGCAGAACTGTGGTATTTTATTCATTTTTAAGTCTGTCTAAAGGGGCCCTTGCGACTGTGAGCCAATCACAGATCTCGCATGGATTTTGTGCGAATATTTGAAAGTCAAACCCTGGTCAACCGACTGAGGCCAGACATACAAGCAAGTGACCGTTGGGAGCGACCAAAGCTTGATATGGATGAATTCCAGGCTATTCCTCGTGGATGCAAAGCCGATCGTACACAAGTGCAGGAAAGAAAAAAAATTTTTACAAGCTGCAGGAATTTAGAAGCTCTGTAAGACATTGACATTTTATGTTAGCTCTACCATTAATGTGGACAGCAAAATGCTCTATAATTGTTGCAATGAACAATAATGCAAGATGAGGGGAAAAGGATACTGATTGATCATCACAACTGAACAAATTAACGTTTCGTTTGTAAAAAGGGAATGTGAATGGGTTTGGAGATGTAATTTGCTTAAAGGCGAGGTGAGAGCAGCTCCAGGATCCCTCCAATGACAACTCTGGAGTGGAAGAGGATTTATTAAACATTGATAAATTGAAATCCTAAGAATACTACTTCCAACAAATGAGATAATTTGTTTTTATTGTCATATATATAACTTAAAGATGATAGTCTCGTATGTTGGAGTCTGAAATATTAGTAAATTTGCAGGACATATGTAGTAATTATACAATTTACTTTAGAACGCCATTGCAGTCGGATCGCTTTAGTCTCAAGTTCGACTGTGAAGGGGTCTTCATTATCACCGGGTTTGGGTGCAATTTTGCGACCAGTGTTTCCGCCTCTGGTCGTCAAATGTCAGAAGATCAACTAATGTGTCAATTTTGTTTATTTTCCACACCCTTCACTAACCACTATAAATAATCTCAGCGCACTCCCGCAACCCGCTTAGTTCTAGTGGCATGGACATTGAAACCAAGTGAGTGGATACATAGCTATGTTAGCAAGTTCGCAATCCTGTTCATTGAGCATGTTTATGTGGGGTGTTGTTTGAGACATTAGTAACGTGACTGTAGGTGACATACATACTTCAAATTGGACAACTGAAAAATCCGTAAACCGACCATTGCATTGGACTGGATCATGTGAGATTTACAATTCTGCTTTTCTTTCATTTTCCCCACCAATCCAAAGTTGGTTGTGATATTTTAGCTGCGTCTGAAACCCAAATCTACGCTAATGGTCCTGCGTGTCCCGAACGTAGTTACTGAGAGGCATCGATGACAAATGAAAATTGGGGGGAAATCTGTTCATGAAATTATTTTTCATGGGTACATTCAGGACTGCAGACAACAGACAATATGAAAATGATGATGTGACCATGGGAGTTTCTCTCATTTGGGCTTGTTTATGTTGACATATAAAACCAACACAGACAGGAGAGATGGAAGGAGCGGGGAGAATTTAATTGCAAAACTGGACTCCTTCTAATTAATATGTACTCTGATTGATCCATGGCAGTAAATTTATAGATATAAAGGGGTGAAAAACAGCAGTCAATTACTGTGGTGCATGAATAACCTAATCCGTTTTCCAAACCTCTCCTGGCGTACGCCTTGTCCTGCTTTAGATCTCTCCCTGCTCCAGCCCAGGTGATTCAAATGATTCGCTTATTATCAAGCAGCTTCTGGGGTTAATTATGACCTGATCATTTCAGTCACCTGTGCTGGAGCAGGGAGAGATTTAAAGCATGCAGGACAAGGATTACGCCAGGGGAGGTTTGGGAAACACTGTCCTTATCTAATTGAGGTTTTGGACTCCTGCAGTGGCAAATGAATCAGTGACAGCAGGGTTGATAATATTCAACCCCTACCCCCACCCCTCGTTCCCGTCACTGTGTGTGAGCGTGTGTGCATGTGCGTTTGCACTTATGCATTTGCATGTGATATTGGAATCTGAAAAAGACCAAATTAGCATTCTTGTGTGCTCATGTGTGTGTTTGCGTGTGAACAGTAGCAGTGCCCCATGGAGTCCCAGCTATTGTACTGTATTGGAAATTGCTTTTTTTCCCCCGTAAAATTTATTTTTTCAATGTCACACTGGAACTGAAGAATCCAATAGCTTCCAATTAGTGGAATTATGGACATGTAGTCACCTAAACTAACCATCTATTAAATAATGAAGAATTCAAAGAGATGAATGTATATTCAGTCAAACCTGTTTTGTGCTATTTTTGGGTTAAATTCTAGGGGGGAAAAAATTGTGTTTACACACCAAATTAGCAAAGTGTTGATTCACCACAGTCTGAAATTTCATCAATTAAACTTGCTGTGCTGGTGGTTAATTAGCGGATCTTAGACGAGTGAGTGTGTGATAGTTGTGACATGATTTGAGTAAAAAATTACTCAAAATTTACTCAGCGAGTTTCATAACTTCCTGATGACACAATCAAAAGGTAAAGATTCTGTTTATAGCTGAATGGTGTAATTTAATACAGAACAAATGTAATTTTTGTTCACGCCCACTGAATGTTAGCATTGAGCTAAATCCATTGCTCTGCTAATATAGCCAGTCAATGAGTCACAAACATTTGCGGCTGAACTAGCAATGGTTTGTTGATTCAGTTTACTGATAGCTAGCTAAGGTAAGCTCGCTAGCTAACAAACCAATGTTACACAATTTCTGAGACTTATCATCATCTATGCACCAAAGTACTGCTATAGCCACCCATGGTGTTTGCTAGTTTCGTTTCACTGCATGTGTTTCATTTAGCTGAGATGGATTATTTATTATATGTGACCCGGCGTGGTAAAAGGTACCTCTGAGCGGCGATCATGCTATTGAGAAAAACGGAATTTAAAACCCGCCACGTGGACTGTGTTTACTTCTGCATTTGGAAAACTGCTTCTGATCCATGGGATTTAGCTCCATATACGTCAGGTGGAATCCCCTCAGTGTCTCAATAAATTTCCATTTCAATACTGCAGAAAATTGGCTATTATTCAGTGGCGGAGCTAGAACTGGGAACGGGGGGGCACAGACACATCCCTTTTTCACAACAATTAGTCCTGGCTAGTTCTCAAACATTTTCCTTGATTGACGCGTTTTCCGATTATCATAATTGGCAGCTGAAGACACGGTTTCTCTCCATATGTGATTTAACAGCGATGAAATCATGGGCTAAATTCAGTACAGAAAAATAATTTACTTATTAATAGGCTAATGCTTCGCATTGATTGAACTGGTCCGCATTCCAATGACATATCGCCTTTCACTCTTGGCATTGCGTGGGTTGATAAAAAAAAGTGGCACTCAGCAGCTAAATAGGCTATAAAAAGCGTGCAGCTCAAGCTATTTGTGTGAGAGTTGACAGGTATGCGATTTTGAATAACGTTAATTTAAATACAGCAAATACGCGTCCAGATGAATTTCTGGAAGAGGAAGGTCCACTCTATAAAAAATACCATAAAACTGAATTTTGAAAATTTTGACCCTGCCAGCCTTTTTTCATGGCTGGTCACATATAATCTAGAGTTTGGAAGTTTTTACTGATTTGAGATTTATTTAACTCTGTAATTCATCACAGGGCAGTGCAGATCAGCAGTTCATTAGTAAGAGCCCATCTACTTTTAATTAATTTTTCAACATTCGCAGAAGAAATCCTGACTGGAAACGCACACAAAGCGCTTAAACTCACAAAATTTCATTGAATGTAGATATGCTTGGCAAAGGTGGTTGGGCTTGTGTATTAAATAAGCCATAATGCAATTTAAGAGGGTGGAAACAGTTAAACCACTAATAAGATGACACACATTCACTGTTGGTGGGAGCTTATCCATTATGGTTCTGATGACATCGCATGGCCGTCAGCATGAAACACAATACACATTGAGGGGGACCTGTACCACTCTTTTTCATATGTCCCATTTAAAATGCAAAAAGAGGCCGATGGACTGGTTAAACTAAATTTGAAACACCTGAAATATGTTACATCATTGTACATGAAATATATTCTTCAACAATTGCTAAGGACCAAAGTATTTTTGTAAAATATTTATTGACTTATTTGTTGTGACACTCCATGCATTTAGAACAGAAAACCAGTGAATATTTCGGCAAAGTTCTCGAACAATTTCAACTGTCTGATACCCATAATTCCCCAGGTAAGCCAGCGAACAAAAGGGTACCAAACCGTGACGTCTGAGAATGACATGGGAATCTCAAAAGGTAAATCAGTCACTGATGTCAGTAATGTGTATGGGACCCCCTGGCATGAATCACAGCTTGACAACGAGCGGGCATGCTGGCAATTAGAGTTTGAATGTCATTATGAGGGATCCTGTTCCAGCCCTCAACAAGGGCATCGCCATCGCCTGCAAGGTCCCTAGTTGTAGTGGACGGTCAGACAGGCCCACCTGAAGCATGTTCCACACGTGTTTGATAGGATTGAGATCCGGGGAACGCGCTGGCCAGTCCATCCGTTCAATTGTTTCGCGTGCAAGGTACTCTTCAACAATCCTTGCCTGATGTGGCCTGGCATTATCATCCATAAGAGTGAAGGTATCCCCAACACGGGGCAAAATTTGCATTTAATTTGGCTAGAGTTATCCAGTTGAACCAAAGTCCCCCGGGATTTTCTGACAGATCTTCTGTAGCCTGCCGTCAAAGGCGTTGAAGCCTCACTTTTTATGCATAACTGCTCTCAACCTGTTCCTATTTATGATTGCCTGATTAACAATCAAACAGTTTTTTGAACGAAATAATCGAGAGCACAATATATTGATTGAAATTATTGCCCTAATGGGATCTATCTTGGGGCCATCCTCAGTGTAATGCCACGCCTCCAGTGCCCTCAATCATCAGCCTGTTAAGACCCGGCCTGCATTCCACGTTTGACTGCATCTGTTCCTCACTGTGTCTCGTTGCCAGAAAGCCACCTTATGGGATCTATCTTGGGGCCATCCTCAGTGTAAATGTTACACCCTGCAACGGGGAAATGTGAATAAACACGCTCAGACACGATGCTCTCATTCATGCTGCTTCAGGGAGAATGTACTATTTACAGAATCATTGAAAAAGGTACAAAATTCCTTTAAATGTGACATATTACAACAGCAGTATTTTCTTTCTTTACATTATAAACTCAGTTTTCTAACATAGATTTCTTTTTCTTCTTTCAGGTTTCTTTTGCAGGAAAGTAAACAAGTACAACAACATTTTTTTTCTTTTGCAGGTAAGTAAACAAGTATAATGACTTTTTTTCTTTTTCAGGAAAAACGTACATCAGGTAAGTATTCATGAATATACTCCATAAATCATGAAACATAAACTTACATTATCAAACTCCAAAGCACTGCAAATAAAACAGCGTTATGTCTCTCCTGTGTACTTTTTTTCTGTGTTCCATATCATATTTACATATTGAAGTACTGCGGCACACATTGTCTTTAAAACGCATAACCAAAATGAAAATTTCTCACACACATAAACATTCGCAATCTTAATGCTTCAAATGCACGTCTTACTGAGCTGAACACAATCAAACCGTACACAATATATGCCGTAGCTGAGCTGACCGCATGTCATTAGGCTAGCTACTACCAAACCGGAGTTCAATTAGCTGCTGCAAACCCGGAGATTAACTAGCTACCTAGCTGCTAAATGGCGTATCAATTAACAGTCAAAAGATATAAAAATAGGCTTCCATAACACCAAAACTCGGGTAAATATGCTAATGAAATATTCACAAAACAGGCGAGGAAACATATAGCAAAAGTCAGGAGAATAAATGTTCATTTCGTACCTGAAACGGGGGAAATGTGAATAAACACGCTCAGACACGATGCTCTCATTCATGCTGCTTCAGGGAGAATGAGGCATTGTGCAAAGAGCTCCCCCTTCCCAACTTTGCAGGCACGACCAATCAATCATAGACTTCGCCTATCAAGGGGCAACAAGTCGATCATGAATAAATCGTGGATAAAGTCACATACATACAGGGAGGTATTTTCTCATTAACTGTTTTCTAAACATCTTTAAATCCCGCAAGGGATTTTTACATTTTTTCTTCACCCCTTTTTGACCACTTTCTCTACATGACTTCATTGTTATGGGACATTTTCACATTTTTAGCCATGAACTATTAAGAATTAATTTTCTTGTCTCTGTATCCATTTTTAATCACATTTTAAATGACTTTTCAAATGTACAATGGATTTATCCACCTAATTCCCACGTCCCATGATCCCTTGTGCGAATATTGGGCGTAACTTCCGCTGCATCCTGTCACTGAACTGTTTACTATGGTAGCGGCTCACGCGAATCCTCTTTTTTAAGCGATTGGAAAATAATCTATGAGGGAACATCACCTTTTAGCCCTCAGACGGGATAACGTTACGGTACCGCTGCCTTCTACCATTGAAGAATGGGAGAACGACCTGAAGCAGTGGCCACACTAGCGCATTTGGCTACATTAGCTACTCCGTTGCCACAGACTGCGAAGCTATGAACAATCTACAAAGCTCTGAAGCGTATGCAGTACTTCCACAGCAACAAGGTCAGTCGTGTTTTGTTAAAGGAGGTAGTATACGACCTTATGTACCTTAAAACAGATATAAAAGTACTTTCTGAGAATATTTATGAAGGAAATACCATATTTCAGTGGTAAATATTGCTCTACATATGAAACGTAATGGATTGTTATACAGAGTAAATTAAGCCATCCGACAGTACGAGTCAAATTAGCTCTACTCCAGCCAAATACATTATACGGTATTAAGTTGCTAGCTAATCCAATACTATAACATGTAAAACACAGTGAATCAGTTTTTCCCATACTTTTAATTTTAGTGAAATGAGGTTTTGGAGTGCAAGACTATTGTTTGGAACAGAGTAGGCTATTTTCAAATTGTAGTAGACTATTGCTACTTCTACAGCCTCATCTTAAACTGTACAGGATGAAACGTTAGTTACACTGACTGGCATTACCGGACGAATACAACAATTTTATGTCCTCCCTACACGTGAAATCATACCTTGTGCTCTCCTGGCACTGCTGTCAAAATTCTTCTGAGGACCCGGCGTCTCGTCTGCGGTGGTCTGTCTGAGCCTAGCCATAAAGTAGGAATCGTTGTTTGTCGACATAATGAAATGAGCACCTAATGTTTTCGGGGGTCTTTTCAAATTCAGGTTTTTCAGCCAAATTCTGGCTTCCTCTTCTGTAGGTAGGCGAAGGAAACCGTTTCGCTGAACACAAGGACAATCCCCTATGTTCTGGGTGCGGGTTCAAAACACTGTTGATCAAACCATAAATTTAGCTTCCTCTGGTTGTTAGTTCAGCCTCTAACAGCACAATAGGTGCCGGAGCTCTGAAGGGACATTTTAAGAAAAGCAAGTTAATAAGTTTAAAAAACGAGCTGTAATCGCTAAGATAACTGAAAGAAACGCCGCTGTTCTTGACTAGCCACTCACTAAAAACTACTTCCGCCGGAAGTTGCACCCAACATCATATCTACAGTAGCGCCCTCAGGAATAAGGTGGATAGGTTTACATTAACAATCAGCTTCCTGATAAAAATCAACCCATCACATGCCACGCCTCCAGTGCCCTCAATCATCGGCCTGTTAAGACCCGGCCCACATCCCACGTTCGACTGCATCTGTTCCTCATTGTGTCTCATTGCCAGTAACCCATTAATTGCACTATATAAGCTGATGCTCCGCACTTAGTGCGAAGTCCTGTAAGCCTGTTGTAAAACTCTCGTCTTGTGTTAATAGTTCATGTGACAGACCGAATCTGACTACCAAATTGGTGAATAAATCCCACCAACATTTTTGGTAAGCTCGGTGTCTAAAGTGTCCAAAAACATACCTTGGACATTTCAGATCATCTTAAAAAATGGCAGCCGCTTTTCATCCCAAAACTGAAAAGACAAGAAAACGCATGTAAGTCCTCTTTCTGTTGCTCAATTGCCACATAATTAGTCTCATTTTATTTGGAATAAAGTTTCCAACACAAAGGCATGTGTTTTATGATATTTTGGTTCTACAGTATGTTCCAAAATGGGTGTGTTTTTTAATTTTTTTTCACAACAACGTATCAATAAGTTTGTTACCAGTTAATAATCAAGATACTATTCACGTTTCTTTCCTGGAATATTAAATGTGATCTAAAAGGGACCCACGAAGGTGATTAAGTTTCCTTATTTCCTCATGAAGGATGGTAATTAGCATAGTTTTCGAGCTATGTGTATTTCAACGTATCACATCAATTACTGTCATATACGGCTGATGTTTGCAAGAAGCAAGAGTGTAGGAATACAAAACCGAATATTTCTATTTTTGAAATGACTTGTCCTGTCTGAAAAGGTCCCTTGTACTAAGCAGATGGTGCAGGAAAAGAAAGTGCCATAGGGCTCTAAATTCATAGACCAGGCGCAGGCGCGGCGAACGGGGGGCGCGCCGCGCCAACGAGGCCTATCCAGGCGTATTTTGCAATTTCGTGTCCGGTGCAGACCAGCGCAAGTACTCCTCTGTCCCGCCTCTGTCCCTCCTGCCGGCGCAAGTGGCAAAGAGGGAGGAGATAAGGCCTGAGTGGGTTTAACACAGCCGAGTCAAATCTTCACCAATCAAATGAGCTCCTCTCCTTACCTTTAAAATTGGAATAAAGAAGCCTCTGTTCTATATCTGCATGATGCGTTAATGTTGCATTTTACTTTGCTGCTTCTGGCATGTTTTCTGCTCTGCTTACGTCTATATTAAGCATTACGAATATGAGTTAGCTGGCTAGCTAGGGCATTCGCGAATTATTACCACTAGCGAACTTGAATGGAATTTCAAAACGAAACTACGTCAGATCATTCAAACTTATGAAGTTGGAATGAAATACGACAGTTGATCATTTATTTCTTCTGCCTGCATCATTGGGAAGAGAAACCATGGATAGCGTGTTCCTATTATTACACCCTGTTGCTGCGTAAAATTTTGGGATTAAAATGCATGGACAACAATACAAGACACATTACGCATTTATTTTCAATATGTGATCTCAGCTCAGTACGAGATCATAGCAATCAGGCTGTATTGCTTTCCCCCACTAAAAACGATAAAACCTAAGTGACAATAATAGTATTAAGCCGCTTGCACACTGGACGTGAAACAAATTTTTCGCACTACAGATTACGTTCAAAGTCGTCTTTGCATTGACTTTGAATGTAATGAGTCGTGCGAAATATTCGTTTCGCGTCCGGTGTGAAAGCAGCTGAAGGGCACATACCCACATAGCCTACACACGTACTCACGCGCCCACATGTACACATCTCTCTCTCTCTGATCTGACATCGGGACAATCGATATTGATACCATAATTTATGTGCTAATTCAGATAGTTACATTAAATAGTGGTTGCTGTAATTATTTATTGCATTAAAATGTGCCTTACATTCTGGAAACCTGCCTGTGAGGTTTCGGTGACGTGTGCGCACTGTGCGCCGGTCAGCCAAATTACCACTGCAAAGAAAGTAAACCAGGTTGGAGCTGGCGAGCTTTCTGCGCAACTTCAGCGGAGACTTTTGCTTTGTCACTGCGTCTTGATGAATATGTGACACCTCCCCCTACTACGCCGCCACACCCATCTCGGCACACGTCCGTCTACCAAATTGCCAAAGTGGCTGCGCACGGTGTTGCACCGCACAAAATTACCACTGCGCGGGCTGCACCATACGAAATTGCCACTGCGTGAGCTGCGTTACGCTACGCCACGCTGCGCCACCCTGCGCCAAGAAATTAGAGCCCATAATGTTCACCCTTCAACGCCTACATTCCGTAAACCACAAACAAACTGTCAAGTACAATTAGTCCAATCTGCCAGTTCTAGCTCTGAGAATCATTGTCATTCTCATCAGTGTCATAATCAAGAACCACATCAATTTTGTCATCCTTCTGCATGTTTTCACAGGCTGTCAATTTTCATGACGGGGTACATTTCAGGTCACTCTTGTAACATGGGCAAATGTCCGGCTTGCAGGATCTCGCACACTTGCAGCTAAGCAGTGCAAGAACAGTATCAGGAGCTGGTGATCAACTTATCCAGGAGACTGAAATCTGACCATCATTGTCTGCAATCCATCCATGTCCATCAGTTGCTTGTGGTATTTGGGCTGAATTCTAGAGGCTTCGGTGCCAAATCGCTGCTTAGAAATTTGCTCGTTTATTGTGCTGAAGCAGGGCGTTCTTGCAAGGAGGCTTTGAGCAAACAGTTCATATCTGAATGCATTAACTGCGTTGCTCTTTGAGTGACGGGAATACATTTTGCATGTAAACTCTTCAATAACAGCGAACATTATGTCTGAAACAATCCACTCTTTACCGAGCAATGCAAATGTTTCACGAAAAACATCATTTGTATGGACCAGATTTAGAGCATTTATTTTACCCTGCCCAGCGAATGCACTCACTGTGTCACATCCTGACCAGGCACCGACTCCAATTAAGGTCGCACAGACACCTCTGCCAATTATGCATGCCAGTCTGGGTACATCTATGAGCCGTACCTTGTTCTTCTTGCCTCGTCTCAAAAGTAAACCAATTTCTGGTGGCAGGCAAAGGAGTATCGCAAACACATCTGTGTCCTCCGAAATCACAGTTACGTGCTTGTTTGAACCTGCAGCATGTTTTGCATGCAGTGCCAATCGGGTATCAGCTTCCTCCTGTGTGGAGTATAATTCCTGCACTTCCTGTACCGTTTCCCTCGTTATCCGAAAGCACAGTTCACCAGAGGTAACATTTAATGTTGTACCACTAAGCTTTCTTCTCACAGCCTCTTCTCTCCAGCTTTCTGCAAGAAACTTTGTCAACTGTTCTTGCTTTCATAATTTGAAAGCAGTCTTTTCCAATGGTTTATCCTATGCCCTGCCTTTATTTCATGGAAAACTATGCTATCCTTTGACCCACAAAGTATTCTTTCAGCTGATTTTATTGACTGGTCTGTGTAAACGTTGAAGACCTCATCAATGCGTTGACTCTCATTATCATCTTTGAGGACAAGGTTCAAAACTTGCTGGGATAGTTCACCAAATGTCAGGTTTTCTTCATGTACCTTTTGCACTCTGCCCATGACATCAACAATTGTGGCTTTCGGACTCTTTGGTAGATCTACAAAGACAACTTTCTTTTCAAGGTGAGTACTGAGCTTTGCTTTGACTACTTTTCTCAGCGTTGCGTCCGCACTTACAAGGACCCAAGGCTTAGGACCTAAAGGATAACAAAGAACATCTCGCATGTCTAGTTTACGATTCTGGGCTTTAAGGAGCATGTGACCAAATAGACAGTTGTCTGCTTTGAGAACTATCTCTTTGTCTGTACCTTTTACCACTTTCTCTTTCTTCAGGTCACTGAAGGTCTTCAGTTTAACTTTCCAGATGGGTTTGAAAAACCCAGGGCCCTTCTCCAAGTTATTGGCATGTACAGCATACGCAGCTTCACCCTTTTCTTTTGCCTTCAATAAATCTGAAGCCAAATCAGGTGGTGCCTGTGGGCCTGTGGAAATGCTAATTAAGTCAGATGGATCAGTGGAAAATGGATTTGTCCATGTACTCTCAAGCATTTCGACAACTGCCTCCACATCTCTCTCGTCTCTTTGTATTCCGGAATTCTAGAGATCTGCGTGACTAAACTTTGCTTTCTGTAATGCGATCATATCCCTTAGTCTTCTCAGAGCCTCTGCTCTGTGCTCTGCTGTAAGATAATATTGTGACACTGCCTCTGGTTTCAGGCTGTACCGCCTTGTTCCACCACTCGTCTGGGTGTCTTTGTTGACAGTTTCCTCTAGGGTTTAGTCAACTGCCAGCCGACCAAAGGGGTTTTCACCTCGGGATGGCACGGAAAAACCTCCGGTCAAGAGATACTGGTAAATTTGTGGAGCGGTTTCCTCCAGGGCCAACATTTGTGAGCAGCATACGGGGAGGTATTCGGCATAGTTTGTCTTGTCTGCAGCAAAGCACCAGGGTATCATCTGTCTAATGTTTGCCAGATGGAGATTCCAGTTGGCCTCCTGATCTGCTCGTAGAAGTCCAAGCAGAATCTCTACTAAGTCAACACACATCACCTAAAAGGAGGCCAAAGTTCCATCATTGTAGTTCAAATGACCTCGGTAATCCATAAATAGACTTAAAAGCCTGTTGCAGGCTTCATTATTCATTGCTGTGGCAATGGTTGCTGCTGTGGGCGTTTCATGGAGACAAGCAATTTGTCCTTGTACCTCACCCAGGTTTTCATAATCTTGGTTGTGTTGATTTCCCAACTATTCTAAAAAGCCAAGCTAGTCTGACCAGCGATTCATAGATTAGTTTGTTTAACCAAATGCCATGATTATACTGCTTTCCATCTAACACTTTGTCAATTGAACCCTCAGCGATGACTCCAGATTACACTACAAGTCCCATAGCCCCCTCGGGTGACTGAGGGGCTGAGCTGTCCACTGATCACCACCTGGTGGTGAGTTGGATCCGCTGGCGGAGGAGGAAGCTGGACAGACTTAGCAGGCCCAAACGTGTTGTGAGGGTCTGTTGGGAATGTCTGGCGGAACCCTCTGTCAGAGGGGTTTTCAACTCTCACCTCCGGGAGAGCTTTGACCAGATCCCAAGGGAGGCAGGAGACATTGAGTCTGAATGGACCATGTTCTCCACCTCCATTGTTGACGCGGCCGTTCGGAGCTGTGGCCGTAAGGTTTCCGGCGCCTGTCGTGGCGGCAATCCCCGAACCTGGTGGTGGACACCGGAAATAAGGGATGCCGTCAAGCTGAAGAAGGAGTCCTATCGAGCTTGGTTGGCTCATGGGACTCTTGAGGCAGCTGACAGGTACCGGCAGGCTAAGCGTGCTGCAGCCCGGGTGGTGGCAGAAGTAAAAACTTGGGTATGGGAAAAGTTCGGGGAGGCCATGGAGGAGGATTATCGGTCGGCCCCGAAGAGATTCTGGCAAACCGTCCAGCGCCTCAGGAGGAGGAAGCAGTGCCCTGCCAACACTGTTTACAGTGGAGGTGGGGAGCTGTTGACTTCGACTGGGGATATTGTCGGCCGGTGGAAGGAATACTTCGAGGATCTCCTCAATCCCACTGACACGCCTTCCGTAGAGGAAGCAGAGGCTGGGGGTCCAGAGGCTGATTCATCCATCACTCGGGCTGAAGTCACTGAGGTAGTTCGGAAGCTCCTAGGTGGCAAGGCACCGGGGGTGGATGAGATCCTTCCTGAGTACCTCAAGTCCCTGGATGTTGTAGGGCTGTCTTAGCTGACACACCTCTGCAACATCGCGTGGCAGTTGGGGACAGTGCCTCTGGACTGGCAGACCGGGGTGGTGGTCCCTCTATTTAAGATGGGGGACCGGAGGGTGTGGTCCAACTATAGGGGGATCACACTCCTCAGCCTCCCGGGTAAAGTCTATTCCAGGGTGCTGGAGAGGAGAATTCGGTCGATAGTCGAACCTCGGATTCAGGAGGAACAATGCGGTTTTTGTCCTGGTCGTGGAACACTGGACCAGCTCTATACCCTCCGCAGGGTGCTTGAGGGTTCATGGGAGTTTGCCCAACCAGTTCACATGTGTTTTGTGGACTTGGAGAAGGCATTTGACCATGTCCCTCGTGGAATTCTGTGGGAGGTGCTCCGGGAGTATGGAGTCCGGGGCCCTCTACTAAGGGCCGTGCGGTCTCTGTATGACCGGAGCAGGAGCTTGGTTCGCATTGCCGGCAGTAAGTCAGACCTGTTCCCGGTGCATGTTGGACTCCGGCAGGGCTGCCCTTTGTCACCGGTTCTGTTCATTATTTTTATGGACAGAATTTCTAGGCGCAGCCAGGGGCCGGAGGGAGTCCGGTTTGGGGACCACAGGATCTCATCTCTGCTTTTTGCAGATGATGTTGTCCTGTTGGCTCCTTCGAACCAGGACCTTCAGCATGTACTGGGGCGGTTTGCAGCCGAGTGCGAAGCGGCTGGGATGAGAATCAGCACCTCCAAGTCCGAGGCCCTGCTTCTCGCCCCGAAAAAGGTGGCTAGCCCCCTCCAGGTTGGAGGAGAGCTCCTGTCTCAAGTGGAGGAGTTTAAGTATCTAGGGGTCTTGCTCACGAGTGGGGGAAGGATGGAGCATGAGATTGACAGATGGATCGGTGCAGCGGCAGCAGTAATGCGGTCATTGTACCGATCTGTTGTGGTGAAGAAGTAGCTGAGCCGAAAGGCAAAGCTCTCAATTTACCAGTCAATGTATGTTCCTACCCTCATCTATGGTCATAAACTTTGGATCTTGACCGAAAGAACGAGATCTGGGTTACAAGCGGCTGAAATGGGTTTCCTCCGCAGGGTGGCGGGGCGCTCCCTTAGAGATAGGGTGAGGAGCTCTGTCACCCGGGAGGAGCTCAGAGTAGAGCTGCTGCTCCTCCACGTCGAGAGGAGCCAGCTGAGGTGGCTCGGGTATCTATATCGGATGCCCCCTGGACGCCTTCCTGGGAAGGTGTTCTGGGCATGCCCCACCGGGAGGAGGCCCCGGGGAAGACCCAGGACATGCTGGAGGGACTATGTCGCTCGGCTGGCCTGGGAACGCCTCGGGATACCCCCGGAAGAACTGGAGGAAGTGTCCAGGGAGAGGGAAGTCTGGGCATCCTTGCTTAGACTGCTGCCCCTATGACCCAGCCCCGGATAAGCGGAAGAAGATGGATGGATGGATGGATGGATGGATGGTCCCATAGCCCTGCGTCACAAAACAACTTGCTAATGATCGACAGCAAGTTGCAAATGACATGGAAGTTTCCCATCATCAGTAGAATACTTTTGAACTTTAATGACTGTTTCCATGCAACCTCTGAAAGTTTTGCATAAAGTGCCTGATCTGCAACAACAACAACAATTTTTTTCCAAAGACAAATTTTGTTGAATGGCTCAAATTTTGTTGAGTGCTCTGCACAGCATTTCATGTGCTGTTGAAATTTCTGTTGCAGGGGCATTGATTGTTGGTAGATAACCACTGTGATCAGCCTGCGGGCTGATGTCATCTCTAGTTTGGATATTAAATCCAGTCCAAGAGCTGATTTTTTTGATGTGCTGCATCATGCAGGCAGACCAAGATCCAAAGTAGATTCTGCTGAAGGGCTCTGTTCACTGTACCTTGTAGGAAAGATTGAAAGATTGGCGGCCTTTACGCGAGGAGGGCCAACCTTCTTTGAAGAGATGTAACCTGGAAGGACTTCATCTGTGGCAACTATGGTACGCCTCTCATCTTTCTTGTCCACAACTTGGTGTCGTTCAGGCTCACAGGAGGCAACTTTAGGTTGAATTATGTTTCCATTAACACGATGTGATGTTCCCGCCCCACTGAGTGTTTCCTCTTAGGCATCAATATTGTTGAAAGCCAGAACCGTTGGGACTATTAGATGGACGTCTTCAGGAAGAGAAGGTCCTCCTCCATCTCCAGTGGTCTCCAGCTTCTCCATGCAGAGGGTGGTATCTACCTCCTCCAGTCGTGTACATGAGCACCTGTGACCGAGCTTATTCAACATTTGAATAAGTTCAGCATTTCTTGTCAGGGTTTTAATTGCCCAGTATGCACATCTACAATGTATATAATACACTGTACATTGTACAGGGTGGGGCGTGTGGAGATCCGGTATTCAAATGACAGCTGATGCTCCTGATTTAAGCCTACATGTTAGGGTACCTCTAGGTTTAAATTAGTTCATTTTACTTACACTGATCTATAAGCAAGAACAACAATATTCGCATTTCAGTAAAATTGTTATGATGGCAAACAGCCCATCACAACTTCATTGAAAAACAATGGAGAATCCCCACATGGCTTTTCAATGATTTAAAGATGGGCAGCACCAGCTGAGGGACTGTCCTGGAGAAATGATTGTAAATATCTGACACTGATAATTTGCAAAAAAATATGTGGATTGTTCAACAATTGTTCATTTCCTCATACATACATGTACCTCGTGATTCATAAGAAACTCATCAATGCAAAAGGACATGAATCATTCTGGATAACTCCAATGGAAGTAACAACATGGCTTTATAATGTTAAATGATCCATTTGATGTCACTCTGACTTTCCAAGAACTAAACCAAGTTATTCCATACCCAACTATTAATTATTAACAAATGTATGAAGATGCAAATAAAAAAATAGTTAAAAATGACAGTTTTTTTTTTGCATAAACAGTTGAATTTAGACATGATATCTGAAAAAAAATCCATACAAACATTCCCTACTCCACAGAGAATTATGTTCTGAGCAAAATAAGCACAAATTTTGTCATTATAGGCCATGGGGTTGATGAGCTATGCCATGTTAACTGATTTTTGAGCTTTTTGTTGAAAGGCAGCAGCCATGTTTAAAGATGACTGACGTTTGAACACTTAGCTACCGATCTGAATCTTCCAAGGTCTGTTTTTGAACACTTGAGACCCTTGCCTGAAAGAAAATCATGGTTGGGTTTATTCATCCCTTTGGTAGTCAAACACCAAATTTTGGGGTCTGTCACATAGACTAAGACATTCTTGCCATGTATTAGCATTATCTGTAAAGCTCAATTTAAATGCCCTGTTATCTTTGTAACCAGTTAGCGCATTATTACAATTATAGTTGGAACGTTGTTCCCTGTTTGTTTTTGCATTTTAACTTCTTGCCTTTGCCTCGCTGCAGGAAAGACATTATAAAATCCTCCTGCATCTTTGCATCTGAATCCGGTTCCACGTTTGCCATTTTTCAGTGCACTCTGCTCGGTGCACAAAAAAGACCATTAAACTCAGCAAAAGGAGGGACTAGAAGGAGCCAGCCTTTCTGGTGATAAAAGGTGTATTCCACTACTCATTAAATTATACATGGAACAAAAATATAAACACAACAGCTTAGTCCTTTAAATATTCTGCATAATTATTTCTGAAGTTGGCTAAGAGGGTTTATTTTCGTGACTAAAGTTCTGTGCCACTGGTCTGTGTGCATTTCAGTCTCCTTCTCCACACTATTGTCAAGTTCATGAGTTTTGTCAAAATTGGCCTGTCAGACAGGTGGGGTCTGATCCAGAGCTATTGAAATCAGGCATGGTCAGCCGAGGCACATCCTGTTCTTTGATCAATAAAAGGCCACCTCAAAAGTTCTAGTTCTGCCATTTTTCATGTCCATGTTTCGACAAAAAATTGCATAAGACTCCGTTTTGACGAATTAGGCGCAACAGCAAACAGCTCACATGCATGACGACCACGTGTGACGACTCCCGACTAAGACCGCCATATCCAGAATTTCAATCTCTGTGACAATCTGAGACTAGCAACTGCCACTGCAGATGAGACAGTTGGTTCCAGCAATCACTGCATTTCTGCCTAAATCGCGAAAAATCATTTCCAGGAAATTCATATCTTTGCGCGTTGTGCTCTTTATGGACTGGACCTCACCTCAGCTCAACAAAAAAATTGGTTTGGTGCTCTTTATGGACTGGACCTCACCTCAGCTCAACAAAAAAATCGGTTTGCCTGAGTGAAAAGACACGTTTGATGGCCAATGGCACAATGGAGGACTGTTTTCTTTACAGACGAGTCACGTTTCCAACTTCACAGAGTGGACGGAAGGGGGGATCGTTATGCTGGTTCGGGTGGGACTATCCCATAGACATTGCATCCAACCGCATTTCATGAACAGCAACTTGAATGCGGTGTGATATCGCAATGAGATATCTAGGCCTATCGTCCAACCATTTGTCCATCAAAACAACGCAATATTCTAGATTGGCAATGCCAGACCCCACATCACCCATGCATGCATAGTTTTTTGAGCCTGAAAACATTTGTGTGCTTGAATGACCAGCCTAATCCTCAGGTTTGTCCCACATCAAGCATATTTGGGATGTCCTCAACCAAGGAGTTTGTCTATTGGTTCCCATATCTGGGAAATATCTGCCAACGCCATGCAGCTCTTGAAGAGGAGTAAGAGCACGTCCCCAATGTCACCATTGACCATTTGGTCCATTATGGTCCATACCCTGGAGATGTGTAGCAATGCAGCAGGCCAAAAGCGGATAACCCCAATGTTGATTTGTCAATTTGAACGGTAGACCCCATCCCTTTATCATCTATGCCACCGTGAGATTCTTATTTGTCTGTTTCAATCATAGATCAAAATGCATTGCAATATGATCATACAATCAGTCAACACTCAATGAAAGTACAGTGAGTTTCTGTACAAGGGAATATTTCTCACAATAAGACATGTTACATATATATATTTTTGTTCAGTGCAGAGCGCTATGACATGTTCAAATGTCTCTCTCAGTCCTCAGCCTTCCTGTCTCTCAACACTACAATCAAAAAAAGCTGACAAGGTCCTAAGAATGGACATACATGCAAATAATGTATCCTCCTTTCATCCACTTATCTCCTACCATACCTCCTGATAATGGAAGGAGACAAGTGGAGGAAACCTAAACTTTTTTCTACTTTGGTCTCCGGCTCTCAGTTTTCTCAAATCAAAGACATTGATTTTGTCGGTTATCGGTAAATTATAGCAAAGCATTGTTCAAATCTGCATAGATATTTTTTGCGGACTATTTCAGCTGAGCGTTGATGTGACCACTGCACTGCAACAACTGGCACCCCAGCACCCCAGAATGGAACAGCATTTTGAAAAGTAAAGAACAACTGTAACTGACAAATTTTAGATGTATTATTTTCCAGATTCCCTTTATAAATTCCAAATCCACTGTGTTTCTGAACACTTCAGAAATGATCAATTTGTTTATGAGCAAGAGAGTAGCTCAAAATTCATAACAGGTTTGTATGCATGCTCTGTTGGTGGATGGTGTTGATTTCATTGGCCTTACCATTAATATTTTTTTATGCTGCACAATGCACATTGAACCTGAATGTGAACTGTGCTCGCTAATGGCTACACTAAAGTGTATTATTTCTGAAATTTCATAGATGGATCGAGCAGTTTATAATTTATTTTCACACTGCAGTCCTGGAAAGTTGGATGCACAGAAAATGTTGCTTGCTGCCTAAGTGCTGTAAATCTAATAAATTTCCATATAAATTAATTTTTCAAAACAACTTAATTGCCTCTCCTTGTAATTACACACCTCGTAACACTCAGTTAGTTCTCTGCGTAGCGAAAGGAAGTTGAAATTACTGTAGTGTGCATTTCCTGTTTGTTTTGAACACAACTGAATAATTACAGGAATAAGTTGTCTTTAGACAGCTTTAATCATGCAGTATTGAAGCTTGGTGGCTTACACATAAATTACTCTATTAAAAATGGAGCACATCCACATGCATTTGTTAACCAGCATAAGAATTAACAGGGCATCTTAAAATCTGTGTCCAATTTTTGGTGAAAAAATGAGAGTGGTCACATTGCATTCATTTTAAAACTTGAACTATTCCAGACAAAATGAGTAAATGTCCCAAGCATGCATTATCAACATTTTTTATTCATCTACAAAGTACAAGTGCAGCGGTAGCACTACAACAACTCTGCTGTAATATGGTAATAGTGTGGTGATATATATATATTTTTTTCTTTTAAATAAAATGTTAAGATACACCATGTAATTACCAAACAATAATTGGGTAATAGTTTTGCATTGAGAATGAGTACATCTGGCTTAAATGAAACTGAAATATATGTAATGGGGTATTTTGGATTTTGCAGCCCTGACTCATGACTATCAAACAAAAATTACCACAAGTGTTTCTTAGTAATCACCTGTGCCTCTTGATGCTTGGTTTCATCAGGTATTGCCATAAAATTAATTTGAAACAGGTACTTAAACATTTTTTTAGCATTTATTCATGGTTATTTTGTAAAAGATAGAAGTAAGCTGGCTCAGTCAATTGGTGAAAAAAAACAACTCAAGTTTATACTGCATTCTGATATGTATCCAAATCCTTCAGTGCATGAAGCAATTAAATGGCAATGCAGGGGATGGTAGTTCAGAGGTTAGAATTCAGTACGAACCAGGGAAACTAATTTTGAGTGGTATTTAGTGTTACAGCTTTTATCAGCCCTTCGGTTTAAATGGACTGCATTTATAATTTAGTTAATAATAATTTACATCTGATACGCTGTCAAACCTGGTCTTCCACTCATTTTATGCTGTCGTATTTTGTGCATTTACCTCAAAGAAGTGTAAGCTAACTTAATTACTTTGTATGGGAGATACTTAAAAAATCATGGTATGTATTTGGAAAATTTTATTTTACTGTGTTTCTAAGTGCTGTGAACACAAGATCATTAAATTGGCCAGTACATTTTTTTTACATAAACGGTTTTCACGAAACATCTCCGTGCACCACAATATCTGGGTTGACAATGTAGAGGCATCAGCATTGAATTGAGAGTCTCATAACCAGTAAAAGACCTGCGTGCAAGAAGTACCTAAGTCACATTTTTGAAAAACCGAGCTGGCACCAGTTCTGGAATCTGTACCAATAAAAGAATCACTGGGTACCAAAATTAGGAAAAAAAGAAGTACGTACTTCACCCCTGTTTATCGTTATATGGTGTTTTGGGAATAAACTAAAATTTTCTGCAAGAAGTATTCAAGTCCATACAATGTGTGCAATAAGTTCTGAAGTCCATGACTGGCCAATCAAAATGCCAGAATTTAGGGATTACCATGGTTACCAAGGGAATGTTCGTACTCCCAGAAGTATATTTTGCTGTTATAAATGTAACATAAGTTAGGATTTTGAAGTAATCATTCAAGCAGAAGGGAGGTGTTGTTTGAAAGACGACTGGTTCTCCAAAATTAAAAACAGGTTTTTCTGCATTTCAAATGTTTGTTTCTTATTTGTCTAAGTGACTTTGGATTTTACCAAGTTACAGTATATTAGTGTTAAACAAGTAGATCTGCCTACTATAAAGGCACAAAAGCAAGGAAGCTCAGCTAAAATACCATGTTTGTATTGAAAAATTTTGGTGTTAAAAACTTGTTGGTGTTATAAGTACTCAAGTCTGTGATTTTTTTTTCCACAAAAAGTACCTAAGTCCAGCCACTTTGTCACAAAAAGTCCAAAACTACTTTTCTTGATTTCTCAGTAATAAAAGAGAATCATTCCACGCACAAAAAAAATGGTGATTAACCATTTTTAGCCCCCAGAACTAGCGCACAATTCCATAATAAGCTACCTTGAAAAAAAAGTATCTGTAGCATGTTTTGAAAACTTCAAAACCATCATTATCTCAAAACTGACATTTTGTGACTTAAGTACTTCTTGTGCAGCCGGTCATGGGTGAATTATCAATCGATGCTCAGATTCATACTTGTACCCCTTTCTATTCATCATTACCTGAGACTAACATAGCTCTTACGGCTACAGATAAATGCGGTTGCGATAGCAAAAACCACAGTCAAGAACTCAGATAAATGGGTTCTATTATTTGCAAGAAGACTGAGCTAGCTAAGAACTGTGGTGTGATTGATACTCTACACACAATCATAGATAATTCTGAACACCTCTGGCTGACAAGACAGCAATCAGTATGGCTATAGCAGATTAATTTAGCCTCAAAGTGGAATATTGTGATCTTCGCGGTCCTTGGAACTGCGGTAGTGCATGCGGACAATCCTCAGTAAGCGAAAAGTAACTTTTATCAGGGTATTAACATCCTTAAAAACAAGTCTTAGCATTTTGACAGTGTTCACAAATATGGAAATAGCAATTCATACACTAGAATTCTAGATAAAGACGTCTACCAATTCAAAGAGATAGGGCTCTGGTCTTGATGGTTGCAATCCTGCTGCCTGATAGCATGCCAACAATGGTGTCAGAGTGCGCTGTCTCATTAGCTTTAGGATGCATCTGATTTTCGGAGTTTAGAGCATTTGGTTTCAAAAATAGATAAAGATTATATAATTGCACATATTTTCTGCCAGATGTTTTATTTACTTATTGGTTATTAGAACTGATTAGATGGCCAGTCTGAATTGATTTGCTGACATTATTTGGCTGGCAGCCTGGAAATTCAGTAGCTCTGGCCTCAGCTATTTACATTGTACTTACAATTATTATTAATTGTACCATTTAGCAAAGAAAAATAAATACAGCACTGAACATACGAATATAAGACTACATACAAACATATAGTCAGTGAGATATCATGCACCCCTAACAATTTATCATTTGTTTTTGGACCTAAATAGCTGATGTCTTTCATTTGCTTTCAGTGAATAGTCTGGGCTTTGCTTGCTGATCTAAGTAATTATCTGACTGCTAATCTAAGCCCAGCAGATGTGCAGCAGCTTGTTCAGTTGTCAATGATATTAAAGGAAATCGCTCTGCTTTTTTGTGCTGTATCCTGTACACAACAGGAATGTAAACTGCACAGACTGCCCATTTAACTCAATGCCCCATGTCTGGAGCCTAAGGTGCAGTGGGACCCCATCTCTCACCTCAAGTTGAGGCTCCTGCCTTGTATTCAGCAATATCCCACTGTTGTGTTATATTGAGTGTGCACTCCTTCTCTCTATGGAGTACTAAAGTGATGACGTCACGCTGGTGTCAGAAGTAAAATTTCCCATGCATTTTAGCCATAGATGTTTTTTTCAGTTTACTTTTGAAGCACTTTTCGTAGTTTTCCAGCCTCCATCAATTTAGAGATTTTACATCATATTTCTGGGTTACAAAAAATGTTTTTCTTGACCAGAGTCAGCTACAATTTAAATCATTTTAATTTTTTGCCACCATGCTAATCCTAATTGTAGTCTAAACACTATTTATCCCATGATCTTCCTGATTCCCGGGCAGAACGAGTTTAAAATGCGTTACAAATTACCTGCACCTTTCCATAGCTATTTGTTTGCTTAGCTTGGTGAGACTGAATTTGTCTGCCACTCTACTCTCTACTTAGTTATATTTACTAGATATCAAGTTTTACAACTACCGCCAATTTACTTTAATAGCCAAGCATCTTTGGCCATTGTTTGTTTGGTTAAAAACTCACTAGCTAGCTAGCGAATGAGCTAATCAGCTTTGTCAACGCATAACTAACCGAGCTACGTAGCTAATTCAGGTCTGCTTGCTCATCTAACGCTACTTAAGTGCCGAAATAATCGCAATTCATTGTTTTTCTCAAATAATATTCACCATGTGAGGCAAGCCGAGCAAGCAAACTGACTTATAGCTGGCTAACTTAGCCAGTGAGCTAGTTTACCGACTTCAGTGGCAGACTAACGTCATATTAAGTGGCAATATCTACATGCCAACTCACGAAATGTTCCCGGCTCAACGCTAGCCAAATAATGGCTATTCACTATTTTTATTGAATTAACTCACTCGCTACCAAGGCTAGCGATTTTGCTAGCTTAGCCATTTATATTCGGTGAATTTTAATGCTAGCTAGCTTGCTAAATGACAGTGACATTAAACTAACCATTTACTGTTTCTATTGATTTAGCAATGTGCACAAGATGTAATAAGCTCACTAGCTGGCTAGCTAGGTGGTTCGCTAGCTTAGCTAAATGCTAGCTAGCTAAATGGCAAAATAACTCATCGTGATCCATTCATTTCTAGGCATGTAGTGAGCCAATACCTGTCGTACGTCGTGAAGGTTTGCTGAAACTGAGGTACCCCATTGGCTGGGAACAAATCACGGGGTACTCGCCAGCTTATGCAATGGATATGTAGTTCGAAGAAGCGGACTACAAATTGGACTACAAGTGAAAAAGCATATAATTTTTGGCAATAAACGACAAATTTGATGTGATCATTTGTATCTGTATACCTCATAGGCTAATCTTAGAGCGAGGCGGCTCATAAAATTAATACGAGTTCGAGCAATGCCAGAAAGTGTCCGAACCCCATTGTAAATTCCCATAGGGATTTTATACTGACACACAGTGAAAACGCAACACCCATATTTAATAACCAAATAGAAGAAGCAACCAATGTTTTTCGATTCAATTTTAATACGAATAGAAAAAGTATGTCATTGTCCATAACACTGTAAAGTTTCATCACATTATCTCAACAAATGTTTCTGATACGCCACTGTGAATGCACGGACCCTCCCCAAACTGTCAGTAGCGAGTGTGTCCTCCCTGTGCTTGGACACATGCGCGTAAACGGTGAGGCATCGTTTCACACAAACGTTGCACAGTTGCTTCGGGAAAGTTCCTCCACTCCTCCTGTAGTGCTGCTGTCAACTCGGCGACATTGCGTGGTTGATGTGGACGCTGGCGCACACGACGACCCAGTTCATTCCACATGTGTTCAATGTGGTTAAGATTGGGTGAAATAGATGGCTGAGGCAGAACATCGACCCCTACTTGTTGGAGAAAGTCTCTGGTGAGGCGTGCAGTATGGGGACGGGTGCTGTCGTGTTGGAACGTGAACAGTAATCATTGTTGTCCATGGTTGTTCAACAGTGGTTAGAGAACTGGTCTTCAAATCTAATTCACATATCGCTGTGCCATTAGACCTCCACGAATCACAACAAGTTCAGTCCAAAATCTCACATTAATGGCAACTCAGACCATGACACTACCCCCACCAAACCGATTTCTCTCCAGAACACATCTGTCTTAATGATGTTCCTATTGCCTCCTATACACCAGTTGTCTGCCATAAGCAAATGAGACACAGAACCTCGATTTGTCTGAAAAAATCCAACGATGAAAGACTCGTGGCAGCTGAGGATGATGACGTTGAGCAAACTGGAGTCTGTTGTCTCTATGACGTTGTGTCATGATGTTGCCTCGATATGGCCTCCAGCACCTTAACCCTGCAACTCGCTGAATCACAGCCATGGCATGGATGGGGCATCCTTGGCGTCATGTTCTGAGCCGTGTCTGCTGCTGTTTGGAACTGGTTCCTCAGATTGATCCACCGGATGTGTCAGTCCTGATGTGCCGTCTTAACCGGAAGTTGTCCTGGTCGGGGGCGGTGGTGAATGCTTCCTGTCTGTTGGTAGCGATGCTCCAGCCTGTTGATGGTGGATGGACTGACCCTGAACCGGCAGGCAACCTCTCTCCCCCAAGCAGCATCCCCAAAGCTCACTCCCTCTGCTGTTCTGTAAGCGGAAATCTGACACTGATGCTGATGGGGATGAAACACTGTGCCTTATATGCGTCCAATGTCTTGCTTTGCACTTGCATGCCATTCAAGTGATGTATTCAACCTTCTGCTAATGACATGGCAAAGTTATGTTTTGGAGAAGTGATCCCCTGACAGATGCACAAACTGGGATTGAACCCGGACTTGCACAAATTCCAGCTTTTAACCTTCATACCTCTATATTTCTTCTGTGGTAATTTTGATGGCTGCAAAAAATCAGCTACAATTTTAAAAATTAGGTGTTGCGTTTTCACTGTGTTTCAGTATACTTCCGACACCAGAAGCTAAGTATCTGTGACGTCATCACTTTAGTACTCTATTTCTCTTCTTTGGCACTGTGTTCAAACATAGCTACCCGCCTCCTTCCCTGAGTGCAATGCAGTCTTCCCACTGTGGCATAGTTTAGGTGAAGCATACCCCACTCTGAAAAGCTTCCTGACTGCTGCAATAGGGTCGCTGAATGGATTAACATGCATGCCAGCCTTTGTACCTGAAATGTTACTTCATTGTTCTGTTCACCCGACCAGGAATGAGGAACATGTCGCTTGGCCAATCAGAGCCTTGCTTGCCAATTCGACTTGTACATGTGTTGCATCACTTTGAAATTCCTCAAAATTTTGTTGTCTCTTCCATGTAATCTTTATACCACTATACCTATCCAGTTGATGAAGCAACCTACCTGGTGACGTAGTTGATTACTTACAGAATTGGAGTGCACCACAGTGGAAATAGTTTGTATACATGCAAAAGTATCCCCTGTAATTTTTTGCTGAATCTCTTTTCATCTTAGAAAAAAATCACAAAGACATTTATAGTTCATTCTGCTTGAATGTATTCAGAATCTGGTTATTTTATGACCTTTTTAAAAGTGGAAACACACGGGGTTGCAGAGCAAGGCTTTGTTTATTTAATTTGTGCCAACTTGTCACAAGTCCTCCATCTCTTAACATAATTACTTTATAAATGAAGTTTATCACAGGGTAGCTTCAGATACCCCTTAAATGAATTATTTTGATTAATTTTGCATGGTTAGTACTCATGAAAGAGCAGGCAGGTATTTAATTATTCCATCAACTTCTACATCTCTCACAACCCAGTAATTAATGACATAGAATTTATCAATGAGTTCATTCAAAGCGTTTTCAGACTCCTCCCCTACTCCCTGGATACAACGCAGCACGACACTACAGTATTTGAACTAGGCAGGTCATTTTTTTTTTTGGTAAAAGGGGGCATTAAAGGCGTTACGAGTCCATCTTAGGGTAGGTACAGCGTTGCGCTGGAAACAGAAGAGCCCTCTTTTGATGGTGATGGACAGGGCACCAGCCATCCCCAATGGATACACTTACTTGTTTGTATAGTTTACAGTATTTTCCCAAACAATTTATGCAGTGGCAACTTGTAATCGACATATGAAAGCTTGTAAAAGATTGACTGTGAAAAAAAATCCATCGCATTTTTTCCTGTATAGACAGCCCAGTAAAAGAGAAGCTATTGGTCAATTTCAGAAACCCCATGTCTATTGAATCAGTGAATTTGGTACCGTAATTCATATGTGATAGCTGGGGAACATGGGAATTTAGAGGAGTATCAATTCAAAAATTATCTTGTTCCATTCTTGAAGTAAAATATTTAAAATAAAATTTATGCAAGAGTTATACTGGAATTGCATGAGGATTGAAAAAAAAACCCTCTTAAGATCCTCTCATCTCATTGAACAGGGGTAAGATTTTTTGTTTTTATTTTACCATATTATATTTTCCGCACTTATTTTACTTCAAAGAAATTCTAATTAATCTCTCCTGTCATTCGCCAACATTTCAGCCATTGATTATCTTAGTGGACTGAATTTTATTTACAGTCAGTGAAGATGTTTCTATAACATGGATCCTGGGCTGCAGCAGCTTGAGCAACTGTAACGACTGCTAAGGTGCCAACAGTAGCCAGTTGACCTAGGTGTTAACTGTATAAATGTGTTATGCAGTTGTTAACCTGGCAGGAGGTGATCTTGCCTCACATTGAAATATTCATGATGTGATCTTCATGACAACCTGACAATGCAACCAGCTGGAAACATTTATCTGCATAAATATGCACTGTGTCTTAGTTAAGTCTTGAATTGAACCCACAAGGATCAGGAGGTGTCTGCCTTAATAAACATTCAGGGGAAATTTTATTCCAGAAATTTTCATCTGTGTCCAACAAAAGACATTAGTGCCATATAATGATATACTTGGTTTTGGGATGCAGAAGTGGTTTTTTTTTTTCTTTTTTTACAGGTACTTTGAAATACAACAACAGCATGAAGCTCAACAGTGTAAAATCCCCCACTCAAGATGAAAAGTGGGAGAAATGTTTTTCTCTCTGCACTGCTGCAGTCATTTCCAAAATGAACATAAAAGGCAATCACTTCCACTGGTTATTGCCTGCAATTTACAATTTAATTTGGTCGTTCACGTTTGACCCAAGTGAGGAAAAAGAATAACAATGTTTTGGAGGAAAGCGGTTTGGAATAACAAAAAGTTATTATCTGTGATTTATGCAGTACTTTGAGGGAACAGTTTCATTTTCTAATGTAGCATTAAAAGTTTATCCCTTCAGTATATACACACAGTGAAAACATTAAATATCACTCAGAGATGAAACGAGTAATCATTACTAACCTGTAACAATGATGTGTATCAAGGTCCGCAAACAGACTATAGACGGTATGTGAATGGTCGGTTCTCATTGTCGACGAGTTGGATGTGGGAGAAATGGGACCTTTGCATTTTTGATAAGGACCAAATTGTTCCGCTAGGTGAGTGGGTCAGATAATCTCCGCAGCGACAATGCCTTTGGGGTGCTTATAATCAGAAGTGATGAATACCTACCCACAGTGGTCCAAAGGAGGGACGAATCATGACCTGAGGGAAGGCTTTAGGCGGATTACCGATGCACAAAGGCAACAAAGGCTATTCTGTCTGGTCGATTGGGAGAAGAGCTACTGTGGCACAAGTTGCAGAGAATTTTAATTTTATGCGGAATGTGCCAGAGCACACAGTCCATAGCACCCTGCTATACATAGCACTTTGTAGCTGTAGACCAGTCAAAGTGCCCAGTTTAACCTTGGTCCACCACCAAAACTGCCAACAATGGGAAAGTGCACTCATAGTAATTTTCTATTATTTTTAGATTTTTTTTATGGGGTATGCCTTTATTGTGTTTTTTGGACATTAGAATATAGCACTATTAATTTTATTATTGTTCAATATTGCAAAGGGCCCGATTTTTCCAAATGCGATATATGCTTGGACCATTGCAACCTCATCCGCAATCCTTCACTGAGAGTGGGTCTTCTGAGTATAGTTCAAAATATGCAAGCTTTGCCATAACCTAAATATACCAGAAGATGCATAGATCAATGAAATCATAATTTGCACACGATGCGCTAACCATCCTCATTTATTGCCCACTCTTTCTCCACTACTACTGCGATAATTGGGTCACTTAATACGTCCAAAAGCTTATTTGACATGGTTATCATTTCAGTAGTTTCTGCACAGATTTTTTGCTGGAATAATTCTGTGTAACTTGTTCAAGGTCGCTTTCCTAAACGTGCAATAAAAGGAGAGAGTAGTTTAGCTTACAGTCTTGTCACGTTATCAGCAGCTATTTTCTAACTTGCATAATTTATTAAGAAGAAAACCTCTGATTTCACTTTATGATCAATAAGTCATTAAAATATTATTTGTTGCAATTCCAATCACCAGAACTAAACACAAAGCTATCAGAAGTTTACCTAGTTTCCGGAGGCCAATATGGCCTGGAAGGGTGAGCTAAATCATGATCATTTTCATGAAATTCCACTCTGATATAATGAATAAGTTGTTCTGTGTATCATTATTTGTTATTAGAGTGTGATTTCAATCACCAAAACCATCAATACTGAGTTGACCTATGAGGGCCAAGGGTCCATTTTTCAAAAAATCAGTTCACACAGAAGGAGCTGGATAAGCAAACTTTTCATTGGCCCTAAATTTGGATAAGGTATGTAAGTTGGTCATTTTGAAAGCAAAGTGTCTATCTCTAGTGGAGACATGGTGAAATCATAGGCTATAATGAGGGTTCTGAAGGGTTTGTTTGTCCTTTGACCATTTTTGGGACACCCCTATAACCCCACTAATGATCTGGTGTCCCTGAAAATCATCTGAGTTACAGTAATGTCATCATATTTGATGACAAAGTTGTCAAAAAGCCCTAAAACACACAAATCTCAATTACCTGGACCCTCCAATATCCCAAAAATCATTATCGCATGAAACAAAATTCAGTTTTAAAGGGTTAATATTGTAAACAATGGAACTATTGTCCCATTTGTAAGCACTGGTTCCAAGAGAGGAGGCAATCTTTGACCCCTTTATCAATTTTTAGCCCTGTAGCTCATATAAAAGCGAAGTTATGGGTCACTAAATATGGTTACAAATTAAGTGCAGGAAAAAAGTGGGCATGGCACCAAATTTCCCAGGGCCATAATTGCGAAATTACTAAAGGTATGAAGCTGAAATTTAGGATTCCTTCATTTGGGGTCAAAAACTAATTTTAGAATTTTTTAAAAGTCAAATCTGAGAGATGTGACTGGGTAGGGTGCGTGAATTGACTTGGAATGACCCTATATATTATCACATATCATAATGAAATTTAATTGTTGAAATCAACAATGATCTTGAACAAGCAATTCAATAACTGTTCCAAATTTTTTGGATATTTAATTTCAATGAGTACATATAGTGTGACAACAATTACATTTTAAAACAACTCCCTCCCTCCCTTAGTATATCTTTCTATTGCCTGAGGATAATCTTTTTAGTTTTTCTCAGGGGCCATCACTGTGCCACTGTCACTCAAAAGGGGCTTTGCCTGTGTTGTACCTTCAACCCCTCCCCTGTCTAGCAGTTCTGCTTTCCTTAATTTTCTGCAAGTCTTGGGTTTTTTTAACTTGTGTTTTTTCCAGAGAGCATGGGGACTCATGAGGAGCCATTTTTACCCACAAGAAAGGAATTAAACAAAAGTTCTCCACAGAGGTACACAACTGTCTTCCATTTTAGACAGTTTGTGTCTCAAGAGATGGAAAAGAGCCGAGTGTTAGAGGAAAAAAGCTTGTCCTTGATTACCAAACAGAAAATTGCCACCCAATTGGGCCATTCAAGGCCCGAGTTCCGTGTAGTACTCATTTTCCACCCCAGAGCAGCCATTAATGCCCGACATTTATCCTTGTGGAACGGATGCAGACATCGACTTGCAAATGCTGGAAAAATCTTCTGCATATCAACATATTCGCTTGAGACTGGAATTTTGGCTGCTGGAGCTGTAGAGTTTTAGAGCAAATCAGACTACTTTTCTTGAACCCTTTTGAGAGTATGATATCAAATATGCAATAAACATGTTCCTGAAAAAACATCCAAATGCTAATCGAACAATCACTTCTGGTCACTCAAAGCTATTGAGGTCTAGAATGCAAAAATTCAAACAATCCTCTTCAATCAGGTGGTTCAAAGAAGAATTTTTTAAAATGCAAAAAATAGCTCTGCTATCACTTGTTTTTTTGTAGGCTATTAGAGTACATATTTATTCCAGTGTGGGGAGAACAGACGACTTGGGCGAGGAAGTCAGGGACTCCAGCAAAAAAGTCTCCTGTAATTTCAAGGCCTCCAGGCACCATGCTGTCATTGCCTGGGTGATGAATGTGTGGAGTGGAAACCAGCTCTTAGTCTTACACTAGACATTGGCATGAATGATGAGAAGAAACAGCAGGCTGGGCTGTCCATTACGAGTGATGCAGGGAGTGTCCAGGTTTACAGTAGGGCTCAAAACCTGGGATAGCAACTGCAAATCTCAGGACGTTATGGGTGTGCTTTCTGAATTTCAGGGCTTACAGTTCCCTGTGAGTCTTAGCGTGAAAGTGCACGTGGGCATGTGTGTTAACAGATGTGTGAGTGTGTGTGTGTGCGTGTGTGTGCTCAAGTATGTGCATATTTATGCATGTGTGTCTGTATGTTTAGAATAGAATAAGAGAAAGCAAAGCAGAAATGTCAGTATGAGGGATTTTGCCTTTTGTATTTCATATAGAGGTGAGAGGTGATCTTCATTTGTTTGTCAAGTGGCTTTTATAAATATAATAAATGTGTTTAATTCTATAAATTTGTTTTTGACAAACCTTTGAGCTCCTTTTTCAGTTTACAGACACATTTAAGATGTGCTTATGGAAAATAGGAGTAAAAACAGACTATGAATGTCAACACAATGTTCCGCAGGGCTTGAATTTCACGACGTCGATGTCCTACCTGTTTGCCATGTTGCCCACCTATAAAAGCCCCAGTTCACGGCAGTAGAATGCCGTGCTCTTTCCCTGCATTGCCGTAAGTGCCCCTCGGCCAAAACACCTACCCAAAATAAATAAATCACACAGCATTTCCCATTTTTACCAGTGGCGGCTTGTCGGCCGAAACAAAGGGAAGGCAAAAATTCGCCCTTCAAAGCTTAATGACTTAAACCTTTCGCAGTTTGCTTTTCTTGATCAGCAGTTGCTCATACGAATTGGTAGAAGGACAGTCAAATTTATTTTCGATAGAAAATGACGATACAAATTATCAATACATCTTTGTAAATTAGTTTGCGAGGCTTCTTTCTCAAGAAGCCACGAGAACCCGTTTTCTACAATATTATAGAAGTAAAGAATGCGATGTTGCACAACTTATTGCTTAAGGAGCCTCATTAATCAATTTGCGAATCTGTGCCATTTCATAAGCTTCTTGAGCGTGGAATTTATAAAGAGGTAGGCCTATGGTAATTTATGTCGTAATTTATGTGTGAAAGAAAACCCCTCATAATTTTGTGGTGCAATGTATAACAATGCTATCCAAAATAAATTTGACTCAATTGAATGTTCTTCTAACAATTCGTATGAGCAACTGCTGATCAAGAAAAGTAAACTGCGAAAGGTTTAAGTCATTAAGCTTTGAAGGGCGAGGTTTTGGCTTCCCTTTGTTACGACGACGACCCGCCACTGGTTTTTACAGCTGTCTTTTTTCGCCCTTTTCTTTGCGATCGTGGCGCAGAATTATTCTTGAATAATTTATGTATCTCCTCTATTTATCACGATGCCGACAGGTGAAAGGAACAAAAAAAGAAAAAAAATGCCAAATTACAGTCGGCAGCCGCAAAGTGTGGCAAATTGACGAAGTTATGGAGGTACTGAAATTCTCTTAGGTTGCGTGTTGCGTGTTGATAAAGCTTGGGAAGTGGTCTTAATAGCCTGTATCTAGCGCTGTTGTCAGTGTGAGTGTTGGAATGACAGGAGAAAGTCCGAATTTCGCGGGTGGCAGAAGATGGACTAAATGGCTAAATATGATTATTTTTTCAATGACCCGGCGATTGATTGGAATGTCCTTTGCTTGTACTTGCATTATAGCAATGCCCAAACGATGTCCCAGTGCAATACTGAGCCAATTTCCAAGACGGCAAGCGGGGAAAAATACGGGAAACGTTTTCTTTCAAGAAAGGTTTTGATTTGCATAGTGCATGCTGATTGGTCACTTTATGTGAGGAACATCTGAGACTACGGACCTTTACTTTTTATTAGCTAAAGTGATGACCTAAAGCTCCATGGTGGATTTGCTGCTGTGCCCCCAAGGTGGCGGCAGACTTTGCTGTGGTGCCCCTTATATGGAGGCACATTTGCCGTAGTGCCCTTTTATTTTCAGCATGGACCACGGCAACTTTTGCCGTGCCCCTTATCACCTGTAGTTCGAGGCCTGGTTCCGCATAAGCTGCAAGAGAAATGGCAACGCTGGAGGCATGTGTATCAGTGCAGACCTTTTCCACAACCCAAAACTGCTGTTGACCTTTAATGTCAACATAATATATCATAAACTGAATTCAATCATACCACCCTGAATTTTACTCCTGCTGGTGTAGTATCTTGGTTAAGGCACAGCTGTGCTTGGTAAGCTTATTTAGAGTTCTCCATGGAACGAAAGTTGTCACTGGATGCTAATGGCTCAGACATAAACATCATAAAAATTTGTGCCATTTGCACAGCGTTGGGGACACTGTGTAAGTGGATACAATGAATCAGTAAGATGATGAAATTTTGACACACTGTGGCCATTTGAAGGCCAACTGCATATATGAAGTGCACAGAAAGGTCAGAAAATCGCCACATTACTTTTGTCTGCAGTCTTTACTAAGCATCCAATATCATGTATTTCAAGCAGTTAACTGCGTGTCAGACATGGAGGTGCACTCTCATTTAAACACTGGTTTACTGGACCAGCAGCTTGACCTCACTGTTGACATTTTCCCAGTGGGCTCTGGGGGTCTTCAAATTGGAGTAGGTATCAGGGATATCGAGGACTAAATGCTCACTGCCTGTCTGCCATGCTATTTAAATGTGCTCTCAGCTCCCTACAGCTAATAAACGCGAGCAACATGGAGGGAATAGGAATTCTGTAGCATGGCTGTCGGGGACTGGGAGCATGCGCGTGCTTCTTCCATTTGTGTGTGAGAGTGCGTGTGTGCGTGTGTGTGTGTGTGTGTGTGTGTGTCTGCTACCATGAGCCATGCATGATGCAGTGAATTAATTTGTCAATGAACTCTAAATCCAAGTACGTCTGGCCAAAACAAAGTGATTGTGTTGATTTCACAAATTGAGTGCATAGACGTTGGAACAGGGGGGGCGGGGGGAGCGGTCGCCCCCTCCATCAGCCCCATACTGCCCCAAGTCTTTTTTTTTTATAAAGAATCTGAATTCAAATGTGTCCGACTTACATTTATGTTGTTCAAATCACAAAAAATATATGCTTTCTATATCTTGTACCAGAGGTGGGTTCAAGTACTTTCAAGTACTTTCAAGAATTGGATGAAAGTTTTTTTTTTTTTTAAATACCAAAGTGCTTGCACTTGTATCGGAGTACTTCCTATTAATGCCTGAAGTACTTGTACTTGTATTCAAGTACTTTTCAAAGTTCTTGACCAATCTGTCTCCTAAGTGCTGACAGAGATTGGTCAAGTACTTTGAAAAGTACCTGGATTCAAGTACATGCACTTATTATTAGGTATTATTAGGCATTAGGCCTAATAATATTATAGGGATAATGCCTAACATTAGGCTTTATTAGGTAGTACTCAGATACAAATACAAGCACTATGGTATGTAAAAAAAAAATGCTTGCATACAATTCTCAAAAGTACTTGAAAGTACTTGGACCCAACTCTGTCTTGTATATAGCCTAATGACGTGCCAGATGTCGCCTATAGAGACAGTGCAATTTTAAAAATGTCTCCTTTGTCTCGACACGTAGGCGCGTACATTGTTTATTTTCTGTTAGCTAGCAAAGGCGGTAAATGCAAGCAACGATCAAGACAATCTCACAGAAGCGGATTGAACATTTCTTTTCCAAAGCTCACACAGAGTCTGCTAAGCGTCTAAGAGAAGCTAAACTGAAAAAGAGACGCTCGAACGAGTGCATGTTGAGGAAAAGGAACTTGATCGCAGCTATGCGAAGTCCCAAATAAACATAGGGAAAGCATACCAAAGTTGGGGAGAATTCTGTGAGTTGAATGGTTTTAATTCTGACGCCCAGGTCGCCTTGTTTCTACTTGAGGTGAGTAGAGCTGGTGCTAACTCGGTTGGATGTGAATTGTAAATTGTCATCCCAAGCAAAATTGAGGGAAGCTCGTGTATTGTTTTTGTAAGGCTACAGTACAGTCGCCGTTAAAATCAAAGAAAAGGTCGTTAATCCTTCAGTAGGGGGGCGTTAGGCCGTCGGTAGGACCGGGAAATCTCGTCGTTAGCTGTGCGGTAGCACAGACGTCTTGACGCGCGCGAAGACAAAAGAAGACCTCCCACTGCCTACTGCACACGCGGTAGCTGGGCGATAGCCCGTTAGCCCGGTGTTTGTTTAATCATAACTGAGCCACGAGGGCGGTTGGGGTGGTTGTGTTGACAGTAATCATGTAGATAATGGCACAGCTTTTTGGCGATTTATTTCCATGTATGAATGCTAGAGTAACGTTAGCCAACATAAAATATTGATTTGATTTGGCAGGGGTGATCTTGCCGGTAGTCATTTTTGCAAACCTTTTTATATTGGACGATACAGTTTTGCTCAACCTGTGCTACTATTTAAAACTTTAGTGCCGTATATTATGATTATGATTATTAAATATCATGCTATTTTTTTGGTGAGGATTTTGTTTGTCAGGTATCATTTCTGCAATATTTTATGTTCGGAGATAATGTGTGCTTTTATGTACTATTATTTTACACTCAAGTGTCAAAATATATTATCTTTCCTGTTGCAAACCTGTAATTTATTAGCTTATATCCATTCCTATATCGAAGATTACTCGCACCCCATCTCAGTAAAATTCATTTACGGAAAGAACTTGAATGTTTTTCGATTTATATACTGTTTTGTTTTAAAATGTTAATAGGCAATTTTTAACCAATTTTTCATCACAAAACGTTTTGCATCGTCTGTATTTGTTTTATTGATTTGTCATAACCATTCAGATGTTCAAATTTAATGTTTGCAAAGCTTGCAACTAGAAAAGAATTGTGTACAATATGAATTTAGTTCGACCATAACGACTCTTGAATGCAATAAAAAAAAAAAAAAAAAAAAATAAACTATTTGCGGAACCTTACACAGGCTATTTTTAGTAAACTTACTATGTATCAATCAATTAGGAAAACGCAATTTAAAAAGATCTGCTCAATATCTTATCTCTAAAAGACAATAACTAAATGTCATAATCCCTTTAAGCTCATTGTATTAAAGAATTAATGACCTGCTCAGCGCGTAGCAGAAATTTTATATACAATGCCCAACCACAAACTGACATATCACATTCACAACTATGTGGAACCTATCACGATACAACGCATTTCCCCACAGTTTAGGACGAAGATTGACTCCTTGGCGAGAGACAACCTCACACCTCTGCAGATCTGAAAACGCATAATTATAATGCATAATGGAGTAATTACAGTTCACACTGTCTAAGCTATATCAGAGTTATATTTAAACACGTCATCTATAATCACAATTTGTTTATTTATATTGCTGTTGGCTTTTCAAAACCAATAAATCAATTGCGGCACACTTCGCTGAAGGTCTACCCACAAACTCTCAGAATCACGACATATATTTAAAATACCAAAAAAATTTCCTTCAAGAATACAATTGCTTATATTACACCGTCGAATTTATCATAATATTTTTTTTTTCTTGTTCATGCTAGGCTTTTTAAACCAAGGAAATGATCAGCCACACGCTTTCCAGAGGGCGCATAAGCTCTCACTTCCACTTTCACTGCAAGAGAAAATAAAAAGATGTTAAAATACATAACGGCAAACACAAACGTAATTCCAACAGTCAAAATGCCCTCTATTCTATAACTTACACGCGGTACTACATTCAGTTCCGTGGAGCCACATGTGGTTATTCATGGAGGTAAATTGTCCTGTGATGCGGCTCATTGGTGAGCAGTGTGAAGTACCGCGTTATCGCGCGTTAGATTGTGGTTAGAAATGGGTTAGAAGGCCGAAAAGTCCAAGGTAACCGAGTGTTAACTAACGCCGTCTCTTCGGTTTTAACGGCGACTGTACTGTACCTTGCATAGATCATGCTGGTCAGAATGAATCAAACAGTAGAGAGATCGATATTTCCTTTTTGCAGCGAGTAAGCAACCTTTGCTAACTCTCGGTTGGCAAGCTAGTGAGTTTGCTAATTCTGTCTGATCAAACCAGAGTTTTTGTTTGTATAATAACATTTTTTCTCTGGTTAGTACTCAGAGTTGAAATTTTTCAATGAATGTATAACCACGTGATAAGTTTAGCTAAAAGTCGTGATCTATGTGACGTTGTTAATACTCATTTTGTAATGCCGAGCTAAGATACTTGTCAGATACCTTGTTGTAGCTAGCACTAATGGTATAAATTTATCGTCTGGCAATGGTCGTTATTTTTGCTACCAGGCGTTTATCACAATGAGCTGTAGGCAGCCATTTACCCAGCTGAGTGAGCCATTCTTAGGCTGCGTTCACACCGGACACGAAACAAATTTTCGCATGACAGATTACTTTCAAAGTCAATGCAAAGACGCGAATACGTGTGTATTTGCGTCTTTGCATTGACTTTGAATGTAATCTGTCGCGCGAAAAATTTGTTTCGAGTCCAGTGTGAAAGCAGCTTTACTAAGAAGTTTCACTTTAAGAAAAGCGCGTTTATGTTCCAAGCTTCTGAAGGGGAGGGGCGAGCCGCTCTGTTGTGTTTCCACTGTCAACGATAGTGACGTCATATCGCTGATACAGCCTTAAATAACTGTGTGGTAATCAAAGTATCCTGCTTAAAATCAAATCCTTGTTCAGAAAACACTGTGCATACATATATGAGCACAAACCCCAATCAAAAATCCCCCCCCCCAGAATATAGTTCCAACGTCTATGATTGAGTGTGTCCTTTAATGATCATAAAAATAAACCAAGTGACTAGGTTATCATATATGCATGTAAATCTTTTATTCCTTGTGTACCATGGCTTGGATATTTTATGTAAGATTCTGGGAAAAAAAAAAAAAAAAAAAAAACTTGCCGAAAGTAAAGTATTCAGAATCAAAATGACAGTATTAGTGTGTCCATGCGTGTGCATGAGTATTTTGAGAGAGACATATATGTTCACACACACACACGCGCACACGCAGGCACACACACACATATACTAATGAGTCTGAATCACTTGGTCAGTAATACAGTTTTAAGCAGGAATCACTGCTGTTTACTGAAGTGCAAATTAAATGTATTTACCATTAAAGTCAGCTTTAATTTGAGGGTTTTTATATCATTAGGTTGAACTGCGTAAAAAGGACTAAATACTAAAGGACTAGTACAAAATCGTTTTTCGCTGTCTGAATACTATTAGACTTCATTCTGTTTTGTATGTTTGCTTGCGTGTACACGTGAAACATTAAGTATGTGGGGGCATGTAGGTGATAACTTCTGATAACTACCCTAACTAAATCCCATCTAAACATACAGTGAAGCTGTGGAGTAAAAACAGAGTTCAGGCAGGTTGTTTTCAGACAGCAAAGGTTAACAAAGTCAGCACTGGCCTTGTGTGTTGAATATGGTGATCTGGCAAACACTGACTGACAAGTGGAGTCCTGTTGTAGTTCTGCCGATGCAACCTTTGTGAATTAAAAAAAATAAATAAATACTGAGATTGCTTGTTGAGCGGCCCTTAAAAATCTCTATTTCCAATTGGAGGGTCAGCATGTCCCCTGAGAGCAAATACACTTGCGAGTCATTGTATGGGGCTCAGGGATTTTAAGTGTGCAAATTTTGAAGTGCACCCCCCTCTCTGGTTTGCAGGGAAGTGGGTCTGAATGTCTGAATAATGGGCATAGCCAGATGGACTTGCCTGAATCTGCGTGGGATAATCATTGCCGCATATTTGTGTTCATGAGCTTGCTGCCTGCTGCTGTATAGAGGCCACTCATACATTGCTTCTTTGGGGTTCAGCCTTATTAAAACTTTTTCTATTTTTCTTTTTTAAAAAAATCAGTTTAATGTTGGTTGATGCACTGTCCATATGTGTATTCATAAAATTATTTATGCTTAGTTCGCATGACGAGGATTTTCATTGATTCTAATGTTAATCAATCATAATGTTACCCATGATATTCATTATTTTCAAATCTAACATGCTCGAATGCTCAGCCTAAGTAAAAATTATGCTACTGTCCAAATACAAATAGCAGAGCATGTACTACAAATGAAGAGTTTTTTTGCAAAACAGGTTAACTCCTCTGAGTGTGAATTGAGAAAAATGGCTTTCTTTGTAATTACTATTTCTGTAAAACTTTGAATAATGGTGTTTTCTACTGTTGTATATGAGCCAAATGGTAACCAATTGGCATATATATTTCAAATCCAGCCACAGAAATATTCCTGAAAAAAACCAAAAAATTGCTGTTTTTTTGCAAAACGAGTTAAATCCATAGCTTGCTTTTATTGCAAAACGGGTTAAATCCAGTCGAATAAGTATTTCTGTGTGTTGTAGTGTTGGGAAACTGTATTAATTCAATATTGCTGAATAACACAAAATCACACACTCACATGCCCGTGCACATTCACACGCACACACACACACACACACGACTTCACCCAATGTCAGTCTTGGTTCATTGGACACACAAACACTATGGTCCTGAAACACAAACGTGCGTGCACTGACAGACAACGCTGAACAAAATAATTAACCGAAGGAACCTCTGAATCCCTGTCAGTCTCAGGAAACAGTGGAGGCTGACAACCTAACTGAGCCTCAAGCAGGGAAAGACCTGTGGAGGAGTTACCCAGTGAATTGTGGGAGTATTTGGCCCATGCTAAAAATCGACTCCACAAAGATGGGTTGTCAGCCGCCAAACATCGAAGAGTATTCTCCAAAGACTGGTTGGTTCGCTCAGTCTGCCCGTTTGTCTCTGGGTGGAAACCCGAGACTAACCCCACAACCTGCCCGAATTAGCTCACTTAAATGTTACCCTATTAACTCAACACAAGATCCCTTATCCCTATTCAAAAATGATAGCGGTAGTTATCAAGGTTTCTAACAATGAACAGATACGACAACCAAGAGAAACCGGAGAAAGATAAAAGCCCGCTGGTTATTAACATTAGTCTTTAATTGAGGGGGAACCTTCTCCAGAAAGAACCACTGTGGGTGCAGGGTTTCATGCCAACCAATCTGCTACACACCTGATTCTACTAATCAAGCCCCTTAACAAATATTCCAGAGGTTGATTAGTAGAGTCAGGTGTGTAGCAGCTTGGTTAGTATGAAAGCCTGCGCCCAAAGTGGCTCTTTCTGGAGAAGGTTCCCTACCCCTGCTATAATTAATACTACCAAGCGGAATGAACGACTCACTTCCCGTGATTTATAATCACGTTATCCCAGAACTCTGGCGGAAGCTAGCAAGGTACCCAGCCAAGGCAGCCATTACAGCCAAGAGAAACCGGCAAAGCATAAAAGCCTTCTAATACAGGATTGGGAAGTCGGGGAAGTGAGTCGTTCATACGGTTTAGATGTAATAATTAAAGACTAATGTTCACCAGGGTGCTCTTACTCTTCTCCGGTTTCTCTACATGATCATCACAGCTGTTCGTTGTTAGTTAGCTGATGTAAGATAGCTATCGCTACCATTTTTGAGTAGGGATATGGGATCTCACGTATAGTTATTGGGGAAACATTTAAGCGAGAGGTGAAATTGGGCAGGTTGTATTTATTAAAGAGCAATGCTAACTGGAGAGCTTCTTCGCTCCACTTATTTCTCTTGGCTGCCATAGCTGTTCGAGGCTTACGTTAGAACCCTGGTTACATATCGATACTGGCAGGGTCTTTTTCCAGGCTGTTTTCACAGCTCTAGTACATGTTTCATAAGGTAAAACTTCACTTCCTCAGAATGTTTGTATGATCTCTTGTTACAAATGCCAATTTCACAGATATCACAACCCATCTCTTCGCAAATAACATCGATTTTGATCAGTGTCAGATTTGCTGCTGAATGTGAACAAACTCATTTGGTTGTTATATACAGCCTAAAGCCCATGGTTTTCACCGGTGTAATTCCCTAGACGCACTCTTGGTATAGTCCATTGTCATGAAACGGGGGGAGTTTAGCCCAGCAATTCGTGAATAATTGAAATTCTCGGATGCAGTTTTAGCATATAGAGTTTAGAATGACGTGATTAATAAAGAAAGAGTCAAAAATAAGCGAAACCATATATATTTATTTTAATTTTTTTTTAGGTCTATAGGGGGCCCCTTGGATGTTAGGGGCCCCAGGCAAATGCCTACCTTGCCTAATGGCAAAGTCCGCCTCTGTATAGAGCAGTGGTCTCCAACCCTTATCCGAGAGAGCTACCATCCTGTGGGGTCACTCCAACCCTAATTCTCCACACCTGATTTGGCTAATTAGCAGCTCATCAAGATCTCGTACTGTGATATGAGGTGTGTTTTGTTTTCATTGGAGTGAAAACCTAATGCCCCCTTCACACTTATTCAAAATCAGCAGGAATCAAGCAGAACCACCTGGAATGAAGAATTCCCGCAAAATTCGGGCGGGAATTTCAAATTGACCAAAATTCTTACAGCTTTGAAAGAATGCCGTACAAATACTTAGAATGCGCTTCAAACCCGCCTCAAATGATTCTTGCACATTCTGGGTGTATTAGCTCTCAAATGCAGCTTGAATGTAGTTGGAACGCAGTAGGAATATTTAGAATACTGTTAAAATGCAGTCAGAAAATTTAGAATACACTTCGAATGCCGTACGAGTGCGGTTCAATTGCTGCCTGAACACCACCCGAAGTATGGTTGGAAGGTGCCTCGAATGCTGTACGAATTCACCTCGAATGCAGTCAGAACACTCCCGGAATGGCTGCCGAATATGGTTGGAATGTCCAAGAATTCAAACAGAATGCAGCTGGAATACTCAGAATGTACTTAGAGTGTAACTCGAGTGTCCCATATGCGTTGATCGAGTAATTGCTGACTACAGCAGGGGAACGTAAATATGCCACTAAAACTGACGCTGAATGCGTGAGAGTTAACAGGTATGCGTTATTAATGAAAACTGGCCACAACTGATAATGTTGAGAGTTTTCGGAGTTTCTGTAATGGTAATTTAAATGAATTATTGAAAACAGGTCATGACCAATCATTATTTTTAAGGGATGGGTTTCAGCCTCCTCTATCGCAAGTTCACCAGCCGCCACTGATTCCAACGGCATTCGAAGTGCATTCCAGCTGAATTGTTTTCATATCGAAATAGATTCCTGCAGCAATCGAGATGCATTCGAGGTGCATTCTGGCTCATTCGAGGCGCATTCAGGACATTCTGGCAGGATTTGACGTGGCTTGCAGTTTCGATTCTCCCTCGAATGCAATCAGAATGTTTTGAATGCTGCTGGAATGCCATAAGAATATTTATAATGCAGTCAGAGCACAGTTAGAATACACTTCGAATGCCGTTCGATATTTCTCCACTTCAAATGCACCTGGAAAGTTTTGAGCATGAGCAAAACATTCGGGCCAGCCACAACAATGGGCCCGAATATTTGGAATGCACTCAGAGTGCAATCAGAATTTTTAGAACGCACTTCGAATATCCAGGAACATACAAAGAATTTTCATTCCGACGGCATTCCGGCTCATTCCGCCTCTAGTGTGACTAGGGTTTTAAGGATGGCAGCTCACCAGGAACAGTATCAGAGACCACTGCGATGGAATATTAATAATCCATTGCAAAATTAAAGGATATTAAATTTAAACCAAACAGTACTGCAAAATAAACACAATTTTAACTATCGATAATATATGTACTCCGTAAATTTGTGTGTTTTGACAAAATCCAACAGAGTGTAATCTGAACACATTCGTGAGCAAGCTGTTGGCATGCTGAGCAAACTTTGGCTTATATATAGTGACCTTTACCAAGTGATTCAGGCCTTTTCACTCTGAATGTCTCCTAAAATTTGTTTTAAAAAAAAAAATTCTCATTCATGTATCCACATTTTACATTTGCCAATGAACAGCTTTCATACGAGACCCTGTTAGTTATTTGGCCAAATTGAAATAATATGAAGACCACAGACAGATGTCCATAGCAGACAGTTAGAAAGTCCTAAATGAAAGGAGCTGGTGGAGCTTAAACAAAGAATTTCAACTTTAAAATCAAAATTGAACGAATCTTTATTGTTTTCTTGACAAGGATACAGATAGGGAAGGACAGAGATGTTTATGAACATGAAAAATGACAAAGTGAAATGATGGGTTAGGAGGAATTCAGAGCACAGAAATCTTGATGTGTCGTTGAAATGAATGAAGATGTTACATGGGAAATCAAAACTTGTAGCCAGCTGATGAACTAGCTCACTGCTTCATTGTTTGTCCCTCCTATCATGCTCCTCAAACCTTGTTTTATTAAACTAGAAAAACTTGATAATAGCTAACAATGTTGTCATAAGGAAATAACGAGGCGACTGTCATACCAGTAGCATACTAAAATGAGGCAATATCTTCAATCATGGTGGAGTTATAACAATGGTGCCTAGGAGTAATAGGGTAGATCCACTATGCAGTAAAGTTCAGCAAGACGAGTTTGGCTCATGTAAATATACATAAACCTATGTCTGGTAGTCGAATCCGTAGCGCTCTGCAAGTGACAGTGAAGATCCTTAAACTGACAAGGCAGTGGATCTGCACAGGAACATACACATTCTGCTATGGTGGACTTTTTTCAATTGTGCCAGAAAACTTGTCTATAAAATTAAATTATTTAGCTTGAGGGGAGTTTTTTTTTTTTAAATATTGATATGTGTCTCATAGATATTCTGATGTATTAACAGCAAATTACTGCATACTGCATATTCTAATGTAATGGTACGTCATGTTGCATGGTTGAATTTTTTTTCCAATATGCTGGAAAACTATTTAGGGGCCCATTTCTATCTTTTAAGTAACGCAAGTCCCAAAATTTTTTATGGACGCAGCATTCTGTAAAAGCTGATCAATTGGTTGCAGTAAGCATGCACAGGAATACAAAATTTCTGCCTAAGTTTACATAAGGCATTACGTTACCTGACGTGCGTAACCTTATTGCATCGTGGATATACCCTATAAGATACGAAGCCATTGTGCCCAACCAGTTCCACAGCTTTTTCTCTTAATTACCTAGGAGAAAGGGGTGTAGATTTAGGTCACAGTGCCAGATTTGAACCTGATATTTGTTGTACTTTCCTGTTAAATATCATGGTGTAAATTCCATGGCTGAGGCAAAAAGCAAATCCCAAGGTTTGGAGGAAAATACTCTGGAGGCCTTTGTTTACCCCTCAGTGTTCATGAAAATGTGTAAACGCATATTCAATACCACTTGAAGTACATGCAATTGAAATCTAACAAACTTTAGAAAGTAAATTGCTAACTGTTATAGGAGTTCCATGACTGCTGATGTGATCCCAGCTAATTCCATTTGCGTGAGCGGTGCTCATGCGGCTTTGACACCACTCAAACTTAGGAAGGCGCTCCTGCTCTCAATGGTGCTAAAGCAAAGGTCAGCTGAGGAAGGCAGTCCAGAGACCTAAGACGCCACAGACGTGTGGAGATTAACGCTGCTGGGATGCAGGGCTTGATTATTCATAAAGTGGCAGAAGCACCATCTGGACCCACTCTGGGGAAGGCCCTCTCTGAGCCTGACATCTGACTCCCACAGCCTTTTAACTCATCCTGGTGGGGTAGACATGAAATACGAAAGCCATCTCTTCTTTTATTTTCTGACTGAAATAATACGTATTATCCAGAAAAAGTGAAGGTTTTTGCAAAGTTTTTTGCATATGCAGCTCAGAAGAGAGAAAACCAACGAGTAAATACAAATATTATTCTTCAAGAGTGCATTAGACAATTTTCTTGTAACAGGTTCAGCACCTGTGCGCAAGTCATCCAAAATTCATTCTCGAGGCAAAAAATGGACTAAGCTGCCAGTAATCATTATCAAGTTCAGTGAAATGCCTGCTGTGAAAAAATGGGGTCACAAACAAACCGGGTCATGAAAACAATGTTGCAGCACTCGTGTCTACTTAATTGTCTACTCGCCCTTTCCAGCAACCTGCATGTCTATTAGAGGAATTGTCTTTTTAATTTGTTTGGAGTATTGCATGCCTCCCCTCATCCAGGTGTAATCCATCGTGTGCCCCATTCCCTTGCGTTTCTGTGGTGTATATAAGCCTTAGTTCAGTGTTGCGGAGTTGCTGGATTTTCATGCTTTTTGCCCTTAAGCTCCCAATCAGTTAACATCTTTTAGCTCAGAATTGTGTTACTGTCTTTGAAAATTTATCGCAAACTTTCTGACAATGAAATACGCAACTGCTCTTTGGCACTGAATTAATTGGGACCAGAGGCGGACATTCCAGGGGTCAGAAAGTAAAAGTCCGGCCGTGTTTCACTTCCAGCCATGAGCTCAGGCAGCTGATTTCCCTAATTAGCTCAACCTCTGGGCTGAAGGGTTGCTGCAATTATGAGATCCAGACAGTTGCAACAAATTACCGAGAAGGACTTTCACTTTCTGGAGCTGGATTGTCCACCTCTGATTGGGACCAACTCCCAAGCCTTATTGTCAGTTTTTAGGACTGGGACTGTGTTGCTGTTAATCTGTCTTCCCAGTTTGTTCCTCTGCCCAATTTATTCGGAACCCCTCTCAAACCTTCATCGGCTTCTAGGATCAGGACTGCGTTCCTGTTAAACCCTTTGGACCTGCCGTCTTATGGTCCTGCTTGGGCAGGGGTTACCACCATGGGGCTTCACCCGCAGGAAACCACTAGCCGGGCACGGACACGCCCATTACCCTCACCACTTCATACTGCCTGAGCTGGACTGCGCTTGTCTTGTTCTGGGCTTCAGCCCACATCCTGTTGTTACTGCACTCCTGTCAATCAATGCTATAATTGGATTGTGCCCTGAATCTGTATCTGGTTCCCTGTCTAGATCATAATAAACAGTGCATCACACACATAAGTAATTTGGGCAACACCAAACAAATACTGCGTAGAAGACAGCAACTTACACTTCAGAGAAAATAAAGGCACAAGGTTAATGGGAAATAATATTTTGAAGCAAGTCTCAGAGAATCAAGCGTAGTGCTGGTAGTACTGCTTCATTAGGCACATGCATGCCCACACAGTCATCCACACACTCTTTATACTCTTTGCTTATGCCCATAAATCACAAGCCCACCCCACATGAAGGTATTCTTATGTCTCCCCTTGCAACAATTAAAGAGGAGGATTCACCACAGCAACACAAAGCTAGACAAATAACTGATGGAACTCAGCTGAATCTCTTTTGCTGTATCCTTCTGTTAAAAAAGCTCTGGAAACAGACTGATTGGTCATTGTCTTCCCCCCCACCTATCAATCCAAGATGGCCGCACGCACATCTCTGTGTTTGTTAGTGCACTGTGTGTTATCGTATTTTTTTTATATTAAAATTTTTAATTTTTTAATTTGAGCGCAACTCTCTTCACACTGCAGTGGATTATATCATCAAGAATAATAAAATAAAAAATAAACAGCGAAATTATCGTACTTGCTTGAATTGCACTGGGGATAATATCGGCGAAAACTTATCTCCCTGCGAACTTCTGATTCCTGGTCTCTGACCCTTCTCCGGCCTGTTGTTGAGCTTGGTTGCGGCAGCGATTCACGCAGGCTTCCTGCTTTGCTCTACTTCCCTGTGCATCCTGTCTGATGTCTACCTCCGGAAGGTGGACGAACCTGCATCGCCGGCTATCGTCCAACTTACCCTACTGGAGTGTCTCTGTGCTGTTGCTATCCGCCCTGTCGTTGGCTCGAGCCGCTTCTGGTATGCTCTGGCTTGATGCTTCCATGCATGCTGCTTCATATTCTGAGTGCTCTTCTAATGCTACTGATCAGCACGCCGATCAACTGTCCCTGCTGTACTGATCTTGATTCAGTCAGTTGCGAGTTCTCTGAGCTCGGCGTTCTGCTTGGATGACTCGGCTATATTCTCAACTAACCGCCGACTGTCATCCTACCTGCTGGGTCGTGGGTTTCTGCTAATACCCGCGCTGTCCGGCGTATTACGTTTGCAGGTGCCTCTTTCCCTTTACTTTCCTACTCTAAGCTGAACTGTCAGCGGAAACTGAACTACTCTTTTGAACTGTTCCACTCAAAGAAACTGAACTGGTCATAAAATTCAAAACACTGGCTGAATGGCAATGGGAAAATTAATAACGCTGTTTTTTTTTGTTTCATTATGGGTGTTTGGGAATCAAGATCTTAGCTGGGGCCGTGCGCCAGAGAAGGTGCTCATGCCTCCGCATCTGCCCAGCACGATCACCAGCGCCCTATTCTACCGCGAAATGTCTGTTCGGGTATCGGCATTTTCTTACGTGGTTGCATCTAATAACAAGTCATTGCTTCGTTTAACATGTTTGTTCGTGCTGAAAAGTTGTTTCACATTTTCAGAAAATTTTCCCGTCGATTTTGTTAGTCGTAAAAATGATCTTAATGTCATGTCATTTAATACAAGCGTAAGTGTTTTATTCTCCTTTTACTTTTACTTTCAGGAAATATTCAACCAAACCCTTGCCACGTTCTTAATACTATCAGCACACCTGATGAATTCAAAGCTAGGTCTGGTCTTGGTATCATTCATTTAAATATTAGAAGCTTGCTCCCAAAAATGGATATGGTTAAAATTTGGGCCCATTCAACAAATACAGATATATTTATTTTATCTGAAACATGACTTTGCAAATCAGTCCAGGATGAAGAAATTTTTATTAAGGGCTACAACGTCTTTCGCTGTGACTGCCCTAGGAAGGGTGGTGGCATAGCCATTTATATAAAAAATAAATTCCATGCTAGCCTTGTAACCTCTGTGTCTATTAGCAAGCAATTTGAGCTTCTTGCTGTGAAGCTTGAGCTCACTGAGGGTCAATTCGTTGCTGTTATTGGTTGTTACAGACCACCCTCAGCCTGTAATGAAGCTTTATCTTCTTTAACACAATATTTAACTGGGCTAAACACAAATGAGATTGTTTTAGTTGGGGATCTTAATTGTGACTGGCTGTCCTCAGTGTCAGAGAACTTTAAATCTGTTTGTGACTCTCTGAATCTCACTCAATTAGTTGATAGTTCAACGCGTCCAAATATTAAACATCCTGAAAGATCGTCCCTACTTGATTTGATCTTGACAAATGCCCCCCATAAATTCTCAGGCATTGGCATTTTTGCAAATGATTTAAGTGATCATTGTGTCATAGCAACAATCAGAAATGCCAAACTGCCAAAAGTCAAACATCAACTTCTTTTTAAAAGAGATTTAAAATTTTTCTGTGAGCAAGCTTTTTACCATGACCTGGCTCACTACGATTGGAACAGAATTTCCCTAATTGACGATGTAGAGCTGGCCTGGAAGTTCTTTTATGATAGCTTTTTGAACTTTGTAAATAAACATGCTCCGCTCCGTAAATTTAGAGTGAAAGGGCGAAATAATCCATGGTTTACCCCTGAGATAGGAAGCCTTCTAAAAGAGAGGGATGCTGCCTGGGCCAAGGCAAGAAAAACTAAAACTGAGCCAGACTGGCTTAATTTCAGGAAACTTCGAAATAAGTGTATCGTCACTTATTAAAAAAAAGCTAAATCTGAGTTTTACCTCTCTGAAACCACTAAAAACCTAAACGACCCAAAGAAGTTTTGGAAAATAATAAAATCTAGCTCTGGTCACATGTCCTCCAGTGACCTTCCGACTCACATTATAAAAGACTCCAGCATTCTGACAGATAAATCAGATATGCTGCACTGTTTTAATGAGCACTTCATTTCTGCTGGTTTTTTATTTGATTCTTTATGTCCTGTAGTGACAAATTCTCATGTGCAACCTGAAAATGCTTTCCCTGTGTCTTGTCGACATGATGGATCTACTGACGGTGTATTTCACTTTACGCCTGTTTCTGCCCTAAATGTCCATTCAGAGTTAAAAAAGTTAGACATCAAGAAATCAGCTGGTCCTGATAAGCTTGATCCTTACTTTCTTAAGCTGGCTGCAGATTTCATTTCTGAACCTTTATCATTTATTTTTAACCTTAGTCTTTTTAGCAATCAGATTCCAAAGGTTTGGAAAACTGCCTTCATTCTTCCTCTGCTAAAGGGGGGAATCCCTCTATTGTAAAAAATTATAGACCAATTTCCAAATTATGTATTTTGGCAAAGTTATTTGAAAAACTTGTTAGTGCTCAACTCTAGAAATTTTTAGATCCAAATGACATTTTATCCAAATATCAATCTGGTTTTAGGAAACAACACAGCACTGTCACTGCTACTCTCAAAGTAATTAATGACACCATTGGGGCAATAGACTGCAAAAAAATTTGCTTGGCACTATTTATTGATTTATCAAAAGCATTTGATACCGTTGACCACAGTATATTGATCAATATCCTTCATCGCACTGGAATATCTAAGCATGCAGCATCTTGGTTTGCCAACCATTTGTCTGATCGAATGCAATGTGTTCAGATGGCAGGATCTACCTCCTCTTTTCTCAGAGTTTCAAAGGGTGTACCACAAGGTTCAGTTCTGGGGCCAATATTGTTCTCCATTTATGTTAACAATTTATGTGAAAATCTATCAAATGCTATGTACCATTTTTATGCCGATGATACTATTATTTACTGTTGTTCGTCAACTGTTGTACATGCCTTTGAATTACAAAAGTATTACAATCTGCATTCGATGTTGTTCAGCTTCGCTTACAGACACTAAAATTGGTTTTAAATGCAGACAAAACAAAACTTATGTTTTCAAACTCTGCTGAATTACCGCCAAATCTCCCAAGCATTCTGTCCACTCAAGGAGAAGTAATTGAACTGGTATCCAGTTACAAGTACTTGGGCTTTGTCATTGATCGGCAGTTATCTTTCAAGTCTCACATTGCCAATCTGGTTTCTAAGCTAAAGGTGAAATTAGGCTTCTATTTTCGAAACAAATCCTGCTTTTCATTTAGAGTCAGAAAATATCTTGTATCATCAACCTTTTTGCCTTTGATAGATTACGGGGATGTGTTATACATGGATGCTTCAGCCCAACGTTTGCGATCACTGGATTCTGTGTATCATTGCGCTTTAAGATTTGTTGTTGGATGTAAACGTCTTACCCACCACTGTATCTTGTACGCAGAATCTGGTTGGCCTTCTTTGTATGTACGCAGACGCATGCATTGGTTGGGTTTTATTTATAAAACTCTGCTTGGGCTGGTCCCTTCGTATTTATGTACATATATCCTGAGAAGCCAAATCCAATATGGGCTTCGCTCAAAGGATACTGTGCAATTGACTGTTCCGCGTGTCCGCACGGAGTTGGGAAAAAGAGCATTCAAATATGTTGCCCCTTTTACATGGAACTCCCTTCAAAAAGATTTAAAACTGCCAGAATTAATTACTTATGATGCCTTCGCTATGATTTTAAAGGACCTTGAACGTAAATCCATTGGACAGTGTTGCTGTACTTAAATATTATCCGTATCATCAAAAATTAGCATTTTATATGATCACTATTTATTATTTGTATATCTGCTCTGTACTTTGCTCCATTTTTGCTTCTGAATGTTGCGCGTATTGTTTTTAATTTTGTGTTACAGACATGAGTTGCTGCCTTTCTTGGCCAGGTCTCCCTTGTGAAAGAGGTCCTAGGTCTCAATGGGATAATTACCTGGTTAAATAAAGGTTAATAAATAAATTAAGAAAATACAGATGTTTGAGCCAAAGTTTATACTTGCACTTGGATTTATCCAGTGTAGATGAGGCTAGCATGTCAGTGGTCTGACCCATCCAAACCTTTCACTTGGACTTGGCTACTTGTGCTTTCTTGGATTTTGTTAAGTTTACAGACAAAGCAAAGAGATGTATTGGCCTACATACAAACAAGAAGTTAGTGTTTGTCTTAAGTTACATTTAAGCCTTGTGGATTGGTTGGTCTCAAGTAGCAAAGCTTTAAGCTGTCTTGCTGTGTTTCTTTCAGCTGTTATGGCCAAACACTGCAATGTAATTTCTTATTGGATCAGAAGAGACCTTTATTTATAGTACTTCTATTATTTCAAACACATTTATGAACATGCTGGCATATGATAACAGGAAATTTGGCTTTTGAATGAATTTATGACAGCTGGGAATTGGTGATTGCCACCATTTGAAGGGAGAGGGCAGACAAACAGCTGGCTATTTACTTACAGTATATTTATGAATTAAATGGCATGTTTATGATGCAAATCTATTCCAGTTACACTAAAGCACAAAGATTTCCCTTGAAAATACAGCAATTCAGTGGTCATTTTTTTCATCATTTTAATTGTTAAGGCTATACCTCCATAGATACTGCACAGTTGTTAGAAGACCAATATGGTGAAAGCATAGGTGTACATTTGGGTAGGGACATAGCTAAAATATCCCGACCAACTTTGGATCTGTAGGGAAAATGAAAGAAACTCAGAATCACAAATTTAACATGATCCAGTCTAATGTAATGATCGATTTGCGGCTTTGTCCAATTCACACAGTATATAGCCAATAATCCAATTTGAAGTGTATATGTTGGCAACAGTCATGTAATATTGTTTCAAGAAAACAACACCGCACTTAAAGGTGTTTACTGGCAATTTCCAAATTGGCTAGTTAACGTACCTATATATCCACTGACTGAATTTGAATGTATACTCTACTAGATTTGGGCAGGCTTTGGACATACACCAAGATGTTTTGCCGGGAAAAGTGAGACTTATGTATGAATGTAATATGATATTCATATAATTGAACATCAGTGGCAAAAATGTCGGAGATCCAAACAAACTTTAGACCCGGATGTGTAAGACAATGATTCGCCATAACAAACCTGACTATTCTAGTCATGAATTTTTTAGCATTGTAAACGACAAAGATAAATAAATTACAGCCGTGGGAGGTAAAATTCTTAAGATTTCAATCCATCATTGTTTTATAATCATGTAAATATTTGAGTTACATTAGATACATTAGTTTTTTAATTAAAATTGATGGTGGATAGGCTTCATATTTACCTCTGTCAAGGAGGTTATAAAATAACCTGCGTTTATTTGTTTGTCTGTTTGCAGGATTACTCAAAAACTACTGAGCGGATCATCATGAAAATTAGTACACTGGTTATCTTGATCCAAGGAAGAACCCATTAAATTTTGGTGGCGATCCAAATCAAATTCTGGATCTGGCGGAGTTCAGAAATCTCTGATTGCTCTTGTTTCTGATTACATTATGGAAATATCCATCCACTTTTTTGGTGTTGCGGAGATTTATAGTAAATATGATGACCAATCAAATTGAGTTCCCTGAAAATGCAGACATCAAAGAACAAACACAAGATGGGAGAAAAAAAGAGAGTAGAGAGGAAGATGCGGCGAGAGTAATACTGTCTGAAGTAAGTTCCTAATATTGTCTCCTTGTGCGATGTGCTGCAGTAAAACACTTGAGGAAAATCAGACAGCATTACTTTAGCTTGGCACGATGCTATCTGGCTAGCTAGCAAAGTAACCTAATGTTACTCGTCCTTTGGCGTGGGATTTTATTTTACATGCAGCTGGTTTTGTTTCCCACTGAACCATTTCACCCACATAAGACAGTTAGCAACAGGAGGTGAGGGTTTGTGGTGGTTTTGCTTTTCGTTACTGTACTTTCGCTACTGCACACTGTACTTCTGCTACTATGTCCAAGTTTGTTCTCTTCTATAGATAATTGCAAGTTAAGAACATAAATATTACTGAAGGATCAGTAGTAAAACTTAATAAAAACCATATGCATTACAGCTGAAAATATTTTTTGAGTTCTGACGCAATACGGACAATCAAACAAAGATTGAATCAGAAACAAACACTTGTGCACCTGAGGTCGTCCACTTATCCAACTTTTGGCTTCACTCATGCTCATAACGAATCCTGGTAAAAGAGTTTACTCAGAAGCACTCCCATAACTTTATTACATTATTACTTTTAAGCTTTCAAAGAAATTCGAATAAAAAATGAAGTGCGGGGAACAGGAGTTCGAATGAATGAGCTGATCAAAGATTTCTGAAAATGAAATTCTTCAGTTGATAAACAACATTTGAGGATTAGTACGGGAGATCAACTGCGGAAATGTATTTCAAGGAAATGAGCCATTGACTGGCTTTATGAAACAATTTAAGCAATTTGTGAGAACTGTTAGTAGCGAAAGTTCAGTGTGCAGTTGCGAAAGCACAGAAGTGAAAAGCCAAAGTAGCAAAACAATTGGTAACCGATGTGAGTACCTGACAATCCCCTGTTTTTGCCTGCAGGTCAGATGGACATTGAATTGGAGATTTTAGATCTAGGCAACAAGAGTGCATTTAATAATGGAAAATTTGAGTTTTTTTACTTGAAGCAATTAAGCTGGGTTTACACATAGGCATGATGCGTTACGAATATCATTTTCCCGTCATTCATGGCACATTCGTGACATTCGTAACGTGACTTAACGCATCTGAATAGGGTTCTTAACAGCGCGTGTCGGTTTGTGACATTCGTGATATTCGTGGAGCATGTTTTTGGCTGCCAAAAAATCTTCCACAAATGTCACGAATCACCCTCGATTCGTGGAGTTCGCAACTGAGCGTGTCGCTTCGTGGTGATTAGTGGTGAGTCGTATTAGAGCGTGGCAGCATTTGTAGTGTATTCTTGCCATTCTTTGAGCCCATACTGTCACGCATCGTTATGAATCGACACAAAAGCTGTCAAGAACTGAACTGAATGACGCGTGACGCCTCTGCCCCGAATCATCAAATTCAATTCAAATTCGTGATCCTCGGTCACGAATTTAGATTCGTGGCGTTCATGACTTGTCATCGTTATGTGTAAACCCAGCATTAAATTGGGTTGGTCTGAGAATGTCAAATAATGGCTCTGCTTCAGAAAACTCCGAGTGTTAAAACTTACCTAACTTATGTGCAACGATGTGGGATAATTGGGCAACACAGACACTGGGATAGGCGTTTACTAGACTTGTACAGCAGTAAATTGTCTGTCTGGCATCTTGACCGTAACTACCATTAGATCACTAGCTACCTAGCTAATTTGCAAGCTAAAGCTCACCAATAAATTAACATATATTTATTTTAACGTTCACTCATAATACAATAGTCTGCACCAAAATCATACCAAAATCAGCTGGTCCTAATCAGATCCTAAAATTATGTAAATCTAACCTCAGGAGTAAAACAACACGCAAGTGATTCCACCATGCCATTACCTATTTTACAAAAATTCAGCCAAAATGCAGAAGCCATGTGTGAAAAACTAAGTACACCCTAACTACATCCATAGGAATTAAGAAAGTAATTAGCAGCCAGGTGTTGCAGATCAAATTCACTTGATTAATAGATCATCAACAAGTGTGACCACCTTCGTAAATGCAGAGGTTTTGGCACTCCGCTGTTCTTGAGCATTAAAGGGCATCTAAAGTCGATTCTCAGACGGGCATTGAACGTCCAATGTTTACAAACAAATCACTTGCTTTTTTTAACATCTTGCATTGTCACATGACCAATTTTATTCATCGACCAATGTTTTGTGTACATGCATAGATAATCCTTCTATTTCGGTTCATTTGCGCAGGTGCGGCTGGCTGATTGGCCGATAAACAAAAACAATGGGAAATGACTTTAGATGCCCTTTAAGGTGTGTGTTGACACAATGCCAAGAGGGAAAGACATCAGCAATCATCTAAGAGAAGCAATTGTTGCTGCCCATCAATCTGGGAAGGGTTTAAGGTCATATCCAAACAATTTGAAGTTCATCATTTTACAGTAAGGAAGATTATTCACAAAAAGAAAACATTCAGGAGAGTTGACAATGTCCCCAGGAGAGGACATCCCAGCAAATTTATCCTAAGGTTAGACCGTGCAATGCTCAGAGAAATTACACAAAGCCAAAGAACTATATCTAGGATCTTACAGGCCTTAGTTAGCATGTTAAATGTTGAAGTTGACGACAGTACAATTCGAAAAAGACTGAACAAGTATGGCTTGTTTGGAAGGGTCACCAGGGGAAAGCCTCCTCTCTCCAAAAAGAATATGGCAGCACAGCTCAGGTTTGCAAAGTTGTATCTGAATAAACCACAAGCCTTCTGGAACAATGTCCTTTGGACAGAGAGACCAAAGTGGAGTTGTTTGGCCATAATGGACAGCGCCACGTTTGGCACAAACCAAACACAGTGTGTGAACACAAACACCTCATACCAACTGTCAAGCATGGTGGTGGAGGGATGATGATTTGGGCTTGTTTTGTAGCCACAGGACCAATGAACCTTGCAGTCATTGAGTCAACCATGAACACCTCTGTGTACCAAAGTATTCAATATGTGAAAAATCTGTAGAAAATGAAAAAGTAGTCAAATGTGAAACCATCTGTACGACAGCTAAAGCTTGGCCGCAGTTGGGCCATGCAACAGGACAGTGGTCTCAAACACACCAGCAAATCTACAACAGAATGGCTGGAAAAGAAAAAAAAATCAAGGTGTTGCAGTGGCCTAGTCAAAGTCCAGACCTCACCCCAATTGAAATCCTGTGGCAGAACCTTAACCCCTTTGCGCGGAAGCCAAATCTGGTTATGTGTTACCTTATTTAAGGCTTTATAATTCAAGATCGCAGCTTCATAGGAGGAAGGGAATGGCTCAACTGAGTCAAGGCACCTGTATCATTTACGTAGAATTTCATCATATTTCAGTTTATTTTCATGATTTTGGTGGAGAAAAATGGCTGCCAATATAAAAAATCTTCATGAAAAGTCAACATTGAAATTGTAAAAAAAAAATAATACTGAGAATTGAAAAATGGCTGGGGGTTAAAACTACACATTTCTGCGATCATAAAGTCCTTGACTACAAATACTTTTCATCTGAGCATGAAATTCTAAATTATCCACTCTTTTTTAGCCAAATAAGGCTGCTCTCCAGGTGGCTCCCCACACTCTCAGATCCTTCAAAATGGCGCACTGTCAAATCATTCTTAAAACATAAGAAGCGCACACCAAATAGTATGAGGTACAGACTGTAGAATATCTAGATTTAAAAAGAATGAAATGGTCGTACACTCAAATATCACGCAGTTTAATATCACCAACGTTTCACCAGACAAGCTGGCTTCATCAGGGTTTGTACCAAAGGCAAACAATTCGCAAAAGGTTTAATTAAAGGTTGAGTCATCCAGGCGTTCTCAATTAATTTTTAATCAGCCATAGTCATACCCATCAGTGTAGTTCAAAAAGTTACCAAATTCCATATCCCATAGTAAAAGACAAAGACTAATTTACACATTAATACAGCAGTTTTTAAACAACACAAATTATCCATATAATTGGTTAAGTTCTATTAAACATCAGGTGGCAACCATCATATAAATAGACCTTCCAACAAGATATTAATTAAAAAAAGGTCTCAAATCAAATTCAAAATTTAAACCATGAGGAATCAGAGTATTAAGAGAATAAATCCAGAAAGCCTCCCTTCTCAGTAACAAATTTGGTATTTCTTCCCCTCTCCTAGGCACCTCTAGCTTCTCAATTCCTGTATATCTTAATGAAGATATGGAATGATTGGCTTCTGCAAAATGGGCAGGAACAGGATAGGTTAAATTACTGCACCAAATAGTGAGACGATGTTCCGCTATTCTCTTCCTAAATTCTCGCCTTGTTTTTTTTCCCCATGTAAGCCTTACTACAGGGACAAGCAATCACATATATAATATTCTTTGTGGTACATCAGATTATACCTCTAATATTTTGGGTTTTACCTGTTTGAGGATGCTTAAATGTTGAACATACATAGTATATGCTATCACACTATGCACATGCTCCACATTTGTAATTGCCAGGTTGTATAGGAGATAGAGGAGTCTCTGAGATTTTAGGAGGAAGATCAGATTGAACTAAAAGATCTCTTAAATTAGTATTCCGTTTGAAAGTCAGAATTGGAGGATTGCAAATATATTATTCAAACTATTATCTGACTCCAATATATGCCATTGTTTCTGAAGTATTTTAATTATCTGTGCAGAACATTTAGAATTGTGAGGCCATGCCTCCAGCGCTCCAACTCTCCGGTCTATTTGATGCGAAATCAGGAAGGCTCCAGACGCAAGATGCAGGGAATGGGGGTCTTTATTAAACAAAAGAAAACAGGCACGAGGGCCAACGAAAAACTTGGCCCAAAGGGTTGCAAAAATCCAACTAAGAAAAGGCTACACAGAGCTAAGTAACAAAAGATCCAAACGACAAAAACAAAAAACCACTGGAAACTCCAGGGAGAGAAATACAGACAAAAGAATAATAAGGAATATATATAAACAACAAGAACTAGACTTGGCTAAGAAAAACACAAAAACTGCACTGAACCTCAAGGGCATGAAACTAGACACTAAACACGGTGAGAACTAGGCATGGAAACTAGACAATGAAAACTTGGTGATAAACTTGGCATGGAAACTCGACAATGAAAACTTGGTGATAAACTTGGCATGGAAACTCGCCAATGAAAACTTGGTGATAAACTTGGCATGGAGACTCTGTCTGCCAGCCAACTTCCACCGCCTCCAGATAAAGGGCAGAAAATCAGAGCACATGAGGGGCAACACCTGGAGAAGAAACAAGAGGCAAGGCAAGATCAAGAGACAAAGACAATGATAGGTGGACATGACTTGCTCATTAAGAAAATGAGCGTGCTCAGCTTAAGTACCAATGAAGCATGCAGATTGGAAGGAAGCATAAATGTTAATAGAAAAGCACAGCAAGATCTTGAAATAGCAAAGCAGGAATCATGACAATAAACTCCCTACCTAAATTAGTAGTATTAGTAATGTGCCTGTCTAAGAATTACACCTTCCCGTGACTGTTAGTAAATGTTAGTACTAAAAAACAGTTAATTGCCAATCAAGCTTAGGCAGCCCTGAATCAGCACAGCACAGAAGGAAGGGGAAATACCAAAAAGCCAACCAGAGCTCTGAAGTGTGCAAAAACGAAGACATGGGGGCGGAACGCAGACAAGCGGTGGAGTGGCTGGGCAGACCTGGCAAAACACAAAACCTGGAAAAGTAAAAACATGAATAAACATGAACTATGAATGATGAAACCTGGCACAAGAAACTGTTAAAACCCCAAATATGTCCTGGCCAAAGGCCCAGGACCCTGGAACACAACACTATTAAGACCCGTGCTGCATTCCTCAGTCGGTAATCATTGCCTGCATCTCTTACCCATTTCCACTGTTTAGCAGTGTTTCTTATTTAAGTCTGAGCTTCGCACTAATTCATTACAAAGTCTCGTAAGCCTCACAAGCCTGTATGTACTCTCTAGTCCTGCACAGGCTTTCCTACCACATACGCCTGTACCAATATAATAACTCTTGAACTTAGTGCTGTTCGTGTTTATTTCAGCACTTTATTATTATCCAGGAACCTTGATTCCTTGTTCTTTTCTACTACACCGTACTGTAGCTAACATCCAGTGTCTGTATTATCAGTAGTATTCTCCAGGAACCTTGATTCCTTGTTCTTTTCTAATACACCGTACTGTAGCTAACATCTAGTGTCTGTATTATCAATAGTATTCTCCAGGAACCTCGATTCCTTGTTCTTTTGTATTTTATCCTATGTTACCTTCTTGCAGTGCTGAAGGCTGAATAAATACAACCATCTTTGCACCTGAGTCCAGTCCTACATATCATGTCCTCTGTGCACATCACCGGTGATCAGAGCACAAACCTTAAAAGAATATTTGTTGTAAAAATAAAATCAGGTTTTTGTTTATCCAATTGATTGCCTAGACGACAATCTGATCTACACTTTCCTGAAATTTTTTCGCTGGCAGAATTTATTTGATTTGGTTTGTAACCACTAGCTCTAAATTTCTGTTTTATATCCAATGTATTCCTCTCAAAATCAAAATTTGTTTCTCACAAATACGCTTCACTCTGCAGAACTGGCTGTAAGGGATATTGTTTTTTAAGTGCAAAGGGGGGTAACTGTCAGCTTTCAATAGTTGGTTTCAATCAACTGGTTTTCTACATACAGTGTACAATGAATCACCATCACGTTATTAACAGGTCCAAAAAGGTAACTGCATGACCATCATACTGCATTGTAAAATTCAAATGCTCGGAGCAATCATAAAGAAAAGGATGAAACAAATATAGGCCTAACTGTTGTTCATCCCCTTTATACAAAACCAGTATATCATTGATGAATCTCTTGTAGAGAATTATATTATCAAAAAAGGGATTATTATTAGGGTCCAAAATGAATTTTTTTTTCAATGAGACCAACGTAAAGCATTGCATAATTGGGTGCCATGGGTGACACCATTGCTACACCTTTGCTACAAAGGACAAAGATCTTTTCTGTCACAAGAGATCTTTTTTTTTTAAGTGCTGGATAGATACTATGGGCAAGTTCTGTATATTGAACTGTTTCCACATCAGGCTTAGCTGAGGAGTTTAATTCATGCAACTGCTGGGAAACAGGGATGGGACTGAAGTTGTCCATATTCTAAAACGTCTTTGAGCTCAGCTTACTAGAGAGCATTCAATAACTAATCCGGGTCTGCCATCTTGTTACAGAATAGTGTAACTATGAGCATAAATAGAGCAGCTCCATGTCCACTGACGTCTACTTCTGTGCAGAGGGGTTAAGAGAGCTGTGCCTAAACAAATTCCCTCAAACATCAATGAACTGAAGCAATGTTTTTAAGAAGAGTGGGTCAAAATTCCTCCACCATGATGTGAGATACTAATAAAATCATGCAGAAAAATGTTAGTTCAAGTTATTGCTGCTAAAGGTGGTTCTACAAGGTGTTGAATCATTGGGTGTACTTAGTTTTTCACAGATGACTTCTGCATTTTGGCTGAATTTTGGTTTAATGAATAATGGCATGGTGGAATCTGTTGTGCATTGTTTCACACCTGAGGTTAGATTTACCTAATTTTAGGACCTGATAAGGACCAGCTGATTTTTTTTAATGTCCTGAAACGTAAAACTAGAACTGAAAGAGGGTGTACTTTCTTTTTCTGATGACATTAACTTATAATTGGGCTAAGTATTTCAATTATTCAATACTGTTAAGCTTCACAATAAATGTTATAACATCAGTTCTAAACTTGTATTCAAAAATCAAAAGTATTTGGATACAAAGTAGAAAAACAAGTTTTTAAATATAGCCGCAAGCAGCAATTCCGGGGTTCAAGCCACAAAATACCATTAGTAGTTGAAAGCTTTAACAGCTTAGTTAACAAGTGTTGCCACTAAGCGTGGCCATGTCCCCCGCCAGGTGACAGAAATCGACTGGGGTCCGCGTATCACAAAATTACACATTGAAGCCAAAGATGAATAAAATCGGTCAAAGCGTTCTCGAGATTTCGCGTTACAACAAACGGGACGTGACGGACGGACGGACTGATGGAGCTGAATACTATGTCCCCCGGCCCTAATACACCTTAACCACAAAGATGAATGGAATCGGTCAAACCGTTCTTGAGATATTGCGTTCACAACAAACGGGATGGGATGGACAGACGGCCGGCCGGATGGAGCTGAATTCTATATCCCCCGCCCCTAATACACCTTGACACCAAAGATGAATGGAATCGGTCAAGCCGTTCTTGAGATATCATGTTGACAAGGTATTTGTAAGTGGTCAAATGGTCGTAATGACCTTGAGAATAATGGCAAGGTCACGTAAATCAAGTGGGCTGTGAGCACTCCCCTAATACACCTTGACACCAAAGACGAATGGAATCGGTCAATCCGTTCTTGAGATACCACGTTCACAACAAACGGGACATGACAGACGGATGGACGGACGGATGGAGCTGAATACTATGTCCCCCGCCCCTAACACACCTTGACACCAAAGATGAATGGAATCGGTCGAACCGTTCTTGAGATATCATGTTGACAAGGAATTTCTAAGTGGTCAAATGGTCGTAATGACCTTGAGAATAATGGCAAGGTCACGTAAATCGAGTGGGCTGTGAGCACTCCCCTACTACACCTTGACACCAAAGATGAATGGAATCGGTCAAACCGTTCTTGAGATATCGCGTTCACAACAAAAGGGACATAACGGACGGACAGATGGACGGAGCTGACTACCATGTCCCCCGCTTCTAATACACCTTGACACCAAAGACGAATGGAATCAGTCAAACCGTTCTTGAGATATCACATTCACAACAAACGGGACGGGACGGACAGACGGACGGACGGGCGGACGGATGGAGCTGAATACTATGTCCCCCGCCCCAATACACCTTGACACCAAAGATGAATGGAATCGGTCGAACCGTTCTTGAGATATGTTGACAAGGAATTTGTAAGTGGTCAAATGATCCTAATGACCTTGAGAATAATGCCAAGGTCACGCAAATCTACTGGGGTCGGCGTATCACACCAATATACCATAACACCAAAGATGAATGGAATCGGTCAAACCGTTCTTGAGATATCGCGTTCAGAACAAACGGGACATGACGGACGGCCGGACAAAGCTGAATACTACGTCCCCCGCTCCGCTCGCTATCATGGCGGTGAGGGACAAAAACCACTTTAAGAGAGTGTTGCAGGTATTTATGTGGACCTATTTTGCCAGTGTAATGATTGGACCAACAACTTATGATGTATAGTCTGATTTGTGTTATGTTAGGCTGTTTTGTGCATTTATGGCACCCCTACTGGTCGATTTGATTGAAACTTTCAGGCTATGTTTCAGGTTCTTATGTGGACATATCCTGTGAGTTTTGTAATGATTGGAAAAACTATTTATGATTTATAGTCTGATTTGTGTTATACAATGCTGCTTTGTTTTGCATTTATAGCGCCCCCTATCAGTCAATTTGAATAAAATTTTCTGGGTATGTTTCAGGTACTAATATGAATATATCCTGTGAGTTAAATGGCTATAGGACAAACAATTGCTGATTTATAGTCTGATTTGTGTTATACCACGCTGCTTTGTTTTGCATTTATAGCGCCCCCTATCGGTCAATTTGAATGAAATTTTCAGAGTATGTTTCAAGTACTTATATGAAGATATCCTGTGAGTTTTATGGCTATAGGACAAACAATTGCTGATTTATAGTCTGATTTGTGTTATACCATGCTGATTTGTTTTGCAGTTATAGCGCCCCCTATCAGTCAATTTGAATGAAATTTTCTGGGTACGTTTCAGGTACTTATATGAATATATCCTGTGAGTTTTATGGCTATAGGACAAACAATTGCTGATTTATAGTCTGATTTGTGTTTTAGCGCCCCCTATGGGCCGATTTGCATGAAACTGTCAAGGTATGTTCCTGGTACTTATATCTGCAAGTTCTGTGATGTGCCCAATGGTTGTTGAATTTTGTCCATTTATGTGCTAAGCCACGCCCCTACTGAAGTTCATTGGTCAATATCTTGAAAACGAAATGAGGTTTCAACAAGCTTTATGCAATCTTTAATAAGCTTGGTCCACTGATGATCCACAGCTAATTTCGAAGGAAATGGACCTACGGCCTAGGAGGAGATGTCAAAAATGTGTTTTTCAAAAAATTCAAAATTCCGGCAAATCAAATATGGCGGATCTAGAGGTCCTTATGGGAAAGTTGTAGAGATTGGTCCAAGGAATGTTTGTACCAAGTTTTGTGTGAATCGGACTTACAGCCTAGGAGTTACGACCTTTAAAGTGAAAATCTGTTTTTCTTGAATTTTAGCGCCACCATCAGGCCGATTGAGTTAAAAATGCCTTGGTCAGCATTTACACACAACTTCCAACCAATGTACAAAATTTCAGGTCTCTAACATTTACCATCTCACGGGAATTTGCGAAAACATTTCTGAAGAAGAAAAGAAATAATAATAATAATAATAATAAAAATAAACCAGAACAAAAACAATAGGGTTTCAGCCCTACGGGCTTGAACCCCTAAATATGGCATCTATCGATGAAAACTATGGAGGCACCTTGCATAGCATCATAAAGACAAAGAAACCCTCATTAGGATATTCTCTGTATAAGGAAAAGACAGTATTTGCACCCAGATTATTGGGAAAAAAAATTTTTGCGTTCACATTTCATACGAGTCCTTACCAACTGTCACATTAAACCTACGCCCTTGGATGAAAGCTTCAGCAGTCCGTTCGCATTTCAAATAGCACTGCTCATGATTCCCGGCTCATACTTTTTCCCTCGAGTGGGTACTCGAAGTAAGACTAATGCGTAAATGAATTCAGAAAATGTCAGTTCAACACTGTCTCTATGCTAATGTCTGAGTCTTTGTGTTTTTTTTTTAATCTTTTCACGCATTTGTTTTCAGAGTTATTTTCTCCACAAGTCCCATAATAGGACATGAACTATTCCAACTCTGCCCTCCAATTAAAAGCTGGAAAAACTTATGAAAAGGTAAGCTGTTCGGTAGAAAACAGGACTTAGTTTTAATTCAGATGGAATGAAGTTGCAAAATAACGAAAAATTTTTTCTGCGACAAGGCTGACTGAGAGCTGTGTTTACCCCTATACTTATTTTAAAAATCCAGTTAAAATACGTACTGGAAACAATTTTTTATCCACCACATAAATCAACTTGAAAGCACCTCAAGCCGCAATGTCCATACCATAAATATCCTAACCATTCGGAATCTTGTTATAAGTTGCTCTCACTGTTGTCATGTCCGTGCCTGGCAGCCCAGTGATTACAACCCCACCTGCAATCAAGTCTCCCCTTCCTCATTCAAACTCACCAGAGTTCTGACTGTTTGCAACTGAGTCTGTATCTATTTAAACTCCCAGTCTCAGTTCAGTGGTCACCAGGTGTTGTCATTTTCACTCCGGTTTCTCCAAGCTCCCTGCGTTTCCTAGTCCTCTTTGCTCTCGCATAATTTGAATTGTTGTTATCCTAGCTCCAGCGTTTCCCAGTTCAAGTATTACTCTCATGATAAGTATATTTATAGTTATTCTGAACTTTGTCTAATGATTCTTTGCATTTTGCGGGTATTTGTATTTTGGGCTTTTGCCATTAATATTTTTGGATTTTGTTCAGTTGTTACTTTGTTCATCGTTGCTTTGTTACTTTGGGGTTTTTTTGATTGGTTATTTTGACTTTTGTATGCGTCTGAATGCTTTTCTGTTTTAGTGATTCTGTCCTGTATTTTGGTATTCCTACATTATCCTAGTTATACGTGCATTGTTATTAGTATCCCCCGACATATAATGTGAGGGGATAGTCATTAGTATGTCCGTGCGTCCGTAATCGATTCGTTTCCGAAGCAGAACTCAAAAACGATTGAATATTTCTGAACGAAACTTGCTGTGCATATTAGTCAGGTCCTAAACTGGTGCCTTTCATATTTTGCAATTTCTGAGATTTTAGTTTTTTCTTTGTTTCCATGGAAACTATTTCATCTGACTGAAAGTGAGGGTGGTGATAGTTTCCAGAGAAGTACACAAATAGAAAAAAATATTTATGAACCAAACTTGCTTCTTATATCAATCAGGTCCTTATCTGGTGCCTTTTGGTAATTTGACATTTCTGAGCTTTTATCCCCCCGGCATATTATGCGGGGGGATATAGTCATCAGTGTGTCCGTCCTTCTGTAATCATTTTGCTTCCGGAGCAGAACTCAAATATCGTTCAGTATTTTTTGATGAAACTTGTTGTGCATATTAATCAGGTCCTAGACTGGTGCCTTTTGATATTTTGGGATTTCTGAGATTAGCTTGTGGGGGCCGGGGGGATGTGTCATCTTCTGATGACTCTTGTCTTGTTTAAGTAGAAACTTCCTGGTTTATGCATATCTGCACCTGTTATTCTGAAATTAAATTCCCTGCTCCATTTGCTAACTTCCTGTTCCACGACCTCATCCCTCAGTGTTTCCTGACAACTATTTTATCCATTGAAACAATCTGTATGATGGCACACTAAATGAAACAAACACCAAAATATATTTTTGGATGTCTTATTTTGTCATTTGTGTATTCAGGTCAGAGATTTGATTTTTGTTTTTATCTTTGTCTTGCTGAAATACACAAAGGGCTCTATCTTTCACATTGCCCTACCTGCTGCCACTACCTGCTACCCGTGGATTACGCATTTAGCAGCTTCCACTATCCCTAAACGGTATCTTGCGGCCACACTACCCGCTATACATTATGCTGACTCCCTTATTTGCGCCTGGAGGTGTGCCCGTGGGCATGTTTATGCGCTTTCCCTACAATTGCTATCTTGACCACACGGGTCATTCGACACACAACCAAAAATTTGGCTAGGGTACTTAACAAAAATTAAGATGTAGTCTAGACAATTGATTTCAAAGTATTTTATTGCTAACATATCAAGGGTCAACCAGACAGAGTATGCAAGCTTAATGAAGTTCATAATATATAATATTTATCACAACAGGACAGATAAATTTGACAGAAAGTAACTTCTGTTACTGGACAAATACTCCCTTTATGCTATAATATAATCATCAAATATTATACACCTTAACTGAGATTTAACTCCTTCATGTGTCCTAAAAGTAATTTAAATAAAATATACCAATTTGTTTTGAAGTGGTCACACTCAGAACAAAAAATTATACTGATCACTAAACTCAATTGTTCCTTGAGATTCAGAAAATATGGCATAATGTAACAATCTGACCTTTAAATTTTACCACCTGCCCAGAAAACTGTTGCTTCCAGTGGTCTGAATTACAGAAAAATAGTCATCATATGACAAATATTCAGTGTACCTTCATAATGGTCTCCTTGGGTAGAGTAACAGAAATTACATGTACGTAACAGAAGATACCAGTGGTAACAGGAGATGCAGTAACATAAGTTACTTCTCAGAGGGTATTTCTAAGAAATGGAGGAGTAATCCTCTATTATCACCCAATGAACACATTTATGACAACATAATTCATTAACAAATTATTTTGAACATGTTAATTTATGGTTTCCATGATCTATGAATGACATATGGTCATAACAGAAGTTACTTGTCATATCAGTACTCCTGAAATGTTAAAACTTAAAAGACAGATAAAAGCACATGGCGCTGACTCACCTTTTTAAAACTGCTAAACAATGATGTGCTGCCCTCTAATGGGCTCCAGAGGATTTCTTGTAAAAAAAAAAACTGTCAGACTGACACCTGTGGGCATTATGATTCAATCAGGGTAACAGAAGTTACACAAAAAAATGTGGACAAGACAAAAATGACCCCAAAATACACAAAGAACATGAATTGATGGGAAAAAGTGTTGTTTATATAGATAATTATCTTGTGCAGTGCAAGGAACACAAAAACAATCATTTATTGGGGAAAAAAAACAGATTTAAACCAGAAGTATCTATGCAACTTATAATCTGGGGACACAGGAAGTGGGGTAGCTTTGTCATAAGAGTCATCCTAAAAGCAAATCAAGAATTTTTTTGATCATAGATTTCAGTGTATTATCTGAATGCAATTTGAATAAATATAGCATTTTGTAATAATGGCTGCACGTGCAATGTTGGTATAGCTTTGGAAAGTGCACTCAGTTCTGGGGACAGTATTTGTTTGTTTCATGTAGAATGACCCACACACGTTAGGGAAAGCTTATAGCGGGTCCTCAAACCACCCGCTACCCATTTGGGCTTTTACAAGAGCGCGCCCAGGCGGCTTCAATGCGCGTCCATTTGGGCACATGTGGACGTGCAAATGCGGCTCCACTTCCCGAATTAACTCGCCTATAAAAAGCCACCTTGCTTTAGCCTCAGTTGAACCCCTGAGAAAATGGCAGAGATAGTACTAAATCGCTTTGATCGCCAGTTAAATAATAGAAGACGCTCAGAACGCATGTACCGCCAGCGCACCAGCTACCTGGGCCTTTCAGTTAAGTCTATGTTTGTATTTTGTATCAATCATTTTTCCCGCTTTTATTATAATATATAATTATTATATATTATTTATATTAATGATATATATTATATATAATCTTCCAAAATTATAATAATACAATACAAGTATTATTTCCCACAGAATGAGAATGCGTGACAATGTCACCTGGTTGCAGATGATGTAGAGACTGCTGCCAGCTGTCCGTATGCCTTGCCCGTTGCTGTTAGGGTTACTGTGGCACTATTTTTCTATGCTAGTGGGTCATTCCAACACCCACTCAGCTCAATTGGAGGCATGACCCATACTGCAGATACAGCTCGGCTGTAACTGCAGTCACTGTCAGCATAGTCCGACATGCCAGTAGGTACATCACTGGCATCCCTGTGACACCCGAGGGACAACGCAGGGTAAAGCAGAATTTTTTGGCAAGATATGGACTTCAGTGGTGGGCGGTGGACGGAAAACTGGGGGGGGGGTGAACATCCCTTGAAACAGATGAGATTAGTGACTCGATTTCAATCATTGTTCTTGGTCAACATGTTAGTTTCCCTTATAATGAAACGTTTAGGCGAGTGAATAATAAATTCTATAAAATGCTTAATTCACATGCCTTAATAGGCAACTCTTCACAAAAAAACCACTGTGGATTTTCCGCGTTAAATTTTGTCACATCCTAAGCAAGTCGTCAAACCTGTGCGTAATGATTGTTTCAATGAAAAAGATTGAAGTGCGCTCTTTTTTGCGTTCAACTGGTGTGTTTGATTTCTCGTCTTAACGAAGACAATTAGCTACACCTGAGAGGGGAGAGTTCAAGTGTCTTTTACCAGGGAAATTGACTGAAAACAGATCAAGACTAATAAGCAGTTTGAAGACATGTTTATCGCCCTCCTTCTTCTCTTTCCACCGCCCGCCACTGTGTAATAATACATGTAATTCATATACTGTTTTTTTTTTTTTTTTTTAATATATAAATTTGGCATCTCCAATCCCACCCGAATCTGGAATGCCCAATTGGTGAACTATGTACAAAAGCTTGCTCGTATGCGACCCCTTGCTGCCAACTCAGGAGAGCGAAGACAGTTCACGGCTCTCCTCTGAAGCACGTGCCTGTCAGCCACTGCTTCTTATACAGTCATTGGTTGAATCTTCGCAAGTTCAGAACGAGGGCGGAGGATACCCGGACATGAACAGACTTAGAATCTTCCTGACGAGCGCCCGTCTGGCCAACAGGAGGCGCTTGAGCAACAAACAAAGCTATTCAGCTATTTCCCTTATCCCGGCAGTCCCTTCCCAATTTGAAACCCTGTAGCGCAATGGCCATTGTGCGCTACTCTGAAAAAGCTGCCGACCACTGGTTGGTACGACTGGGGCTCGAACCCGCGAAGTGATAGTCACTTCTGCACTGCAACGCAGTGCCTTAACCGAGTGAGCTATCCGGCAGCTCCATTCATATGCTGTTTTATTAAATACTCAAAGTCGCTTTATAAAGAAAAAAGTTTAAATGGTTGCAGTCAATGTAGGCATTTATTTGGCTGTGGGTATTTTCTAAAATGGGATTTTGATCCTCCCCTGTCTGGATTTGACCTCATGCACGAGCAATTTAACTTCGTCTTCGGAGAAACGTGCGACCTTCCTCTCTTCATCACGGGTTTTGGTTTGAGGATTTGGGATAGCGCAGCCTGCTCTTAAAGGCAATGGCACCTAGCACACTGATTGGTTTAACTGGCGTAACGCCCAAACCACGCCTATGCATAATATAACGGGTAGTGCAGGTGTTTTAGGGATATAGGCAGGTGTGCAAGATAGCAACTTTTGTGGGGGAACGCCTCTTACGCAATGCTAAATCCCCAAATAACGGGTTTAGGGACTCTGGCGTAAGATTGGGCCCAAAGTGTATTTCCATTTTAACAACTGAAAGTCACGAGTTATCCTAAACTTTCTGAGCCCTTGTGTCACACGTGATCTTTGATTGTTCTCCATTAAAACGATAATGGTGATAATTTATAACAAATATGCAATTTCTTTGCATCTGTAAGAAATGCTTTCCCATAAATGTGGCAGACAATATTTTTAACAAGCTTTCCTCATAAATTGCATAGAGAGAGAAAAAAAAACTTCCCTTTTTTCTCAATAATCTAAGTAATTTTCTGGGTTACAGTGAACTTTGTGCCTTGAATGAGGTTTTTGAATTTTTTGAATTTTTTTGAATTTTCAAAAAGGCACCGTGTGGAGTAGTGATGATTTTTTTTTTTTAGATGTGGCTTAAATTTCAGTATCCCTTTTTCTTTGGTTGTTTGCCTCTGAGTTGCACAACTTTTCTATGGGCAATTTACTTCGGCAAATTTTATTTCCAAACTGCAGAAACCAACATTCTTTCCAGCTTGTGGATTGTGGGACAAGCTTTTATCTCACAGTATCGAATTTAATAGCCCTTCGCTGGATTAGCAGCCTATCCTGTGTCTATTCCAGCACCTCGAGCAATAAATTTTGAGGCCTCAACCCTGACCAGAAATAAGCATATACCATAAAAGATGGGTGGATAGATACAATTTCACTATATGTGTTTCCTGACATTCAAATTATTCATTTCACAATGTTACACTTTCACTTTGGTGTTAATTTCAGAACCTAGTGGTCATTTTTCAAAAAAGATACTTGAAATGAAAATAAATAAATAATTCTATTTTCAATCGCTTGATGACAGCATACATAAACATGAAATCATTTCTGCACTGAATTAAATCCGTGTTAAATTTGTTCAAAATTACACAGCTTTTGAAAATATTCACATTTCAAAATGCAATACACACATTCCTCTCTATATTATGCAACTCTGTTAATTGAGCAGGGCATCAAACTATCAATTAATCTAACTGCTTAAAATGATAATTAACTGTTACAGTAATCTTCCAGCATAGTTGCAGATTACTCTAACACCAATCTGAGGTTAGGTCACAGATGTTTTCAGATAAAACTAAATCCATTGTCAAACCAATTATTCAGGAAAATTAACCAATTGTATATTTTATTTTAAATATTTCATCTTCCTTTATGAGATAGTTTTTCAGCCTTCATGGTCCCTTGTGACAGAAAATGTTTTCAGATAATAAAGTATGCATGCAGAGCCTTTTTTTCTGGCTTCCCCAAGAGTGACAACTCAATACTGAAGATTTCATATTGTGGTATGAGCATTAAAATAATGTGCGTATGCTCACCTGAAACAACAAAGTAACAAAACAGAGCGGCCATCTGACCCATGTCAAAGTAGAGGTCAGGGATTGAGGTGGGAGTAAGGAGGAGGAATGGGGCAAGTAGTCAAGGAAGTAGCAAATGACAAGAACTTCAGAGAATAGACCAAGGGCCTAGTTTGAGAGTTGGCCATGGACCTGACAGGTGTATAACATTCTTGTCTGCTTCCATGGGAGAGCGCACTTACAGAAAAAGGAGAATACTGAGCACTCTTAAATGCATTAAGAAACTACACAAACGTGTTAAGTGCGGGTTATCACAACAGCAGGTTATCACAACAGTCTTCACCTACTAGGGGTAATATCACTTCCTTTTATTGCTTTTTTGCAATTACTTTCACATCAGTTTGCATAATTCACAATTTATGTACCAATAAAAATATCCAGACTGCTCATTGAACCCGGTGTGATGTAACTGAGGACACCCAAGCTTATAAAGCTCTTTATGCAGGGGAGCAAATTGTAGATGCTAGTGGAAGTGCTCAACTGATGCATTCAGTTGCAGTATCCTAACAATATGAGGTAGACGCAAAATGTATATTGAATATTCCAGGGGAAGCAAGCCCGTAAACTATTTAGAATACGGACGTTTTAAGTCTTACCACTGTCGCCCAGGAATTGTATGACTTAAGGTCCTAAACCAAGCCTGATCTACAAACAGCCTTACGTATTTGGCATTACCACCCATCCAGCAGTTGATAAAAATTATCTTTCATTACAAAAAAAAAATCAGTCTCAGTCATAGCAGCAAGATAAAGTAAAAATAACCCAATGGTATGCCAATTTCATACTGAAAAAAATCAGCCTTCTGCAGCAAAAAATCATTGAGACTGTACTGCAAAAAAATCACTGCGATTGTACTGCATGAAAGTACAGCTGTAGTTCACGCTCACGTTAAACTTTCCTCTAAATTATCTGTTGACTGACAAGTGTTTTAACCAAGGGAGCACAGCATGAATCTTCCAACCGTAATTGAAAGAAATGGATTGGGCCGCCAGAAAAAGTATAAAGTATATAAAAGTCCTATCTTAGCAAATATACGATTTGTCTGCATGGTTCAGTTCAAGATGGAGGTGTCTTATCCACATTTTGTGGGACTAAGTGTCATGCAGAACTTGTCATCACTTTAAAAACATGAGATCTGATAATTTTGAAAGCAATTATTGCAGTTCTCAACACTACTGCATAAAATACCAAATTAATTTGCTGATAAATTAGATAACCTTAAATGAAGAGGGCCCAATAGTACTTTTCCAAACACTTAAGTTCCTTTAATTAATCTACCAATTCCTTCAGATTGATTATTAAAATTAACCATTCTTAATTACTTGCTGGATGCACTGTTTGAAACCGATATCTTACTTTGATGGTTATGTTGTGGATTTGCAAAAGTGGTTTTCTCCCAAGGATATTGTATTGTATGCACATGGTGTATTTAGGCAAGATAAATTTGTATACTCATCTCTGATTGATTTACAGGATACAGTACTGCAGAGAATACTCATAAGTGGAATCAATTTAATTCCTGACAGCTTCAGTAATTGCTTATTTGGAAGAGGTTAGGAAGAATCCTCAAAACAAAACTAAAAAAAAAAAAAAAAAAAAAATCTCTGGCCTGTTTGAACATGAGTGTAATACTCTTTATCAGTCCAGCAGAGGTACTTCATCTCAAATAAATACCAAGCTATTTAAATGTCTCAAAATAGCTTGGCAGGAGTGCCTTGGAGCCTTGCACATTCCCTGTACATATCTCACAAGGGTGAATTTTATACCTGCCTACCTCGTCAGAAAGATTGCAATCTATTTGTCTACAATAATGTTGCCAGCAAAATCATTGCTTGGAATTTTAATATTAAATAAGATGTAAGTCAATTTTATCTGTGGTGTAAGTGAGAGGATGTGTCTCAAATATAGTGAAGCAATGTAGCTGACTGCAAATCTAAACTGCGACAACAAAATCCAAAAAGGATCTCATTGGGCAGTGAGCTCATAGACTGGAGACAGGCACATTTAAACAGGTTAGAATGCTGGTCATAAGTAAGTGAAACTTGTTCAGGCAGTAAAATCAAGTCTGAGCCAGAATGTACCAATCAGGGAATGACAACAACACTCACAGCAATATGCCGATCTATTTAAGGACAGTCGAGCTCACTCATTTCTGCTGCATAATTTGCCAAATTTTCTTCCTCCTCATGTGAAAGGAATTTGTTTTTTGCATGTACGAGTGGCATCATCTTATTAATTTTTTTTTTGCGTTTCAAGTCTGTTAAAAGGCATAGCTAGGATGTCTCATATTAATAATGTTGAGTAGGCTATTTCTGTGTGTTCCTTCTGGTGCAGTTTACTTTTTTTTTTGGTTTTTTGTCTGTTGTTTGTGTGTATTAGTACATTTTCTCTTGAAGGCCAAGACCAAGCTTCCCTAGTTATCCCCCGCAACAACGTAGTTGCGGGGGGTATTAAAATGGGGTCCGTCCGTCCGTCCGTCCGTCCGTCCGTAACATTTCGTGTCCGGGCTGTAACTTTCTTCCTAATCACCCGATACTCATCATATTTGGCATGGAGGTGTAGAAACACCTAAAGGTGTGTCATGAAAAACAATTTTGAAAATATTTTTAAAATTGTTTGCATTTTGCGGCAAAAAGTGACAAATTTGTGAGAAATCTGTAATGTGTCCTGTCCGGGCTGTAACTTTCTTCCTAATCACCCGATACTCATCATATTTGGCATAGAGATGTAGAAACACATAAAGGTGTGTTATGAAGAACAATTTTGAAGATATTTTTACAATTTTTTCGCTTTTTGGGGCAAAAGTGTCAAATTTGTAAGAAATCTGTAATGTGTCCTGTCGGGGCTATAACTTTCTTCCTAATCATCCATTTATCATCATTTTTGTCATGTAGGTGTAGAAACACATACAGATATGTCAGGAGAAACAATTTTGAGAATTTTTTTTTAAAAACTCACATTTATGTAGGAAATTTGTAAGCAATCTCTTATGTGTTCCGTCCAGGCTATCTGAGGTATCTTGGAGATATGTTGTCTTTGTAGTGTAAAAAGACATGTTAAAGGTTTGTCACGATAAACAATTTTGAAACTATTTCATGGTTTTCATTATATACTCCAAAAGTGTTTGATTTTGTTTTTCATAACATTGATTGAATTGCCAAAGTATTATTAACAAAGTATACTATCTAAGAGAAGCTAACAGATGTGACAATCTTCAGGAAAAAATAATTTGTGAGTTGCGGGGGATATTGCTTGACAACGTCAGCAGCTTGTTTTTTTTTTTTAAGACTGCAGTTGCATTTTAATGAAAACAGTTTATTTAACAATCCAGAAATTCTTCTGTGCTATTGTCACCATTTTTTTGTGTGTCAATTTAGCATTGTGTCTTATGCTATTAATAAAGCAGTGCCCCTTTGAATGTTATGTAGTGAATTTGTGGTGAAAAACTATATTAGACTGAAAAACTGCAGCACACTAATGTCATGCCAATGAGGGAGCCAGACAAAGTTGGCATCTTTTGATGATAAAAAAAATTGAAGGATTAACTTATCTCAGTTCGCAACACTTCCAAGTGTAGTAATGGAAGGTAATAATAAAATTGACTTGAAGGTCTTCTTTCATTATTAAACGTCAGCATGCTTCTTTGATTTATTTAATTTCCTTCCCATCCAGGTAAGTAAATATTACCTCCATTTTTCTTTCTTATATCACATCTGGAAACTTGCCTTGGATGGCATGCTAATTGAGCTGGGCGATTAACATTGCGCAGGAATTGATTGACTCTCTATGAGAACAGCATGCCAGGCATGTCTAACTACAGTGTATGATAAACCATCCGCACCTCCCTGACTGACTTGAGTAGGCTACTGGTAATTTTGCATTGTCAAAAAAAAAGAATGCATGGATCAGAGCTGAAACAATTCCTTCATTGTGAAGACTGGCATGACTCTGATCTTTAAAGTAATCATTTATGAAAACACTGATACATCAATGAAACGCTTTATATTTCAAAAGGAAAAATAGCCTAGTGATAGAGAGAGATGTCCATGCAGGTGCGGGTCGATATATCGAGGAAAATAATAATTTCGGGTGCGTGGCGGGTGGATGATTTAAGCATTAATGCGGATTCGGATGAAGTGAGAGCCGATCCACTCATCTTTGCTGCGTACCATCTGAGAGATGTTGACATATGTTGTAACTACAAGCTCTGCTACAGCTAAATCATGCCTTTATATATTGGGACTCGAAATGATGATCTTTAAAATGTAACATCAATGTCATGCATTAGACTTGAAAGTGGGCTGGGCGAGATCAAATACCTGTTCTTTGGGCTGCTTGGTTAGCTCACTTGGTTAAGGCGCCGCAATTGCGATGCAGTAGTGACTACTATGGTGCGGGTTCAATCCCCGGTTGTACCAACCAGCAGTGGTTGGCAGCTTTTTCAGAACAACGCACGAATGGCTAAAGCACTGTGGGAATGCAAATTGCGAAGGGACTGCTGGGAAGGGAAATTAAAAATGATTGCCTTGTTCGTTGCTCAAGCACCTCGTGTTGGCCAGCCGGGTGCTCGTCAGTGAAATTCTGAGCTTGCTCATATTTGGGTATCCTCCGCCCTTGTTCTGAACTTGCGATTGTTTTGACCAATGAGTGTAAAGATGCAGGCGCATGCTTCGGAGGAGAGCCGCAAACTTTCTCTCTCTCCTGAGCTGGCAATAGGGGGTTGTATACGAGCAAGCCTTGTACATAGTTCTCGGATTGGGCATTCCAAATTTGGGATTGGAGACGCCAAAATAAAAAATTAAAAAAAAAACCCTGCTCTTTGGAGCAAAAAAAAACGCAGATAAGATGATGCAGAGCATGCTATTAGCAGCTACTATGATCAGGTCTTTCACTGAGATTTACTCATGGAGCACTTTGAGTGCAAAGATGCTCATGACCATTCTGCTGCAGTATACTTTACAGTATCTGGCAGGAACACATTCCAAGGGGAGAAGCTGAGAACTTGAAGAGTGAAAAGGCCTTTGCAGTCTCATTCATTGTATCAAGTAAACTATTCATATAATTGCATAATGCTGAAGTGGCTGATAAAATTATATCAGACAGATATAATACTGTTAAAATTTTGAATGGTAATTCTTCTCCAACAGCTATATGAGTCCAACAGGGACTCAAATTAACCCCATTAGAGTTTTTTCATTGCTGAATATTGTACTAGGCTACCTACTGAATATTTAATTCCTAATTTTGCTGCATAAATAGTTTGATGAAGGCAAAGAAAAAAGACAGTGACATTGAAAAGAGGAATCCCTGGCTCCCACTTAGTCTGAAAAACAGCAAATTCTTTTCAAATATGAGAGAGTCTTATACAAAGTGTCCAGAGTCATGCTTCCAGCTTTCAATGTATGCTCTCAGATCGCAGTACTGGGGGAACCAGCAAGCACCAGATCAAAATGTATCCTAAAAAGCCAGTTAAACCTTTTCCAGCTTCTGCACTCGTGTCTGACTGCTTCTTTGCTTCTGATGATCATCTCTTTTTCAATTTGAGGGGCTGCATAAGTAAATAACTGCAGCATTGAAGCCATTGAATGGACTGGGTCTACAGCTGATTCCTGCCTTGTTTTACGTCATTTGAATTCTTAACAAGCTGACAGTATTCACAGTCAGAGATATGGGATGAGGGCAGCTTGTTACCAACTTATTTCTGTTTACTTGGCTTCTGGCTATGAGTAGAAAAAAGAGACTCACACATGAGAGCATCCATCTCATAGAGAGATTCTGATTGGCTCAGTGAATGGTTTTCATATTGACAGTGCACTGCCAGACAGTGAGAGGACTGTACATAAGGAGTTCCTGTTCAGAGGATGTTTCAAGAAGTAGAATCACTGAGTCACCTGAGTAAACATGGAGAATAAAAGCCAAAATGGCTCTTTTTATGCAATGTGTCCCAGATTGGGGAGGTTTCTGGATTTTACTGAGTTTCACTAAGTGTAGTCAAACTCAGTCATGCTTCTTTGTGAAACTGGCCCAGAATTTCTTGTCATGCCTCTGACAGAGACCGTACACATTGTGCCAGTGTGTATTATTCCCTCAGCATTTCAGTTTCAAGTAAGCAGAGAAAAGGACTGGAGTCAATGTCAAATGAGCCATTTGCATTTGGAATCCGTTCACTCTCAATATGAAGTTAAAAGAGCTGTCACTTGAAGTGACCGTAAGACCACACCTCCAGCCATCCAACTCACCGGTCTACTAAGATCCAGACTGCACATCGCCCCATTATTCGATTATCACCTGCACCTGTTGTTCATTTCCACTGTGCGGTAGCAGTGCCCTATTTAAGACAGAGCTTCGCACTTATTCATTGCAAGTCTTGTAATCACATGCCTGTGCTGTATTCTTAGTCTTGCATTAACTTATTCTCTGTGTTTCACGTGGATTATTCTCTAAATCTAACTTAGTGCTGTTTATTGTTTTAAACCAGCACTTTATCTAAAGGAACCTCACTTCCTTATTGTTTTCCTTTTTGTAATAATGTGACAGAACGCACTGTCACTGGCAGGCGCGCAGGAAGATGTTTGAATTAGGGGGGGCTGCCAACCGGAAGTAAAAGAGTGACGTCTTTTTTTTTTAATTTATAGCGCTGCATGAGGGCTTTATGGCAATGTTGGTCTTTGCAACAGCAGTCATAGCAACTAAGGGTGCACATGAGTACTGGAATAAAAGAATACTTGCCATATAAATCATAACCGATTACAAAAAATGAAAATTTATGATTGTTTTGTTGTCCTGGGGCCTGTATTTTTTTCTATGTTTTATCCCAATAAGTTCCTTTGTTTTGTACGCATGTGTCATTTAAAAAGCTATCATGCTTTGTTGCCTTATTCACTGAAAAAATTGAGACTTTGGATCAAAGTAAAAAAATTGCGTCAACTTGTTACAGCTAATTTTTTTAGTTTTTCTCAATTGACAAAAATTTTACAAAGGTAATTTTTTTCAATTGAGAAAAAATGAAAAAAAATTAGCTGTAACAAGTTGACGCAATTTTTTTACTTTGATCCAAAGTCTCAATTTTTTCAGTGTTTGTTTCAACCTCTTAAACCCCAACTCCTGGTAATGCTGCCGTTAAGGGATTTGCCTGTCTCACACATGATGGCTCACAACCCCTCCCAGTTTGATATTGCCTGATTCACAATCAAACTATTTATTATTTGAATTAACAAGACCAATACATAATCGTATAATGATTTAGAAATTATTCATGAGGAAATGACCAAGAAACCACCGACAGGCTACATTAAAAACGCACAAATAATTATAGGGATGACAAGTACCCCCCTTCTCACAAATAAAACCCTACAAAATATAATGGCGAGCCCCCTTTTCAAATTGTTCTGGGAAAAAAAAAGCTTAAAAAAGTTGAGGTTGGATACAGATTTATTTCCCTATTCCCTTTCTCTGAATTCCATCTCCCGTTTCAGCATTTTTTACATTTAAAACAGAAACATCTTCCTGTCACGCTCTATAAAACATTGGCGCAGAAGGACTTCACTTTGTAAGCCTAGCAATTATGCGCTGTTTTATGAGCTGTAGGAGGTCGTCAGCCGCAAAAATAAACAAATAATACTCGGACAAAATCCTCTATTTGAATAAAGTGATTCATCGCATTAAATGACGTAATTTTTAATTCAATCAACTATCCTTAATGAATGTAGCTTGTCAGTTTCGCCAACCTCCAGGCAGCAGACTAATCCCATAAAAGGCGAAAATAATCGTTCCCTTTGGGATCATGATCAGCATTCTTAAAATTCTCCCAAAGCGGCAATTTTTTTTTTTTTTTACATCTTTTTACAGCGAGTACGTGAAAGCCATTCTCAAGTTTTCGGTAATGAGAGCATTATGTCACACAAGCTGCTGCGGTATGTGTCGTGATGACTGTGCCCTCTGAGCGGTATTCCTTCATGGCCCAGGAATTTAGCCGATCTGAATAAATGTTACAACACTGTCCTTGCAGAAAGTTGATTTTTAGCTGCAAATTCCCAAAACATAGCACTGACTGAGTAACTTAAAGCATCGCTAACACACGTAATGAATCAGAGTGCAGGTCTGACAACTCATGCTGACCAAGTTCTTTCTTTTGCCTTTTCCCAACAAATTGTCACTGAGGTTGTGCAGATAAAGCAAAGAATGAGGTACGTTTCTGTAACACAATGCAATCATCGCCATTTTCAAACAAACCTCATTGAAACGATTTGTCAAATCACACCGTGATTCTCTTCTGCGACATTGTTTAGTTCCTCTGGCAACTGCCAAAATCCCCCTACGTGCCGTCTGCACTCGACCTTTTGCAATTTGACCTGACGTGATGACGATTGATGTCGGGTTGGAGAAATTCATTTATTTATATTGAAAAAAATAATATTTAGGCTACGTTTCAATACCTTCTTACAAGAAATGTATTACAAATTGTTGTAAAGAGGCTGCATATTTTAAAGTTGTTAATGTTTACCCATTGTCTGTGTGCTCATACTCCCTGCCAACAGCGAGTGCTGCAGCACCCTCAGCACCAACCTTCTCGCACCCATGGTCACTGGTAGCCTACGTGCTCACTCTAATTTATGAAACACAGTAAATGCGGCAAAATAGTCAGAGTGCAGGAAAGGGGGAAAATGGTTCGGTTTAAATGCAGTCCTGATCTTTGACCAATTGAGAACATTTGGTGCATAATTAAACAAAAAGTCTGTTAAAGAAGACCCAAAACGTTCCAGCAGCTGGAAGCCTGTATTAAACAAGAATGGGATCAAATTCCAATGGCTAAACTCAAGAAACTTGTCTCCTCAATGCTCAGATGCCTCCACTCAGTGTTAAAAAGAAGAGAGGATGCTACACCATGGAAAACAGGCCCCTGTTCCAACTTTTTTAAGACCTGTAGCAGCCATAAAATTTGAAATGAGCTCATTTTGTCGATAAAATTGTAAAATTTCTCAGTTTCAACATTTGCTATGTTATCTCTGTTCTATTGTGAATAAAATACTGGCTGGTGTGATTTGACAGTCATTGCGTTTTGATTTTATTCACAATTTACACTTTTTCTCAACTATTTTGGAATTGGGGTTGTATACATATCTTTATGTAAAGATGAAAGGTGGCCTAAACAAAATGTTTTCCACCTTCACTGTAGGCTATTTAGATGCTCAAAAGTAACCAAAATCAAGACCTATGAATTACTTTATTTCAAATTAATTTTGTTCAATTATCAAATAAAAAAAGCTACAAATTTGCGGCACAGATTTGTCTGAACATGTTTGCCAAGTCTTTGCTGCATTTGTCTATTGCATTCAATGCGAATATAATTTCTCTCTCACATTCACATTCAATATGCTTCAAAAAATGTTTTCCACTTCACATCTATTTTAAAATGCTTAAAAACCAGGGCCATCTTAAAATGATTTTATTCTTAAGAAATGTTTTAATGATATGTAAAAATTCTACAATAAGAGGTGGAATTCAGAGGTCTGTTATTTATTCAAATTATTGACATTCTGTCAATCTTACATGGTAGCCTGGCTCGGTCTGTCTGCTTCTCATGATCTCATAATCATTATAAACCACGTTTTGGTTTTGATTAGTCAGCTGACTGAATAAATGGCTTGATTAGCAACTGTGGCAAAGCATACAGGAATTGATTTCAGGTAAGCTAATTATGCTAAGGTGATGGAGGCTGTCCAACCTCTCTGGTAATTTGCGGACTTCAAATCACAGTTTTCTTCCCAGAAGCATTTCAAATGGCCTCTGCTGTTCGTTCAGCACCGCATTAGGTAGGCATCATAGAAAAGGTAATAAGCAAGCTCGTCTGTCTGCCTCATCGTGGCAGTTACTTTCACTGCGCTTAAAATAATCGCAGTTCAGTTAATCGCCAAGTTTGACAGACCCTGGATTTACGCATATATGCCTCACTGCGGTTTCCCATAATTCCTCCCGTAAGACGCTCATTTATATGGAAGGGGTATTCTACCTTATCAGCTAGCAGCACATGGGTCAATGACGTGACATTGTCCGAGTGCACTACTTTGGTTTAAAATAATTTTAAATGATCCATAATAAGCATCATTTTATTCTATAAAACCTGTTTAATTTGAACGTATTTCCAGTTTATCAAAAAAATTATAATTATTTTATGTTTTGCCATCTCAAACCCTCAAAATGTCAGGTGGCGCAACCGTCCGAGCAAGTTAACACTATGTGAAATGTAGTAAATATGTAATTTAAAATATGCCCCCATATTCATATTATATTAATTCATAATTTTATATTGAAAACCTTTCAAATAAACAAAGTTTAATAGTTTAATTGTTCTTAAATTGTTTGGAAAACCAAAATACCTGCCCCATACAATAAAGAATCCATAAGTTACTTTTAATACCCAGCTCAATTACAAAATAGTAATGTTTTAGGCAGAGTAGACACTCTCAGGTATACTTACGAAAAAAAATCATTTAGAAAAAAAAGGGGGAAGAGTGTTTTTTTTTTCAAGAAACTTTTAGTTGCGCCACCTGACATTTTTTGGCTGGTGAAACTGCAAATACAGTCTAAAACTAAAACCCTGTAAATGTTGTGCAACCAGTAAGACTTGTTTCAAAACACTCTTCCAACTTCAAATAAATGTATTCTGTACATTTTTAAAGATTTATTAAAAAAAAAAAAAAAACATTTTTAAAAGGCTTATTTGTCATTGACCCACATATATGCAGCAGTGGGATTTCACCGCATGGTGAATTCAATGCATATATGGGCCAGGCTCACGAAATGTGCCCCCCCCCCAAATGTGTCCACAGGCTAGCAAATCTTATGTTTTGCTTAGATCATTCCAGAACCATCATGAATGGATAGAGCTCACCAAGAGCAACTTACAACACCCCACTTTTGTCAGTCTACGATAAATATTTCCGTCTTTTTTGCCCTTAAAGTTGGAAAAGTGGCCAAAAATGGCACTTTTTTGATGTCCATGTAAAAAGTGAAATAGTTCAATTTTTGTTTTTTATATTTAAGTGTGTTCTATTTTATTTTTTTTTTTTTTTTTTTGTGCATAATCGACATGTGTAGGCTATGACTGACAGTCGGCATACATCCCTATCGTCGTTTTGTGTATTGCGGTGACATTTAATAAATTGTCCAAAAAAAATTAATAAAGGTCCCTATACCCTAATAATCCTTCAGGATGAAGCAAATGTATGATGCATTAGGGCAAAAAAAAAAACTCCAACCTACAGGGATTGAGTGGGATTTTTGTGTCCCCCAAAAAAATGACCTTTTTAAGAAAAGTTTCTGACTTAGATATATTTTTAAAAAACTGTAAAAGATACAGCCAAATGCAATTCAGGTATTGTTGCTGGCCTAAATCAAAGTGGAAATCACTGTTTAGATCAATTATTTATTGAATGACGACATAGCTACAGCGCGCGAAGCATTTTGGTCGGTTTCTGACTTAGGGTTTCTGCCTTAGATTTCTAAGTCAGAAACCCGGGCATCTCAGGCAGAAACCGGGCGTATTCGGCCAAATGTGGCCCCAGTCGTTACACAGGTGGTCAGGGACATGATATTCCATGTTGGTTTGACATGTTAACATGTATTTTAAGCGACGCCATCGTTATACAACCTCAATTCCAAAATAGTTGGGACAAAGTGTAAATTGTGAATAAAATCAAAACGCAATGACTTTCAAATCACACCAGCCAGTATTTTATCCACAATAGAACAGAGATAACATAGCAAATGTTGCAACTGATAAATTTTACAATTTTATCCACAAAATGAGATCATTTCGTGCATATAAATGCAAAATGTCTCAGTTTCAACTTTTGAAATGTTATCTATGTTCTATTGTAAATAACATATTGGCTCATGCGATCTAAAAATCATTGCATTTTGATTTCATTCACAATTTACACTTCATCCCAACTATTTCGGAATTGGGGTTGTATAACGATGGCGTCGGTCGGAGGCCCGACATCGGACCGATCGGCCCACGCTCTCAGTCAGATACCGGGATCTCAGGCACAAACTGACGTGGGGCGTGGGCGGCCGCTGTGGCCGCGATCGGTGGCCAATCAGTCAAAAACTTGGTCAAATAACATGCATGGGTGGTCGGGGACATGATATATTGTGTTTTCTAAACGTGTCGACTTGTATTTTTGAAGATTTAATCGGAAAATATCGGTGGCGTCGGCCAACGCTCTCAATCAGAAACCGGGATCTCAGGCAGAAACTGACGCAGGGCGTGGCGGCCGCTGTGGCCGCAATCGGTGGCCAATCAGTCATAAACTTGTTCAAATAACATGCATAGGTGGTCGGGGACACCAGACAACACCTACGACAAAGTCAAAATAACTAAAAGACAGAAACATGCAATCATCATAAAAAACTCCCAGGGCTCAGGCTAGGGGAACCTAGGACCCAAAATTTAAAAAAAAGAACTGTCAAGCAGCCTGTCCACCAGCCTACAAGTGGCATCTTCCATTGGTAAGTGATCAATTACCTACTTGAGACTCTTATTTTATCTATTAGTTAAGTATTATGGCAATAGCAAGTCAGTCGGGTTGAGTTTGGTACACTTTGACAGGTTTCTTAGTCACGGTTTCTGACTTAGATTCGGTTTCTGACCAATATACCGATATTTTGAGCTAATAGACACCTATTCTGGCTTGGTATTGCCTAGGCTACATACTTGTAAACCATGAGGAGTGTTTCTAGGAGATTTTTGAGTTTTGATATAGGTTTTTATAACATTTTTCAGGTATTTGCAGACCAGAATTTATTTTTCAGCAGCGACAGGATCCCGAGGGAAAAAAATCACAGTAGAGTTTCTAATTTCAGGTGATATACCTCTGGACATCGCTTATATACAATTATAACACTGATTGGAGGCTTAAATAATTTTATTATCACTAGTTATAGGCCTCTGGATGGATTATAGGTAAACGGTAGGTTTTCGTGTTTCTGACTTAGACAAGCAAGGGTATAGGGAAATGCGTATAACTCACCAAATATTCCACCAATGATCTTGATATTTGGTATTCAGAAAGTAGACATATACCTTTATCACATACAATTACCACTGAGAGCATAGGGTTGCCTGAATTAATTTTACACATTGCGTTAGAGAGCAGTTTGCACTCGCGCAGCAATTTTGCAGCCGCACGCAAAACGTACCTTGACTTCAGGGCCATGGCAGGGTTGACAATCCCAACAGCATATTACCTATATACCATTTTTCCATCAGTTATACCTTCTATACATATCAGGGCATTTTGAGAAGATATAGCTATATCTATGCATGTATGAGGCTTTAGAAGATATGCATGTCTTGAAACTAAGGCAGAAACCCGGCCCAAAAAATGAGTTGAGGGACACCAACTTTGACCAGGTATCACGAAAAAATGAAAAACGTCGCCGTCGCACGGCTTTGGAATATGATCCCACACCACCTTTAGATTAAAAAAACCACTCACAGCTAAGCTCTATGGGTACTTTCATTATTTTTCAGTACCGGGGGGGCTCACATTTCGTGAGCCTGGCCCATATGCGTCTGTGGTACAGATAGTGTTAAGGAAAAGCTGCAAAATGCTAATCACAAGACTGCCAAGAAAAAAACTGATAAAGAAATCATTCATAGTTACCATACAGTCAATGACTGTGTTTATATACGTACCATATTCCTGTATTAATCCATACCTGTCATGTAAACGCGTGCAATAACCCGATTAAGGTCATTTTCCGATTCGAAATATTCCGAATAAGACCCCTGGCATATGCCTGTTTTAATCGGAATATTGGGTCATGTATACACCTTAATCAAAAAATGCCCCCAAACAGAATATTAAATTATGTCTGCGCCTGTTCAATTCTCAAGGAATTAGCATTTTTGGAGCGAAGAGGAGACGACTGTGTGCATTCAGATAATGAAAGACATGAATATAATGGAATATTTCAATGGGCGAAATCACCGTAACAACGATATCTTTAAGGTGTGCTAAAAGTGAAGAGAGGCTGATTTTGTGAAAACTGCCAAACAAGTTAAGCATTGCTGGAAAACTCTGAAGGCGGCATATTCCAAAGTGGAAAAAATAAAGGCAGTGGCTATTTTTACGCAGGTCATAATCTTACTCCAATTTGCTATTCTTACGAGCTTCCTTATGTTCATGCACAATGTAGGAAACCTGGACTTGGACCCATAGACTGATTAAAACAGTCTATGCTAACACCACGGCATTAATTATAATGTGTCAGCTGATGTTCGCTAGCCGGACGGCTGTAACATTACTTATGTTTTCTAGCAAGTTGCTTAACTTGGCTAACGTGTAATTTTAGGTTCAATGTTTGCTCGCTAATATTTGGGGAACTGTCAGGTCGTCACTCCTCACAATCAATAGTCAGTAGTGATTTGTGTCATGTAGAAGAGCTGACAGCTGCACAAAGTTTGTCCTTGCAAGAAATTTTATAGTACAAGTTGGCTAATGAGTTAGATGGCAAGCTGGCAAAGTTAGCTGGCTACTACCTAACCCTACCTAACTTGAATGGAGGACGTCCTGACGGTAACTTAAAGTAAATAAGGCGGCTAGCCGGTCTAGTAATGTTAACCACAAGGCACACTGCGAAAGCGGGATGTTTTCAACCCAGTTGAGAAGCAATTTTTTCCGAGGCCGAATTTCCGATTGTGCATGGGGATACAGAAGTTCATAAGAATAGCAAATTACAGTTAGCTCACGACTGGCATAAAAATAGCCAGTGCCAAAAACAAAACAATACCAGTGGCCCTAATCCAGCAAGTTTCATTTATTTTGCGGTCATGGATGAAATTCTGGGACAGAGACCGCTGGTGATAACCTGACACGCCAGACGGACAGTTCCATATATCCGCCACGGAAATATTTCACAAGTCCATCTGGGAAAGAGCCGTTCAAAAAAGTTTTCAGAGGAGGAACATTCAAAAAAAATCTGCGGCTGCTGATTGGACGATGGTTCTTCTCGTCACACTCATCACCGACCAATCCACATTAATCCATTAAGGTTTGGAGTCCTTCCCATCTTTTTCACGACCAGAGGAGCCAGCTGGTAGATCAAACTCTTACCGAAACCGGTCGGGAGAAGAGCAAAAACATCGTTTCCCGTCAGAAAAGCTTTTAGTGACGTTCTTTGCTCCTCTTTTAATGAAGAAATTGAGTCTATTTCTGATAAAACTGCTGATATTGACCCATCCACAGGAACCGCTTCGCACGCCGCCTTTGTATTCAAACATAAAGTCGCTTCCTGGTGATGTCATGTCTGCAGCTTCCGCCTCTCTTTCCCCTGATTGGGCCGAAAAAATTTAGCCATGAAATTGTTGGACGACGGTAGTTGGCAAGACGGACCTGCAGGATTTCAGACAATGAATCAGGCAGGGCCATCTGCTCTGCAAGGCTACGCTGGTGATGGCAATGGCCAAGAGAGTGGAGTCGATGTAGGCTTTGAAGCTCTAACTGAATGAAACTAAAGCCATGCCGATTACTTTTGAACGTGATATATGCTGAAAACCCGATGTTGAGATTGGGCCAAAGTGATGGATATGCTAATTAACATGCAAACAGGAATATTCCCATCGTTCAGCGCATATAAACAGCTTATTCAGAATATTACCTTAACCCGAATATGAACCTTAATTGGAATATGGCGTGCATCTAAACGTAGTCAATGAGACAAATATTAAGAATACATATTTTAACATATTTCTCCTTTGATGCAATGGAATCTCTTGCAGTCCGTCATTTTCACCCCCTTGACTGCTGCCTTCCTCTCCTGACCGTGGACCTCACTTTCACTCGGATGAAGTGACACCGTAGGCACTGAATGACATAATAATATGAACAAATGAAAGGAAAGTGGTCAAACTCCATATCTGCCTCTCTTTTTAAGTTCTAATCTTAAAATGATTCCAAAGTGGTCAATCTGTTTACTGCAATAATGCATGAACTCAGTGCAGTTCCAGAACTACACAACAGATGGGTTGTTTGTTCTACACTTCAAGAACGCATGAAGTGCTCAGTGCAATGGAGGCGTTGTACTGGATGCAGAAACCGTAGCGTAAGTCACGTGATCCCCGAGGTAACTCAGGAAGATGGCTTTGATTGAATGGGAATGCATCAATTAATTATTATTTATTTATACAAAAAAATGTATTTCCTTGCTCTGAAGTGTCGCATGTATAACCGGATATTGAACCTCAGGTCCAAATGATCCGCCTTATCCATGACACTAGCTCAATAGACTATATATTCACTGGTCGATTTAGCACTTGTATAGCTGTGCTGTGTTTGAACTTGAGCATATTGGCGCAAGCTTTCTGAGTCATAAACCGGCTTTGAAAACAACAGTTGAATAAATACAAAAAACAAACCGTTTAAGAGCCAGAGTCTGTAACTTTGGACCAGCTCATAGAAGGGGGTGATATATCACGTTCCAGTAGGCCACTGAAGTTTTTTGTGGGGGTAGATATTTTTTCCAAACTGACAAAAATTGCTTTTTTTATCAGAAGATCCCTTCAGGGTGGATATTACAGCCCTTTTTAGGGTAGGGGTGAAAAGGGCCAAAATAGTGACATAGTCAAAATCTGGAATTTGACCTTCGAATATTTTGGTGCGCCCTCAGTGACCCTCCTTGATCTTATGTTATATGAATGTATGGGTAGAGTTCTTTCATTTAGCATTATAATTTTCAAGGTTTACTGAGGGCGCCGCCTATAGGTGGCACTTCAAATCATGATATTTTGCATTTTGGGCTACATTTGAGACCCTCCCAGGGCCTGCGCCCTCATTAAACCTTGCTTATTTATGTGTATTTGGATACATTGGGCCTGTTTCTTTCCAAATTTGCATAAATAGCTGTGGCTTAGTTGGGGGCGCTTTTTGCATAGGGTGGCGCTTTTATGGCAAGAACGCGATTTTAGGCGATTTTCATTTGGCCATATCTCAGTGCGCCCCCTATGGGTTTCAGTGAAACTTGTTTTATTGTGTTTCTCTATATCTCTGCTATTCATGATGAAAATATGAAGAAGGCTTTTTGCCTCTTTGTGCTAAAAACGTTCACACCAGATCACACTCCACTTTAATCAAGAAAGACAAAAGGTTAGTTCTCCAATGCTCCTATAGGCGGCTCATATGGCAGGTGGCAGCACTGCTGCGACCACATGTTTTGATGGCATGTTCAGAGAGTGAATAGAGCCGTGGAAATCCTGCTTTATCACGAACATCTTCTGATTTTAAGACCTGCGAGCAGTACATCGTTCCATCTTTACCTTGTGGGATATTGTGCTAACGATTAGTTTTGCTCCCAAGATATTAGATCATATATTTCTGATTACATTGTTGAATGGGTGTGGCCTGTGTATATGCATAATGCATGCAGCAATGCAGAATGTAAAGACAGGGTCCTCAACCCCCTCTGAAAAGTACTATGGTTACCGCTATGGTTTGAAGTAATGCAGAATACTTTGCTGCATGACTCATTTGATGAATATGAATACTATAAGGACCCCCAAGGACCAAAAAGCTAGGTTTGCCTCTGCTTTGGTGCATACAGAGTTTACTAATACTTCATGTCTCTTCTTTTATTTAATTTCAGTTTTAACGTTTTAAAAATTGTTGCTTTTTTGAATAAGTTCTCTTGCCTCAATGCTCTGAAAACGCTCAAATAATTCTCGCCACTGGTTGGTGGGGACTAAAACAAAAATGGGCATTTTTCGGTGGTGGTGCTTGATTGTGACATACATCAAACTTTGGCATGTAAAGGGTTAATGAGTTAAAAAGCCTTCTTGAAATTTTTAGAATTAATAGCAGAGATATAGACAAACATAATAAAACAAGTTTCACTGAAATCCATCGGGGGCGCACTGAGATATGGCCAAATGAAAATTGCCTAAAATTGTGTTCTTGCCAAAAGAAGCGCCACCTATGCAAAAGAGCCCTAACTAAGCCACCACCATTTATGCAAATTTGGAAAGAAATAGGCCCAATGTATCCAAATACACATAAATTAGCAAGGTTTAATGAGGGCGCAGGCCCTGGGAGGGTCTCAGATGTAGTCCAAAATGCAGAAAGTCATGATTTGAAGGGCCACCTATAGGCGGCGCCCTCAGTAAACCTTGAAAATTATTATGCTAAATGGAAGAACTCTACCCATACATTCATATACCATAAGATCAAGGAGGTTTACAGAGGGCGCACAAAGATATTAGAAGGACAAAGTCCAGATTTTGACCATGTCACTATTTTGGCCCTTTGACCCCTACTAAAAAAAAAGGGCTGTAATTTCCAGCCTGAAGGGATCTTCTGATAAAAAAAACGTAATTTTTGTCAGTTTGGACGAGATATCTACCCCCACAAAAATCTTCAGTGGCCTACTGGAACATGATATATCACCCCCTGGTTCATAGTTACAGACTCTGGCTCTTAAGTGATTATACTGCTGAGATCTTCCAGTGCATAGCATAATAGCGAGAAGAATCTCAGATAGACTGGCTAAAACAAAAGCAGGCGCAGATTTACCCACAGGCAGCTTTTATGACAAAATATCAAAGGTAAGAAAAATTTTTGCTCATCTCTGTAGCATTTAAAGTGTATGCCTGCTGTTCTTTGAGTGTGGTGTCAATTTAAAATGACAAGGCTTATATCGTTGGAATCTGTGGACTGTCTTTTTTCATTTGAGGTATCGTTTGTTTGCATATCACAAATTCAGTAGAAACGCTTGCAATAGAGCACTGATTATTTAATCTTATTTTATTTAATGTTTTGCTAGATGCTTATTTACTTGCTTGGTACTCAAATTGTGTTCGGTTTAGGTAAAAACGGTCATCACGAACTTTTCGCCGAGTTTCTTCGCTTTAAGAGGATATGCCGCATGAGGAGGTTGCTATTAGGAAACATGCTTTATTTATTTTGCAAATTCATTGCTCCCGTTACAGGAGCGTTCGGCTTAAGGTTGATATTTGTATTAACAATATATTTTCCACTAATTTCTTTATATCTTCACTTTATAACCAGTTTTCATTGCAACGAAACCGTTGACTTACTTGTGAACTTCTGGTACGTGAAACAGCTTTCCTTGAAGTGCTCTGAGCAAAGAACTGAATGTTTTGTTGGTTTGTAAGGCTTTCCACTGTCAATTCTTCTTAATTGAACAAGCCAATCTTTGAAAAGGGCTTCATTATTTTGTGGAAATTTATGGAAACTTATTTTGGCGTATTTTCCAGACGACGGAATGGCATTATTATTGGTGCAAGCAACAGCAGCACAAGATTTCCCCATTTTCTCAATGCTGCGATCAACCTCTGTGTACATTTTGCTTCGGGGATCATGTGACCACCTACGTAACTTGCAACGACCTCATTGTGGTCCAGAATGAAAACTGAAAAAACAGTGCCATTTGGCAGTTTAGCTCACCAGGACTGACTGACTGTGTCACTGCACAATTGCAAAATGTATGTTAAGCTTAAAATGTAGGTCATTATGTAAAGTACAGCAAATTTGTATTATATGTGTGAAATACTGGTACTTAGCGCACACATGCAAAATTTTGGATTGACTGCATCCAGTAATGCCTCAGACACAGACAAAGATGCAATTTGTAAGGTGAAGACTGTGGAGAATGTATCTGATTTCAGATCAGAAAACTTTGAGGAACTCATGGACATGAACACATGCCAAGTTTCAGCACAATCCGTCCAGTGGTTTCGAAGAAGACAATTTTAAATTTTCAAGGTCAAGGCTGTGGTGGCCACATTGGATTTCGGATTGGAATGATTAAAACAAACTTAAATGTACTCATGTATAAACACTCATCCCAAATTTCAACTCAATCTGTCAAGTGTTTTCGGACAAGAAGACGTTTTTTATTATTTTCAATGTCAAGACCCAGGCGGCCATATTGGATTTCACATGGGAGCGATTTGAACAAACTTTTATCTACTCATGGGTAGGAGTATGGATACCAAGTTTCAGCTCTGTACATCCACCGATTTCAGAGATGTTTACAGACGCCTGACGAGGACGGACAAGCAGGCCACGAGATAAGCTCACCGGACTGTGGTGTAAATGGGCCAAAAATGAGTTAGACCAGTCTTGTTCTATGGGCTCATTTAATATATTTATTTACGCACATATTTTTACCATTATTTGATCCACTTAATCATCCAAGTAAGGTTCCAGTGAGAGTCGGGACAAGAGTACATTCCTGCTTACTATGCCAAAGGCGTCCCTTTGGATTACGCTCTAAGGCATTATATACAATATATATACAATATATACACACAAACACCAATGGCTCAGCAGATGCCTTTAATGCATCCAATTACCCTCATCTGCATTTTGGGATGAGCAGAAATAGACAAAAAGGTACATTACCGGTCAAAAGTTTTAGAACACCCCAATTTTTCCAGTTTTTTATTAAAAATTATGCGGTTCCAGTCCAATGAGTAGCTTGAAATGGTACAAAGGCAAGTGGCGAACTGCCAGAAGTTTCAAACAAAAGGTAAGGTTTCCCAGGTTTTTTGTACGCCGTCAAGTAGGTGAAAGGATGCCTCCTCAATGTGTGACATCAGCTGTCAAACATGGAGGAGGAAGCGTGATGTCTGGGGCTGTTTTGCTGGATCCAGGGTCGGTGACTTGTACAGAGTGATAGGCACCCTGAACCAAAACGGCTACCACAGCATTCTGCAGCGACACGCAATACCCTCTGGTATGCGCCTAGTTGGTCAGGGGTTCATCCTACAGCAAGATAATGACCCAAAACATGAGTCCAAGCTTTGCCAGAACTCCCTTAGGAAAAAAGAACAAGATGGTAAGCTTGAAAACATGGAGTGGCCAGCACAGTCTCCAGACTTAAACCTCATCGGGATGGTTTGGGATGAACTGGGCAGAGTTCACAGCAGAGTGAAAGCAAAGCAACCTACAAGTGCCACTCATTTATGGGAACTTCTGCAACGGAGAGTGGAAGAACTTCCTGATGAATATTTGATTTCCATTGTAGAAAGAATGCCACGAGTGTGTTCAGCTGTTATATCTGCCAAAGGTGGCTACTTTGAGTCAAAAGTTTAGAGTAAATTTTGGTTTATAAATTGATTCCATGATTTCTTTTTTAACTTCAATTGTATATTTGTTCTATCATGTCTATGCTTTTATTCCAGAGTACACTGAGACATTAAACTGCATAATCTTCAATAAAAACACTGGAAAAATTGGGGTGTTGTAAAACTTTTGACTGGTAGTGCATGTTAAAAAACTTTCAGTGATATTCAAAGTCATCCCCTTGAATTAATCTGTCACCCAAGCTACCCTGAAAGGTCATCACTTTGCCTTTATCTGAAAGTCAAAGCTCAAGTCAAAGGTCACAAACCAATAAACAATATTCACATTCGCATTAGTGCTTGATATAAGCCCAGCTGTCCAAGCCAAGGTCAAAAATCCAAAGTCAAGCACTGATGTATATGAATATTTGACCTCTCATCACAAAAGTAGGCCATAAATTTGACAGTAACTATGTTGTAAGATATGGGCTATTTTGTTTGAGTTTGTGCCATTTTAATTCTTCAAATAAATTATTATCCGCTTTCAACCAAAATCAGTAGGAGCAAAGACCTCAGCACTTTCAATGCCAATACCAAATATAAATAAAATTCGTTACAGTTCCACTGCAGGAAACCTCAATGGATGTGGCGGTGGGTAAACGGACGCAAATCTATGGTGTTCCAACACTGTCCAGGAATACAGTATCTGAAGACTGAGACTGTGGGTAACACTTTATTTTACAGGGTCACTGATACAGTGTATGTACCTAGTGAGGTACAGTTTAAGGACTGGTGTAACAATATGTAATAATATGTGCCTATGTTGCACTTACATGATGTATTTTTGTGTACCTACAGATGCCTATTACAGGTGTATTAAGAAGTGCTTGTTGCAATACCTTGCCAAAGTGCTTAAGAGTCACTGATACAGTGTATGCACCTAGTGAGGTACAGTGCAAGGACCGGTGTAACAATATGTAATAATATGCACCTATGTTGTACTTACATGATGTATTTTTGTGTACCAACAGATCCCTATTACAGGTGTATTAAGAAGTGCTTGTTACAATACCTTGCCAAAGTGCCTAAGAGTCACTGATACAGTGCATGTACCTAGTGAGGTACATTCACTGATACAGTGTATGTACCTTGCATGTACCTAGTGAGGTACGTTGTAAGGACTGGTGTAACAATATGTAATAATATGTACCTATGTTGTACTTACATGATGTATTTTTGTGTACCTACAGATGCCTATTACAGGTGTATTAAGAAGTGCTTGTTGCAATACCTTGCCAAAGTGCCTAAGAGTCACTGATACAGTTTATGTACCTAGTGAGGTACATTGTAAGGACTGGTTTAACAATATGTAATAGCATGTACCTATGTTGTTCTTACATGATGTATTTTTGTGTACCTACAGATCCCTATTATAGGTGTATTAAGAAGTGCTTGTTGCAATACCTTGCCAAAGTGCTTAAGAAAGGCAAAAGGTAGAGTTGAGGCCCAGCAAGGCACCCTAAAGTCAGTGTTGATTGGGTGAATGGAGCCTCAGGACACCCTAATGTTGGCCAACATATTGAGGTTTCCTAGAATTGATATGGTAGCGGTAGTCCACTTCATGGAATTGATGCACAGTTGAGAAGGCTACATCTCAGCACTGCATTGGTTCAGCATTGTATCACTATGGAGTTATCACATTAAATTTTAATGAATTCTGTAGTTATTACATTGTACCTGCACCTCTGTCATGGAACACACCAACTGTTTCACAGAAAAGCACATGTAATATTTGTATTGATACCCTTTACTTACTCTTAGATACAGTGGAATGAGAACATTAAAATAAAGTGTACCTGCCGCATAACTCCGATAGGTTAATGGCAGTGAATATCTCTAAATTAACTGAATAGAGTAAAATTAGACATGTTTGTGTGGTACACCTGTGGGGAAAATGGATGAAAACAAACCATGCTTAGCTCCCATCAAACGTCACGGTGTCTTCAGTGGTTGGTGTTGTGGAACATCTGCGCCGTTACACAACACAGTAAATGTAATATCTCTGTCAGTACACGCTTGTTACTCTTATATACAGTGGAATGAGAACATTAAAATAAAGTGTAACTGCCGCATAACTCCGATAGATTAACGGCAGTGAATATCTCTAAATTAACTGAATAGACTAAAATTAGACATGTCTGTGTGGTACACCTGCAGGGAAAATGGATGAAATCAAACCATGCTTAGCTCCCATCAGTCGTCACGTTGTCTTCAGTGGTTGGTGTTTTGGAACATCTGCGCTGTTACACAATACAGTAAATGTAATATCTGTGTCGGTACACACTTGTTACTCTTAGATACAGTGGAACAAGAACATTAAAATAAAGTGTACCTTCTGAATACTTACATGTAGGAATTTAAAATACAATGGTCGTTTCGCACTATTTTTACATTAAAATTTTATGGCACCCGTCCATATATATTTGGTAGCCTATCTATTTAAGGACATAAACATAAGGCCTTCACAAAATAAGACATCTGAAATGAAACCATTACAGGCATCTGTACACAAAAACAACACACTCTTAAATACCTCTAATTCAGCTTTATTTCATTGTTACATAAACAATGTTTGAACTCAGATGGAATCTGTGCAAAAAATGAGCAACAATTTACAGTTCATCACAGAAAGAATAGCCTATGAAAAGGCAAACTATAAATGTCCTCATCTTTTCATCAGCTTGCAGATTGTGGGTTACTAAAAACACTCACTTCAAATCATTCAAAAAAGAAAGGAACTGCAACGCCCACTTCTCTGTCATCAATAAATATTTGCCAACAATACTCATTCACTGTTAACAAACATTACATCATCACAGTTCTGATTCCATCATTCAAAATTCTGATTTTACTAATTGGTTTTCAGAAAGACACAATGCATTTTCAATGGGAAATGTTATTAAAATATTTGCTGCCACTCAATCTATCATCGAGGTGTGGAGATAGTGAGTGACCCATACAATATTACAAATATGCACAAATGTTGTGGGAGCTTGCCCCACTTGTGTAAGAAGATCAAGAAAGTTTTTAGTTTAACATGGAAGTCTATGAGAAGCAACATTATTACCAGTTTCTATTTGCACTGTCAGTTGGGTTCGACAGAAGGCCATTTTGACATAGGCCATGACAGGGTCTATTACACTTCATCATGTTTTGCGATATCATGGATCATCTGTGCAAAGATACCATTTTTATTCCTCCTCCCTAACCAGTAATTCCACTCAATTACCTTCAAGTGTGTCTTTAACATTTTTTCGCTCCTATTTCCCCTCACTCGCCAAATCTCATCTTTCACAGTTTTCCAGAACCGCTCAATATGTTGGGTGTGGCTCCCAGTCACAGGATCAACAAAATGGTGCCGATGGTTAACAGGGAAATGTCGGTACCCTCTAGGATTTAGTGCATTCACATAAGCTCTCCAAGAGTCACTGTATATGCATGAGTTTTGTCTCACATGCTTCTCTATGATGCGGACCAATGTTGTTCGAGCGCAGGTCTTGACCAACTTCAAAATAGGTCTTCTGGTCTGCTGATGCACTTCAAGCATTCCAAAAACCCACCCCTTTCTTGCCCATGTGCCACCAAATCTCCCACGGTTGTACTGCAGAACATGCCAGACAAAAAAGAGGAATATGATGCGTGCACATTATTCTTTTGCAAAATAAAAGGTATCATAAATGATGTATGAGAGCATGGTAAAAATTGGCAGGCCTACCTTTTGTTTATGGATGAATTTTGACTCGTCAATGACCACAAAACGATTGTTTGAACTCCCACCAATCTTGAATGGCTTCTTCACTTTCATTCTTTTCAAAGATGCAGTGCAAACCTTTTTATTTAAAAACATTTTTGCATAAACACAAAAAGACAGACTTATGAATGGTTAAATATGCAAGGCCAACAAACATGTTGCAGAAGTGCTTATTCTGTCCATCGCAGTCTGTAGAGCCTACCCAGTTTTTCGCCATAACACATGGATAGTCAATAGTGCCATACCTTCCTAAGCTTCTTTGCCATTTTTGAAAGAGTAGTGGAACTGCGTGCCACGCCATCAGCCATCAGATCAATTTGTTGAAGTTGAAGTCCTTGGCAAAACCTTTTTCAATGCAAAAAGTTAAACCTGAGATAGATATCCTCATTCACAGACTCAAAGTCCCATAAAAAACAGAGATGTACAAAAGCAAACATTCATACATTACAGACATTTAAAAAAACAAACATAAAACATGACCAAGTTATGGAGCGACAGCCAAAGCTTACCTAATGGGGCATATCTCCTCATGTTTCAGTGTCATGATATGCCCAATTAGATCAGCTTTAGCTGCCTGACCATAACTTGGTCTATTGTGCCAAATTGTCTTGTTCTTTTACCTATGGACAGCACATGATGAACTTGAACAACAGAGCTAAGGCTCAAATAACCAAAATTCCCCTTTAAACTTATTTATCTTTCCTTTGCTGTAATTACATCATGTGCTGTATATGGTGGGGTACAGTAAGGTTTGAAGACAGCTATTTTAACATCAACAGAGCACATGAACTAATATGCATGAGTTTTCTGGGAGATGTTTTACATTTGACAAACAGGGGTGCCATTGTCTGCCACTGTACACCTCTAAATCCTAATAGAGATGTCCGGGGGTTCTCCCCCGAGAACTTTTTCAAAATGTACATGGCCTAATCCTGTTTCGAGACCCAGCCTATTTCCAGAGCCACCTGGGCTATTTAAATTTCAAACATTTAAGGACCCATTTTTAAGTATTTTTGTTTTTAATCAAATTAACAGATATAGGGCGGCTAGCCCCTTGTCAAGGCCCTAGGCCCACACTATGAACAAAATGCCTATGCCTACCTGTAAATGAACATGAGCCACTCATGCAATCCTCTGTGAGATCTGGTGAACATGGACCCATGTCTTACTGACTTTGTGCATTTCTTTGGGTGGTATCTGGTGCGTCTGCATTGCCTAAACATCAATTCACATTAAAAAAAAAAAAAATAAATAAAATATTAGTTATAAGGCAAATTGTACGACCAATATAAAACAGTTCTTCATGTCACGGTGGCAGTGGTAGGTTAGTTATGATGTTCACTCACCAGATATATCCATCTGTCACTTGATGCCGGATCATTTTCATTCTTTTTTTGCATTTCCGGCATGTTTGTGTTCTTGCAAGGAGTTTTTTGCGTTGCTTCCATTTTATCAATTGACGCTTATCTCTGTGCGCAAGTTTCCCTGTGTTAAAAAAGAATGCCATCTTCTTTTTTCCTCGCACTTTTGGCGATTCAAAACTCCCTCTAACCTGTTTGGTGCACTTTGTATTAGGATAATGGTTGCCAGGGTTTTTTTTTTTGTGTGTGTGTGTGCCGATATTTTGACTTAGAAACAATGCCTCTAATGAAACAGAGATGGGGGAGAGTAAAGCAAATGAATCATCAAAAGCATGTTGAAATTAATTTCAAATGCAACCTGCGTACATACTAAATACCCCTTTATTTTATTTATTTTTCCCTCAACATTTCCAACTCAACTCAGTAGCCTAAATCTAACACAGTTAAAGAAACGGACCTGGCAACAAGCTGAACTTCACGGGGCTGTGCTGACCTGAGTAAGTTATTGTGGATCTAACTCTTAACTATCATTTCGAGATATTCGGCTTGATAAAGAAATAAATGCCCGATAACTGTTGCTTACCATTGCAGCAGTACCAAATCAATGCGTGTGATAAGGCTTGCTGTGTGGCTGTCAGACACGTGTACTCCCGGGAATCATCACGTTATTAGTGTCATTATGATTAGAAATTATCATATATTTGACCATATGAATCCTAATGTCATACTCTTGATACTTTTTCATTAACACCATAAGAGTGACTGTTATGATTGTGTATCTGTCTGGTTCTGCATTTATTATTTTTTATATTTATTCATCCATTCCATTATTGCATTGCACATTGTCTCCCCTGTAATGTCTGATGTGATTTGTGTTATCATGCCAGTGCACTCCCCTGTCTGCGTGCAGACACGCTTCGGGTGATTTCGGAAGTTTTCCGGTATTTCACGAACTTCCTTCTAGTCTCGTTTTACCTTCCTTCCTGCTTTTCTGAAATTACCATATTAATTAACTACTAGGCTGTTTAGTTGGTACTGGTAATTTTACTGTAGACTAATCCCTTTACCTGTACATAAACTTACCAACTAATATTCACGTATTTTGATTAGGTGCGTAGATATCACTGTTTACTAATATAACTAACTCTGCCCCGCTCTGCTCTGTTCTGTAACTCCGCCCCTTTTGCTTTCCCTGTACTCTGCTCTGATTACAGCTCACGCACCTCAGGTGCGCTTCTCTCTCTGTCCTGGAATCTTAACTGTGCACTTAGAACTCCTTGACCGGAGCTGTTTATCTGTCATAGGCTGTCTGCGTGGATCCTGTCCGCGTTTTGGTTTTTGCCCATTGTTTGTGGTTTAGGACTTCCCCATGTGTGCTTACCTCTGTAATTAGTCTTATCCAATTCACCTGTTCCCTGCATAGCATGTGACTTCCCTTTTGTCCATTTAGTCTTCACTGCAGTTCATTCCTTGTCAGAACGTTGATCAATTCTCATCTGTGCAGAGCTCGTATGCCTTTTGTTAATTGCTTCTTCACGACTGTTTTTGCCCGACCTCGAGTTTGCCCCTGCCTTTCTGTTCCTGTTTTGCCTTTTTGGATTTTGACCTATTTCTGTCTGACCACATTTTCTGTTTTTGGATGCCCTGTGTATGACCCTCTGCTCTGGATTACGACAACGATTTTTGGCCTGCTGTCTATGTACTGTCACACTTCTGATTTACTGGTTTTGACCCTGGCCTGTCTAGTCGACTTTGCTTTTTGGATTTTGTTTTTGGCTTGGCAATCCTTGTCTTCTGGTCCTGACCCATTTTGTAATAAAGGCTTACGATTTTTGGATTATCCCTGAGTTGCGACTGGTTCCTCTTAGCGTATCATCAGCGACTGCTTGTCGTTTGACTAGTTTCGCAAATGCTATTTTGTAGGTTTTCAGGTTAGGGCCAAACCACGTTCGGGCTAATTTAGGTTAGTCAAGTCAGGCACTCTACCTCAAATGGGGTATAGAAAATTTTGTGATTATCAGTTTACAGTTATCTTCTTAATTAAATGAGCTATTGATTGATGATGATATTATACTTAAGAGGGCATACAATTTTCAGCCCAGTGGGTGAGCATAAAGAAAATCTAGGCTTCATAAACAGAATGGCAAAAAATTTCAAGTTGTGATAAACTTCAGAGTTGGTTTGTCTGTTGTCCAATGCTTCATATAACCTAGGTTTTGTAAGTTTCATTGGGCATATTGTTCACAAACATGACTGAAGAAGAGTAGAGGGGGTCTCTTAATTCATTTATAGATGTATGCGGTCGGTTATGAAACACAATTCCAGCATCTGAGATGTAATCCAATTGCATGTACATGTAAGTTTTTCCATTGTGTGTTAAATTTGCACGTCATTTTGGAAGTCAAAGTTAAAACAGGGCATATGACCATTATGTATCATTATGGTCAGCTTAGTGTATGGTTAATTGCATTTCTCAGGTGATATTATGACAGAGGTCTATCAGTATAGCATAGAATGATATTATTAGAGATTTTATTTTTATTTGACATGTTACATTTCTCATTTCTCAGGTCCTGGTGATAAGAAAAATGTAAGGAGCCAAACTTGTAATTTATGAGACATGTTTATTCTTGTTTATTTTTCTGAATTGGAAAGAGCAGAAAGAATCATCCATAGTCGCTGATGATAGCAGTTGAATATCGATGGATGTAGAAATCGTCTTGAACCGAGGCCAGCGCACGTGGATTCCAGCTGACACAATGTCAACACATGGAACAATTAGCCATAAATTTGACCAATTATTATGACATACCCTGCAGAGTAATGCTGGCTAAAATTGGTGGAAAATACATGTGTCTGTTCCTTTGTGGCCAGGGGCACACAATTATGCCAATAAACAAAGAATATCATAAGTTTGGCCTGACAGAGGGCTCCGTTTGCAAAACCGGAAATATTTGTGGAACCGGTCAAAGGGTGTTCCACTGAAAAATGATTGTCCAATAGGGATGCACGATATTATCGGCACGTTATCGGTATCGGCAGATATTGGCTTTAAAATTAAGTATCGGACATCTGCCATTCTGCTGATATCCGCCGATATAATTAACCGATTAGGCCAAGGGAAAAAAAAAACTTTTGTCATTGTCCGGGAGGTTGCCCAAAATTGGCGCAGGGGGCACTTTTTTGTTTTATTTTTTATTTCAGCAATACTGGGTAATCTGCCAGGATCAAGCGCCAATTTAGGTGGCAGCATTGTAGCTCTGTAAATACGGTGTTTTTGCATATGAAAGGTAAACTGACACACACAATGCTGCTACACAATGCCGCGGCCTGCTCATGAGAGGCCGGGACACGCCGGAATTAAGTCTCAGGGCTCTCAAGTTTTGAATGCGTAATAGAGTGAGATTTTCTCCAGGGGGTGCATGATACTCCCATTTTCAAAGGTGCACAGTATTTAAGTAGCCTAGTTTTTTTGAGGATTTGTACTTTACTTCAGATTTTTTTTAAACTGGGACTTTTACTTTTACTCTACATTAAAAAGATAAAAAAAATTATACTTTCACTGCATTACTTTGACACTGGCAACCTAGTTACTTGTTTCAAATTAAAATATTAATTTAATTCATCATTTACGGATTATCTGGATTTGACGTGTTCGAGAAGAACAATGGTGCTCAGCAGGGTATCTTAAGCGCTTTGTGCTGATGTGTCCGCCAGTGGACTTGGAGCAGCAAATTTATGCACGCGGTTATAACATTCTATCACTAGATGGCACACCAGGATCAGTTATTGAATATTCACAAGCAAGCTAGACAAGGTTTAGATATGGACGAGTTCACTCCATTCCGACTCCATCAGCACTCATGCCTCCCCTAACTAATATGCTCTGAGGAAATTTAACGCTTTATTATGTGCACCTGGGATGATAAGTTTCCCCACGACGTCTCCACACTCACAATCCTTTGTCGCCGTAGATTTTGTCTTTTGGCGACAGAGGATCACAAGTGTGGAGACGTTGTGGGGACGTTGGGGAGTGCTGATGGAGTTGGACCTCTCTGCATTATCAACAATCAATACAGAGACTTACCAAGAGTTGCTTGAGGGTTACATGATACCTACTGCCGAACATCTTTTTGGATCTGAGGACTGCACTTTCCAGCAGGACTTAGCGCCTGCTCATTCCGCCAAGAGTACATCAGATTGGTTTCGGGCTCACAACACTGAGGGTTTGCCGTGGCCAGCAAATTCACTCAACCTCAACCCGATTGAAAACTTGTGGAACATTGCTAAGAAAAAGTTAGTCTCAATGAAGCCAAGCAGTCTTGTTGAGCTGAAGGAATGTGTTCAAAGATCTTGGAATTCTGTTACCAGAGAGCAATGCCAAAGACTCGTTCATTCCATGGTGCACAAAAGTAGAGCTGTGATCAATGCAAAAGGCAGAGCCACCAAATATTGAGGAAAATGAACTATGACACGGACGATATGTAACATAAACATGGATGATTCTATTTTTTTGCTCCAAATTACGTTGTATATGTGATTCTAATTTTTTGCTCCAATAAGATTTTTTTCAATGCTCCATAAATCATCAATTTAATACTGGTTGTCAACTCGTGGGCTCACTTGAGTGGAAATAAAGAGTACTTTTATATGCTACATGTCATTAAATGGTCAATGATGAATTATTGTCAAAAATGCAACATTACATAAGATTACATCACAAACGTTCAAGTGATTCTAATATTTTGCTCTGTACCTATATGTAACCTAGTTAAAGTTGTCTGATGCCTGCAATAATGATGATTACTAAAATTATAGGATGAAACCACGCCGAAAGAAGGCCAAAGCAAGTGACCCCATCCCTGCTGGCAATGACAGTGATAGGGCAGCTACCACTCCACCACATGCTCCACCTACAAGAGGCGAAGAGGGAGAGCATACCCAGTCCCATCAGCAGTCAGTAGACAGCAGTCCCATCATTGGTGATGTTGCCTCTTATGCTGTCAGTGATTCATCAGATGGTGAGATGCTTCTCTTGTGTGTGTGTCCCCTTCACCTTACAGTGCACTGTCGGAAGCCCACCGCATGCGTAGCATGATATAACCATTGCATATATTTAAAGTGGGTATGACAGGTTTACATATAGTTTTGATAAAGGGAAACATAAGAAGTCAAACTTAAAATATATTGAATACTGATATAACAACAATTACAACAGAACAAAACACTCAGCCTAATGTGCAGTATGTTCAAAAGAAAAAAGAAATGTGTATGAGTTTTGTTGTAAGACTACCTGTATGCCTAAATGTAAGTCTTATCAAATAATGTGACGCAAGTGAACTTGGAGTTCCACACTGCATTAAGTCAGTTTAGTGGCATTGCATGTGCTCTATGCAGTTCTTGTTTAAAATACATATGGCCTGTGGGTATGAGCTTCTCCATAGTCTAGCTGTGCTGGAATTTAGGTAGTGGTTACATTTCCCAGATCTTAGCATGTAGCGGGAAGGATCTCTGATTATTTTCCTGGTTCTGGACTGACGACATCTGGTGTTAATGTCTTTAAGATGGGGTAGTGAACTCCAGGTGGTTCGTTCAGCTGATCTCATCACTCCCTGCACTACTTTACCGCCTTGCTGTGTACTGTTACCAATAGGTGATAGTGAAACATTGCCATCTATTTAAAGATGATATTTTACGAAAAACCCTTCATTTATTAAACACATGTTAACCTGTTATATATGCTCTGAAGGGGAAGTTTGGTGTTCTTTGACCTAACGTACTATTGTTCAAGTTCTTCACATGCGTAGCGAGTGCACAGCAAAAATCCGAGTGCACAGCAAAAAATCCATTTAAAAATATACGGCACTGGCAGCCCCAGAAGCTCCCGCCATGAAGATAAAGCAAAATGCCGAAGTTTTTGTTGACGGATGCATGCACACACGCACGCATGGACGGAGCCCGATACCATAGCTCGGGCTGGGGGAGCTAATTCGGAGCCTGTAACTGAAATAGTTGATGAGATAAAGCAAAATGTCAAAGTTTTTGGTGATATTTTTGGGCCAAGGACCTTGAAAAAATAGGCCAACGTCACCTTTAGGCACGTCATTTGTAGGTCTTTATGAGATGCATGTCCAGTAAAAATTAGGAGCCTGGAACTGAAATAGTTGATGAGATAAAGCAAAATGTGTTGATGGACGCATGCACACATGGAGCCTGATACCATAGCTCCCGCACCGCGAGCGGAGGGAGGTAATAAGTGGAATGGAAGCGCATGTATATCATAGTAAAATGAGACAGAGGAGGCAGATTGGTTTCTGTTCAATTAGGGGGGAAATATAAACAAAACTGAAGAAAAAATTAATTGCGGAGGACATGACCTCGGTGTCCTCAATGGTGGCTACAAGCATGCATGTGGTTTGGTCAAACAACAGAGCTGACACCAATCTTCCTATTAAAGATAATCTGTTGTCATTTGAATCGTTGACTGTAGGCTTTGTATATTAAGCAGCTTGCACAATGCCCCAAGAAACGGAAACAAATCCCAACATAGTAAAGTTGGTTGTTGTTGGTTGTAGTCTTGGCCACGCCCAGAAAACCAAATTCCAGTTCATTCAACAAACAGATTGATGTTCAGCTTCACACTGAGTCTCATCCAACTGTTGGTATTTGTTGGAGTTTGTTGTCGCAGTGTCCAATCTGCTTTACCCAGTCATTGTTGTCAGTGATGTCACCGGCAGTTTAATGTAACTCCTGTATGCTGATAACATACTGTATGTGTACGCTTGTCTGTGTGTGTGTTTCAGACGTGCAACCATCAACGGGCAGGGGGAAACAAAAGAACAAGAAGCTTCTTGCTGAGATAAAAACTCTAAAGAAGACAATTGCCATGCTGGAAGATGAGAGATTTTCTGCGGGAAACAATGAAAACAATGACATGCACTGGTAGGTAGATCTGTTCTCACTCAGGTACTGTAACTAATGGTAGGTTGTGGTATGTTTGTTTCTTAACACATGATTTGTAGACCACCTTACATTACTACATTTGAGCTAAAACAATATAGTTGAATTTCCACCATAAACAGCTAACATATGTGTGACAGTGTGGTAAGGTGGAAGACCAGAAAAGAAACTACGCCACCCTGGGGAATTTAAACCCAAAATTCTCAGTCTCAGACTTGGTTGCACAGGTCCATATACATGAGGCAAGAGATGCAATTCCCCATTCAGTGAAACTTTATTAAAGAGGCCAAATATAACAAGAAAATGGACTTATGGCTGACACCACACCGGTACAGGGGACTGGAATGTATTCAGGTTAACCCCTGTGAATAGACGTCACCCTAAACACAGCACTAGATAAGAATGGTTAATCATTTATTTATTAAATTTAGTACAGATTTAAAAACACTCCAACCTACCCGGTCTTACACTTGGACTAAAAAAAAAAAACACCAAAAACAAACAAATTTTTACAGGTATGGACTTACCTTAAGGGGAAGCAGACTAGCAAAGACGTGTTCCAAGGCCCACACACCTACCTTATGTGCACACACAGAAGGAAAGGTTACAGTGAACAAACCACACAGCAACCAAGAAGCATCAAAGCATGCAGGAAAGAAATCCACCCGTGGTGACTAGCTCCATCCCAGCGTAGTCCACTACCTGTTAAATTATTCAACTTTAAATCATCCGACAACACATACAAAGCAATGCCACCCACCCTCCAGAACAGCGGGGCTACCGCTCTCACGGGCACACCCTCTGAAGGCAGAGAGCACGTGAAGTACACTAAACTTTCTTAAATGAATTTAAACAAGGAAAAAAAGTTTGCAGTATTTTAACTTACACCAGTAACACTGGCATAATTACAAAACAATTCATACACATGGATAGAGTAACAAGTTAAAGCTTTCACTGCAACTCAAACACCAAAGTAAAAAAAAAAAAACACCATTGAAACAAGCAAAACAAAACATTACACAAACATACAAATAAAACAATATCATAAATTGGCCCGATCGCTAATAAAGGCTTCATTAAAAAAAAAAAAAAAACCCGCTGAAGGCCAAACTACGCAATTCAAGCAAATTAACACGCAATTAAAAATAAAAAAAGCAATTCAAAACGAGACAAAACAGCAGCCCCGAATGCGCACAATTGGTAAGTCCGGTCACCTCTGCAAAACAAATGATGCCAATTAAATCCGCCTCCGAAGGAAAAATCCATAAATAAGTTTAAAACTACATACCACCGATTTGTCACGACAGGAGCGCAGGCTCACGCGTCTCGCAGGTCGCGAACATGAAAAGCTGCACGTTACCAGAGGAAAAAGGATCACTTTAGCATAAATAAACCACAATAAAAAACTAAAGTATCCCAAACTCAAACATACCTGCGCTGGGCAATCTGACCAGAATGCTGTCCATAAGCAGGAAATGGTAAGAGAAAAGCACGAGGGACTCAACTGTAAAACAAGAATTAGACTAATCACTCTCACGTACTACAAAAACATTCCACAATTACACAGACTCACCATCGGAAAATCAGAATTCGAAGACACAGGGTACAGCGACCAAGAATTAACCATTTGCAGAAAGCAGGGAAGAGAACAAAAGCAAGGTAATCACGCCAGACCAAAATCCTTTACTGGAAATAGGAAGGACAGGTCTTTTTATGCCCGCACCCAGCCACTGCCGTTGGTTAAAAGTAAAGGGTCAATCATTAGAAACAGCTGGAACGTCAGTAGTGAAGAAAAGGTATGAGAGGCCGTTTGAGAGAGAATTCATACTTGCTTTCACATGTACTATCATACTGTCACACAAACACCATCATTCTCTCATACACACACCATCATTCTCTCACGCACATGCTATTATACTCTCACACACACCATCATTCCCCACACACACACACACACACACACACACACCATCATTGTCACACACACACACACACACCATCATTCTCTCACACGCACACCATCATTCTCCCTCACACACACCATCATTCTCTCACGCACACACCATCATTCTCTCACGCAAATACCATCATTCTCTCACGCACACACCATTATACTCTCACGCACACACTATCATTCTCTCACACACACACCATTATACTCTCACGCACGCACCATCATTCTCTCTCACACACGCCATCATTCTCTCACGAGCATACCATCATTCTCTCACACACACACACACACACACACACACCATTACACTCTCACACAAACTTAAACTTGTTCAAGTGACAAAATGACAGTGAATGTAAAACAGAATAATAGTGTATGTGAATGAGAATAGGTGATTGTGTGAGAGAGTTTGATTGAAACGGAAGTTAGGTTGATGGAAACAGATGTAGCATTAAATTCTCAGTTCCTGATTGGTTATAATTGAAATCTTTGAAAATTTAGTCAGAAGCGGGATTTCACGGACATATCCCACCCTCGCGTTCGACAAGGAAGCATGGTGAAAAAACTGCATGCTCGTCGCGGGAGCAGCACGTCTTTCCAAATCCATTTGAAACGTGAAGTGTTGCTCGTTATTCATCCCAATTCCATCCGGAAAGTGGAGTACTATAGCACCAAAGTGAAGTATGTCACACTATAAAATTTAAGTATAGCTCGTTATTCTTTCCAATTGCATTCGAAAAGCAGAGTATAGCACCAGAAGAGAAGTATACTTGATTGCGCCAAAAGCGAAGTGTCGCTCGTCTTTCATCCTCATTATTCAAAAAGTGAAATATAGCGCCAGAAGAGAAGCACAGAACATCATTCATTGCAATTCCATTCCAAAAGTGAAGTATAGTTTTAATATTGCTACTAAATGGACTGGGGGAAAAACGGGTCTTATGTTTCAATTACTTGTGAAGGCAATATCCATTTCAGAGTTTAAATAATCTATGTAATTGCGTCGCAACAAAACATCAGCATGACACGTGGGCTCATAGCCTACTAGCTATCAGGAACGCAAATTGCACAAAGCTGGTTTACTCCACGACTGCGCTTTTTATGGATCTAAAGCCCGTTATGTAGCCGAGTAAATAATAAAATTTAAATGGTTTGAGCGAATGTATTAGGCTACACTTATATTATAATATAGTAGAAGTTAAATTGAAACGAGGTTCCGTAAATTTATAAGTGCTGGAATCTCACAGCACTTCTATCAATGGTTTGGTTTAGCAATAGAAAATACGCGAAACGGGGCTTTAAGGCTCTGCAAGCGTATAGCTTACGAGTAGTTACAGACTATGGTAAAGCTATAGCATTATATACCGGTTGCTATCACCCAGCGGAAACAAGGAACAGATGGTTCCAGCGCGCGTGAGAGTATAATGGTGTGTGTGTGAGAGAATGATGGTGTGTGCGTGAGAGAATGATGGTGCGCGTGAGAATGATAGTGTGTGTGTGAGACAATGATAGTGTGTGCGTGAGAGAATAATGGTGTGTGCGTGAGAGAATGATGATGTGTGTGAGAGAGAATGATTATGTGTGTGAGGGAGAATGATGGTGTGTGTGTGAGAGAGATTGATGGTGTGTGTGTGAGAATGATAGTGTGTGTGTGTGTGTGTGTGTGTGAGAATGATGGTGTGTGTGAGAGAATAATAGCATGTGCGTGAGAGAATGATGGTGTGTGTATGAGAGAATGATGGTGTTTGTGTGACAGTATGATAGTACATGTGAAAGCAAATATGAATTCTCTCTCAAACGGCCTCTCATAAAAGGGGATACTCCAACTCACTACATATGGATGCCGTTTCTTTTGTTTCTGATGGAGGGATGGGTTAACTGATAAATAATAATGTTAGCTGTGTTGGACCAATGCACCTGATAAGAGAAGAGTGAATAGGAGAGCACCTCCTTACAATGGAGTGCTTTAGTAAAGTACATGGACAGGAAATACATAGACAGGATATGTTTGGATTAATTGCTTTGTTCTGGGTCATACATGCAGGGAAAAGTCAGGCCAAAAAAAAGAGACGTGAGACATCGTCCAATTGTGATGACACAGACTCATCGATGTCCGTCTCCATGTCGTCTGAGTCCAGCAATGAGGAGGAAAAGAAGAAAAAAAAGAAGAAAGACAAAAACACTCCCACCCACTGGCAAAGATAAGAGGTCTTGTTTGGAAATAGTTCTCAACCATGAAACATTTGGGATGAAGAAATGAACTTGTATACTTGCACGCCTATTGATTGTACTTTAATGCCATTTCTCCTTTGTTTTTTCAGCACAGACTCCCAATGATGTGCTGCTGAGGTACAGTATGACGGAAGTATGATGAAGGCCTTCCGTGAGACTGGCATTGACCGAAACACAATGGCGTTGTCAGCCCCCCTGGCAGAAATAATGATTGTTGACCGAAAGTTTCTTAAAACGATTCCGCCATTTAAGGTGCGGAAGGAGAAGTTGATGGACGACATTAAGAGATGTTCTGCAGCATTGCCAGCTGACATCAGAACAAAAACTGAAAACCTCAAAACTAGAGGCAAGATGCATCCAATTACACCAAAATTTCAGTAGAATGTCCTGATGCCTATCATTTCTCCTTTTGCACCTCAAAGGGCTGAATTTTCAATTTTATTTTTTTTCCTCAAAAAAATATTTGTTGTTTTTCAGCTTGTTGTGAAGATAGTGTGTTGTATATGAAACACACAATTGCACAAATTTCTATACTCTGATATTTACTCAAAAACTGGGTCTTTTTGGATTTTGCTGTTACATCTAGGCCTACCTGCTATATGTCCAAAATGGGTTTTGTGAGATTTAAACTGACAGAGCTGATGTTCTTGCTGGGGAGATATTGGAAGGATATTTGTTTTCCTTGTGCTCTTTTTTGATTGGTTAAAATAAATTAAAAAAAAAACAATTTTCCTGAATGTGTGATTTTTACTTCAACTCTCCTACATGTAATGTATGCAAGTATCCAGCAGGTACACTTTATTTTAATGTTCTTGATCCACTGTATCTAAGAGTACCAAGCGTGTACCGACACAGATATTACATTTACTGTGTTGTGTAACCGCGCAGATGTTGCAAAAAACCAACCAGTGAAGACACCATGACGTTTGATGGGAGCTAAGCATGGTTTGTTTTCATCCATTTAACTTGCAGGTGTACCACACAAACATGTCTAATTTTACTCCATTCAGTTAATTTAGAGATATTCACTGCCGTTAATCTATCGGAGTTATGCGGCAGGTACACTTTATTTTCATGTTCTCATTCCACTGTATCACAGAGTAAGTAAAGGGTATCAATACAAATATTACATGTGCTTTTCTGTGAAACAGTCGGTGTGTTCCATGACAGAGGTGCAGGTACAATGTAATAACTACAGAATTCATTAAAATTTAATGTGATAACTCCATAGTGATACAATGCTGAACCAATGCAGTGCTGACAAGTAGCCTTCTCAACTGTGCATCAATTCCATGAAGTGGACTACCGCTACCATATCAATTCTAGGAAACCTCAATATGTTGGCCAACATTAGGGTGTCCTGAGGCTCCATTCACCCAATCGACACTGACGATAGGGTGCCTTGCTGGGCCTCAACTCTGCCTATTGCCTTTCTTAAGCACTTTGGCAAGGTATTGTAACAAGCACTTCTTAATACCCCTGTAATGGGGATCTGTAGGTACACAAAGATACATCATGTAAGTACAACATAGGTACATATTATTACATATTGTTACACCGGTCCTTGCACTGTACCTCACTAGGTACATACACTGCATCAGTGACTCTTAAGCACTTTGGCAAGGTATTGCAACAAGCACTTCTTAATACACCTGTAATGGGCATCTGTAGGTAGACAAAAATACATAATGTACGTACAACATAGGTACATATTGTTACACCAGTCCTTACACTGTACCTCACTAGGTACATACACTGTATCAGTGACTCTTAGGCACTTTGGCAAGGTATTGTAACAAGCACTTCTTAATACACCTGTAATAGGCATCTGTAGGTACACAAAAATACATCATGTAAGTACAACATAGGTACATATTATTACACCAGTCCTTACAACGTACCTCACTAGGTACATACAGGGTACATACACTGTATCATTGAATGTACCTCACTAGGTATATACACTGTATCACTGAATGTACCTCACTAGGTACATACACTGTATCAGTGACTCTTAGGCACTTTGGCGAGGTATTGTAACAAGCACTTCTTAATACACCTGTAATAGGGATCTGTAGGTACACAAAAATACACCATGTAAGTACAACATAGGTACATATTATTACATATTGTTACACCAGTCCTTACACTGTACCTCACTAGGTACATACACTGTATCAGTGACCCTGTAAAATAAAGTGTTACCAAAAATATTTTAATTGATCAGACCCACCTCTTCTTCTCTGGCAGACTGGACCTTCAAAATCACTATCAGAGAGTTCCTCAGGTTCTTCCTATGTTCAGTGTGATACACAGCATAATCTATCAGGTCAGCAGCAATGCATAAGTACTAATTGGTTGAGCTTAAATTTCAATTTTTCTGAAAAAAAAAATTAAACAAATGGCTAGGTTTGTGGACGTATAGACACAGATAAAGCAACAGACATACAGTATGAATATAGTTCCTTATTCCATTGAATATTGTCCATTGATAAATCCGAGTCCCATAATATAAGATGTTTACTTGTGCAGGTTTGTGTATTCCTACCATTATGTAAAGACAGGTGGTTGAACAAATTGAGCCAACTTCTTTACCACCCCACAGAAAACTGCTTGAGACATTCGGTTTCACGCGTCTTTTCCATCCCCGGATTGTGCTCAAGCACTCAAATGGGAATGACTGGCCCATAGACAATGCAAATGTTTTCCTGAAAATGGCTGTTATTTCTTCTCTAAGTTCTGCTTCAGAGCAGTCAGATGTAAAGGCCCTCTCGCGCTTATTTTGCTCTTGAGTCTTCTTTGGGTATGCGTAACACTGATGCTGATGACAAAGGCAAGCACACAACATCCTTTGGTTACTGTTTGCAGGCCTTGTTTTTTTTAATAAAACGTGGACGTGCAGCATGACTTCGAGGAACTCGTGGAAGAGGCATCGAAAATGAATGTAAACACACAAACACATACAAATTCCCATGCATTACAAGAGATCCATAACAAAGTTTTTAGTTCACCGTTAATGCAAACTAACTGATACCATGATGTACCCCTTATGGACTTCCACACCCACTGCCGACAGCGAGACGATTGCTTGAACCATGCCGTCATAACACAATATGCAGCTCATCAACCTTATACCCCTCTGTAAGATTAGCACTTGACTAAATTGGCAGTTAATCAAATCAAAATGCTGGTGGTGTCTAAAACATGCCACCTTGATAAGAATTAAAACAGACATATTACGCCACCCAAATTTAAAAATCTGCTTGCTAGCCATCTAACTAGAATAATAATATTAAAATGAATATGAACAGCATACCGTGTGGTATAATGATCCGGTGGAGCTGCCGGATGACGCTGGTCCAGGTATATTGCTGATGGAACCCTGAGGAGAGATTTATTCCATGGATTACATTAGCCAGCTAAATAAATTAAAAATTACATTTTCTCTTTTGCGTAGTGCGATCTCCAGTGGTCTGCACTGTCTACCGCAAAAATGAAACAAAAACGCGTCACATAAAGCATCTGCCTCACGAGCCACACAGTCTTGCGAAGATTACCCTTATACTGGCCAAAAATTTGCAAGCTAGCTAGCTAGCTAGATTACAGTGATTCACCCTCATATGCATTCACATAATGCAAGAAACTTGAGTTTGAAAATAAACTTACCGAGTAATGTAGTGGCGCTGTGGTGGATGCCGTCACTGAAGATGTGTTGCTAAAACTCTGAATCACCGCCAAAATGCTCCATCCAATGTTTATAGCCAAATTGTTGAACATTTTGACAGGCAAGAGATGGAGGAGAGCCTTCGAGATGACAATGAAGCCCAGTCAATACTGACCACATGAGGAGGGACATGGATGACGAGGGATCCTCTCGCTCATTCTTAATATTGTATAATGGCTGTTGAATACAGTGGTATGTGGGTTACCGCCACTCCTGGATTGTATACATAAAGCCAAAGTTACCTTTGAGTCAAAATCCTGACATACTGTGAAATATGAAGCTAACTTCATTTTTTAGCTAGCGAACGGTTGCCAAAGGGATACATCTATTGTTATGGTTCTGTGTTTTGATGCCATGATTCTGTGTTTTCTGCCATGTCTTTTCTTTATTCATTTTGCTTATTATACATTCCGGTTTTTCTGTTCATGCCATTTCCGTATTCATTGCACTTGTCACCCCTGTCTTGTGATCAGTTTGGTTCAGTCCATTCTCCCAGTCTGTGTGCTTACATGCTTCGGGGAGATTTCAGTGGTTTCTGGTGTTTCATATTATTACTTCAATTCTTGTTTACTTCTTTCGCCTTGCTTTCCTTGATTACTAATAATACTAACGTTTATATTTTGTATCATAGTTTACGAAACTAACCAATCCATGTACATATTACTGACTAACTAACCAACACTTGGATTAATTTGGAAAGTTGCACCGCTACTAATTTCTACTAATGCAATCTCAGCTATCGCCCTGTTCTAGTCTGTGCCTCTTGCTTTACTTTCTCTGCATCTTCCTGCGTTTCCGCGAGATCTCTCGCACATGCTTAATTGCTATCCTGCACTCTTAGTCTGTGCACTTAGAACTCCTTGACCGGAGCTGTTTATCTGTCATAGGTTGTCTGCGTGGATCCTGTCCGTGTCTTGGCTTTTGCCAATTATTTGTGGTTAAGGACCTCCCCATGTGTGCTTCCCTTTGTAATTAGTTCGTATCCTATTCACCTGTTTCTGCATAGCATGCGACTTCCCTCTTGTCTATTTAGAGTCTTCACTGCAGTTTGTTCTCCATCAGAATGTTGATCAATATTCACTTGTGCAAAGCTCCTTGTGTGCCTTCTGTTTATTGCTTCTCCTACGACTATTTTTGTGCGACCTTGAGATTGCCTTGCCCTTGCTATTCTTGTTTTTGCCTGTTTGGATTTCGACCTATTTTTGTACGACCACGATTCCTGTTTTTGATGCCCTGTGTATGACCCACCCTTCTGGATTCTGACTACGATTTTGGATTACTGTCTATGTCAGTTGCACATATGCTTCACTGGTTCTGACCCTTGCCTGTTATTTTGACTTCGCTTTATGGATATTATTTTTGGCCTGGCAATTCCTGTGTCCTCTGGTCCCGACCTATTTTGAAATAAAGGCTTACGATTTTTGGAATTTCTGTTCTCACGAGTGGTTCCTGAACGCACCGTCACATCTATGAGATACCAGTTAAGCTATTGGTAAAATATACTCAGTCAAAAAAGAAACTTCATACTCATAAATTTCTAAATATTTTCTTGAAACTTAATACAAGAGATATTATTATTATTCGGGGTAAATGCGTTGTCAAAGACATCATGACACACAGCAACTCCGACGTGCACAAGAATGCAGCACGTGCGAGCATACATCAAGGTAAAAGCATGTTTCCTCGTGTTCCTAGTCACATGACCTTATGAGACACGTGCAATTGAGCCCACGTTAGCACGGTAGAGTGAAATCTCGGAAAAACAAGTTCTTACAGTCAATTATCCGTTGATTTGCAATGCCACGACTGTCAAACATTCAACGTGAACGTGCCATTGTTATGATTCTGTCAGTTTGCCATGTCTGTTCTGTTTTGCCATGTTCTGTTTAGTTTGTTCCATGCCATGTTTTGTTTCTGCCATGTCTTGCCATTTTTGCCATTACCCATATTTCTGTATATAGTCCGGTTCATGTTTTCCACCATGCCCTTCTTTGCACTTTGTCTCCCCTGTCTGGTCTTTTGTTACTACAGCTCTTTCCCCAGTCCTGCCTGTCACATGCTTAGGTGATTTAATGGTTTCTGGGTTTCCACCATTCCTTCTAGTCTCGTTTGCTTCCTTCACCTTACTTTGCTATTTTACTAACCCATACTAACAGTTTATTATTTTGTTAAGATACTAAACAGACTAACATTGTATATAATACTAACTTACTAACGAGCACCAGGGATTGTATAGCTGCACTTACTAATTGATTAACAAGCTCTCAGCACTCGCCCTATTCTAGTCTCCGCCTCTTGCCTTCTCTTAGTCTTTGCTGCAATTCAGCAGATCCTCCGCACCTGCTCCACTCTGTCCTGCCTCTCATTATCTGTGCACATTAGAACTCCCTAACCGGAGCTGTATGTTTTGTCATAGGTTGTCTCGTGTTCCCTGTCCGCGTTTTGGCTTTTGCCAATTTCATGTTGTTAGAAACTTCCTCATGTTCAGCCCTTTGTTCATTAGTCTGATCCAGTTCACCTGATCCTAATCATAGCATGTGACTACCCGTTTGTATATTTAAGTAGTCTTTTCACAGCCAGTCCTTTGTCAGAACGTTCTCCTTTTGCCACGCTTCTCTCGCCTTGTATTCATAGTGATTACCTTTCTGACTGGACCGTCCTTGACTTTCGATTTTTGCCTATTCCCTGTACTTTGCCACATCCATCGTTACCGAATCCTTTTTTTGTCGGACTCTGTATTTTGTGATTGGTGCCCTGGTTACGATTCTGGATTTTGCCCTTTGGATTCTGATCATTGGATTGTGGACTTTGTACCGTTGCCTGCTCTGTTGGGGTTGGCCCCCCCCTCGCCCTCCAGAAATAAAGCCTCTTTTTTTTGTATTCACTGGTTCTCGCTTGTGGTTCCTGGCGTAATCCTCACAGCCATTGGCATGCTGAATACGGGAACGTCGGTCACTGATGTTGCCAGGGTTATGGGATGCAGTCGACGGACTATCCATGATCTTCGGACACGTCTCCAACAAACTGGCACCACAGCAGACCGACCTCGTTCGGGTAGACCACATGTGACGAGACAAGCAGAAGACCGACAAATCGTCTTACGTCATTTGCGTAATCGATTTCTCACTGCAACGTCCACTAGGAATGAATTGTTTAGAGGTCGTGACTGCCCAAACCATACGTAATCGCCTGCGCACTGCTCGTCTCCATGCACGTCGGCCATATCGTGGACCAATTTTAACCCAGTTACACCGACGTCAACAGCTTCTCTGGGCACAACGACATCTGAGATGGACTCAGCGTGATTGGAATAGGGTCGTTTTTTAGTGACGAATCCAGATTCACTTTGCACTTCGCTGATGGGAGAGTTAGAGTTTGGAGGAGACGCGGTGAACGCAACGCCCAGTGTTGTGTGCAGGAAGTGGACCATTTTGGGGGCGGTAGTGTTATGGTTTGGGGTGCCTTTAATGGTCCTGCCCGTTCCCGACTGATGGTCGTTCAAGGAAACCTAACTGCTGCAGGATACAGAGATCAAGTGCTCATTCCAGAGCTTTTGCCATTCATGGCAGCTCATGGCCCAGGTCTGACATTCCAACACGATAATGCCAGACCTCATACGGCCAATTTAACGCGGAATTTTCTTAGGAATGCTGGCATCAATGTCATGGAGTGGCCATCAAGGTCTCCCGACCTTCATCCCATAGAACATGTATGGGATGTGTTGGGCAGAAGACTCCGTCAAGTAAGGAACCCTCCACAGAATTTGCAGGAACTTGGTGCCATGTTGGTTCAATTATGGGGACGCATCCCCCAAGCTGTGTTCAGACGCATCATTCAATCCATGAGGAGACGTTGCGTCGTAGTTGTGAACGCTCATGGAGGGCACACGCGCTATTGACATGCTTTCATCAAGTTGTAACTTACCATTTTTACTCTCTTACATTTCCGTAGCATTTCCGGTGGAACTGGTTACATTATGAACATGATTTTTATGGTACACCGTCCTCAATGGGTACAGAATGGAATTAAATCATTATTTAAAACCACTTTTCTTGTATGTTCAACTTATCGACCTCCAAACGAGTGTGAAGTTTCTTTTTTGACTGAGTATATGAAAACACATTTCACTAGCAGTATGTGTGAATATACTGCAAACATGTTACAAACTATTTTTTTTCGCGCCACTGGAACTTTTCACAGCCACACTTAGTTCAACCTTGGTGGAGATAGCAGGCAGCCACAGCCACATCTGCTCCATTCCACAGCCCGAATACAACACTCGATCCTGGTGTCTGGGCCTAGGCTAGCTTGAAATCAGGTAGTTTGAAGCGAACCAAAATCATTAAGATATGGTGTTCTTACATGTAAAACATGAAAATGGACACATGCCCAAGCATCATAGAAGTGAAGTCAAGGCTATGTTTATCTCCAAATACAGACGCATTATGAAGTAAAATTCAAAATCTCAAGATAACCGCATTTGTTAATGAATTTTGCTAGTGTGATGGGCCAATGACTTAATCTCAGTAAAATCTGAAAACAAATTCGTGTGATACTGCAGTCCTCTAGGTTGGTGTTTTACGTGATATAAAATGTTCATGAGTGCGTAACATTTCTTGCCACATATTAATCTTAATTATAACCAAAATCTAGGCTTGTACCTCCACTCCAAATGACTTGTCACACCATTAGTTTGCTCGGACAAGCAGCCATGCTGAGGCTACTGGTTCTGCTTGTATTGCTGATATTATACATTAGGGGTGTGGCCAATTAGCATATGTGATAATCATTAAAGTGTAGTAACATTTAGTTTAAGCATTTAACATTTAAATTTAGCATTTAACGTTTCGATTTAGTATTTAACATTTCTTATTTAGATTTAACATTTTACATTTACATGTAGTGTTTAACATTTCGATTTAGTACTTAACATTTAACTTCTATCATTTAGATTTAGCATTTAACCTTCACATTTTGCAGTTAAAATTTAGATTTAATATTCAATATTTACATTTAAAATTTATGATTTAGATTGATCATTTAACATTTAAATTTGGCATTTTACATACACATTTAACATTTACATTTAATATTACTACTTAGATTGAGATTTAGCATTTACATTTAACATTTACATTTCAAATATTTTAAGAAAATTAAATATGACAAAGTTCACAAATATTGCTATGAATCTGATTTAAAAAAGTGGCTCAGAAAATCCACACCAGTTTACATTTTTTAGAGCTAAATGTGGCAAACTCCAGTTGTTATTTTCAGTGTGCAACATTTTATAATCAACACCCCAAAAATATGACATCGACTTTGACGGTTTTGTTTCATTCCAATCTAAGGACAAATTTTTAATGAAAATACCAAACGTTTGGATGGAAATATTCCCCCATTCTTATGACTATTTTACTTGTGGAATTCCAGTCAACGTTATCAACCTTATGATACCACAGCTGCTTTTAAATTAAAATTATTAAATTATTATACAGGAAAGCTCAATGACTACTTTTCACTGGACAACTCCTGTACATGGGCTGGCAAATGTCATTGTACACGCTGCTGACTCACATTGGTCACTTTTTTGGGCCGCATTTCTTATTCTGTCTTTCTGATGTTACTTACACTCTGCTGTTTTTCAGTCATTTTTTTTCTTTTAATCAATTGTCTGTGTATATGTTATTGGAAATTTGCTTCATTATAGGTGCCTTGTCTGTGCCATCACTTCCTGACTGGTGTCAAAACTCAATAAATAAAATAAATCTCTTTGAAAATTTAGGGTTATTGCCAGCTGTTCCTAGCTGTGATAACACACCTTCTGTGCCTGTGCCTCATAACTCCTATAGTTTATCCTTCCGTCCTTTTTCTGAAGGGGAAGTGCTTGAAGCACTTCGTAGCATTGACCCTAAGCAATCCACTGGGGCAGATAAACCCAGGTATTTTATTGCTAGCATCACCCTGGATTGTTAATATCTTGGCACACATTTTTAATTTAACCCTGTTGTCAGGTTCAATTCCTGTCTTGTGGAAAACAGCCTTTGTTTTTCCCTTGCATAAAAGTGGCTCTTCAGATGACCTAAATAACTATCGCCAAATTTCTAAACTGCCGTGCTTAGCTAGACTTTTAGAGAGGCTGGTCAATAATCAAATTAGATCATTTCTGTCTTACCATGCTATCCTGAATGTGTTTCAGTAAGGCTTCAGACTGGGTCATACCACTGTCAGCTGCAGCTAGGGTATTAAATGATATTGTTTCTGCCTTAGAGAAAAAGCAGGATTGTGCTGCCCTTTTTATCAACTTATCAAAGGCTTTTGGCACAGTCGACCATTCTATACTTATTAAGCAGCTAAGTGCCATTGGGTTTGATATTTAATCTCTGAATTGGTTTCAAAATAATTTCATTGGTAGGTCTCAAGCGGTTGTGGGTGATGGATATCAATCAGACTTTATCTTAGCAAGGGCGTTCCACAAGGTTCTATTTTAAGGTCTTTGCTATTTGCACTTTTTATTAATGATTTTGGTGCTAATTTTATCAACAGTACAATCTATCTATATGCAGATGATACAGTCATCTACTCAGGCGCTCCTTCTGCTGAGCTAGCTCTTCAAAATTTACAGATTTTCAAATCTTTCAACAGACTCTTTTAGACCTTAAACTATTGTTAAACTCTGGGAGGACTAAATGCATGCTATTCTCTCAGAAACTTGCTGCTAGATTTTATAATGATAGCATTACTACAGCAAGTGGAACACAAATTGAAAGAGTTCCTTGCGACAAATACCTGGGCATTTGGGTTGATGAGAAGCTTAAATTTAGGAATTATGTTGATGAGCTAAGAATTTGAAAGTTAAATTGGCTATGCTTTCTAGAAATAAAGCCTGCTTGCCGAGGAGTTGCAGAAGGCAGATTGTGCAGGCAACTATTCTCTCTAGAGTAGATTATGGTGACATAATTTATATGCACTCTGCTCCCTCATCACTGAAGCCGCTTGATGCAGTATACCATGCTGCCTTAAGGTTCATAACAGGAGATGGCTTCAGAACCCATCACTATAATGTAAATTTTAAACTATAAATTTTTAAACTAATTTCTAAACTATAATCTAAATCTAATCTATATTTAAAGGTTGATTGGTCTTCACTGGCCATGAGAAGGGAGCAACATTGTTGTCTTTTTTTATACAAGGCATTGTTGGGTAAGCTGCCTGGATATATTGCCAGTCTACTTAATTTTAGAAGGGGGGAATACCATCTTTGTGCTCGTGACTATTTGGTTTTAGACATCCCAAGGGTTCATACTGAACTGGGTAAAACTGCTTTTAGGTATTTTGCCCCACGAAATAGGCTTCAACAATTGCTGAACTTGGAAAAACTTATTTCATTTGATTGTTTTAAATGTCTGTTACTGGATGCCATGAAGCTGGAATATACATGTGTACTGTATTTCGTTTTTTATTTTTAATTTATTGTTGTATTGCATGTTTTTCCATGGTTCACAACTGGGCTCCGTTGCAAAAGAGAGCTTGCTCTCAATCGGAGTCCCAGAATAAATAAATATATATATAAATAAATAAATAAATGCTATCACAGCCAGCAAGTGACAGTAGCCTCAATTCTGAATGAACGCACATAACAGCATACTTCAACAATTTTCTCTTCAATGACTAAGTGGGTTGAATGGCTGTGAGTGGCTGGACTCCCGTACATTTAATCTAATTTTACCGACAGGTCTTCATGTATGGAGAACTTATTTGCTTCAAAGCGCTGTTTTTACATAGTTTAGTGATATATGATCAATGACTATTTCAGGAAAAAGTAAGGGGGGTGGAATCATGTTTCTGTGACATTGTGGCAGTCACAACACCCATACCACCAGCAAGTTCTATGCGCCTGCTCCTGGGAGCAGTTTTTATGGAGCCCAAGGCAAAATATAACATGAAATGTCCAGATGTCAGGGCTGCAGAGAGGGTGAAGACATGGGATACTCAAAACCAGTTTGCTTAGCTACATACTTGAGAAAAGCCATTTGAAGACAAACATACACGCACACACACACACACACACACACACACACACACACACACACACACACACACACACACACACACTAGATAAAATAGAAGAGAGAGAACGAGAAAAAAATTGATAAAACTGAATCCCTTAAATCTTAAGGCCTTGTTAGCCTCCATAGAATCAAAAGATAGGATGAGAACTTCATCATCCTGCTGCAATTCTCACAGTGCCATCAAAAAAGCTCAGTTCTACACACCCCTTCAGCCCAGTCTTAATTTTGCAATGATTGGAGCACTTTGGCCAGCAGAGCCCTGTCAGCCAACTCACATGTAAACCGGTAACTGCAGTTGTAACAGATAGATACAATGATACTGTAGATTAGTGTCTAGGCTCTGACCCTGACACACGCTGTGGCCTGCTGAGTTTGAGAAGAAGAGAGCAGAAAGTGCCAGGATATCCAGTGGAGATTAAGAGTCCTCAGGTGGATGCTGGCGTAGAGGTGGGGTGTTAGCAGCAGTGAGCGATCCAATGCAATAGCTGGCAGAGGCATATTTTGCCAAAAAGACGGAGTAGGAGAACAGCGTATATAGCCCACCTACCAGAGGTGTGGAGCAGTGTCTGATATGCATGGGATTGCCTATGGAAATGTGGGCACATCTCAAATTGTCTGCTAGAACCAGCTCAATGAGTTGAGCTGTATTTATGCCTTGCAGAGGACAACTGAATGCAAACAAGCCAATAAAGTTCAATGCAATTTCATGTACCATGTTCTTTGAGCAATTTATTTTGGGCTATACATAACATACGTACTCCACTGTCTTATGGACAGATTTTAAAAATTGTTATTATTTAATTTGATTTGTATTTGCTTAGTTTTCAGTGCACCGCAGTCACCAGATGATCATAAAAACGAATAGACGAGAGATTTGCAGAAGAGATACAAAATCCCAGATGCACATAATGCAGTGAACTTTGTTAGACTTGAATTTGTGAATTAAATATGCCTGGAATTTCATTCACATTTAAAATAGAAATCATTGGAAGGAAGCATGATCCAATGACTTTAAATGATGTCATTGTTCATTCCAAACTGCATTTTCAATAATTGTGTTGTCTCTCAATGATTTACCAGAGTTACATTTTTTTTTTTTTTTTGCTTTTCTTAAGGCATGATGCAAAGGTCTAAGAAACACGGTTTTTTCATATTTATGAAAAGGATGATGCAGAGCAGCCTGTCTCCGAACTATCAGAAACCAGTCTGAACACAATCTGTTTTAAAGTCAACCACTGCCCTCATTTGGCCCAATAAGGAATCATATGTCTGTTGGAAGGAGAAAGAAAGCAGGAGAGAAAGAGAAAGGGGTGAGTGAGTCGGGGGAAAGATAGAAGAGGGGGAGTTGTAGGGAAGATCGTCTTCCCAATCCACCTGTTGTTGAAGCCACTGCTAATTTCTGTGAAAAGCTAATTAAGCTGCAGAAAAACAAAACAGAACTGGATAAAAAGGTCCTTCATACCAAAGTGTTTTCACCTTGTTGTTGAGACATTTCAGTTCCTGATTCCTCCATTATTCCAGGGTGCAGTCAGATATGGAATCTCGGGGCTTTGTTGATAAGGTGCCAAGATTCAAGCTTCATTAACCAACCTCCGACTGCAAAGATCAGTGAAGTAGCTGTATCACTGTTATGAGCAGCAGAGAAGGAACCAGGTGCAGATCCACTCAACAGCTGCTTTTAATTATGATACAGAAGCTGCAATCGGCACAAACAGAAAATTAAAACCCTTGGCAAACATTATGGAGTCACCAAACTGGATCCAGGTTTTCAACCTCATAGCAAATAAACAAATTGCAGATTTAACAAAATTTTTTATTAATTGGCTTAACATTCTGGCTTCATGACTCATGCCTCAAACAAACTACCCTAAATTAATTTAATTAATGGAATATTATTTTTCCAGATCAAGTAGAGGAAAAAAAATGATAGAATCACTCAATGTTGAGGAAAAATTATGAAATCACCTCACAATAGGCAATTGTAAAGCAGGCGTCACACTGTCCCGAAATTGACACCAGATGGTCATACGAATATTGAATTTTGCGCGATGGCCCCGAACTTGGTCAAAAGCCAATCTACAGCTGAAGCAAGTGCAATGCCTACAGAAGGTCACACGATGGCACCCGAACCAAACAGGAAGGCAACAAAAAGATGTGAATTTTTATTAAGTAGTTTACCCGCAGGACACACGAAGGCCACACGATGGCTTGCATATGGCTTGAATGACAAATCTGCACTGCCCAAGGCGATAATGTTGGAAATTTTGTCTAATGTTGCTCCAATAAAACATATAAAGATGAAAGCCCAAAGAAAACAAGGAAATTTCCCCATTCATATATGATATGGGGTTGCATGTCAGGTAAAGGACAAGGGGAGAAAGCAGTCATTATCTAAACAGTCAATGCACAGGAGTACATTGAATTTTTGGACCATTTTCTCATTCTATCCATAGAAAATAGGTTTGGTGATTAAGTCATTTTTCAGGATGACCATGGGCTCTAAATTCGTAGACCAGGCACAGGCGCGGCGCAGGCGCGGTGAATGGGGGGAGCGCCGCACCAACGGGGTTTGTCCAGGCGTATGTTGCAATTTCGTGCCCGGTGCAGCCTGGCGCAAGTACTCCTCTGTCCCGCCTCGGTCCCTCCTGCCGGCGCAAGTGGCAAAGAGGGAGGAGAGAAGGCGTGTTTGGGTATAACATAGCCGAGTCAAATCTTCACCAATCAAATGAGCTCCTCTCCTCTCCTTAAATGTGTTGGAATATAGAAGCCTCTGTCCTATATCTGCATGATGCGTTAATGTTGCATTTTACTCTGCTGCTTCAGGCATGTTTTCTGCACCGCTTACGTCTATATTAAGCATTTCAAATATGAGTTAGTTGGCTAGGAAGGGCATTCGCGAATTATTACCATTAGCGAACTTGAATGGAATTTCAAAACGAAACTACGTCAGATCATTCAAACTTATGAAGTATGAAGTTTGAACTTATAGAGCGTACAACAAGTGGTCAAGTAGAAGACCGGAAATGTTAGGGAAAAATTAGGGAAATACAGTAAAATATTTCAACACATGGAAACATAGAGGAGAGATGTAAGTTTTCCCTCATTTTAAATGCTTAATGGGTAGTAGGGGTGCATGAAAGAAAGGGGGGGGGTGAAATAAGGATGAACCGTACAAACTGCATTAATATCTCCTTGCTTAGTGTCACATTGATTTGCCTGACATGGCTGTATATGCAGTGTTATGTCGCTAAGAAGGGTGTTAAGAGTGCTCCAGACCCCTCTTTCAAATCCCTCTTAACAAAAGATCATCTTAGGCTAAGAGGGAATCTGGGAAACGCATTTGCTTCTTACTGGAGCCTTAAGAAGGATCTAAAGAAGCTCTTAGCGCTAAGATCTTCTTAAATGAATCTGGGAAACGTGGCCTTTGAATGTAATCAGTCGTGCGAAAAATTCGTTTCGCGTCCAGTGTGCAAGCGGCTTTACTGAGCATAGAACGCAAGAATTTTATATGAAGCTTAGCGAAAGTTCAGTCAGGAAGACTCTCTCTCTCTCGCGCGCACGTCATCTCCGTTTATTTTCTTTTCATTCACTCGCATGCTCGCCCATATACCTCTGCAGTCAATGTCTGGGGTGTCAATTGAGCAGTCAGCTGGTGTAGCAGCTGATCTCTTCCATCCAACCGTGGCACACCTCAGTCCCATCGCTAGCCAATCGTTATGTTGCTGTCTTTTTAAAATATGTCATTTTTCTCTGCTCTAGTTCGTTCATGCTGCCATTCGCTGACCCTCCTCCACCCCAACGCCACCCTGCTCCATCAGACCTTCTGTCCTGCCGCTCCAGCTTTGTCAGCCTTCAGCCACCACCGCCACCAGTGTCTGGACTCTTCGGGGGATTTTTCCAGCTGCTGCTCTCAGCCGTGCTCCTGCTCTACGAGTCTTCCCAAAGAGTCCAAGCGCTAAAGACTTGTTTGATTTTAAGCATGTTAATTCCTGCTGTCCTGATCCTCTCATCCCTAATTTACCATCAATTTATTATTCAGCCAGCGGAGGATGGGCTTCCCCAGAATAGCCAGGTTCCTCCTGAGATTTCCTCTCAATGAGGAGTTTTTTCTCGCCACCGTTCGAGGCTTTTTCTCCCTACAGGGAGTTTTTTGCCTGCTATTCGGGGATTAGGCATTAGTCTGGGCTCTGCCCTTTTCTCTATGTAAAGTGCAATATAAATAAAATTGAATTGAATTGAATTCTGCTTATGCTCGACGCATATTAAAATTTTTCTTGATTTCACTCGAGTCTCTCCTGATTGAAATATATATATATATATATATATATATATATATATATATATATATATATATATGTATACGCACTGCCTGATTCCGAGGCAGTTTGTGGTTGGCTGAGAAAGATGTGAAGTCATTAGTTTGCATCACAGATTCAGCTGCGTTGATTAAGCCAGGTCGAGTTACGCGCGTGCAACCGCTTTTTGATCTGACATCAGGACAATCGATATAGATACTATAATTTATGTCCTGATTCTGATAGTTACATTAAGTAGTGGTTGCTGTAATTATTTATTGCATTGAAATGTGCCTGGCATTCTGGAAACCTGCCTGTGAGGTTTCGGTGACGTGTGTGCACTGTACGCCGGTCAGCCAAATTACCACTGCACAGAAAGTAAACCAGGTCAAAGCTGGCGAGCTTTCTGCGCAACTTCAGCGGAGACTTTTGCTACGAAATTGTCACTGCGTCTTGATGAATATGTGACACCTCCCCCTACTACGCCGCCACACCCATCTCGGCGCACGTCCGTCTACCAAATTGCCAAAGTGGCTGCGCACGATGTTGCACCGCACGAAATTACTGCTGCGCGGGCTGCACCGGACGAAATTACCACTGCGCGGGCTGTGCCACGCTACGCTGCGCCAAGAAATTAGAGCCCCATGTATCTTGCCATAGAGCACCTCAATGACGTGGCCAGCAAACCATCTGGATCTCAATCTAATTGAAAATTAAGGGTGGAAATAAAAAAAAAAGGTCCATGAAAAGGCTCCATCCTGCAAAGCTGATCTGTGAACCCCTATTTGATAAAGTTGGAAGCAGCTTGTTGAAGAATATTGTTTTTCATTAGTGAAGCCCTTGGCTCAAAGAATTCAGGCCGTTATAAAAGCCCGAGGAGGAGTAACAAAGCACTAATTCTGATTTTTTTGTTGATGATTCCATCGTTCTTTGGTAAACATTGAGTTATTCCCTATTTTTTCATCTACTTGATCTGGAAAAAATATGCTATTAATTAAAATGATTTGATCTAATTTGTTTGAGGTGTGTTCATGAAGCCATACTGTTCAGCTATTGAGCAAACGTAATTTGTGTCATGTCTACGTCTGTTTCTTTGCTAGTAAAAGTAAAAACGCCGAATAAACATCCTCCAAGACTGGTGATCCCATAATTTTTGCCAGGGGTTGTGAAATTCAAAAGGTACTGGGCATTAGAGTGGTCAGGGCCAGTCTGAGTCAGGCGAGGGGCGAACAGGATTAAAGTCGATGAGGCAAGCCATGTTCAGAGGCAGTTACAAGGTCTGCTGTGAAAGCTATTTATGAGTAACAGGGCACACTGGACTGTGCACACTCTCAAACCCCAAGGCTTGGAGGAACTGGAAGACACGCCACTCTAGGAACTGCTTGACGCATGGAGAACAATACCCAATAAATAGTTACTGTTTTACTTTAACTTTAGTATAATATCAAAGATTCAGACCGCTAAGACCGAACAGGCTTAAAACTAAATGAAGAGGACACAATAATTCAGCAAAGAGGAAACAAAGCACAGGAACTTAAATACACAATACCAAAAGGGAACTGTACCAGTCAGACATTTGCACCATATCAGCAACATTATAGTTAAATTTGTGTCTGTTACAACCCCATGGACCTAGGGGTGCATGGGGTAGGTAACTGGTTGTGGTGGAATGGGCCAGAAGGTGTTAAAATGAGTAATAGGAGGGTAAACAGTAAAAATAATAATAAAACACAAACAATGCAGCAACTAGTGCTCAAGTGTTTACTGATTGTGGCTGGACATACAGAGGTAGGATACACAAAGACAGTCAAGACACACACTACCAGAGTCAAAGGACGCTGGATGTTGCCAAAGTAACCAAAAACAAGCTAACTAACACCAAGAGTTTCTACACTAATGTTAAAAACAAAAGCCTAACTACTCTATCTAGCAATAACATACATTGGTTGGCAACCACCCCTAAAGACTAGTGTGCCTATACATTAACATAGCCTACGGGCATATGTATAGGAGCTCCCAGTCTTACCTGTCCCAAGGCTTGGCAGTGTACATAAACAACAATGGAACATATAATGGTTAACACAACTAAGACACTGGATCACAAGAGACCAAATGGCATTTGGAAAAAAAACAAAATCTCTCGTTGAGCAAACAGTCCAGGTCTTTTAAAGGAGGTGGCGGGTTCTGGTTGGTTGATTTGAATGATGAGGTGGCTCTGGGACTGGTGAAGGCGGGGCTTGAAGGGTGTGGTCTGGGAGGCAGGACTTGGTGGATGGTGATGGCAGGGGAAAGGCAGGGAAGTGCAAAAGAAAAACAAATCCAAACACAAAGCACGTAACAGTGTCGAATTATTTATCTTGTTTTTATCCTGCACCAACTCTGAAATTTGTATTTTAATAGAACTTTAAATAATTCATGGGCCACATCATTAGACCTTTGGTTCTAAGACCTGGTGGGAAACCTCGCTTGTGAAGTCAGATTGTTGATATGTTGCTGCTTTCGGAGGAACTATCTGGCACTGGGTAAATTACCTGGGGACTGTCAGCAATTGATTCAAAGTAAGAGAGACTTTCAAATAAATGTATGTTGAATGGTTATGCCCGGGCTTGGGGAGTAACGGAATACATGTAACAGCGATACGTAATTAGGATACAAAAAAAAGTAACTGTATTTCGTTAGGGTTACACACAAAAAAGATGTAATTAAAGTACAGTTGCATTCTGTAAAACAGGGGGATTTCTGGGTTACAATTGTAAATTAGTCTGTAATCAAGAAGAACAAGAAGAAGACATGAAGAAGAAGAAAAGGAGGTCTAGAGGTAAAAGCGCACATATGTCACAGCACTTTACGAGAGTCACAGCACTCCTCCAGAACCCGACTGTTATTGTCAGTTGTTAACTTGTCAATCATGGCATCCAGCTCTGTGGGTAAAGATGCGTTCAACGGGTGGAAATTTCGGGATATTGTATTTAAGGATAATAAGGGAAACAGTGTCTCTGTACAGTGCGAGTTTTGCCTTCATGTTGTCAAAATCCTGTCGGCCTCAAAGGACTCGAAACATTCACAGGTAAGACAGACAATCCTGCTAGCTTAGCTAACTTACCCAATTTACCCGACCTGTAACCATTTTTTCCTAATGAAAATAGTTCTGGTTCTAAGTGTGATGCTGGTGAATGGGATGGTGTTTGGGCAAAAACAAGCTCCAGCCTGGTTTAAATAGCTGTAGTTGACCTGAAGTTTGATTATGAAGTGTTTTTACCATTAGCTACGTAGCGTTAGCCTCATGAGCATCGCTACTTCTACCGGGGAGTGCCCGCTTTTCCGACAGCCCAGTAGTCCGTGATATGCCCTCCATCATACGTACGTAGAAAATAAAGAAATAAAGATGCAACAAACCAATTCATTTATGTTCTGTAGATAAAGCAGTTTATTTGTTTCATCTTTTCCGAACCTTTTATCAGCAATTGTTTTCAGATGGAGATAATAGTAATATTTTCTGAACTCGCCACTTGTTTCTTTCAGTTTTTTTCTTCCTTTATGTGAAAAATTGTGACTATCCGCTGCTCAATCTTTGGTATTTTGTGCATCCAAAATATACGACGGTGCATGTAGTTACACCTTAATTCCAACAGATGACAGTCTAAGACCATAAAGCATGACGCTATGGTTTTGTAGGTTCTTTAATGCCGAAAGTTGCCACTTTTTCTGATATGGTATACATGGCACGTCTTAACATCAGTCTTCACATCAACACAATGATACTCTATTTCGTTAGATGTCCTAATTATATACTGAGGCATTAAAAACGCAAAGTGTTTTTTATTGTCTAATTTGAAAACTGATAGTTTTTCCTTTTGCTGATTGACATGATGACCATCAGGAATGGTAAGCATTACAAAATGTCAAGTGTCTGGGTTCGAATCCTTTCTTGGTTTAACACCTCATTATGATTATCTAAATGCAGCACAGTTCCCTGGATCATGGTCATGAATCACATTGGGAGAAATCATTTTGCACATGAAAAGTTGAAAATCAGGGCCAATAAAAACACACATTAACAAGGTCAAATCATTCCCACTTCAAGTGCCACAAACAAATGAATCTCAGAAGAATCAAAGATTTTGATTGTTGAATGATGGCCAGTCTCAAAGAAAAGATTCTGGACGCATTAATGTCCATTAAATGACTGTATCCAGACTGCAGGGATGACACAGAATGACCAGATGTGTCAGCTGTCGTCCCCGAAAAAGTGCATCATCTGTGACGCCACAAAAAAAATTCCATAAAACGTCTTCTGCCATGTCAGATAATGCATAAGTACTGCTGAATTGACTGCCTATGTAACGTTAACAGTGAGGGTAAGTCTCACTACCAAAAGTACAGTTTCCCGAGACCGTGTTTTGCAACTACGAAAGAAACCATTTACCACTACTGAAAACAGGTTATTTTATTATGCGTTTTTAATGCCTCTCAGTATATATTCTAGTACTATTTATCAGGGCCGGAGCCAAAACTTAAAATTCGGGGGCAAAGATACATCCTTTTATCACAACAATTAGTCCTAGCTAGTTCTCAGTCTTTTTCCTGTACTAACACGTTTTCCAATAATAGTAATAATCAAGTGAATGAAGCATGTTTTTTCCACAAAAATACAGCCAGTAGAGGCTATTTTTGATACTTAAAAGTGACATAGTTCTTTTATTTTACGAAATACACAAGTATGTATAAAGCACATATGTTTCTTCATTGTAATTTATTTCCTCTCATCTGTCTTTGTTCATTTTTGGTATTAAAGTAATCCAAAAGTAATGGAAAGTAATCACTTACATTACTTTTCAATAGTGGTATTTGAATTACATTACTGATTACTTTTTTTTTACATTAATTAGTAACTGTATCGGAATACATTTTTAAAGTAGCCCTCCCAAGCCTGCCCAGATAGCAAGCACCTCCGCTCCGGATCTGCCCCAGCTCTGAGCCGGATCAGCTGGTGTCGGCACAGAGCCGGGGCAGATCCGGAGCGGAGGTGCATGCTATCTGGGTGGTTTGCCTGGTTATGCCCCCAACCACCACTCAGATTGCAAGACAGCCAAGGTAAGACTCAATTTATGGTTATGGCTGTCGGAAGTGCAGTTTGTTCTTCTGCTCTCTTTCTGCAACTGATTCAGTGCATTTTGGTCAAATTGTGATACACCATGTATGGTTACAATCCAAAGAGTGTCTGCTTTTATATGTATATTGTTTTTGCAATAGAATGGAGTTACAGATTTGCGAGCACCACATATGCAACACATGCACAGTTGGCAGGTTTTTGCTGCGAGCTCATTTAGTTGCTTGGTTTTGGAAATGTGTTTTGTTTTGGTCATAGTAGCTATAGTAGTTATAGCTAGTTACGATAGTTATCAAAAATAGTTATTCTAATTAAGTTTCTTCTCATTAAGTGGGTATATGATTATTTTGCAACAAGGGTATTATGTCCTGCCCTGTATGGTGTTTGATGTGAGATGCTCTGCTGCGACTGGTACTGGGGACTGGTACTGCGGGCTTCGGTCAAGAGATTGAAACATACCCTGAATCCAAATGATAAAGTGTGGAGGAGATGTAATTAAACAGCCATATGAGAAAAAATATACTATGTGTGATCGATGATCCCATCCTTCTGGGCTGTGGAATTATGCCAGGTAGTATTGACAATCAGACGTCATGTCCGGTGTGGTCCATCCTCACATAGCAGGTCGTAGACAGCATGGTCATGCAAATCTGCCCTATTTTACATTAAACAGCATTTAAGACATACTTGGCTTCAATTCAACAACTGGGTCCAGGTCCCTGAGGACTGAATTGACAAGTTTTCATTAGGACGGGGAACTTTTAAAGTGTCCCCCCCAATACGTACTTTCCTGTGGCTTGTGGAAATATTTGCCTATATTTACCTATCAATGGAAAGATGATGTCTTTTTCAGAAACAAATGAAGATACATTTTGTGACTGTGGAGGATCTCCTGTCCTTGGGGAACATTCTTATTTTGTCAAGGTAGAAACTTTCACTCTTGCGCAAAAAGTGCTTGCAAAAAGGATAACTTTTCCACATAGATGAAATTGTCAACCTGGAAAGATTTCTTGTCAGAATGGAGTGATATAATACCCGCTGGAAAGATACTGTATATGCTCTTTTCCTGGAAGGAGGACATTTTCAAATGGAATGGTGGGTATTTTTTATTGAAATTGTCTGTCATTGTGTAAACATCATGCTAAGATACACAAACACAATTCTTCATTCCCTCTCACAAAATGGTGTTCTTTTTTTCCTTCTCCCACGGAAAGACGTATCATCGGAGTTGGCAGGCTGCCAGGTAAGTTAGAGAACAGAGTTTAAAGGTCTCCTCTTAGGCTCATTACACTCACAGAATATAGTTTGACAGCGGACTGTGGGCCATGACAGAGAGAACAGTGTGGAAAGTACTTCAAAGTGTCATTTGCAATAGAGTAATTTCCTCCCATATAAATTCGGTCCACCATATCAATTTCTACAAGCGGACCCACGCAGTAGCCCGGCATGCTAATGTGCCTAAGACTGCGCTGTGGTGCATATTGAATAGAGCACCATTTTGAATGCGGTTCAGACTCCTGGGCCCTGTTTCATAAAGCGGGATTACTATGTTGAGCTGGAAGAATGTAAAACGTGCAACACTCTTCAAACTGGAAGAAGGTCTGAAATAATGAGTTGTTACAAGTTCTACACAGAACAATAATCCAGAGAACTCAGTAATCCGAAATTATGATATAGTCAGAAATCTGTGAGACCTAACATTTAGATGGTGGAGTGTGCAAGACTGTTGCTCATGAATTGAAGGGTGTTTATTATTGAGGGGCCTACGTTTTTTTTATTTGCAGGGGGGCACAGCTGAAGAGGGCCGTTAAAATTTTGATTAGGATGCTGAGGAATACTTTTGTGAGGGTCCAAATTTCTAAGGTATCACCCTAAGCGTGTGCTATTCATCTCAAGACTCTGGCATTGCATCCCCTGTAGTTCTCATTTCATCAGCAACCTTTTGCAATCTTAATCAATTTGCATCTAAGGAAAAAGCCCCATATGCAAAGTTAAACTAATTACTTGCACAGGTAAGCAATCTCCCTGCAGGGTTATAAGATTAACAATGGATGAAAAAAAATTGTGCCTACTCTCTGAGCCTTTCTTTTCTACTTGATAACTCTCCTGGCACTCAGACACGCTGAGGATATGGTAAAATGCCAGAGGATTTGTTTTGATATCACAGCCTTTCCATCCTGTGCTTTATTGAAAATTTCAGTACTTTTAAATAAATATCTCAATGTTTAAAAAAAAAACAAAAAAAAAAAAACAGGTGAGAGGTGAAGAAACAGCCTGGAAGCAGAGATGTGGGCCTCCAGGAGCAGGCCAAAAGCTCAAATGCAAGTTTAACGGGGGCTTGAGACCAACTGCTGTTTCTGAGCGCCTTTACGCGCTTGGTGTGCTCTGGGAAATGAAAAGAATAGTCTGAGCTTGAAGCATTGAGTCAGCCAGTAATGACCAGGATATATAGCTGCATTGGTAATGATCAGTTTTGGCTGCTATATAAAGAAAGGCGAAGGCTGACCTTTGGAATTACTTCTTATTGTAACTAGGCAAGTTCCTTACTGCTTTAATTTTGCTTACTTACGTACTTGCCTACTTTCACTTATTTATTAATTTGGAGTGTAGTGATAAAGAACTTGCACTTTCCTAATTAAAATTTTTATTTTGCATATTTGTCTCTTCTTATTGTGTCAGGTTCTCAAACAAGACAATGACAACCTGAGTAAACACAAAATACAGTTTTCATATTATTGAAAAATATTATCAAACTTAAATTAGGACAAGTAATTGCCCCCTTAGTCACTCAAATTGTAATTGATGGTTGATTTTTAATTAAACTAGACACCCCAGGCTAAATGACTGCCGGAACTGTTGAATGTAGACCCAATCACCTCTATAACACCTAATTAGCATTGTGAAGAATGCTAAATGGTATCCACAGGCCCCAACCAATGCCCTGGTCAAAAATAAATTATGCAAAAAATAAAGAAATAAATAAATTAGTCTGGAAAGGATTTTTTAGCCATTTCTTAGGCTCTAGAACTCCAGCGACTCACACTGACAGCAGTGGTTAGCTTTCAGAAGGGTGGCTGGGGACTCATCTGGCAAGTCATCTGGCAAAAACCTAAACAAAGTCTGGATCTCACTCACCCCAAGATCATACAGTAAGATCATCTTTCATAATTGCACTATTAGAAATTTGCAAGGTGACAACCACAGCTAATCAAAAGGAACAAAGGCCAGTCTCTCATTTGCCAAGAAAAAAAAAATCTTGATGAACCTCAAGCCTTTTGGAATATTGTTCTTAAGACTGGTGATTTGAAAGTGGGACTTTTTGGAGGACATGGCTCTCCGTATATCTGAAGTGAAGATAATGTAGCATTACACAATAAGAGCATCATACCAACAATCAAATGCAGTGGATGTAGTGTAAATATCTGGAGATGCTGAGCTGCTCTGGTGCCTGGGTGATATGCCATAATTGACAGTATCATAAATTCAGCTCTTAGCCATAAAATCCTGAATAATAAAATCTATTCATACGTCCATCATCTGAGCTGAAGTGCAATCTGGGTATGCAGTGTGACAACGATAAGGAGAATGAAAACAAGTCCAACGAATGGCTCGAAAGAAAGTCCTTTCTGGTACCTGATTGAGAAGTTTTCGCAAGACCTTAAATGGACAGTCCATACTAGAGCAACATTGAACGCAGCTGATCTAAAGTAATCCTGCAAAGAAGGTATATATCAGCCTTTTTCCCTACAATTCTACCATTCAAGCAGATCTTAATTCATTCATTTCAAATCCAATGTGGTTGCATAAAGAGCCAAAACAAATAACATTGTGTCACTGGCCAAATACCTATGGGCCTGACAGTACTTTCATCTCCATATTTATCCAGCAAGTAAGTCTGCTGCTAATACTGATAATCCGCCCCCCCCAAACAGCCAATCATGCGGCTGAATAGGGGTGGGGGAAATAATTGGTTCTACGATGCATCATGATGCTTTGTTGAACGATTCAGCATCGATGCTAGAAAGTTTATAATCGATTATCAACGCAATTTTCAATGGACTGCCACTCCCGGAGTTTGGGAGTTTGGAGTTACGCATTATTATGGCACGCACCTACGTTCTTGCAAAGACATGCCCCTCCGGAGCATTCAAGTGCTATGATTGGCCAGTCAACCTAGCACCAGGATTAGCCAGTCATTCAGCTCTAGGATTGGAATCTACCGCTTGAACAGCTGGCCAATCCTAGTGTTTGAATGCCCCAGAGGGGCGTGTCTTTTATGCAGAACGTGTGCCATTTTACAATCCGGATCGTGCGAAAGAGGTGTGGGTGCGAGAGAGAAAAGAGGTACAAGCACTGCCGGCTTTTTAAAAAGCTGCTGTTTGGGAACACTTTGGATTTCGTGAAATTGATGTTAAAAAAAAAAAAAAAAACAGCTGGACAAGACTTATGCAATTTGCAAGATGTGCATCGCGAAGATCAAGTACGTAGGCAACACGACAAATATGAGAAATTATTCCACCCGTTGCCACTCCGAGCTAACTTTAGTAGGGAAAAAACTGTTGTTGTAGCCAACCAGAAAACTCTTGAACACACACTCATATCAAAGCTGGCACCCAACTCTGACAGGGCCAAAAAGATTACAAAGGCTGTCACAGTTTTATTGCGAAAGATCTGCGCCCTTGCACTGTTCTGGAAAGTGAAAGCTTTCGTTTTCTCCTGCATGCCCTGGAACTGAGGTACAACGTCCCGTCCAGGCGATTCTTCACAGACGCAGCTATACCAAGGCTTTACCACGACACCAAAGCTCAGGTAATGAAATCATTGACAACTGCAAGTCAAAGAGAGCGAAAGTGGAAGGGGAGCTGTTGCCACTTGTTTACTGAATTACTGTAAGAAATGCGCATTACATAATACAGCCGCTAAATAATTATTTTTTCAATGTAAATCGGTTTTATTTTGATGGATGAAAATGTAATGCACGATGAAAGAGGTTTATTTTTGTGAACTATTTTTGAACACTATGTTCAGTCTTATCTTGTGGATTGGAAGATGAATATTTTATTTATTTGAAAAGCGGCAGCTGTTCATGTTATTTGTTACAAAAATGTATAAATAAAAGGGTTTTAATTTCACCTGATAGTTTGTATTAATGGGGGAAAATAAACCATGTACAGAAATCTGAAATTAAGATGCACTGAGAACCGTTTAATTATCGAATCGTGGCCCTCTGAATCGTAATCAAATCGAATCGTGAGGTGACTGAAGATTCCCCGCCCTATGGCTGAAACTTAGTGTATAAATCTTTCATTCATGGTAAAGGGATGAGTTATGTTTATTTATTTTTTTTGTTTGTTTTACGATGCATTAGAATGGGAAAGATGTGTGATCTGAGTAACTGGTAGAGGAGTAATTGTCATTGGAGTTACGTAATGCAACCAGAAGCTCAGAGACAGATGCGCACCTGAGATTTTCTTGCATGCGTTTAAAAAAAATATATATATATATGGGTCACTCCATACTAAACTGTACAATTCACCATGTTGTATAAGAATGGTCAATAAAATTTTTTCTAGGAGAGTTACATGATTTGCATTCTTCATATTTATTCACTCCCAGATTGAAGATATACATAAGAAAAAAAACAGTCATCGGTCCAACAACACAGCAGAAAAAGTGGTGTCCTGATGTCAGCCAAGGCATTGTGAAAGCCATATTTTGTTGCAAAATTTGGCAGCCAACTTCATGAAATGCTCAGGACATGTCTGTTGATACTTTGAAAGAAAGTGAAATGAAATATTGCAGAGAAATACCCACAATAACAGTTTCAATTGTCTGCACTAAATTATCGGGACTCGTCTGATCAGAAATGCCATTTGAAATGACCGTCGTGGGCGTAACCAGTCGCGTCCTCAAGTGTTACGTCCAGATCTGTGGGTTAATTTGCACAATGTATGCAAATGGCGTAAAGATGACCTTGGCAAACTAAGGTACTCACTTCCTGCATCAAAATTTCACAAGGCGTCAGACAATCTTAAATACCATGCTTTAAAAAATAATGATTGAAGAAAGAAAATTATTCTGTGTCCTAATATTGTGTTACGACCATAACAACATAAAGAAATATGCGTAGATCGTGTCCTGTGCATAGACTGTATAAAAAGATGGACGCAGCACCCGGGTCTAGAAAGTGAGGCCGATGCATAAATCTCAAAAAATTGCATTATAGTTACTGGAGGACCAGACATTTGTAGAGCATACAAAAGAATTTATTACAGATTTTTTTACACACAATATAGGATCAGCAGACCCACTTATTGTATGGGATACTTTTAAATGTGTTTTTAGAGGCCACGCAATTCAATATGCCTCACGAAGACAAAAACTTTTAAGATTAAAAGAACAAAATCTTAAAAAAGAAATTGAGATTCTCACATCAATACTTGACAGCTCAGAAGCAACTCGCGATGTAACCGACAAATTGGACCGAAAGCAAAAAGAATTGGAACAATTAATTTGTGACAGGTCAACTATGATGTACTATAATAATAAAGCAAAATGGATGGAGAAGGGAGAGAAATGCAATAAACTATTTTTAAGCCTCCAACATAGAAATGCAACAAAGGAAAATATACAGAGATTAAAAAGGAATGATGGGACAATTCTCATTTCTCCTTCAGATATTCTGAATGAGGAAGAGAGATATTTTACAGAGATCTTCTCCCCCCAGTTATCAGCTGTTCCACTAAGTAATACTGATCGTAATCCATTTTCCCCTCACAATCAAGTTAAATTATCAGAGGAACAGAAAGCTACATGCGAGGGGCTAATTACAGAAACTGAGCTTTACAATTCAATCATGTCCTTTCAGCGGGGGAAAACGCCAGGGTTGGATGGTATTCCAATAGAGGAGTATCAAACGTTTTATGAACAGATTAAAAACCCCCTGCTTATGTGTTTTAATTTTTCATATGATCAAGGTATTCTCACAGGGACTCAGCGAGAAAGTGTAATTTCTCTGCTCTTGAAACAGGAAGCTAGTGGCCACTATAAAGATCCGGTCCACTTAAAAAACTGGAGGCCACTCACTCTTCAGTGCTATGATGCGAAAATATTAGCAAAATGCATAGCATTGCGTATAAAGAATGTCCTGCATGATATCATACATCATGACCAGTCTGGTTTTATACAAAGGTAGAAATATTTCAAATAATATAAGACAATTACTTGAAATTATAGAATATTATGATAAAATAAAGAAACCAGGTTTGATTTTTTATAGCAGACCTCGAGAAAGCCTTTGATAAAATCAGATGGGATTTCATTTACCAATGTTTAGAATTTTTTAACTTTGGTTAGTCTTTAATACAGTGGGTTAAAGTAATGTATAATAACTCCGTTTCCAAAATTATAAATAATGGTTATCTCTCAAACCCCATTGTACTTTCACGGGGAGTAAAACAGGGCTGCCCGTTATCACCGTATTTGTTTATTATGGCAATAGAAGTACTTGCGATAAAAATACGAACAAATAATAATATCAAAGGCCTAGAAATGCAAGATCTAAATACAAAAATTTCAATGTATGCCGATGATACCATTTTTTTTACTGAATTCTGATTATGAAACACTTCAGAGTCTTACAAAAGACCTGGATGAATACTCAAAACAATCTGGGCTGAACCCAAATTACGAAAAATGTCAAATATTGAGACTTGGTTCCCTGAAAAATAAAAATTTCACTCATCCATGCAATCTACCAATTCACTGGACAGATGGACCGGTCAATGTACTCGGTATACACATCCCAGAAAATATTAGTGAAATTTCAACGGTTAACTTCAATAATAAACTGAGTAAAATTGAAAAAATTCTGCTCCCATGGAAAGGGAAACATTTGACCATTTATGGCAAAATAACTCTGATTAATTCATTAATTGTATCCCAGTTTACATATTTATTCATGGCATTACCAACTCCTAAAGAATCATTTTTCAAAATCTATGAACAGAAGATATTTAAATTTATATGGAATGACAAACCTGATAAAATTAAACGTGTGTATCTCTACAATGATTATGTATCTGGTGGCCTAAAATTATTCAATTTAAAAGCTTTAAATCTTTCACTGAAGGCCTCCCTTATTCCAAAATTCTATTTCAGTCCAAACTGGTTTTCTAGTAAGTTACTGAAAAGTGTCCATCCTATGTTTGATAAAGGCTTCTTTCCATTCCTGCAGATTAAACCTATGCATATCAAGTTAATTACTGACATGTTTTTCAGTGTCTCCACCTTTCTGGAAGAAGCTCTACAAAGTTGGTTGCAATTTCAGTTTCATCCACCAGAAAATGCAGAACAAGTTCTACAACAAATAATATGGTTAAATTCCAATATACTTGTTGATAGAAGAATGATTTTCTGGAAACGCATGTTCGATAATGGTATTATCTTTTTAAAGGATATAGTGAATGAGGAAAATAAAATCATGTCCTACAGACAATTAACTAGTTTTTATGGAACTGTCTGCACACTGCAACAATATAATCAACTTATTGGAGCTTTACCAAATACTTGGAAATCAAAAATTATTAAAGGACCAGGAGGACATTTAGTCTGTCTGCCTCATATGAAAATGGTACAATGGTTAAAGAAAATAAAGATTAATAAACATATATACAAATTTTACTTAAGAATAAAAGAGTTTAGTTGCGACACCATATAGAATTCTAGACAGTTGGGGAAAATTTGTTAGACACACCAGTCCCATGGAATAAAGTCTTCAAAATTCTTTACAATACATCACTTGATCCGAAGATAAGATATTTTCAATATAAGCTAATATATAAGTTTCTAGCAACAAAAAAGATGCTAAATATCTGGGGAATTGAGCCATCACCCCTCTGCCGATTCTGTCTAGAGGAAGTGGAGTCAGTAGACAATTTTTTTTGGTACTGCCCTGTAACAGCCCTTTTTTGGATAAAGGTGCAAAACTGGATATCTCAGTATAATAGTATACAACTAGATTTATTTAAAGTATTACTGGGTGATGTAACAAAAGAAAAACACCAAATATGTAATATAATTGTATATCTTGCAAAAATATTTATTTTCAGGTTGACATCTGTTGGGGACTTAAGACTTGAGAGATTCAAGAATTTTGTCATGTATTACAGTAGAATTGAGCGTGCGATGGCCCATGAGATGGGACTTGTAATTTATGCCAAAAGATGGGATAAAATTCAGGAGGCTGAAGGTTGGGAATAATAAGAGATGGAATGGATGAGCTAATAATCACAAATGCCAAAGGTATAAAACTCTGTGAATGTAATCCTTATTGTATTGTATTTTATTTATTTTTTATGGGTTTTTTTTTTTTCTCTCTTGTGTGTATGTTTTGTCGGGTGATGGTAGGAGGATTCATATTTAATTATATAACTGATTGAATGAATAAAGTTGTCCTCCAAAGTGGGGGGGTGGTGGCGGGATAGAAAAAAAAAAATTGCATTATATTTAATGGCCAGCAGATGGCGACGTCGGTGGTTGCAGAAAGAAGTTCAATGCTACTGCAGTCTATGAGAAAATGACCCTGCTTTGCCACCTGATTTATTATTTCATTTTTATTGTTTGAAATGCCTTCTGGTGAATAAAATAATATATTCCTTTGGTGATTTAGAGCAACAGGTAACCAATTACAAAATTTTAACAATGCTTTGCTCTGAAGCCAGGTGAACGGAATACAAACATTGAGGACAACAGACATGAACAACATTGACTGGCCGTAATTGTCCATAAATGTTACTGATAGACTGAGGCCATTTATCATACAAAAGAACTGAACTTGAAATGTATCTGATTTTCAGGAATTCAATATCTGTTTTGTGTCCTCGTTACACCCACAACGCCTGCCACCTTAGTACATTATGGGGTCACTGAAATGAAGTGATCACTCAGTTTATCTTCTTGCTTGCTTACTTGTGATGCCCATGGTTGGGGTTTCACCACTGCAATGAAAAACTTTGGAAAAGGTGTATTTGAATTTTCATCACCATTGTAACACATTTGTACAGTTTATTATGGAGTGACCTGTACATATATCAATGAGCAGTACCAAGGCAGAAAACACCATGATAATGGATTTAAGATAACATGATGCACAAATGCTCAAATATTAGCGTTTAAAAACTAAACAAACAAAACTAGAGGCACTCGTAGAGTATAAACCTCCGCCAAGGCAGCACAATCCAAATCTTCATGAGTGGGAGCAAAGTTGAGTTATCGCGTGTCATACGATTTCAAGATGGCTTGCCGTGGTGGCCATATTGTTTCACTGATCGCGGTGAAAATCAATAGGGTCCATCCTTGATGTAATAGAAATGCACCCACAAAATTTCAGACAAATCCGTGCATTACTTTTTGAGCGATGTTGTTCACAAACAGACAGACAGACAGACAGACAAACAGGGGTGAAAAAATAACCTCTGCCCCAACTTCGTTGGCGGAGGTAAAAAATAACCCCTGGTGTGCGAAAGGATGTATCTTAATACAGCAAGATGATTCTCTCCTTCATGTTGGATAGTGACAGCGCATACCTGATATTGGAGAAAACTCCTGAAAATTTCCTCAAGTTGAAAAATTGTTCATAAATTTTAAGGCTTGACCCATGAAAAAGTGTGCACGCACACACACACACTCTCCCTCTCTCACATGCCCACACACACACGCACACACACAAAAACATACACACAGATTCTTAAGTTACAGGATTTGGGATCAAGATCATAGTGAGTAAGTAAAGGAATGCCAGCAGAAATGTCAGTCCTGCACAAAAAAACAAAATACACAAAACATCAAAACAAACAGCAAAACTCCAGAGAACATAATCCTGACCTTTAACAAGCAACTGTGGGCCCAGATCATAAATGGACTGGGGTCAGAAGGGCTGTGAAGACGAGAAATATTTCTCTCTATCTGCTTTCAGTGCACAGTATACACACAGAGAAGTGGGGTCGATGACCCCTCTCCATAGGCGAACGCTTTTTATTTCTTGTTCTACCATGAATGGTAAAAGCGAAAAGGATGAGAAGCTCCAGTTGGAGTTTCTCCATGGATACGCGTAAGAGAAGTTTGGAACCCTTTTTGGTCCCTCCCACCTGAAAGGTAGGTCAAAGGACTATTAATTTAGGCCCTGTACGTCCATGCGGGCATACGCGAGTCTGTCCAGATCCATTATGCTGAAGCTATATGCAGCAGACTGACCATTTTACAATGAAATTATGATCATCACCAAAGCTTCATATCTGTTACCTTTTTAGTGACCTCTGAGCTTTGAGCGATGGCTTCCATCAATTTTTTTCATTTCATTGGCAAAGCTTGGACACTGATGACAGAGGTTGACCTTTTCCTGCAATCTTCAACTTGCTGAAAAATGATCCAATCCTTGAACGTAGCACATCAAAACCTACTAAGTTAGGTCAAAGAAACCAATGCAAGTATTAAAACTGACCCACACCCTCGACAGGACATTTTACATGACCTTTCACTTGTGACCTTGACCTTAGTTACATTTCTGGAGAACATGTGCCAAACTACTTGAAATGGCCTTTCCCGATGCGCAAGTCAGTTCACATCTGTTACCTCTTTGTGACCTCCGACCTTTGATATTTCAGCGATGACCTCCATCACTGTTTTTTTTTTTTTTTTTTCTGGAGCATATCTCCCACACTGTTGACAGTGGCCTTTCAAACTTGCTTGAGTAGATTGGTTGAATTCTCCAGTTGTGCCTTTTTGCATTTTTTTGTCGATGTGATTTTTGGCCTTTTTTTTTTTTTTTTCGGTGGCCTTGATCTTTTCCTGCAATTTTCAACTTACTGAAAAATCATCTGATTTTTTTAATGTAGCACATCAAATCCTACTGAGTTTAGGCCAAGAAAAGTCAATTTTGTTGGAGTCAGGACTTTGAATAGGCCGTTCAAATCTTAATTTTGTTTCTTTTGAGCTAGTTAGGGACAGGCTTGCTCTTGTGGCCTGGATGGTTGTTTTGCTTCCATAAGTGCCAGTTCAAGGTTGGCCCCTCCACTTTTGCGTCCCATTCGGCTATGTCATTAATTCCCTGTTGCAACCAACATAGTGTTAAGACCCTTCATGCATTCCCCTTCACTCAAAGGCATTGGCAAGTTAATGCATATTAACATGATGAAGGACAGTATTCACGTTATTCAAATCCAGGAGTCGACCGTCACACAAGTAAAATGCATAGGGCTCGATATTATGCCCAGTGTGAAGCGACATCAGTCGTGACGCAAGTGTCTTCCCCAGTATATGACTGACGCAGTTTGATTGCTGATTTTTGGCTTTGTCTCCAAATGTGCTCGATGACAGTTTATCATATGAAGGATATTTTGGCCCCATTTTGTAGAGTGTGGGGAAGTGGAGATGCGTCGTCCAATTTTATTATACTGTCTAAGGTTTCTGTCTGCAGTGGACTGTTATTGAATCTTGCTAAACTGGCTAGCTTGCTAGCTAACTGGTTTTATTTTTCAGCATCAGCACCACTGCTATGATGCTATGTTCAGAGCAAAGACCTTTCCTCTGCCAATATTCGTTGGACTTCCAAAATAACAATTGGTAATATTCGGTTGTATTGGGACCTAGCAAGTAATGCACATGTAATGTTAACGTTATATCTGTTTTTGATGGTTGTGCTGTAGGCCCGTATGATTCCCCTGAAATAAATCAGCAGGCGACTACTTCTCTCGGAGTTTCTGTCAGTAACAGCAGTGGATCATGACACAACACCCACTTTTTATAATACCAAATAACTAAATGTAACCAAACTTACCAGAGAAAAATGAACACTTGAACATACATCAGCATGGTAAGAACTATTTAAAATGTCAGAAAGCATTTTTGGAAAAAAGTTACTTCAAGGAGCTGTGTCACAATTACTGTGCATCTTCACATTTGAAGGGCTTAGAACCAGAGTGGTCTGACCCACAGAGCATAGTTTTTTGAGATAATAGACATCAAAGTTTTTAAAATATAAAAACACAATAATAAATTACTCACAATGTTGTTCACAGGTATAATACAAATCATGACACCAATTTTGCATTATGTAGCAATCAACATCTGTCAAAATATGATCCAAATTCTAATTTTCATTTTTTGGGGTTAGACCACTCTGGTTCTCAGTGCTTCAATTTTGAACAAAGTAAATCTGCTCAACAGCAACAGAATACAATGATCTGCAAATCTCATAAACCCACATTTTATTCACAATAGAACATTAACAACAAATCAGATGTTGAAAGTGAGACATTTTACAATTTCATGAAAAAAATTAGCTCATTTTGAATTTGATGGCAGCAACACATCTCAAAAAATTTGGGACAGGGAAAAAAAAGTGGGGAAAAGTAAGCAGTACTCATAAAAAACAGCTGGAGGAGAATTTTATAACTAATTAGATTAATTGGCAACAGGTCAGTCACATGACTGTGTATAAAAAGAGCATTTTAGAGAGGCAGGATCTCTCAGAAGTAAAGATGGGCAGAGGTTCACTATTCTGTGAAAAACTGCATGTAAAAATTGTGGGAAAATTTCAGAAAAATGTAAAATTGCGAAGACTTTGAATATCCCACCATCTACAGTACATTATGGGCTCTAATTTCTTGGCACAGCACAGAGTGGCGCAGCCCACGCAGTGGTAATTTCGTCCGGTGCAGCCCGCGCAGTGGTAATTTCGTGCAGTGCAACACCGTGCGCAGCCACTTTGGCAATTTGGTAGACAGACGTGCGCCGAGATGGGTGTGGCGGCGTAGTAGGGGGGAGGTGTCACATATTCATCATGACACAGTGACAATTTTGTGGATAAAGGCTCCGCGGAAAGTGTGCAGAGAGCTCGCCAGCTCCAACCTGGTTTACTTTCTGTGCAGTGGTAATTTGGCTGACCGGCGCACAGTGCGCACACGTCACCGAAACCTCACAGGCAGGTTTCCAGAATGTCAGGCACATTTCAATGCAATAAATAATTACAGCAACCACTATTTAAGGTAACTATCTGAATCAGCACATAAATTATAGTATCTATATCGATTGTCCTGATGTCAGATCAAAGAGAGAGAGAGAGAGATGTGTGCATGTGGGCATGTGAGTGCGTGTGCAGGCTATGTGGGTATGTGTCCTTCAGCTGCTTTCACACCGGACGCGTGTATTCGCGTCTTTGCATTGACTTTGAATGTAATCTGTCGTGCGAAAAATTTGTTTCGCGTCCAGTGTGCAAGCGGCTTAATACTATTATTGTCACTTAGATTTATCGTTTTTAGTGGGGGAAAGGAATACAGCCTGATTGCTATGATCTATTGAAAATAAATGTGTAACGTATCTTGCGTTGTTGTCCATGCATGTTAATCCCAAAATTTTAAGCAGCAACAGGGTGTAATAATAGGAACACGCTATCCATCATTTCTCTTCCCAATGACGCAGGCAGAAGAAATAAATGAGCAACTGTCGTATTTCATTCCAACTTCATAAGTTTGAATGATCTGACGTAGTTTCGTTTTGAAATTCCATTCAAGTTCGCTAATGGTAATAATTCGCAAATGCCCTAGCCAGCCAGCTAACTCATATTCATAATGCTTAATATTGATGTAAGCGGTGCAGAAAACATGCCGGAAGCAGCAAAGTAAAATGCAACATTAACGCATCATGCAGATATAGGACAGAGGCTTCTTTATTCCAACATTTTAAAGGTGAGTAGTGGAGCTCATTTGATTGGTGAAGATTTGACTCGGCTGTGTTAAACCTGCTCACGCCTTCTCTCCTCCCTCTTTGCCACTTGCGCTGGCAGGAGGGACAGAGGCGGGACAGAGGAGTACTTGCGCCGGGCTGCGCCGGGCACGAAATTGCAAAATACTCCTGGATACACCCCGTTGGCACGGCGCTCCCCCCATTCGCCGCGCCTGCGCCTGGTCAACGAATTTAGAGCCCCATAGTGTAAATTAGCCAAATAAATAAATAAATAAATACATAAGAAACAAAGTTGATTACAATAGCCCCACCCTACCCCTTTGGGGGGGGGGGGGATGTGGTCATTTGAGTATTGCGAACTTCAGAAGCACCATGTACTAAGGTGGCTGTTGGGGAATGGTGTGATGTAGAAAACTGCAAGGATCTTCTGTAGGTGTATCCTGGATTATGGGTACCCATACTTGCGTAGGCTACTGGGCAACAGGAATTTCTCAGGCTGGATTGGCTATCCTGAATTAAGACTACTACCGGCAGATAAGAGTTCATCTTATAGTCAAAGCCTAGTCTTCTTACTTTTGCTTTTCTGATTATTTTATCTGCCGATTACTCTCCGTGACCATGTAACTGCTCTGAATCCCCTGCTTTACAAAATTGCTAATTGTTCTCTGTAATCATCTTGTTGATTCATGTGGCAAATAAGATGTGTAATGTGTGCAAGGTGCATTTTAATGAGATTTTTGTAAGCATAAAAACAAATTATGTTTTTAATTGTTCTGTCCTCAGGCCTCAGACTGCTGTAATTGGAAAAAAGTTGGGTAATTATCCATCTATTTATGTCTGAAATGAGAATATATGTCTTTTCTTAAGAAATCTTGTATTTTCATGGGTTCCTCATCTTTTGGTTGAAGAGCAAAATCAGAATATTTTATGTTCAAAGTTAAGCACAGCACTCAGAGAGGAGTAAATAACCCAGAGAACAAATGCATGAAGTGACTGAAACACAGACATGCAGAAATCTGAAATTCTCTGAATTAATAGTCTCAGTTACAACAAAGAAAAAAAAAAACACCGCTGCATGCCTCTTCTGCTTGAGGCAAACTATTAGATTGAAAACCAACGGTAGTTTCATAATGGAGTGCTACCCAAAACTGTTCAATGTCCTTCTTTTGTAAAATAGCATAACAAGAACAGCGAGAACAGGCCATTTAGTCCAACTAGGCTTGCCATTTTTCGATCGCTAATGTAAACGTAACTCTTCAGATACTCACAGACAAGATGTATCTAGTGCTATATCAAGCCTGGGCTTGATATCTCCCAGAATTTCTGCCTCTACAATACGGTCAACTAAATCCCAGAAGTCCAAAGGCATTCAGATCGAGTCCAAAGTGATGGTTTGGTCTTACTCGCCCCTTGATATGCTGGCCTTTGCATGGAATACAGGGAGCAAAATCCTTGCATGAGTTTGAAATACCTTGACTATTTTTCTCGTCATCTCACCTGTTGATTACAGCACAACAGCTTTAGCTGACATCTTTTTTCTTTTCTGTATCTGCAGTGGATCCCTGCTGCCTCAATCCCATCTGTGGTGTGTTGAGACAGAAGAGTTACAGTTTCAGCGTAAGTAATGGCCATGTCAAAGGGGATTGTGTGTTTTATTGTGTTGGCACATGGGAATACAGGTGTCCATTTGTAGTTGTGTCCATGCGAGTGAGCATATGTATGTTTTTGTGTCTCTCTTAGAAATCAGTGCTGCGCACGTTTCCATTAGGAATGCTTTAAAATCATCAGTGCTTATATTTGTACACACAGCACTTTATGGTATTGTTTGCTATCCTACTCTTGCAGAATTTTTCTTTAAAAGATTGGAGAGTTTGATGCTTCTTTCTCAATTTCATTGATTTTTTGTCAACCTTGTGCTGTTATGCACTGTTGACCGAAAGTGGCTCCAGTCTTCCATATTTGCTAAGTGCAGCCCAATTTGTGCCAGTGTGTGCAATGCGTCTTTTGTGACTAGGCTTGCTTTCATCTTGGACAGGAGTTGTTTTAAAGCAGATAATTCATTGAACATTGGCAATGATTGCTGACAGCCCAGTTCATTTTAGCTGTAAAATGTAACATGGATACTTTTCCAGGAGACCAAGCATAGGTTTCAGAAGATAGAAGAATGGCATGCAGTTGCTAGACTAACAAAAATATATAGTGTGCTAGGTATTCATGAAGAATGAGAGAAGTATCTTTTGCAATTTCGTCAGCACCTTCGATAGTGTTTGAAGAGAAATTCTTAGTATTTTGATACAGAACTTCTGAACTTAAGTCTGAGACACTCCATTGTGAAGTTGTCTTTAACTTTCCTTGCCTCTTTTTAAATCAAAAAAACAAATCTGTTCTTGACCAGAACAGTGTCCGAACTATCAAATATATGTAGAGTACCACAAAATTTTATACATTTAGCAACTGACTGTTGTACATCCAGGAACAAGATCAAGGAAGCACAGGTAACTAAGGTTTGGTGAGACCAGGCAACATGGTTTGTTGACCTAGTTAATTGGTGGCCAGCCTCCATATGCCTCCCTGCCCTTGCAAGAAACCAGCAAGCTCTAAAATATGGATGTGACATGTATATGATTGGCAGGCTCATCTGAATCACCAATCCTGCAACCCAGAGAGAATGGCTGAGTGAACACAGTTAAAAACCCAGAGCCTTTGGCAATGGGAGAGAGGCATATTACTGGCTCCTCAATAATGCAATAATGAAATAATGCAAATTCTAAAAAGACCACTTAAAAGGTGACTTTTTTTTGTAAATCTCTTTGCAGATAACTAATTTCATGACCAAACAAGGACACATTCACTGCACACTCTCAGTGAGAGACAAGTTTGCTGGGTTGATTTGTTTGCTTAGTTTCTGTGTGTGCAACTTATAGTTCCTCTCTTTTTGTAAATAATAAAGAAATGTGAAAAGGTAAGTGGCATCTGAACTTCAAAAACAGGATGTCACTTTGTGTCAATCAGGGCAGTGTCCACATTAATTTGCAAATTTAGAACACACGGCCTGCACTGACTTCCTCAACCTTGACTGCACTAAAACAAGCTATTTTCAGTGTCCCTTTCATGTAGCTTTACTATATATTTTGAAAGGTTTTAGGCATGCATGGTTTTCTAACAATAATGTGTGTCACCTAGCCTGTCTGTACACCCCCAGACATGAGAAAATTCTGTCCTTTCCCTCTCTTGCTTGCTCCGCCTTTCAGAAAACTTGCGCTCAAACAGGCAAATCAGAGTTTTTCCCTCCATGGTGTCAAGGAGGGAAATAACTCCTCCCCCCAGGTTGGGGCCACTCCCTTTGACACTCCCCTAGGCAGATGAGCTCTGCCGTCTGAAATTGCCTTGCAACCATTTTGTTCCATCATAGCACAAATATAGCAAAGCCAAGATCAAAGCATGGCAATTGCAGTGTTGCTGGCTGCAATAACGAGCATAGAAGTCTATTTTTACTCCCTGTATCTAAGCCTCTGAAGACTCTGTGGATTGATTTTATTTTTGGTGGAAATGTACCCACAATTATTCCTAAAGTGTTGTACGTGTGCGCTCAAGTTTGCTGCTTCCTTAACCTGGGCCAGTTCAAAGCAGGCTTTGCAAAATATCTGAAGATAAAGCCTGGATTGCTGCCAACTGTCCGTGACTCACCGACAGACGTGGAAGCAGTAAGTTTTACCATTTTGTGTTGCTTTTCTGCATAAGCCTACCTAACGCGTTAGCCTGTTGAATGTGGTTGCAGCACTGCAGCTAATGTAGCTAAGTTACTGTTCCTGGTTAACTTACATGCAGTGATTCAGATTGTTATGCTTGCATATCTTTTGTTAGCATCAAGGAGGTAGTTTCATCATAATGTTACCTGATCATAGTTGCTACAGTTGAAGCTAACCGGAGAGGTGTTGTGCGTGTCTGTAAAGTTGGGCTGATAGGCTGCAGTTAGACCACACTGAGGCTTTTCAGAGCTTAGGGTACGTGCTCAGTTTGTTTACTGCTGCTGTGAAATGATCATTATACTTATCCATTACCAGGGTCAGCTGGGTACTTTGCTGTTGTGCGGGCTAGCTCTCTGATGCTATTGTGGTGAAAGCAGCCGCGAAACGCACTATAACGTGTCTGGTATAACAAACAATTCTCTGCATTGCCGTGGCGGAATTTCATCCCCCTTTAAAAATTGTTCTGGCTAATAAAAAGCCAAAAAAAGTGGAGTTTGGATACAGAATCATCGATTCATGAGCTCCACATAAGCAACGCTTACACCGTTCGTGTGCTTTTGCTACAAGCTCTTTTAGTAACTTGGTGTCGGAATTTTGTTTCATTTTGGTAGAAATGGTTATCAGGAACTTTTAGCAAACTCTCCTCCGGATAAGTGGGTTCATAACATGACTATATTACAGTACATCTACAACCACATGCATGCAAGGTGAGACAGTACGAGAAAAACACTAAAATTTCAACTTACCACTCGTTGACATCCTGCTGTAAACACTGCGGCAACACTTCAGTAGCTTCCTCCTTCCGTTTGGGGTTGGATTCAGGATCAAACATGTACGGTCTTACAGGGATAGACGCGGCAGAGAGCTGTCCTGAAATACCTGCCATCTTGGTTTCCTGGTTTTTTGGGTCTGTTCCCTCCCCCGGAATCAAAGCAGCCAGGCAGCCAATCAGAGCAGTGCCTCATTAACATTCCTTTCCCTGCCCACTCAAAATAGCTCATATTTCATGCTGGCACAGACAGGGTGAGAGAAGAGGTCTCTTAAAGCCTGGATGTGTGCGTTTTATTTGTAACTGAATTCATAACATTATTTTAAAGACCCATTGGACATGTTTTAAACAACTAAGTACAGAATAATATGGGATCTTTAAACAATTATTGCAAGCTATCTTACCATACCTCCCGCATACGTGAATACTTTCAAACATACCCATTAATTCTAATAATTCCTGGCTGTTTTGATTGGTCACTCCCTCACTTTTAAGCCACATATGCAGTGCCTGGTGAAAAAGCTAAAGTTGAAACAGGATTTTTATTTTCAAAATAAGTTATGGTTTTCCTTTCATGCAAGAAAGCGTCTTCTTGCCACCACTTTGAGACACGTTAGACTGGTGATTTCCACTACTTAGTGGTTGACACAGTTTACCATGCTACCTTGAGGGCAGTGGCGTAACAGTAGGGGGTGCAGCGAGTGCAACGGCACTAGGGCCTAGTGGCGGGGGGGGCCCTAGATGGGCACCCCCGCGACAAGGTTGGGCCCCGAATGACGTCAGCATAGGTGTCTTTCAAAATTGTAACCTCAAACTAATCAAAGCCTGATCAAACTAATCAAAGCCTTCTTTCTGTGCTACGGGATATTTATACCACTGCAACTGCATTCATTTCTCAGTCATGGTGCTGGTAAGTTGATGTTATCATGGTACATTATTCATCATTTTAATTGGACATAAGTCGTTATAACATTAAATAATTTAGATTTCTTTTTTGGAAAATGCTTAATAAAACAAACAATGATAATTTTATTCTGCTGTTGATATTGTTCATTGAGACAGCAAGTGTTTCTGGGTAATGTCCAACATTCCATAGACCACCCACGTGACGATCTCACGGTCCGATCATTTAATCGAAGGACAGTCTATGGTTTAGTCTTGCATGCAACACAGGCTATAGGTTCTTATGTTGTCTTGCAATTTTTCTCAAAGAGTCTTAAAAGCTGCTCTCCCCTTTTCTGCATAGTGTGAGCACAGATCAACTGTTTTTACGATGTCCACTCGCTCGCTGATTATTGTTCCCACAATTCCTTGCTGTTCACAAAATTTCAAATCATCCCAATAAAGTTATGTTAATGTGTTGTTCATTTTCTCATTATGCCTTATTGTTCTTGATGATGACCATTATTAAGATAATTTTAAGATAATAATGTTAAGAAAGAAATAGGAAACTTTATATTATAGAATGATATAGAGTAGTAACCCTGAGTGTATGTTGTACGTAGGCCCTATAACACTTAGAGGAGCATAAAAAATGAAATCCTGCCAGTTAAAATAAGACATGGAATTTATGTGGTACCATTATCGTAAACGCTTTTGTCCGTGTGGAAAAAACACATATGCGCAGCAGTTTACAATTGGGGGGGCCCGTGTCGTCAGGTCTGCACTCCGACCCACACGGACCACGTTACGCCACTGCTTGAGAGTCATTACCAATTGTAAAGCTCTGAATCACCACTGTGAGTACTCTTGGGTAGGATAGCCTGCTCTGCCCACCTGTAGGCTCTTACGTGAGTACACTTTTATATATAAGGCTGTTCTTGGTCTGCTCCCATCTTACCTATGTGTATTAATCACACAGAAAAGTGATTATACTCCTTGCACTCCCAGGACTTCTTGATGGTGTCTGCCCCAAATGAACATATTGAAGTAGCACAAAAAAAAGGCTTTTGTGTGCTCTGCACCCATCAGCAAGGAATATATTGCAGAATGCAGAATGACTTGCAGCTCAATTAATTAATCTTGATAAGTTTTTTTACGCCAGAATGAAAGAACTTGGAGCAGATCCCTTAACTCCTTTGCGCAGAAGCCAAATATGACAATTAATGTGTTACGTTATTTAAGGCTTTATAATTCAAGATTTTAGCCACACAGAGCGGGGGACAAAGGCTTAAATGAGACAAGACACTTGTCGCATTTAGCTTTCCATCATATTTCAGTTTCTTTTCTTACGTTGTATTTTTTGTGCAGAGAAAGGGCCGCAAAGTTCAGCAATGAAATTATACAAAAGAATACTGAGAATTGGAAAATGGCTGGGAGTTAAAACAATACATTTCTGGGATCATAAACTCCTTGACCACTAGTGTACGTCATCTTACAGTGATTTTTTAAATTATCTACCATTTATGAGCCAAATAAGATAGCTCTCCAAGTGGCTCCCCATGCTGTCAGAGCCAGGGGCGCTGTGCAAGCCAAATTTTTGGGTGGGCACAGCCTAGCTATACTGTACAATTTTAATATGTCTCCTTTACATAAATAATACCCATGCAAATAAGCTTTTTTATTTTTATTGAACTTTGTAGTTTACAATTCAACAAATCTTTTCCCCCACAGTTTTCTGTTATAGGCTACAATAATAAAAAATAATATTCAAAAAAGAGTCCACATGTCCTATACCCAGCAGTCAGTTAATATTCAAACCACTTACACCACATTCCTTCCCCATCCTGATGCTTGGTGGGAACATGTTCACATGCATTGCATGAGTTTTAGCCTTGTGACTGACTGAAATAGTTGCATTCAGGAGGTGTACAAGTGTACCTAATAAAGTGACCACCGAGGTCATTCTGCGCATTCGGTAGCAGATCAGTTAAAGGTGGAGCTTAAGAAAAATCCTCCTTACAGTTGAATCCCAGTTAGCCTGAAGTATAAAACACAACCTAATTGTGAGGCATTATCTGAAAATAGCTCTGCGTCTTTTCACTTGAGTACAAGATAAGTTTTGATCATTTTCATTTCAAGAAGCAATAACAACAACAACAATACTTCACTATCCCGAAGGAAATTTGCTGCTGAAGTCGCAGCCTTCAAGAATTGCCTGGAATAACCCTACCATACATTTTTGTCCACTCATCAAGTCTTCGCGCATGTATTGGACGTGACATCACAAACAAAAGGATAAGAAAACAAGTTAATATTTTTAATATTAAATCGATGGATAAGTCATTTAACGTAGTGTTTTGCGTTGTGAAACTATATTTACATGCGTAGCCATCAGCACAAGGGATATTTCGAAAAATAAAAGTACCAAAAAATACACACATTTAATCGGCAATTGAAAGAACGTATGTTCTAAAGCAAGGGAATACATTTTCAAGCCTGAGTAGCTTAGCTTAGTTTTAGACTACCTGTCCACTCGTTAGCATCACATGTAAGCTTGTCCGTGCAACCTGCTGGGGAACGGCAAACACCAGTTTCATCTGTTGTGGGCTCGTCTCGACCAACAGTGCGCTACACTAAGTTCCTGAGATGGCATTCACTAAGGCCCGCCTCTTGACCAAAGATAAATCAACAGAAGTTCAGCATGAGACTACCCTGAGATGACTGGATGACACATGAGCTGCGGAACGCTGCACTTATGGACAAGTGCTGCTGATTCATCATAGCTAAAGCTGATTTTGCCATGTGGGGAAAGGGGGGAAAAAAATACCTCCATGATTCTGGGTGGGCACGTGCCCACCCTAAATGTATAGGCACAGCGCCACAGGTCAGAGCCCTCAAAATTATACACTCTCAAATCATAAAATAATGATATGTTTAACACAAATCAACTTTTGACTCATGAATTTCAATATAAATTAATGATTTTCTAGCAGAATTTAGCATGAGTTTATCAATATAGGCGCGGATGGACATCGATAGTCACCAGTAACCTCTCCAAACCAAAAACATGCCTTTTCTCTGTGATAAAGTTCAAAGTTTTGTCCATTTTTTTTAACAAAGCCACATCAGCCAGCACACTTACTCATTAAAGGAATTGCTAATTTTATGGTCACAACGTGCACCCAACAGGGGAAAGCTTGCTATTTACAATTCCAATCGTCCACACAAAACGCAAGCTCGTATAAATGTTTTTCACACCATATAAGGAGCAAGTATATACTAATACAAAAATATCTGAAATATACCTCATAAAACAAAACTGGCATTCCACTACCAGGAATAAGCAGGCAATATGCTTCCTGGAGCAGTTCCCATTTTAAAAGAACAAAATCCTAGGCATTCGATGTCGTTGAATGCGGTATAAATGTTAAAATATCACTACATTTAGCAAAATGCTGCCATATACAGTATTAGAAGCATAGGCTAATGGTTACTCATACTAATAAATGTGGCAAACAAGCTTTGTGATCATCATGGCTGATCATCTCTATCATTGAGGTCCTCCTCCAGATAAACAGAGCAACAGAGCTTTCCAGTACGAGGAACCCTTCAGTACAGTTCCATTTGGAATAGCTCTCATTATCCACGTCGGTATCAAATTGCTATCACGTAAATGTAACTTAGGCACTTCTAGCTTGGTTTTTGAAGTCTTTTTTTTCTTTGTACTCACATCATTCAGCTGCTCACGGTTGAGAGCCTACAACCTAACAAGCAGTTATGCTAGGGTTTAAATACTTTTCTGAGAGTCTAATCAAAGTCTTTCAATTACTGTGGAAAGTTTATAATGTCTGGAATTAGATAAAAATGAGTCAATCAAGAGATAATTACTGGGTTATGGTTCAGGTGGGTGTGAACTATAACTGTGCTTTACACAGATAAGCTTGAGCAAGCAATAGAGAGACTGGATATCACTGAGGCTTTGAATGAGGTTGGAGAATAAGGAACCGCTGAATTCCTCGTGAGATGATGTGTGAATCAATGGTAGGGAATCACGCGTTTTTAATATCTGATGACAATGTTTGATTGTAGAACGATATAGTAACAATGCCTTGTTGAATTTTTGCTTCAGAAAATTGCTTTTTTTCCCACTACTTAAACGAGATAGCTCTGGCCTATTATAGCTGAACTGGTTGCAACAAAGGACAAAGATTTTTTTCTGCCACAAGAGATCATTTATATTAACTGCTGGATAGATACTGGGGGCAAGTATATTTGGCAATTTGCACATCAGGCTTGGCTGAGGGGTTTAATTCATACAATTCCTGGGAAACAGGGATGGGACTTAACTCGTCCATATTCTAAATCGGTGGCAGGCCTGGCTTTCTCATGAATATTCAATAAACGTTTTGAGTGTGCCACCTATTGATAGAATAGTGGAATTGCATGCTTACATAGAGCAGCTCCATGTTCGTTGGCGTCTACATCTGTGCAGAGGGGTTAAGATGTTAGTGTTTCTGTTAATTTCACTTTTTTTTGGTCTTGTTTTGTGTCTTTTGTCTGTAACTACCCATGTTTTCTTTTAATTTATACTGCTGTCTGTCTTGGCCAGGTCTCCCTTAAAAAAGAGATTCTTAATCTCAATAGGACCTTCCTGGTTAAATAAAGGTTATACAAAAATACTACTACTGCAGCAACAACAACAACAACAAAAAAAAAAAAAATAATAAAAACAAAACAAGCACACACACACACACAGGCACATGCACACATTTGTATGGCTTTACTTGTAAGGACATAGTATTGATAAACATTTTTGTGTGCAGCGTTTAGTGAACCTTAACTGTAATCCTAATATTAACCCTAAGTTAATTGTAACCCTAATTTTAACCAATTAATCAGGAACATCCAAAATCCTTTGTGAGTACCACTCAAAATGTCCTCGCAACCCCAAAAGTCCTCACAACATTTGTGGTTTTTCGAGAGTTGGATCTATGTGGATCTAAGTATAGCTATGTAAGCAACCCCCCCATGCACACACACACACACACACAATCAAAAAAATCCGGTCTGTAAGTATTTGGACAACAACACAAATTTAAAGTTCTATAATTTTTCAATGGTTAAACTTAATACAAATGTAAACAGCCTCAAATTAAAGCAGACAATCTGTACTTCAAATTACAGCCTTTAAAAGTTTTGTCACTTTTCAAATATATACCAAACTCACTATTTGTGTGCGCACAGCAATTGTGATTCTACGGCCTGCAACAAACAAAGTCCAAAGAAACAACTAACAGGCATACAATGAATAAAATATTTGTATGCATAAATAATTTTTCATAAAAAGATCTAATTAACTATGTGTAGGCAACAAGAATAACAGAAGCAGATTATTTTTGACAAACAACAAAAAATGAAGAAAACTGTTGTTTGAGTAAAATAATTAGATCTTTTGCTTTGTTTTTAGTTTGTTCACACATTTTCTTGGTTTTAGATTCATCTGACTCAAGTGTACGTTGCATCATGCTTGTCACATACTGCACAAACACAACAACATTTTGACTTACAATTGGGAATGATCCTCATTATTGTAGACCCCATACATTATGATAACCAATTTTCATTTCGGCTTCTTCTTGTCACACCCTCACATTTTATCAAGAATGATTACAAACGTACATTAACTCTTTCACCCTTACAGCCCTAAAGATAACACAGCAGTTTATACTCTTTGGGGAGCTGGCTGCTGCAACCTTATCTCCACTTAGAGCTAATGATGTGATAACACCGAAACTGTTGACGTCATAGTCTCGATCTCATATAAGCTTAAAATAGAGAGTCTTCCACAGACGCTTATGGGGAAATCCCAGTGAGATGTCGAGAGTCGCTTGTGTGGTGATCGAGACCGGACGTTGAGAGGCGCTTGTGGGGAAATTAGGGATTGGCGCCGAGAGACGCCAGTGAGGGGGAAAGAGTTAAAGAATAAAGAAAAAACAACATACACGTTATAAATTGAAGATTGGGCCATTTAACTGGTTTTCATCGGCATTTTTCTGCTGGAACATATAACAGGACTATAGGAGCCTTAAGGTGTCAGGTTTAGTCTTGGACCAGAGCTATAGGACTGAGAGGAACGCTGATAGCTGGAAGGATGCTCCCAACCACCTGGTTGTCATGGCACTGCGCCCCCATGTTGGTTGTGTTTATTGACCATAGCAAGCTTGCAGAGAGAAGATTTAATTAGCATGGCAGACATGCTGTGAGCATTCAGTCCAATATCTCCTTGAGACCTGCCGAAAAATGTAGTCGGGCAGAGCTGAGGCCCAAGCATTAAGCCAACTTAGAATTACATGTATTCAACGGGTTGCATTGACCAGTTTGTAAGCAGCAGTGTTGTTCTATATATGACACTCTTTTTACTGCCAGAGTTTCATGCTGTAGAATAACTACACCTCTAACTGCACAACACCACACACCAGATTACATCCTGTCTTGATCTCTTTTTCTAGACTTCTAGCTTCCAGAAACAACTTTTGTCCACTGAGAACTCTCATTCAAATGCTTAACAAACACAGCTGTGCCAAAACCTCCTACTACGCAGGAGTAAAATCCAGGGTGTTAAAACTGTGTGCACTCAGTTTAAGATATACGGTGACATCAAATTGTTATGTTATGGAACCGAATTTGGAGGCAGAATACAATCCGAAAGGTAGTTCATTGACTGCTTATACAGTAACTTGTGAACAAAACCCCAGAGGAAGAGGTAGGGATGGAACCCCAGACAAGGATTGCAAAATTCAGTACAAATGTTGTAAACAAAGTTGAGCCGTCAATTGCTGGTCAGTGGCTTCTGGGATAACAGCCACGTAAAGAGCATGCTTTGCCAGCGCTGACCAGTCCCACAAGAGGATGGAGTGGCTTGAGGGGAACCAATCTTGATGACTGTAAAAGGATTAGCTGCTTGTTCTTGACAAACTGGACGGGAGAACAGACTTATAAGGTTTAACAAGAACACGGTCCCAATCCGTGACCCTGACTCGGCTTCGGAGCTTGCTCGAGTTAAACTGGACAGACTAACTGACTTGAGCCAGGTTAACTTGAATGCGGTCCCAATCCCGGATGCTGAGAAGGCTTGGAAGCTTGTTCGAGTTAATGGAGTTAAAAGGAAAGCTTCTGGGAATTGCTGTCATTAAAGTTTATGTTACACTTAATACACACAGAGAGTTTCTGCATAGAATTTTGACTGGTTGTAGGCACAGATAGCAAATTCCTATCCAGCATCTAGTAATACAAAGCAGGGGTTTAAATACATGCTGTATCATTAGACCATTAGGAAGGAACCATGAAATGAGATACAGCCGGAGCAATGAATATACGCAAGACATAAACCAATCAAAGGAGACATACTTCAAATTGACACACAAGTTGCTGAATAGGAAGAGAAAGGCAAGCCATTCACACGAGGGTTGCGACACAAAGTTCAGCAGTTTTGGGTTCACAGTGTACCCATTTTCCTCAGAGATTGTGTTGGAAAGTGTATTGACATCTGTAATCTATTTTTAGTCATTTTCCCATTTGCCATGTGCTTATTTTATTTTTTGTCAGTTTCAGAGGAACTAGAGCACAGCATTTGCTTTGTTCTGTGCAAATACACTGATGAGCTCAAACATTAAAGCCACTTACAGACAAAGCAAATGATGTTTATTTTCTCGTAACAACGGTGCGAGTTAAGTTTGACAGACAGGCCTTAAATGATACATGAACTGTGGGTTTTTGTATCCAGTGTGTTGAATGTGGGAGAAATGGGACCTGAGTGATTGTTACAAGAAACAAATTGCTATGGCCAGATAAGCCAGAGCATATCCAAAGTAGCAAAGCCTCTGAGGTGCTCCACATCAGCAGTGGTGTCTACCTACCAACATCCATCTAAGAAGGAATAAACCCTGAATTGAAGGCGAGTTTAGCGCCCAAGGCTCATCGATGCCATAGACTGTATAAAACAAGATCATTGCACATGGGTGACACGCATGTGGTCTGAACTAACAAAAGGGCTTCTGTGTATGAAATCTCAAATAATTTTAACAATGCTTATGTGAGGAATGTGTCACAATACACAATGCATCCAACCCAGCAGCGAATAACACTTTATAGCTGCAGACTATCACCATCAAAAACCCCGACAGTGGGCGTGTGAGCATCGGACCTGGACCTTGGAGCAATTGAAGAGGGTCATTTGTACCTGTTAATCCCGTTTTCTCTCACACTTAAAGCATCAACTGGGTACGTGTGCATCATTTACCTGGGGAAGACATGGCATTGGGATGCAATACTGGATGAAGACAAGCTGGTGGCAGCAGTGTGATGCTCTGGGCCACGTTCTGTTGGGAAACCCTAGGTCCAGGAGTTCAAAGTGGACGTCACTTTGACGCAGCTGTTTTGGCGGCACAAGAGGGACAATATTAGGCAGGTGGTTTAAATGCTGTGGCTGATCGGTGTATATCAGTGCGTATGACAAGCGAATTAGGACAGAGTCTCTTACTTCCAGGTGAAATGCATAATGGCAAAATCTGTGACACACAGATTTTGTTTTCCGCTTGTTCTGTCATAGCCACACAGATACATGTGAAGACACCGGCATATCCTCACAGTGTGGAATTTTTGAGCTCAAGCACCATCTCCGCAGAAGATGTCTGAGAAAGAAACCTACAGACATATAATCTTACGGCATAGAATGCTATTTATAAAGCAAGCTCATGCGGCTGAATCACAGACTCACACAATCACACACACAAACACAGATTATGAGTGGGGAGACTCATGCAAACATGCAAACACAGAAGGAATGCGCCTTTTTTATTTCCTTTCCAGGTCATCTCAGAGGCACTTATTTGTATTTACCACGGTTTTACTCCTGGCCTTGGGTTTCTTGCTTGTTTCTCAGTAATCATAATGGGGTGTATTCTCCCATTTGCGCCTAAGTCCTTTTTTACGCGATTCGAGTTACGCGCTTTTGAGTTACGCGTATTCTCCCCTACGCGCTTCGATCACGCCCACAGTGCTTAACTTCAGAATGGAGGCGGCCTTATGAAAGAGGTGTGACTAATCCAAAAGAGAGGCAGCCTCTGTACCAAGCTCATTGATTATGGCTATCAGGAAAACATGGAACAAGGATTTTCTGATTAACCATAAAAATGCAGTTGTAGTCCATGGAAAACGCAAACCAGACTTAAAATTTGAATATGCCGCTGTAATAGTAGGCCTATGTATGTCTGTGCCAATTACAAGAAGTAATGCAGACATCTCTTTTTTATTTCTTATTCTAGCCACCGTGACATTAAAGCTATGCAAACAAACAGATTACCGCGCTAATAAAATAACAAATAAAGAATTTAGCGCTTCTCAGCCAGCGCAATCAGAGCATTGAAAATGTGCCCCTCCTACACCAGCCTGTTTGTTCCAAGGAAGACAGGGAAGAAGACAAATAAAGAGCACATTCTAGTCACACAAAAATAACAAAGACAGTTTGTACGATCTCATTTAGAAATTGCGCACTTGAAATCTCAAACTACTCTGATGTCAGGTTCGCAACTTAAAGGACATGGCAACGTTTTAACAAACAAAGGATTCTTACCCCGCACGCGGTCATCGCCCGCCCCAAAACCGCCTCAACAATCACGTAATTCCATATCCGTAGCCTATTATGTCCCATTTAATGAACTCTGGACCACTCCCAAAGTGGAGGAGAGTATTCAGTGGAACGATAGATAGGGGATCGGAGCGAAGGCGATGTTGTATGGACTTAGTCTGTGATTGTGCGAACGTTGGGAGCCCAGGTGGCGAGAGTCAGGGTGGGGCTCGCGTCTCTCGTTGGAGTCCCTGTAGGCTCCTAAGCCCCATGGGGTCCCAGGTGGTGGCTGTTTCTTGCTTCCTTCTTGGAGAGGGGAAGGGAGGGAGGGACGTAGAATCAAGATGAGCGGGGATTGTGGGAATGAAGGTGGTATATATAGGCGTGCGGACGAATAGGAAGGCCCATTGGGAGCGGTCTTATTCATTAACCTTTGTTATCAGGAAAACGCTTTGATTTGAGCGACACATTCACTTGAACTTGTGCCTCGTACTTAATTATAATCAATTATCCCATTTACTGATAATGATTCTTCCCATGTCGGCTATTCTTTATTGGCTAAAATCGATTAACAAATGGGTAGTGCTTTGGTATTGGCCAGAGTAGGGCTCAATTTAGAATATATAGGGCAGTCACATTTGTTAAAAGAACATGAAGACAATGATGGTGACGTCCAGCCGAAGCCGAAAACCAAATTTCACAGATGAGGAGTTAGAGGTATTGGTGAAATCAGTGAAGAGGCACCACAAGGTGTTGTATGGCAAGGGGGCACTGCAGGCTGATCCGAGGAAGAAAGCTGCGATTTGGTCGCAAATCGTTCTGGATGTGGCTTCGGTGGAGAGATGTAAGTGCAGTATCCCCGATTTAAAGCATAAATGGAGAGATCTGCAGGGCGCTGTAAAAGCCAGGCTCTCTGCACACCGGAGAAGTATGCAGGCAACAGGTGGTGGGGAGCAATCATCCCCTGTGCATTTCACTGCACTGGAGGAGGAGGTGGCATCCACTCTTTCTGCAGTGGAAGTGCATGGAGAAGAACTTGGAGTGGATACGGATGAAGGAGGGTTACGTAAAATGGTAATTTTTATTTGCCTATACTCAAAGAATCATTGTGATAAATACTGGAAACAAGCTTAATATGGTTTCAAATATTTATTGTATTTTTTGGCATTTCAAGCAGAAGCTTAATATGCGCGTATCATGATCGCACACAACCTGAACATTAATGCTGTGCCGACGTCTACGGTCTCTGTACATATTCTCATTAGTGGAAGGGGTTCTGATTGCAACGTGAGTACAATCAATGGCTCCCACTACACTGGGGAACCCGGCGACCCGCTAGAACCCCCCTTTAGCTCTCCGTCTTTCAGCGGGTGTTTCGGGAAACTTTATGAAGTGGCTGATGTGGTGCAGCATAGCGTCAAAGAACTGTGTCAGACACCTTGACACAGACGCCTGTGATATGTGCATGACATCACCTGCCACTCTCTGGAATGACCTAGATTCCAGGACTGACAGCGCAGTTGTGACCTTGATGACCATGGGTATGTTTTATGGATGATTGCTGCGGCTGGATAGCTGTTCATCCAGAAGTCGGCAAAGATAGATGATTGCCTCACGGTCCAGATGAAAGCGCTGGATGTACTCGGTGTCTGTTAGTCCCAGGATGTCCAAATGAGGCCTATATATGCGTGGTTGTCTTCGAGCTCGGCGCGCTCCTCTTACTCTTTCTCACTCACGCAAGAGTGCAAGCAAATGCAGGACGGGCAATTTGGTTTTATATTTTGAGGGCATGGTAGAATGATAGTCTTATTTATACTCGTATTAATTAATTGCTATGTGTTTGTAATTGAACTAATTGGAGAACAGGCTGTTGCGTAATATCATATGATGATTTTGTTTGATAATTTATTATGATTATGAGAAATGTAGTATTAGAAATAAGGATGAACAATCGAATATTGAATGTCTCAACCTTTTCCATGTTAAATAAAATAAAATATATGTTAAAATTCGGCCTATAACCGACATTAAACGCAATATTCCGTTTCGCCTTATATTGGCGCTTGATCTTAATACAGCCCTCAAAAGTGCTGAACAGAAAAAGCGCATAAGCCAGGGGGAGAATACGCGTAAGTGTTATTTGCATAAGAAATGCCCAGATTTTGGCCTTTCTCCACCCGAAGTGCATAACTGCCTTCGGGGCGCGTAATGCACAGACTGAAGTCAATGGGAGAATAAGTGTAGGCTGAAAAGCTGCAGCTACGCGCTTTTTTTCGACTTACGCGCATGGATATGCATACTTGTCCATGCGCACACCAGTATCTCGATTCTATTTATATTGTACATTTAATTATGCCTACATTTTGCAATTAAGTGGAATGAAGCAAATGAACAAAAATAACAACCAAACAAGCAAAGATAAAATTTTTTATTTGCGTGTACACGTCAATACTACAAACACAATCCTGGTAGGGGAAATGAAAACAGGTTCCACGGAGCGTTTAAATTCTGTGCACTGGATGGCACTCAGATCCTTTCAGATAAATCAACCATCGAAAGTAACCAGACCAAATGCATGTTCAAAACACTGTCATTGTCTGCCTTCTCTGAGTTTTAAAGTATAATTGACCATTTGGTAATGGATTAGTTATCAGATATTTTTCCCCCTACATGTGAATCCCCCCCCCCGCCCGTAATTTAATTATGGGAAGTTTGCCCATGTGAGGCAAAACTGATTTAAGGTAAGCTGCTATAGCAGAGCAGAGTGATATTAGCCGGTAAATGGGTCAAGGTTAGCAAAATGCAATAAAAGTTTGCAGGTATGACACCTCATCACATCTGTAGCCTTCACTATTAGTCTCAGCCAGGTTATCCAACCATGAAATGGAACGGCAAGTGATGCTGCAAATATGCCCCACCGAAGCCCTGTCTCCTGAGGTTGTTAAGACCAATCAGCAAGTCACTCTTCCAATTGTGTGTGAAGGGAATGTGGGGGTGAGGGGGCCATTTAACAGAGGAAGATCATCTGCAATCAAACAAGTTGAACCAACAGTACATTGGATCAATTTGCTCCATTCACATTTGGACTTGCCAGCTTGTCCTCTTGCTTGCCAGCTTGATGCAGCCTTTGCTCACATTTAAACAGCAATTCCAAATGCACAAGGCTGTATCTGTTGCCATGGGACTGCTACGTACAATGGCAACCTTACGGTTGTTTTATACTTCTGCCCAATCTGCATTGTTCACCTGATTTGCATTTTGTGTGGCATTAATGTAGGGCTTAGAATTTACACTTGTGAGTGCACTGCAGGGGTTGTGCACTTTTTTAAAAAAAATAATAATGTATTGCTTAAGTATACTAGTGCCACCAAACCTATTTGCGTAGCCTTTAAATGCATCGCTATAGACCTGTCATTTCAAATTAATTTTGGGACTAACCATTATCTCATGTCAAATCACCCGGCAATTGATCATCGTTTTTTGCGGAGTATGTGACCATCAGTCAACTCAGCACATTTAAATTTCTGTGGAGGAATGTAATATCTATATTAATGTGTTAAACACAGCCTTGGTACATGTCACAAATCCCGAACAACAACTACACAGACTGAGCAAAATCGGGAATCAGGTGTGTCACTGCAAGGACAGCGTGCACCCACTCACCTGCATATGAATTAGCTGCAAAAATGAACATCAATTAATTACTCAGTTGCTTATATTTATTTGCTATATCTCAATAAATGGATGGATATGATGATTAATCATTGGCAAGGAGAGTGTGACTACCTATGTCCCTTTGATGGCGTATACAATTATTCATTTCGAACGGACTTTTCAGCACTTTAAATAATTCTTAGAATAAGACAAGACTGTTTAAAATGAAAAATGAAATAAGTCAATGGAGCTATTTTGTCATCTTTTCACTCAGTAAGGATTTAAACCTAATTTTGCAACTTGTAGGCTATACTTCTATCAACCAGTTCACCTACTCATATATGAGAAGCATTTCAAACCATAGCCAAGCAAAAAGAAATGACTCCAGTGGCCTATTGGCAGGGTGTCTGCTTCTGCCAGTACGATTGATACTCAAGCACAAATGTTGTTGGGAAGGATAGGGAATGATTTTCAAGTTATTAATTTGTTATCAATAAGAAAAGGTCTGAAGAAAAATATTTGGAAATGGCGGTGGTTAGCATGAGTCTGTCTGTCACTAGCTGTCATTACTGAACTGTTTAAACTGAGTTTCTGCCCAAAGTCTGTGGCAATAAAAAATAATAATAATAATAATAATAATAATGTTCTTTTTTTGATGCATTGATTGTTTAATAGAGTCATTTCATTGGGTATCATCAATGATTTTATCATTTTTATCTATCTGTATGTAGATTCTTTTACTTGGACCATTTTAGAAAAAAAAGCTCCCCTACCCCTCTGAAAATTTCAGGCATCTCCAACTACAGTGCAAAATTCAAGTTTACAGCCGTTGGCCATTTCGTGTCTGTGGCAAGGTACATGAGTGAAGTTGCCACCAATTCTACGTCTAACATAATGGTATTGTTGTTTTGGCACCTCCAGTTTGTCATGCCCATAATATCAGAATAAGCAATTGACACTGAAAACTTCAGCTATGGCATGCTGCACTGTAAGTCTGACACAGATAGTAGTTCACACAGTTGTTAGATGAAGTATGCATCTATTGAAACAAAAAGGAACAACCACTTCAATACATATTGACTGCAGACCTGATGAGTTTTATTGATTTCCTGTACCATAGAACATGCACAAGAATGTGACTCTAGGCCCTGAAAAAGCTCTGACCCCGCTTAAGGCAGAGGACTGAAACTTTGAGAAATACAGTAAGAACCAAGCTCAAAATTCAAGCATTTGCGAGCGAGTCAACAGAGCGCACAAACACAATCTAAAACAAAAACAAGCTTGCACACTTACACATAATGTGGATATGGCCATGAGTTTTGCAGGCAGGAAAACTAGGAACAGATATGGCTCTCTGTGCTCTCCTGAGGTGTAGCGTGTTCTTGCCACAACAAGGAAGTGAGCACATATTAAGGGACAGTGGCTCAAAAAGGAAATTAAAGACAGCAGGGCGAATATTTGTATAACTGCTCGCGGCTCTGTACACTATTGGCTGTTTGCAGAATTAATCAGCCATTTTCTTTCACGGGGGTTCAGAATTGTTGCTTTGCATGTCACAACGGCCTTTTGAATCCAAGACAAGTGTACAAAAATGAACTGCCACTTCGATACATATTCATGACGAACCTGATGAGTTGACTTGATTTCCAATCCCCCAGAGCACAAAAGTGTGACCACAGGCCCTAAAAAGGCTCTGAGCCTGCTGAAGACAGAAATTCAGCAAAGACCAAGCTCAAAACACATGCATGTGCAAGCGAGTGAACGCAGCACACAAATACAATCTAATGCAAAAAAAGCCAAGCCTGCACACTTCCTCAATGGGGGTGCAGCCATGTGTTTTGAATGCTAGTTACCCTGGCATCAAAGAGACTACATAATGGTAATTCTCCGTATGATTCAAGCCTCCAAACTAAAGAGGAAGTACATAAACTAGACTGAAACTTTACTTTAGGCAGCACAGCAAAGACCTTACTGAAAACACAAGCATTAGGTGTGTCAACACTATGCAGGATCAGAACCTTACACATAAACACAAGAAGCATTTTCTCTCTGTGTTTTGAATACCAACATTCAAGGCACCACTGAGATAACATAATGCAGATTCTTCAGATGATTTCAAAACCTGAAATAAACATGAGGAACAGACCACATGATTGTCCTCTAGAAAATGGAGGAAACTTCCCAGAGGGTTAGAGATTTAAGAGCTTGATAAAGTCTCTTGATGAGGGACTTGAGTCTTCAGCTTTGTCGGCTAATTAAGTCCCCTGTGTTCTGAGGTGAAGCAGCCAGCTGTGGTTCAAAACAAATAGCATATGTGCAATATTTCTGTTTATTTGCCATGTACAATAGGGACCAAAAGTCGGAGGACCTAACAAGATTATTATCAAAGATTATTACATTATCATCATTATGAATCGAAAGCTAACAAAAATGTGATTCAATTTTGATATTTCTTAGTCAAGAATAATTAATTACATATTTTTAACAATATAAGCATATATGTACATGTTCGCTCAATGTGAAAAATTGTATTTTATTGATTGATGGCCTCTATTTGCTGTGAATCAATTCCACTAATTGACAAAATACTTCTTAATATTATATCTGCACTGCACTGTCTCAACTATTCCCATCGATGGTGTGTTGATGTCACTAGATGTAATGACCCAGACTAGGAACCAAGTGTGGCATCAGAGTACAATCCAATAGTAGGGTTACTTGACAATACCACGGTATTGACAAAGGGACGGAGCTCTGAGCAGAGTGACACTGCTCAGTTCTGATGGTACAGGGTTGGGTGCCTGGGGAACCTGTGCCCAGCCTGTGGTGATCTGGAACACCTGCCTGATGGAGTGCACACTTCGCCATGGTAGAGCTGTTATAAGGCAGGACCAGGGAGTTCAGCTGGAGCACAGTCCCAATCCTAATGACTGCAGAAGGCTTGGGAGGTGTTCCTAATAAACTGGGCAGAGGAACAAACTGAAGGATGATTAATTGGGTGGCAGTCCCAATCCTGGAGAACAAGAGGAAGACTTATCAGCTCGATTCTATTAAAAGAAATGGGAAGAGAACTTCCGCATTTAACTATGATTAAAGACTGCAAATCATTTTCACAGGCAGTTATTTTTTTCAAGGAGATAGTAACTGGTTACTAAAGGGAATTATAGCTAATGACCATCCAGCAACTTAAACTCTTAAAGTAGGGAATATACAGTAGTGTGCAGTGACGATTATGAACCACCACTTTCACCAGTAAGGGGATCTAATATATTACGTCTCTATAATTTTTTGGTGAACATGCACTGAAAAATACTATTGTAGGCAATGAGGATAAAAAAATAATTCCCACAAGTATACTGAGGAGAAAATTATGGGTAATAATCAGAAACACTGAAAACATTATTTTTTATAATAACTGAAAGATGTTGTAATTTTTTTTTTTGACTCTTGCATTACCTGAATGCATGTTTGAAGGCTCATATCATGATTATTGAGGCGAAAAAATGTGTTTCAACTGGTTTGAGGCAACTTTATTCTGCAAATTTACCTCTGGTGGCCAGTTGTTCCAGTATGTAAGGTGAACTTTGAGCAGTGTCACGGTGCTAAGCACGATGGAATGACGGAAGGAGCTCTCTGAGATCGTTCATAGCCACATTGTGGCCTTACATGATGCTGTAGACGTTAAATACTGCCATGGCACTGAAAGAAACACCATCAAGCGTTCCAAAGAGACCTGTTCTCTGAAAACTAGTGACGATAGAGGTGCAAAACAGAAGCTAAGTCCCTCTAATGTCCATTATCTGTGTATGACAAGTAAAAAAAATCAGCGGTTGACAGCGTGACAACTCAGTGATGATGTTAATAGCGCCAGAAGGAAAGAGATGAAAGTATCAAGATCTACTGTTTCCAGATTCCTGTGTGAAAATGGTCTTATTGGTTGTGTTGTTGCCAAGAGCTGGCAACACCAGAAAAAAAAGACTTGAGTTTGCAAAGAAATTCAAGGATTGGACTGGGAACAAGTCCTTTGCACCGATGAATCAAAATTCAAAATTTTCTCACTCAGACACAGAACTTATTTGAGCCATACAGTTGGAGAACTTTTCAAAAATGGCTGATTAACCCCCTCAGTAAAACATAGAGGAGGTAATATGGTTTTGGGTTCAATCTGCTCAAAAGGAGCAGCTGATCTCATAAAAATCAACGGGATCATGGATCAAAAGAAGTATCACAGCATCCTTGTGAGGGACGCATTCCCTTCTGGAAAAAGACTAATTGGTCGGGGATTTTATTTTCAACAAGATAATGACCCCTAAAAACACTTCTTAGTTGTGCAAGAATTATCTCAATCGAAAAGAGACATCTAGTGACATAACAGTTATGACTTGGCTTGCTCAAAGTCTCAAGTGATTACATTGATTTTTATAAGATGGCTTGCTCCTTTTGAGCAGACTGGATCCCAAACCATGACATTACCACCTCCATGTTTTACTGAAGGGTTAAACAGTCATTTTTGAAACATTCTTCAACTCTACAGTGTACATAAGCTCCGTGTTTCGGTGAAAAAATTTCAAATTTTGATTCATTGGTCCAAAAGACTTGTTCCCAGTCCATTGGTGTCCAAACCTTGAATTTCTTAGCAAATTCATTTTGTGAAACGTTACTTCGGCACTCTTATAATTGCTTTACTGCAAGGATTTTTTTCAATGGGGTTATACAAAACTTATCTTTCTTCAGTGTAGAATGCATTTTAGTTATTAAAACATATTCCAGTTGTTTTCACTGGCAGAAAAATTCATTACCTGAAGGATGGTGAGGTTGGAAACTGTGAATGAAATAGGTAAGGTGGTACCAGGTTGGTGATAACTCTGCATCGTGATGGGTGTCATTATAATAGTTAGGTGCTCAAACAATAGCTTTGTTTACCTACTCGATTATAAAACAATGTTGCACATCAATGTTGTTGAATAAAGAAAGTCATTGCGTGTGACATTGATCTAATCGATAATGTCAGCTGCAGTGGGGAAACCTTCAGCAATCTATAGATAAACACAGATAGTAAGTAATTAGGAGTATTCTACAAATGACCATTACCCAGCTTAATGTTGATTCTAGCTAACTTGTCATGTTAAGGTAGATTGCAAATAGCCTGTAATAAGGAAATGTCTATTAATGCATTAATTACTGTGTATCCATCTTAACTACACCCTGCGGATTGTCTTGCCCCATCCCATAAAAAATGTTTGGCGTATTGAAAAGATACTCACGGAGTTAATGCTACCATAAGATTCAATGTTACGGTTGATTACTACCGCACATACCAATATGGCCACTGAGCCACTTCTGCTTGCTTCAAGTTTCCAAAGAAGTTTGCGATTGCTTCAGCAATCCAGTCACTATATACTGATCAGCGATGTGAAAACAAATTCACATGTAATATAAATTGATGGTGTGTATTAAAATCTTTATTGAAAAAAGATTTCATTTTCTCGTAGGTCAGGAAGAATAAGAGAGCTTGTATCAGGTGCATTTTGTTTTCTAGCTACTCACACCAGTTTTTCTCTGAGCACCAGAGAAGTAGCCAGATTCAGCGAACATCCATCCATATGTGACAGTTGAAGGGTCCCGTCACTAGAAATGTCTCCTAATAAGTTCGCACCCTGGCTACCTTGCTAGTGAGCCTGGCTCTTTGACGATGTGGTCAGCGCGTTTGACTCTTACCCGGGAGTCTGGGGTTCAATTCCCCGCCCGGGCCCTCCTTCGGCCTGCCACATTCTGGCGTAATCGGCAGGATCTGGGGGATCCTAATGCAAGGCAGCATGCGTAAAGCATGGAGCGTGAGCACACACTTCCAAAAGAGGGGGAGAGATGTGACAGTTGAAGGGTCCTGTCACTAGAAATGCCTCCTAATAAGTACGCGCCTTGGCTAGCTTGCCAACAAGCCTGGCTCTTTAGCGATGTGGTCAGCACGTGTGACTCTTACCCGGGAGTCTGGGGTTCAATTCTTCACCCGGGTCCCTCCTTCGGCCTGCCACACATAAACTCAAAGAGCTTGTGTTATTCAAATTAAGATACTGTGCATTGCTTGGGCTGAGACCATTGACTCCAAAGTTTGTGCTCATAGAGTGAACTTCAAGCTGATGCTAGAAGAAATAAGAAGCTTCAAAAGTTAATAAAGAGAAGGTTAGTGCCTAGTTCGTTTGACTGTGGCAAACTTAATATTACTGGTTTAGGAAGTCACTGAAGTTAACCTGCCCCTCTGTAATGGGTACCATGCAACAAAGTGTGCGACAAAGTAAAGATTCTGCTGACTGACTCATTTGATTGGGGAAACTGCTGGCGGGTTAAAGACGAGACGAGCCTTTTTTTTGGGTCCGGATACATTAAATTAACAAAAAAGAGAAGAAAATACATTTCTAACATATAAAGTTAAAGTATATTGTCTACTTTATCATTTCACTTATATTTGGAGAAAATGACGTGAAAATATATGTATGAAATAATGTCATGAAGTGCAAAACTGTCATTCAGTGTAATGGTCCGAACTTCAATATCACTATTACACCTTTAACTAAATATATAAAATACTAAATAAAAGAACACTTTCACTTTCTTGGCATATTTTTATAAGTGCTACTATTACTATATTAAAAGGATTTTGCATTATTGTTTTGTTTTGATATTAAAATCATCAGGGGACTTTTGTCCCAAATAATCGGTTCATTAGAGGTCATTCAGTGTAATGAGATCAAGAAGCCATTTTGAAATCATATCACAAACTGATAGTCATGTGACAATCTGTGACATCATCAAAAGGACCCCTGAAGACCCCTGAGGTGATAAGGCAAGGTGAGTTTATCTCTCTTAAATATTAGATATTTTCATCTTTTCATCCTGTGGAAACATGAAATACAAATCCACATGTCATTCAGTGAAATGCCAAAAAACACTTTTATAGTCAGATAGATTTAGATTTTTATCTAAACACATGTATTTTGTAGATAACTGTGATTAGCTTTGTAGGTCAAGGTCATTGTTTGATATAGGTAGCTCAGTGTTTGCCTGTAAAATATGTTTAAGTATAAAAATGTCATTCAGTATAATGGCCATGTCATTCAGTGTAATTCAGTTCAGCACTGTGTCATTCATATAATACTAGTGATGATGATGAATAAAAATGATAAAAATGATAACAACAACTGTAATAATAATAACAATAACAATTATTATTATTATTGCTGTAACTTGTCACATTTTGTTTAAATTTTAGTAAACTATTTGTTTTAAATGTCATAATTATTAAGAATTAAAGTTTTTGGTGTTATATTAAATTTATTGATTTTAGATGCCTTCCAACAAAGCAGCAGTTGCCAAACATAGACAGAAGATAAATGCAGACCCAGTAGCTCGCGCACAGATGCTAAAAAAGAGACGAGAAAGGTATTTAGAATTTCAGTATCAAGATAATAATTCAAAAATTATAATGTGTATTACTGTAAGTGTGTTCATACCAGTAACTATATCAAATCTGCATTTCAGCTATAAGAGAAGAAATCTAGCGGCCTAGGGTGCAAATCCTGACCACCCACCAATCAGCTCCCTGTCAGATGCTGAAGCTTCAAAAAAGAGAGAGGAATGACGGGAGAACCAAAGGAAGCACAGGGCAGCAGGAAAACGAGTGAGAGCGGTCCTGGATTTGACAAGAGTCCTTTGAGGAGCTTCCTGCTGAAGAGCCCATCCCACTGCCGCTGTCTCCACCATCAGAGCCCGCTCCATCACCTCTTCTTGATTTCAGTTCCTAAGTTTATAAACATGTTGTATTACACTAAGCAACATAAAGTGCTATCTTATGCCTATTGTTCTGATAACAGCATTTTACAACACATTCATTGTTCAATAAAATATCAATTATTCGGCAATATTTGCCTCTGCTGTCATTTATTCAGGATAGTGACTAGTGTAGTCTAATGATGATAATATTACAACCATAGTGGTGCTGATGGTAGCATTTTATATTGTTTTTTTAACAAAGCGTCATTCAGTGTAAGAAGTTGTGGTCATTCAGTGTAATGCATATATTAATATAAAAATCAAGCAATATGCTAATAGTGAATTTTGTTTATTAAAATATATGCAAAAATATACAATCAAACTAAATAATATTGTATTTTAAATGGATTTCACTTTGGTACAAAAACTTACGACTGGCAAATGGGTAAAACTAAGTGGTTGGAAGAATGTCAGCGGAGTGTAAAGATTTGAAATTACCATAAATTAGTTTTTTGGAGTGTCAATTAAGTGCTTAAATATAGTCCTTCAATAAGTCATATTCCTCCTTTTAATCTTCTTTTGCCATACAAGATTTTTTTGTATTATTGATTTTATTACACTGAATTACATTTTCGGGGTCGTTATTTAGAAATTAGAGTAAAAATGTATGTTGGTTACCATTATTTGCCCAGAAAATATTAAAGTTAAACAATACACACTCCAATTTATCAAAAAAAAAAAAAAAAAATTAAGTTGTATAACACTTTTTTTTTGAGGCTTGAAAACCCAGTTTTTTCTTTGACCCTGGCCTAAAATATTATCTGTACCTGAGATCACCTCAGATGAAACAAAAAAAAAAAAAGTTTTGTAAAGACAGGTGTGGAGATTATAGGCAGAAGCTTAAGCAGTCTTTACAGTATTTGTTATAATGGAACAATTGAGGACACCTAGTTGTCCCAGAGTGTTATGGTAAATGGACTGCATTTATATAGCGCTTTTCTAGTCAGATGACACAAAGCGCTTTACAATTATGCCTCGCATTCAGCCTGATGGGGTTCAGTGTCTTGCACAAGGACACTTCGACACATTCTCTGGAGGAGCCGGGGATCGAACCAGGAGCCTTCCGATTCCTAGCCTAGCCGCTCCACCTCCTGAGCCATGCCACCCCGTGTTAAAAGACATGAGCAGGCCTCCTGCTGTACCTCCATACGTCTTCCTGGTACCTGAGACAAAAATAAAACCTGACCGGTTGGTCTGGCATCTGATGACCAGTCTTTCTTCATTGCCTTGCTCAGAGGCTGCCCTGCCTTACACTCCTAAATCCCTTCTCTTTAGCTCTGAATTATTTTTATTTCATTTGTATACTTTTTAAACACATGCAGTGGGCACAATATTTTTACTCATCCTGGCTTTCACTCACAACTAGTTGAATTAAAAGTGTGGTAGAAGCTTGGAGCACATGATTTATACATGGCAGGATTTACTTTTCTTAAAATTTGTATGCTGAAATGGAGAAACCAACAGTCAGCACTGCAGCTTTTAAGAATTAAAAATGACAAAAACCTTTCATCACTCTTAGTACTTAATAAATAATAACTTTTAAGCTTTCAACCCCTCATTTCCATCCACAAAAAAAAAATTGTGATTGTTTTTCCCTCTCCAGAGGGGAACGCAGAAGATCAAATAAAAATGTAAATCGTAGGCAATAACACACAGGAGCAAATGCCTTTTATTCTCACTTTGGGAATGACTGCAGTAAAGTGGAGTGAAAACGTTTTTCACACGTGTCATCTTGAGTGGGGGATTTTTCACAGCTGGTGCTTCATATTGCTCCTTTTATTTAGTTAACCATAAAAATAGGAGGAAAGACATTTACATCACAGAACCAAGAAAACAATTATGGTAAACTAATGTCCTGTGTTTGGTCTCAGCTGAATAAAACTAGTTGCAATACAGTCTTCTCTCCAAAGCTTCACAAAGAAAACACATCTTTATTCATATTGTACCATTCGAATTTGACACTCAAATTAAACAGTTGTTTGGCCGAAATATTTGTGCAGCGGTTTTTGTTGTAAGTATCTCACAAATATATTAAGTACATTTTCATGTGTCAGATTACTTCCTGCCAGGCTACTGATGCTCAGCCATATTTCTGAACTTGTGCCAGTGTCCTGCGGTGTCCTGCTTAACTTTCTGCAGACACTAACAACAAGCAGGAGATGTACAGCATTTTTTCACGGGGGCATTTTGTGCAGAAAACACTACTAAGATTGCATCAAAAAGGAAAATCAAGTAACTCTTCAATCCTACCTCTCAACGTTTGTGTGTATGTGTGTGTGTTCGTGCGTGTGCGTGTGATAGACATCTCGCTTAAGGATATGGAGAGGGGGCACCATGAGCGTACAGGGAGAGACTATCAAAATGACTGGCTTCCAACAAAAAAAGAACTGGTCTGGTTCTGGATTTTAAAAAACGGCAGGGAAGGAAGAGTGGAAGAGGGGAAAATGCAAATGTGAGAGTAACACTAGCCCCAAGGATTGCTGGATGTACAATTCGGTTTCTTGCTTGAGAGAATCGTAATATTTGTATAAAGTTTGAGGTATTTTTATGTAATTTGCACATAAATGTAGTGATCTAGTATAAACATCTCCATGGTAAGCCATCCTTTTTTTATGTTCAGGTCATAGATAAAAGATTGCTGAACACACTGAGACAGTTAAAGTCTTTTTTAATGTTGTATTTTAGTTTTTGCAAGGAAATTCTCCAAAATGGCTTAAATAAGCCATTTCGGGTTGACCAAAAAACACACTGTATGGGCTATTAAAGCTATTTTTCTGCCCATTAAACTTAATTTTCATAAAAATATATTTGTTACATTACTTTGGTGTCTGTAAATGGTTCCCCTTGGTGAATAAATGCAAAATAAGATGAATTCTTTGTGGCTTATTTATGATATGCCAATTTCAGGACGGCCACAAGATGACAGCACTGTTAATCCCAGGTTTCCATGATAACCATATATTTTTATTGTTTTTTTCACATGTAGACATAGATCTTCATTTATGCCAAATATCTAAGTCATTCCAACGCTGGAAGTAAAATGGCACGATTGCCTTTAATGACTATGAAACTGTCTGTCATGGACTACATTTATGTACATGGACTTGAGTATCCTGGTTATAAGCCTTATCCTAGTTTTGATCATATCTGGGTTAAGGTGTTTACATGCACACAGAGAAACCAGGTATCATATCCCCATATAAGGTTTCTGATTACAGCATCTTATTCGCGCGAGCACCTGTGATGTTTATTTTTTATAACACAAAGCGCGGCAATTTTGATATCTGTGTAAAATGAGAGCACTGTGGCTAATTCCGGGCTTAGCACTATTAGCAGTATTAAATGCATACATCACGTTTATGCACATCATATCCAGCAACGGGAGAAGAGAGCAACAGCAAATTTTAAACTTGTTTTCAGTTCTGACTGTTGTCAACCTGTCACTGCCACCACATGGAACAAGAGGACAGCGGGTGAAGAGCTGCCGTGACTGGTGGGATAGGGTCGTCATCATAAAGTTCACCGATTCTGAGTGGAGAAAAAACTTTTGGATGAATGGGGAATTCTTCAACCAGCTCTGCGGTGTAGTTGAACCATTCATGAAACGAAGACACAAACACCAGTTCCGCGACCCATTAGAGCGGCCAACGTACTGTACAAACTGGGTGGTGGTGGGGAATATCGCTTGGTTGCTAACCAGTTTGGAGTTCACAGAAGCAAAACATTATTATTCATTAAAAAATATGTGTATGTGTTCTGTTGTGGTATCGTGAACAAAGCCATCCAGATATCCAAGGGCTTTCAAAGGGCCTATGGACATCCTTACTCGACTGAGGCCACGCCTGTGCAGGTGGTCGGCAGCTGTCAGAAACCGGGGTAACGCGTATAAATGCCACAATATCCCGTTTTCTTTCGGAGTTCCCCAGATAGCAAAATCATGTTTCTCAAAACGGTGTCTAAAATTGGGATATGATGTTTACATGCACAAATACAAAAACAGGACACTTAAAAATCAGATCAAAACCGGGATACTCAAGTCGATATAAACATAGTCATAGAAATTTGGGTATTTGGGTGCTGGACTCAGGGAATGATCAAATGTCATACTGTGTGACAGAGCGATCTGTCACTGCTAGGGGCTAGCCAAAATGCAGCAGAGCTTTGCTTGTTTTTTTATCTTTTCAAACCATCCCATTTCCAATTCAAATATGCCTTATAATGGTCGCCACTGCTGCTAAAGAGAAAAAACTCACTCCACTTGCTGTATCAGTTGCCAAACTAGGGGTGCACACCTAGCAGACAGGGAAGTATGGCATTGATAATTACACAAATTAGAATGTTTTGCCTTACTGTTTTCTGTTGTGTATCTCATCACTTCTCTAGTTTATGCAGATCACTCCTTTTCAGTCAACCTCACACAATTCAGCAGGCAAGCTGAATTACTGGAAAATCGTAGCACTTCATTCATTTTGGGTCACAGATTGCACTTCCTTGGAGGTTTGGGGCAAAGCATCACAGGGAAAGAAAAAATGACTTACACTACTCTCAAAAAGTTAGGGATATTCGGCTTTCGGGTGAAATTTCAGGATGAACCTAAAATGCACTATAACCTTTACAGGTGAACTTAATGTGACCTTCTCTAAACTTTTGAATGCACGTCCAACAGTTCAATGTTTCAGTACTTTCTGCACAACTTGTTGTTCTCTAACCAGGAGCTTAACGGCAAAATTCACAACAGGTGTTTGATCCATGAATCGACCAATTTCCTGGTTCAATTAGAATTGGTATTTAAACAGTCCTCCTCATCATGCTGTTCAAATTTTGACATCATGAGACCAAGACGACACCTAACAATTGATCAACAGTACCTCGCCATTGCGAGGCTTCAAACAGGATGTTCTCAGACGGAAGTGGCCACTGAGCTTAAAGTGTCACCGAGTTTCATCAGCAGGCTGCAACAGAGATACAGAGAGACTGGAAGAGTCACACTGGAAGAGTCACAGAAAGGCATAGAAGTGGACGTCCTTTGGCCACATCCCACACTGATGACCGCTTCATTGTGAACAGTGCCCTGAGGAACCGGATGATGAATGCCACTCAACTCCTGGCACATTTAAGGAAGGTGAGAGGCACCCAAGTGTCACCTCAGACCATTCGACACCGTTTACATCAGCGTGGTCTGCGTGCTATACGACCAGACGAGCCTTTTGTGGTGGTGTTGTTACAGTGTGGGCAGGTGTATCTAGTCAATACAGAACTGCCCTACACTTTGTGAATGGTACGATAACAAGCCTATACTACCTGAATAACATCATTAATCCAGTCATTGTGCCCCTGCATGAACAACACAGGCCGAATTTTATCTTCATGGAAGACACCGCTCCAGCTCATCGAGGTCGCATCATTAGGGAACGGCTGCTGGAGACTGGGGTACCTCAAATGGAGTGGCCTGCACTTTCTCCAGACCTGAATCCCATAGAAAACCTATGGGATCAGCTGAGTCGCCGTGTAGATGCTCGTAACTCTGTACCCCAGAACCTCAATGACCTGAGGGCCGCCCTTCAAGAACAGTGGGATGCCATGCCTCAGCAGACAATAAGTCGACTTGTGAACAGCATGAGACGTCGTTGTCAAGCTGTAATTGATGCTCAAGGGCACATGACAAGTTATTGAGATATTGAAATTTTTTTGTGGTATACCCACCACTGTTGTTGGCTTTTGTTTCAATAAATTGTTTGAGATGAGGAAATCAACATTGCATGCTTCTACTCAAATGCCCTGCTTTCATGATATAATACCACTGTAGCGTAAACTTCTTACATTTTCCATAAATTTCACCCGAAAGCCAAATATCCCTAACTTTTTGTGTGAAGTGTATTTTGCAATACCTTTTTAAATTATTTTTTAAAGGTTGATGAATGTGTTTGTATTGATGGTGGTATTTTATTTGTTAGATTAGTTTTTTGGGGGGGGTTGCCGAATGTATGGATTGTGGGGAGGGGGCGGGGCTCTATAAGTCAGGGTATTCGGTTCCTCAGGGAGAGGAATGAGCACAACTCCATGAGCAGAAAAGGGGAATGGTGAAGGCAGGGTGTGGGCCACGAACCAGGACCTGTTCATTTCTGTGCTTGTTTTTTTTTTTTTTTTTTTTGAGCAGAGCCCCAAAAGCACTAAAGGGGAACTGGTTGAGGCTGTGAGTAGGCCAAGAACCAGGACCTGCTCAATGTCTCTGGGTTTTTTTTTTTTTTTAATGACTTTTTTACTTTTACTTTTTACTCACTGGTCTGCTCCACAGAGCTGTAGTTGATGGCAGGTGGCCTGTTTGAATATCTGACTACTTCTGACAAAGAATTACAGAGCAAATTGCACTGTGTTTGTTTTAAGTGCACTCCATCTAGTGGTTTCTGACCTGACTCATTAATTGGCACATATACAGGTGCCCAAACTGGTAATAATTTGCTCTGTCAAAACATATGCCCCCTGAGGGCAAGGAAATTATAACTCTAAGGTTCAACTCAGTTGTTCTCTCCCATTTCATGACAAAGTCAAAATGTCAGCAGGTATATTCTTTAATTCTAGGGCAACTTCTTTAAAAGTGTTTGGTATTTTCAGAACTACGAAACTCAGAAGAAAATCCATATAAAAATTCAGTCAAATCCCCACCGTAAATTGAAAAAAAAAAAAAAAAAAATGTTTCGGTATATAAACAACAGGCAAAATTTCCACATTTTTTGGGGAATTTTTTTTTAATTAAAGGGGCAACAGTAATCCTGGAAATAAAAATTAAAAAAACAACCTTTACTAATATGAAAATTGATATTGTGGTTCAATATTGACATATGTCGGACTCAGAACTGAAGCCCAGACAGAAAGTCAAGTTCACAGACTTTATTAAAAAAGAAACCTCAGGGCCAAAAATCCAGGTCTTTTACAGTCAGACAACCTGCAGCACAAAGAAGGTAATCCAAATCGGAGTTGAGAAACAAGCCAAACATTGAATGCCAAACAATGAGAATGCCCAAAAGGGAGAAGACAGAATCACGCATCCATAACCAGCCAGAATCATAACCAGAAGATCCCAACACACAGAGGACTCAGTGAATTCATAAACTGTGGACAAAACAAATCAGAACTGGGAGAATAAACCCTGAAAAATACAAAGACTCATAAGTGACTTGGAAAAGGCAACAGACTCGCAAAGACTAAGAGGAAATACCTGGCTATATGAACAGAACAGATAAGGGGAAACTCAATTCAGGTGCATGAGAACTTGGAAGCATGACTAGGGGCATGGCTACAAGCTAGGGAATCCAGTGAAACAATTATCAAACAGAATGGGGCAGGCTAGTGCAGAAGTGCACTGAAAACAAATACACTTTGAACTGAAACAGGGACAGGAAATAATATCAAGGAAATGAAAGCAATGAATAAAAACAACAATAACCATGAACAAATACAAAAAACTAGAAATAATCAGAAAAAATTAACAATCTACCGAATACTGACAAATATATATATTGGTTTGAAGATCGCAACATGAGCAGTTTGATTTTAATTTGCTTTCCCCATCTACATAAAGAATTTATACAAATAGCAATGGGATGCACCTACATAAGCAGCCATTTTGAAACCACAAGACCACGTACATACAAAGAATACAAGGAATGTATAAGATGAAACATTAAGGGCCCTATTTAAAAGGGGACCAATTATGCTGATCCTTCTTTTAATACATGCAAGTAATGTTATAATGTTGGATGCCCACACTCAATCTCTGTAAAGTTTCTAAACATAAGATACAGAGGTTTGGCCGTAATCCGAGAACGTGATTTCCTGAACGTGATTTCCTCTCTGAACAGCTCGTCCCGAGATCTTCACGAGATCTGGACAAAGCCTGACGTCAGGTTGTGCCGTCCAATCAGTACAGACCTAGCCAGAGCCAATCACAGCGCTGGACCTGCCCACCCCAGAAACTATTCTAGCAGGCACACACAACACCTTAGTAGCGTCTACACTTCCGGAAATACAAAAAAAGAAGAGAGAAGAACCGCAGATCATTTGAGGTGCATTTTCATCAGTATGTCTCCCAAAGCTGCTTGTCCGTGTTTTTTTGGATGCAAAAAAAGCACAACTATTTTATCTTCCAAAAGATGATGCCACCAGAAATCAGTGGGTAGCTTTTTTGTTTGCTGGCAGCAAACAGCCACACTCAAAGGGAACGTTAGCTGTTTGTGCTCGGCATTTCGTTAAAAACAGCTTTGTCAATAAAGGATAATTCAACGCTGGATATGCATCTCAGCTGCTTCTCAAACCTGGAGCAGCTGCATTGATCAAGTAACGATATACCAGCAAATAATGTAAGTGAAGCTAACGTGTTACAGGTGGCTAGCAGGACCACTAACGATAGTTAGCACTACCGACTGGCCTCAAACGCAGGCCTTGTAAAATATCACAAGATAAAGCCTGGATCGGTAGCAACTGTCCATGACTCACAGACGCGGAAGCAATACGTTTTACCATTTTGTGTTGCTTTACTGCATAAGCCTACCTAACGTGATAGCCTGTTGAATGTGGCTGTAGCACTGCAGCTAACGTAGCTACGTTACTGTTGCTTATGTTTGTGTCCTAAATATGCAAGAGTAATATCAGGGGACATTCAACAGAAGGTGTTTGAATATAAACCTCATTTGAAGCTAACTTTTTGTACTTGTTTGTAATTTGGATGCTTGGTACAACTGTTCACAGTAATGAACTTACTGTCTGTAAAACCTGTATTGCAGGGTAATGTTTGTCTATGTCGTTATGATGACTGCTCGGTTACTACCATATGTTAGTTCATGTTTCATGCTACTTAAAAAATGCTCCTGGTTAATTGATATGCAGTAATTCAGATTGATATGCTTGTGTTTCTTTGGTTAGCATCAAGGTGGTAGTTTCATCATAACGTTACCTGACCGTAGCCGCTACAGTTGAAGCTAATCGGACAGGTATTGTCTGTGTCTGCAAAGTTGGGCTGATAGGCCTGAAGTTTGACCAAACGTAGGATTTGTGGAGCTTAGGGCACGTGTTTGGGTTTGTTTACTGCTGCAGTTAAACGATCGTTTAATTATTTATGACGGAGGTACTTTGCCGTGGTGTGGGTTTGGTTCTCTGATCCTACAGCGGTAAAAGCAATCGCGAAACGCACTATAACGCATCTGGTATAACAAACGATTTCTCTGCATTGCCGTGGCGGAATTGCATCCACCTTTCAAAACTGTTCTGGCGAATAAAAAGCCGAAAAGAAAGTGGAGATTGGATACAGATTTTTTTTCGGTAGAAGTTATCGATTCGCTTGCTCCACATAAGCAACGCTTACCCCGTTTATGTTTTTGCTACAAACTCATTTAGTAGCTTGGTGTTGGAATTGCGTTTTGTTTTGGTGGAAATGGTCAACAGGAGCTTTTAGCAAAGTCTCCTCCAGATAGCTAAGTGGGTATATAACATGACTATATAACAGTACAGCTACAATCACATGCATACAAGGCAAGACAGTACGAGCAAAACACTAAAATTTCAACTTGCCACTCATTGAAATCCTGTTGCAAACGTTGCTGCTTGACTTCAATTGCTTCCTCCTCCCGTTCGGCGTCGGATTCGGGATCAAACAAGTAAGGTCTCACAGCAATAAATGCCGTGAAGAGCTGTCCTGAAATATCTGCCATCTTGGTTTCCTGGTTTTTCGGGTCTGCACCCTCCTAGGCCATTGCCTGTGCGCTGTATCTACCTGGTTTGTTCCAGTATCAGCGGGTCTACATGAGTATCAAATTGAAGGTCTTTGCAAGTATATTATGGTAGGGTGGTTTTTATCATGCTTACTGGGCCCTAAGCTACTAAAAAGGGGTCTAAAAGGGACTAAAATGGCACTTTTCGCCCTAATTTCTGGGCACAGGTGATCAGATTATGGAAAATAAACTAGCCTATCTTTATGTGCTCACATAGACCTTCAATTTGATACCCATGTTGACATGGTTGTAGCAAGTCAAGGGTTCAATCGGTAAAATGGGCCCCAAAAAGGGTCACATTTTAACCTCTTTCATGTGAGGCGATGACATGGGTATCAAATTGAAGGTCTAGGTGAGCAGATAAAGATAAGGTAGGTTATTTTCCATAATCTGATCGCTGGTGCCCAGAAATTAGGGTCGAAAGTGCCATTTTAGTCCCTTTTAGACCCCTTTTTAGTAGCTTAGGGCCCAGTAAGCATGATAAAAACCACCCTACCGTAATATACTTGCAAAGACCTTCAATTTGATACTCATGTTGACAAGTTTTCATGACATCAATTTTTTGACCCCTTCCTTATTTCCATTAGACCCCGAAAGGGTCTCAATTTCTGAAGTAAGTGCAGGGTTTTACACGGAAAACTTTTTACATGGTGATCAGGGGGCTAACACCAACACAATTGTACATAGAACAAGTAGACCCGGCAATATTGGAACAAAACCATTTTCTAGTGGTCTTTTTGCGCACAGGCAATGGCCTATCCCCTGGAATCTAAGCGACCAGGCAGCCAATCAGAGCAGCGCCTCATTAGCATAGCCTCCCTGCCCATTTCAAAACAGCTTGTGTTTCAGGCCAGCACAGAAGGGGTGTGAGAAGAGGTCTCACTAGGCCTGGATGTGTGTGGGGTTTTTTTTGTAACTGAATTCTAAACATTATTTTAAAGACCCATTAGACATATTTTAAACAACTAAATACAGCATAATAGGGGACCTTTAACAATCTGAGCGTGCGGTCTGAAGCGGTGGCGCAAGTGCATTTTGGGCATGTCCAAATCCAAGCCAGATGTCATTGCAACTTTGGAAATTGCTATTATAAGGGCGGATTTTTCAAATAGTAGGAAAAAAACTTCTCTGCAGGGGAAATGAATCCGCTTGTGTGTGAAGTGTAGGCGCACAAGCAAAACACTGCTGAAATTATGGAAACCTGATAATCTCCAAAAATATTAAAAAGATAGATATATTTTTAAATATTAATCAAAATTGTTTTAATCATATTCCGGTGAAAAAGGTCATCATACACTAGGAATCTTGGGGTTGTGTTTGGATGTGTGTAAAAAAAGAAGCACACAAATTTTAAAGTGTTTTAATTTAGGGTCGCAGGTAAAAAAATATTAATGTGCGGGCGGGGACAATGACTGGGAGAAATTGAAATGAGCGAGTAATAAACAGCTCGGGAGAAAGAAGCAAACATAAAGTTATTTTAATTATGCTTCTGCAACCCCTTGAATAATATGCAATATTTAGCAGGAGTGAAATGAACTCACTTCAGCTTTATAGACAGTGAGGCTAGAAAAGAAATAAAGTTGCAATCAAAATTATTCAACCCCCATTGCAAATTAGGTTTACTGGCAAAATTTGCTAACTTTCAGCTGTTTGCAGTGAACAATTCAAACAAGAACAAATTAAATAGCTCAACACAACACATATTACAAGTGGCTTCTCGAACTTCAACACAAAATGCCACTTTCAATGACTACTGCTAGCTCAAAATGCCAGCAGCCATACCAATATTCAATCTGCTCTAGCTGTGTGGCTGAAGCTAAGCAGGTGTGACCTTGGTTAGAACTTGGATGGGAGATCACCTGGGAAAACCAAGTTGCTGCTGGAAGAGTTGTTGGTGGGCCAGTAGGTTGCGATCTTCCCTCTGGTGGAATAATCCCCAATGCCCCAGTGCAGTGATGGGGACACTGTACTGAAGGAGGTGTTGTCTTTCGGATGAGACGTTAAACCGAGGTCCTGGCTCACTGTGGTCACTAAATATTCTGCAAATGAATCCTGAAATCATCAATCCACATGGGTCAATGCAGGTCAATAAAACACTGAGTCATTTCAAAACCTTGGTTGAAACTTCAAGGGGTATTTCCGGGCAAAATGGAAACAATGGCGCATATGCAAGTGTCATCATTCTACAAACAACTTGCATCTCCATTTAATTTTGTAAAGAAATTTGGAATAATTTGTTTTTGTTTATGAAAATACATGTAAATGCATGTTGCTTGATTATTTTGGGTTTATGTATGTTTAAATTTATCGAATGTACTCTTACTGCATGTATTTGCATTTTTAGATGGGCCGGTGATGTATGATACTCATTTACAGGTTAATGTGATTCAAATAGTGTAACTACCTCAACAATTCCAGTAATATTTGTATCACTCTGATTCAAGATGTAGTTAAAATATTTTGATCATTAGCTGAGTGTATATCAAAAGTTTTGCAGTTTTTTTTCCATCTCAAACTATCATGTTTATTAAAGTAATTTTGCTTCCAATCCCCAAGCCAATAAAGATACAATATCACTGATTTAAACCAGCAGTATTTTCCCAACAGTTACCAAAAATTTGGTCTGTTGAAGCTTCAAAAAACAAACCACCAACTTCTGCTTCTTTACACGCAGCAGTTGGCCTCCTAACCTGTGCAACCAGCGCTCAGAGGGCCCACACATCCTCAGTGCTGGTGCAGACAGGCCTGGGGCGCCCAGTGGAGCGGGAGACCCTGTTTTGTGTGGAGGTGAAGCATGCCCTGCAGGGAAAAGGCTGTTTGTTCTTCCTCCCCACAGGTGAGAGTATGAATAATTTTGCATTTTCTTGGTGAGATATGACTGACCCTGGCTGCAGGAACTGTCACTGAAACAAAGGCTGAGTTCTTTTGCTGAAATTATTTTTTTTTTTTTTTTTTTTTTTTCTTCTGACCAGTGAGAGGAAATCATTTCTATTCCAAGTATGCTTCTTATTGTAGTCTTGGGCACAATAAGAAAAAAAACTAATAAAATGTGAATGGCCTGTCCATTTCCCATCAGACACTGCCAGGGCCAGTGCAGGAAAAGCATGTGAGTGATTAATATCAGTGAGTGACTGAAATAGAAACTCTGAGCCAACAACCAAAGACTTAATTAAATGCTTCAGTAAGCATAACTTACAGAATGTAATTCATTTCAAATGCAGAGCTTGGTATTTCTCAGTGAAAATACTGACACACTGAACATACATTTACAGTATATAAGGAAATAGAAGCACCAATTACCAACTATGTTTGTTTTTAGTATCTTCCAAGTGTCTGTCTTGAATGAGTTTGATGCTGTTTGGTCCTTTTCCAGATTGAAGTTCCTTAAAATTACTGATGGCTAGAATTCTGGCTTGGGGTATTGATTTAATTTGATATCAATTCTGAATTATTAAAAGACAAAACAATAAGAACAGAGCGATGGTTATGAGACTAAAATTGAATTAATAACTTCTGGTCAACTACTCTTTTTTAACAATTACAATACTGTGCAGTGATGATTATACACTTAACAAAATGAAAATAAATTAGAAACCAAGTTATATTCGAGTACTTATTTCATGTGATATTGGACCATATAGATGAAAATAGATAACAAAATACAGTAAAAACAAAAATAGTAATGTCTTTTTGAGGGAGACAGTCAATATCTAGTATGGCCACCCTTTTCTTTGATTACAGCATTTGCTCTTTCAGGGATAGTTCTCAAATTTTTTTTTTTTTTTTAAATTTCCGCACTCACTAAACCATTGCATATGGTTTAATGTTCATTCCAAAGAGATTCTTTCAATGTTACAGGATCCATTACCTGGTATTTACACCTGTAAAAAATAAGTGATTTGGGTCTAAAACATAATGTTTTGCGGTAATCTGCAAAAATTACACAACATTAATATTTATTTTGCCCTTTTTATTAAACCCATCTTGTTCTCGCGAGAAAATTTTGAGATTTTGACTCGGCCGGAAGATAGAGGCATGGCTGGGCGGAGGGGGTGGTGCGAGGGAAGAGGGTGGGAGGAGGGAGGAGGGAGGAGTGGCTTGAAAGCACAGCCATAGCAGCGCGTGCATAGTAACACAACGTATGATCTCACCATGGCTGAATCTATCGACCATTCTGGGTGGCTTAGATGTGCTCCTGTCTGAGTTTGATGCACTGGCCCTTGTGTGAGATGTACTGGCCTAAAAACAGGAGGAATATAACTGTCACATTCAGGGGCGTAGCTAGGGATTTTGGGCCCCCAGAAAGAAAATTACACAGCCCCCCCCCCAGCCGGCCAGCCAAACAAGAAAAGTTTTTTTTTTTTTTTTTAACAAATATCTATGCATTTTTATGTATTTTTTTAACTCTTAATTTCCTTGTATTAAAAGTAATAGTTTATTTCCTTCACATTACTTCGTGTTTATTAACATATTCCCAAAGTAGGATATAATATCTACCATTTAAGCATCTAACCCCCACATTCGGACAATTCTTATAACACTGCATATATATTTCTTGACTTTACCACTTGTGGTTCTTTATGTACCTTACACCGTTGCACTTTATAAAATCACAATATACCAGGTTCTTTCAGGTTTGAACAAGATTCCAACTGCTGGGTTTTATTCATAGGTGAAAAAAGTACACAACTATTGTACTCAAGTAGAAGTACAGTTACTCTGGTTAAAATTAAATTAAGCAAAACTAAAAGTACTGGTCTATAAATCCATTCAAGTGAAAGTAAAAAGTATTCAACACACGCACACACTTAACAATTTTTTTTTTTTTTTTTGATAATCCGGCGAAATGCTATAGCATTCGTAAAGCAACACTGACATAGGAGGTTGCATTGGCTAAAGTTGTTTGGATGCACGTTGTTTTAATAACAAGGAGAGGCAAAGCTGTGCATTGCAATGCAGACATAACAATAACTGGCACCAATCTGGCACACTTGCATGAGCCATCACCTGAATAAATGCCAGGTATAGCCTATCGGAGACTGGCACGCAATCAGTGCACTTGCAAATGAGAGCCTGCAGTATCACCGATCGTGTGACATTATTTAACCATCCATCTACAACAAATATGATCAGACAGATACATCATTGAACACATACACAAAGCACACTCGCCAAACTGTGCAAACAGGCAATCTCTCAAATTCAACTGTAATCTAGGTGTCCATTGTGAGGATCTATGTACTTTTTATAACTGTGTAGTGGGAGCTATGGTTGAGGCTAGTAAACCATGCCTCACCCTCCATAGTAACATTAGACAAAAGATCATACCAGGGTGGAATAAACATGTGGCAGCCCATTACTCTGCAGCCAAGGAGGCCCATAGGGCATGGGTCCTCGCAGGGAGGCCGAGGGAGGGGCCTGTCCTTGACCATAGAAAGTTAACTAATACTAGGTATAAATATGCAGTACGATATGTCAGAAAATATGAACAGTTTATGAGAGCAGACTCTATGGCTGAAAAGCTCCTGGGTAATGATGTAACAGGCTTCTGGAAGGAGGTGAAAGCTCTAAATAGGAGTAATACATCTCTACCTAATAACATAGAAGGAGTCTCTGGAGCGGGTAACATTGCTGAGTTGTGGAGGCAACATTACTCTGTTTTATTTAATTGTATTAAAAGTGACCCATATGAAGTAGGTAATTGTGACGGTAATGACTCAGTTGGTATAACAGCCAGTGAGGTCTACCTAGTTATCTCTCAGCTAACAGACAACAAAGCTAGTGGCTCAGATCTCATCTCTGCTGAGCACCTTAACCATGCGGGCCCAAAGGTTGCAGTCCTCTTAGCCATATGCTTCACAGCCTTTATGTCATATGGCATTTTGCCAGAATCCATGCTGGATGTTACACTTGTCCCTGTAATCCAGAACAAAGCAAGCAAAGTGGGGAGTTTAGATAATTATCGCCCTATTGCATTAGCGAGTGTGTTATCCAAAGTACTGGAAAAAATTTTAATGGACAGATTAGATTCTTTTCTTTTTACTTCAGACAATCAGTTCGGCTTTAAGCCCAAGCAGAGTACAGATTTATGCATTTATGCTTTAAAAGAGATGGTTGAAACATACAGAAGAGCTAATTCTTCTGTTTTAGTGGGTTTCATTGATGCCTCTAAAGCCTTTGATAGGGTGAATCACCATAAGTTATTTGTCAAACTGAGCCAAAGGGGGGTCCCTGCTACCATTATTAGGATTCTGGTATTCTGGTATGCAAATCAGAGCATGAGAGTAAAATGGGGGGGGGGGGAGCGGTCTCTGCTCCTTTTGGTGTGGGGAACAGAGTTCGCCAGGGAGGAACTCTTTCTCCTGTCCTCTTTAACATTTATATGGACGATCTGTCTGCCCAACTTAAGGGATGTAACACTGGATGTACGTTTGGTAGCACTGTGGTCAACCATCTTATGTATGCTGACGACCTGGCTCTTGTTTCTCCCAGTAGTGCAGGGTTTCAGCAACTGCTGAATATTTGTTCTGATTATGGTGTTAAATTTGATGTAAATTATAATGCAAAAAAGAGTCTGGTGTTAATCTGTAGAGCTAAGGGGGACAAGGACCTCAGATTTCCTCTTTTCTATCTCTCAGAGCAAATTTTATCTGTCTGCTGTAAAGCGAAGTATTTGGGACACATAATAACCGATCGTCTACTGGGTGATGATGACATGTATAGACAGCGCCGTGTGCCGTATGCACAGGCTAACATGCTTGTTAGGAGATTTCACTGGTGCTCTGAAAATGTTAAATCCGCACTTTTTAGATCATTTTGTACACCCCTGTATACTGCCCCTTTGTGGGTGAAGTTTAGGAAAGAAAGTCATCATAAATTACGGGTTGCGTACAATGACTGTTTTAGGATTCTCATGAACAAGCCCAGGTGGAGTAGTGCCAGTGAACTACTCTGCACGGCCAGAACTCACACATTTGATGCTCTCCTGAGGAACTTGATGTACAAATTTATATGCCGTTTAAATGGGTCATTGAATTGTGTAATCCAGGTTTTAACTAATCCCAAGCTGAGCTCTGTCAGATACAGTTCTCAGTTTTGGATTTATTGGTATCAGTGCCTTGTGTAATGATTTTTTCTCTCTTTTTTTTTTGTCCCTGTGTTTTTTAAATGTTGTATGTGCTTTTTATGCACCCTCATTCTGCTCAATAAACTTGATTGATTGATTGATTGATTGAAAAAAGCACCACGGTGGATGCTGACAAGACAGCCTACTAGCAACAAGCCAAACATCACCACAGCAGGTGCTCTCTTGCTCTCTCACGCACAGATACACACACGCACGCAATCACCCCAACTTCTCCAACTCCAAGGCTAAGCTGCTTCACTGAGACCACAACCATTCACAAGGCCTACATAACCATGCAGTATGCCGAAGCCGAAAAGGACATACGCACAGTCGCACACACTCATCTATTCGTCCAGTCGCCCAGTTGCTTCACTGTCCAACCAGCCGGCAAGTCGCTTGTGCTAGCAGCTTTAGCAACTAACGATACCTCAGTACCTACTGCTTCAGAGAGAGCACTCGGCTTCAGGGTCACTGGGTGGGAGAGGAATCAGAGGATCCTCCGTCTTGGTAGCGAGAGTGGGCCCACTGTGTTAGCTGCCCCAGCATCGACTTTCGGTGCCTCTTCATCTCTGATTGCCACACTTTTGGATGTGAACCCAAAGCGTACGAGTGATACACTCTGGTTTAGTTTTCGCTTGCTCGCCATTTTTAGTACAACTTCTCAGCGTTATGTCTTTCTTCTGTTTGGCACGCATGGCTAATTTGCATACGTGCACAGGACTGGCTGGCTCCGCTTGGCAAAAAATAGAACATACTTGTGAATAAATGTTTTGAATTCTGTATAATGGACATGGTGAGCTTAAAAACATTTTAGTGACCATTAGTGACAATAAAATATTTTTATTTTTATTTCTTAAGACAAAATTTGAGACCCTTCAAATTTTGCTTTTGAGGCTTTCAGAGGGTCTCATGGGTTAATCGGGGGGTTCGGACCCCCCGTATTTCGCACACTGCTCCAGCCAACGAGCTATATAAACTAGAGGCGCTATGTTACGATTTCAATGTGCAAGTCTGGCCGGCATCTTGTGACGGGCGTCCATAACAGAAAGGTGCAGCAAAGTGGATTCATGCCTTCCAGAAATTTTGATTTCCACTGAGTGCCATACAGTCCTAACAAGCAAAAATACCGCAGTACCTTGAATCACTCCCGACTTAAGAGTTAGGCACGTCCGAAAACCCGTTGAAATCAGCAGCCGCTGTCAGTAGATGCGAATAGATGTTTACTTGTTCCTCATCCATCGTAATGTCAGTGTCCGGGTCTGCACCATGCAGCTTCTATCAAAAAAAAAATAGTCATAGATACGTGTCTGATCCAATTACAAACCAATTATTGTTTTTATTTTTTAATAGATAGGCCTACTTGTCAGATTCAATTACAAACCAGCGTTTTTTTCCTCTCTAAACTAATAAACTAGTTTCACGACTTGGCTGTGGTAACAATAAGACACTTGTTATCAAGGTTCCCGGCATTTGCGATGCTAATTTATCTTACTAGTTGACAAGTGTCCGTCCTTGATCGTACTGCTAGAGAAATAGACCCGGCCTGACAGAACGAGATCAGTCATAATATTACCGCACCCGACTACGAAGGGGTTTTAAGATGGCTTGGGTGTGTACCGCCGTATTTTCAAACATTCCCTATGGAAAAATATCAATCGCTCAGGGGTCCGTTTCCCGAAATCACAGATGCTCACTTACGTCGTAGGAACCATTGATAATGAATGGACCTACTATGTAAGCTGCTAACTTAATTAGCAACAACATTTTTGGTAAACGCAATGGGTGATAATAGACAGAAATGGCGCTTCAAGCTAACTCTTCTCTAGTTATCGGTCAGAAAAAGGCCGTAAATCAAAACGCTGCTGAATGATTATTATTGGTATTCACAGAAATATTAACCAGAGCGTATTTGTTTACGTGGGTTCAAGCGGCAGGCCCGCCCGTCATAAGGTGGCGGCCAGCTCTGCACACATTGGAACGACCAACGTAGCGCCTCTAGTTTACATATCTCATTGGCTCCAGCGACCTCCAGGCTTGACGAGGTGGAAGCCATAAAATTTAGGCAGCATCACACTTCCTGTTTAGTCACTTTTTTCCTCTCCTCTAGGCTTGCTCTCCCGCGCAGTGCAAGGGGTGGACTATACCATTTGTACATTTTAGAAGGGGGGAGCAGAGGCCCCTAGTATTTTATTTTACTCTATTTGAGACCAACTTTAATCTTTTGACCAATCCATTTAGTTGCTTTTGATTCAATAATGACATTTATTACTAAGAAAAAATTAAATTAATAAAAAAAATTACACTTTTCATTCCAGGCTTCTCAAGGGCCCCCCTCCCACTGTGGGCCCGGGTAATCAGTACCCTTTTTCCCCCCGTGCTACGCCCCTGGTCACATGCAACCTAACGTTAGTACATCTCAGTTCCATGATCATATAATCAAGAATAACACACTGCGTTTGGACAGCATAAAAAGACAACAATGTACAGCCATCCATCAACAATACGGGTGTAAATCATGAGCTTCATCACGATACGATTGTACATCGATTATTTTAGCCAGCGATTCAATCATTTTCGATACCTCAAAATTTGCCACGATACGATTCGATACTGGGGTCTGCACTCACAAATGCAAACAAAATATAATTTGACCATTTTATTCGTAAAACAGGTCTTCTTTGAAAGCTTTTGACAATAGTCATATGCAGTAAACATCTCACAAAGTGCAAACAAAAGCGCACTTGCAACAAAAGTGCAAAATCAATAGCCCAGACTGCATGTCCATAACACAAGTAAAATAAAGTCAAACAAAGTAAAGTGACATGGATGCAGAATGAGGTATGCCAACAGTGAATTTAGTAAGCTCTACAGCAAAACAAGTTTTTCAGTGGTTTTCTTTGAGAAATTTTTCTTTATGAAAACCAGCTAATCAACATGATCAGGAGACAGGACACTGCGCTCAGGATGGACAATGTCACCTGCAGTGCTAAAAACACGCTCGGAAGGTACGCTAGTCCCAGGAATGCAGAATATGTCTTGACAAGATCTGCCAAGAGAGGAAATTCTGTCTGATGAGTTTTCCACCAGTCTAAAGCCTCTCCACCTCGGTTCAAAGATGCAGTCTCTCTGCACTTCACAACTTCAGCCTGGGCTCGCTCTCTGGGGTTTTTTTTCATCTGGCTGGGGTCCAGAGTGCAGAAGGTGTCACCAAAAAGATCTTCCAGTGTCTTTGACTTCTTGGAAGCAGGAACATATTCTAGGGTGACGCAGAAAACAAGATTGATTATGCTAGACATAACCATTTTTGAGTCAAATGCACTTAAAACTATATATATATATATACACACACACCTTCTTCAGTGGTTTCAGCCTGGGACACATTAGGATCCATATTAGGAGTCTGAGATGTGGAGGGGGGTGTTTTCTCACCCTGTGCCACTCTGTCATCCTGTAGAGACACACACACACACACACACACACACACACACACACACACAGGGAATGGAGAGTAATTGGTAAAAGTAGGCTGTGTTTTCGTGCTTTTAAATACAGCCTAACTAAATAGACAAAATTATGATCTTACTTTCTAGTCCATCATCAGCTGTGTAGCCTCTTCGATGACACACTGGAAAGTTGCATCTCTCTCCTCTTCATTCAAAAAAGGCAGCTTTTAAAATCTGGGGTCTAAGGCAGAAGCTCTGTGTAGGACTTGCAGCACGTCCACATACCGCTGTCCAAGCTCCCTTGCTATCGTTTGTTTCATCTCGGTGATCAAAGAGCAGTCTTCCTCTGCAACTCGGAAATGATTCAACAATTTAGCTTGAAGAGGTGCAATAACAGACAGAGTTGGCTGCTGATGTGGGTGAACGACCTCAGTCTGGGCCCTTAGACTGAGGGGTCTCCACACCTGTAGTTTTCCGCCAAAGAATAGACGCAATCTCCAGAGTCTGATGCAAGTGGGTTTATTGTATCTTGCTCAAAGTGAAGTACAACATCCCGGGCTGGTATGCGCATACCACAAAGCATTCATATCCCATCAATCGCCCCACACCGACTGACCACTGATTGTCTGACCACTTAATTTATAGGGCCTTTGGACCTTCCCATAAGGTGGGGTAAAACATGACACTTTCTACCTCGTCATACAATTATCATCTTCTGATTGGTAATTGTCACATGGTAACACTCCACCCTTAGTAACAAGTTTGCCTTTACATCATGGTGTAAATTCATTTTTTGCCGCCAGGGATGCTCGAAGACCATGTTTGAGCCTCCCAAACCTAGGGGTTACCTGAGGGTCATCTTTGGGTGCCCAAGAAGACTGGATCTCTGGATTCATCCAGCATAAACTGGAGTGCGCCGGTTCTTATGAAGGGACTTCTCATTGGTTGATTACCAATATGGTCATTCCGGAAGATTAGCTCATCTTAGCCAGCCAGCTATAGGTTGCTATCTGATTCTTTTAACAGATTTATGAGTTTTTGTTTCATTCCCACTACTTTTTTATACAGCAGTATGCAGGCCACATGAGCCTGGCTCAGTTCTCTTTGGAGAGTGGTAATCATGTTTATTCTTTGACTTTAAAACGTTTACCCCCCACACTATACAGAAGTATTGTGGCACATTTATATGGCTCAAGATTAAGGGAACACTCATGACCTCAAGTCATTTAAACCTTAGGAATTCAATCAATTGATTTAGGAAGCCCAAGTGGTTGTGGATCAGTTTCACTTGTTTTGATGCAGGCAACACTGACAACAGGTGCAATGGAAAGGCAAGAAGAAGAGAAACACAAACAAACCAGTTACACATATAGTCTTGAGTTGCACTAATGCCCTTGTCACACCTTGAGGCATGAGACGGTAGTTATGGCCCGGTCAGGTTGCAATATATTTCCCACCACACTGCTCTTCCTCACACATGATGGTGGTGGCGGCTTTCAGTGAACCAAGTAGCTTGACAAATTCTTCAGCGGTACTGATGTCGTTTTCATTGAGAGTGTGCACATCACTTGCGTCTCTCCTGAGTTTTCTGTCTAGGAGTGAAGCACACAACGCAGCTTGTTGTTCCAGAAATCACTCCAACATGTCGAATGAACTATTCCAGCGGGTGATCGCGTCCTGTTTGAGCTTGTGTTCTGGAACTTCAAGTAACTTCTGCTTCTCTTTTAAAACTGCAGTAGCTACCGTGCTGCGATGGAAAAAAGTCACGACCTGTGTCACTCGCCCCAAGAGCCGTAATGCACCAGCACTTTTTAGGCCTTTCTGTGTCGCCAGGTTAATGGTGTGCACGAAGCATTTAATGTTCGAAGATAGATTTATCACTCGTCCGGCTATGGACATGTTGCTGGCGTTATCGGTCACAAGAGCAGGGTTTTTGTCTTGTATATTCCACTCCTCACATGCCTCTCTCAACACTGCGCCAATATTTACTCCTGTGTGTGTGTCGTTCAAAATACATGTTTGAAGAATGTAATTCTTCATTTGCCAGTCGGTGTTAATGAAATGGCAGGTCATTGTTACATAGGCTTACGTTGTGCATGATGTCCAACCATCAGTTGTAAGTGCGACTCGCCCTGCATCCATTAGCTCGTGTTTAATGTCATCCTGCACTTCTCTGTACAGCTTCGGTATACAACTTTCACTTAAGTGTCGTCGAGACGGTATTTTGTATTTCAGCTCCAGCGTGTGCAGTAGGTGACAAAAGCCTTCGTTTTCAACCACACTGTAGGGCCTCATGTCCTTACAAATAAAATACGTTATAGCAGATGTAATGTTCATTGCTCTTTTTGAAGTGTGGGCTAATGTCTGAAGGAAAAATGTGGTCAACGCCGGTGTAGGAGTCGACCTCGCGTTAGAACCACCATTTTCTATATCGTGTTGCCTTTTCAGATGACCTGACAAGTTAGTCGTATTGCAACTGTACTTAATCTCATATCTGCATTCTTTGCAAACGGCAACACTCTTGTTAATCTTTCCGCTAATATTTCTGAAACCAAAATCTTTCCACACCCATGATTTCAACCCAACGGGAGAGTGAAGTTCTTGCTACTCCATCGTTCAAGTTGTTTAGGCTAATGTGCTGGCCAGAATGCAAGCAAGGCTAATAGGCTGGCTGATTCAAGCACAGCATGCCGCCACCTACAGCGTAGGAGATGACGTGCAGTGAGGAATTATGCAGATAAAATGTTTGCACAGTTGCGAAAATAAACATGCATGCATTGATGTTTATGCTTCACATCGATTACACCGGATCGTTTTGTATTAAATCGATTAATCCAATCAGATTGATTGATTGTTACACCCCTAATCAACAAATTAACAGAATATGCAAGGTTAATGCTGGCCTAAATTAACTCAGCTAGCTAATGTTAGCTTTTTGCTAGCGGAAATTTAGCATATGTTTGAAGCATTATTTTGCCTGCTTAACGTCATCATGGCATAGCGTTTTTGACATCCTTAGGTTGTCTAGTTTCATATGATGTGTGTATCTTCACTGTAGCTGAAAGTGAGCCCGCTACAGCTATGGAAATACGGCATGTCATGCGAGTCCTCGGGCTATGAGGGAAACATTTACATATTGGGTATACTGCCAAGTTTCTTTTGAACTGCACCACACTCCATCCAATAGCTTATGGTAATGAAATGATAACATTGAAGTTGGGAGAACAAAGTTGTCAGGTAATGCGAAAGTTGACATTTACAGACAATATTAAAGTGGCGGGTTCTGTAGTGTTGGAACAATACCTTTCTGGAGGTGCAGGTTTTTAGCTGAGCCAGCTTTGTACTGGCCTAAGTTGGAGGAATAGGTTTGTGGCACGGGCTGCAGGAACATTATCAGCAAAAATAAATGCAATCCACTTGTTCCTCTGCGATTCATCGCTCGATGGGATGTTAAAAACGTTTTTATGTGGATTCTGGCAGCCAACTACAGAGCATTCGTGTGCACCAGAACCTTTAGCTCTTGTCTCCGATATTTGTCTTGGGCTTGTTTGCGGGAAAAATTGGGCACGGTTTGCTACTCCCAAGCCACACCTCGACGACTCCAACTCTGCTCTGTACACGTCATCAGGGTGCCCAAACTGAAATCTCCAATTTTCATGCCTCCAGAGTAGAAAGCCTCCGGATGAGGAAAAAAGGGAGGAAGGAAGCTGCTTTGACTCCAAAACTTTTCAGATTTTGTCAGAGTGAGGGATGACTAATGTATACATGCAATAACTGGGAAAAATGTGTTTTCCTGGTAATGGATCCTTTAAGGACAGATCTGCTTGATCGGATTAAGGTCTGGACTTCAAGCATGCCAAGTCATAACTTTTATGTCACCAGATGATTCTTTATACCAGAGATAATTCTTCCGCAAGTATGCAGTTCATTATCTTGTTGAAAATAAAATCCCCAAACAATCAGTCTCTTTCCAGATGGCAATGCATGCTTCACAAGGATGCTGCGATTGTTCTTTTGATGCATGATTCCGTTGATTTTTATGAGATCACTGGCTCCCTTCCAGCAGACTGAACCCCAGACTATAACATTACCACCTCCATGTTAAACAGTCTTTTTTAAAATGTTCTCCAACTTCCACAGCAAACATACGTTCTGCGTTTGGATGAGAAATTTTTGAATTTTCATTCATCAGTCCAAATGACTTGTTCCCAATCCATTGGAGTCCAATCCTATGATTTCTTCGCAAACTCAAATTTTTTTTAATGTTGCCAGCTCTTGGCAGCAACATGACCAATCTGACCATTTCCACACACTGGCCTGGAAATAATTGATCTTGATACTTTAATCTCTTCACCTCTGGCACTATTAATATCATCACGGAGTTGTCGTGTTGTCAACCACTGAGTTTTTTCACTTGTCATCCACAGACAATGCACATCTGATTTGAGTTTCACAGAGACAGGGAAAATGGCTTAAATGAAACAAGACACGTGTAGCATTTAGAACTCCATTGTATTTCAGTTTCTTTTCATAATTTTAGTACAGAGTGAGGGCCACAAACACATAAAATCTTTATGAGAAGTCAGCAATGAAATGATAAAAAAAATACATACTGAGAATAGGAAAATGGCTTAGAATTGAAACAATACATTTCTGGGATGATAAACTTCTTGACCACAAGTGTACTTCATCTGAGAGTGATATTCAAAATTTTCTAATGTTTCTGAGCCAAATAATATAGCTCTCCAAGTGGCTCCCCATGCTGTCAGAGCCCTCAAAATTGAACACTGTCAAATTATAATCATTTGTTTAACACAAAACGTTCAACTCAAGAAGGTCAATATAAATTAATCATTTTCTAGTGGAATTTAGCTTGAGTTTATCAATATAGGCACAGATGGACATCAATGGTCACCAGTAACCTCTCCAAACCAAAAACTTGCCTTTTCTCTATGATAAAGTTAAGTGTTTTGTCCATTTTTCATCAGAGCTTCATCAGCCAGCAACATACTTATTATAGGAATTGCTTATTTTACAGTCAGAATGTTCACCTTGCAAGGGAAAGCTCACAGTTCCCACTTCCAAGTACGCAAGCTTCTATAAACGGTTTCCACACCCTATAAGAAGCAAGTATCACTACTAATATTTGAGTGATGTGTCTGTCTCCCTCTGTCAGCAGCGAATAGCGCACAACATACGTCAGTCATCATACATCATTACGTTACTGTGAGATGAACGCTGGCCTTCTCATTTCTCTTTGCTTCACACAGGCTCCATTCAGCCTCGCTTCGTTTCACACAGCCGGACCCCAAGTTTGCAGTGCTGGCTTCAGTCAGGCTGGAGCGAACTCAAAAGCCAAGGTGATCTTTCGCTACAAATCCGAGCACATTATGAGATTAACTATGAACACCTCGGCTAATTTCACCGCATTCGGTATCATAGAAGTTAAGCCAAGCTGATCTTTCGCAACAAATCCGAGCACGCATTCGCTAGTAACTCACTAACGTAGTAATACTATACATGAAATATACCTTGTTTTTATAAAACAGACATTCCACTATCAGGAAAAAGCAGGCAATATGCTACCCTAGATTGAACAGAATCACTGCAACGAATGTAGGAGGGGGTCTACTGAAGTGCTTGAGCTGTTTGTATTCTAAACAAGCGAATACCGAGGCATTCTATTTCATTGAATGCGGTGCAAATTCTAAAACAATTCACCACATTGAGCAAAATGCCATTACATACAGTATTTTCAGCAAAGGCTAATGGTTGCTCTTATTAACCAATGTGGAAAACTAGCTTTGTGACCAAGGTGGTAAACCGAAAATGAGAAATGAAGTAATATATTGCCTCACCATACAACAACAGTTGTACTTACAAAGCATGAAGAAAAGCTCTCCATCATAGAATTTCTCATCCAGAGAATCAATGCTATCAGCCCTCCAGTCCGGTTCTGCTTGAAATGACAACCCTTATCCATGTCCATTTTGTAAATGTAACCTGAGCACTTCAAGGTTGGTTTTGGAAGTCTTTTTTTCCATGAAATAACATAATTTTCAGCTGCGCAAACTTGAGAGAATACGACCTAACTTTCTGTTATGCAAGGGTTTAAATACTTTTCTGAGGGTATCAGCAGAAAGAGTCCTGGAGCACACAGTCATAATATGCGATTTACTGTGGTGCAGGTGACTGTCGTTTCGACACAAAGTATTCTTCAGAGACTCTTTTCTTTGATATTTAATTATATATCCCCTTTTTTCTGTAAGGCACTGGTTTTCGGCTAAAGCTTGTCAGCTGAGGCGTGGATTTTTGCTTGACTTTTCTGAGGGTCCAATCAATGTCTTTCAAGTACTGTGGAAAGTTTAAACTGTCTGGAATTGGATTTAAAAAATGTGGCCAGAGCAAGCTTTAAAGGGAATGGATTTTCTGTGAAAGATTGTATGAGGATTTTCATTCTACATTATTACAAGCACCGCTTCCTCGTAAATATTCAATAACCTATTTTGACTGTACGACCTATTGATAGTATAGTGTAACTGCATGCATAAATAGAGCAGCTAAATGTCTGCAGGCATTTACATCTGCTCAAGGGGGTTAACGTCTTCAGAACCAGCATCGTCTCAGGCTGCAATGCAGCTAGAAACAATCTCAGAGAGCTCCTTCCTTCGTGCTATCATGTTTAACACCGTGACCCTGCTCAAAGTTCATGTCACCGTTTATACTCGAACAACTGACCATCAGAGGTAATTTTGCAAAATAATGTTGCCTCAAACCAGTTGAAACTAATTTTTTTGTCATCAATAATCATGAAATTAGCCCTCAAACATGCATTTATGCTATACAAGAGTCAAATAAAAAAAAAATTGTGACAACTGCTATTAAAAAATGATGTTTTCAGTGTTTTTGTGTATTTCTCATATTTTTACCTCAATATTCTTATGGGAATGAATATTTTTTGTTCTCATTGCCTATAACTGGATTTTCAATTCATTTTCTCAAAAAATTATGCAGAAGTAATATATTTGGACCCCTTTTAGACAAAAATATTGGTGTATAATCATCACTGCACACTTCTGTATTTTGATTTCGTAGAAACAAATGACATCGAGAGAATATACATGAAAACAAAATGTTCCACCTTCCCAGCCTCCACCCACTCCACCATCCTCAAACAATCCCTGTAAACATCTGGGAGAAATACATTATTATATACCAACAAATACACATATAAAGTATATATACAAAAATGTATAAATATTCGACATACATTAATACATACTAAAAATGAATAAAAATAAATACACCAATAGTAATAGCAATAATAGCAATAATTATAACAGTGGAGTCAACAGTGGCTAATCAATGCTTTAACTTTCTGGAAAGCAGCACTACACCTATCCAAATTCCTTCTGCTAAGCCTACAGTGGGCTCCAAAATTACTGGCACCCCTGACTGGCAATGCGCAAATAATACTTTAAAAGTTTCTACAAAATATATTTAAACAGAAACTCTGCATTACATTGTGAGAAATACGATACAATATTAATGTTCCAATGGCCATGACACACTAAGGAAATTTGCAGAAATTTGCCCCAGGGTATGGCCAACATTCAATGAAAAAATCAGGATGTGTCGACATCGGTAACATCATTCGAATACTTGCATCAACCGACTGTTGTAAACCCTAAAATGGGGTGTGTTGATATGAAATGGATTGTGTGAGTATGGCTCTCACTTCATTCTTCTACTTTAAGTTTTTTCAGTAATATAGTTATTAACTATGACCCTAATGATGTTTTTGCTTAAAATTATTGCCAATTCTTACACTTCAAACATCCATTGGTAAAGACACTGAAGGGTTACTTCAGCTGTATGAATAATGGCTATGCTTTTTCATTGCAAATGACCAATTGTGGATCTTTCTGCTGAGCAATGACTACAAACAAAAGTTATTTCTGATCAGTTGCTAGCAATGTTTCTATGCTTTTCCAAGATTTATTTGGGATTTTTTCCTACCTGTGTTTTTACCCCATGCTATCATTAATGAGATCAAAGTTAGAACACCCAGGGGGGTTTGAGGTTTTTTGGGGGGATCAGCGGAGATGAGTAAGGGGGTGCTAAAAATGATGAGGGGTTTCAGACAGATACCAAACAGTAAATTGGCCCGCAGACTGAAGTTCGAGAGGAAAATAATGCTAAACAATCAATGATTTTTTTCAGTATTTATGCAGAATAAATAGCAATGTGCTTGCACATATCAAGTTTCTGAGGAAACATTATTGACCACTGAGCTGGGACTTTAGGTCTGAATGAGCGATTGTGAGGATCACTGCTTTGGCTCTTTTTACGCCAGCAAAAAAAGAAAAGAAATCCAAAAAAAACCCCAGAAAGCAGCACTAGTTAACCTTTAAAGATGGTTATCTGGGTTCATTTTTGAAGTGACCTCACAATGAGTTAAATACTTCTATTTGCTACCAATCGATGTCTCCTTTCCAGATAAACTGCATGCCTATTTTAGCAGCTAAATAACAGTCCATGGCTCGACAGCTGGTGGTTTTTAATTTTGTTTTTGTATTGACTTTGCCCCATTGTTCCAAACACCCACACTTTTATTCTCACAAGTCCTACGTTTTTAGAGTTTATATTAATGCAGTATACTTCAGCCATGCTGGTTCTAAAGCCAAATATTTACCTTTCTGTAAATGTTGAGAAGTCTCTAGGTATTTGCACGTTGAGAAAATTTTTTTAGGGCTGTAATTCCTTTATTGCCAAGCTGTGGATATGGATATATATTTGAGACAAAAATCATTTAAACAAGTTTAAAAATAAATTGTATTTAAATAAGAATGCGTAGGTTTCCATTATTTCGGTAAAAATATGCATTCTTATTTCTATATTAGAATTTCCCTTTTCCAACACCTTCATCAGGAAATGCATCCGAGTTAAATACTGTTACCAAGAGATGGGACAGCAAGGCATGTTGCCAGACTTCACCCTCTGACTTGCTCATCTGGGGTGAAACACATCACAAAAGAGAAAGTGTCATAGCAAATAAGAAAGTCTCAAGTAAATAATTTCTATTCAACACATGAATGGCTTATTTCGGTATGTAGTTACTGTACATACAGTTGGGGGGGGGGGGGCGGGCGGGTGTGTACTCTAGATGGAGTAAATTTTCCCATCAAATTTTCAGTAAATAAAAAGACAACCAATTTTTTTTCAAATTCACTTGCTACAGCATTATTTGACGTGTTCCTTATTGAGGAATTATGTCTATCATTCTAAATTAATCATCTTCCTTGAAAACATAGTTTGTCATTGAACATACACAATCATCAAATCTGACAGGTTTGACCTCTCCTGTCACTTCCACCTCTCTTTTTTGCCTTGGTATGATTGATAACACACAGCATTCAAGTTGATTCTCATGCGTCCTGTACAGATTGACTGAACTCAGAAAGACCTGGATGCTGACAGAAATTAATAATAAATCATCTTCATTAAGTTCATTTGGCAGCCAATGAAATCACAATCCAGAAAGCAGTATCCCAAAACCAGGGAGAAATTAAAACCATGAGGTAACAGTGAAGGTACAACAACATAATGCAGCAAAGAAGTCAAGAGCTGGCAGGTGAAAAAGTCAAAACCTGGAGGTAATGTTACAGACAGGATCCAAAATCGCACACAGGAAATACAAGCAAAGCCGAAGACCGGGCAGGCAGGCAACAGGAAAACTGCCTTGTTTAGGATCAAGTGGAACATGCTGAAACTTGCACCTACCAGAAGTTTGCAACAAAAGGGGCGTTCACATACGTGAATTTTATGAAATTTGGATTGCGAATAAAAAAATCAATCTTTTTTATGGTCATTCGCACACAGGGAAAATTCTCACTTGACAGTAAGCAAATCACTATCAACATCTGAACTTCACATGCCCGAAACTTGACCTAAGACTGGCCCCAGCGTCATCAGCGCTAATTATTATCGATCAGACACAGGACAAATTATTGCTATATGTTCTTGTTACAAGGGTGGAAAAGTGGAGATCATGTTCTGTAGGAGGCAGACTTGGTCTTTGTTGCTTATTTTAAACATATAAAGAAATTGATGTTTATTAGTATTACAGCTCCGCTATTTAACTTTTATGTGCTTTGTGGCTACGTTCATGGTGGGGAGAGAATGAAAAGTTTATATAATGTGTGTATGATTTTCTGTTGCTTTAGGGATTAAGTTTGGCAATCAAGCTCCTATCATTATAGGTTCAACCTATAAATAAACATAACAGTCAATAATGGCTGGTAGCCAGGCAAAACACTTTCTTGCTAATCTGCGGCCATTTCCTCTCATTTCAATTTAAATTTTAACTGTAGTCGATGAAGGTTAAAATGTTTAAACAGCCCAAAACAGATGGAGAATAGCCTGTCAACCTTGCATCAATACCAACCTTTGGATTAAAGTTGACTGCTCATAACATTGAAATCAGCTTCTGAACCATGATTTCAGCTACAATAAACGTTGATTTGTATTTGACCGCGAAATGATCTGTCCATAGACCACGCAATCATCGATTCATCATTTACCCATTATTTATTTATTGTTGAGCAGTATCCGCATGTCCTGCACATTGCTTCTGCCACTCGAGAACGTAAGGTAAATTAAGCTAAGCTGTCATCATTATTCAAGATATGCTGAAGCATGTTAAAGAGAATATTGTTAATATAATAGCGAACTGAATCAGTCATTTTGTACCAATTGAAAACCGCTCTCTGACTTTCCGTACAGCGTGAAATTGCAGAAAATGTATGTCCTGACTGGTGAGATAGTAGCCAGCCCCGGCTATAGCTGTTGAGGCAAGGTGATGTTATCCCTGTGTAAATGCTGCTTGGACAGTTGATGAATGTGCAGATTCATGTGACTTGTCAAAACAAAGTCCTTCACGTTGATTCATGAGTGAATCTCCAAGTGCTTGTCCGCTGTTCTGCTCAATCTTGCAGTTCTAAGGACCTAGGGCCCTATCTTACGCCAGAGTCCCTAAACCCGTTATTTGGGGATTTAGCATTGCATAAGAGGCGTTCCCCCACAAAAGTTGCTATCTTGCACACCTGCCTATATCCCTAAAACACCTGCGCTACCCAATATATTATGCATAGGCGTGGTTTCAGCGTAACGCCAGTTAAACCAATCAGTGTGCCAGATGCCATTGCCTTTAAGAGCAGGCTGCACTATCCCAAATCCTCAAACCGAAACCCGTGATTGAGAGAGGAAGGTCGGCACGTTTCTCTGAAGACAAAGTTAAATTGCTCGTGCATGAGGTCAAATCCAGACAGGGGAGGATAAAAATCCCATTTTAATAAACACTCTCAGCCAAATAAATGCCTACATTGACTGCAAAATTTACACTTTTTTCTTTATAAAGCGACTTTGAGTATTTAATAAAACGCTATATGAATTACATGTATTATTACATTATTAGTAGCCTACTGACTGCACAAATTACTAACCAGGCAGGCTGCAGATGACATGATTAGCAGTGTCGCAGCTCCGCTGCCAGCTGGTCCCTCATTGCCCCTGCTACTGCTGGCACTATATCAGCATTTGGAGTCGGCACCTGCACTTCAGCTTGCCGCCTTCTATAGTCTGGTAATAATCTATCCTCGAACTCCAGCATCATTCGATGGCGTAGGGCAATGTTGTGCAGCACACAACATGCCACAAAGAAAGATGCTACTTTCTGAGGACCATACTGTAAGACCCCACCTGACCTGTCCAAGCAGCGAAACTGCATTTTGAGCACGCCAAATGTTCGCTCAATGACAACTCGTGCGCGTGAGTGTTTTTATTGAAAGCGAACTCACACACACTTGTTGGCTTAATGTATGGCACCATGCACCACGTCTTAATGGATAGCAATTGTCACCCAACAGCCACCCATCCAGAGGGGGGTCCCTCTGGAAGACTGCAGGAATGACCGACTGTTCCATTATAAAAGCGTCGTGGCTACCTCCAGGATGATTTGCGTATACATTCCAGATGTAACCCCATGCATCGCAAATCACCTGGATGTTGATGGAATGGGTTCCCTTTCGATTCACATAGGCGCCACTGTTCAGAGCCGGAACCCGAATCAGAACGTGTGTGCAGTCGACGGCACCCAGAACCCTAGGGAACCCATATCTTGCCAAAAAATCCGCTTTACCCTGCGTTGTCTCTCGGGTGTCACAGGGATGCCAGTGATGTACCTACAGGCATGTCGGACTATGCTGGCAGTGACTGCAGTTATAGCCGTGCTTACGGCAGATTGGGTCATGCCTCCAATTGAGCTGAGTGGGTGTTGGAATGACCCACTAGCATAGAAAAATAGTGCCACAGTAACCCTAACAGCAACAGCCAAGGCATACGGACAGCTGGCAGCGGTGTCTACATCATCAGCAACCAGGTGACATAATTCCGTCACTGCCTGACGGGAGAGGCGCAGTTTTGTCACATTCTCATTCTGTGGGAAATAATACTTGTATTATTATAATTTTAGAATATTATATATAATATATATCATTAATATATATTATATATAATAATTATATATTATTAGAAAAGCGGAAAAAATGATTGATACAAAATACAAACATTATAGACTTTCCTGAAAGGCCCAGGTAGGTGGTGCGCTGGCAGTACACGCGTTCTGGGCGTCTTCTATTATTTAACTGGCGATCAAGGTGATTTAGTACTATCTCTGCCATTTTCTCAGGGGTTCAACTGAGGCTAAAGCAAGGTGGCTTTTTATCGGCGAGTTAATTCGGGAAGTGGAGCCGCATGTGCACGTCCACATGTGTCCAAGCGGATGCGCATTGAAGCCGCCTGGGCGCGCTCTTGTAAAAGCCCAAATGGGTAGCGGGTGGTTTGAGGACCCGCTATACGCTTTCCCTTACGTGTGTGGTCAAGATAGCAATTGTAGGGAAAGCGTATAAACACGCCCAGGGGCACACCTCCAGGCGCAAATAAGGGAGTCGGCATAATGTATAGCGGGTAGTGTGGCCGCAAGCTACCGTTTAGGGATAGTGGAAGTTGCTGAATGCGTAATTCACGGGTAGCAGGTAGTGGCAACGGGTAGGGCAGTGTGAAAGATAGAGCCCCTAGTCCCTTGCACGCTTTCAAATGACACAACCAGGAGTATAAGATTCTATTTATGATATAACTGAATCGCGTAATTTAATAGGAAAACTTAAGTTCCCTTAACACCGTAATGGTAGCTAATTTCTATTATGTCAGCACTGAGCTAACTATCACTGATACTCCGTAAGTCACGTGAGTCACAGACATCCACGGTTGAACGAGCCATGGTTTTTAAAGTCACAGTCAACTGAGCAAACAGTAAGTCAAGTAAGGTGAGGAAGGAGGGGTGGACAGAAGATGAAAACTAAAAGAAAAGCATATGCAACGGACAAACTGAAAACTTAACAAATGAATACTTTCATCACAAAACTATGAAAGCCTTTTACCACCAACAGGGGAAAAAAAAAATTTTTTTTAACCTCAAAATATTTTCCTGTCAATCTGCCAGCAAGATTTTTTTTTTTTTACAATGAATTTTACGCTATGATCCTACCAACAATCTTATTAACGTCAAGTTAGGATGTTACATTCTTGTGAACCTCACTTTGCGCTGAACTCATTCCATTAGCACCTACCCACTAAACATTGGACGTCGTATGGACGTGCAGATCATGTCTATATTGCGTCCGTTGGTCCAAGACCAATTATGGACGCGTACACAACGTACAACCTAGGTCCGCTATTTGGACGTCTAATCATGACCCCACTTGGACGTCAATATGCAGTTCAACATTCGGACGTCGGGCTAGGTCACTTTCTTCGACGTCATATGGATGTCTAAGAAAGGTGCAGGAAATTGACATGATAATGAATATAATATTTTTTTTAATTTATGACAAATGTCAACAAAATGTTATCAACATGATTAATGAATATGAACAGACACTGTAAAAAAAAAATAGTAGCCTAAGTTTAGATCGCTAGGAAATTCGTTGCCTTAAGCCAGACACAACTTTCTCTTCAAGGTTACTGTTTACAAGTAATGATTACTTACGAGGAAGTTACTTCCTTGGTTTACTTCATACAGTCTAATAAAAATTACCTGAAACAAAGTTGTATTTACAACTCAGGTTACTCTGAGTTAAAGGGAACTTTATGTCTGTAGTTAAATTTACTTGAAGAATGTACAGTACACATGAATTATAATTTCTGAGTACTGATAACAGCAACAGAGAGAGACTAATACTGTGAATCACAAAGGGAGGAGAGAGAGAGAGCATTTCCAAAATGACATACTACTACTAACAGGACACGACTATGTAGTATGCAAAACTAAAAGGAATCCCCAGTACATCATGTCATGCTACTATATCCCAAGGTGTAATGCAAGATGTACACTATACTAGGCTAGCATGGAGGGTAGCGCGCAATTTCAGAAACAGACTTTGTGAGAGTCAATGATGATACCACTTCAAATGATGATGAGGATCATGCATGGATCACAGTACACAGCATTTGCATGCAGAGGCTGGCTATCTTCAGGGACTGCAGTCAATATCCCGCTTGATCTGCATGAGGCCGGGGACATCTGAATTCTTGAAATGAAAAACAGGTTGACTCTTGCTAAGTGCATTAGTCTCATTTTCAAGGTACACTAAGATATAAATGCATTATGGATGGCTTAAATATCATTGTGCAAGTCACCTATGAGAAGGCAATTATAAAGATAATTTTGCAGATGTTCTCCCAAAATAAGTGTGTAATTATACTTACCACACAAGACTTGCTGGCGTAATCTTCAAAATTTTCAAGAGATCGCATGTTGAACGACACATTTGCTCATTTTGATTCCGCGGCGAGTCTCCCCCTGGAGCCGTTTGCCTCTGTTAGGTAGCGTCACGAGCAAACGTACCGTTCAACATACGAACTCTTGAAATGCTTCTTAAATTTTGCATATTGAACGCACTTGGGCAACAACAATAGTCAACATTGGTATGTTTATTCGTTTATTTTCAACACAGCACAACTAGTAGAAATTTGGGAGCGACTGAAGAATACGGCCTGCATAGCATAACTATAACGATAACTTTACAGTTTCATAATGATTCAAGAAATATAACAAGCTAACCTATAGGAAGCTTCATTGTAACCTAGCAGGCTGACCCTTACCTTAGCTAACAATAATAAACGACAGTCACAACACTAGTTAGCCAGCTGGGTAACGAAACCTTAGATTTGCGGTGCAGGACGTATTCTTCAGTCACTCAGAAATGTGCTGAATTTCATTGAGTTGGTAATCTAGCTATATACATTGGTATGCCAGCTATAACATTATAGAGTTCGATATCACCTTAGCTTGCTAGCTAGGTAGCCAACTAGCTCACTAGCGAGTATGACAGTGGACAGTATAACATGATAATTGGTGATTTGTTGAATAGGGTTCCATTTGGTTCCAGTTGTACATTCAGAGTTATGAGGGTCTTTGATATGAAAGTTTGAGAACCACTGGTCTTCTCAATGTGGAAGCTAAATGAAAATGTTAAGAACTTCAAGTAACATGCATATGCTGTCCTTTCCAGGTCATGTCCGCGAGGGCTGTTTGGAGGGAGGATGAACTAGAGGAGGAGGAGGGTGTAGTTCCTGACAATTGGATTGACAGGAACAAGAGAACCATTAGATAGCCACGTAATATGAGCACCACAATCACAGAAAGCGCTCTAAAGGACAAAATTAACCCCCAGGACAACTGGATGACATTCCCATTAATCAAGATAAAAATGACTTCAGGCAAGTCTTGTTTTGTTGTATAGAAAATTAGATATACATATCCAAGTCAAAATATTGCTGAAGAAATGTTTTTTAAAGTTGAATAGTCCAACTTCTAGACAAGCGCCGTGAATGCGACAACTACAACCTGACCAGTCAGGTGGAGGAGGATGATGATGAGGAGGTGGTGGTTAGATCGACAAGGAACCGCCCTAAAAATTGAACTCCGGAGGGTTTTGTAAGAAATGCTATGTTACTTATTCTCAAGTTATTAATACAACCCCAATTCCGAAATGGGGACGAAGTGTAAATTGTGAATAAAATCTAAATGCAATGAATTTCAGATCACATGAGCCAATCTGTTATTTACAATAGAACATAGATAACATTTCAAATGTTGAAACGGAGACATTTTACATTTATTTTCCACAAAATGACCTTATTTCAAATTTTCTGGCTGCAACAGGTCTCAAATAAGTTGGGACACAGGCAAAAAAGGGCTGAAAAAGCAATTAATATATATGAGAATCAGCTGAAAGAACATTTAGCAAGTAATTAAGTTAACTCGCATCAGGTGTGTAACATTATTGGCTATAAAAGGGATGTCTTAGAGAGGCTGAGTCTCTCAGAAGTAAAGATGGCCAGAGGCTCTCCAACCTGTGAAGGCTTGCATAAAAAAAAATTGTTGAATACTTTAAAAACAATGTTCTTCAACACCAAATTGTAAAGGCTTTGAAGGTCTCATCATCGACAGTGCATAACATCATCAAAAGATTCAGAGAAATTGGAAAAATCTCTGTGCGTAAGGGACAAGGCCGAAGACCTTTCCTTGGGGCCCTCAGACGCCACTGCATCACTCACCGGCATGATTCTGTCATTGACATTACTAAATGGGCCCAGGAATACTTCAAGAAACCACTGGCTGTAAACACAGTCCCCTGTACCATCCACAGATGCCACCTAAAACTCGATCATGCAAAAAGGAAGCCATTTTGAGCATGATCCAGAAGCGCCGCCGTGTTCTGTGGGCCAAGGCTCATTTAAAATGAACTGTAGCAAAGTGGCAAAGTGTCCTGTGGTCAGATGAGTCCAAATTTGACATTCTCGTTGGAAATCATGGGTGTTGTGTCCTCTGGGCTAAAGAGGAGAAAGACCACCCCTCCTGTTATCAGCGTTCAGTTCAAAAGCCAGCATCTCTGATGGTATGGGGATGCATTAGTGCATATGGTGTGGGACACTTGCATGTTTTAAAAAGCACCATGAATGCTTAAAGGTATATAAAGGTTTTAGAGCAACATTTGCTCCCCTCCAGATGACACCTATTCCAGGGAAGGCCTTGTGTTTTTCAGCAGGACAATGCAAAACCACATACTGCAGCTATTACAACAGCATGGCTTCGTAGTAGTAGAGTCCGTGTGCTGAACTGGCCTGCCTGCAGTCCTGATCTTTCACCGATTGAGAACATTTGGCGCATAATGAAATGAAAAGTCCGTCAAAGGAGACCCAAAACTCTCCAGCAGCTGGAAGCCTGTATTAAACTAGAGGGATAAAATTCCAATGGCTAAACTCAAGAAACTTGTCTCCTCAATGCCCAGACGCCTGCACTCTGTGTTAAAAAGAAGAGGGGATGCTACGCCATGGTAAACAGGCCCCTGTCCCAACTTTTTTGAGACCTGTAGCAGCCATCAAATTTGAAATGAGCTCATTTTGTGGATAACATTGTAAAATTTCTCAATTTCAACATTTGCTATGTTATCTCTGTTCTATTGTGAATAAAATACTGGCTGGTGTGATTTGAAAGTCATTGCGTTTTGATTTTATTCACAATTTACACTTCGTCCCAACTATTTCAGAATTAGGGTTGTACATTTGTAATACAAAATGGACACACATTGGGCCGAAAATTTTAGACATCAATGTTTCTAAATACTTTTTCAGAATTGACAGATTCAGATGAGGAGGAGAGTGTCAGCGGTAATGTTTTCTATAATGAGTTTATAATTCCAGTAGTGTTGTAGTACTCAAGACCGGTCTTGGTCTCGAGACCACTTTTACATGGTCTTGGTCTCGACACTCTCTGGTCTTGGTCTTGTCTTGGTCTCGGACATCACAGTCTCGAGGGGATTTCAAAATCCAGGCAAGCAGCTGGTCCTGGTACAGCCTCATTATTACTACGCAGCCTTTTTTAAATGCAGCCAATAAGAGGCATCTATTTTAAAAACATATTACAATGTATATTTTTCCCTGCCTGTGCGGTCTCCCGTCCCGTCTGCGACATTTTTTTCCGTACCGTTAATGCATCGCTACGCTGGAATTCTGGTCCCCCCACTTCACTTTCGTCCCATAATCGCGTCAATTTGCGTCTTGATCATGCCGACAAAATAAAGCTACAGTGTACTGTCGCAAGCGAGCTGGTTGGCTATGTAGCTAGCAAACTAAAGTGATATCTAACTGTATAATGTTATAGCTAGTGCGCCAATGTATTTAGCTACACAGCCAACTAGCTAGCAAGCTAAAAAGGCTTCAGTTCGCTTACGATGGAATACTCGCGAGCGAGCTATTTGTCTTTTCTAGTTATCAAGATGAAGTGACATCGAAATGTATAATGTTAGTTTAGCTTGCATGCCAATATATTTAACATCCCAACTTTCCTCATATCAGGAGGGCATTCACAGTAACTGTCACTGGGAATCATTATTATCTCTTCAATGATGAAAATCTGCAGTGCTCAGCTTTATTCACATTGGATATCAGGAGCAATGTGAACTATGGAAGTGTTTTCTTTTTGGGGGACGTTTTTTCCCTCTTGGTCCTAGAAATTGTGATGTGTTGACCGTTCAGAAAAAAATTGCAGCCTGCGAAAAGGACACCATCAGCACTTGTCAAACATAAAAAGGCTGAAACCGGTTATTATCATTTTATACAGTTCGATATCACTTTAGCTAGGTAGCCAACTAGCTCGCTAGCGGGTATGACAGAGCACACAAACTGTAGCCTTATTTTGTCGACGTAATTATTTCTTAGAATACTTCGGTCATTGAAATTTAACTGTCGCCTTTTTAGCTGGCTAGCCAGTTGGCTATGTCGCCAAACACATTGGCGCGCTAGCTATAACATTATACAGTTAGATATCACTTTAGTTTGCTAGCTACATAGCCAACCAGCTCCCTAGCGAGTAAGATAGTAGCAAACTGTAGCCTTATTTTGTCGGCGTAATCAGGACACAAATTGACACGATTATGGGACGAAAGTGAAGTGGGGGTACCAGAATTCCAGAGTAGCGACGCATTAGCGGTACGGAAAAAAATATCGCGTCCCGTCTCTCTGTCTGGTCTCACAACATATGCGCAACGAATTAGTCCAGTGAATTGTAAAAATGTCAGCTAATTCAGAATCTTCAGGGCTCTCAAGTCTCACGCATTGAGCGTGAGAGACACACATTTTAATAAGTTCACACGCTCACACACCACACATGACATTTCTCACGCTGAGAAGTGATAAAACTCGCCACACATTAGTAACATAAACTGTATATAAAAGAGATTAGTAATCTATGAATGGATGAGGCGAAGGCAGATGGCTCTCCTTGAATCAGCAACCTATCAGCCAATCAGAAAATAGTATTTCTTGTTGCCAGGTGAAATAGCAGCGCCGTAATCACGTCTTCCACACGCACGCCAATACTATTGTGTACTCATGACAAAGAAGAGCAGGAAGTGGAAGCCCGAAATCAGGTAATCACTTCATCACTTAATTTTTTTTTTTACAATAACTGCTTATTTAAGTAGAGGAACTATGTAGGATATTTGCTTTATGGATCATTTTTTACCTCAATATAACAGCTTTGGACGGTTATGGTGAGATGACTTGACTTGTAACTTGTTACGTGGAGAGTGGGGGCTCTCTGCCCTCCATGTAGTGTATTTTGGATGAAAACAAACCCTGCTCCGATCCAGTGTCAGAGGTGGTACCGCAACATCTCGTTTGTGACAGACAAAACGATACAAATACACAAAAGAATTATTTAATTTAGCCTTTATTATACTGGGGAGTCCCACTTAAATTAAAAAAAAAAACACATATTGGGGGGAATAAAGAGTCACTTCTGCTTATTTGAGTTTACTGGTAGTTGTGATATTCAATAACTGATCTTGGTGTGTCATCTAGTGATAAAATATTGTAACTGCGTGCATAAATTTGCAGCTCCACGTCCACTGCCGGACACATCTGCACAAAGATACACCGTTGTTCTTCTCAAACACGCCAAATCCAGATCATCCGTAAATTATGAATTAAATAAATATTTTAATTTGAAACGAGTAACTAAGTCGCCAGTGTCAAAGTAACAAAGTGAAAGTATACTTTTTATCTTTTAAATGTAGGAGAGTAAAAGTCCTACATCTTAATCTTAAGTAAAGTACAAATCCCCCCAAAAAAAAACTACTTAAATACTGTAGCGAAGTACATGTACATCGTTACTATGCACCTTTGAAAACGGGAGTATCATGCACCCCCCACGAAGAAAAATCTCACTCTAGCCTGCATTCAAAACTTGAGAGCCCTGAATTCATCTATTATAAGGTTCTCCTATCCAGATTACAAATAATCTACAAAATGCGAAATAACGAAGAAAGAAAAGGTTTCTGCTGCGTTCAGATTTTGTCAAATTGCCCCGACCGAGACTGCCGGTATTAGGGTTGGGTTCAATTACTTTTTTCCAATTACAATTACAGTAATTGAATTGTAATTTAATTTTCATTGAATTTTTTATCGAAAAGTAATTGTAATTGTATGTAAGGGTTTGTCCTTGCAGTCCCTCCCCCTGCTGCATTCTTCACCTCCACCTTAACAGGCAACAGGTGTGGCTCATTAAGGTGGAGGTGAAGGTTTGTTATTTAAGGGTTGGCTGCGCCTTAGATCAGTGCAGCAGCATTTTGTGTGTGGAGCCCTGTTGTGTTTGCGCGCGCGTGCTGCTGCTTCCCTCCTGTTTTTATTATTCTTGTTTTACGTATTTAATTTAAAGACTCTTTTCATTTTTACTCAGCCTGTGCATTTGGGTCCCTTAATCTGCTTTTGGGTACATGGTCCCAGTGCCCGCCGGCTCGTTGTCCTCTGCCGGCGGGGGCAAAATCATGACATTGATTTTGACAATTGAACATTCTGTCCAGAAAGTACTTGTAATTGTAATTACTGTACAATTACAATCAATTGTAAATGAAAAAAGTAATTGAACCCAACCCTGGCTGGTACAACGTCAACTTTCACCAGGCACTTGAAGAGGAAACACTGCCGAAAGGTAAGCTAGACTGGCTCTGCTCTTAAACTCTGTGAGGGAAAAAATCTCCCAAACGTCTCAAGACCAAACACAACTTGTACATACTTTGTATATTATTGTAAAAATGTTGTACATGCATGCACGGTATAATCTGTTCAGCACTCAAAATTTAAGTTGTTTGCAAGCATCTGCTGACTAACCCTGGTTAACTGCAGTTAATCTCGCTTAGCTCTAGCTGAGTTAACGGTCATAGGTAAGGTCAGTTATCACTAGCATTTTATTAAGTAAATTTCCTGGCGAATTCACTGGATGAAGCATATTGCTACTCAGTAATAGTATTGGGGAGCTTGTGCTGTTTTACAAATGAATGGCTATTAAAGTTTTGAGGATAGCTATGTATGCAGGGTAACTACTGAGGGTCTTAAAAATGTCCTGGTGTCATGTTGAGTGTTATGAACTTTCGTGTCTTCAATGGCTTTATCCAAAGCCATCAGCCAGATGAAAATAGCTAAAAATGGCAGGTGGTCGACTGTTGGTGGTTGCCCCCCATTTGCCCAGTTTGTCATCATTACCGCCGATATCAGTCTTGCTGAGTAAAATTAGCTAAATAAGGCAGGTTTTTCACTGGTTTCAGAAGATCCCAAAATTCATGCAAGGGAACTTTTCTCATAGGCCATCTGTTTTCCAGCTTCGTGAAGTTGGCACCCCATATCACAAATCTGAATGAAACCCATTACATTTGCTTCCGCTTCGTTTGTGCACGTTTGTGCAGGCAAAATGAGAATTCATCGCCTGCCGCTGCTATTCGTTTTGGATGGAAATCTTAAATGTTTAGTGTCTCCGGGACAGTGACAACGGATTTTGGACTGTGTAACCATACCAATCCCTAACAGGAAAAAATTTAAATGCCTAAAGAGTCTCAATCCTCTGAAAGGGCAATAATAGCTGTTATGCAGTTAATACACACGATTACTTTCACCCAAACACTGCCCACATTTACAGTGAAGTGAAACGCTTGTTTGGTCTTGGTCTTGGTCTCGGTCTCGTCCTGCTCTGGTCTTGGTCTCGAAATGGTCTGTCTTGGTCTTGGTCTCGGTCTTGTCTTGGTCTTGCTACCCTTTGGTCTCGGTAGTGTCTTGGTCTCGGCTAAGGCGGTCTTGACTACATCACTAAATTCCAGTTTAAAAAACCAATCAAATTCTTAAGTAAGATTATGCAATATTATTTTGGAGATGGATATGTATACAGTATTTATACACACAGCTGCCCAACTACCCTACTGCACCAAAGAAGCTGCAGTCCATTCAGGACACCAATATGTTACGCAATGTGTAACGAGGACAGCGAGCTCTGTCCTAAAATAAGGCTGACATAATCAGCCGGAATGTGAAAACAGAGGGAAGTGGTAATTGAATAATGACACAGAATGTAATTGATTAATGAGCGGCGCTGCTGCAGGGTCCTAGTAGACTGGTGAGCTGGAGGCTTGGAGGCATGACCTTACAGCATTCGTACTTTGGCTGGAGTGCATGGAAGCAATGGGTGGCAAGACCCTATAGCCCACAGAGTGTGACCTACTGCTTGCTAGGTTTAGATTAATCGATACATGTCTTGTAATCTCGTAAATTATATTATTGAGTCATGTTAGTGACTGTTACTTCAAATTGGCCCTCATTTATCAAACATGCGTACACCAAAAAAATGGGCGTACGCCAAATCTCCTGCAAGGATCGGCATTTATCAATCTGAACATGAACGAACGGTCGGCAAAAATCTCACGCCAGGTCTGACCAGGCGTAAGCAGATTTGAAAGCAGCATGCAACATGCAGGAACGGGTGCAGCTGTCAAAATGAGTAATAAACCATATGCAGTGATGCGGACGTCATGCTATTGTTGCTCTTATTAGTAAAATGAATAAATAGGCTAAATAAATAAGACACCTGTGTTGAGAAATTAATTTAACTGATATTTTGAGACAACCTGCTTGTCTGGCCAGACGGCTGACAATTACAATCAATTTGACTAAGCGCAATGCGTGGATTGACAGATATGCAGCGTGGAATGTCAGATACTCATCCAATCAGATATATAGCTTACTGAACAACAAAAGAAAACAAATTAACTAAAGGCAGACTGGAAAATAAGTTTGCGTGTAATTATTTTAGAAAATCAAATGTATTACTAGCGCGTGCACATTTACACTCGTTTCATCAAACTTTTCGTTATTTTGCGGTCACTTTGACTGAGTAACCATAAGAGTACATTAACTAACTAGCTAACTTGCATTTCTTTTGTTGCTCAGTTTTGGCCTAGAGACGCTTTGACCATTGTCACATTTTGACAATGGCAGATCTTCTTTTGTTAGAGGAATAGCTTCTGTCCGATGTGAGTGGAACTTTCGGCACAAAGATCTCCTCCGGGAAAGTGACGAGTGGCTGCTCGTTTTGTGTAGCACCCAATAAAATGTCTTGGAGTAATACTAATAAAAGTACAATGAAGAGTGATCTTTGCAGACTGTATTTTCCCCCGCATGCAGCTCCGATCGAGGCGGTGGGGACTCATCCGTGTCCCCACCGCCTTGCATTTCCACGATGCAGGGGGAGCCCATCAGTGCTGCCACGCGCTCCTCGAACAGTGACAGCTGGAGGTTCGAGTCTGGTTGGCCTCCACCGGTCCGTGCGCTGCTGCGCCTGAGCGCAGCAACCCGTTTTTTTGGTGAGGATCTTAAAATCGGACCACCTTTTTACCTTCATGTAAAGCATTTGGATTGTCAGTTATATAGGCAATATAACATGAAATATCATGGATCTATAAATTGAAATTATTAAGGCCAATGTCATTCGCACTTATACGTGTGGCCAATGCTGAATTTTTTTTCTTGGCCACACTTATAAGTGTGCCAGTAGATGACCATTCCAGTGCCGCTTATAAAGTACCGCTTAAAATAAGTTTGGCCAAAAAAAATTTTTTTTGCTTTGGACACACTGAAAATAAGTGTGGGCAACGGAGAAATGTATATCTTGGCCACACTTATGTTCATCTAACGCGAATTTCGATCCATTTTTGTGCTTGGACGCACATTAATAAGCGCGAATAGTGACTTTGATTTATTATTGAATTAAATCAAACCTCTGCTGCTCTCCGGTTTTCCACCCCAATGGTGTTTACCGCAGCAGCAATAGTTTTCCAAACTGCAGCCTTCTGGGCTCCTTTTATGCCACTCTTAAGGCTTCCACATAAAATTATTTTGTTTTTCTCCACCTCAGAGGATGAAGTTCTTTCTTCTTTGCCGTCTTTCGAGAGTCCATGTCGTAAAGTGGGCAGGATTGTGCCTCCCGGAGCATGAATTTATAGGGCATGTCGTGTAAATTACGATGGTTTCTGCCGCCAGATTTATCAACGCCACTCCAGTTCTACACCGAAATCAGCGACGTACACACTTTTAGTAAATCAGACGTGACACCTGACGAACGCTGATATTTACACCAGAATCTACACCAGATCCTATGCAAGTTTGATAAATGAGGGCCACTGTCTTTGTTCGGCTACAGAAACAAACAGCTACACCAGAGAGCCCTAACTAAGGTTACACTTGATGAATGAAACTGTCTAAATACCCGGACTCTCATATTTATTTAAAATAATACTAGGATCTATCCCATAGTAGCTGAACATCAGGTCAGTGAAACTATCAATATGCCCAATGAGTAAGCCATTTATGGTGTCACCCCTAAATCAATTACAGAATCTCACTAATCAAACCTCTCAGAATACAGACTTCAGTCGCCATAAACGTGGAACGCATATTTTAAATATCCTGGAAATGGGGAAAAACAGTTATAACAAATTATAACATCTGGCAAGGACTGATTATATGCATTTTCAATCATATAAATGTAAAGTTTTTTTTTGTTTTTTTTTTTTTTTCAAAATGAGACAATCAAATGTTGCTATTCCAAATAAAGGGTGAAAAAATACAACAGGACAAAGAAAAGAACACAGTATTGATTTATTCAAAATTTGATGGTTTAAAATTTAACTGTACATGCATAGTACCAGTCAAAAGTTTGGACATGCTTCAGTTCTGTTAAAGTACTCTGTTTTTTGTGAAAATTAAGTGGTTTAAATACTGCACACACGTACATATATGGCACTTGCTCTGAGGTTAATAATCAAATTATAAATGAGTAATTTGCTTAGCAGAGAGTTGTGCAGAAATTGTGGAAATCATAAATCATATTGTAAGACCACGTCTCCAGCCTTCCAACTCACCGGTCTATTTGACCCGGACCACATTCTTCAGCTCCGCAATCATTGCATGCACCTGTTGTTCATTTCCACTGTGTGGTAGACCGAGCTTTGCACTTAGTCATTGCGAAGTCTCATAAGCCACAAGCCTGTATTTATTCAGTCGTCTTGTATAGACTTATCTCCTGCGTTTCGTGTGTATATTTTATAACTCTTGAACTTAGTGCTATTCATTGTGAATATCAGTACTAACTTTATTACTAGGAACCTCAATTTCCTGTTCTTTTTCTCTATTTGTAACACACAGTCCTATAGCTAAAGTAACTGTATTACTTATAGTATTATCCAGGAACCTTGATTCCTTGTTATTTTGTATTACATTCTGTTTTGCCCTCTTGCTGTGCTGAAGGAATAACAAAATACAACTGAGTCTATCTTCGCATCTGTGTCCAGTCCTCAACTTCCGGTCCTCCGTGCACATCACCGGTGCTCAGAACACAACCCTTACACAAATCCAGTAGAATAAACAGTTGAACACATTCCTTCCAATTTTATGAAAGGAGAATTTAGATCAAGCTGGTTAGGAAATCTAGGCACATCAATATGAACTTCTACATCCCTGCTTATGTGAAGTCTCATGATAATGTGACTGCCCTGGTGGAAAAAATATGCATGTACCATGCAATTTTTATAACAAACTGTGGTTAGTTTGATGGATTAAAGGGTTAGATTTTCATTTATTTATTTTTCCTGAAATGCAAAAAGTGTCTCTTTTTCATGATTGATTGTTTGAAAAATGCAGGTGTGTCCAAACTTTTGACTGGTTTTGCATACCCTGTATGCAGCATCAGCACTATTTTTGTACATCAGTAATGTATAACAGGCTTCTATTACTTAAAGGGTTTTTTTTTCCTGCTGTATCATGTTCCTGAGAAATAACAATCAATCATACAATAAATGTTGTTACAACTAATATAATAACAAAGCCGAACTCTGAAATAAAAGTGTGGAAAAGTTTGCTATCATATTTTTCAGATTGATTGCCACACCATTTCATTGATTGAGGATGGAGAACTTGCCAAAATTATTCCCAAAATGGAACACAGGGCGTCTGTCAGACACTACAGTAAAGATTCAGCCAATAAGAGGGAAAGCAGGCGGATGAGTCTCTTTCATAAACTGAGAGAAAAAATGGGGATCAAGTCGTCAAAGGAGTCTTCAACGGGGAAAAGTCCCCCACAAACTATGAACTAACAAAAGACAAAGACACCGCAGAGAAAGAAAGTTGAGTTTGGCTGGATGCATGAAGGCAGAATAATGTGAGCAAGATTTGGAGGGGGTACACGGACTGAGAGTGGAAGGTGTTGCCAGTCGAGACACTCTGCTGCAGATAGCTAAAGATTTGTATTTTTCGTATGGGAGTTTCCCCTCAAGGAAAGACAAAGGATTTTAATTTGGATGTTTTGGATTACAAGCTAATGACACTCATCAGAAATTACTGAAGATGGTTGACTGTATGTGAAAGCAGGCGCATGGGCTAAGTTAAAATTTACTTATCCAGAACAAAAAAAGTGGAAAAGGAAAATGATAATGCCCACAGTGACCAAAAAGAAAAAAAAAAAAAAAAAAAAACCAAACAAGGCTGCTGTAAGCACCAAAACCCGCCCTGCCTGTACTGAGGCAAAGTCTGAGGTGCCTCAGGTTGATGTTCAAGAAATCATAGCTATTTCAAGCAGCGATGATCACACTGTCCAGATAAGATCTTGAAAGAGGTCACTTCATTTTTTATCCGATGATGATGATGATGACACTCTTCCCCATAGCAACTCATGTTCTCTCAATCTGGATGAAAGGGAAAGGTCACCCCCCGCCCCCCAAAAAAAACAACAAAAAAACAAAATTCTCATAATCATACAAAACATCAGCAATCAGATTTTTTTGATAGTAAGCTTCCTCACCTGTTAGTTGCTCAAGATTCTGTTGTAATGCTGCAGGAGCAATTGCCATTGTGGTCTGACACTGATGCTGAGACTACATGCATATTCTAAAAGAAATGATAGCACTGTTCAAATCAGACAATATCCTACTTACACAAATTGAGTTTTGTTCTATTGATGAATTAGGATCAGATGCTGATGTTATCGCTCATTAATTTTGGAATAATTTCATAGCGTCATGTGCAGAAGGTGAATTTTGATTCCAGGAGTGGGAGCAGGGGGCAGTATGTTAGTTCAGGGATTCTGAACCCACAATAGTATTTCCATTGCAATTAGCTCCAGCTTTTTTCATTTCTCGAATCATTGGGGAAGATGCTGTAACACCAAATGATCTTCTTGAGTCAGTTTTTCTTTTTGTTTGTCACATTGATTGAGAAGTCTCACAGAATGAAACCACTGGGCTCATGACAAAAGATGACGAGAAGTGTTCCTGGAGATTCTTCGCAGAGACGGTTTCCATGCAGTTCCATACCGGGATCAGGTGCCCTACGTACTCCAGCAAATGCCACATAAGAACTTGATCTAGGAGAGCAGCTATGCTGTTGAGGCAAGAGAGGTGAAGTCCATCCCCTTCCGGGGATCCCCATGGGACCTAATTTCAGGAAAAATACACAGAGGAGTCAATGGCGAGAGACAAACTATTTTTCAATCCAGCTTGAATTATACTATGAATTACTGGTATGATGTATGTCGATTTAAAAGATAATTTTGCAGGTCAAGAAATTCATAGTTTGTCGTATAGATTGTAAGGTACATTTAGTTTTGTGTGAGACCACTTAGTGAACTAAATCTCCCATCTAGTACAATATACGTCACCCAAACCTACATGGTAGTCTGCTTGGCAAGTTTGACAGTGTTAAAGGAGGTGAAAATCTGCAGCTGGTGGCTGTTGTGAGCTAAAGCTATTCAGAAGGGGAGTTAGCCCAGTCAAAAACAGAAACAATGCAATTTAAAAGCACGCAAACCACAAAAGCAAATTCAAGAGAAAAATGCTGCATTTCCACATCAACACATATGTGCTGCAAAGGCCCAAAACATCTCCAATTGGAGAAACGCGCTGCAAAAACAGAAACAATGCAAACTAATAGAAATAAGGTCCCATGGTGGTCAGCCGGAAGGGGAGGGACTTCACCTCCCTATGAGGCCCATTGTGCAGACAGGTCCTACAGACAAACTGAAAACTTTAACTTTATTATCTCCTGTAGACCTGGATCTAAGAATACTAAGCCTGACGCGCTCTCCAGGCAGTTTGCAGCTGACCCCCAGCCTGCTGGCTCAGTGCCTTGTGGCTGCTGCAAGGCTAGACATCGAAGCCACAGTCCAAGATGCCCTGGCAAGAGACCCTGGTCAAGACAACTGTCCACTTTACCACCTCTATGTTCCTGCCTGTGTCCACTCTCAAGTGCTCTCTTGGTCCCACAGTTCTCTCGTTACCTCTCGTCCTGGCCTGACACGAACCCTCTCTGTCTTGAAACAGAGCTTTTGGTGGCCAGAGATGGGTCAGGACACCAACCTTTGTGGCAGCCTGTGATGTTTGTGCCAGAAACAAGTCTAGCAAACACTGCAGCAGGCCTTTTGAGACCCTTGCCTGTGCCCACACTGGTCGTGATCTTATATGGCAGTTGACTTTGTCACAGGTCTTCCCATCTCTGAAGGTAGCACTTGTATATGACTGTGGTAGACCGTTTTTCCGAAGCTGCTCACTTTATTCCCCTCCCAAAGCTACCTCAGCTGAAGAGACTGCAGAACTATTAATCGATCATGTCTTTGGGATTCATGGCTTAATCCTGGATATAGTTTCTGACAAAGGCCCTCAGTTTGTTGCATATTGCTGGAAAGACTTCTGCAAACTCATCGGCACCATCCCCAGTCTATCCTCAGGTTTCCACACTCAGACTAATGATCAAACCAAACGGTTGAACCAGAAACTCGACACCACTCTGCACTGCCTGACTTCCGAAAATGCCACCACCTGGAGTCAAACTCTACCTTGGGTTGAGTATGCTCACAACAGCCTCCCATCGTTCTCTACTGGGTTACCACCTTTTCAATGTTGCATGGGCTATGAACCTCCCTTGTTCATGGCATAAGAAGAAGAGGTAGCAGTCCCCTCAGCTCAGGCTTTTTTTGGGGGGGGGGGGATTTTCTCCTTTATTTGACAGTTATAGAGTGGAGAGAGACAGGAAAGTTGGGGAGAGGAAAGGGGAAGACATGCGGCAAATGACCCGAGTCGGAATTGAACCCAGGTCACCACGGGAAAGACACAGCCTTTATGGTGCGCGTGCTTGGACTGATGTGTGTTCTCAGCTACTCTATGACCTCTGGTCTACAGCTCTCTTACCCCCAAGACCCCTCCCCCTCCCAGATCACTGTCAAGAGGCTGCTCAAGGTTTGCCAGCGAGGACGAGGCCTCCAATACCTGGTTGATTGGGAAGGAAATGGTCCAGAGGAGAGGTGTTGGGTTTCAGCCCGCTTCATCTTGGATCCTGAGATGATTACAGACTTCCACCAAAGCAATCCAGAGACCCTGTTTGGGACACCTAGAAGCGTCCATGGGGGGGGTTCCTATCAGAGCTCATATTTGAAATGCTTTCATACATTTCCACAGTTCCGTATTGCCCATATGACTGAAGCTCTGTTCTAGTTTAGCTCTGTGTTTATGTCTAGCCTTCTTCAGCATTTAATTAAGTTCCTTCCGTGCTGCAGCAGTGCCTACCATGTCCTTATTTTTAAAAGCCAACTTCTTTTTATTACAGGCTTTAACCTCCTTTGTAATGTAAGGCTTATTATTTGAGAAGAGTAAAATATCTTTTTTGTCAACTGTATGATTCATATTAAATTTCATATGTTCAGTTATAGCATTATTTGCCCCTGCAAGCTCCTCCTTCAACTCCTAGTTGAAGTGAAAGATGCTCCAATCAGTGGTTTGAAAACAGAACCTCATCTTTTCCACACTGTCCATAGTCCACTGCAGCACAGTCTTGAGTTGGGGTTAGTTAGACTTCAGTGCAGATTTGTAAGTGCACAAGAGATGCACTGACGCATGATCAGAGCTAACTATGGGAGGGAGAGCCTTAGCTTTGTAAGCATTTTAAATATTCCCAAAACACTTATCCAGCACTGTGTCCTATCTAGTGCCACATTTCACGTACTGGAAAAAACAGGCAGCACTAACTCTAATTTACAGTGATTTAGGTCACCAAGCACAAGGGCGGGGGCTCCCGGGGTGCGTTGGAGCTGGGTTTGAACACATTCAGCCAAGTGCTTTGCAGCTCTTGCTGTGTTTCCACTTGGAGGAACATATGCAGCACAGATGATAGTATTAACAAACTCTCTCGGGAGGTAAAGGAGGTCTAAAGAGAGGCAGAGCAGCTCTAAGCCAGGGTCGCAATGACTTTCTCTGATTGTGTATTGTTCACACCAGGTATTTCTCAGGTAAATACACAAGCCTCATCCTCTTACCTTCCCAGAGGAGTCCTTTCTGTCTGCCCTTATGCAGCAGAAGCCCTCTAATTCCAGCAAAGAGTCCAGGATATCCTGCCAGAGACACAATTCCGTGTACACCATGAGGCATGCATCTCTGCACTCATGATAATGTCTGCTGTTTAATTCAAATTTCCTTATTAGGAATAACCCCTTGAGATGTACCATCTCGTTTTCGAGGGGGTCCCACACAGTAAACAGATGAATAGACATAGAACAAAACAGTTAACTGTATCATTAACACAACAAAACTAAGACAGAATACTTAAACACCCACACACACACACACACACACACCAAAAAAATACCATTAGTTGCATCAATCAGCACTACACTTTGAAAAACAAATAAATAAATAAATAACTAATAAATAATAATAATAATAACTAGAAAAGGCAGTTTCTGAAGAAACTGCGAGTGGGATTGCTGTCTGCTGAAGCTGCTGATGCTGATCTGCGATTGCAGAAAGACATTGTTTGAATAAAAGTCAAATTTTTTAAAGTGTGAATGATTGTAATGTTACCATGAATTGCTGAAAATATGAAAGAGTAGAAAGGCTCTTGAAATAAGTGAATAGTTGTAAAACTTGGAAAAAAGCATTTAATATGAGTGAAACTGGAAATGTTAGTAATGCCCAGATATTATAAAATGTGGAGAAAATTAAAAGCTGAAGCCAAACTGCTATGGCTGCTGTCTGTGAAAGCTGAAGCCAAACTACTATAGCTGTTTATTGTGTGTGTGCGAACATGATTGGCCCAAGTAGTCCTCCAATCTCCAATTTCCTGACTCCAATTCCACTGAACTAGGTTGCTGGGCATTTGCTTAGGTGTTCAGGGTGGTTTCTAGGGCGTTGCTAGGTGGTTGCTATGGTGTTCTGTGTAGTTGCTAGGGCATTGCTAGGTGGTTGCTTAGGTGTACCAGGTGGTTGCTAAGGTGTTGCTAGGTGGTTGCTAAGGTGTACTGGGTGGTTGCTAGACGGTTGCTATGGTGTTCAGGGTGGTTTCTAGGGCGTTGCTAGGTTGTTACTATGGTGTTTTGTGCGGTTGTTAGGGCATTGCTAGGTGGTTGCTAAGGTGTACCGGGTGGTTACTAGGGCGTTGTTAGGCAGTTGCTAAGGTGTTCTGGGTGGTTGCTTGGGCATTGCTAGGTGGTTGCTAAGGTGTACTGGGTGGTTGCTAGACGGTTGCTATGGTGTTCAGGGTGGTTTCTAGGGCGTTGCTAGGTGGTTACTATGGTGTTTTGTGCGGTTGTTAGGGCATTGCTAGGTGGTTGCTAAGGTGTACCGGGTGGTTACTAGGGCGTTGTTAGGCAGTTGCTAAGGTGTTCTGGGTGGTTGCTTGGGCATTGCTAGGTGGTTGCTAAGGTGTTCTGGGTGGTTGCTTGGGCATTGCTAGGCAGTTGCTATGGTGTTCTGTGTGGTTGCTCGGGCGTTGCTAGGTGGTTGCTAAGGTGTACCGGGTTGTTGCTAGGGCGTTGCTAGGCAGTTGCTATGGTGTTCTGAGTGGTTGCTAAGGCATTGCAAGGCAGTGGCTATGATGTTCAGGGTGGTTGCTAAGGCATTGATAGGTGGTTGCTGAGGATTTTTGGGTGGTTGCTAGTGGTTGCTATAGTGTTCACAGTGGTTGCTAAGGCGTTGCTAGGCGGTTGCTTAGGTGTTTTGGGTGGTTGTTAGGGTTGTTTCTAGGCAGTTGCTATGGTGTTCTGTGTGGTTGCTAGGGCATTGCTAAGTGGTTGCTAAGGTGTTCTGTGTGGTTGCCAAGGCATTGCTAGGCAGTTGCTTAGGTGTTCAGGGTGGTTGCTAAGGTGTTGCTATGCAGTTGCTAAGCTGTTCGGGGTGGTTGCTAAGAGCGTTGCTAGGCAGTTGCTATGGTGTTCTGGGTGGTTGCTAAGGTGTTGCTAGGTGGTTGCTAGGGTGTACCAGGTGGTTGCTAAATGGTTGCTTTGGTGTTCAGGGTGGTTGCTAAGGTGTTGCTTGGCGGTTGCTTAGGTGTTCTGGGTGGTTGCTAGGGCATTGCTAGGTGGTTACTATGGTGTTTTGTGTGGTTGCTAGGTGGTTGCTAAGATGTACCGGGTGGTTAATAGGCAGTTGCTCTGGTGTTCAGGGTGGTTGCTAAGGTGTTGTTAGGCGGTTGCTAAGGTGTTCTGGGTGGTTGCTTTAGCATTGCTAGGTGGTTGCTAAGGTGTACCGGGTGGTTACTAGGCGGTTGCTATTGTGTTCAGGGTGGTTGCTAAGGCGTTGTTAGGCAGTTGCTAAGGTGTTCCGGGTGGTTGCTTAGGCATTGCTATGCAGTTGCTGTGGTGTTCTGTGTGGTTGCTTGGGCATTGCTAGGTGGTTGCTAAGGTGTACCGGGGCATTGCTAGGTGGTTGCTATGGTGTTCTGGGTGGTTGCTAAGGCATTGCAAGGCAGTTGCTATGATGTTCAGGGTGGTTGCTAAGGCATTGATAGGTGGTTGCTAAGGATTTTTGGGTGGTTGCTAGGGCGTTGCTGGGCGGTTGCTATGGTGTTCAGGGTGGTTGCTAAGGTGTTGCTAGGCGGTTGCTAAGGTGTTCTGGGTGGTTGCTAGGGCGTTGCTAGGCGGTTGCTATGGTGTTCTGGGTGGTTGCTAAGGCATTGCTAGAAGGTTGCTATGGTGTTCAGGATGGTTGCTAAGGCATTGCTAGGTGGTTGCTAAGGTGTACTGGGTGGTTGCTAGGCGGTTGCTATATTCATAATTCATAATTCATTTTATTGTGTGAATAAAAATGTACAGTTGTACTATAAAAGCACACATCAAGAGTTAAGAACCATCTAAAATTCCACACTTCAATATTGATGATACTAATACAACTTACAATGACACATTGAGTCGCTAAGTATTCGCACCATAGTAATAATTGTCATAGTTGACTTTAAACTCTTTTACACTAAGTGAGGACACCACATGTTCCGGTAAACTATTCCAGAGACATATTACTCTGTTTGAAAAAAATATATTTCCTAAGATTATACCTGCATCTATGGACTTCAAGCATTTTAGAATGACCTCTAAGACCCAAATAACGTCTAATCTGGAAAAACTGGTTACAATTGACATTTTCAAAACCATTAATAATCTTATACACTTCGATCAAATCACCACGAACTCTCCAGTCTTCCAGGGATGTCAAATTGAGTTCCTTTAACCGTTCTTCATAAGGTAAATTGGCCCATTCTGGCACCAACTTGGTGGCCCTTCTCTGTACCTTTTCAAGTGCATTTTTGTCCCTCTGGAGGTAGGGAGACCACGCCTGAACACAATATTCTAAATGTGGTCTAACGTATATCTTATACAATACTAATAACGATTCTTTTGTAATAAATGAAAAAGTTTTCTTAATCAAACCTAAGACTCTATTAGCTTTAGCAGCAGCTTTACAGATATGTTGAGAGAAAGTCAATTCCCTATTTACAGTAACACCCAAATCTGTCTCCTCGTCAGCTGAATCGAGTACATTGCCACTCATTTCATAGTTGTAACATGGATTTTTTTTACCGATATGCATTACTTTACATTTCTGTCTATTAAAGCCTAGCAACCATTCTTTGGACCATTCAGTTAACTTGTCTAAATCCTGCTGTACACAGCTGTAATCAACTAGAGACAATATTGGGTGAAAGATCTTTGTGTCATCAGCAAAAATTTTACATTTTGTAGTAATGGCCGCTGGTAAATCATTTATAAAAATCAAGAACAGCACGGGGCCTAGTACTGACCCTTGTGGGACTCCACTTGTTACCTTTACGGATGTCGACCTAGTACCATTAATACAGACAGATTGTTTTCTACCTCTTAAAAAATCTTCAATCCAAACATTCAATTTACCTACAATACCATATCTACAAAATTTGTATACTAATCTGGCATGGGGAACAGAATCAAAAGCCTTGCGAAAATCTAAGTACAAGACATCAAAGGGTATCCCATCGTCATACAATCTTGTCCATTCATCTAGGGTTGTTAACAGATTCGTTAGGGTTGACCTTGCTTTCCTAAATTCATGTTGTTCATCACAAAAGATGTTACTTCCCTCTAGAAAATCAACTATTCTTTGCCGTACAATTTTCTCACATAATTTGCATACGTGAGAGGTAAGACTTACGGGTCTGTAATTCTCAGTTGAAATTCTATCACCTTTTTTAAATATTGGCGTAACATTAGCGGATTTCCAAACATCTGGTAACAGACCTTGATCTATAGATTGTCTAATTATACAGTACAATGGAAAATATACATAGTCAGCTGTTTCTTTATGAACCCTTGGATGAATGTCATCTGGTCCCATAACCTTATTAGCATTAATGCTCTTGAGTAATTTCTTAATATCCTCAGGAGTAAAAAATACATCTTCAATAATATTTGCATTTGGTATTCCTAGAAAATTAAATGGGTCTGGTGCATCTCTTTCAAATACACAATGTACAAAATCATTGAAATATATCAGATCCTTATCATCTTCATTTACATATGCTGACTGAAAAAACTTGTTTAGTTCCTCAGCTGTCTCAAGATCATTTCTCGTTAGTAATCCGTCGGCACCCTTTACTCTAGATACAGCAGATTCTCTCTTGATTTTGCTGTTAACGTACACAGAAAATGCTTTACAATTCTTTTTAATCTTTTTACACAGGTTTCTTTCATACTCTCTCTCAATTTTTCGAAGCTTCTTTGCCACCATGTTTCTGACTTTCACATACCTCATGTATCCAACATAAGATCCAGTTTCTTTATACCTTTGCCATGCGAAGTATTTCATCTTAACACATCTTTTGGCAACAACATTAAACCACTGGGGGCTTACTCTTTTACCATTTGTGATCCTAACTCTTGGTACACACTGGTGAACAGCATTGAGCAACTTTCTATGGAAAACTTCCCATGCTGAATTTACATTGTTAGCCAAAGACACATTAGTCCAATCAGTTTCAGACAGCAGCCTTCTAAGCTTGTCATAGTCTGCTCTATGATAGTCATACCTGAACATGTCACGATTATACCTTCTCTCCATGCTTATTTGAAATTCCCAAGTAATAACACAATGATCCGCCTTACCAAGTGGACATTGTATATTTATATTTAAAACATCATACTCATTTGTTGATATGATTACATGCTGGTATAGATATAGATCATTTAGCTTATCAAGGAATGCCTGTGAGAAAGAATTGTCAGAATCATTCACATAATTATTTTTCCAGTCGATATTTGGCAAATTAAAATCTCCACATACAAGCACTTTAACCTTACATAATCTAGTAGCTAACTCGAGCTGGTTTAATAGCCTTTCATTATAGTCGGAGGATGCATCACCTTTTCTATAAACAACACCTAATAAGTTATCTGATGCATGATCATTCTTCAACCATAACCACAATGTCCTTGACATTCATACTGTTTACCTCAGTACAAAGTTCCACAGTGAGATTTTCGTTCACATAGATGATTATATTGTTCAGGGTGGTTGCTAAGGTGTTGCTAGGCAGTTGCTAAGGTGTTCAGGGTGGTTGCTAGGGCGTTGCTAGGTGGTTGCTTAGGTGTTCTGGATGGTTGCTAGGGCATTGCTAGGTGGTGGCTATGGTGTTCTGGGCGGTTGTTAAGGCGTTGCTAGACAGTTGCTGTGGTGTTCAGGGTGGTTGCTTAGGCATTGCTAGGTGATTGCTAAGGTGTACCGGGTGGTTGCTAAGCGGTTGCTATCGTGTTCTGGGTGGTTGCTAAGGCTTTGCTAGGTGGTTGCTATGGTGTTCAGGGTGGTTGCTAAGGCATTGCTAGGCGGTTGCTAAGGTGTCCTGGGTGGTTGCTAGGGCATTGCTAAGCAGTTGCTATGGTGTTCTAAGTGGTTGCTGGGGCCTTGCTAGGCAGTTGCTATGGTGTTCTGGGTGGTTGCTAAGGCATTGCTAGGCGGTTGTTAAGGTTTTCTAGGTGGTTGCTAGGGCGTTGTTAGGCAGTTGCTATTGTGTTGTGTGTGGTTGCTAGGGTGTTGCTAGGCAGTTGCTAAGGTGTTCTGGGTGGTTGTTAAGGCATTGCTAGGCGGTTGCTAAGGTGTTCTGGGTGGATGCTAGGGCTTTGCTAGGCAGTTGCTATGGTGTTCTGGGTGGTTGCTAAGGTGTTGCTAGGCGGTTGCTATGGTGTTCTGGGTGGTTGCTAAGGTGTTGCTAGGCGGTTGCTAAGGTGTTCTGGGTGGTTGCTAGGGCGTTGCCAGACAGTTGCTATTGTGTTGTGTGTAGTTGCTAGGGTGTTGCTAGGCAGTTGCTATGGTGTTCCGGGTGGTTGCTAGGGCGTTGCTAGGCGGTTGCTAAGGTGTTCTGGGTGGTTGCTAAGGCGTTGCTAGCGGTTGGAAAGGCATTCCTGATGGTTGCTAAGGCTTTGCTAGGCAGTTCCTATGATGGTTTGGGTGGTTGCTTGGCTCTGATCAGAGCAGGCTAGAGTGTGGCTAGAGTTCCGCATTCATTTCTAATGGGAAAATTTTTCGGAAAACATGGAATATCTCGGAAATTATGAATTTTTGGAAAATTCTGAATAGATCTGATAATATTTGAATTGGGCTGAATAATTTGAAGTTTGAACGGTTTGAATATGTTGAAGTATGTGGAAGTAGTTAAGGTCCGTAAAACGGCGGAAGAGGAGGAGAAAGATGAGGAGGAGGAATAATAAATAAACTGGTAGAATAATATATGGTGCACCAATCCCACTCAGTAATAAAATATATGAATATGAATATTTTCCCAGCAAAACAGAATATACGCATGAGACATATACAACACACAGGTATACACACAATGATGTAATAAAGGATAACATTAACTGTAACATGGACAATTATGCTTAAAATGTGAACACAAATATTTAAAAAAACTTAATTGATGTTATGGGCCGAATATTTGGTGGTAGATTGTTCCAGTCAGACGGGGCTTTAATCATAAATTATTTTTTTCCAACTGATTTTCTGACTTTTCAAAAGATGCCAGCAAAATAAACCAGTCGCCCAATGTGAGGTAAAATAAAAGAAAAAAGGGAAATCAAACATAAACATCATTTTAGGCCGTAAAAACATATACGAGTTTCTTTAGTGCATTTTATACACAAGGCAGTAGTTTCATTGACTGAAAGAAAGCCGTCGAATACTTATATCCCGATTACGCCGAGTTGCTTCAGCTGAAAGCTAGAAGCACTCACACAAGCAGTCCACAAACCGGAGAGTTCTTAGAAGACATAAAGGCAGCTTCAGCGTCTTTGTGACAGGTGAATAGCCGAGGTTTCCCGTCAACTATGACTCTCAAAGTACATGGATACCGGAGAGAATATTTCAGATTAAGTTCTCTGAGTCTCCGTTTAACTGTCTCAAAGCACCGGCGTTTCTTCACAAGTTCAGCGTTGAAATCAGGTTATATATAAATGCACATACCTTTGAACAGCAGTTCATTCTTCTCTCTAGCGAGACGAAGAATTTCAATCTTGTCCTGGAAATTAAGAAGCTTGATAAGAACAGACCTTGGCCCGGCTTTGTCGTTGTGGCGAAACATGGGGGTGCGATGTGCCCTCTCCATGACCACCGGGGTCGGGAACTTTTCTTGTACAAGTAGCTGAGGAATCAGCTGGGACATAAAGCCAAGCATATCGCGGCCCTCTGAAGATTCTGGAATGTTGACAAAACGGAGGTTTGAAGTTCTACTTCGATTTTCCAGGTCCTGGATCTTGTCCATAAGGGAGGCAATGTCTTTGGTGAGTTATTTGTTTTGAATGAGAAGGTCTTGAATATTGTCCTCATTTGCTCCAATTCTTTGTTCCAAGGAAGAAACGTGCTCACCAAGAGTTTCCAGAGACATCTGAATATTGCCCAGTTTTGCTTGAATAGGGTCAATCTTTGCATCCAGATGAGACAGCTAGTCTGATTTAAGCTGTTGTATGCTCTCCAGAATTGTTTGCAGTAAAATCTGGTTTTGTTGATCCATTATTACAGTTTTCTGCTGTTGTGCTGAATGAAAACTTAAAGAAGAACTTAAAATTGACTGATACAACAGATAAGTCAAAAAATATGAATAACCGTGTGTTTGGGGCATTTAATGAATCAAATAGAGCAAAAAAAATCAGCAAGTATACAGAGAGTCCTCAGCTGCACCCTCTCACGCTGCGGCCATCTTGAAGAATGTGAAGCTCATCCATCTTGCCTCGTAGCGACCAGTATGTTTGAATGTGGGGGGACAGCCACACTACTGTGAGTACTGAAAGAGGGGAGACTTCCATTTTGATGACAGCGTCGGCATTTTTAATGCAATCTTTGGAAAGGGTCTGCTGTGAAACATCAGTTGGGGCATGTCAGGGAGATCAAACACTATTACATCTCCCAGTGAGGGATCCCTCACACTGGCCCTCATTTATCAAACTTGCATAGGATCTGGTGTAGATTATGGTGTAAATATCAGCGTTCGCCAGGTGTTACGTCTGATTTACTAAAAGTGTGTATGTCGCTGATTTCGGTGTAGAACTGGCGTGGCGTTGATAAATCTGGCGGCTGAAACCATCGTAATTTACATGTCACGCCCCTATAAATTCATGCTCCTGGAGGCATAGTCCTGCCCACTTTACGACATGGACTCTCGAAAGACGGCAAAGAAAAAAGAACTTCACTGAGGAGGAAATATAAATTATCACGTCCGAGGTGGAGAAAAACAAAATAATTTTATTTGGAAGCCTTAAGAGTGGCTTAAAGGGAGCTCAGAAGGCTGCAGTTTGGGAAACTATTGCTGCTGCGGTAAACAACGTTGGGGTGGAAAACCGGAGTGCAGCAGAGGTTTGATTTAATTCATTAGTAAATCGAAGTGACTATTCGCACATATTTAAGTGCGTCCAAGCACAAGAATTGATCGAAATTCGCGTTAGACGCACTTATAAGTGTGGCCAAGATGCACATTTCTCCACTGCCCACACTTATTTTAAGTGTGTCCAAAGCTAAAAAATTTTTTCTTGGCCAAACTTATTTTAAGCGGTACTTTATAAGCGGCACTGGAATGGTCATCAACTATGGCCAAGAAAAAAATTCAGCATTGGCCACACGTAGAAGTGCGAATAACATCGGCCTTCATAAATTCAATTTATAGATCCATGATATTTTATGTTATATAGCCTACATAATTGACAATCCAAATGCTTTACATGTAGGTTAAAAAAAAAAAAAGTCCGATTTTAAGATTGCGCTCAGGCACAGCAGCGCACGGACCAGTGGAGGCTAACCAGACTCGAACTTCCAGCTGTCACCATTCGAGGAGCGCGTGGCAGCAGGGCTCCTACCCCATCGTGGGAATACGAGGCGGTGGGGACACGAATGAGTCCCCACCGCCTCGATCGGAGCTGCATGAGGGTAATTGTTAAAATACAGTCTGCAGGGATCACTCTTCATTGTACTTTTATTAGTATTACTCCATGACATTTTATTGGGTGCCACACAAAACGAGCAGCCACTTGTCACTTTCCCGGAGGAGATTTTCTCTGTGCCGAAAGTTCCTCTCACATCAGACAGAAGTTTATTCCTCTAACAATAGAAGATCTGCCATTGTCAAAATGTGATCACGGTCAAAGTGTCCATAGGCTGAGCAGCAAAAGAAACGCAAGTTAGCAAGTTAGTTAATGTACTCTTACAGTTACTCAGTCAAAGTGACCGCAAAATAAAGAAAAACTTGATGAAATGAGTGTAAATGTGCACGCACTAGTAATAAATTTGATTTTCTAAAATAATTACGCGCAAACTTATTTTCCAGTCTGCCTTTAATTAACTTGAGTTTCTTTTGTTCAGCAGGCTATATATCTGACTGGATGAGCATGTGACATACCACACTGCATATCTGCCAATCCACGCATTGCGCTTAATCAAATTGATTGTAATTGTCTGCCGTCTGGCCTGACAAGCAGGTTGTCTAAAAATATACTGAACAAAAATATGAACGCAACAGTTTAGTCCTTTCAATATTCCGTAAAATTATTTCTGAGGTTGGCTTAGTTGGGTTTATTTATGTGACCAAGGTTGTGTGCCACTGATCTGTGTGCATTTCAGTCACCTTCTCCATATCATTGTCAAGTTCATGTCCTTCGTCAAAATTGGCCTGTCAGACAGGTGGGGCATGATCCAGAGCTACTGAAATCAGGTGCGATCGGCTCAGGCACATCCTGTACTCTGGTCAATAAAAGGCCACCTCAAAAGTCCCAGTTCTGCCATTGTTCAAAATGCCATAAATGACTCGAGCCATCAGGGAGCGTGCCATTGCCATGCTCAATGCAGGAATGTTTCTCAGGGATGTTGAAAGTGCTCTTAATGCCCATGTTTCAACGATAAGTCGCATAAAACACCTTTTTGAGGAATGAGGAGAGACAGCACACTGCCCACATGCATGACGACCATGTGTGACAACCCCCGCCCAAGCCCGCCATATCTGGACTCTCCATCTCTGTGATCGTTTGAGACCAGTAACTCCCACTGCAGATGAGACAGCTGGTCCCCACCATCACCCCATTTTTTCCGAAATCGTGAAAAATAATCTCCAGGAAGTCCATATCTTTACGTCTTTTGCCCTTTGTGGATTGGACCTCTCCTCAGCTCGATGAAAAAATTAGTTTGACTGAGTAAATAGACACGTTTGATGGCCAATGGCACAATGGAGGACTGTTTTCTTTACAGACAAGTTACGTTTCCAACCTCACAGAGCGGATGGACGGGGGATCGTTATGCTGACATCGTGGCGGTGCGCACGGTGGCGCATGGTGGTGGAGTGCTGGTTTGGGTGGGAATATTCCAAGGACATTGCACCCAACTGCAGCTCAAGAACAGCAACTTGAATGCAGTGCGATTTCACAAATAGATGCTGCTGCCTATTGTCCCACCATTCATCCATCAAAGCAATAACCATCCAGCATGACCATGCCAGACCCAAGTCACCCGTGTATGCACAGAATTCCTTGAGCCTGAAAACATTTGTGTGCTTGAATGGCTGGCTTATTCCTTGGATTTGTCCCCCTTCCAGCATCTTTGGGATGTCCAAGAGCAACGAGTTCGTCATTGGTTCCCATTTTTGGCCAATAGCCGCCAACTCTGCACTGCTCTTGAAGAGAAGTGGGAACATGTCCCCCAAGTCACCATTGACCATTTGTTACAGTCCACACAGCAGAGATGTGTAGCAGTGCAGCAGGTCAAAGATGGACATACCCAATATTGATTTGTGAAATTTGGACAATAGACCCCATCCCCTTAATCATCACGCCATTGCGAGATTCTTGTTTGTCTTTTTAAATCATTGATCGAAATAGATTGCAATATGGTCATACAATCTGTCAACACTCAACGAAAGTACAATGAGCTTCTGAACATGGTCCTATTTCTCACAATGAGAAGTGTTGCGTTTATATTTTTGTTCAGTGTATAAGTTTAATTAATTTCTCAACACAGGTTTCTTATTCATTCATTCATTCATTCATTCATTTATCTATCTATCTATTTAGCCTATTTATTCATTTCACTAATAAGAGCAACAACAGCATGACGCCCGCATCGCTGCATATGGTTTATTACTCATTTTGACAGCTGCACTCGTTCCTGCATGTTGTTCGTTGGTTTCAAATCTGCGTACACCTGGTCTGACCTGGCTTGAGATTTTTGTGGACCGTTCGCTCAAGTTCAGATTGATAAATGCCGATCCTTGCGGGAGATTTGGCGTACACCCATTTTTTTGGTGTACGCACGTTAGATAAATGAGGGCCACTGTCTCCACTACTTACAGGGCCAGGAGCAGAAAATCTAAAAATCAGCCCATCGGCCTCCCTGTGTAGAAGTGATGCAGAGGTCCAATTTCTGGAATAACTACCTCTTGGTCTAAATTACCCCATTTCCATAAGTTAACTTGAAGTTAGTGTGACCGAGTGAGGGAGAAAGGAGAGCACATGTAAAAGAAGAAAAGGGAAAGAGAGGTAGAGAAGGGACAATAGAGAGTATGTGTGTGTAATTATATCAACTCCGCTGATTTCTTATTTACATTCACACAACTTTGTCCTTATGTACTGACGTTAACAACTAAAAGAAAGACAAAATTTAAATGTCGCGCTGAGGACTTTGATAAGACGTGTCTGTTTGCATGCCTTCAAAAAATAAAACTGAAAAATAAAATTAAAAAACTGCTGACCCTGGAAAGAAACTGACCCGCACCAATCTCTGCAGGGAAAAGAGCAGATAATGCATCAAGGGATCTGTCATAATGTTCTGGAGTATTCTGATACACTGCCAATATCCTGGGAAGGAGAAACATGCTGGCGAGGAAATGACAGGAAAGCCACATGAAGTTTATCATAGTTCTGGAGAAGCCTGGGCCACATTAATTCTGGTTAAACAATTCAGCAGTCTGTGGGCAAGATGGAAGTTAAAGACAGATGTTAACCTTTGACTGTAGTTTAAAGATTTCATGTAAAAATTGAAATGCTCACTCCTTCACCTATCCCTCTCCATCAACATTAAGAATTAACTTCCTCTTTATGGCTATTTATATGAGAATTAGAGTATTGTCATGGACTAAGGGGCTGTGGTGGTGCAGTGGGCGGTGTCATTTTTTTCTAAGTCATTTTCTTAAGCCAGCATTATTTAATTAAACCATTATATTTACATGGTGACTGGATGATTTTTTTAGAGCATGGAAGAGAACTTAAGTCCTCAAAATTATTGAAATAATGAATTATTTTGCATTAACTTAACTACTCGAAAGGTTGACAACCACCGACAACCTGGGCCCGGTTGTTCAAAGCTTTGTTCACTTTAAACGGTGATTGAGTGTAAACCACAGTATCTGTATCTCTGAATGAAAGCACAGATGTTTTATGTTTTTGGTGCCTTTTGTCAGTTTCCCCTTGATTAGTTTAAGTAGTGAAGAGCATTCGCGAGAATCTTATTTAGCGAGTCGTCAATATTGTCAGGTGTTTAGCGCTAACCAGCCGTTAAATTATCGGAGCTTTGAACAACCGGGCCCTGGTCACAAGAGGGATTTAACACTATAACCGCCAGAATTCCAATACTGCCTAGAACTGCCGGGCAGGGTCATTTTTACCCCCTGCCGCAACACCCAAAAGATTGATTTTTATGAAGCAGTAAAGTTTTTCATTTTCATCTATTTTTAACATACTAAGTAAGACTCAACAAAATAACTATTTAAAATTCACTGAATGGGGTTTATTAATTTTGCAATGGCTTTATACTATTTTAATTGTAATTTGAAAGGATCAAATAAATTTTAAAATTAATGAATAAACTGTAAGCTTTAAGAAACAACAAAAAAGTATCAACACATTTAAATAATTCAATTATTGTAAAGGAATATAACGAATTTTGAATAATAATGTGTTGCTTTAGGCTGGGAAAACAGAAATTACACCCCGGATACTGATCTCTAGGCTGCGCTGCACAGCCAGCGCATTACACAGCCAGTCATCCACTTTCATCCACTATCCTGTCCTTACAATAAATCTTCATATTATATGTAACACCAGTCTCCTTGCCTGTCTGTCTTGCCCTTGGATTCATTGTTGAAAACAAATTTGATAAGATGTTACACTGATGGTGAAAAAAAAAAAATGGTGTGGTCACTGTTTGTTAATTTTACAACCCCAATTCCGAAATAGTTGGGACAAAGTGTAAATTGTGAATAAAATCAAAATGCAATGACTTTCAGATCACGAGCCAATATGTAATTTACAATAGAACATAGATAACATTTCAAATCTTGAAACTGAGCCATTTTACATTTTTATCCACAAAATAAGCTCATTTCAGATTTTATGGCTGCAACAGGTCTCAAAATAGTTGGGACACAGGCAAAAAAGGGCTGAAAAAGCAATTAATATATAAGAGAATCAGCTGAAAGAACATTTAGAAAGTAATTGAGTTAACTGGCATCAGGTGTGTAACCAGGCTATAAAAGGGATGTCTTAGAGAGGCTGAGTCTCTCAGAAGTAAAGATGGCCAGAGGCTCTCCAACCTGTGAAGGCTTGCGTAAAAAAATTGTTGAATTCTTTTAAAACAATGTTCCTCAACGTCAAATTGCAAAGGCTTTGAAGGTCTCATCATCGACAGTGCATAACATCATCAAAAGATTCAGAGAAATTGGAAAAATCTCTGTGCGTAAGGACAAGACTGAAGACCTTTACTGGATGCCCCTGATCTTCGGGCCCTCAGACCCCACTGCATCACTCACCGGCATGATTCTGTCATTGACATTACTAAATGGGCCCAGGAATACTTCAAGAAACCACTGTCTGTAAACACAGTCCGCCGTGCCATCCACAGATGCCACCTAAAACTATCACGCAAAAAGGAAGCCATTGTTGAGCAATATCCAGAAGCGCCGCCGTGTTCTGTGGGCCAAGGCTCATTTAAAATGGACTGTAGCAAAGTGGAAAAGGGTCCTATGGTCAGATGAGTCCAAATTTGACGTTCTTTTTGGAAATCATGGGCGTCGCCCCCTCCGGGCTAAAGAGGAGAAAGACCACCCCTCCTGTTACCAGCATTCAGTTCAAAAGCCAGCATCTCTGATGGTATGGGGATGCATTAGTGCATATGGTGTGGGACACTTGCATGTTTTAAAAAGCACCATGAATGCTGAAAGGTATATAAAGGCTTTAGAGCAACATATGCTTCCCTCCAGATGACATCTATTCCAGGGAAGGCCTTGTGTATTTCAGCGGGACAATGCAAAACCACATACTGCAGCGATTACAACAGCATGGCTTCGTAGTAGAAGAGTCCGTGTGCTGAACTGGCCTGCCTGCAGTCCTGATCTTTCACCGATTGAAAACATAATTTGGCGCATAATTAAACGAAAAGTCCGCCAAAGGAGACCCAAAACTCTCCAGCAGCTGGAGGCCTGTATTAAACAAGAGTGGGATCAAATTCCAATGGCTAAACTCAGGAAACTTGTCTCCTCAATACCCAGACGTCTCCACTCTGTGTTATAAAGAAGAGAGGATGCTACACCATGGTAAACAGGCCCCTGTCCCTACTTTTTTGAGACCTGTAGCAGCCATCAAATTTTAAATGAGCTCATTTTGTGGATAAAATTGTAAAATTTCTCAGTTTCAACATTTGCTATGTTATCTCTGTTCTATTGTGAATAAAATACTGGCTGGTGTGATTTGAAAGTCGTTGCATTTTGATTATATTCACAATTTACACTTTGTCCCAACTATTTCATAATTGGGGTTGTACAATAGCTAAATTTCATAACATCAGGAATAAGGTCAAATTGATTTTAAAATTATTAAAAAAAAAACTGTAGACTACAGCAAGCAAACAACAAAATAATTTCACTTTTTTTATTGTAGAACAATGCAACAAATTTTGGATAAGGTATTTAAAAATGAATGGAGTGCTATCAATCGCTCTCTCACAAACACACTCATGCATACGCACTAACAACATCAAAGTAATTTACACATTTAAAGAATTAAATTATTTTAAAGGAATAAACCAATTTTGAATAATAACGTGTTGCTTTAGGCTGGGATAAAAGAAATTACTCCCCGGATTCCGCTCTGTAGGCTGCGCTGCGTAGCCAGCGCATTACGCAGCCAGTGCATTACGCAGCCAGCGCATCACTTTGCCCAGTTTTTTCCTGACTCAATATCTTATCCTATCCTGTCCTTACAAAAAATATTCATATTTTATTTAACAACAGTCTCCTTGCCTCTCTGTCTTGCACTTGGATTAATTGCTAAATACAGATTTGATAAGATGTTACGCTGATGGCAATAAAGAATCGAAGTGGTCACTGTTTGTTAATTTTAGTTTATGTCATAACATCGGGAAATAAACTAACTTTTAACTTTATTTTTCTCTCCCTCTTTCTCTCTCACTCTTACTCTCATGTGTGCTCTCTCTCATGTGCGCTCTCTGTCTCTCTCTCTCTATATTTATATATTGATCTCTCTTGCAATCTGTCTCAAACCTGATCAGCTCTAGCTCCTGATATGATATGCCCGCCTAAAAATAAAATATATCAAATCTAGACAATAGGCGTTGCTTGGCAACACAGCTGTGGCGCTAATGTTGAGTGCAGCTGTTTATGAGGGGTAAAAATGACCCCTCTTGGCGGTTGTAGGTGTAAATGGTCATATTTTTTTTCTGTCTATCCAACACCCATCATAATTCACTACATGATTAATAAATCATTTTTAGGAAAAGTCATGAACTGACAGATCTAGGGATTTTACGTTGACAGAGTTATGTGCATTTGAAAATGCCAGGGGGGTAAAAATGACCCCTTGGCGGTTCTAGTGTTCAATGACGTAACTGGTCATCTGCTGGCAGAGTGCAAAATAGAGGACAAACTCCCTTTCTGTCCCAGAACAGGAGCAAAAGGCTTGCCTTCAGAGCAAATTGTCTTGTCATCTTAATATTAGTTTTCATAACACCAGAATTAATATTAAAAAGCCCTTAAAGCACCACTGGATCCTTCATCTAAACTCCAAATCACTCCAGTCACAATTCAGTTTTTTATACTACCCTGGTCAAAATGGCAAGGGCACATTACCACCACAACACTTCACTCAATCCAAAATAATTATATTGCGTGAAAAAAAAAATCTTTCTTTGCTGGATATAGTTAAACCTCAGGGACACAGTACACCCTCTTACACTTATTATGGAACTCTGTTTGAGATAGTTTTCTCAATAATGTGGAAACCTCATGGAAACCAGACAACTTCTTTGCTTAAGGTAAATTGTACGGAGTCCACCTTAAGTAGAATAAGCTAACCACTCATTTCACCTTCAGCCATGTATCTTTTGAATATTTCTAATTACAAGCATAATGCATTGCAAGAACACTATAGAGTTTTTAAATTCAAAGTGAAGTGCAAATATTGATTGAAGTAACTTGGCTGATTTTCAATTTCAAATCTTACCATCTGGATATTGAAGTAACTGCCTTATAAATAACATTCATTCACTTACATTATTTTTGTGCATTACTTAATTGTAACATCAATCATAGTCAGTTCTATAAATTACATCCCTAAAGATGACTGCATCAACAAGTTTAATGCATTTTTTTTATATAACCATCATATTAACTTACTTGTGCTATAATTAAAAGTCACTGACGAACATCACATAATTGGACAGACAATTCTAGTTTGATTTTCATTAAATTAAATTTGACATGCATAAAAATAGCTGTCATCTGAATTCAGTTCAGTAAATAACTGCCAACAGAGTTTAAGTGAAAGCAAGGCCCTATATTATGTTGGCTGAGATTCAATCAGTATTTGTTGTTAACTTTTACTCATTAAACCAAAAGCAGTTTAATCTCAGAAGTCTGATGCGAGCAAAATGTTGATTGACAGCTAACTATGATAGGTCACAGTCAAGGACAAATGATAATAGCAAGGTCATAATGCTGATCTCAACAACACAAGGGAGAGATGTGTGAAACAAAGTGCTCTGTCTAGCATGTTCATTTATAGCTGTGATGCTCACCCCTATCCTTAGGTTTCATGGGGGAGTGATTAATATTTACTTTTTTTTTTCAGCTACTGCTATCAGAAAATTACTTGGGAAATGTAGCAAGCAGTAATACATGGCTGTACACTGACTTACTGTCCAAATACCAAGTTCTATCTTTTTTTCACTTTGTAAACTTTAAAAATAGACAAGATTACAGAATACAGAGCAGTGATCAAAAGCAGTAAAGGCTTCTTTACCACTGCAGGCCACAAATATAATTGGATTCCAAATGTAACCATTGCACTACACTCACATTACCAGGCTGAAGTGATTCAAATCAGATTTTTTTGTCATAATGTCATACAGATCTGGGGCCTCATGTACAAAGACTTGCGCGGAATTCCTACTGAAAAATGGCGGACGCTTCAATCCAGAAAACGTATGCACAAAAACATCCAGATGTATGAATCTGCGCGTACACATGAATCCGAGCACATTTCCTTTGAACATCCGAATCAATGTGGAATTGAGCGCACATGTTGGAGTACCCAATCCCTCCCTGTCCACACCCCCATTTAAAAATGCAAATCATATTTAAATGGACCCTACACCTGAGATTCCCTCTCTGCATGATCAGAAAACTACAACCCTTAACAAGAGTCAGTAAGTTAAAAAAATACTTTGAATTGAGAAATGGCTGAGGTAAAACAAAAAATTTCCGGGGTCATAAGCTCCTTGACCACAATTGTGTTCCATCTGTCTGTGATATTCAAAAAAGTAAATGACTGGCTTGTATGGGACACCAATGCACTTAAAAAATAAAGACAATGATAAACCCATTAATTACCAATGTCCCATTTCTGGGATGCAGCTCATTTTAATCTCTGTAACCAAAGTGAATGTGTAACTGTGATTAAGCTGCTTAAGGAAGTAACTCGCATCTAGGAAAAGTACTTTTCTGAGACACATTTTTAGGTAAAATTATGAATAAATATTGGAGATTATAGCATTATCTAAATATGTTTTTCTCAGAATGATGATTTTTTTTAATGATTTCAACCATCTGTGTACATTTCATGTGCCGTCCCATTAATGGGACATACATATTTGGGGTCCTTGAAAAAATAATTAGTGTTACACGTTCATTGTACACTGTCATCCTATAATGAAATGTAAGTTTTACTTTGAAAATAAATTTGGATATTAATGGGTTAACCCCTCTGTGCAGATGTAGACGCCAGCGGACATGGAGCTGATCTATTTATGCAAGCAGTTACAGTATTTTATCACTAGATGACACACCCGAATCAGTTATTGAATATTCACTCACAAGCGGAGCTCAAACGCGGTTTAGAATATGGACAAGTGAAGTCCCATCCTTGTTTCCCAGGAATTGTATGAATTAAACTCCTCAGCCAAGCCTGAGGTGCAAACTGCCTAATATTCTTGCCCATAGTGTCTATCCAGCTGTTAATAAAAATGATCTCTTGTGACAGAAAAAAAAGCGTTGATCTTTGTTGCAACCAGTTCAGCTATTATGAGCCAATGTTATCCCAATTAGTAGTTTAGAAAAAATCAGTTTTCTGAAGCAAAAATTGGACATGGTATTGACACTGTATCATTCTACTATCAATTATAGTCATCATGTTTCAAAAATGCGTAGTTCCCTACAGTGAATTTAAGGGGTGATCTGGGGTTAAATGAAAAATGACACCAGGAAACAACTCAGAATTAATCTGAAGAGGTATATGTAATAGCCACCAAAAAAGATACAAGTACATTGCATTTCTAATGAAGTAAAGTACCTGCAGCCCAAATTGATTTTCAATGATAAATAAAAAAGTTATGGCTGCCACAAACATGAGAAATGTGGAAAAAGTAATACCTTAGGAAATCAATGGAAAATGCATTAGACCGCATTGAAAAGTTGAGTTCAGTTTTTAATCCTTGTAGCAATTAGTAATTATTAAAGGTGGGTTTTTATAGAATATTTTTATTCAAAAAAAAAATTTTGGAAAAATAATCAAATTTTGCCCATTTAACCCCAGATCACCCCTTAAGTGTAGATTCCTCCATCACTGAATTCAGCACTTTTTTTATATCCTCCCAAGTATTCATGTTCATAGTCATTCACTCAATTATTTACTTAGGCTCATCTGCGTAACGCACGCTGTCAGTTCACGCCCACGTGAAACTTCCCCAGTAATGATGTATTGATTGACACGTGTCTTTTCCAATTCCAGAAAGTATAAACTTTCCATAGTAACTGAAAGACATTGATTGGACATTCAGGGAAATATATAAACTGTTGCGTAACAGCAAGGTAGGTTGTTTTCTCGTAAAGTTGTGCATGGTTGCGCAGCTGAAAATGACGCAATTTCAAAGAAAAAAAGACTTCCAAAACCGGCCTGAAGTGTTCAGTTACATTTGCCGGATTTATATGAGGTACGGACATGGTCAATGGGAATTATTCTGAATGAAACAGGACTGGAGGGTTCCTTCTAGCGAATATATGTATGTCTCTGACAAATTCAATGAAGAAAGGTTTTTATTCATTTTATAAGGAAGTGCAATTTTATATATTTTTTAACTTATGGCGAGTTGGCTAGCTGTTTTTTTTTCTCGGTTTACCATAGCCATGATCACAAAGCTTGTTTTTCACTATGGTTAGTAAGAGTAACCATCAGTCTTTGCTAGAAATAGCTTCTGAATGTGGTGGCATTTTTATTTTTTCCTGATAGTGGAATGTCTGTTCTATTATAATGAGGTTTATTTCAAATATTACTGAGTTAGTGAGTTATACTTGTGCCTTATAAGGCGTAGAAAGTGTTTATATTAGGTTGCAAGTTCAGAAGTGGCAACTGCTAGCTTTTCATTGCGGGGTGAATGTTCTGACTGTAAAAGCTGAAGTCGGTAAGATTGCTCGACCTAGAGGACTTAGTCAGATTTTTGAACAAGTAAAGCTTTCAAGCCCCTCCCCTATTTGTGCTGAGATCCAAACCAGTCCTTCCCTCGATTTTTCGTGCACACCCGAAGGCGCGTGCTAATGATCTGATTGGTTAGATGAGCCGGGATCTTGATAAAATCGTTTTTACAAAATCGGCGGCGGCCATCTTGGATTTTGACGAAGCACGCCTGTTTTCAATAGCGAGCTGCCTTAGGTGAAGATACATCAGCATACCAAACTACAACTTCCTAGGACACTTCTTTTTCACGTTATCTTGATAACGTTGTTTTTACAAAAACGGCAGCGGCCATCTTGGATTTTGACGCAGCGCGCCCATTTAGCGACCTGCCTTGGGTCAAGATACATCATCATACCAAATTACAAATTCCTGGGCCAATTATTTTTTGAGTCGTCTCAATAAAGTCCTTACTTCGGACGGACTGCCGGATGGACGGAATGACGGACGGACAATGGACGACAAAATTTCACCTGCTCCATTTGATGAGTTTGGTGCTCTCCCAAGAGATTTTTGTCCTCCGAGCATTTTTCAGAGTTCGGATCCGGAAGTAAAAAAGCCATTCCTAGACCTGCTGCCTTCCGGCGACGCAGGTAAAATTGTGAGCTACGGGAATTCATAATTTTCAAAAGACATTGACAATTTATATGTCACCATTACAATGGAAAGAAAAATGCTTGACAACTATTTCAATGAACAATAAGTCCAGCTAAAGGGAAATGGACAGTCATGCTACTGATTGATCCTCACAACTGATCAAACTAACACCAATTTGCTAATTAGGAAATGTTCTGTAAATGGGGACAGGTAAACCTCTTAAGCCCTGAGCTTCTGGCTCAAAAATGACATGCCCAAAATGAAATGAGCATATCTCCGCAACTACTTGGTCCATTTTAATAGTCTTGGTATCAAAATAAAGGTAACACCTTGGGAATTTTTTTCATGTGTAAAAATCAGAAGATATGTCACTGAGTCAAAGTAAATGAAGATGGAACGCGGCATAAATGAAAGATCTCATTTCCAGTAAAAAAAATTTTTACTTTTATTCCTTTTGAAATTATTTAGTTGCAGGCTCAAACTCTAAAACAATTACAGCACAGAATGTCACCATTATCTGTGCCAAAGTTTATTCCAATCAAGTGCAACCCCAATTCCAAAAAAGTTGGAAAGCTGTGTAAAATGTAAATAAAAACAGAAAACAATGGTTTGCGGATCCCATAAACTGGCAATTTATTCACAGTTGATTTATTCACATAGTACATTCTACCTTTTATTTCTCTGATGCCAATTCCAGGTTTACTTCATTTTTGTTAATTGAGCAAATCGGCCAACAGAGGTTGTTGAACAGCATGTTGAAGTCCTGAGGATCTGCAGAAAAAAGAAGTCAATCACTGCTGCATGCAAAAAGATAGTAGTTGACCGCAACACTATCACCTTAAATGCGCCGATTGCCAAGCTTGCCATTCCTACCCCAGACAGTTTTGCTGAGCTAAGGGTGCAGCATACCATAAAGGAAAAAAATTTCACTGGTAAATGTTTGGATGCCATTTGTTCCAATACAGACATTGAAGACAAGGTCCATGCCCTGAAGAGTTGAGGGAAACTACTGCCTCTTGGGAAGAGCAGTGTTTACATGACTGGATGTTAGTTTAAAGTTGGTGTTTCAATTTATATTTGTCAGCCTTTTCAAAAGTTTTATGCGTTATTTAATGTGTTATTATTTTTACAATCTTTTTACTTTTTTGTATTATTATTTTTTATAACGTTCAGGTATTTAATATCTTATCGCAGTGATTGTTTACCGCTTTTCAAGGGCTGGATAAAAACCTCTCCAAAAGTGCTGTCTCATAGTGTGTTTTTAAGTCTCACCACGAAATCATTGTGTGTATGTGTGTGTACTGCCCTCATGCATCCTTTATTATAGTTATATTGTATTAAACATTTTACACTCATCTGAAGACACTATTCCCACTGTAGATCTAGTAGCTTCAAAATAACATTGTCAATGGAAATAACTGCATAATAAAGGATTGATCAATATTAAGAAGACACTGTTCCCACCTCAGATCCAGTATCTGCAAAGGAGCATTGTTAATGGTTGATAAGTGCATAATAAGGGATTTATTAATCTTAATAAGACACTGTTCCCACTTTAGATCTAGTGGCTGCAAAGGAGCATTGTTAATGGAAATAAGTGCATAATAATGGGGTTTTTTTTTTGCATTTATGAGGCATTAATTTTAACCTCTTATATTCTTATTACTGTAACTCAACATTCAACAGTGTTATTAACATTGATAAGTGGTCTATGAACTGTTAACAAGTTTCAAATAAATGTCCATAAATATCTTATAAGCCAATAACAAATGTATTTTATGATATTATTAACATTATTAAGTCTTATTTATGTAAATAAACATATTATTAGGGTTGGTTAGTGGTCTGTAAACTTAACCAAGTGCTCATAAATAGCTTGCAAGCCAAGAATTCTCTTCCTCACTAGGGTTGGGGGGGGGAGCTGGAGCCCAGCTGACTACGGAGAAAGGCAGGGACCCACCCTGGACAGCTCGCTAATACATCACAGGGCGCATACGCCATCCACACACCATTCACTCTCACACTCATACCTATGGGCAATTTAGTGTCTCCCAATTAGCCTGATGTGCATGTGTTTGGACTGTGGGAGGAAACCGGAGTGCCTGGAGGAAACCCACGCGAACATTGGAAGAACATGCAAGCTCCGCACAGAAAGGCCACATTTGAACCCATGACCTTCTTGCTGTTAGGCAGCAGTGCTAACCACTGCGCCACCGTGCCGCCAAAGCCAAGTGTATGTTTTTTAATGTATTATTAACAGTCATTAAATGTAATGTAACTTAACATCTTATGAAGATTAATAAGATATATATACAGAACTTGTTAACAAGTTTCTATAGTTCGTGCCTATAGGGATGCTAATTAGCAATAATATTTGTGTTAGTCCCACTCAATCAAGACCTGCCAGACATGGTAACAGTCATGAGCACAGCGGACAGGTCGGGCAACGACCGTTACCTGATAATTCCCTGTCATGGTTTAGGCGTGCGTTTGTTTGACCTTTCTTTGTTCTGTCGTCCAGGATGATTTCAAGTTTCTTTCCCATCGAATTCCTGATCCACCTGGCTGATTGAGCTGGGGCGGACTTTTCCGGACTCTATATATATGGCCAGGGGTTCGCCACGCCTATCGCTAGAGTGTCTGATTGTTTCTAGCACTTCGGCTGGAGAAAATCTCTAGTGTGATTTCCTAGTGATTTGTTATATTCTATTTATTGTTTGGAATTGCTTCTTTTCGAAATTTTCTCTCTTCTCGTTGTTTTTTCTCTCGCACTGCTTCTGTGTTGCGGATATTTATTCGTCTTTGGAAGCGCGAGCTTTTACCGGAGGTGTGTACCTCTTTTGTGTTTGTCTCTTAGCTGAGCTGCTCTTTGTTTTCTCTCACTGGTCGCGGCACCTGGCGTCCTATCACTGCCCATCACATTCCCATTGGATATCGTCCAATGTTCTAACTAGAAAAGTTTTGTAACAAAGTGGAATGTATTCACTGGACTGTGAGTGAATAACATATGGGCAAATCTACATGATACTTTCTAATTTTACAAACCCCAATTCCAATGACCTTGGGACATTGTGTAAAACGTGAATAAAAACAGAATAGAATGATTTGCAAAGCCTATTCGACCTGTATTCAATTGAGTACAATACAAAGACAAGATATTTTATGTTCAAACAGATAAACTTTTTTTTTTTGGAAATATTCACTCATTTTGAATTTGATGCTTGCAAAATGTTCCAAAAAAGCTGGGACAGGGGCATGTTTACCACTGCGTTACATCAGCTGTCCTTTTACCAACACTCAATAAGCATTTGGGAACTGAGGATGCTAATTGTAGAAGCTTTGTGGGTGGAATTCTTTCCCATCCTTGCTTGATGTACGACTTCAGTTGCCCAACAGTCCAGTGTCTTCGTTGTCGTATTTTGCGCTTCATAATGCGCCACACATTTTCAATGGGAGACAGGTCAGGACTGCAGGCAGGCCAGGCTATTACCCACACTCTTTAACTATAAAGCCACGCTGTTGTAACACATGCAGAATGTGAATTGGCATTGTCTTGGTGTAATCAGCAGGGACATCGCTGAAAAAGACGTCTCTTGGATGGCAGCACATGTTGCTCCAAAACCTGTATGTACCTTTCATCATTAATGGTGCCTTCACAGATGTGCAAATTACCCATACCATGGGCACTAACACATCCCCATACCATCACAGATGCTGGCTTTTGAATGGTACCGGGGCGATCGGGTTTAAGAGGGCAAAGGCCACCCTGACCGGGATCTGAAAACGTTAGCCAGTGATGGCAGTAGGTGACACCTTTATCTTGGGGCCGCTGTTGTTCCGTCTTGACAATGGGGCTCCGGTGTTCTGGAGAGCCCCAGTTCTATAGGCTCCTCCCCCTCCTTAGGCAGCTGGGTGGGGCCTCTGGGCCACCGTCTCTCCTGCATGAGCTGCTCCAGGCTGATGGCCGCGTCGATGTAGGAAGGCAGGGACAGATCTACGTCCCTGCAGGCCATCTCTGCCTGTAGCTCTGGACCCAGCCCATTCCAGAAGGTCGTCAGGAGGGCAGACTCGTTCCAGCTGCTGGCTGCAGCCAAGGAATGGAACTGGAGGGTGTAGTCAGCCGTGGTCTTTGTACCCTGGCGCAAGTCCAGCAGGTGGTCCCCAGCCTTCTTCTCAGGGTGGTCGAAGACTGAGCAAAACTGCTGGAGGAAGTTGGCTTAGGTGGGAAAAGCTGTGTCTCCCCAGACAGCTGTCACCCAGTCAAGCGCCTGGCCAGAGAAAGAGGTCACCACTGCGGCAGTCTCCTCGGCGTCACTCAGGGAAGGATGGTACGTGAAATAAAGTACACATTGGAGAAGGAAGTCTTTGCACCCAGTGGGGTTTCCGTCATAGCGCTCTGGCAGGCGCACTGGCGATTCACCCCGGGGAATTGCCAAGGGAACCTGCATTCTGGCAGGAGAGACAAGGGTGGTGGTGGCAGTGGAGCGTGGGAGATGGAGAGTTTGCGGACCCCGTGAAGCAGTTTGTCCAGGGCAGTCCCCAGACACGCAATCTCCCTCTGCTGTTCTGCCACAAGGTGGTGGAGGTTAGGAGGCTGGGCAGTAAACTCTCCCACTGCTTGGGGCAGGAGGAACCCTCGCTGAGTCCATGGTGTGGAGAAGTCTTTTGTAATGGTTGTGCTCTGAGCACCGGTGATGCGCACAGAGGACAGGAAGTTGAGGACTGGACTCAGGTGCGAAGATGGATTTGGTTGTATTTATTATGCCTTCAGCACAGCAAGAAGGCAAAACAGGATACAATACAAAAGAACAAGGAATCAAGGTTCATGGATAATACTATTTGGAATACAAACACTGGGTTTTAGCAACAGTAATAATGTATTACTAAAATAGGAAAAGAAAAAGGAAGCAAGGTTCCTGATAATAAAGTTGGACACACTTAAGATGAAGTGTTTCTCATAAAGGCTTTATACAGCATGTATAATGCCTTCATAATTGAGACATAATGTCTTCATAAATCATCCATAAGCAAATGTCTTGCCTTGAAAAGGGCAAAGGAACACATCCTTATTCAGCACGTGATACCAGACGTGACAAAGACAATGTCACTCAGCTGACAATGCCACCCCTTATAGCATTTAGCCACAGCTAAGTGACATTGTCAGTTATATCACATCTGACATCGCATGCTGAATAAGAATGTTATTTCACCCTTTACAAAGCATGACATTTGGATTTGTTAGTTGAACACAACATTCTCTTCCTCCGCTCAAAAACACTAGAAGCGTAGAAGTGCTATGCTACAATGCAGAGCAATGTCCTGCCCTCACGCCCTGCATGCTGTTATTGGCTGGGGGCTGCACATCCACTACCCAAAGTATGATGCCCAGAAACTTCCCGTATGAAGAAAAATAAGGAAATACAGGTAGACAATGGTCTCTATAGATAAAAACACTGCCATGCACTTCAAGTATGTCATAACTGCTGACTGAGAGGGGTTATTTCTGTATGAGTATACATCGTTTTTTTTTTTATTTTGGAAATCTAACTTAGTATACTATTAAAGCACTTCTCATAAAGTAAATGTTTTTAATATTGAAAAAATACCAGCTAACTAATATCCATTATTTTACCAACTTAATCCTGATTAGGTTTAGGGAGGCTGCTGGAGCCTCTCCCACTAAGCACTGGGGAAGAGGCCAGAATAAACTGTGGATGGGTCACTATGCCTTTGCATTCATATTTCGTAATGTTTTTTTAGAAAGGGAGTATGGTCCCTGACCTCATAGTGGCACAAAATAGCACAAACACAGAAATTCTCAACAGCGGCCAGTTTTGTAGACAGCAGGGGTTATTGATGGGAGAGACTACCTAATAAATGTCTGAGACATAAATTAATAGTTGGGTCTCACCTGGAGTCCGAGGATTCAGGGTACTCTCAGCTTGTCAGTTATGATCCTGGTGAGCTTATATGAGAACATTCAAAGCACATTTTAAAACCAACAGCTTGCACTCCGGGTGTCTCTGAAAGCAACTGGGGAATTTTGAGTGCAGTCTATAATGCTGTGAAATGCTGTCTCGAGACATGCTAAGTGCACCCTAGCTGTCTCTGCAAAGTTTGAAAAATTCAATCGAACTGCTTGATCTTCAAAAAAGTGCATGTTTGAGGATCTCAGCAAATAAGCTAAAATGAAGATTCTTTACCTCCACTGTGCATAAGGAAAACAACCCTAAAATAAAGTATTCAATTTAACTGTAATACTTATTAAAATGTAAAGTATTGTTCACCACTTTGTTCTCATTTCCCACCTTGGTCTGTATAAAATATTGTGAAAATCATGCAACGCTGAAAGGTCAGAAGTGATGTGATCTGACACCACCACAGCTCGACTGAAGCGAGATATGGCGTTTTTTTAAAGTGCAAAACTAAGGGGCGTGAGTCTCTTAAATGCAGGTAAAAAAATGGTTCGCAAAAATGGTGCGGAACGAGAGTTGATGCACTTTTACATGTTTCTGAATTGAATATGTTAATTTAAGGACCCATCTCAATTTATTATTCTTACACGACTAGAAGGTAATTTTTCTCATATTGAACATTTATCCATTACCAAATCAAGTCCATATCCATTTTGAAATTAATTTTTAAAAGTTTTGAATCCTTTACAAGGTTCTACAGTTATTATATAGTTATTATAATCAATCCTGTGAATTGAATTTTTTTCTGACAATAAATGTAGATACTTTTGAACGATACTTTTGATGAGTATTACGGTTTAATCAGGAGAGACCAATGAATTACAAAAAGTAATCATTCATAACAGATTACAGTGTCTACAGATTAACTGATGTGATGATAGCCTGTACGAAGTCTTTGGTGCTTGGACTCAACAGGGAGATTATGTAATCAAGGCTCATCTGGCCTCAGCTGCAGCAAGATAAATCCTCCAACAGATTCCAGATACTGGTGGTGGTAGTGGCTGATGACACTGCTGACTGATAGGCTGATGAGGATGATGAATGATGAATCTGCAAAAGACTGGGCGGTGATGGGGAGGCAGAGGGCGTGCATAACAGTGGCATGAATGTACTTAAGGTAGAGAGAAAAAAAATTCACTGAATCAGATCTTTAAATGGTCCAGTCGGCTGATCGTGGAGCCACAGCTGTGCCCAGAGTCGCTGTCTACCAGACAGTTGCAGCGGATAGCCAGGTCCATTTGTAATGATGACTCCCATCCCTTATTCAGTGAATTCCAGCACCTCCCATCTGGCAGGAAATTCTAAGTCCCCATGTGTAAAACCAAGCGCAACAGGAACAGTTTTGTTCTTGCTGCTATTGCCCTCCTGAATAAGTCTCAGTGATTCATTTTATCCTGAGGTCTATTTTACTTTTACTTATTTATTCATCATATTTATTGGAGGTTTAACTTGGTTTTAATTATTTATTGTCCCTTGTATTATCAAGTCCTTTTATTGTCAAAACGTGGTTTTACTTATTTATTATGCTTGCATTATCAGGTATTTATATGATATTTTTTTCCATGAATAGTTGACACTTGTGAGTGCTTGTCCATGTCGATGTACTGTATATTCTGGTGTGCTGTCTACTGTTTTTAATATCTGTGATGTCCTGTATAGATGCTTCTCCTTTTTACTGCAAAACAAATCTAGCTACGGGTATAAATAAAGTCAACTGAACTGAACTGAACTTAAACATATTTGAAAAGACTGCCGTGAGAAGATAGGCTTACAACATAGGTGTGTCGCAGTGGTATTGGATAGACATGGTCAGCTGGATAGGACAGCTGATGTCTCAACAGACAACTGACAGCCCTGTGCTTTCACAGCTGGGAATATGAGTGTGCATGTGTGAGGAGTGAGAGCAGATTGAATGAAAATAAACTACCGGCTGAAGTATGCGTAAGGAGCCTAGTGCCACATTTAAATTTAATGGTTCATTTTAAGGTCATTTGCCTTCTGCGCAGTGGAAGTCAGTACTCCTCATTTTAGGTTGTTTGCTGAGATCCTTCATTCCCTCTTTACTTCCCCCCTGCTTGCACATTCATGCAGCAGGTTTGCCATATTAAGTGTCATTCCCAACCAATTAGCGTGGAGTGGAAGTCGGTTCTCGGCCTTATCTGAATCTCCACACTCACCCACCACTCCTGCAAAGTCAATGGAGGCTCAGGGCTGTCCCACTGTCAAACTGTCAAGTGCTTGAGGGCTCTCCTGTAGACATTTTGAGTCCTATATGGCATGTTTTTGTAAGTCTGCATTTCTGCAGACTTTGCCTCAGGGATTTACCTACAATAGACCCTTTAGGTTTAAGGGCGTGAAAAAGCGAGACTTGGAGGGCACATGAACACTGGACATTGTGTATGGCAGAAGAAAACCTGGAGACCGTTAACAAACCTGCAGTCAGCGAGAAGAGAGCATTCCCTTGACTTAAAGGTAATCAATGTATTCTTTTTTTAATATAATTGAATAGATATGACCAAAACAAACGGGAATATATAAATGTTTTCTCTGAGAACGCTTGCAATCCCCCGAATATTGAATGTGAAAATAGTTTTTGCGACCTGCAAAAACTCCCCGCGCCATTTGAAATACCTCATTAGTATTCACAAGCATGCAAAAATAATGTCACACGAAAGCAGATGTGTGCGGTGGAAGCAGAAATGAAGACAAGTTGGCTAACAGCAAAATGCTGCGGACAAAGAAATATCTGACTGATTCGGCCCTTAAAAGAGCTAGAACAGGTCGGAAAGAAGATCGATTGAAGACCAGGATAAATATAAAAGGCGAAAGTGATCGCTGGCAAACTTTTTAAGTCAGGTTTGGAGCTATTTCCGATGAAGATGTGGCAAACCTTTTGCTGGATACGTTAATGAACTTCATGCCTGGTGCAAAATGCCCGATTTCCCTGTTTCCTAGCACTTCTAGATCGTTAAAGGGGGCCTATTATGCTGATCCTTCTTCGAATACATACAAGTAATGTTATAATGTTGGATGTCCATATTCAACCTCTGTAAAGTTTCTAAAAAAAAGATACAGGGGTTTTGCCGTAATCCGAGAATGTGATTTCCTGAATGTGATTTTCTCTCTGAACAGCTCGTCCCGAGATCTTCACGAGATCTGGGCAAAACCTGACATCAGGTTGTGCCGTCCAATTAGTACAGACCTAGTCAGAGCCAATCACGGCGCTGGACCTGCCCAGCCCGGAAACTATTCTAGCAGGTACAAAAAACCACGGCTCATATTACACTTTCGTAGCGTCTACTCTTCCGGAAATACAGAAGAAGAAGAAGAACCGCGGATCATTTGAGGTTTTGTCAGTCTCCCAAAGCTGCACATCTGTGTTTTTTTGGATGCGAAAAAAAAGCACAACTATTTTCTCTTCCAAAAGACAATGCCAACAGAAATCAGTGCGTAGCTTTTTTGTTTTCTGGCGGCAAACAGCCACACTCAAAGGGAACGTTAGCTGTTTGTGCTCGGCATTTCACCGAAGACAGCTTTGTCGATAAAGGATAATTAAATGCTGGATATGCGTCTCAGCTGCTTCTCAAACCTGGAGCAGTTGCATCGATCAAGCGCTCGGAGCCACAAGCTTTAAGTAACGATATAACAGCAAATAATTCAAAGTGAAGCAAACGTGTTACAGGTGGCTAGCAGGACTGGTAACAATAGTTAGCACTAGCAAGGCTAGTGTAAAATATCTTTAGAAAATAAAAGGTTTTGTAAAATATCTTGATCTGAAGATAAAGCCTGGATTGGTTGCGACTGTCCGTGACTTACAGACGCGGAAGCAGTAAGTTACTTAAGTTGCTTAACTGCGTAAGCCTACCTAACTTGATGGCCTGTTGAATGTGGCTGTAGCACTGCGGCTAACGTAGCTAACTTACTGTTGCGAATGTTTGCGTCTTAAATATGCAACAGAAGGTGTGTGAACACAAACCTCATTTGAAGCTAACTTTTTATACTTGTTTGTAATTTGGATGCTTGGTACAACTGTTCACGGTAACGGAACTTACTGTCTGTAAAATCTGTATTGCAGGATAAAATTTGTCTCTGTCATTGTTATGACCGCTCAGTTACTAGCTACTGCATGTTAGTTTGTGTGCCGTGCTACTTAAGAAATGCTCCTGGTTAACGGATATGCAGTCATTCTGATCGTTACTTCTGATCATTCTGTTACTTTGGTTGGCATCAATGTGGCAGTTTCATCATAACATTGCCTGATTGTAGCCACTATAGTTGAAGCTACCTGGAGAGGTGTTGCATGTTTCTGCAAAGTTGGACTAAAAAGGCTGCAGTTAGACCAGACGTAGGTTTTGCAAAGCTTGGGGTACGCGTTTGGGTTTGTTTACTGCTACTGTGAAATGATTGTTTTACTTATCCATGACCGGGGTCAGCTGGGTTCTTTGCCAATATGTGGGCTAGGTCTCTGATGCTGCCGTGGTGAAAGCAATCGCAAAACGCACAAGCTTCATTCCCATTTAAAATTGTTCTGGCTAATAAAAAGCCGAAAAAGGTGGAGATTGGACACGAAATTCTTTCATGTAGAAGTTATCGATTCGCTAGCTCTACATAATCAACTGTTCACGCTAATGGAACTTACTGTCTGTAAAACCTGTATTGCACAGTAACCTTTGTCTCTGTCATTGTTATGAACGCTTAGTTACTCCTGCATGTTAGTTCACGTGCCCTGCTACTTAGAAATGCTCCTGGTTGACTTATAGGCAGTAATTCTGATCGGGAATAATTGAAAAACGTCTGCTGTCAAAACAAATGTTTGCGCAGAACAGGCTAACCATCCCCATTTACTCCCCGTACTTTCTCAACGACCAATTGCGATAATTGGGTCGCTTAAAACGTCTGAAAACAAGGTTGACATGGTTTTCATTTCGCCTGTTTCAGCACAGATTTATTGCAATAACCATTTTAATTGCGCCAGCACAGATTTTTTGCAATAATCATTTGGTCTCTTTGTGACTTCCATTACATAATTATTTGTTATATTTAGTCAAAAAATTTAAATTTGAATTTGCTTGCCAGTTAGTTTTGTGGACCTGAATTAATGTCAGTAACACCGCAATAATTGAGTCCCACGCCTTTAGTCAGCCAGTAGCTACAGAGTTCCTGCATCAAATTTGCACTGTTCAAAACAACCGGTAAGCACACATGATCCCAACCTCTTCTCAACACGGATAAGTGCGCAGGTATTTATTTTATTTACGCAGTCTAAGTCTTTCATTTTCCTCCAAAGGAGTGCTATGATTTCCACAGACGTCGTTCACGAAAAACATCAAACAATTTTTTTTAATCAAAATACACAGAATCAAAGAAAAATTACAAAATGAGTAAAAATACAAAGAAATAAAAGTTAATAAAACAACAGTCACTTATAAAAATATCTTTAGATTTAAGACTTAAAAATAGCCAGATCATTAATGGCTTTAATTTCTATGGGTAAAGTATTCCATAAAACACAACCTCTGCAGAAGGTCTTCCTAGCCTGAAAGTAGGGCTTCAATAATCTCTCCTCGACTACACCTCTAGTTCCTCGATTAGACTGCAGTGAGAGACGAGAGACATCAAACTGCGATGATAAATATTTGGGAGCTTGGTTATGAATACATCTCCATGTCATAACAGCCAGTTGATTCATCCACTGTTGATTAATTTTGTGCCATTTTAACTGTGATGGTGCTTGGGAGGCTGATAAAAATGTATTTTCTTTATCAAAAAAAAATTTGGCTGCTCTATTGTGTGATTTCTGAATTTTATTTTTAATTCCCCCACCACAAGTCTCCAAAACAACTGCACCATAGGTCACCAGTGGAAAAACTAACACCTTAACAATTAATTAACATCTTTTGATAAAGTAATTTATGTACGTGCCAAATGGCCGCAAAATGTTTTGAAGCCAACCAGGCAATGTCATTGCCTTTTGGGTCCCAATTAAGGTGTTTATCCAGAGTAACTCCGAGATATTTAAACTCTGTAACAACATCAATTAAAAAAAAGCTGCTGGGTTAGCTCACTTGGTTAAGGCGCCGCATTTGCGGAGCAGTAGTGACTACCATGGCGCGGGTTCGATCCCCGGTCGTACCAAACGGCAGGGGTCGGCAGCTTTTTCAGAGCAGCGCACAATTGGCTACGCATTGCAGGGATGCCAATTTGGAAGGGACTGCTGGGATGGGATACAAAAACAGTTGCTTTGTTCGTTGTTCAAGTGCCTCCTGTTGGCCTGCCGGGCGCTCGTCAGTAAGATTCTAAGCTTGCTCATGTGCGGGTATCCTCCGCCCTCATTCTGAACTTGCGAAGTTTCAACCAATGAGTGTAAAGAAGCAGTGGCTGACAGGCGCGTGCTTCGAAGGAGAGCCGCAAACTGTCTTCGCCCTCCCGAGTTAGCAAAATATGGGGTCGCATACGAGCAAGCCTTGTACATAGTTCTCGAATTGGGTATTCCAGATTCGGGTTGGATTGGAGATGACAAATAAAAAAAACAAAAACAAAACATCGATTACCCTATCATCATATTTAATAATAAAATCAGGCCGTGATCTGATTCGTTGATGCGTACCGAAGATCAGAGACTTTGTTTCTCCGACATTTAAAATTAAACTATTTTTTTCCCACCCATTTACTAACTAATAAAAACCTCTTACTTAAAATATCCTGAATCAATGTTACATCATCAGCTGCATAAAATAGTGCAGTATCATCCGCATCCAGACTACTTTACATAACTTAATGGCAGAAGGTAAGTCATTAATGAAAATTAAAAATAGGAGAGGCCCAAGTATAGAGCCTTATGGCACTCCAGTTTTGACAGGTGCAATATCAGATAGAATTCCAGTAATGGCGGTGCGCTGCAGATGACCAGATAAATAATTTTCCATAATCATGTTCATTGCCAGATATTCAAAGCTTTGACAATTTATCTAGCAATAATTTGTGATTAACAGTGTCAAATGCCTTTGACAAATCAATATAAATTGCACTGGTCAACTTACCATTGTCCATATTGGAAAGAATATAGTCAACCACATTGAAAAGTGAGGTTTCAGATTGGTCTTCACATATAAGACTGGTCTTGTTTGGATATCTATAAACTTATTCGTGTACTGCATGTTCTAAAATTTTACTTGCAATTGACAACTCCGATATTGGACGATAATTGGTCATGTCATTTTGACTTCCTGTTTTGAATAAAAGTGTTACTGTGGTCATTTTCCATTGCCCAGGGAGTTTATCAATACGTAATGACTATTGAAAAGATAGATTAATGACCTAAATATGACTGGGGTCCCGCATCTCAGCAGTTTAGCGGGAATTGAATCAAGTGCGATTGCTTCATTAATGGATAAGCTATTAAGTTGATTTAAAACAAACGTTGGATCTATTTCCTTGAATTTAAAAGTACATACAGGCATATCCCTGTGATAATGGCTAGATCCCACTGGGCTGAGATAGTTCAAGACTATTTGCAGACTTAAAATTGGCGACTGTTTCAAGACAAAGTAAGCAAACAGAGTTGCAGTCCCACTGAATCAACAGATTTGTCTTGGCATGTACTTTCATGTCTGATGTTGTCAAGATGGCATTACTGACTGCGCATGCACAGGGCGGGGATTATGCAAAAAGTCTTCTAAATGTCTTATAAACGTCTGATGACATTCTGAAGACATTCCGCTGACTATTTTGCGATTTTTTAAATGGATTTTTGCCCCCTTATTCTCAAGACAATCTGAAAACATTCCGCAGATATTCTGCAGACAATTTAGCGCACATTTCAAAACCTTGGCAACCACAGTTGTCGCCAAGAAATTTTTGAACATGTTCGAAATTCCGCAACAACATCATGACCTCCACAAACACAAACAAATTCTGCAAACATTCTGCAGAATGACAGTCGCAAATGTCGCCAAACAGACGCAGCCCCAGTGGGATCAGGCTTAAGTTAGCGTGGCCCGTGTTGTCAAAGTCCCAAAAATGTTTGTCATCTTCAGACCACTGTTGGCAAAATAATTATTAAAACAATTAGCCATACTAATGTTATCAGTAATAACTTCATTTTCTTATTTTATATTAGAATGCCTGACTGATACATTAGTTAGTCATAAGTTTCCTCTTGTATTCCATAGTTTACACCTGTCATTTTTATTCATTTTAATTTGTTCTCTAAAATGTTTTTTTTTTTTAATTTGATGCTAAATTGTTGGCCCTATTTCTCCAATGAATATATGACACCCATTTTTCAGAAATTTTGTGCTGAGCATGTTTCCTTTTCCAACTATCTATCTGATAACTATCTATCTGACAAGCTGTTAAATACTCACCATTTCAAAACCATTCCATATCAGATCCACCCCTGAAGCACCACTCTCTGAACGGTGCATGCTCGTCAGACTTCTAGAAAAAAGTGTATGCCAATGGACCCAAGCGGCATCAATGTCATCAAAAGCTTCAACACTAGACCAATGAACATTCTCCAAATATAAAAAGCAGTTCTTGAAAATTCTCATGAGATCTAAATTTAACATTTCTACAAGAAGGACAAAATATGTTTTTAACTTTTGTAGTACAGAAAGTAACAAAATTATCACTTGTGCCATCCATAGTGACGTCACTATGAGAAATATGCTAAGAACAATTTGTTCAGAAACCCTAGTAGGCTTTGCTATATGCTGGTTAAAATTAAGGGGATTTTAAAAATCAAAAAGCAGGTTTGCTTCTGGATGAGTTTTTAGTAAATCACAATTTAGGTTGCCAAGTATGAGAATCTCTTTAAGAGAGGGTAATATGTTGAACCGGGTTTTCATATTCAACCCAAAAATTCTGATTTGCATTAGGGGGTCGATAAACACCGCAAACATAGAATGGAGATGCTGCGGGGAGCATTACTTTAACCCAAATAAGAATTTACATTATTGCATATTTCATAATGTAGAGCTGTGTTGATATACATTAAGACACCACCACCGATTCTGTTCCTGTCCCTTCTAACAATTTCACATGGATTTCAGCATCAGAAACAGTATCATCTAAAAACGTTTCATTAAAAACAATAACATCAAAAGGGACATTACTAAGTATATAGTACATAGTTAAAATGTCATAAAAGACAACAAATAATCCCCTGATAAAAATGTAGTCCTTTACCAAGGGTGTGCTTCAAAGCAAGAATGCCCGCATCTGGTGGAATTTCATGTCCAGAACTCGACCTCAATTCATCATCAGTGCTCAATTCTTCTAGAGCCACCAATGGAAAATTCAAATCTTCAGCAGTATTGCCGTCAAAGAAGGAGTCAGACAAATTTGGGAGGGCACAACATGTACATGTCCATGGGTCATCAGGAAAACTCCATAAGCGTTCATAGGTATTGTCCGGTATACGTTCACACCTGCAGTGCAACCAAGTGTTGCACTTTGTACATAGAAGCCCGTTTGGGTTTCTTCTTACCGGTTATAAACAGTGTCCACAAGGAACTTTAAAAGTTGGCCTGGGATTTAAATGTATGTCACCGCTCGTTATTAACTATAATGTCCATAAAAGCTGACAGCTGGAAGTGGTAGCAAGACCATACCTTAGTGGATTATGGTGAGCAATGTATATGGAGGCGTCCCGAAGTACGTTGTAGTTTCTGTCGGTCAAAAACTGGGACTTGCATAAATTCTTCAACTGCAATCCAAGTGATAAAAAAACATGTCCAACATCTTGTTGATGTGAATAGCAGGATTTTCGTAGTTATATTAAAAACAGAAGCACTTTCAGGGTGGCCGACGCACATCTTGTGACAGCCATCATGCCACGTCAACGTAAGTAGACTGGTTAGCACATGCTTGTATGACTGAGATTCACCAAATAGGTGGATTAAACTTATAATTCGGGTATTACCTTTTTTGTCACTCATTTAAGAGAAGCGAGGTTAGACAGCTCACTAGCTGGCTAGCTAGCTACTCAAGCAAGCTGCTCCCATGTATTTGGCAAGGACAGATTGCTGCCAGGTACACATGTAAAACAGGGTGAAGTCAGGTAAATACGGGAGTTGCATGTCTCACTGCGCACAGCCAGAAGAGGCTCCCGCACAATGCACATCGGGATTCCCAGTGGTCCAAACAAATAGAATGTAACGTGGAGACTGCAGAACTTACGTGTTTTTCGGAGCCTGATTTCACCCCGGACAAAGTGCCAGGAGCTGTAATTCTGAAGCAGAAAAATGCACGCACATCCAAAATAGAAATTCACAGGTGCTCGACCCAAAAGGACAATGTAGAAAAAAGAGTAAAAATCAGCATACTGTTTAAATTGCTCCCCAGGTGAGTTTATTGATCCACAGCGTTTCGGCCGACGTGGCCTTCGTCAGGTGCACTTCTAAAACTTGGAAGTGCACCTGACAAAGGCCACGTCGACCAAAGGAGCAGTAATTCTGTCATTTGAGGCAGCATCTGTTTCGGAGCTGCAGCAGTGAAAAAATATCAATATGTTTTTATAATTTCTGCGCTCCTGTAGCGCAGATTTGCGTAAATTAGTTTGCGAGGCTCATTGAACAATAAGCCATGAGAATCCGTTCTATAGTCTGAATGTAGTGACAGCTAAAGTGCGTTGTCAGGTACGATGCAAAGCTGAGTGATGGCGAAAATAATTGCTATTAAGTCAGAGAATGTTTCTGATTTTTTGCAGACTGTCATCCGGAGTCACATCAATTATATCAACATAGCCAATAGGCAATCGCTTTGTCATTAGCATTTCTTTATCATTACGTGTCATGCATTTGTTGTGGTTGTTCAGTTAAAGGATCCATTACTGGGAAAACACATTTTTTCCCAGTTATTGCATGTACACATGAGTCTTCCCTCACTCTGACGAAATCTGAAAAGTTTTGGAGTCAAACCAACTTCCTTCCTCCCTTTTTTCCTCATCCGGACGCTTTCTACTCCTGAAGCATGAAAATTGGTGATTTCAGTTTGGGCACCCTAATGACGTGTACAGCGCAGAGGAGGAGGAGTCAAGGTGTGGCTTGGGAGTAGCAAACCGCGCCCACTGTTTTCCACAAACACGCCCAAGACAAATATCGGAGACAAGAGCAAAGGTTCTGGTGCACATGAATGCAACATCAGCAAGTCTGAAATAAAGAGCATTATTAGGCAGAGATTGAGGGAAAGATGGCAAAAGCAGTGGGAGGAGGAGAGGACAGGAAGATGGTTTTATAGAATTCAAAGGAAAGTGGGAGAAATGAGGTGTGCAGGAAGGAACAAAAGAGACGAGACTCTAATATCAAGACTAAGATTTGAACACACTGGACATAACAGTACATTATTTAAAATGGGTAAACACAACACAGGTAGATGTGACCACTGTGGGCAGGAAGAGACAATAGAGCATGTGGTGGAATACTGTGAGAAATAGGAAGCTGAGAGGAGGTACATAACTGAAAACTTAAGGAAGATAAAAATACGCTTCAACATAATAGATATTCTACAAAAGGATTCGAGAAGTCAGTGTCATAAAATAATGGTACAGCATTTTATAATGATGAACCTAATTGATAAGATATGATTTTTTTTTTTTTGACGAATGATAAATACTCGATCTCTTGATCCACACTACTTATCAGTTGGTGGCGGTAATGCACCAAGTAGCTGTATTTAAACCGCCAATAAAACTCAACGAAGAAGAGGCACACGAATGCTCGGTAGTTGGCTGCCAGAATCCACATAAAAACGTTTTTAAAGGGGACCTTTTGTGCTACATTTCCAAATGTATATTTTGACCTTGGACTCCCCTAGAGTACTCCTGATCGTTCAAAGTCCAAAAAAGGGTCCTTATTTAACTCATACTGCCATCCTCAAAAAACCCCATTTGTAGTCAATCGTAGTCTCTGCCTGAAATGCCTTGTTTGGGTGGCTCTTCCGCTATGGCCCCCCCTCCCCATGTGCCCACTTTCTTCTGATTGGCCAGCTCTGTGGAGGGCAGAGCTGGGCGGGACTCAGCAGAACACAGTTTTCCGGGTCTGCCTCCCTAGTGTGAAACGTGAGACGCGTCTGCCATCTGAGCTAAGGAATCGGCGGGGAAATTCCACAATCAAACGCAGTACATGTGTATAGATCTAATGAAATGAACTTGTTCTAATAAATGCAGCGGCGTAAGTGGAGGATGCAGTGCGAAAGTCTGGCAGCTCAAGCTCGAATTTGCTATCTACCTACAGCTACTATGGTGAGTACACCGGTGTTTCTACTCTATAGCTAGGATTGAGGGAAAGCTAGAATCCACCCCATATAGACACATTTGTAGAACGGGACGACATACCCAAGTGTAGACCGGAGACCGGAGAAATCCGGTGGGTCTGAGTTTAGAGGGAAACAAGGACAGTGAGGAGCAGCAAAAAGTGGACCAACAACTTATGGACTGCTTAGGTGTGTATTATAAGGACCTGCTGGTTTGTTTGCATAACCGTGGTGTGTCGTTAGCGTGGAGTAACGAGCAGCTTCTGCGCTGGTATATGACAGAGGGGGAAAGCTCCAGGCTAAATGGCCTTTTCGGAAATTGCCCATGGTAATTGTTTACTTGTTGCATCGAAAATGACCAGCGTTTGCTCGTGGAAAATGGGCGCGATAAGCCGCTTTCACACCGGACGCAAAATGAATTTTTCGCGGGACAGATTACATTCAAAGTCAATGCATCTTTGCATTGACTTTGAATGTAATCTGTCGCGCAAAAAAAATGTTTGTTGTGCTTTTGGAGCTCTGTTTTCAGGAATATCAAGAATTTCTTTGGTAGTATCTACACTTTCAAGCTAGACGGAGCCAAAGTTGGAGGAAAATTCAAAATGGACCATTTCATTGTGCCTATGTTTAGGCGGCATTATTTTATTTACCCAGCAAGATAGAGATTTGAAATTCTCTGGAGACATAGTACCTTTGGGGTATATTACAGCATTAGTAAAATCTCAATGGTAGTATTTTCAGTGTAGATCATTTTAAACATCAAAAGTCAGAAAAATTGCCTCTAGGGGGCACTGTTGGCTAGATGCAAGTACTGGCCATCTTCAGCAATATACCAAAGAAATTTTTTTTGAATTGTGATATACACAGCTAGTTTTCTCAGAAAGTGAAGAGCTAGGTTTGGTACTATGCTGGGTAGATAGCTGTCTGACTAAAGGTGGCACTTTAAAGAGCTAATGTTACACCAACCTAACATTCCATATTCCCAGACATATACCAAAGTTCTGTCTTTTGAAATATATGAAACACATATGTCACAGGGTGACTGAGTCTAGTGGGGGAGGGAACTAAAGTTGTGGGGATTTGTTCCCTTAGGGGAGTGTTTTGGGGGGGGAACTCATTAGCTAAGTTGGATGGCTGCCGCTTAGCGCAGTAGTAAATGTGTACGTTCATTGATTTATTAAATGGAATTGTTTGCAGGTGTGCTGCGGGAGGAGGCGATGTCAGTGATTGGCGCACAGGGTATGGGTGCAGGCTTTTATGTCCAGGTGCCAAGTTGTGGGGTGCATTTGGGGGTGAATGAGCGTGGCACATAACAGCTGCAGCTGGGGGCTAAGGATCAGAGTACCTGTTTGACCAGATGCGAGACGAAGCAGGACAGACTGTTGGTCGGATGGGAGTTCGCAAATTGGATTTTGGTTGGAATCGCGGCTTCAATGGATGTTAAGGGGGAGAGACGCTTACCATCTCGTTAAGCTAAGTGGTTTTTCCTGCCGTTGTCTGTGGATGGACTGTGGCTATAAAGATGTATCTCTACCCCCCCTTCCCCCAGTTGTGAGGTGCACATTGTTCTTGGTTCTCTCTCCGCCTCTTTGTATTTTGTCAGATTGCAGGGTGTCTGGAGCTGTTTTGTTGCCGCGGGATTGTTGCATGAACCCGCAGCTGTGTGGGTAGCTGCTCCGTAGTTTGTTTATATTCCAATGTTTTTTGCGTTTTGCGGTGGTTGCGTCCAAAGTGGTGATGAATTGAATTGTTTTGGAGTGTTTACATTGGCGTTTGCTGTCACCAGTGTGGCTTATGAGTAGCTGGTCCTAAACGGTGTGTGGGTCATGTAGCCCTGGGTTGAATGACTGAGGCGATCTCTTCGGCTCCCCCCTGTTGGCGATACCTGTATTGCTGGGCTGAACAACCGAAGCCACCCCTCTTGCTCCCCCTGTTGGCGATACCTGTACTGCTGGGCTGAACGACCGAAGCCACCCCTCTTGCTCCCCCTGTTGGCGATACCTGTACTGCTGGGCTGAATGACTTAGGCTACCTCTCTGGCTCCCCCTGTTGGCAATACCTGTACTGCTGGGCTGAACAACTGAAGCCACCCCTCTTGCTCCCCCTGTTGGTGATACCTGTACTGCTGGGCTGAACGACTGAGGCTACCTCTCTGGCTCCCCCTGTTGGCGACACCTGTATTGCTGGGCTGAATGACTGAGGCTACCTCTCTGGCTCCCCCTGTTGGCGATACTTGTACTGCTGGGCTGAACAACCGAAGCCACCCCTCTTGCTCCCCCTGTTGGTGATACCTGTACTGCTGGGCTGAATGACTGAGGCTACCTCTCTGGCTCCCCCTGTTGGCGACACCTGTATTGCTGGGCTGAATGACTGAGGCTACCTCTCTGGCTCCCCCTGTTGGCGATACCTGTACTGCTGGGCTGAACAACCGAAGCCACCCCTCTTGCTCCCCCTGTTGGTGATACCTGTACTACTGGGCTGAATGACTGAGGCTACCTCTCTGGCTCCCCCTGTTGGCGATACTTGTACTGCTGGGCTGAACAACCGAAGCCACCCCTCTTGCTCCCCCTGTTGGTTATACCTGTACTGCTGGGCTGAATGACTGAGGCTACCTCTCTGGCTCCCCCTGTTGGCGATACCTGTACTGCTGGGCTGAATGACTGAGGCTACCTCTGGCTCCCCTGTTGGCGATACCTGTACTGCTGGGCTGAATGACTGAGGCTACCTCTGGCTCTGGCTACCCCCCTGTTGGTTATACCTGTACTGCTGGGCTGAATGACTGAGGCTACCTCTCTGGCTCCCCCTGTTGGCAACACCTGTACTGCTGGGCTGAATGACTGAGGCTACCTCTCTGGCTCCCCCTGTTGGCGATACCTGTACTGCTGGGCTGAATGACTGAGGCTACCTCTCTGGCCCCCCTGTTGGCTGTTGGTGATACCTGTACTGCTGGGCTGAATGACTGAGGCTCCCCTGTTCTCTGGCTGAATGACTGAGGCCACCCCCCTGTTGGCAACACCTGTATTGCTGGGCTGAATGACTGAGGCTACCTCTCTGGCTCCCCCCCTGTTGGCGATACCTGTACTGCTGGGCTGGGCTCCCCCCTGTTGGACCTGTACTGCTGGGCCAGGCCCCTCTTGCTCCCCCTGTTGGCGATACCTGGACGATTGGGTCGAATGAGTGGAGGTTATCTTCCCTGTGTCCCTTGCTGGTAACACCTGTATTACTGGGTTGGATTGGTTGGAGGCCACTTCTCCTGCTCCTCGTGTTGGCAACACCTGTATCGTCGGTGGATGCTGGTTGGAGGCCATCCCATCTCCTTGTTGGTGAGACCTGTATTAATCTAACCAAGTTGTTTGGAGGCTCTCTGTTCTCCCCCGGCTGGATTCTGGAGTTAGCCGAGTAGGCCATACCCCTTGACCGGACCGGTTCCCCGCCCTTCCCCCGTGACCATCAGCTAGTCCACCCCGGGACTGGGACCCTTGTTGCCTTGGGGTCTAGTACAGAGGGGCAGTGACGTTGGACTATTTGCCTGGTTTTAGAATTGCCCCTAATTGTTTGCAGATGTTTTTACATTTTATTTAATAAACATTGCTATTTATTTGCATCTTGTGTCCCGGCATAATTGAAGGATACGGTTGCTCCTCGGGGTAGTGGGTTTGGGGTGAGGGACGCCCCTACCTGGTGACACATACACAGTTATACATAAAATTTGTAATCCCTTTGGCATAAAGCTTGTTTGGTTGTAAACTGGTGGTGACTGTGAGCATTATTAAACGCACAATACATGGGCTATTACCAAGTACGGGTACAGCGCAGTCAGAAACATACAGCACGTTATAATACATGACCAGTCCAAAATTTTTAAATGCCAATAAAATAACTAATGTAAAAGGCGTACCACTGTAAGTACGTAGACATGCGTCAACAGTATACATACACTTACATAAAATAAAAGTCCATAATTTGAACTAAAAAAATCTTCATCACACAACCCTGTACATGAAGACAGAATGTCTAGTACATAGGTTAAAACTGTTTTATACTTTTCATGTTATCTAAAGCGAAATGATGTCAACACAGCATATGACTAGCTCTAGCCGTCAATCTGTTTTTGGAATTCGATTGTGGATTGGCGGCACTTGGTGGTGCGCACCAGAGGTGCTCCTTGGCCTTAGCCTTGAGCAGCCATCCATGGCCTTCTTCGTTGGATCTGGGTCGATGTTACCCACGGAGCCAGTCGTGCCCGAGGCAAGCCCTACTACACTGCATCCTGGGTCTCTACAGGGCTGCTTACAGGCCATTGATAGTGAGCTTGTCTGTCTTTGAATTAAATAGCGGGCTGCAGCCTATATGGTGCAATAGTTGCGTCAACACCCATGGCGTGGTATGCACGGAAATGGGAAATTTGTAAAAGAAACCACGCTTTTCCAACCATCGGGCATCTCGTAGGCTAGGCATCATGGGCAGGTGTTGGGAATGAAGGCATGCAAGTTACCACTACAAATGAACTGCCCTTTTCTTGGCAGGGTGCTGCTTACTTGCTAGGACCTCTGTGCCCTTTATCAGGATAACCACTTGCTAGACGCGACTGCTGTGCCCTTTTTCATACCCAAGCACCATACCCTAGGGAAATCCTAGAATTAACACTGAAGCCTGCTCTCCGATTCTAATTGTAATGCAAAAATGCAGAGAATTTGTTATTTTCTGAAACTCACCAACACTACAAAACTGTACACTGTACTGACTACTGGTAAAAGTCTTGCATGTTGACACAACGCAACAATCACCACCAACATTATTTTCCAATTTACAACCAACCCAGCTTTATACCAAAGAGTTTACAAATTTTATGTATAACTCTGCATGTACTTTATTTATGTCAAAAGACAGAACTTTGGTATATGTCCGGGAATTTGGAATGTTAGGTCGGAAGAACATTAGTTCTTTAGAGCACCATCTTTGGTCAGATAGCTATCTACCCAGCATAGTACCAAGCAAAACTCTTCATTTTCAGAGAAAACTAGCTGTGTGCATCACAATTCAAAAACAATTTCTTTGGTACTTCGCTGGGGATGGCCAGTACTTGCATCCAGCGTACAGTGCCCCCTGGAGGCGATTTTTTCCAACTTCTGATGTTTAAAATCATCTACACTGAAAATAATACCATTGAGATTTTACTAATGCTGTAATATACCCCAAAGGTACTATGTCTCCAGGGAATTTCAGATCTTGATCTTGCTGGTTAAAAAAAATAATGCCATCTAAACATAAGCACAATCTGCCATGAAATGGACCATTTTGAGTTTTCCTCCAACTTTGGCTCCATCTAGCTTGAAAGCGTGGATACTACCAAAGAAATGCTTGGCATTCCTGAAAATAGAGTTCCAAAAGCACAACAAACAGCATTTACCCCCACAGTACAAATCTGGGTTACAGAGAAACTATACCGCAAACATGCACCAAAAATGAATTTCAACCATCTTTCTGGCCATCCATTGCACAAACACAGCAAGATACCAAAGTACTATTCACTGCAAATGATAGTCTTGTTGTGTGTAAACACATAATAAAGCAGTCTAGTTTGGTAATTGTCTGGGGTATTATTTTATTCCCATTCCCATTCTCAATTTTTATTCTTATTTCTCAAATAATTCTGGCTCGATAACGTAGTTACCCAGCTTGGCGCTGATATGGTGCTTCAGCCTAACCGAACTTGAAGTGTCACAGGTCATGATAGAAGTATAACATAAACTGGACAAATAAAGTCAGGGATCACCCCAAATTTTGAATTTGAAATATTTGATAGTTTGTACTTTTTTCCATATCATATTTTAATATTGAAAAGTTGGGTGATCCCTAACTTTCTTTGTCCAGTATATTTGGAAATTTGGTACTGTGTATCCTTTAGTCATGATAGTTGATGTAAAATGTGGTGTCAACAGCAAAACTGAGCCACTTAAGTGGCTTCCAGGTGGCGCTATCGGCAGGCAAAGTGAAATATGGACCTAAAAATTCAGCTTTTTCTGTGAGACACCCATATCTACCTATGTGCCAAGTTTCATTCAATTCCAGGGGGGTCAAATATCAATCTCTCCTGGAGTGGCTCTTAATATTCTAATTTATACATCATGTTGAAGGGGTTCCTGTCACATCAGCTGTGTGTTTTAAAACTGAAAATTTCTCGTTCTGTTCAGAAACAGTCACTAGTTAAGCAATACAGGCAATCATTTATGTTAAAAACGTATTGTCATCTCGTTTTCCACTAAATATTACAAAAGTAACGATAGTGGTATCGATAAAGTCTCAAATCGTTAGGGAGTCTCAATAATGGTATCTATCAATACCAATATAAATTAACGATCCCCATCCCAATAAAAGACTCTGGTCCACCAGGGTACCCTACATAAAGTTGTGGTAGAGCTCACGAATCATGACAATTGGCTTATAACAAAATTAATTTGTTCAAAGGACAGGGATGAAATTTACCATTAGAGCGTTGCTTTTTTTCATGAATGGTAAAAAATTTAGTCAATGATGATTGTTGCTTAAGCGGCTTAGTTGATGTGGACGGCGAATCCATGGTCGATGGTCAGATTGAGATTGACAACGGTAGCACGTGTCACTGCATGCACCGCACTGCATGCATGCAGCTAGCTAGCTGAGCTGAGCAACCACAACTAGGTCAGGTAAACATCGATACGGCCGTACTCGTACTATGGTTAGCGCATGCAGTGATCATTGAATTGAAGTTAGCCAGTTCTTAAGGTATGCACCATTCATATGATGTGTTTTGGTGCCTTCTTTTTAGGTATTAATTTAACCATACTTGACTCGCGCTTGTCTCAAAATGGATGACTGGTCTGATTTGCAATCACAAATCATCGACCTATCTGCATTGAGAACCGATAATAATTTTTAATGATTCATTTATTGGCCTTCAGACCATACAACAATGCGGATAATTTCACAAATACAAACTGGACACTCTGGCTAGCTTCAAACCAGTGATTGCTGCATAACAGTGTGTGCATGGAACAACTGAACATCATGCATACGGATATTGTGGAGCATGCATGCGTCGGACCATCTGCACGTTATTAGCTGCGCTGCACTGCATGCACTGTGTATACTGTGCGAGGAGCTCGAGTGGACATGTGTGTGCGAGCGATCGCAAGCACAAGGCGGAGAATTTGGACCTGAAATTCAAGATTTCGACGGAGAAATGTGATGACAGCTCCAGAGGGACACTAAAACAGGATATTTTGCTTTTGCCTCATCCATATAGTCCATGTGCATTTTGAAAAATGTATTTCTTTTTTTTTCTTTTTAGTTTTTTTCCCCTTTTATTTATTGATATTTACCAAAGGAATAACCGGTAACTTCGCGTTTCACAGCCGGAAAAAATAACCGGTAACCAGTTATTAACCCTTTCATTACCATTGTCGTATTTCTGCGACAGCGCCGATCCCGCATCACTTACCATTGTCGCTATTTTGCGCCTAGAGAAAGTCCCTCACAAAAACTGTCAAAGCTCCACAACAAAACACCCCTTTGGACGAGTCTGGTATCGCAGAACACGTCAGTGATGTCATCAGACTTCCCGTAGTTCCCAATCCTCCGGTTATGCACAGTCCCTCGCTGACTTCACCGCCACTGCAGGCAGTGCGTGCTGCAGCACGAGTATCTCCGTTTGTACACAAATGCACGTGTATCTCCGTTTGTACATAAATCCCATAGAGGAGAAATCGTCCTGTCTTGACAAAACGAAATACGGTTTTTATCCTCATTTTCTGTTTTTACTTTTGGAAAAACAAAGCAAAGATATATGTCAATGGAAAGGTAAATGTATTTTGAACATGTTTTCTGTCCATAAAATTGTCCATTTCTGGCGTTTTTAGTTCGAAAAATGGGGTGAAAATCCACATGCAATATCATGCTGTGATAGCACGAAAATTTACGGTAAGCAAGGGTTGTCTTATTCCCAGTAAGCGGTAGTGAAAGGGTTAACAAGAACCCTGCAATATAGCCTTTCAAGTACAGGTTGCGACAAAGGAGTTTATTGTTTTTAGTTCATAGAAGACTGATGCCGCTTGGTCTACATCGTCAGAGTGAAAGAATTCCGTATCTAATCTCCACTTTTTTAGCTTTTTATTTGCCGGAATTATTTTTAAACAGGTCGCCTGTATATATATATATATATATATTTAAAAAACAAAACAAAAAAAAAATGAGAAAAAAATCTCCACACTTTCTAAGGTATGAAAATGCCAAAGGAAAATACTTGTCAAGAGTGGGTTTGTACTAAGAAGTAGGTAAAGGGGTTGAAGTGCTCGAACTAGTGCTGTATGAACATTTTGAAAGATTTAAGTGCAAATGCTACTCCTCTAATTGAGATCAACGTGACAGGGTAAACAACTCCCATTTGGACGGTGGACTATTTATACTTGTCAGCTATTAAGTACATTATACAGATAAACATAAATAGCAACATTTTATGTTGCATGAATATTTGGAAAATGATTCTGAATATTTTGCTGGACCAAAGAACCCCAGAGGTGTTATAAACACTTCACATACTGGAGTATAAGCAGCAGAATATTCAGTGGTAGGTATTACCTAATTTGCCGTGGACGGTTCCACCAACTGACCTTACGCCTGGTTTAAAGGTGCGCTATGCAAGTTTGTTGACATCACTTCTGTTGACATTCAAATTCAAACAAAGCAGAGGTAGCCCGCCCCTCCATCCCATACTTCCCCCCCTTCCATGCTTCCGTAACTGTCAACTCTTGTCGGTGATTGGCCAGAACGGTTTGTTATGTTATGGGGCACAGTCTGTGCCCCTTGTGTTTATTTGCAGTTTGCGACGCCTGTGCAGTCTCCAGAGCCCGGGTTTTTTTTACAGTGAATTCAGGGGCAGGCAGCTAGCGGATCGTGGGGAAATGTCGGCGAATTGAGACAAAAATATAATCGCGCAGAAAATAAACAAACTTGCAAAGTGCACTTTAAGCCAAGTTGGGTGCAACTATAGAGGCATAACTTTGAGACCATTGCACCAACTGGCAGTAAACTCTTATTTTCACAAAGACTGAGTGTAAAATCAACGCCTGTCTGAGGGGAGGCGTAAAGTGAATTCTTGGCAGTATCCAAAGGAAAGAATTTATTAATGAAGACCTCACCAAGATGCAACATTACCACACATCATACCTGTTTCATATTTATTCAAGATAAATTGATGCTGTTGCCTACTGAAATATTGCCAGAAAAATGCGTGGTCTAGTTAAGAAAAACTATTTCGTTCTCACACATTATTTATTTTTCGCAAAATTGCATCAATATTATGTTTACACATATACCTTAAGATTGTGGGAATTATTTGGCCATGACATAAAAAAAAACATGCTAAAGTAGAGGCTATATGTTTTCCAACAAGATCATTCATTTTCTAGCCAAAAAAAGCCAGAACTCCTTTTAAAAAATGTGAGTCTTCCATGGAAGACTTGTGTTGCCTGCAGCACAATCTAAATATGTGGTGCACATGTACAGGTCATAATTAATGTACTGAACAAGTTTGGTCGAATTACCACGATTGGTCTAGGAGGAGTTGGTGATAGAGGTGTGACGGCGGATGACGACGACAGACACGAGACTACTCAGTGATCCCTATGTGACCGCTCTGCGATGCAGGCGGCACAATCAAAAGCATATTTTAAATTGAAGAAAGGTCCACGGCTACGGAATCACCATGCCAAATAAATATTTTGACCACTGTCATTAACAGGCATATAAATTATTAAATTAATTTATTTTAGCTAACGTTTGCAGAGGTAGGCTAGATGACAAGAACAAGCTGCACTGTAAATTCTGGTGTCATTATTTATCAATAGAAATTTACGTAAAGTGATTGATCCCCCGCTAGAGGCAAGCGATAATATAAAAAAAAAAATAATAATCATTTGGCAAGTAATGTTAGATGGCAGCATTGATCCATTTATGAAAAGCCAAACTACCAAGGGCGACTGCTTACTCTGGCCTTGAACCCAGCTATCTTCAAATTCAGGAAAAAAGTAATATAATGCGCTGAACAAATAGCGATTTGGGACATAAGTTTCATTTCAATCAGGAGAGACTAGAGTGAAATCAGGAAATATTTATTATGCGGTGAGCATAAGTGGAGAAACATGCTTAGAATCAGACAAGTCTTTGGTGCTTGGACACTTCGGGAAGACTCGTAGAGCAGGAGCGTGGCTTCAGAATGGCAGCTGGAAAATCCCCCGAAGAGTCCAGACACTGGTGGCGGTGGTGGCTGAAGGCTGACAAAGCTGAAGCGGCAGGACAGCAGGTCTGATGGAGCAGGGTGGCATTGGGGAGAAGGGTCAGCAAACAGCAGCATCGGTGAACTAGGGAAGAGAGAAATTACATTTTTTAAAAGGACAGCAGCAGAACAATTGGCTAGTGATGCGACTGTGCTGTGCCCCGGTTGATAGAAGAGATCAGCTGCTATACCAGCTGACTGCTCAATTGACAGCCCCAGACAGTGACTGCAGAGAATAACGAGTGAACATGCGAGTGAATGATAAAATAATAAACAGAGTTGAAGTGAGCGTGAGAGTCTTCCTGACTGAACTTTCGCTAAGCTTCATTTCAATCAGGAGAGACTCAAGTGAAATCAGGAAATATTTATTACGCGTCGAGCATAAGTGGAGTAACATGCTTAGAATCAAACAAGTCTTTGGCGCTTGGACTCTTCGGGAAGACTCGTAGAGCAGGTGCACGGCTTCAGAACAGCAGCTGGAAAATCCCCCAAAAATAAGGGGCGGAAGCCCCCCGGAAGCACAGCCTGATCAATCCCCAAAGGAAGGATGGAATACTCACCAAGCAGGAACAACATAATGGACGGAGAGGCACGGGCTGCTGAGAAAAGAAAACATGATGAGCATGACCAAGAAAACCAATAAGGTCTAGACAACCGTACTAATCCTATCGTTAACCAGCAATGGCTAAGGGCTGAACAGCCCTGCATTTTTTTTTATTTTTATTGTTTTTTTTATTACTGATGTTAGCTAGCAATGGCTAAGGGCTGCAAAGCCCTGCTTGCGAGAATGCAATAGCCAGCAATGGCTAAGGGCTGCAAAGCCCTGCTTGCGAGAATGCGATAGCCAGCAATGGCTAAGGGCTGCAAAGCCCTGCTTGCAAGAACACAATAGCCAGCAGTGGCTATAGGGCTGCAAAGCCCGCATGCAATTAGCAAATGACGGTAAAGCTGAATTGCCAACCATCAGTTATTTGCAAGCTTACCATGGACTGTTAAGGCTTCAGGGATCTTTGGGCTTTGATGATGCTTCAGAGCGCACGTAGGATGCATATGCCGATGATGGCCAGCAGCCCAGTTGTTGGAGAGAGGCCGTAGATATTCCTTGCATAGCCGCTGAAGTAGCGGCACCCATCCTGAAGGAATGACCTGAGTAATGCTTGGGGGCTATACTGCATCTCACTAGTAGGAGCTAAACCAGGATTTAGACATGGGACTGCCTTCTGGAGTCAAATAGAGACGGGAGTCAGCTTCAGACAGTGGCCTAACCTTTAAATATTTGCACATGGATCTAACAGGGCACAATTGAGAACCTATGCAAGCAATAACCACACGACAAGCACCGCCAGCTTTAGAATATTTGAGATAAAGACTATAGAAATCTGGAAAGAAAGTCAAATCTGAGTAAGTGACGTCTTTTAATTGATCAAAAAAGCTTGACGGAGTGGTAAATTCATCGCTAAAAACCCATAGAAAGCTAAAAGAAAAGAACAATCTAAAAGAGAGTCTATGTAGGGTGAAAAGCAGCCTTGTCTCAGGACTACTAACATCCTTTGCAAGATGGAGAGAGTGATGGGGAGTTTGTTGTCCAATTTCGGGGGATGAACCTTGGCAATACCTTTGAGCAGCAATTTAATGGAAGGATTAGAAAATAGGCTTGGGAAAGATGGGTCGGAACATCTGGCACCAAACTGAACACCAGCTACCAGACCCTTTTATGTAGCGGAGCTTGAAATGACGAACATCGACACAATGACAAATGAATGCGCAGACAGCACTGACTGAGACGGGTTTTAGTGGTAAATGAAGAGCAACACAGAACAAAGCAAACATTCTCCATGCAAAATCATAGAGGTTTAGGGTAGAAGGAGCGAGACCCTTCTCCCCTAATCTGGTAAAACCTAGTAACTCACTTTTTTGTGAAACTGAGAAAACTGAAAACAACTTAAGTCCTTCAGGATAAACTCGCTGTTAAAAAAAAAAAGAGAGAGAGAATAGGTATTCTCAATGACAACTGTAAGTGCTTTATTTGGTCTAACTGAATTTCCGCCAAAAAGTGAGTTACTAGGTTTTACCAGATTAGGGGAGCCTTTCTCATATAGACCTAGCAGAATCTAGATAAAGCTGCGGGAGAGGCTGCTGAAATAACGAAGGGCTACTGATTCTAGAGAGGGGACTGCAACCGGTGTTGGGCTTGTGTTTGGGTAAACGCTCCTGAAAACCTGGAAATTAAAACGTGATGAAGAATCGGCAATTACATTAACATGACCCGGCACATGACAATCTGTAATAATAAAATTTTTGTGTATCCAATAGCCAGATGATGCGCCACATGAACTGCATGATTTTGAGTGAGGATGAGCGACCTTTATTAATGATGCTTACAACGGCTTCGTTGTCGCACAAAACTGCAATGCGTTTGCGATGCCAGAGTTTACCCCTTACGCAACAGGCAACGGCAATGGAATAAATTTTGTGCAGAGCGAAGGATTCAAGCTTAGGAAAGGCACGAGGCCATTTCCATGCGAACCATTGACCTTGGAAGTAACCCCCAAATCCGACTGAAGGGGCAGCATCAGTAAAAACTGAAGAGAATCGGAGGAACGGAGAGGGCACTGCAACCAGTGATGAGCTGGCTTTAGGCCAAGGCTCCTGAAAACCTGGGAAGTAAAGTGTGACAAGGAATTTGCCTGACCTGGCAAAATATGCATTTATTCATTTATTTATTTATTTTTGCGTGGTGATACCCATCAATGGCAGGGGGCTGCAAAGCCCTGCATTTTTTTTGTTCGTAATGAAAGCCAACAATGGCTAGGAGCTGCAGAGCCCTGTATGCAATTAGCAAGTGACAGCAGAAATACAGATAAAAGCCAACCACGGACCACCAGTTATTTGCAAGCTCACCATGGACTGTAAAGTTTTCAGGGATCTTTGGGCTTTAATGATTACTTCATCCCATGGAGTGGGCGTGAAGTACTGTTTTTAGCAGCTGTGTGTTTGTTTGTTTGTTTGTTTGTCTGTCTGTTTGTGTTTCCGCACTTGCCAATATTTGCGTGAATAGGGTGAAGTCTGCCATCTCTGATTGCCTTTTGCAGATGCTTCGGGGCGCACGTAGGATGTGTATGCTGAAGATGACCAGCATCCTAGTTGTTAGAGAGGCCGTAGATATACCTTGCATAGCCGCTGAAGAGTGGCACTTATTCTGAACAAATGATCCAGGTATTGCTTGGGGCTATTAGAAATAGGCTTGGAAAAGATCGGAACATCTAGCACCAAACTGAACCCCACCTATTAGACCTCTTATATAGAGGAGTTTGAAGTGACAAACGTCAACCAATGACGAGACAATCAAAGATTGCAGACCCTCCCCCCTTAAGGCATTAGCAGAGGTGACAATGGGTAAAATTTCAAGTTAAACCAATATGTAAATTTTTTTTTTTTTTTTTGAGTAATACGAGCTGACAAATAGACATATGAAGAAAAATTCAGAAAACGGCTCCCAAATCACTATCTGGATACGAATCCAGATCATCTCAGAGGAGGACCGGGAACGGTAGACACCCATCACCTGTCAAAAAAAATTCAAGTTAATCCAATCAGCGGTTGTTGAGTTATGCCAGCGGACAGACAGACATATATAATATATACACAGACAGAGCCAATTACAATAATTGCAATAAATGCGCAGACGGCACTGACTGAAACGGGTTTTAGTGGCAAAAACAGAAACACAAAACAAACATCTCCAGCAAAATCATGCAGTTTTCGAGCAGAGCGCGCGAGACCTGTGGAGTAATTCGTTCTCTGCATTTAAGCCATCCTATGTTTAGGATATATATATAAAATCAGGGCTACTGGAAGGAGTCTTCCTATGCATGTTTTTGTGGTTGGGGGAAACTGGAGTACCCAGAGGCACCCGCGCGAACGCGCAAACTCCACATAGAAAGGCCCAAAATCGTGACCTTGAAAATAACCACCGCACCCGACAGAAGGGCAGCATCGGTAAAAAAAAACTGAAGAGAATTGAAGGAACAAACCAGATTACACAACCCCAGTTCCGAAATTGTTGGGACGAAGTATAAATTGTGAATAAAATCAAAATGCAATTACTTTCAGATCACACGAGCCAATATGTTATTTACAATAGAACATAGATAACATTTCAAATGTTGAAACTGAGACATTTTCCATTTTTATCCACAAAATGAGCTTATATCAAATTTTCTGGCTGCAACAGGTCTCAAAAAATTTGGGACACGAAAGGCAAAAAAGGGCTGAAAAAGCAATCAATAGACTATATTTTCTGGACTATAAGCCGCACTTTTTTTAGTTGTTTGGCTGGTCATGCAACTTATATTTAGAAGCCACTTATATAGCTTAAAAAAATATGTACCGGTACATATCATCTGTAACCACTAGACAGCACTGCATGACAACTGAATGCCACTAAGGCTGCTTCAGTACCACTGAAAAAAAAAAAAAAACATGCAGTTCACTACCGTATTTGACTGAGAGCGCAAGCGAAATGCCGCTAAATAGAAAAAGCTACACAGCAGAATTTAAACTAAAACTTATAAAATATGCTGCCGAAAACGGAAACCGAGCAGCAGAAAGAGATTTCGGAGTGTCAGAGAAACTTGTGAGGGACTGGCGAAAAGCGGAAAAAACTCTTACCACGATGAAGAAAACAAAGAAGGCTAATCGTGGGCTAAAAGCCCGACGGCCAGAGCTGGAGGAGCGAGTTCACAGGTGGGTCATCGAACAGCGGGCTGCTGGCAGGGGCTTATCGATGGTGCAGTTACGTCTCCATGCCCATGTAATTGCCAAGGAAATAGAGATAAACGACTTTGCTGGTGGGCCTTCTTGGTGCTATCGCTTCATGCAGCGCAACCACCTGTCAATCAGAGCACGGACCCACGATGTGTCAGAACCTGCCAGCAGACTTCCAAGCCAAATTCAACAGTTTTCGTGTTTTCATTAGAAAGGAGGTTACAGCGTACAATGTGTTACCAGACCACAATGTGTTACCAGACCACGTGATTAACATGGATGAGGTCCCCCTGACGTTTGACATCCCCATGGGCAGAAGCGTTGCCGAGAAAGGGCAAAAAAGTGTGAGCATAGTGACAACTGGTCATGAGAGGACGCACTTCACGGTGGTACTAGCATGCTGTGGAGATGGTTCAAAGTTGCCACCGATGGTTATCTTCAAACGGAAGACAATGCCGAAAAACCGAATTCCCCTCTACTATTGTTGTGACCACAAACAAGAAAGGGTGGATGGATGAACAAATGATGAATTTTTGGCTTACGAGGTGCTACTCCAAACACCCTGATGACTACTTCAAAACATGCAAAACCCTACTTGTGATGGACAGTATGCGAGCACATATTACCCCACAAATAAAGGACAAAATCAAAGCTTGCAACTCCATACCTGCCATCATCCCTGGAGGCTTAACTAAAATGCTCCAGCCACTCGACATCGCAGTGAACCGGAGTTTCAAAGTTGTCTTACGTCGCCTGTGGGAGACATGAACGGTGGATGGAGAGCATAGCCTCACGGCGACCGGGAGGGTGCGTCATGCAACTTTCCAGGAGGTTGTGGCATGGGTCGATGAAGCATGGACTTCAGTGACAACTGAAACCATCCCGTCGGGATTCAGAAAGGCTAAACTCGTTGAAACTGAAGATGGTGAGTCCGGTGACGACAGCCCAGCAGAGGAGGAGACGGCGCTTCATCTTCCGCCAGAGATGGTGGAATTGTTTATAAGCGACACCGAAGATGAAAATTCAATGGATTCAGTGATGCAGAATGAAGTAGGACACTTTTGAAATGTGTGTTGTTTTGCGAGAAAAGACATTTAGCCTGTGTTATTTGGGCTAGTGTGTAGTTTTTCCAGATAATGTGAAAACTTAAATGGATTTATGGAATGAGATCGGGCACTTTTAATGTCTTGTTTTGCAAAGTAATTTCGCCTGTGTTCTTTAGGCTAGTGTGTAGTCTCTCCAGATTACGCGAAAACTTAAATGGATTTATGGAATGAGTTCGGGCGCTTTTAATGTCTTGTTATGCAAAGTAATTTAGCCTGTGTTCTTTAGGCTAGTGTGTAGTCTTTCCAGATTACATGAAAACTTAAATGGATTCACGGAATGAGATCGGGCACTTTTAATGTCTTGTTATGCAGAGTAATTTGCCAGTGATCTTTAGGCTAGTGTCTTTTTAGATTATGTGAAAACTTAAACGGATTCACGGAATGAGACTGGGCACTTTTAAAATGCGTCTTGTTTGGTCGGCAGCTTTTTCAGAGTAGCGCACAATTGGCCATTGCGCTACAGGGTTTCAAATTGGGAAGGGACTGCCGGGAAAGGGAAATAAATAAATAGCTTTGTTCGTTGCTCAAGTGCTTCCTGTTGGCCAGACGGGCGCTCGTCAGGAAGATTCTAAGTCTGTTCATGTCCGGGTATCCTCCGCCCTCGTTCTGAACTTGCGAAGATTCAACCAATGAGTGCATAAGAAGCAGTGGCTGACAGGCACGTGCTTCAGAGGAGAGCCGTGAACGGTCTTCGCTCTCCTGAGTTGGCAGCAAGGGGTCGCATACGAGCAAGCTTTGTACATAGTTCACCAATTGGGCATTCCAGATTCGGGTGGGATTGGAGATGCCAAATTATTTTTAAAAAAAAATGCGTCTTGTTATGCAAAGAAATTTAGCCTGTGTTCTTTAGGCTATTGTATAGTCTTTCCTGATTACTTTAAAAATTCAATTGAGTCCCCGAATGAGATCGGATATTCTTAAAATGTTTCTTGTTATGCAGGTTTGGCGCATAATTAAACAAAAAGTTTGTCAAAGGAGACCCAAAACTCTCCAGCAGCTGGAAATCTGTATTAAACAAGAGTGGGAACAAATTCCAATGGCTAACTCAAGAAACTTGTCTCCACAATGCCCAGACGCCTCCACTCTGTGTAAAAGGGAAGAGCGGATGCTATACCATGGTAAACAGGCCCCTGTCCCAACTTTTTTGAGAACTTTTGAGAGCAGCCATCAGATTTGAAATGAGCTTATTTTGTGGATAAAATTGTAAAATTTCTCAGTTTCAACATTTGCTATGTTATCTCTGTTCTATTGTGAATAAAATACTGGCTGGTGCGAATTGAAAGTCATTGAGTTTTGATTTTATTCACAATTTACACTTTGTCCCAACTATTTTGGAATTGGGGTTGTAGAAAAACGTCATGCCAATCCAATGAGACGATGGTCTTGACCAGAATGTCAAATCGGAGCGGCAGCCCTTATCCAGGGAAATGACGTGATGCAGTTTAGGTGCGGACAAGGCCGAACGCTGCAGATGGGAATTGAACGCGTGTCTAGGGGAAATACTAAATTGGTTGAAAAGATATATCGAAAACAATAGCAACCTCTTATGACCATACCCCCCAGACCAAGTGCAATCAGTATGCATAATAAATGCAGCACGTTTCCTAAGAGCAACATCTTCGTTTGGCATATCCTCAAGGGATGAATTCTGACAAAACTCATTATGACAGTTTTTCCAAAACTGAACACAATTCAAGCACCAATCAAGTACATAAGCATCTAGCAAAACATAGGATAACATAATATTAGAGCTCTATTGCTGGAATTTCCACTGGATCTGTGCCATGTATACAAACGATACGTCAAATGAAAGAGGAATCCACGGAATCCGACGATATAAGCCTTGTCATTTTAAACCAACAGTGCACGCAATGAACACCAGGCTTGCAATTTACATGCTACAACAATGAGCAAATTTTTTTTTTTTTACTTGATTGGTCCATTTTGTAATAAAACTGCTCGTGGGTAAATCTGCGCAGGCTATTTTTAGCCGAATGTGTCCGTGTTATTTGAAACTTGATCCGTCAACCTCCATGCATGTTATTTGCTGGTGTTATATAGGTGCATTTCAACAGTACATCATCAAAAAGCCGATTAATCCCAGTAACTCGATTCAAAAAGCGGAACTCATACTACACAGATTCACGATGCATGGACCGACACATTTCAAGTGTCCACCTCTTCCAACTCCGACGATCACAACCGACAGCCAATGAAAACCCAAAATTCAGCATCTCAGAAAACCAAAACATTACTTAAGACCAATCAAAGAAGGATTTTTAACACTGGACTACTGAAAGTATGACATTTACAGCACTCAATACTTTGTCGGGACTCCTTTTGCATGATTTACTGCAGTAATGCAGCGTGGCGTGGAGGCGATCAGCCTGTGGCAAAGGGGGCTTGCGCTGAAGCGGAAGGCTGTGAAGCTGGCACCGAAGTTAATGCGCGTAGGGTAGGGGCGGACGAAGCATAGTTTGGATGATGCAGCCAGTGCGTATGCAAGAAATTGGAGGCGAGCGTCGATTGCAAGAGCGGAGCTAATCTCAGCAAACAGCAGCATGGGCGAACTAGGGAAGAGAGAAATGACATTTTTTAAAAGGACAGCAGCAGAACGATTGGCTAGTGATGTGACTGTGGTGTGCCCTGGTTGGATAGAAGAGATCAGCTGCTATACCAGCTGACTGCTCAATTGACAGCCCCAGACAGTGACTGCAGAGAATAATGAATGAACATGCGAGTGAATGATAAAATAATAAACGGAGTTGAAGTGCGCGAGAGAGTCTTCCTGATTGAACTTTTGCAAAGCTTCATTTCTTCAAACATAACTAGCTCTATTTTGATATCACTATTTTGCCTGTTTTAGATACGATCGTAAATATATTTAACTACCGCGAACAGTTGATGGTATATACCGGAGTAGGAGCTTGAGCAATTTTTTTGCTGATTTGCAATATTTAATGTAGCATGCGTTCTCATGCACGCATCCTGCAAAAAAGACCGGGCTTTGCTGCACTCAGTGTGCTCTCTCGGAGCTGGTTTGAGCAACTCTTCCAACTGCAATAGCAAGGGGAGAGAGAAAATTCTTCCACTGAGTTTGACGCAAAAATAATAGAGTTATATGACGATCGTCACAAACTTACTTTGAACAATGATAATGCTGAGGCAATTAATGCACAGCGGAAAGCCGATTTGAACCATTAATGATCTGTGCTGGAGATATGCGTGATACCACTACCCCACAAAGTTGCTGAGTCACGAGTAGCCAATTGAGTTTATGGCTGAGACAGTGGGTCCAACAGCGATTTTAGTGAAGGCGTTTCTTTCATATTCTTGCTTCTACCTCTAAGATAGTAAGTCCAATATATGAAATGGAGTTACCACACTAAAGAGGAGAACCTGCTGAGCAAAATTTGTCAAAATTGTGTGTGTAGTGCCAAAAATGTGGGAACATGAGCAAGTTAGAAAACTGTGTGTTTTCTTGTCTCAGTCAATATGGGAGTGAATGGAGTTTCGGATCGCGGTCCTGTCACTTTTAAGCTCATACTGCCAAAACCGTTTATCCGATTGCTTCCATAATTACATTTTCGTGACCAGCACAACCTTTTCATCAACTTGGACATGAAATCATATATGTGGAGTGAAATCTGTGGGAGGTAGAATACATTTAAGAGAAGACTTCTTGATGATTTTACTGCAGTTCTCCACTATGGCAGTGACATCACCACACTCTCCCAGAAGTTCCCAGAATGTATTGCCAAAAAATTTTGGAAAAAAATAAAATAAAATAAAAAATTATAAAGGTTATGAAAAAGGTGAGCGCAAAATAAATCATACAAGCTTAACATTTTCCAGTTTGTGTGTGACAGTGTAAAAAATTGCTGAAAATAGCTGAATTTTGAAGAATCTGTCCCATTGTTTCCTATGCAGGAAAAACATTGAAATCATTTTGAAATAAAACTTTTTGATAGTTGAATACAGGCAACATAACTTAAAAGAAGCTGAATTTTTTTAAGTTTGAAAGAGGTGTCTCGGTGAAAGCATGAAGGAGTAGTTAGGCAGCAAAAACGGGAAGGAGAAAGAAAGACATAGTGGGAAAAACCTTATAATGAGACGGGTGCATTTCCCAAAATCACAGATGCTAACTTGCATAGTTGGAACCATTGATTGTGAATGGACGAACTATGTAAGTTGTTAACTTAGTTAGCAACTACGGTTTTGGGAAACGCACCCCAGGTCGGTCGCCTGCGACCAATACATGTAGCCCCCAATCGCCCACACGTTCCTTTTTTTCTCATTTTGTGTAAGTTTTTGACCCACAATATGTCATTACATCACAAAAGGCTGCTGCTCATCAAAAGTTATAGTTCCATAAATGACCAATTCTACAAACGTACTAGACACACCGACAGGTTGAGCAGGAGAGCTCCGCTTAGCTCCTGTGTTCATTTTGGCTTATTTTTGACACAAATTTGTTTATTTTTTAGTGAATTGTGTTACTATGGCATCCAAAATCAATAGGCGCCGTGTCCTAACCACTGCACAAATACAAACCAAATATTACAGAAATAGCTTTAAATTTTTGGCCTGTAGAGCATCCTCAAGGAAATCTCTATGGCGGTGGCAGCGGCGGACACGTGATGAGGCCAAGTCCATAGTAGCCCCGACTTTATCTGGGGGCTACAGTGGTAATGGATGGGGTACATTGGTGCTGTGGTGTGCACTACCACCTTACAGAAAGGAGACTGTGGTTTCAAATCCAGCCTGGGGCCTTTCAGTATGGAGTGTGCACGTTCTCCTCATGTTTGCGTGGGTTTCTTCTCAGCAATCTAGTTTCCTCCTGCAGTCCAAAGACTTGCATGTCAGGCTAATTGGAGACTCTAAATTGGCTGTATATATGAGTGTGTGAGTGAATGGTGTGTGCGCCCTGCAATGGACTGGCGAGCTATCCAGGGTGTGTCCCAGCTCTCGTCCAAAGTCAGCTTAGATAGGCTCCAGCTCCCCTGCGACGATGATGATTGAACATTACTTCAGGACTTAGATTTCATCATATTAATTCAGGCTATGCCCTCAAAATTTAGCCATTTACTGTGACCACAAATAACACGTAAAGATATTGCCTTGAACATGTTATGTACCAAATTTTGCACAAATTGGTCATATTTTAAATAAATAAATAAATAAAAATGGCTGAAAATCCAATGCGGTGCATTGTTTTGTTTTACAAGGCATTTGTTGTTCAGTTGGAGCTAAGAAATTCAGAGGAAAAAAAAATTGACCAAATGGTTCATGAGTGAGCAACCATATTGTAAACCATTATCGGCTTACAACAGGGTTTCAACAGGAACTGCCCCAATCATCAGATAGTTGTACAGATATAAAGACAATATTTTTGAAAAGAAAAAATGTTTTGGACACCATAAATAAATACCATACTGTTTCGTATTTAAAATCACAAGGAAATGGCTTGACTTCATTGCACATTGGAGATTGCATGGTGTTCACCACTTTGCTGTTTTCTCGGTCCTCAGGTGCAAAATAGGGATGCATCTCTTCTCATTGCGGTTTTATCTAAAGTAAGCCTATCAACTGTCTATTTGTGGTAATCTTCTTTTGGGTGTCATCCAAATAGATAAAAAAAGAGTATTTTATTGTACCACAAGGAAAATGTAATAAAAACATTGCCAGGAAAGCCTTGCTAGTTATGTTAAAGCCTCTTTTCTCTCCCTCTCAGTTCCCCATTTATATGTATTTTTGTCTTCTTTTTTTGTGCAAGTGAGAATGTGTGCCCAACAGGCAATGGAACAGCAGTGCACACATAAATCAAAGCCGGATCCTCAGGGGTATCTCGGGTTGTGTACGAGAACAGGCAATCTGACCCACCCACCAAATGCCCTTCTGCTACCCACAAATAGGGGTGAAGCTCTTTAAGCCTAACCATAAATCTGTGTGTGTTATCCTTGTATCACACCACCAGTGAGCTAAGGCGCATCCTAGTTATTTAGAGGTACAAAACAAAAACTCTTCAGTCAATGCTCTAGATTCAGGAGGGTTTTACTCAGTATAGTTATCTGACTTTATAATCCTGCTTTGCGGAACTAGTCCTCGGTGTTTCCGTTTTCACTTCCGTCATGAAATTTATTGCATCTACATTTGGCAACAAAGAAGGCGCAACAATGGCTCCTATAATGACAGCATTGTGATTCTCGACCCTACTTGTACCAAAACCCTCCTACATCATACTAACCATTCTGACCACCTTTTTAATCGAAGTACAAAAACGATTGTGTTCATTTTAGTATTCAGAATATTTGCTCCTATTTTTACATAGCCTCAGCATTTTGATTTATTTTTTCAAAGGCTACCAATAATGTGAAACTGATGTCACTCAGACTTCAGAAATATAAAACAATGGAGGCTATTGGTATAGGACTCTCGTTTTATCCTTGATTTTTTTGAAGGAAAATAGCATCCAGTGATGATTATACGTATGGCAAGCCATTTTAACATTTAATAGCTAGACTGTATATGTGTTGCAGATATCCGCAATTCAATTCTTCCTAGTAAAAAAGAGCATTTCAGATGTCTACAATGACATTCTTCCTATCCACAATTGTCATTTCAGATATCCAAAATGTCATTCTTCCTAGGATAAATGATGTCACTCTTGCCATTCACATGAATGGGGTTTCTCATTACAGATATCTACATTTCAGTTGCAGACATCCGCAATGTGAATTATGGATATCTGCCACTCACTTACGACTACTTGTAACTCTAGTTCGAGATATCTACTAGTCAAAATTCCAGTTCAAGATATCTTTAATTGCCCTCAATTCAAGATATCTACTGTACATTGTCCTTTTTAGATATCTTAAATTAAGTTTTGCCCAGTCAGAGTGACATTGTAGATATCTTGAACTGGATATAAGTCTAGTCAAAATTAATTAGTGGATATCTCAAACTGGAATTTGGGATACACATAATTTAATTGTAGATATCTACTATCAAGTTACAGATATCTAGGAGAGAAATTTGATCAGAGATATCTCAAATTGGAGATATTTTTCACTTCCATTCTGCCTAGTCGAAATATAATTAAAGACATTTTGAATCAGAGTTTTGACTAGGCAAAATGACGTTGCAGAAATTTGTATGCCAGAAAGTTACGGCAAGTGGGAGCGGCGCCGCGAGTTGATTCAAAGCTGCATTCAAACGCCATGTCAGGGAAGGCAGAAGCCGAAGGTGTTTTTGAGCGTGTTTTTAATGCCGCACCCCGTCCATGACAGGAGCTGTCAATTGCACAGGGTTTAACATTACTTTCTGCAACAAGACGACTCTTTCAGCTGTTTCTCCAGGGGTGCGTTTCAAAAAAAGCATAGTTGCTTACTAAGTTAGCAACTTGCATAGTTCGTCCATTCACAGTCAATGGGTCCAACATTGTTAGTTAGCATCAGTGATTTTGGGAAACACATCTCAGAACTAGAGATCAGTGTTCTGACATCATCCAGGGGCGCGTTTCCCAAAAAGCGTAGTTGCTAACTAAGTTAGCAACTTGCATAGTTCGTCCATTCACAGTCAATGGATCCAACTATGTAAGTTAGCCATCTGTGATTTCGGGAAACGCACCCCAGAATTTGTGGTAGATCCTCAAGTGTGTCTGGAGACGACAAATATTCAATACGCTGTTAATTTCTGCCACAAGTCTCTAGTGAACGAAGCTCTCGTTCGCCACAAATTCCTTGGTGATAGGCTCTTTCTATTTTCTGGCATTTTCTAACAATCTTATCCACAACAGCAACCGCCATTTCTTCCGCTAACGATAGCTAACGCTGCATAACAATTCTGACTAGTCATAATGACGTTGGAGATATCTTTGATTTTCATTCTGCCAGAATGACGTTGGAGATACAGTATCTTTTATCTCCATTCTGCCTAGTCAGAACTGAATTACAGATATCAACATTTGCCAGTTAGGATGTGTGAAGAGTCAAGTGTCACTTTCAGTGACGTGCCTGCTGATATCTGTAATTCAGTTGTGACTAGTGAAAACTGAATTACAGATATCTCTGACTGTAGTTTTCACTAGTCAAAATGACGTTATAGATATCTTGACTGATTCTTCTGACTAGTCACAATAGTCACACACACTAGTCTGACTAGTCACACACACTAGTCACTAGGCAAAATGACGTTGATATCTGCAATGTTAATCCCGGATAGTCAAACTTCACTATTAAATGTTAAAACGACTTGCCATATTATATGCCATCACTTTCATCTAAAAGGGGTCCTTATATGGTCACTGTCGGGCGCAAACCTCCTATGTCCAAAAATCATGATTTTTATTTTTTTCCATAAATCAGTTCTATTGGTCACCCTTTATGTCTGACTGTGGTTTTACAAATATTTAACCAATGAAAAGTATTTAAAACCGCCTGTGACTAAACCTTCTAACTCCATTGGATCCTGAAACTGTTGACCAGACCTCCTAACTCCACCCCCACCGCTCCGCCATATTTCAAAGGATGTCAACAAGAGGAGTGGATACAATACTGTTGGATTTCACTGAGATAAACAGCTCAAAGTGTTTTCATAGAAGGCTTAGGTGATTGCAAATTCAGTTAAAAAGTATGTAGTGTACCTGATTGATCGATTTTAACAACGTGTCGAAGTGCAGAGCTAGCTAGCGATGTGATAAGAAATTACCAGAGTAACGTTATTCACAGCCTGTCTCTCGCTAGCTAACTTCAGATCGATACTTCATCGAAAGTTATGCTTATTAAAAAAAAAAAAGACAAGGCACACTTATTCCATGGCAAGTTCTACAGGCAGAACATGATCTGAACTGTTATTTACACATTTGGGTGTCCAGCCTTCCTCAGGAAACAAACTTCGACACAGACAGTGAGTCATTAGCAGGTGAAAGCGATCAGTAATCAGTGTACGCCGGTCTGACAGCTGGACGCCGAAACGTGTTGAATTTTTTTTTTTTTTTTTTTTTTTTAAATTTGGCATGTCCAATCCCACCCGAATCTGGAATATTCAGTAATGGAACTATGAGCAGATACTTCGGCCTTTTCGCATGTGTGGCCCCCCGTTGCCAACTCAGGAGACTGTACACAGCTCGCAGCTCTCCTCCGACGTACGCACCCGTTAACCACTGCTTGTCATACTTAAACCAGTCGAGTTTTCGCCAGATCAGAACGAGGGCGGAGGATACCCGCATGATTGGTAGCTCGGAATCTTCTTTATGAGCGCCTGTCTGGTCAACAGGAGGCGCCTAGGGGAACAGCAATCTACATAACCCTTCCCTGCAGACCTTTCCCCTATTTGCATCCCTGTAGCGCATTGGCCAACTGCGCGCTACTTCTGAAGAGAGCTGCCGACCACTGCTGGTTGGTACTTCTGCTTCACAACGCGATGCTTTTCCGAGTGAGCCATCCGGCAGCCCACGAAGTAATAGTTTTTAATCATGTTCTGCTGTTAAAACTTGCCATAGAATAAGGTATTTTATCTATCTTTCTAAAGATGAGTGCCTCATTTTTTTCTTTTTCATTTTTTCAAGATTTGCTTTGGACCTAAGAGTTTCCAAAAGCGCTTCTATCTCTAAGTTGATGATAACGTAATGCAATGAGCTACTGCAGCCGATGCGACCGTCATAATCAGTGACGGCAAAAACCTTCTATCTCCACTTTCGTTGGTCACAAACCTCCTAACTCCACGTGAGCTTGATTTTGGTAAAATATTAATAAAGTATTGACACATTCAAATATCTGACTATATGTAAAGACAGAATAACAAGTTTGATGACGTCATGTCGAGTTATTACAAAACCACACGGTTTTTTTAATTTCCTGAAAAGTAACAGTTTTGGACATATGAGGTTTGCGCCCGACAGCGACGATATATTACTTATATTACTTCTCAATAATGTTTTGGTGAAAATGTATTGAAAGATATGAGTAATAAACAAAAACACTGAAAACATAAATTTTTATCCCCCTGGCATATAATGCGGGGGGGATATACGTAGTCATAGGCCTTACATGATGCTGAAGACTTAATGCTGCCATGGGACTGTAAGAAACACCATCAAGCGTTTCAAAGAGACTGCACGCTAAAAAATTGAGGCAACAGAGGTGAAAAAATGGAAGTTATATGCCTTTGATGTTTGTTATCTGTGTATGACAAGTAATTTAAAAAATCGGCAGATGACAGCATGACAACTCTGTGATGACTGGGAACAAGTCCTTTGGGCCGATGAATCAAAATTTGAAATTTTCTCTCCCAAACGCAGAACATATGTGCACCATAGAGTTGGAGAATGTTTCAAAAATGACTGTTTAACCCATTCAGTTAAACATGGAGGTGGTAATATTATGATTTTGGGTTCAGTCTGCTAGAAAAGAGCCGGTGAGCTCATAAAAATCGACGGAATCAAGGATCGAGAGAAGTACCACAGCATCCTTGTGAAGCACACATTGCCATTTAGGAAGAGACTGATTGGTCGGGAATAGTATTTTCAACAAGAATACTACCCTAAACACACTTCTAAGTTGTGCAAGAATTATCTCAGTCGGAAAGAAACATCTGGTGACATAAAAATTATGACTTGGCCAGCTCAAAGTGCAGACCTTAACCCCTTAAACCCTGAGCCTCTGGTTTGAAAATGACATGCCCAAAATGAAATGGCTATATCTCTGCAACAAATTGGTTGATTTGAATAATCTTGATACCATAATAAAGGTAACACCTTGGGTTTTTTTTTTGTTATGGTGCAAAAATCAGTGTATATGTCAGAGTAAATGAAGATGGAAACACCGCATAAATTAAACATCTTTTTCGCACCAAACAGTTTTACTTTTATTTGTTGGAAAATTATTCAGTTGCAGTCTAAAACCCCCAAAAAAAATTACAGCACAGAATCTCACCACTATCTGTGCCAAAGTTTATTCTAACCAAGTAAACCAGAGCAAAATTAGAGAGGTTTTAGTTCGGGAATGTCTAGGTGACCTCTCCAAGCTGACACTGTGTGCCGTTTCATATTTCTCAGATACCAAACTGTAAAACTCATTTAATTCCACTTATATGTCACTACAGGCATACATTCCATCCAAATATAACCACTTTTTGATTTTTCAATATATTTTTTATTTATATTTCTGCCAGTCCTGTAGCCTATAAAATTTCCCATTCAAATATAATACATACAAAGAAAATGAAGTTTGACTCCAGTGGAGCAGATTTATTTAAAAAAAAAACAATTAAATGAAATTATAAATTCTGAAATAGTTGGGACAAAGTGTAAATTGTGAATAAAATCAAAACGCAATGACTTTCAAATCACACCAGCCAGTATTTTATTCAGAATAGAACAGAGATAACATAGGAAATGTTGAAACTGAGAAATTTTACAATTTTACCCACAAAATGAGCTCATTTCAAATTTGATGGCTGCTACCAGAGGACTGCCAGAGGACTTAAAGAGTAATTTGTGGCACTCAAGATGGCGGCTTGCTAAAAAACCTGGCGTTTTAGTCTCTGACAGAATTTGGACATTATCGTGGACAAAGAGCTTGTTGCTCGGATATTTTGGGATTTTTTGTTGTATGAAGACGTGTTAAACCTGTGCTGTGTTGTGGCAGATTTGACTTTATTTGTGGACATTACCGTGTTTCTTTACGTCTGGACATTGTGTGATCAGTCATTTGTGACGGCTTTTACCTGCTCGGGATGAATGTTTTACCCGGTGTTTGAAATTTGAATTTACTTGCCCGGGACGTTTGTTTTCTGGTGTTTTTTGGACTAAATGTAAGTTGGACTGATAACAGTGTTGAACTATGTCTGTGTTGCGTTCTGGAAGTAGAAAAGGGGGGAAGAACGAGGAGAGCGAGGACAATGTGTCGGTTGTATTCCCCCAGAAAGCGTGGGACATGCTTTATTCTATCAAGAAGGATACTGCTGAGACGGTCGAGAAGTTGTTGACGCTGGATAGGCGAGTGAGCAATTTAGAGCAAAAGGAATCAACTAACAGCGAGACGGTATCACGACTGATCCAGGAGGTTAAAATCTTGCACTCAGCAGTAAATAAACTGAACGGAAGGTTGGTGAAAACCGAGAACCAACATGCTCGCCTGAGTAAACAGCTAAAGGCGAGATCAATGAAGGAGAACCTCATTTTCAGTCTTGCGGGCAATCAGTACAAGGAGATAAAGGGGGAGGACTGCGTCCCCATAATCCGGACGTTTCTCTCCCAAGTGATGCGGGTGGAGAATGTCAACAAAATCTGGATTACTGTGGCCCACAGAATCGGCGGGCAGTCCAAGTCCGGCAACTCGAGGAGCATCATCGCGCGGTTCCCTGTCGTCAGCCAGCTGCAGACTGTGTTGACACATACCAACCGCCTCCGTGACACAGGCCATTTTGTGTCCAGACAGCTCCCTCCGGAGATGGTCGAGAGGAAGAAATTCTCGATGGAGGAATTCAAACGTAAAAAGGCGGACCCCAACAACAAGACGCTGTGTTCACTGATTCAGGATAAGCTGTATATCGGGGGCAAGCTCCAGACACGGTTCCTGCATCCAACGCTCCCGATTTCCGACCCGCTCCAGCCGCCGCCCACCATTGAGGTTGCCGAGAGTGACACCACTCGGGACTCGGGCAGCTCGTTCACGGGCTTTGCTGCTCGTGTGTCCTCTTTGCAGGACGTGCGTACAGTCCGTGATCAGCTGATTTGCCGTCCTGTAATCGCCGCCGCCTCGGACCTCATTTATGCCTGCCGAATCCAGGAGGGCGACCAGATCAGAGAGAATTTTGACTCGGACGCTGAAACTTTGATGGGCCTGGAACTGCTCAAACATATGAGGTCGAAAGATCTAATAAACTGTGTGTACGTGGCGACTCGTGACTGTTCACTGGGACACCGCCACATCGGGCAGAAAAGGTTTGACTACATTAACAACTTATGTGACATTGCATTTTCTAACCTTACTCCGATAACAACATCTTAACTTGTCAGAGTTTTAGCCATGTTGTGAAAGTAAACAATATGCTTACTTTTTACTCACCTAATCAATTAATGTATATGTATTATTTTGATGTGGCGTTGCTTGTTGTTAACCACACAGACTGTAGCAGGGTTTTTTATAGGTCAATGGCGTTTTGTCACCTGAATGAAAATTATCATGATTGATAGCACATTAAACATGATGGATGATGGCTCTGATCTGAATCAAGTTACCGCACTAAACAATCATATTGAATTGGGTAATGGTGGCAGTGTTTATCATGAAATCGATGAGGTTATTACTCCCATTCGCCCGGATAAATATGGGTATTGCTCTTTGCATATAAATATCCACAGTCTGCCTGACAAATTTGACGAACTTGTTAATATTCTAAATCGTTTGCAAGCTGTAAGCATCAAGGTTCATTTTGTTTTATTGTGTGAGACCTTTTTGACTGATGCAGACTGGCATTTTTATGACAAACTGCCCAGATATAAACTAATTTGCTATAATCAGAAAAGCCACAGCAAAGGTGGTGTTGCGTTGTTCATAGGTAAACAATTTAGCTTTATAGAACGCAAAGATATTGCTGTGAATGTTGAGGGTGAGTTTGAGTCTGTATTTGCTGAGGTTAGAGACAACAATAAGACTGTACTTGTTGGTGAAATTTACCATATACCAAATACCAATGAAAAGTTATCAATTTCTAGATATAATGACACTTTGGAGAATATCACTAACTGTGGTTTCTCCGCTGTGATAATGGGTACGGACCATAATTTTGATTACATGAAAATTGATTCTCATTCCAATACAGCTAACCTGTTTAACACTTTTTCATGTGCTGGTTTAATGCCGACCATTACTCGGCCTACACGGATAACGCATAGCAGCGCGACTCTAATTGATAATATATATGTTAAATGTGGTGATCTTAGTAACCTTTTTTCAGGGATCCTACTTTCAGATATCTCTGATCACCTGCCAGTCATAACATGTATGGCAACAAAAACACACAGGAATGTAAAAGAACCTTTATGCTTCAGCTGCAGACCTCTGAATGATCAAGCTATTGACGACATTAAAAAAGACATTGTTGATATAAACTGGAAACAATTGTTTTCAGCTCCAATGGACGATGCTTACAATAATTTCGTACTTAAGCTTAATCAAGTGATTGACAAATATGCGCCTGTGAAGGAAATTACCATTAAACCAAAATGTGTTCTTAAAGAACCATGGATGACGCCCGGTCTTTTAAGATCGAGTATCACTCGTGACAAACTTTACCGGAAAAGCCTCTCCAAACCTAAAACAGACCCTGCATATTTGAGGTTTGTTCAATATAGAAACGTTTTTAATAAGCTTAAGCGTAAACTTAAAGAATCCTATTTCAGTGATTTATTTGTTCAATTCAAGACAGATATAAGGAAGACCTGGAAAATAATAAATGTGATATCTGGCAAGTCTAACAGCAAAGCCTCAATTTCTGATTGTTTTATTATTAATGACAAAATTACATCAAGTCCACAACTCATAGCTGATGGCTTTTGTGAGTATTTTACTGGAATTGGTAAGCAATATGCTGATGCTATTGGTCCTTCAAGTAAATCAACCAAAGCTGGCTGGGAAACAGTTCTAATAAAAGTTCGATTTTTCTAAGTCCTACTGATTCACGAGAAATAACATCTCTTATAAAATCTCAGAAATCCAAAAAGAGTACTGGCCATGACAATATTAGCATGAAACTTATCAAACAACTTTGTCCGGCCATTTCTGAACCGATTGCTGTGCTCGTAAACAAATCATTACTTTCAGGGAAAGTTCCAACTGAGATGAAAATAGCGAAGGTCGTTCCCTTTTTCAAGGCAAAGGATCCCCAGAGATTTAATAGCTATCGACCCATATCACTTCTTCCCAGCTTTTCGAAAATCTTGGAGAAAATAGTCCACAGATGGCTTTATAATTTTTTAACCAAAAACAATATTCTATTCCCAAGTCAGTTTGGCTTCAGACCAAAGCACTCTACAGTCCATGCTGTGACCGAGTTTACTTTTGACATATTGAATGCTTTTGAGAACAACGAACATTGCCTGGCAGTCTTTCTCGACTTGTCAAAGGCCTTTGATACGATCGATCACTCTGTTCTGCTATTGAAATTGCAACATTATGGTATTAGAGGTGTCGCTCTGGAGTGGTTTAGAAGCTATTTAAGCCAACGTAAACAGTTTGTGAGCTATAAAAGTTGAAACTCAGATAGACTGCCCATTACAGGTGGCATCCCACAAGGTTCAGTGCTGGGCCCTCTCTTATTTATTATTTACACGAATGATTTGCCGAAAAGCCTTTTTCAAACAAAGTGTATCCTTTTTGCAGATGATACGACCATTTATAAGTTGTCCTCTGATCTTCAGGATCTCTTTTGTTGCATGAATGATGAGCTTTTGAGCCTATCTGAATGGTTCAAGGCAAATAAATTATCACTCAATTTGAGCAAAACTACCGATATGGTCTTTACACCAAAGGGGAAAGGAGCTCTTTTTAATAATACACTGTCGATAGGTAATGAATTTCTCAGGCGGGTTGAAACGGTCAAATTTCTGGGCTTATTTATTGATGAGAAAATGACCTGGAAAGTACATATTGAACATTGCCAGAAGAAAATCTCAGGTGGAATCTATGCGCTGGCTTCCACACGGCGGTATTTGTCGTGTAAACATTTAAAGATGCTTTATTATACACTGATACATCCGCATCTTCTATATGGAATAACAATATGGGGTTCTGCCTTTGATAAATTTATAAAAAGACTTCGAGTACTCCAGAAAAAGGCAGTTAGAATTATTACTGATTCTAAATAAAACGAGCATACCGGCCCAATTTTCAGTCAACTTAAGATTCCAACATTTAACAACCTATACCGTATTCAGCTCTGTAAACTTGTCTACGCTCACACTCATGGCGAGCTGCCAGAACCACTCCAGCGAATTTACAGCCCCAACAGTAATGTTCATTCCTATTTGACACGCAGTCACAATGACATACACTTGTCTAGAGTACGAAAAGATATCGTCCTTCGTAGCTTTATTTATAAAGGTCCAGAAGCTTAGTCTAACTTGTCAGTTAATATTAAAAATTCTACATCCCCAAGTGCATTTGATTCAAGATTAAAAAAGTATTTGATTGCTCAATATGAAATTTGATGATTATACTTCCTGCTTTACAGTCTGTGTGGTGGGTAATATCTGTTAACTTTAATGTCTTAATAATTATGGTGGTTTAAATTTACTAGATAATCCTTATGGGTGGTGTGATTGGGGGTTGCGCTGTGGGTGTATGTGTTGGGGGATGGTGGGGGTTGTGATGTACTGATCTATTTGTTGTTGTGTGTAAGGTAGTTTTTTTTTTGTATGTGTGTGCATGTGTTGGGGGGGATGGGGGGTTGTGATGAATGGGTCTATTTACAGCTGTGTGATAGGTATTTTTTTCTTTTTTTGTGTGTACGTGCATGTGTTGGGGGGTGGGGGGGTCGAGATGAACTGATCTATTTGTAGTTGTGTGAAGGTAGTTTTTCTATTTTTTTGTGTGAATGTGTGTATGCATGTGTGGCAACACCGATCCCCTATTACAATAGTATTATATTTTTGTGTAAATATTGGGGATCTACAGATTTATATAAGTCTTGGCCTTGTCCGGGATCATTCTCTGTTTCGAAATTGTATTGTGAGATTGTTTCATATTTTTTTTATTGAAAATGATTTGAAATAAATTATCTATCTATCTATCTACAGGTCTCAGAAAAGTTGGGACAGGGGCCTGTTTACCATGGTGTAGCATCCCCTCTTCTTTTTAACACAGAGTGGAGGCATTAAGGGCATTAAGGAGACAAGTTTCTTGAGTTAAGCTATTGGAATTTGATCCCACTCTTGTTTAATACAGGATTCCAGCTGCTGGAAAGTTTTGGGTCTCCTTTGACGGACTTTTCGATTAATTATGCACCAAATGTTCTCAATCGGTGAAAGATCAGGACTGCAGGCAGGCCAGTTCAGCACATGGACTCTTCTACTATGAAGCCATGCTGTTGTAATAGCTGCAGTATGTGGTTTTGCATTGTCCTGCTGAAATACACAAGGCCTTCCCTGGAATAGATGTCGTCTGCAGGGGAGCATATGTTGCTCTTAAACCTTTTTTTACCTTTCAGCATTCATGGTGCTTTTTAAAACATGCAAGTGTCCCACACCATATGCATTAATGCATCCTCATACTATCAGAGATGCTGGCTTTTGAACTGAACGCTGATAACAGGAGGGGTGGGCTTTCTCCTCTTTAGCCCGGAGGACACAATGCCCATGATTTCCAACAAGAATGTCAAATTTGGACTCGTCTGACCACAGGACACTTTGCCACTTAGCTATAGTCCATTTTAAATGAGCCTTGGCCCACAGAACACGGCGGCACTTCTGGATCATGCTCAACAATGGCTTCCTTTTTACATGATAGAGTTTTAGGTGGCAGCTGTGGATGGCATGGCGGACTGTGTTTACAGACAGCGGTTTCTTGAAGTATTCCTGGGCCCATTTAGTAATGTCAATGACAGAATGCCGGTGAGTGATGCAGTGGGGTCTGAGGGCCCGAAGATCACGGGAATCCAGTAAAGGTCTTTGGCCTTGTCCCTTACGTGTAGAGATTTTTCCAGTTTCTCTGAATCTTTTGATGATGTTATGCACTGTCGATAATGAGACCTTCAAAGCCTTTGCAATTTGACTTTGAGGAACATTGTTTTTAAAGTATTCCACAATTTTTTTACGCAAGTCTTCACAGGTTGGAGAGCCTCTGGCCATCTTTACTTCTGAGAGACTCAGCCTCTCTAAGACATCCCTTTTACAGCCATTCATGTTACACACCTGATGCCAGTTAACTTAATTACTTGTTAAATGTTCTCTTAGCTGATTCTCTTGTAAATAATTGCTTTTTCAGCCCTTTTTTTTGTCCCAACTTTTTTGAGACCTGTTGCAGCCAGAAAATTTGAAATAAGCTCATTTTGTGGATAAAAATGCAAAATGTCTCAGTTTCAACATTTGAAATGTTATCAATGTTCTATTGTAAAAAACATATTGGCTCATTTGATCTGAAAGTCATTGCATTTTGATTTTATTCACAATTTACACTGCGTCCCAACTATTTTGGAATTGGGGTTGTACAAAGGTAATGTAAAAAAATGGTAAAAAAGAAAAAAGTAGAACAAAGAACAAAAAAACCCAGCAATTATTTATACAAGAAATATGCTATGATTGCCATAGTAAATACATGCCAGGGCCAGGATTTGAACTCAGGCGGTCTGGGATGCAGCGCTTCACTCTAACTCTAACTCTAATGACTCAAGAAAACACGTACTGTGCTGTTGTACTGTCAGTGTTCACGCGGAATGGCACAAAGATTCTGTTAGAAAACGACTTTGAAAATGACTGTTGAATATTTAGCAGACCCAAGATTTCGGACCCTGTAGCATGTTTTATGATGGTTGCTAGCACGTGCATGGTGGCTGGTGGGGTATGCAGCTTGTTTATTAGGGTGTTTTTCAGTGGTTGGTGGGATGTATAGGGTTTATTCATGGGTGTTTCTAAATGGTTGCTTTGGTTTACAGGATGGTTGGTTGGGGGTTTCAGGACGTTTGGTGGGTGTTTCAAAATGGTTGCTAGGGTGAGTAGAGTGGTTGCTAGGATGCACAGGGTGGTTACTAGGGTGTTTCCAAATACTGGCCAGGGTTTATAGAGTGGTTCGTTGGATGTTTCTTGGTGGTTGCATCTGCTCACAGGCAGAAAGGTGTAATGGAAAAAAAGTATCTGAAGATATCTTATGATATGTAAGATATGAGCCTGGAACTAGGGCCCAAGATTGTAGGTCTGTGTATGCCTGTTATTAAATGATTTATAGTTTTGTTATAATGATGTACAATTATCTATCAGGCTTCTGAGGTGGGTGGTTAAATGATATTGCTGTGAGAACTGTGTCCCTCAAGTTTTATATTTCTGAATTGTTGCTTTTGTGATGTTTGTGTACATATTATTAATTGAAAACCTGAATATGCATCAAACATGCCATATAGGTGTGGGCCTATTTTAAGAATAGAACATACTTTATAGCTTTAACAACCCCCCACCCCCTCAGTACCTGCCTCATGTTGCTTTGCCCCATCGGTGTTCGTCAAGAGACCCTCTGACATTAGTAGGGGCCCTTGCCCCTTTTCCATTTGATTCCTGAAAGAACACTGCATCTGTGTATGGAATGTATGAGCTAATGCTACACATTGTGTATACTTGTAAGAGGAATAATAGCACATCTACATCACAAGCTTTCAATATTTACACTTGTCAATAAACAGAACAATTACCACTATTGTGGTTCAGTCTGAATTAATGTATAATTTATTTTTAAAAAAAAATTTACCAGCATGTTTTGACCCAACTGCACTCCCAGTCTGTGGTCAAGATCCACAGTTTGAGAACTGCAAATTATTTAAAGATCAATGTTTCAGCATTTCTCTCATGTCCATGGGCCAAACCAGAAGCTACCTCGGCAAAAACCTTGGTACTATCAGCATCTTCACTTTCAAGCCTTTCAGAGGGATCATATCCCTTTACAATTTAAGGAATAAGTGGGCTTGAATTCATCTTAATGGTCTCTCATTCAGCTACCGCAGTGAGTTGAAATCTTATCTAACAAGCAGATTTTTCTTTTTTTTTCCCCAAGCTGGCATAACTTCTGGGTTAGTGCAGAAAACAGGCAGCAACAGTGTAGAGGCGGGATGACCTCTAAATAACTCTCCTGGTTAATCGATTTAATCTCAAGAAAGCAATGTGCTTTAACTCAGTATGAGTGCATTCCACTGGTAAATCCTGTGAAAGAAAATTACATCTGGTGAATAACTGCAATGATTGATGAATGTGCATGCTTTAAATACTTGATCCTTCGCAGTCTGGAAAAATAAAAGTTGAGTGGAATTTCTGATGACTGACAAGGATAAATGTGACCCTGAGAAGAGAAAAGCTAAGAGTAAGAAAGAGAAGTTTGCTCTGAAAGAATGAGATAAACCAAATGCAACTAGAGGTGCAGATTTCTTATGCACTAGTAGTTACTGTAATGACCACATTGGAAAATACTGTATTTATCAATGTTATGTTAATTTGATGAAGGCGCTTATGGACAAAACTCCCAATGGGAATAAAAATGATGGCTCTGCCACAACAGCACGTAAGTGCAAAAGATTTTATTTACAGTGCCAAATCCCAAAGTACAAATATGTGAAAAATGGTGATAAATATTTACAAAAAATGTAAATGCAGAAAATAAACTATACACAAATGTATGGCAAACGATAACCTGGTACTATCAGGTTCAGGCAACACTGCAACACCCAAATTTCCCTCAGGGCCAGCTTAAGTAGGGGTGGCTCCGCCCATGTGGGTTGTACCAACTTTATACAAGGGGGGGAAAAGGAAAAAAATATATATAAATGCATTTTGGGAAACGCGGTAGCGCAGTGGTCAAGTAGGCTTGACTTGCGATCGTAAGGTCCTGAGTTCAAGCCCCGGCCACGGCCTGCGCAGTGTGTTCTTGGGCAAAACACTTCACTCCCACACTCCACGCCTCACTCCACCCAGGTGTATAAATGGGTTCCAGCAAATAGTCAAGGAAACTTGACTAAGAGCTGGGGGAGTACCTGCGATGGACTGGCATCCCGTCCAGGGGGAGTAGTAATCCTCCTAGTCGCTTCATGCCACAGAAACCGGGGTTAAGCACCAGGCCGATGGGCCACTGGCTCGAAACAGGCTTACCTCTTCTTCTTCTTAAATGCATTTTATCCTTTGGATAACGTTTGTACACTTTAATACACTGCACCATTATTTCATCATTCTACTTAAATGATCATGGATATTAGAAATAAAATAACAAACTTTGGCAATGGTTGCATCTGAGAAATGCCCTGAAAACACCCACGCTTTTGACTCAGGCTCTACATAAGCCCGCCCAGCTAAGTGCTCGGTTTGGTCCCTTACACCAGTGTTTCCCAACCCTGTTCCTGGAGTACCCCTGCCCTGCATATTTCAGATGTCTCCCTAATTTAACACACTTGATTCAGCTGATCAGCTCATTAGTGGAGTACTTAATGACCTGATCTGGGTGTGTTAAATCAAGGAGACATCGGAAATATGCAGGGCAGGGTTACTCCAGGAACAGGGTTGGGTAACACTGCCTTACACTCTCCATGCTTCCCAGCGTTGCCGTGACAAAGGACACAGACAGACAGAGCGCTCTGTAGTTTGTCTGTTTCTAACATACACGGAAATTAAAACAGATAAGTAAAATAAAAGACTCAAAACGTTAAACAAATGTTTGTCAGTATGCTTATTATGGTTGGACTTGTATGTAAAGGGAAAGATGAATTTACAATGTTCGTGTATGCTTGTATGAATCAGGAATTAGCTAGACACAACTGTGCGTGCACTCACAGTGTACTAGCCGCTATGGCTGGGAACTTGAAATATGGTGGGAGGAAAAGTGAACATTAAATGGCGTCGAAAGTTGTGACAGAGCCCTCTGTCACAGTTAAAAAGCCATTCAGAGAGTTTCCCCTTGAAAAATTTCTGAAGTGAGAGAAACAATGAGTGGTAATATGAGGTAATTTCTATATTGCTCTTTCATCATCCTTATCTCCCTAGCTTTCATACTTTTTAACCCCTTTGTGCAGATGTTGACGCCTGTGGACATGGAGCTGCTCTATTTATGCATGCCGTTACACTATTCTATCATTAGATGGAACATCTGGATCAGTTATTGAATATTCATTACCAAGCCGAGCTCAAACATGGTTTAGAATATGGACAAGTTCAGTCCCATCCCTTTTTTTCAGGAGTTGCATGTAACATGCACAAAAAAAAAAAAAAACGAAGAGCTACACAATTTTTTCTGAACTGAGAGAATGTCCTCGGTGTGTCACACGAGCAATATGCGGGCTGAAAATTTTGTTGAAATAAATTATATATTCCACAGAAAAACGGAACGCTCAAACAAATATTTGTCCGAAAACGATAAAACATCCAAACGTGGTCGGATAACTCTCCCAACGGAGAATTCTTCTCAGTATTTGCGCTTCAATGTCCTCTGTCTGTTCAAGGAACGGACACGCAATGTGTAAAACCTCCTCAGTCTGCAGTTTCAGGAGGTGAAGAAACTCTGAGTTATTTGAAAACCTGCCAGCAAGCAGGTTAGCTTCACGGAGTATGTTGCAGCGGTAACTGACTCAGAGTTGGGCTGAACTCAGAGTTTCCTGCAACTCTGAGCTAACAAACTCCGAGTTACTACTAACCCCGCTTTCTGAAACGGGGCCCAGCTCTACTCACCTCAAGTAGAAACAAGGCGTCAGAATTAAAACCATTCAACGAAATTCTCTCCAACGTTGGTATGCTTTCCCTATGTTTATTTGGGACTTCGCATAGCTGCGATCGCATTCCTTTTTCCTCGACATGCACTCGTTTGAGCGTCTCTTTTTTGGTTTAGCATCTCTTAGACGCTTAGCAGACTCAGTGTGAGCTTTGGAAAAGAAATGCGAAATCCGCTTCTGTGACATTGTCTTGATCGTTGCTTAAATTTACCGCCTTTGCTAGCTAACAGGAAATAAACAATGCGCACGCTTACGTATCAAAACAAAGAAGACGTTTTTCAAATTGCACTGTCTCTATAGGCTACATCTGGCACGTCATTAGTAGGGCTGGGTATTGCCACTGATTTCCTGAATCGATTCGATTTCGATTCACAAGTTTTCGATTCAATTTCCGATTCGATTCAATATCGATTCATTGAGGGATATTTCAGCTACATACCTGTTTTGCTTGAATACGAAAGGGAGTCTTAGAGAACTAATGGCAGAAATTATACTTTCAGTTGAATTATTAAAAAGAAACCTTCTAACTAGGCTCAATATTTCAAATATTAAAGTTCAGACTAAAAAGTGACCCCAAACTTGTTTCCTGAAAATACTTTTTATTGACCAACACATTTGATCAATCATCATAATAAAGTGCCACATAGACTTAACAGTCAGTAGAGTATTATTCTCTGAAACTGGGTCAATATTAAATGCTTCACTTTGCAAGTTCATTTTCCAGTAAATGTTTTTGAATTTAAACCAACATCCTTGCTCAAAATACTCCACACGGACATGTTCGACTGTACAGAAATAAATATTACAATACATTCAACAAAGAAAATAATATTGGGTTTTTTTAATCGAAAACTGGTTGGAAATGGTGGACGAAAATTGGGACATGTTTTATTACAAAACTTCCACCCCACGCTGTTATTGAAAATATATCTCCCAACACATGTAGTTGAGCTTAAAATAAAGATCTGATACCAAAATTTATATCCAACGTTGATTTTGTTTTCTCTTCATTACTTGTAGCTTGAAAATCCGGCCTCAATTTACCGTTCCGTGAGTAACCAATCGTGTCCACGGCAGTTACGTACAGATCACAGTACATTTTTACCGTCAACAGGTAGTTTCGCATTTGCAGCATGCTTTCCATCAATTAAACACTGCTCGACGTACATTTATATGACACGCAGTCAAAATACCTCTACCTGCAATTAACTTATTCATTATTATCCGTTACGTCGGGAAATTCATTACTTAAGTAGTTTTTTTGAGGATTTGTACTTTGAGTTTTTTTTTTTTTTTTGAACTGGGACTTTTACTCTAAATTTAAAAGATAAAAAGTATACTTTTACTTCGTTACTTTGACACTGGCCACTTCATTACTCGTTACAAATTAAAATATGAATGTCATTCATCATTTAAGGATTATCTGGATTTGGCTTGTTCGAGAAAAACAACGGTGCTCGGCAAGGTATCTTTTTATTTATTTATTTGTTTGTTTGTTTTTATTTCGGCATGATTGTATAGTCGTTTCATGACAATTTCAACACAACATGTATCATGACCGAAAGGGTCGCGGGAGAAGCGAAATCGCTTTTCAAAGTCCCGCCCCCAACTCCCAGAAAAACAGTTTGATTATAGTTAAGATATCATAGAGATTTATAAATCACAACAGAGCTGAGTGTCCGTTTACACTACGATTTAAGCGGCACAACATAAGATCATGAAGATTTATGAACATCATGAAGAATTATAAATCACAATATAGCTGAGTGTCCATATAAGTTTAGATTTGAATGTCACTCTTGCTTTAATCCATTGAGACTTGGCCCAGAAAAACCTGGACTCCTTTCTTCATCATTTGATTTGTTCCTAGTGATTTGGAGTAGTTGGAAGGTGCAATAATACCAGATCTTTGCATGGATCTCTTGATTAGTCATCATTTTAAATCGACTTGGTTCACCCTTGCCTTATCGGATTTAATGACTTCTCGCAGTATGTTTAGTCCATCATTGCCTTCCTTGATGTCGAATCCAATTTTATTGAGCTTTCTGTCGAGGAAAACCATGCTTTTCAAAGTTTTCTTTATTCTATGGTCGATCAAAAACAGACCAAGCCCCAATGATAGCAGGCCCGCTATCATAAATCCAATTAGATAGAAGTCCTCTACATCCTCGATGTTCAGGACTGCCAAACACAGCGAACGCCACTTTCCCCATGCATCCATGGTGTAACCGGCTGGGAATGTCCCATCCGGGCATCTCGGTTCTCCAGCACCTGTCCGCCTCGTGGAAATAATTTTGTCAATTGCATTTAATGACCAGTTTATAAGGTCCATGTTGGTTACAGCTGCAGTCTGTTGTAATGTGCTGTGACAGTTGTCTTTCAGACAGATGACCTGGTGTGTCCAGTAGATACAATGGTACAGATTTAACAATAGCAGCCCACATATTTAGTCTGAACAACCCCTAGTGTTTATGCCCGTTATGATTCCGTTTACTTTACCCAATGCCATTTTATTGGATAAGTTTATAGTTATTCACACATGCACATTTCAATAGATACTTAAAGACCTTCAGATTGTCTGCCATTCTAATATTGTCTTCAAGTATGTTCCATGCACTGACTCCGGCCACAGATAAGGAGTGCTCACTCCGAGTCGATTTGACCCTTCTCGTTTTCAACAACATTCTGCCTCTGAGGTCGTGGGTACATTCACGTTGAAGAAATAGGCATTGTATATTTGTAGGCAATTCTTTGTGGTATCCTAAATATACAATTTGCAAGGACTTGAATTTTATTATATCCTGTAATTTAAGAAACTTTGCCTTAATAAACAAGTCGTTTGTATGAGTTCCATAAGGAACGTAATGAATAATTCTAAGGGCCTTTTTTGGAGTTTAAACAATGATTCTATTGTATTATTATAAGTGTGTCCCCATACTTCAGCACAGTAATGTAAGTGGGGTGCTATGAGTGCTGAATAGATTACTTTAAGTGACTTGCGTTTTAGTAGTTTCTGCATTTTCCAAAGAATAGACACGCTTTTAGCTAACTTTCTTTGAACTAAATTTACATGTGCTTTCCAGCTTAAGAGATTATCTAACATAACTCCCATGACTTTATATTCGTTTACCCTTTCAATGCTGGTACCATTTACCTTTAAGTCTATGTCGTCCTTTAGGCCTTTTTTTCCCAAATATCATAAATTTGGTCTTTGTAAGATTTAGTGATAATTTGTTTACATTAAACCACGTGTGAAGTTTAGACATTTCGTTATTAGCCAATTTTACCAATTGTTTGAGATCGACACCTGAGCAAAAAATAGTCGTGTCGTCTGCGAATAAAATTAGTTTTAGGATATCGGACACCTTAACAATGTCATTTATGTAAATTATGAACAACTTGGGACCTATGACCGAGCCCTGAGGAATTCCACAGGTAATGTCCAAGCAATTTGATTTGCTATTACCCATCTGCACAAATTGCGTTCTACTTGTTAAGTAATTTTTGATCCATTTTAATGCGGTCCCTCTTATTCCATATTTGTAAAGTTTTTCAATCAATATATCGTGATTTATAGTGTCGAATGCTTTCTTCAGATCAATAAAATGCCTATAGAATATAAGTTTGAATCTAGTGAATCTTTAATCATTTCAATAAATTCTGTTAGGGCTAGTGCTGTCGAATGCTTTTTTTTTTTTTTTTACTGACTGTCACACAGTAGTTTGTGTTTATCAATGTACTTGTCCAATCTGTCATTGAATAGCTTTTCTAGGATCTTTGAGCATTGAGGTAAAATCGAGACAGGACAATAGTTTGAGAAATCATATTTATCCCCACTTTTGTAGAGAGGATAACTTTTCGCTATCTTCATTTTATCTGGAAACACTCCGTAGGAGAAGGATAGATTGCATATATGCGTAAGTGGAGTTACAATTGCGTTAGTTAGTGTTTTTAGTAATTTCATATCTAATTGGTTTACATCAACAGATGTCTTAGCTGTACAATTTTTCAGAATTGATCTGATTTCGGATTCGGTAACAGGAGTTAGTGTCATTGTGTCTTGGATTTCCTCGTCCTTATCAAGGTAGTCCCATCTTAGGTGTGAGGATTTAATACCCTTTGCTAGTTCTGGCCCAACATTCACAAAATAACTGTTAAAGTTCTCCACGACCAATTCCATGTTCTCTACCTTTTTGCCATTTATATTAAACAAGGCAGGGTACTCCCTCTTCGGAGTTCTCCCAGAGACGTTCTTTATTATATTCCAGAGATTTCTGGTATAATGTTTATTTTCTAATAAAAGCTTTTCATAATATTCTTTTTTGTGTTTCCTTAGTAAATGTGTCATTTTGTTTCTGTAACTTTTGTACCTAATTTCTGCCTTCTCAGTTCTTTCTCTCAGAAACTGCTTATACAAAGTATTTTTTTTCTTACAGGCATTTGCCAGTGCTTTTGAAACCCAAGGTATTCTTTCTTTGTTTTGCTTTTTTTTGTTCGTTGTTTTGACTAGACAGTGTTTATCATACAGGAAGTTTACTGTCCATAGAAAAGCCTCATAGGCTCTATTTGGATCGTTTTCTGCTATTACATTATCCCATTTTTGATTCAACATATCTAATTCTAGTTTCTTTAGCCTTTTTTCGCTTTTAATTCTGATTACTGGGTTTTCCAGGGATTTTGATCTAGCCTAGTCCCTTATATCTAATTTGCAGTTACAAATAGCAAAGACTGGTAGATGATCAGTAATGTCATTTATCATGATGCCACTTAATATTTCAGAATCTAATACATTAGTATACATATTATCTATCAAGGTGGCACTGTGTCTAGTAATCCTGCTTGGTTTTGTGATTGGTGGTTGCATACCCGTGGCATACATGGTGTTAATATAATCCTCTATTATAGAGCTATTATTTGGATTTATCAAGTCAATATTAAAGTCCCCACACATAAAAACATTTTTATGGTTCATATTGGTGAGTAATTCACCCATACATTTGCTAAAAACATCAATTTGCGAATCCGGTGCTCTGTACACACAACAAATAACTGTATTTTTACCTTTCAACCTAGGAATCTCAATTGTAAGGCATTCCATTACATTTTCCACAACATTTGATTTGCATTCTAGTATCTGGAAGTTAATGGCCTCATCAATAAATAGGCCAACACCCCCACCAGCTTTATTCAGTCTGTTCTTACACACGAAGTTGTAGAAGTCCTTGTCCTTTTCTTCTTTAATCCAAGTTTCCGATAATGCGATGATGTTGAACGGATTAGCAAATGACAGAAGGTATTCCTTTATTTGGTCAAAGCTTGCATATAGACTCCTACTATTAAAGTGGATAATGGACAAACTACCTTCCATTTTAATGTTCTTAATCTTAATCTTAAGCGCCTTTTGCAGACGTGTCCGCCAGCAGACATGGAGCTGCAAATTTATGCATGCAGAACAATATTCTATCACTAGATGGCACTCCCGGATCAGTTATTGAATATTCACGGGCAAGATGGAAATGCACTAATAAAAGATCGATCCTTGAATAAAATGAATCAATATCGAAAATTAAAATAAAAAATCGGTCTGAATCAGAAAATCGATTTTTTGAACCCAGCCCTAGTCATTAGGTTGCATACAAAATATAGAAAGCATATTTTTTATGATATGAAAGACATAAATGTAAGTCAGACACATTTGAATTCAGATTCTTCATTTAAAAAAAAAAAAAAAGTCTTGGGGCAGTATGGGGCTTATGGAGGGGAGGGGAACGTTTATGCCAGTGACCTTGAAAAAAAAAAAACTTTAGGCACGTCATTTGTAGGCCTTTATAAGATGCATGTCCAGTAAAAATTAGGAGCCTGTAACTGAAATAGTTGATGAGATAAAGCAAAATGTCGAAGTTTTTGGTGATATTTTGAGGCCAGTGACCTGTTTAAAAAAATAGGCAAAAAGGTCACCGGTGATATTTTTAGGCCGTCATTTGTAGGCCTTTATGAGATGCGCGTCCAGTAAAAATTAGGAGCTTGTAACTGAAATGGTTGATGAGATAAAGCAAAATGTGTTGACTGATGCACGCACGCACGCACGCACGGAGCCCGATACCATAGCTCCTGCACCGCAAGCAGCGGGAGCTAAAAAATCAATACATGCCATAAGAATACATCCTTGCATCATGTCAATTTAATGAAATACGCCACTGTAATTTTACTGATGAGGCAGTGACATTGTAAACGATAAGACACGCACATCCCTACACCAATAGGCATCGTGCTGGATCAAACATATCCTGTAAAGCAGAAAAGGAGAGAGATGCGCTCACGCGCCTACATAGCGCCTGTTGTCATGATTTACTGCAGCAGAAGTAAAATTAAATCATCACTATTGCAGCAATAGCCCACATACAATCATGAATACGAGAGTTATTTGCAGTGATATTATCATTATAATTAACTCACGCATTTACACGGTCGGTGATTTTTTGCCAACTGCCCTTTCTGTATTTGGCAGCAGCAACGGTGTTAATTTTTGCCAGGATGATATGTTCACTCTCTTCAGATTTTTATTTAGAGCTCTTGCTCCGCATTTGAAAAGTACGCAGCTTTGCTTCCCGTCGGTTTGTCCATGTTTGCAATTGGTCATTTGCTTCAAGCACCTCCCCTTGTGTGTGAACGCCCACTTACCTAGATTGGAACTGGGTTCAGTTACCGAGTTGATAACTGGCTTTGTGGTACCGCTCATCAGGAATGCGGTAGTCTGGTTAAATGCAGCCGGATAACTAAGAGAAATCCGCTCAATTTCATTTCGCTTCACCACTACGTCTGGTCACAATGAGCTCTGCCTCGTTTACCTCGGCAGACAATACGCCGGACCAACCAACAAACAGAAGGCGTGGCCAAGAGCCATGATTTAGCCGCTGCACCGAGTTTGAAATTGTAGTCTCAGAAATCAACAATGGATACGGACATAGATACACGGGAGGCTATTCGCTCTGTCGTGGAGAAAATCCCAGGTATCAGCGACTCATAGCGACAACAAGATGAATATTTGGTTAGTTTTTTGAATGGAAATGATGTTTCAGCGCTACTCCCTACAGGTTTCTAGAAAAGTTGTCATAATTACATCATATCCATCATGAAACATATGAAATAGGCACCCTGTTCATCTCTGTGAGAGATAGCCGAACCACCTCAGCTAGCTTGTAGCTTCTAGTGTTACATTGCCCGGGAATTTCAGACTATTTAACTTAGCGGCGAACTTTTTAAAAGCTGTATTTTTGTCCATGTCACAAGACCTATTCGCTGTCTCAGTGTTATGTTGTCATTATCCATGAATGAAATGGTTGTCTGAGACAGCCAAATGCTTAGAGCCAAGCTATGTTACTATAAAGTTATTTAGTGAGCTTGGTATGATGTTAGCGCAAGTATGGTTAACAGTTCAGTTTTCATGTCAATGCAGATTTCGTCCTGATGTAATTAATGGGTTATTCTCGCCGATTCTGCCGTTGGTTTCGGGTGTCTTATGTTTTTTTTAATAGCAGCAGTATCGGCAGGAGAAACGATAGCTCAACCATTTGTTTCTTGTAAGGAGAACATATGAGCACCTTTGGTTCCTTTCAGTGAATGAGTGAAGGCTAAAATTTGGTAGATGGGCATATGTATGGATACAGTATTAACTTTAATGTACTGATCAGTTTGTTTTTGCTGCATTTCTGGTATGAAGGACTGTGTTTACAGCGGAAGTACTAGGCGGCTGAGCCGGCGCATAACATACGTCATCACCAAACATTAGTGATTAGTTTACGGGTACACCAATGATTTTAAAATTCAGACAAGCGCCCACCCACCAGGAAGTAAACACTTGTCAATCACGACTGGCCAGACTCTGTGTACGAAGCAAAGCGAAGTAGCAGAGTCTGGTATTACCAGGCTACATCTAGACTCCTTTGACCGCATGACCCTTTTCCAGTGCTCTTCAATCCAATCTTTAAACTCCCTTGCAAACTGAAGTTGCTCTTTTCCCAATAAGTCTCAGTAACCAGTGGCTTTTTTGTGGCCATGCAACTATACTGACCAAAAATAGAAACGCAATTACGTAATCCGGTGCCAAATTCCAACAAACCCATTGAGAAAGATGGTTTTGCTCGCAGTTATTTTTGGAGGTAAGTACTTCTACCATAAAAATTTTCGCGGTCACAGCGCGTATTGTGGAGCCACCATTCATCCGGAACCAAACATTGGCAGTGCTTGGGTTCGAGTACTACCATTGTCCTAACACTCCCATTTTTGTTTTAAGTTCCTCGTAGACACCATGGCCTATAAAAGTCCGACCGAAAATGAGTAAAAATCAGACGGGTTATAATGCCACGACTGACGGAAGTTCAACTTCCGACTAACGGAGAAAGCGTGATTGGGATGCTACAGGCCGGAAATCAGGTAGATAGAGTAGCCCGTCAATTTGGCGTGCATTCTGCGACAATTAATTGCCTCAGAACCAGGTTTAATGCAACTGGACACACGGTCGATCGCCCCAGATCCAGAAGGCCACGTGTTACGACTCCAACGTCTGACCGTCGTATCACTACCGACCATCTGTTACACACCGAACCAACCTTCATTTTGTTGAAGGAAACCTCAATGCCGTCCGTTACTGCGATGAAATTCTCCGTCCAGTCGTCCTTCCGTTTGTCTGACGTCACCGACTGAATTTCCGTTAGGACAACGCGTGTCCGCACGTGGCACGTATCTGTATGGAGTTCCTTCGGGCTGAAAACATGCAAATCCTTCCCTGGCCAGCGTTTTCTCCAGATCTTTCACCAATAGAACACTTTTGGGACATTCTGGACAGAGCAATCCGGAGACGTCAACCACCGCCAGCTACAGTATGTCAGCTAAGACAAGCACTGACCAAAGAATGGAACAGCGTTCCTCAAGCAACAATCAGACGTCTAGTGATGTCTGTGAGACGCTGGTGTACCGCCGTGCGTGATGCTAACGGGGGACATACGAGATACTGATAGTGTAATTTGTGTTTTGTAATGTTGAACTTCACCTTGTTAAATAAAATCCAACATGGTGATATTCCAACCCGATTTTCTGTTATATCTATTGTCTGAGATTCCCCCTTTCATTTGATACCAATGAAGTGTTGATTAATAACAGTTACACTCGATAAAATCAAGAAATAGAAAATTGCATTTCTTTTTTTGGTCAGTATATTTGGTCCCAATTCCCTAAGGTGTTGCATCGCGCATGTGGAAATGCTTTTACCTTCACAATCAAACAAAGCCATGAGTACAACTGTTGATCTTTTTCAGATGAGACTTCACCAAGTATTTTAGTGATCTTCAATCAGTATCAGCCATTTTTTGCCAACCCATTTATTCCACAAAGTTGACAGTTCATCACAATCCTATCAGGTTTTAATAAATTGTTGGATAGTTCCTGACCCCTTTCCAGTGATTTCAGCAGTCTCCATGGTTGTTTTCTTTGCTTGATGCTGGCCAAGAATTTGCCTTTCTTGAAACTCAGTAACATCTTTTCAACGACCATGAGATACGTCTTCCGACCTTTTTTTTTTTTTTTTTTAAAGGAAATTAGAAGTTACGGACTGAATCAGTCAGGATAACAAGAATCATTGCCAGCCGAAAAATACATTCATCACTGCAATAATGATTCAATCTTAAGCTCTTGAGTATTTGCTAATTTAAATTTAAATGGCTTTTTTTTTTTTTTTTTTTGGATGGGCAGTGTATATGCTCACTATAACACATAAGTATGTTCATAATTCATTATAGACACTGGCAACATGATGATTTACAATTACTGATATAAAGCATTATAAATATGAGTTCTTATAATTGTAGTTATACAGCAGTATAGGCACATCGTAACACATTATAAGTATGTTCATAATGTGTTAGAATGCATGATACAGATGGGTTGTGTCATGGAATAATTATAATGTATTACAACTCTGAGAATTTTAATACTTTTTGCAAATCCAGTGAGCGTTCATCATGTGTTATAATGCACTATAAAGGCAGGCTTTATAGAAAGTGTAACTGCAGTTATTATTAATCTTTTAACCCTGACCCTACCCATTCCGAATTCAAAACCAGAGCTTCTGCTGGTGGCGTATGCTGCATCCTATTTAGACTTCAGGTGCCTAAGTTGGTTGAGATCAGAAAAGCAAAATCCAGGCTGGCTGGTTTAAGCTGGGGTACATGTACGTACGTAGTTACAAAACACGTGCTGCATTAGTGACCAGTGATTGGTAAATTGAATCAAGCAACTTTTAATTGGTCAAATTATTTCTGCAGTTTTTGATGAATAGTGGAACTGAATTTCATATATAATTACAACAAAGCAGAGTTTTGTCTCATGTTGCCCTAGAAATAAAATTCCTGGGTCCATAATACAACAGCACAGCACTGCCACTGGTTCTGGCTATTACAGCCATCAACTACATTGAGAAAATTGTGCAGGACATCCAAACAAATGGGCATCCTTTTTCCCTTCCCATCAATTTTTTGCAAAGCACAAGCACTATAAGCAGCAATCTATTTCAGTTTTTGAATTGTGACAGAAGCTTTAAATGGAAGTGAGTGTAAAGTATCAAAATGTTATTTCAAAAGGCTTTGGGCGCTTGAGTGGAATTCAAATTAATGTATTTGCTCTTGACACTGAATACACAATTAGAGGAACTAATGAATGCTTTTAAAGTGTTTGGTCATGCTGCGATTTAAATACCTACTTTTATAGTTATCATACAGTTGATAAAAGTATAACTATTTACTTTAATGTGCTCTATTTGCAGGGATTCATAAACAGAGCATGTACCATTGAGAAATGGGTCATTTACACTTTCATTAAACACATGTATTAAGGATATGGAAATCATGTAAACAATTTTGTTAAACACATGCATGTTAAATTATACATAAAAAATAGGGAATGCATTCATTATTCATGAAAAGCAAGAATTTTCCATAATAGAGTCACAAAACAAGGAATTGAATGATATAAGTTTGTTTATCTGGCTTGTATTACATAACATTGAAATAATATATAACCTATTCAAATAGTTTTTTAAAAAGTTTTTAAAAACTGGAGTTTCGTATTAGAATTTGAGGAAACAAAATGTGAAAAATGGTATGGTGAAAAAATTTTGTGAATTTTTTTTGTGTGTGTGTGTGTGTGTGTGTGTGTGTGTGTGTGTGTGTGCTTATGCCTGCCAGCCAGTCGTTAACAAGAGTCTCTATTTTTTTTTTTTTTTTTGTCACTGGCAATCGTCAAAACATTCTGTGGACCATACAAGTGCTCTCTGTTCTCTCACCACCAATGTCTGCAGAACAAGCCTGAATTGTGAAAAGGAAAAGGCACAACTTCACAGCAGCGAAGGCAAACCTGCCAGAATACTGAGCTTTGTGCAGTGATTCAGACAACACACACAATGCTGCCATTGTTCTGGGCTGAAGCTTTGGGCTTGCTTGCATTCGGTTGGCCCACGCAAGTTGGGCGATGACCCCTCGATGGCAATTAATCCTCTAACTTAATCTTCTAAAGCCCTTTCTAGTGAGTGGAGTTTTTGATGAGAGAGAACGACAGACTTGTCAAACCCTGTGGATCTGGCCCTCTGGCTGACCCTCAACCTCTTTCATGCAGTCAGTGGGAGGCAGGTTCTTACAGTGATCCTGACCATAAAATTACAATATAGAGCAACTAGCCAGCAGAATACCAAAATCCTCACAGCAAAACTTGAATTACCCACAAATGAATAGTATTTTTCACATTCTGAGATCACATCAGTTCAGTCAGCATGAGATGAGATTTTTCATTTCCTTCATAGAGTGAAACACTGTTTATGTACAGTGAATGAATACATTTCTCCTGTACTGTTTGTGCCATTGTCACTATTTTACTGATTTTCATGTCCAATATATACCATCTGTCCTTGGAATATTTAGAAAACACCATCATTTACTGCTTTCAAATAAAGGAACAATGAACAAGAAAAGCAATGCTCCGTATCACTGGAAAAAAGCACCAAAAGATAAGCATATGAAAATGAAAGAAAACTGTGCTGCACTTGAAAGCATTCTGTTGATCCATCATTAAAAAAGAATGAAAGCAAACCATCTCTCACTTTCACATTGACAAAAAGAGAGATTTGGCAAGATTTAGATAACCAGAGAAATCCATTCCACAGTTGAGCAATGCAAGCAGATTTGTCTTTTGAATTCGTAATAAGCAGCAGCTCCAGTCATGGGGAGTAGCATGGGGATCAGGAACATTGTTTGAGATGCAGATTCAGGAACTGTGATGGAGTTACCTGCCAGCCCTGGAGGGTACAGGTCAAGGGTGAAATGCCAATGATGATGGATGGTATAGTGTGCGCTTCATAAAAAATGTACTAACCAATGCTGGCAGTAGACGCCTCCGCTGCCCATGGCTTGCTAATGATCAGCCATTTTCCGGAAACCGACTTTACACATGCCTCCAGTTTCAATGTACACTGGCGTGAGTGTTTACCGCCGCACCCCAGTTTTTGGTTTTGCTGTTTTGTGTCCATGTTGAACATTCCTGGCAGTTGCTATCACCGGCCTAACACTAGCCTTCATGCTCCAGATGCCAGAACCAACCTGGCTACTTGCTTGTAAGTTTCTGCTTTTTTGTTGTCGCCAGCTCATTGCATTTCGTTGTGGGAGGGCAAATTTCCTCCTGCTTTTAATCTTGGTTCTAGGTAATCTTGCTGGCTTCTGCCTTAAATGGTCTAATTTCCAATCAGGCTGTCTTTGAGTTTGCTGGCGATGACTTGGATCATTTATGTAAATCTGAGAAACTGGGCTAATCAATACTTTTTTAAAAAATTAAGTAGTCCTGATTTTCCTTGGATTTAAACAGTACCCATGGAAATCTTGTCAAGGTGTCTTGTGCTGCTCCTTGGATAGATCTGCATGCACTGTTTGACATGGGTAACAAAATTTATTATCTGACCTGCTGTCACGCCATCAGCAGTTACCAAGTCCTTGTCAGTTTTCTGCAGATTCCATCCCATGTTTTGTAGTATGCCCTCAGTTTTTAGTCTGTATCCATTTCTATGTTTGTATTTAGTTTCACTCCTTTCTCTGTTTATATTAGGTAATTTGTTGCAATCCATGCATCACTGTGTTTGTAATGTTTTGTACTTTGCAGTTGCCAGGTTCATTTATGTACATTCATTGTTGTTTTTGTTATTTTGATATTTATTGTTTTATTATTTGCTTACCCTTTACCACACCCCTGTAGTTCTTCCCAGTTAAATTCCTGATGTTCTCCACCTGTGTCATTACCCTCCGTGCACTTATAGAGCATAGCCATTCTTTGCTAGGGGAAAGGTGAAGTAAAATCTAAAATTTGGACTGAAATGCTCTGTAAGTGGCAGCAGGAATGGGATGAGGAAAAAGAAAGCAAAGCATGACCATAAAATACAGCGATATGTGAGAGGAAAAAGATATTTAGGCCCTAGTAGGAGGGAAAGTGGTATTGAACGCAAGGTTAAGATTATGGTCACACCAGATTAAATGCGACCCTTCACATTCTCGGAAGAAGTGATGGTTTATGTTTAATGTGTGGCGTTTTAGAAAATGTGGAACATGCTATTGTCATGTATAAAATATAGATCATAGCAGCAGGTGTTCCAAGAGATGATTACAAAATATGGGAGATTTGAGGGTTGAAGCACTTTTAGGAGGACAAGGGATGAAAAGTGAAGTCGCAAGGGCTTTTTTTTTTTTTTTGAAGGCATCAGAGCTTCAAGATAATGATATCTGCTCTTATATCCTAAGTTTATATATGGATATAATTATGTATAATATGTGCTATTCAGCCAATAGTCTTTGAGTAGCACACTACCGCAAAGTAAGTGGCGATATACAACATGAAATTAGTTGTGAACTGCCATTATTAAAAGAAGAGTGTTCTTTTCTAGGTTGTCTAAGATTCCAATCATATAATCCCGCATTCCTCCTAGTGTTGATCTCCTCGTGTGCATTACCTCTCTTCGTTAACCTCAGAGTTTGCCCTGCCTTTGATTTTCTACTGCCTGTGTTCTGACCCATTTTGTTTTTTGTATCATGATTTTTTTTTTGATTGCCTTGGATTGATTTTCTGGTTACAATTGGAATGTGCTCTGGATTTTCGATTTTTGTATTCTCCCTGGTACTTTGGCTACTCTGACTGATCTCCTGTGCATTTTTGACCTCTAGTTCTGCCCCCTGGAGTTTTGAGACCTTTGTACTGTCACTTCTCGAACTGATATTCTGGTTACCGAACCCTTGCCTGGAACTGCGGATTCTGTGTTTGCCTGTCGATTTCAAGTCTGTCAAACTCTGGAGTGGATAGCAATTGGTTCTTCATTCAGAGTCTTGCTGTACCCTTCACAGACCTGACACCTGCTGCATCAGTTTGACTTATCTGTCATCTTCAATGTAGAAACATTGCTGCCCACCCTGCCTCAGCAGTGTCACGGGTGCACCTCCTCATGGATCCTGACAGCCGGAATGTTATTGTGGGAGCCGAGGTTTCACCATAGATGTAATGGGCGGTGATAGGACACCAGGTGCTGCGACCAGTGAGAGAAAGAACTGAGAGCAGCCCAGATAAGAGAAAAACACAAAAGAGGTACACACCTCCGGTAAAAGCTCACGCTTCCAAGGACGAATAAAAGTCCGCAACACGGAAGCAGTGCGAGAGAGAATAAACAACAAGAGAGAAGAGAAAATTTCTAAAAGAAGCAATTCCTGACAATAAGTGGAATATCACAAATCACTCGGAAATCTGACTAGAGATTTTCTCCGGCCGAAGTGCTAGAAACAAACAGACACTCCTAGCGGTAGGTGTGGCGAACCCCCGGCCATATATATAGAGTCCGGAAAACTCCGCCCCAGCTCAATCAGCCAGCTGGGCCAGGAATTCGATGGAAAAGAAATCCGATACCGTCCTGGATGATAGAACAAAGAAAAGTCCAACAAACAAACAAACGCCTAAACCATGACAATAGAAGCATACTGCCCTACAAAGGCTAAGTGCAGTTACTACAAAATAATTTAAGCAGTAAAAAATGGCTTCAGAATTTGTTTGCTGTCCCAACAAACAAATAGTTGGCACATCTATGATAGATTATGGTTAACGGACTTGCATGGCATAATTTCTACCCAAATAAATCCTGACCTCCATTTACTATCAGGCCCAGCACTGCACAACTCGCATTTTTTCCAATGTGTAGTTACTGCACTTAGGCTTTGTTGGGAAGCATAGTCCTTGGCTATATATTTAATAAGCCTCCAGTGGCTATATGGTGCTTTACTTTTATTAAAGTCTTGCAATGCAATAGTATAAATTTGAAAAGCAACCAAATAATGTCAGGCATGGTGTTCAAAATGTTTGTGTGAATAAGCCCCTCGCTTAAATGCTCATTTGATTATTAATTTAACATTTTAAAAATCCAAAGTAAGCATAGTTTGCTCTAGTCTACAGACAAAGAAGAAATGTTGACAGTTATTTGTCAAGGTGAAAAATGTTTTCAAACTGCAATCCCCATCTCACCTTTTAATAATGACAGTCTCAAAAAGAAACTGCTTGAGTTAAGTTACCGGAACAATAGCAACAGATAATGTGCTATGTGGCCTATTCAATGAAATTAGATGGTGGGACATCTTTTTCTCAGGGAAAGCTACATTGAAAGATGTTGACGTGTTTACCAATGCAGACTGAGCAGCACCAAATAAGAGCTAATATGACCACTGTAAACTATTAGGATCATGGCTAAGTGGAAACTAAATGTAAGTATTAGAAACTTTGTGTCTTATGAGTTCTTCCCCCGTTCCAGCAGTCTGCCTGAATTCGCAGTTTGTTTCTGTTTATTTATTGATTTTCTCATGAAATTTCCTATTCCCTTCATCTGATCAGCTATAGCCACTCCCTTCTGCCTGATTGTTCTGTGCACTTAAATTACTGGTCTCGTCTCAGTTAGGGCTGGATCGTCTTGCTCTGAGTGGTTAATCTATCAGTTTTCCCTAACCTCTCACCCTAAATTCTAATTATCTTCCTGGGAGCTAAATTATTTGTGAATTAATTATTAGGTATTGCTAGTTCTCCAAGCCTTCTTCTGCACTGTAAACTCATGTAAGTGTGGTGAACTCAAATGCTTTGTGGAAATCTATTACCTCAAAATTGTGTACATCAACTTATTAGCATTGTGTGGATGATAGTTAAAGGATTTGTCAAATAAAATGTAAATAAATGCTCTTGGTGCATATATAGCACTGAGAACATAAAAACAACTTTTGCTCTTTAAAGTCTGGATAAAGTGACCAAATGACTGCGTGTTCTGACTTTGGCACACCACAGAAAAATGTGTAATTAAGCACTCAGCCTAGTTTTAATGATTAAAAAATTCCTAAGTAAATAAAATTACGCGTCAAAACTGCCAAAAAGTAAGCCCTATTCTCAGCTCTTAAACGCCGTGGGCGTGTTCGCTAATGCAACTAAAACTACACCCAATCGCAAGGAGCAGCTTCTCTCTGCTGTCTCAAGTGCACCATAGATGGAAAAATGGATGCTCCAGCGAACAATTCATTAGAATAGCACAGCCGTTTGAGCCACCTTAGCTGGAATCCAGTTCAAGACTAGAGAACGCTGACTGACTCGACATTCAACCTGGTTCCTTATAGTCTGCAAAGCAATCGTATTTTTCTTCCATTAAAGCAAGTAAGCTGTATTTTGTGTTGACGACTAAGCCAAATAAAGTCAGGATATCAATGAATGAATAGCTAAAACAAAACACACTTTGTCTCGTCACCAGGTGGTTGTATTTGTCTATACAGTATTTTTCATGAAATTATTCTGTTTGTGGCAGTAGCAGAATGGGATGTCATATGATTTAGTGAAACGCACAGCTGTTAACTGAAGGTCCATCTCTGGAGCCTCGGTGGCAAGGCAGACAGACCACGGGGAGCGCTAGCAAGCCAGGAGATGAGCATACTTAAAACGACGCCAAAGCTCGATTCTGCAAGAAATATGCTGTTACTTTAATTTTTCTCATTTCTGTTCTGATAAACAATAACTGCATCAAATACTGGCGTAAGGATATTTTAAGCTACTGTAGCCTCAATAACTATCCAGACTCCTATTAGCTGGAGACAAAACTTTTTTTCTGCTCCATGAAGCTAGACCATGCACCTGTTGAATTGAATATGAGTCATCTAAATCGGTTAAGAACTGTAAACATTTAAGTGCATTTTTTGTACAAATAAAGTCAAAAAAAAAAAAAAAAACAGGAGCACCAGTTTCCTAGTTAGCTAGCCTACAAGTCAGTATAGCCTGGTGCTGTGTGGGTAAATAAGCTAATTTGCCGCAGCAACGGGCCAAGTCTGTCAATGCAGCTACATCTATGTGGCCACATAATTTAAAATCTTGTCGAGGAGTGGCGCATCCTGCGCAATTTAATGCAGTTACTGTGGACTACCTAGCTAGCCAGCTATTATAATTAAAATAACTGCTCACAGTAGGTGCGTTTCCATTGCCCTTGGAAATGCGCAAAATCTTAAAAGCGAAATAAAAAGTGGTAATGGAAACAAGTGAATTTCGAATAAACTCTCAAATATCGCTAAAAAGTTTTTGCGCAGTTTTTGCGAACTTCTGACTGTAAAATAAGCAGTTCCTTTAATGAGTACACATGCTTGCTGATGTGGCTTTTTTAGAAAAACGGACAAAGCTCTGAGGTTACAAGTGACTATTGATGTCCATCCATGCCTGTATTGCTAAATTCTGCCAGAAAAATCATTGATTCATATTGACCTTAATGAGTAGAAAGCTGATTTATGTTAAACATATGATTATTTTATGATTTGACAGTGCGCTACTTTGAGGGCTCTGACAGCGTGGAGAGCCACTTGGAGTGCTGTCTTATTTGGCTCATAGAGAGTAGATAATTTTGAAAAGCACGATCACATGAAGTAGACTTGTGGTCAAAGAGTTAATGATCCCAGAAATGTATTGTTTTCACTCCCAGCCATTTTTCAATTCTCAGAAATATATATATATATTTTTAATAATTTCATTGCTAAATTTTCATGAAGATTTTTTGTGTTTGTGGCCCTGACTCTGAACTAAAATTATGAAAAGAAAGCGAAATATGATGGAATTCTAAATGCTACAAGTATCTTGAATCATTTTAGCCATTTCCTTCCCTCTCTGTACTGCTCAAATCTTGAATTATAAAGCCTTAAATTGGATAACACATAAATAGCCATATTTGGCTTCTGTGAAGAGGGTTTAAGTAAGGCTTCAGTGCGTCATCAGGCCCTGTTCTAACCCCGCCCAAAATATCAGGAAAATAAAACTGGTTAAAAACTGCTTAATGGCCTAAGGTCACAATTCAGCACTAGTTTAGTTTGCAAGCTTTTCACGTTCTCAGCATCTATTTTGTAACAGTAACATTTTGTTTAGAAGTGAATCACAAATTTCTCTTTACCCGGACATAAAATTTGCAAAATAGATTTATTAATGGGCGTTTAAAATAAGAAATGCGCCAATGCCAGTTCCAAAAGTTAATGAGCTATGCGATCATGTGACCATGTGGCGTCATACCGGCAAAAACAAACCGGAATATGCAATTCTACAAGATCAGCCGTAGTTTCGAGAGTTGACGTCTGTCGTCTTACGTTTATCGCTGTACTATGGAAGAAGACAACCTATGAGCACTGAGAGAACTCATATGTCATCATCTAAATGGGAAAAAAAATTACAAATGATCGGGATTGGACATGCATACGGTGGTGGCGCCAGAACTGAAAGTTTGGGGGCTATAGAACACCCCTTTATAACTACATCAGCTGGTGCTAATTCCCCCCCTATAGGTATGATGTCGACAATCATTCATTTGGACGCATAAGTTGGTGCCTTTAAATCAGCATTACTCAAAATTGCATACCCATCAACTCTCACACATATGACTTGAGTCAAATGCTTTTTAGTGGCATACTTCGCTCTCACGCTGTAGTCTGCAATATTACACTTAATTACAAAAGTGAAGATTGAGAAAATTTCATTTGGCAAACAATATTATATTTAATTGCAGAGTCCAACCGTTTTTTGCTGAGTTGAAATTGCAAATGGCAGCACAGTATGGCATATTCTCAATACAGGTTATTGATAATTTGTCAGTGACAATAATAGCCTAAACAAATTTCCCACTCAAAACACTGGGGATTCGCTTCTGTGATGTCACTGATGGCAAATGCCGAGCAGTGTCAGGAAAATATGCATACAGTTACCAACGATTGGAAAAATGCAGATTTTGATTAATTGAATCAGTAAGTGGTGTCTTGAATGCATTATTCTACCCAAATGTAGATTTCTGAACTCAAAATTTCCATAAAATTTGTATATTTGTCGTTATTTGTTGTGTCCTTTAAAGAAAATAAGGCAAAAAATTTTTAAAAGTTATTTTTGCCATGTTTTTAAGTGCTGTGAACACAAAATCTTTGAGCTGGCTTACACATTTTTTGAGGTAATTGGTTTTCACAAAACAATTGAGTGCACCACACTATTTGAGTTTACAGTGCATTTCTCCGTATCCTCCTCATTATAAACGCAGCATAGTGGCTCATATTTGATCCTGCAATTGGCTTCCCCTCTGCCCAGTTTGTAACAGTAGGTTCATTTGCAATGATATAGAGAGGATTGTTGAGCGTTTTTCTCGCAACAGCTTTGAAGCAGCCCCCAGAATACGAAGGTGGACCACTTGAAGAGCAGTTCTGGTATAAAGGAGAAGCCATAAGTGTTGTTAATTAAACTGGTGGTGGCCTGATTACATTGATCTTTTCCACCGGGGGGTTTTATTGCCATGCTGTCAGAGGTATAAAAGCCCTTCAGTGACCTCACCTTAAAATGCATGTTAACTCCAAACTGGTTCCCATTCACTTTCTGTAAGGCAGGGGTGTCAAACTGGTTCGTAAAAGGGCTGAGGGGCTGCAGAGATTCAATCCAACCAAGACAAACCACATTTGATACAACTAATTTATTCAATTGATTTCAAACTGCATGTCTTGGTCATGTGTTTTGATGTCATGCCTTATGTTATGGTTATGTCTTTTCTTTATTCTTTTTGGTTATTGTATATTCCAGTTTTCTGTTCCTGCCATTCTAGGTCTCATTGCACTTGTTCTCCCCTGTTTTGTGATCAGTTGGTTCAGTCCGTCTTCCCAGTCTGTGTGCTTACCTGCTTTGGGTGGTTTCTGGCGTTTCATATTATGACTTCAATTCTCGTTTACTTCCTTCGCCTTGCTTTCCTAGATTACTAATAATACTAACAATTATATTGTGTATCATAGTCTACTAACTCAACTAATCCATGTATATATTACTAACTTACTAAAGAACACTTCGGTTAATTTATAAAGCTGCACCTCTACTAATTATTACTAATTCAATCTCAGCAATCGCCCTGTTCTAGCCTCCGCCTCTTGCTTTGCTTTCTCTGCCTCTCCCTGCATTTCTGCAAGATCTCTCGCACGTGTTTAATTGCTTTCCTGCACTCATTGTCTGTGCACTTAGAACTCCTTGACTGGAGCCGTTTATCTGTCATAGGTTGTCTGCGTGGATCCCGTCCGTGTCCTGGCTTTTGCCAATTGTTGTGGTTTAGGACTTCCCCATGTGTACCTTCCTCTCTAATTAGTTCTTATCCAATTCATCTGTTCCCCGCATAGCGTGTGACTTCCCTTGCGTCCATTTAGAGTCTTCACTGCTGTTCAGCCCTTGTCAGAACGTTGATCAATATTACTTTGTGCAGAGATCCTTGTAAGCCAATCGATTATTGTTTCTCCACGACTGTTTCATCCGACCTTGATTTTGCCTTAGCCCTTCTGTTCTTGTTTTTGTCTTTTTGGATTTTCGACCTATTTTCTGTACGACCATGTTTACTGTTCTGTATGCCCTGTGTATGACTCTCTGCTCTGGATTTCGACTACGATTTTGGCCTGCTGTCTATGTACTGTAGCATTTCTGCTTTACTGGCTTTGACCCCGGCCTGTCTAGTCGACTTTACTTTTTGGATTTCGTTTTTGGCTTGGCGATTCTTGTCTTCTGGTCCTGATCCTGCTCTCAATAAAGGCATACGATTTTTGGAATTCCTGCTCTGGCGAGTGGTTCCTGAACGCACCGTCACAGTGCACAGTTGATTAGCTGCATCAGATGTGCGCTTGCTTGGTCGGAATAAAAAGCTGCAGCCCCTCGGCCTGTTTACGGACCCGTCTGACACCACTGCTCTAAGGAAAAAGGGAGAGTGAAAGAACATGGCCATGAACATTAGTCTTCTTCAGGATATTGAATCATCCCTCAATGCTCGAAAACAGACTTGTGCCCAAGCATTGGTAACTTTATAAATAAACTATTATTACATCATGACTGCAGGTGTGCAACTGGCTCTCTTGACATCTAATCAGCAACTAAACATTAATTTGCAGAACCCCATTAATTTGGGGTTCTGTCTCTGTTTAAAACTAATATAAACATGCAGGGGTCTCCATTTGACCTATGATGGTAAATGATTTTTTTTTTTAATTGATGGAGGTTAAGCCGAATATCCTGTTTGTTTTCTCTTGCTTTTCTTTTGAGGATATTTATCGGAAATATGCTGACCTATCAAATGCCCAAGTATACTATTTTGATTAGCTTACAAGCCTGTTTATTGTCTAGGGAACATTGTGTTTCCAAGAACTTTCAGTCATCTGCACTAACATTAACTTCACCTATGCTTATCCATTGCTTTTAAAGGAGAGAGAAAAATGATCAAAGCTCAGATTTGAGGAAAGGATACAGCAGAGATTGTGCTGAAAATAGCATTTTTAATGTACATCACAAATCGACGAACTGCTTTAAAAAGGCAAACAAATGAAAAATGCTAGAGAAGATGGTTTGTTGTTATGTGAGAAAGAGCTGGAATCAATGCAAGGCCACAGCTGAATTAGATTGCCAAAAACATTTTTTCCCCTCAAAATTATCATTGGAAAAAAGACTGTACGTTCTTTGGCACTGGTTTCCTCAGGCATCACATAATCCATTAAAAAGAGTGTGTAAGCCTTCTCTGCTTCTTTCCACTTATAAGTTTATCCCAGGCTAATCTTGGGATTGAAGGTAGATTAACAAGCATTTGAGAGTAAGCAAATTAGACAAAAATAGTGAATATACAGCAAAGTACTTTGTTTATTTTAAGAAGCTAGAATGTCTGATGCTTCATCAGTGCTCAGATAAAGATAAGAAGTTGGATTAAAGGTCCCATATTATTCAAAATTCACTTTACTATGGTTTAATTACAGTAATACATGTCCCTAGCCTGTTTGTACACCCCAGACATGATGAAATTCTGTCCTCTCCCCCTCTTGCTTTCTTCACCTTTCAGAATTTGAACCATGGATGTAAACGTATTATTAGAAATTAGACAAAATTGCTCAGTGAATTACAACAAAGTGACTTTTCACTCACATTTATAGTTTGGAAGCTAGAATGTCTGATACTTCATCAGTGCTCAGATAAAGAGTAAGTTGGAGCACAGGATGCGGTCCCATGACCAATTAGCTCTGCACCGAACGGGCAAAAATTAAACTTTGTATGGTTTAATTCCTGTAATCTGGAACTCCCAAAGTGGAGGAGAGTATTTGGTGGAGCGATGGATAGGGGATTGGGGTGAAGGCGATGTTGTATGGACTTGGTCTGTGATTGTGCGAACATCGGGAGCCCCAGATGGCAAGACTCAGGGTGGGGCTCGCGTCTCTTGTCGGAGTCCCTGTAGGCTCCTAAGCCCCCCGGGGTCCCAGGTGGTGGCTGTTTCTTGCTTCCTTCTTGGAGAGGGGAAGGGTGGGAGGGACATAGAATCCAAACGAGCAGGGATTGTGGGAACGAAGGTGGTGGCGAGCGGACGAATAGGAAGGCGCATTGGGAGTGGTCTTGTTCATTAACCTTTGTTATTGGGAACACCCTTGAATAAAAATATTCACTACGTCACAAAAAAAGTCAGCAAAACAGTTGACTTACTGCTCTATAAGATGACAGTTCAATCTCGTTTTCCAAGCAGTTCAAAGCGGCATGTGTTCGTAGAAAGTAAAATGTTTGACGTTTTCACCTACTCTGCACCTGACACGCACACGAGTACTTCCCTCATTGGCATGCCAAATTGCGAGCCGTAGCGTAAACCATTTGTCGCTCAAGTGTCGGGGTGGCATTATGTGGTCTTTAGTTTTAGCACACTGGTAAAAATTACAGTAGTTACCCATTTAGCCAGCTAACTTGGCTACCCTTTGTAGCATTCCCTGATCTGTGGAACAGTTATTGCCAGTAGACCAGCCCCTTTTCCGTACTCCTGATTCTCAGTACCAAGGTTAATGGACAGCCCGTTTGACAGTGTCTCTGCTTTGGTTCAACCGAATGTCTGGTTTAAGTTGAACTCAAATCCAAATCCAATTGCAGGGACTGCCTTGAAGGTAAATTGCATAATATGGAGTGGCCAGCTGTAATTAATGCTTCTGAGATGGGAATTGATTACACGTAACAGAAACTTCATTCTGATTCAGAGCGGTCGGTAAAGAGAAAACCCCAAAGCAAAGTGATGAGAGCGAATAGGCAGGTACTGATGGAAAAGTATAGAGTTGTACAAGAGTGTCCCATAAAGTCAAAATGTTATTGAAATGTAAAGTTTGGTCTAAATGAACGAAGACAGCAAATTTATTCTATTTACCAAATCAACACAATGGAAATGTTCATACTATATGTTTTCAAAGAGTGCAGAAGCTTCCATGCTGCCCATTTTTGACCTTGAAGAGCTAAGCAAAAGTACTACATGCTTAAGTGTATTTTGCGAAGGTGGATGTATTCGTCATTTGTGCATTTAAAGGGCATCTAAAGTGGATTCCCATTGTTTTTGTTTTTCGGCCAATCAGCGAGCTGCACCTACTCAAACAAACCGAAATAGAAGGATTATCTTCGCGTGTACACAAAACATTGGTTGATGAATGAAATTGGTCATGTGACAATGCAAGATGTCAACAAAAGCAAGTGATTTGTTTGTAAACATTGGATGTTCAACGTCCCCTCTGAGAATCAACTTTAGATGCCCTTTAACAAGTCTACTTTAAAAGGTCTTATGGTGCTATTCCATTGCATGGTATGGCTTTACTTGGTTTTTTTTTTAATGCATTTCTATGGTGGATAGCACCTGGTACCAGACTGTTTTAAGTACTACCTTGAGCGAGGGTTCTAGAGAGCCGAGCCAGCACCAAAACCTGAAGCCAATGTGCTGCAGACTACTGATTGCTCAGAGGGTATCATCATTCACGTGACACAGGACAAGCTGACAGAAAACAGCATAATTGACATTACGGATGATTTTCACTGCAATGCAATGTGAAGTGTAAACATTAAGACGTGACTCGAGCAGGTAAATACGTATCCAAACCAGCAAGCTAACTAGCTTTCTTGGAAGCGATGCGTGACCATGGAAGCTATGGTCAGCGTCTATGATTAATCCAAATATCTTCCATCTGACTTGGCCTTCAAGGATGAGATGTCAACAATCTGGTATTCACCAATAGTAATTTCTGTTCTTACATTATCCAGGTTGAGCCGTTTCTTTCCCAGCCTCAGTGTCGATACAGCAAAGCACGTTTATCTATCTCCTGCCGGACGTTAGGTTATTCAAAGGGTTACAGTTGCATAATCAAAATAAAATTATTTTGTTTCTTTCTCCCAAGCCGTTATTTTCCTTTCATTTTAATTTCTGTCAGTCATTGCCTCATTTGCACATAATTGTGTTTTTACCCGCAACCTTGAATTAAAACATTTTTTTTTTGTTTCCTTGTTTAATGCACATGTTGAAATCCGACCCTGGGATTCATGATGTATGAAGACAATTTTGATTGATATGTACTTCAAACAATATTTGAAAATACATTTCTTATTAGCTAACATTTTTGGACACTGCAGAGATCAGGTTTTTGCAGTGGTTTGCTCATGCGCTCCTCGAGCACGAGTTAATCCGTCTTAGCAGAGAAGTGTTTTTCCTACTATTTGAAAAATCCGCCCTTACAATAGCAATTCACCAAGTTGCAAGGGCATATGGCTTTTAAAAGGCATGCACTGACAAAATTGAGACTTTGGATCAAAGTAAAAAAATTGCGTCAACGTGTTACAGCTAATTTTTTTAGTTTTTCTCAATTGAAAAAAATTACCTTTGTAAATTTTTTGTCAATTGAGAAAAACTAAAAAAATTAGCCATAACAAGTTGAAGCAATTTTTTTTACTTTGATCCAAAGTCTCAATTTTTTCAGTGTGGGAGATGATAATCTGATTGGTTTACATAAATACATTTATTTATCATGCCCAAAACTCACCTATGATTAATGAAGAAATTAAGTAGGACCCCTTTGAACCTTGTGCCTTACTTTGCGCCCTAATAACAAGCCTTTTAACTAGCTAAAATGTATTTGGACATGCCCTAAATGCACTTGCGCCACATGCTTCAGACCATACGCATGGATTGTGAAATAGGGCCCTCCATGTTTAATCCTGCCTACAATTGCGCTGGTACTATGCTGAGTGGAAGACGAGTACCTGGTATCAAGACGGAGTAGAGTCAATTAGAGCCAGTGACATGCAATAGAAAAGTGCCAAAATATTACTCAAAAAAAAAAAAAAATCTCTGTTAAGTGCACCAGGTCAGTAGTCTCCATTGCCATTGTACCTATCATTCCAGGGAAGGTTGAGGACCCTCCAGTTAAGCTGTTAAACTTGCCTTTTCCACTTCAGCATTTGAAACACAAAAAGACTGCTGTTTTCTAAGTCACAGACAGAATTGCTCACAATAGTCTATGCCTCCTGGCTCTGTCTGAGTGCCCTGTTCCTGTCCATGGCCAAACTCAAACTCCCCACCTCTCTCTCCATCCTAGCATTTTCTTTTTTGCCCCTCCTGCCCCCTCTTCCTGCTTTCGGTTTTATTTGTTTTCATTATTATTTCATCATTATTTTATTACTTTATTGGGTTAACCTTGTACTTGATGTATTTATGTCAATGAAACTGACAAATTATATTCATTAAAGAAAGTTGATTTGATAAAAAAAGAGATAAATTTATTTATTTGTTTGTTTGGTTTCTTTAGGGTGATGCCATCATCAAATATGAGCACTAGGTAGGGGACCCCCGATTGTCACTAGCTATTTTACATACTAATAATACTGCTTTTAAATATCTGTTCATACATCATTTCTATTTCAGTCATGAACTTTGCAAATAACACTTTGATTTGCATTAGCATTTCTGCTCGGTGCAATCCAAAAGTATTTAAAAGATGAAGCAATTGTTACTCAAATTAAAATGAAACATGATTGTGTTGCTAAAGTGCACACTACCAGCTACTTTGAAGGTTTTGGCATTCAGTGAATTTTAGCCTTTCATGCATAGTGACAATCCATATACTTATAGATTGCATTGTTGATTCTCCACCAATAAAAACGCCTACATCATGCTCATTATTATTTCATGTGTCGGAGTTTGTCGCCAGATTGGAAATGCAGTTTGGTCTGTTAATACCTGGACATTGAAAAAAGTTCCAGTTTTTTCGGCTGTCTTCTACTGCTTGTTGGGGTTGGAATTAAATAAGGAAAATAAACCAAAAATGCAGACTTTCAGATTTTATTTCAGGGTATTTACATCCAGATTGGGTGGATGGTGAAGGAACTACAGCAGTTTTTATCAAAGACCTCCCCATCATGCCGTTCCTTGAATGTGACTGCAGATAATTTCACAACTGGCTGCACTGGTGGGCACAGGACACCCCTTTAAAATAGTTATAGTCCTGACTTATCAATATTAATCAATATAGTCCATAATTATCAATATTTTCACTCCGAGAACACTCCACACTATCAGGTGTTGCTAATTCTCCCCATTGAAGACAATCATTCAAGTGGACACGTAATTTGGTGCATTTAAATCAGCGTCATTCAAAATTGCAAACCTGTCAACTCTCACGCATGTGGCTTGAATCTCATGCGTTTAAGTGACATATCACGTTCTCAAGCCGTAGTCAGCAATCTCAAACTTTATCATTTTATTTCGGAAAGCAAAATTATATTTAATTGCCGAGAAACACTTTTTCATCAACCCACACTGTACCGCGAGTGAAAGGCAATATTTCATTGGAATCAGTCACGGATCAGTCATTATTCAATAAGAGATATCGCACGGAATTGAAGTCCTTATGCATGGAAGTTTTTCAGTTTCATGTACGTTTCGGAAAATTTGTCCTTTGCCCATTATTTTGTCGCTGTTAGATTGCATGGGGAGAGAAGTCGTGTCCTCAATTGCCAATGGTTTTATTACTGTAATTGGAAAATGTGTCAATCAAGGAAGTTGATTGTGAAATGGTCAGGACTAGTTGTAGTTATAAAGGGATATTCTGCGTGGGCACCACTATCTTACCAAGTCAGGCTTCACTAAGGGAAATCAGGGAAAGCTTATGTCCAAGGGTAGGTCCCGAGTTCCCCGTTTTGTTGGAGCAACCAACAGCCACACACAACGGCATTGTGACTGATTCTGTCGCTCAGGGTCTAATTATGATAGGTAATATGCAAGCTTTGATCATTCGGCGTAAATTAAGTTGCAGCAAGAGTGATAATCAAGACTAATTTGTTTACACTTAATACTGATCAGCTGATTTCGTTGTGTCCAAGTGTGTCCATCCGGGACATTGCCACACAAAGTATATTTTGGCTACATTCATTAACTTTGGCAAATTATTTGTATTTTAAAGGTTTAAGATTTGATTACTCGGTACCTAAAAACTGCAAATATTTGCAAAAAAATGTTTATGGAACGAGAAGAACTTTTTTTGGGGTAAGAGCTAAAAAAGGGTTTTCTTTTCCTTTAAGTGTCCCCCAAATAAAGAACTGTACAACATCAGTCATCATATGCCTATTAATGTATAGCTACTGCAGGCTTTTCATCGGATAAATACCTGCTAGCTTGCAAGCATTACCTAGTACAAAGCCTTAAGATAGGCTGGATGTATACCACAGCACCTCCAAACAGTCCCAATGGGAAAATATCAATTGGTCAGAAGTTTGACATTTTAGCTTAGCTAGTATTGGAACCTCAATGAGCGATAATACAGAAATGGCGCTTCAAGCTAACTTTTCTCTTTTTATTGGTCAGAAAAGGGCTGGATATCAAAAGTGCCACCAAATGATTATTACTGATATTTACTGAAATATTGACCAAAGCGCACTTGTTTACATGGATTCCAGTGAGAGGTACGCCTGTCCGAAGTTGGCAGTCGGCTCAATGTCCATTTGCTGATCTTGAATGAATAATGTAGCACCTCTAGTTTATTTATCTTGTTGGACGTATCTGTCACAATACGGGGGGGGGGGGGGGTTAGATGTCAAATAAAACAGGTGTGGTCCAAACTCAGCAATTATTTAAGGCTTATAGAGAAAGTGTGTGTGTGAGTAATGAGTAATGAGTGTGTACTTTTGTCTAAACGAGTGTGTTGAGTGAGTCTGTGTTAATTTTTTTTTTAATTAATAATAATAATAATAATAATAATAATAATACTCCTGTTACTGCTACTATTAGGTGCTGCTACTACTACAAATAAAAATGATGATAATAATGTCACTACAGCATTAGTTCTTGTAAATATGCTTAGCGGTGGTTCATCTCACTAGAACATGAATGCTGTCCCATATGTGTTTTGCGAGGGGGGAGTTTTTTTTTTTTTTTTGCTTCAGAGGCAAATGGCAGGCATGGTATTTGGTGACTGCATGAGTGCAGTTGGCACTGTATACCGATCAGCCGCAACACCCGCCTAATATCGCAAAGGTCTCACTTATGCCGCTAATACAGCCCCGCCAAACTGACATCCACTTGAATACCTGGACCCGGGGTTTCCCAGCAGAACATTTTCCATAACATTGCGCTCTCTCCACTAGCTTTTCTTCTTCCCTTTGTGCATCCTGGTGCCATCCCTTCCCCAAGTGAATGGAGAACAAGAACCCAGCCAATGCACATGATGTTAACGAAGATGGGACTGACTGGACCTAGCAACCTTTTCCATTTGGTCCATGGTCCAGGTCTGACACTCGCATACCAATGGTAGACACTTTCCGCAGTCGACCGGGGTTAAAATTGGCACTCCAACTAGTCTGCTAGCACAAAGCGCTATTTGCAGCAGGGTGCAATTCACTATGTGTTGTGATGAGTTCCTCACATAAGTGTTTTTAAAAATTCTCTGCAGCCTGTGCAACAGTAGCCTTTCTGTTGGTTTGAACCAGATGGAATTGCCTTTGTTGCCCTTGTGCATCAGTGATCCTTGGGTGCCCAATGCCCTGTCACTGGTTTATGGCTTATCCCTCCTTGGTCCTCTGACTACTGCTGACTGGAAGCATCCCAGAACCCTTGCCGCTTTGGATATGCTCTCACTCACATGTCTGGCTACAACGATTTAGCCCGTGTCAGTCACTCAGGTACCTTATTCCCACATCCAACGCATTGATTAAGTAAACGGACTGTTCTCTTGCTGTCTAGAGGCTGTCTGCAGACCATGGCAGGCTCTGTCGTTACATGTGACTTATACTGGTCGGTCTGTAGTTCTGAGCAGTTGGGTGAAAGGGGCCGAATGATGATGAAATGGATGAACTTGGTTGTTTGTTAATACTTGACTTTTCATGTTAATAAGTTCAGATAATAAATGAAACCACTGAGATATTGAGTGGTTTTGTCAATATTTCCAGTTGAGAAGAATGATTTTCTTGGCAATTGCTCAGGCAATCCAAGTTGACTCTATGTTGCAAGGTGGTGGCTTAACTGATGATAGATCTCCGAACAGACCTACTGATTGGGAGACTGGAAAGCTGCAATCTAAGATTGAGGTGAGTTTGTCAATGACTGTCTTCCAGAAGGTTTGAAAGGGTGGGTAGAGCCAAGTGGCATGAAAGTAGTAATCAATGGTGTCAAGTGTGCAGTGTGTGCATATGTTTTTGATAAAACCAATTTTTAACATTTTCTGTTGAGTGTAGTGGATTCTGTCAATGATTTTTTACTGAATGAGTTGTATTTTGGCATTTGTGGAAAAGGTATTATTACAGATTTGCTTTCAGCCGTATATATCAGTGGTAACAGTTCAGTCTCTTTCCCAGTGTTGGGTCAGGATTGCAAGAGTGTCGTCAGTTTTTACAGAAATCTTGAAGATTTTGGAGAGGTGTTCTTCTTTTCTTTTTTTTGAAAAAATAGTTGTTTGAGTTTGTTGGACATTGAAAGGTGGTTTCAGATTGTTACTGCAAATGCTGATTGTATCCTTGAGGCAGTGTCTCAGTTGTGAATATTGTGAGAAGCTGTCACCATCGATATCATACCTTTCATTAAAGTGCACCTAGTATGGTTTCTCAATTTTTAATGTCCTTGTGTATCAAAGTTTTTTTGTGGATGGAAAAGGTCTGCACATGAAAATAACCCAAAGTCACCACCGGAGGAAGTTCTCTCTCTGACACAACACACTGCTCCACAGCTGCCTGAAATGCCCTAATAGCATTCCACCATTTTGTCCTTTTGCTTCTTTTAGAGGGCTCCTTCACATCCTTTAAAGTTAGAATGAGTTCACAGGGACAGTCTGTTTTCATATTCAGTTCTTATTTCCATGTAAAAGGTGTAATGCTCACTCTGCTAGCTTTGCCAGTTTTCCATGGGGTTTCCCATGGGATTCTGTTAGCCTCATCCTAAGCAAGGATTAGCGTCCTCTGGGTCAGAAACCGGTTTGCAAACAGTATTGCACTTTATTGGTCTTCTGCTGCGGAGTTTCTTATAAGTTGGGAGACAAATATATTTCTCTTTTATTTGTGTATGAAGCACACATGACTGTTTTAGTTGAAGTTTTTAGAGAATTCTGCAGTCAAATTGTTTAGAGAGGTGACCAAATTGTAATTCTGAGGAAATAATTTGGAACTTGAAATACAGATAAAATACAATTGAAACACAAATTTCTGTATAAATAAAGACTGGCAGTAGCAAAGGAAGGAAAAACAACCTGTTGCATGCCTCAGCAATTTTTCTGTTGATCGCAGAAAAATATAATCTGGCCACTATCCCCCAATCTAGAGCTGAAATTCATTTATGGTAAGGGCCCCGACTGTTCCAACACATGTGCGAAGCAGTTGACCAAGTGATTGGTCCAGCTAAACAATGTCAGCTCACTGTGCTTTTGGGGGGGGGGTTAGGGGAAGGGGCTCACACACACTGTTTCAAACAGAGGTGCAGCAGAAATGGCCAGTATGAGAAACCAGTGTTTTTTGAACATTGAAGCATGTATGCCTATTGTAGTAGGCCCAAAGAATACAAAAATGACCATAAAATGGAGTATGATAGATGCACTATTAGGGTTTCATATGGTATGTGTGAGTTATCTTCAAATTGATATTCCAGATGTGTAATGCTGAGTTGTTTCCATTTCTGATGTATTAGTAGTTTATTTTTTATTTGAAAGTCTGAATTGTGCCATACTGGGGTGAGTTTGTGTGCTGTCATGGGTTGCCTGATCATCTGGTTAAGTTTCTACCAAACTGTCAGAGTCACTTCTATAAATTGGATTTTGAGGCAATTATGTTTTTTAACTGACTGTGAAACAGATAGTAGATCTGGTATCAATATGTCCCAGGATTCATATTACACATTGTTCATCTATGGGTGACGTGACTGACTGTTTGTTAGTCGCCTCTTTATTATGTACTGTAAATGGTTTGCAAGGTGGTAGAATCTGAGGTTTGGGGCTGCTAGGCCTCCAGTGTCTTTGGGTTTATGTTAATTTGATAATGGAATTCCAGGCTTTTTGTGTTTCCAGTTGAATTTGGCGCTGATGGAGTCAAGAATGTTAAACCAGTGTAACGTAGATTGGACTGGGGTCATTGAAAAGAGCTAATTTATTTTTGGTGATATGCACATTTTTACAGCTGCTATATTTCCTAATGATGAGATGGGTAAACTGTTCCAGCAGATGAGGTCTTCTTGGATGTCTTTCAGTAATGGAACGAAGTTAAGGGAGAATTATTTGTTGTCCTCATACAGCTTCAGTGCGTTTCCTCATTTGCCTCTGATATGATATATCATCTATCATATAATCTCAGGCTCCTTTCATAAATATTAAAATGGCTTAGGTTTTCTCCAATAGCCTGCAATAATCCAGGGCACAGTCCAATGGAGCACCTTTAAGAGCAGGTAGAACAATAGATTTAAAGCATGGGTGTTTGACAAATTAATAGAAAGTTAAGGAAGAATCATCTTTATTGTGGGTTACTGAATAAGAACCACAATGGCCTTGTCGGTTGTGCTGTTGCCTCATAGGAAACAGTTTGCAATTTTGACTCTGGCATTGTGCCTTTCTGTACAGAGTTTGGATGTGTTTCCCGTGTTTATATGGGATTCCAGGCTCCACCTACAGTTCAAAGACAGGCATCACTCATTTACATCATCAATGTAAATGAGTCACAGGCATCACTAGCAGTGTGATTTTATAAATGTGTGGTGTTACCGCAACATCAACACTCTCTATGCAACACTGTCCCTACAATTTCAACACTCATGAATTTGCTGTGTTGGTGTCCTTGGTATGAATCAATGGTGGCTGGTGAACTGGCAACAGGGGAAGCGCAAACCCATCCCTTAAAAATAATGATTGGTCATGACGTGTTCTCAATCATGCATTTAAATTCCCATAACAGGAACTCCAAAAACTCTCAACATTATCAGGTCAGTTTTCATTAATAACGCATTCCTGTCAACTCACGCATTCGGCTTGAGTTTTAGTGGCAAATTTACGTTCTCCTGCTGTCGTCAGCAATTATTCAATCAATGCATATGTAAGAGATTCTCGTGCGGAATTGAATTCCTTCTGCATGGAGGTTTATCAGTTTCACGTTCGTTACGGTGGATTTCACCTCTAGTAATTGGAAACAGATTATGACTCTGGACTTCTCATGCTTTTCTTTACTCGGGGGTTGGAGGCAATGCATGTGTTTCATTATCGATTAAATTGCTTCAATTAAATAAGATCCTTTGAAATGTCTTTATGCAGTTCCATTGTTTCCAATGATCTTGCTGACAGTTGAGATTTTTTGGAGTTTCTGTACTGTGATTTAAATGAATTATTGAAAACAGGTCACGCCCAATCATTATTTTTAAGGGATGGTTTGAGCTTCCCCTATAGCCAGTTCACCAGCCACCACTGGTAAAAATGTCTGATTCTTGCAATGGATTGGCATACTGACCGTGCCGTGTCTTTGCCTATTCGCCAGTTGTGTGCTGGCATAGGCTCCAGCCCCCAGGTGACCCAGGCTAATAATGAACATGTAAGATAATGGATAGATGAATGGATGGAAGAATCACCATGCTTTCCAAATGATCTGGGTATCATTAAAATTGCAAACATCTCTTGCACATCTTTTTCTTTTACTATTTTTGAAAAGTAATCTCCTTTCAGACAAAACCTCATTTCACTGGAGTGTAAGGGGTATTGAAGTTAACCAACGTGGCTGCTCACTGAGATTTCTAAGCAGTGGTATAGACCTTCATGAAAATGGGGCTGGCTTATAATCGGTCAGCTTATTAAAATGAAAATCTTTGAGTGGAAAAGCTTTTCATTTCAATATCTCCTTAATGTCATTAAAATGTTTTCATTTATTCTGCAATTATTTACAAGACTCCAAGCTATAGAGCACATCGATGTCACAAATACGCACACTAATATCTGCATGGAAAGCTTCAGTCAAAGAATTTTACCTCCATTTTTTACTTGAATTTTCCCATGAGTTGGTTCAAAGCTAGTTTTTTCTATATTTTTTGCCAAAGGCACATTCATATTCTGCATCTGCTGGTTGTAGTGCTATTCTGGAGCTAGCCTACATCATACTCATATTGAGTGAAATATTCAAACCCAGGAAGTAATGTTTTTATGGCGTCATCATTACACTAAATGGAGAATATCTAGATGTTATGCATCATTTTTAGACGCTTGTCCCCCCACCTAGTGCTGAAATCAATTTATGGTAAGGGCTGTGACTGTTCCAACACATGCGCGAAGCAGTTGTAATTTAGTAAACCACATTTGAGATCTTTTGTAATGGCCGGTAGAATTCGGAGGCCAGTTGTAGCGACAAGAGGGAAATGAGCAGCACGGACACAATACAAACACAGAGAATAATACAGACCACTGGAAAGAGCTCGCGCTTCCAAAGGACGTATAATAGTCCGAAACACGGAAGCAAAGCGAGAAAGAAAACAGAGAGAAGAACTCCAATAATAACGAGAAGATAGAAAGTCAAACAAATCTTGACTACAGATATCTTCGGCTATAGTGTGTAGCTACAAACAGACACTGTAGCAAAGAGGCGTGGCGAACATCCGGATTATATAGAGTCCGGGGAAGCACCGCCCCAGTTCAATCAGCCAGCTGGGTAAAGAATCCGATTGGACAGGAATTCGATATCGTCCCGGGACGAGAGCCACAAAGAAAAGTCCAAAACACACGCACAAACATCCAGAACCATGACATCTTTGTTAACCATTGGATCTTCACTAGCATTTGAAATAGGTTTAAGGGTGCACAGGTTGGAAAAAAGCAGCTGTATTTGACAAACCTGCATATGGGATTGCAGAGTTGAATAGGTTAAAATCTTACTATCAGTTGTCCTACTATATCCAGGCATTGCCATTCCCCACAAGCTCTGAGGCCACAAGAGGAATATTCTATCTAGTGAATCTGTTGTGTGTGAGGCTGGCAACTGCCAGCATGGCCATTCCCCAATAGCTTCTTGGCTACAAGTGGAATATACCATTTACTGAATCTGCAATGAGTGGGGCTGGCAACCATTACCATAGCCATTCCCCAAGCTTTGCAACTACAAGGGGAATATTCTACCTTGCGAAGCTACTATGTGTGGGCTGGCAATTGAGCGCTTCAGGTACAAGGGCAATATTCGATCTTGTGAAGCTGCTCTGTACGGGCCTAGGCTTCAGCCACCATGTGGCCACTTCCTATGAGCTCCTCGGCTACGAGGGGAATATATTATCTAGTGAAGAGCAGATGCGCTGTAATCGTGATGATGACAGATGCTAAGATGGGGGAATACTCTAAACCAGCAACCACCTGAGATGCAATAACAGGATTAGACATTGAAGGTATGAATATTTATTGATATAAATGCCTCCAATTTTGGTTATCCATGACCCATTAGGGTGATTCTCATGAAGCTTAAGTAAACATGTCCGAGTCATTTTTTCTAAAAAGAAAATGTTTTAATCATTAATCATTATGTATTCCATATCAAGGATGAATTGCACTGTAGGGGTACATGTTTTTTTTTTTAATAATTTCAACTTATTTTCATAATTATTAAACAAAATGTCTCCATGAATTCTCATGATCGAGATGTGTCCAGACCCATTTTTCTATCATTCTTTAATTCCCGAAAAAATCCTTTCAGTATACAGTATAAGAAAAACCATGTAATTTTAAGAAGAAATGTATGTATTTATGAAGAATGGGAATGTTTATGGAATTTGATTAAAAAAAACTAATTATTTTATTGAAAATTATTGTGTCCACAATGAATTTCCCTCATCACCGTAACACGGCTTCCTTTGCTAGTAAAAACTGCACAGTGCCTTTAAATTAAAAAAACTCCCCTGAGGCATCACTCAAGAGAGAAGATTCAAAATGGACACAAGGTCAGTTGGTTTTTCTTCTCTCACAGTATGAAATTTTTGTAAATGTCTCTGAATCTTTTGGCTGTTACAATGTTGAATATCATTACCGATATGTGATGATAATGTACACCTTTTTTAGATATTTATATGTATATATTTTTTTTTGTCATTTTGAAGACAGTATAAGAGCTTAGCATGTAGCAAAATCAGAGGTTGCTAGCATGCTAGTGTGACAGTTGATGGGCGACGTGGTCAGTGCGTCAGACTATTACCCGGGAGTCTGGAGGTTCAAGTCCCCGCCCGGGCCTTCCTTCGGCCTGCTACATTCTGGCGTAATCGGCAGGATCTGGGGATCGAATGGATGGCAGCATGTAAGGCATGGAGCGTGAGGACACGCTCCCGAAAGAGGGGGAGAGATGTGACAGTTGATGGGTCCTGTCACGAGAATGCCTCCTAATAAGTCTGTGCCCTGGCTACCTTGCCAACGAGCCTGGCTCTTTGGCGACGTGGTCACTGCGTTAGACTATTACCCGGGAGTCTGGAGGTTCAAGTCCCCGCTCGGGCCTTCCTTCGGCCTGCTACACTAGCTTTTGATGTTATTTTCTAATTTAGCATGGAGCACCTCATTATCTTTACTCATGTTTCTCATTACCACGTACTTTAAAGACTCATATCGGTAATGAGAAGCTGTGTTGCAGTAATGATTATGACTAAACATTCAGAAATCACAGTACTAGTTCTTGAAATTAACATTTCATGAACTTATATCAATTATTAACTTTTAACAATTAACTACATATAATCATGTTGAATGTTTTTTTACTTTTGTCAAGACTGACAGATAACCTGAACAAGAAGGCTGCCGCAAAAGCTAGGGTGAATAAGCACAGGGAAAAAATATACAGTAATCCTGAGCTTTTAGAAGAATACAGGAGAAAGGAAAGAGCCAGGTTTACATTAGGTGTTGTAAGGGAAAATATCTTCACATTCGAGCCAGGCTGATATATCCGATCAGATATATTTGCCATCGGACATATTGGTATCATATTGGTATCGGTTTAGATATTATCCAATATGTCTCAAAATGAATACAGGTTTTGCAGTATATAAGGCCAAAAAATATGTGTAGTAGTAAATTGGTGTCACAACAGTTAACCAGTTTATCCAGCAGAATGCACTGTGACTTACAATATGTGGCAGAGCAACGTCTATTCATAATGTGTTATTTGTTAAAGAAACCAGCCATCTGAGTGCATTTTCACAGTCCTATTGCTGCAAATTCAGTGCATGAATTACAAAGAAAAGGAGTAGTTTTCCTTTCAAATTAACATCAGTCGCCTAATTTTGTCTTTTATAAAATTGGTATAGTATTGGTCTCAAATATCCCATAATCGTCGGGCTCTACTTCACACTGATTATATTTTCACTCTTGCATTAAATCCATACTTGCATTCCATTTACTAGCACATAGAAAAGTTGGTGCTTTTTATTGGTCACTGTTGTACAGTGCTTGGAAAAGAAACATTTTGATAATGTACATTGACTGATACTGATAACATTAAAAATCAGCATTGACATCTGTCCAGAATTTCATTTTTTGCTGATATCAAAAGCGTAAATCTGAGGGTGAGCTAAAATCTGCTCGTAACCTTGATGCAAAAGCATTACGAAGGCAACAAAAAAATGGAGAGAAAATTCTGCAAGACATTACATAAAAAAGAAGGCCTTGAGAGATGTTTTGGATCTAACCCCAGACAACGTTTGGCCGACATGGTTTTCGTCAGTTGAGTTCCACACATGTGTGGAACTCACCTGACGAAGGCCATGTCGGCCGAAACGTTGTGCTAGGAATAAAGTCTTCTGGGAGCAACGCAAACAGTGTGCGGACTTTTATTCTCTTCTTTTCTACTGTTTTTTTGGGTCCTGCACCTGTGATATCTGATTTTGGATGTGCATGCATTTATTTTATTTTTGGATCTAACCCCACCCTCCATCACTGAGGGGATGGAGGTACAGCACAGACTACCACAAAGAGTCCTGCGGCCTATAACGGAAAATGGAGAAAATCGTTTTGCTCGTGAAGCTCGATCGACAGTAGTCTCCCCAAAAACATCAACTCCAAAAAGAAACAGACCTGCTGTGTCCAAGCTTAGAGCCAAACTCAAAGAAATAAACAAATATTTGGAAATTAAAGACCAGGAAATACCCAGATTAAGAAGGAAAATAAAATGATTGGAAATGAGAAGGGAGGTAGCAAAGAAAAGGAATATACCAACAATAGATGTTTGCACATCCATTAATAGGAGACATCTAATGGGAAGGGTAATAAGAACTTTCTTTCATCATGATGATGTATCCACTATTGTGAATGGGAAAGCTGATGAGATCAGACGAGGAGGGCAAGTTTTTCAGAGAAGGTTTCTTTGTGACACTTTAGAGAACCTTCACAAGCGTTTCCTGATGGAAAACCCAAACAAAAAGATTTCTAGCGCTCAGTTTTGTAAATGCCGCCCTTTCTGGATCTCTAGTCCCACTCTGTTGGACAGGGAAACATGTGCACGCAAAATCCATGAGAATTTTGAGAGTAAAATAAAGAAGTTACACCAACTTGGAATTTTAGGTACATCATCTTGTTCAGAGGTTGTTGACTCTGTGGGGTGGTAGAGAGGGAAGATGAATTGCATGTACAGGCGATGCACAGATTGTCAAGGCAAATCACTCTCCCCAACATTGGACCCAAACACTTAAAGGCAACATTGTACAATGGAAGGAGTGGGTGAGAAGGTCCACACCCATCAGTAAGAAGGGGGAAAATGGATCCACTGTTGAAACAGAGGTCAAAATAACGAGCTTTGCAAAACTCACTGCCTCCATTGAGAAGCTTGTTAGCATCACCCAAGAATCACTTCCACGTTTCTGCAAACATACCTACAACATCAAACATCAGTTTGAGCATATCCGGAACTTGAAGTCAAACCTGCAGGAGAATGAAGCCATCATTCACGTACACTACAGTGAAAACTACAACTGCAAGTGGAACAAGGAGATCCAAGAGGTCCACTTTGGAGGATCACAAGACAAGTGACCCTCCACACAGAGGTGCTCTATCTCAGTGGAATGAGACTGGAATCCTTTGCTTCTGTGTCAGACTGTCTCAGACATGATGCAGCTGCAACGCGGGCACACCTGAATCCAGTTTTAGAGTATATCCGCAATCACTATCCTGCTATCTCCAATATCCACTTCCTGTCAGATGGTCCTACCTCCCAGTAAAGAAACAAAAGAGTGGACATTCTCATGTTCACAAGGCAGTGGTGCAGAAAAGGAGGAAGGAGAATCCAACGGAAGAGCAGTTGAAGATGGGACATGGGTGCTGGTGAACTATGAAGGAGAACTTTTTCCTCGCATTGTGACACAGGTGGGCAAATTGCAAAGCTCACAAATGAAAGTAATGCATATATTGAAATTGGCAGATTACAAAAAAATCTGATTAGATAGAAATTCATATGCTTTATGTGTTAAGTGTTGATGCATTGTTTAGTCTTAATTTAACCCATTAAGGCCACTGACAAATTAATTTCCAATAGCTAAGTAAAAACTTACAGGAGCTATCTTATAAAATACGCATTATTCAATGTTACACAATCAATTATGGAAAAATTTAAAATACTGTGTGGTTCATTTAGGGTGAAATAAGATCAACCACTCATGATATGGGAGACCGATTTATCCAGCTTAAAATATAATTTATTTTTTATAAAGCTAAAACACATTGCAATTCATTAGATGAAGCTCTAGATAGAAAGCCTACTGTTGTTCTGTTTCTTTTTTAAATTATTGTGAACTTGAAGTCCATCTGAAAAATGATCTCAAATGTTTACTTATTCCTGAATTAATGAACAAAAATTTTTGAAATTCTGTGCTTTTCTGTGCATTTAGATTGTTGCTGAGCAATATGAGGAGGACACCATGTACAGGGCAGGGAACAACTGTTTCTTTATCCCAACGGTAAAGATACCCTGGGACAAAGTGTGGTACTTTCCAGAGGACATAAAGGAAGTCATCTCAGAGCCACTACCTGCAACTTCTGCTCGTCATTTCTGCGCCTTGCCACAGATTTGGGAGAAGTACTCACAAAAACAAAACTGAATGACCTTGAATCAGTTACTCCAATCAGTTCCTTGTGATTTTTATCTATCTGTTAAAACATGTTAACCAATGATCTTTTTCAAGAAAACAAGGCAACATTGTCACCAATATCCCCCGCTACGGTAAGAATGGTCACGGGGGAATGGAGAAAACTTGTCCCTATTAAACACCCATACACCAAGTTCAGAGTCAAGGGCCATAACTCCGTGATCAATAGTCGAACTCTTGCAATAGGATCATTAGTTCTGGCCACACACAAAATTTCACCCATGAAGATGCAATAGTTGCCGAGAAAACTTGTCCCCATTGCAAATCCCATACACCAAGTTGACGAACAGAAACAAGGACCATAACTCCGTAAAAAGAAATTTCTCGGAATCAACTGTCGAACTCATTCAATAGGATCATTAGTACTGGTCACCCACCGAATTTAATCCACGTAGGTGCAATAGTTGCCGAGAGAACTTGTCCCCATTGCAACACCCATACACTTACGTCCACGAACAGAGTCAAGGGCCATAACTCTGTAAAAATGAATTTCTTGGAATCAATTGTCGAACTCATTCAGTAGGGTCATCAGTACTGGCCACATACAGAATTTAATTCACGTAGGTGCAATAGTTTTTGAGAAAACTTGTCTCCATTGCAAATCCCATACACCAAGTCGACGAACAGAAACAAGGACCATAACTCCGTAAAAAGAAATTTCTTGGAATCAACTGTCGAACTCATTCAATAGGATCATTAGTACTGGTCACCCACCGAATTTAATCCACGTAGGTGCAATAGTTGCCGAGAGAACTTGTCCCCATTGCAACACCCATACACTTAAGTCCACGAACAGAGTCAAGGGCCATAACTCTGTAAAAATGAATTTCTTGGAATTAATTGTCGAACTCATTCAGTAGGGTCATCAGTACTGGCCACATACAAAATTTCATTCACGTAGGTGCAATAGTTTCCGAGAAAACTTATCCCCATTGAACCCGGACGGACGGACGGACGCCATTCCAATATCCCGATCCACTTCGTGGCGGGGGATAATAATTAATTGGAATGAAATAGTTGACATTACTCCTCTTAGTGTTCCGCATAATATTGGCCTCAAGCCAAGGTTCTGCATGTTTGTCTGTTTTTTCTATGTATGATTCCCTTTCTTGCAAGCAAAGTGAGGGATGGGACTACATGGAGTGTAACTCCCCTAGAAAACACTATTAAAATCCCTATAAATTTTTTTAGTATTTCTTATGATCCGTTAGGCTGCTGGCTTAGCGTAGGAAGTCCTAAATGAACTAAAAACAACAAAAACAAAATTTTTCACATTACCAAAACGCAAAAGCCTCATCCTCCGATATACATTTTTCATTACCGTTACACGTGAAAGTAAAATTATATTTTAATGATTTTATTGTTTATAGACATGAATTTGGTCGTTTATGAAAATATGTTCCTTAACTGTGTTCCACGTTTTCTGTTTTGCATTTCTTGTTAAAACGTAAATTATTTTGAAAAGTTGATTACTAAAATGTGTATGTATTTCAGAAATGAGAATCATTTCATTTAAAATGTGATTAAAAATGAATAAAACACTACTTTCTGTGCACTGTTCTGTTCATTTAATGTGCTTTTTTGTGTAAATGCTAAACATTTTGCAAAAATTACTTTTTAATAGATGGTCTGCTCTCTTCACACATCATAATGGTAATGAGAATTTTTGGGCATCATGTTGATATTAAATTAGATAAAACAGAACTAATTTGTTTTTCTGTGTAAATTTTATCAAAAAATAACATTTCAGACTCTCCTTCAGTCAATCCATTTAAAAAAGCAGCCAGATCAGGTGGATTATAATTTGACATTACTTTGACACAGTTAATCACCCATTAGTGTAAAGCTGGGCCTGTCTGACCACTCAGCAATGCATCAAGGTACAGAGCTCAAAACTTCAGGCTTTAAATAAGACCGCTCAATTTGCTTTTGAACATTTGGGCAGCAATTCATTGCTGAAGGGAAAGTGCTTAGATCCTTGTTAATAATTTATTTTTATTCACCAGTATTTAACCAGGAAGTCTTATTGAGATACAGAATCTCTTTTGCAAGAGATTGGTATAAAGTTGACCACACAGTGAGCCATCAAAATGTGGAAAAAAAAAAAAACTTCTGACTAACTAAAATCCCATTTTCAAATGCTCATAGATCCCAAGTGGTTCATGGCACATTTTGAAACTTGGACGCAATGTGCAGTCCTACTCAATTTTTTGGGATTGTGCAATGCGGTGTGTTTTTGCATTTTAAAACAGTATGATGCACCTTCACAGATTCAACCAAAGTTTAATCAGCTCATCTGCTATGCTCTTTATGTTAATGTGCAAAGCGAGACAGCGAGACTCCACTACAATCGTATAATGCCTAAGTGCGTTCGTCATCATGCAATGGGCTAATTGGTAATGGTTTGAGTTTTCGCGTTTACAAAGGCAAACTGCCCAAGCGCATTTCATTGGCTGCTATCAGTTCATTTACGATCAAGAGTGACGTTCAGGTTCAGGTACAATGTGATTGGCTTACTATTTATGGAAGTGTGGCTCAGAGGGGAAGTGCGTGACGTTATCGGTTCATCAATTCATTTAGTGTTCAAGGGTGACGTTATCGGCTCCGGTACAATGTGATTGGCTGTAAGCAGAAGTGTTACCACAGCGTGGAAAAAAAAAAAAAAAGCATGCGGGTTGGATACTAGGCTACCAGAGGGCACCACCCAGCCCTCAATCAGGCAGGGCTGCAGGTGCGGTCCATTGCCTCATAAAGGACAATATAAAGGGCCTTACTCCCAGGCTGAAAGAAAAAGAGAGACTGAGGGGGGAAAGATTAGCCAGCTGGTTTATTTAACTCTTAGTACATTTTGTGTCTCAGGGTAGCAATGTGGTGAGGTTCCCAACCCCAGCCCGTTAAAAAAGTTCTGGAGAATGTGGGAGAGATGATGAGCCAGAATCTCAGGCCTGAAGGGTTAGATAAGCTGAGTAGAGAGGCTGCATAGAACTTTCGTGGTTGATTTCCATTCTTGTTTTAATATTTTCTTTCAGCTGTGAGAGTTGGCCTGTTACTTTGTGGGGTTCGAAATTTGCGGTAGTCTGCGAGTCCGCACACTATTAAAAAATTACAGCGGACTAGTAAACTTGTCCTCAAAATAGTCAGTGTCCAGTAAAATATTGTCAACTTCTAATAAATGGAAAGATTTCCGTATTCAACCTCCACTTTTTTCAGCTTTTTATTTACCAGAAGGATTTTAAAAGGGGGGGCCAGTATATTTTGGGGGGGTTTTATTAATGACAAGGTGGTTTATAACTTAAAATTTAATATTGTGAATGTGTATGCTGTGCATGCCCTAGCAACCTGGTGTATCATCAGTAACAAGGCCGCCACCAATATATGCTATTATCACGTGTAGCAGCACTAGAAATTCAACTGAAAATTTTCTTGACTGGATGTACGCTTGATGTTTTTCACACCCAAATGTTTCTTTGGGTACCTAAACATCAAGGTAAGCTGAAAAAGTACTGATTTCTTTCCATATTGATGAAGGTTCAATACGGTATTCTTTCTCCAATAAATTGTAAATATGTATGTTTGCGGTCGCATTGCGGACCTAGGTCAACTTCTGGAGAGATTATATAAAACATGAGGAAATTTTGAAATGCTTTGTCACTGTATACTTGTTTCCGATGATTGGTTTTCTTATCACCCAGTCACCAAGCTGGGAGTCCTCTAACACAAATATCAAATATAAAAACAATGACAGTGACAATTTCCGGATGTGCCAATTTCACAAAAAAACTGCAAATTGTGTGATGGTCGAGGTCCAAACCGTTCTGTGTTGCAATTTGAGGATCCACTGACGTTGAACGAGATAATCAGAATATTGCTCACATTTTCAGAATCTAAAAAATTTGTGATTCAGTGTGAATTAGAGAAGGGTCTCAACTCTTAAGCGATATATGGACTTTCACCCATTATTACGAAGGGATTTTTGGCCCTTTGTTGTATATATTCACAGTAGTGTACTGTTCTGCAAATATTGGGCAGTGCCCAAACACCTGAGCACTGACATTGATTCTAACCCAACAAAATGACAAACCAGCATTTCAGATCCTGTCAGTACTTAGCTTGGGATTTCTCTTTGTCCAATATACTGAAGGGCTTTGAAATTTGAAGTTTTTATCATTTGCCATTAATTATGCGTAGGCTTGGGAGGGTTACTTTAAAAATGTATTCTGATACAGTTGCTAATTATCTGTAAAAAAATTTAATCAGTAATGTAATCCAAATACCTCTATAAAAAAGTAATTTAACTGATTATTTTCCATTACTTTTGGATTACTTCGATACCAAAAATGAACAAAGAGACAAGAGAATAAATTACAATGAAGTAACTTATATGTGCTTTATACATACTTTTGTATTTCGTAAAACAATAGAACTATGTCACTTTCAAGTATCAAAAATATCCTCTACACACTGAATTTTTGCGGGGGAAAAAAAGGCTTCATTCACTTGATTATTACTATAATTTGAAAATGTGTTAATAAAGGAAAAAGACAGAACTAGCTAGGACTAATTGTTGTTATAAAAGTATTTATTTTTGGCCCCAGAATTTTCAATTCAGGCGCCAGTCCTAATAGATATTACTAGAATATATAAAAAGGACAGCTAAGCATCACTGTATTGATATGAAGACTGATGTTAAGACGTGCCATGTATACCATATCTGAAACAAGAACACTCGGAGAGTGCATACCTCCGCCAAGGCCCAGCAGTCCCCCCAGCTGCTTAATCCCTTCCGGATCTAGCCCAAAATCTTGGCGGAAGTAAAAATGGCAACTATCGGCATTAAAGAACCTACATAGCATCATGATATATGGTCTTAGACCGCTATCTATTGGAATTAAAGTGTAACTACATGTACCATTGTATATTTTGGATGCACAAAATATCAAAGACTGAGTAGCGGATAGTCGCAATTTTTCATGTGAAGGAAGTAAAAAAACTGAAAGGAAAAAGCGGTGAGTACAGAAAATATTACTATTATCTCCATCTGAAAACAATTACTTATAAAAGGTTCCGGCAAGATGAAGCAAATAAACTGCTTTATCTGCAGAACATAAGCAAATTGGTTTGTTGCATCTTTATTTCATTATTTTCTACTTTGGCACTGACGGAGAGCATATCACGGACTACCTGGCTGTCGGAAAAGCGGGCACTCCCCGGTAGAAGTATTGATGCTCATGAGGCTAACGCTACGTAGCTAATGGTAAAAACACTTCATAATCAAACTTCAAGTCAACTACAGCTATTTATAGCAGGCTGGTGCCTGTTTTTGCCCAAACGACATCCCATTCACCAGTATCATACTTACAACTAGAACTATTTTCATTAGGAAGAAATGGTTACAGGTCTGGTAAAGTGGGTAAGTTAGCTGAGCTAGCAGGATTGTCTGTCTTATCTGGAAATGTTTCTCCAAATTGGACGTTGAGTCCTTTGAGGCCGACAGGATTTTGACAACAGGAAGGCAAAACTTACACCGTGCAGTGACACTGTTTCCCTTATTATCCTTTAATACAAAATGATCCCAAAATTTCCACCTGTTGAACGTATTTTTTACCACCGAGCTGGATGCCATGACTGACAAGTTAACAACTGACAATTACAGTCGGGTTCTGGAGGAGTGCTGTGACTCTTGTAAAGTGCTGTGATATACGTGCGCTTTTACCTCTAGACCTCCTTTTCTTCTTTCTCTTCTTGTTATTCTTGATTACAGACTAATTTACAATTTTAATCCAGTAATCCCCATGTTTTACAGGATGTAACTGTAATTAAATTACATCTTTTTTGTTTGTAACTGTAACGGAATGCAGTTACTTTTTTTTGTATCCTAATTACGTAACGCTATTACTTGTATTCCATTACTCCCCAAGCCTGATTATGAGGAAAAAGTTACTTTCTGTTTCACTGAAGGGCTTTTGTCATCTGTCTCTTACATTTATTGGCATGACTGATTATTAATAAGTATTCAATATAATTAGCATTGGTGTGAGTTTCAGTTGTAAAAAAAACAAATATAAAAGATTTGAGATACAGATATTAACGCGGTAAATTCAGGAAAAAAGGCTGTCCAGTAAAAGATGGGGAGGACGAGTTAACCTGAGTCTGGATGTCTAGTGGAAAAAAAAAAAAATCCAATTTCCATCCCTGCTTTGATCGACCCATTGTTGATTTTGTGCTCGAGGATAGCAATAAAAAGACCTCGGGGCCACATTTTTGACCATCTTTTGGTTTTTTTTTTCTGTCTGATCACCACATTATTCCATGGCTAATCCAACCCTATTTAATTAAGCATTAAACTGAAAACTCTTTGAACTGAGGGCCTCTTTACCTCTTATTTTATAAGTGTAGAACCAACCATATTTTGGTGACTTTTGTTCTGTTATTGAATGATTTATGAGGGATATTGTGAGACTGTAAACCATTTTATAACATGATCCCTGTGACTTCTTCAGAAGCATCTCATTGCAAAACTATCAGAGTATCTGTTGACCAATATTTCACAAACATTGCAGAATGGACCTGACCCCAGCCGCTAAAGATTAATGCCATCGCTGTTTTTGCTTTACCAAGGATTCCCAAGTCCAGAGAATGCAACAGGTAGTCTCTGTAATTACCTACAGTTCTATTAAATTCCTTAAAATTTAATTGCACCCACTATTGGCAGGGAGGGCTTATTATAAATACAACCAGCAATAAGCTGTAGTAAAAATATAAATTCAACCTTGCATGTTCGTAAATTCAAGATGGACTGGAAGGACAAATTCTGAGCTTATTCTAGTGATCTCAATGAGGCATATTCAGTCATGGGCATTATATGGCATAAGCAGGTGGAAAGCTATCAAGCACTTTCCATTTCTGACTGTACTTAAGAGTGAGAGCGAGGGAGAGACCGAGGGAGAGAAAAGTATGTCAGGATGGATGCGACACCAACGCTCAGGGACTGTGAAAAGGACGGTAGCAAGCGAGAGAAACAGTAAGAATGAGAGATGAAGTATAGGGAGATGGAAAAAAGTTAGTGCTGTCCTGCAGGGAAAGGCAGAAAGCACAGCACTGGTTGGCAAGAGTGATCAACAGAGTGGGAGAAATAAAGAGCAAGAGATTGAGAATGAAAGAAAGAAAAGAACACAACCCTGACAGCTACTGAGGAGGGAGTGATCAGACTCACAGAAACTGTATTCAAAGCCCTGAACTATTACACATAAGCTAAACCTCCTCCACATCAGTTGCACTTTTGCTCCTGATGTGACTTCCACTGAAACTCATCTCCGGCAATGATGCAGTACGCTTTCCTGGTTCTCTGCCTCCTGGGATGTAGTTAGTAAACTACGCGAACTGGGTCCTGTTTTTGGCTGACTGTGTGCATCTTCTGCTGATTTATGAGTAGTGGAGAAGGTAATTGACTTTAGTCACTCTACCTGCTGAGGCTTTGTCTTTCAGTGGCCAGTTAACATCCTCTGAGAGGAAACTCTGCTTTTCTGGCTGTGTACAGTGTTAATGCTACAAGACACAAGTGGCTGTTAGAGCTGATCTTTCAAATGCTCACCCACTCTGGTGGAGACACATTCAAATGGACACACTCACTGATACACGGACACACGCATGCGCACACACAAAGAGTCACACGTGCATGCACGCACACACATACATGCAACCACCCACAGAGACACACACTGATCCGCACACATATTATAGTGAAAACTCTTTGAGCTTGCTCTTGAAAGAGAATTTTGCAGCTTTCCTTCCTTTTTCCCACCAGAACTTTTTGTTCTGGTTTTCTGTGTCAGGAATTTAGACAAAGTTCAAAGTCATGCTACTTCATCCTTTCAAAGTGCCCCAGACTTCAAAAACAATCTATCAGAAGACTGCTGACAACCAGAAACTCCAAAATAGATGCGGGATCAGGATCATGCTGGTCGATTCTCAGTCCCCCTTCGAAATATGATACTTCAAAAATAGGGATGAAAAATGACTTCCTTTTAGATGTTAAGGGGCCTCAGTGGAACATAAAGGTATTTCAAAATTTAAACCTACTTACCTACTTTATCTGCTCTGGATTGGGTGATAAGAAGACTTCTTTATATATTGTAATGGTCTGATGGCTTTGACCTCTCAAGACCTGCAATTAGCAGACACTTTGGGACTGATGTACTAACAAAGTTAGCGCCTGTTTTAAATATATGTTCTTCATAATGTGCGCATAAAATCATTGCGTGGTATGTACGAACATACCGCACAAGACTGAAAGCGCAATCTGCCTTCTTCTGAAGCGCAGAATGGCAAGATGCGGTTTTCTAACTCATGCATATGCATTCGTGGGAGGGTTGAGGTTGAAGTGGGAGGTTCGCGCAAAAAATGGGAGGAGATGCGCAATTAACGACTAATTATGTATTCCCTGGTATGTACTTAAAATGCAGGTGAGAGCGGACACCTGTTTCGTGACGGAAATTCTACACCCCATAAAAGCAGGTGTAATCCAGGAAGCGCGTTTGGTTTGGTTGTGCCGGGTAGACTTCCAGTAAGAATGGCAACAGTTATCCGAGCGAGACGAAGACACCGGATAGTGAGACGTGCTGAGAGGATTTTTGCCACAAGAATTACCCTTTTTCAAATGAGTGAACAGGAAATCATCAAGCGTTACAGCTTAAGCAGTCACGCAATAATGCAACTATTGGAAGAAATCAGAGATGACATGGAACCGCAGACTCAGCATTCCCACTCCATACCAGCAGTTGTCAAATTCCTGTCCACGTTGCAATTCCTGCGCTTTTATTGCAGTCGCAGATTACGTTTATGGGTGGTAACATGTGCTGATTACGCAAGTGGCTGCTGTCTTGATACATGCCATGCAAAATGAAAAGGCACAGCGCGCGCATTATGCGGACAGTGTAAGTCGCAGATAATGCTGCGGTCGCAAACGTACGTACATCAGGCCCTTTGTGTGCATGTGTGTGTGCGTGCGTACGCAAGTGCGCGAACACCTGCATGCATCCAAGCGCGTGTCAAAATGTGTTTCTTTTGCATCAGAGCAACTTTTCTAACCAAGAAATTTGATTGTTTTTGAAAAATATCTGTTCATTTTGAATTTGATCCCAGCAACATGTTTCAAAAAAACTGGGATGAGGCTGCCGGATAGCTCACTCCGTTAAGGCACTGCGTTGCAGTGCAGAAGTGACTGTCACGTCGCGGGTTCGAGCCCTGGTCGTACCAACCGGCAGTGGTCGGCAGCTTTTTCAGAGTAGCGCACATTTGGCCATCGCGCTACAGGGTTTCAAATTGGGAAGGGACTGCTGGGAAAAGGGAAATAGCTAAATAGCTTTGTTCGTCGCTCAAGCGCCTCCTGTTGGCCAGACGGGCGCTCGTCAGGAAGATTCTAAGTCTGTTCATGTCCGGGTATCCTCCGCCCTTGTTCTGAACTTGCCAAGATTCAACCAATGAGTGTATAAGAAGCAGTGGCTGACAGGCACGTGCTTCGGAGGAGAGCTGTGAACTGTCTTTGCTCTCCAGAGTTGGCAGCAAGGGGTCGCATACGAGCAAGCTTTGTACATAGTTCACCAATTGGGCATTCCAGATTCGGGTGGGATTGGAGATGCCAAATTTAAAAAAAAAAAAACTGGGATGAGAAAACAAAAAACCGGAAAAGTTGCATGCTGCTAAAAAAATACTCTTGGTGGAATATCTCACAGCTGATTGGGTTAACTGGCAACAGGTCAAAACGAGCAGATTAAAAAAAAAAAGAATTTCCTAGTTATAACATCTGATCTTGTTTTTGTATTCTCTTCAATTAAATATATAGTTTAAATGACTTGCAAATCATTGCATTGTTTTTATTTACATTTTACAGTACACAACGTCCCAACTTTTTTGGAAATGGATTTGTAACACACTGTTCTTAAATCTCCCATATGAGTTCAATTGGTTAGAGATCTCGTAACAGTGAAGGGGATTTTTAATTCTCAGAAAATTATGAGTGGCCTGTGGCTTAGGCAACTGGCAGCCTGTAAGCAACTACTCCCATCATGGTAGGAATACTGAACCACTGCCCAAATGCCAAATCCTGCAATTTATGCGTTATGCTATTTAAGGTTTTATAATTCAAGATTTGAGTTTCACCAAGAGGGGGATGTTTCTTAATGTACCACTTATAGCATCTAGAACATCAATTTATTTCAATCTTCTCAGTTTGTTTTTATAATTTTAGTGCAGAATAAGGGCCAGAAACACAAAAAATCTTCATGATTCAATTCAGCATTGAATTTCTTTTAAAAAAATATACTGTGAATTGAAAAATGGGCGGGAGTTTAACAAATGCATTTCTGGGATCAGAAACTCCTTGACCACAAGAATGCTACATCTGAGTGATTCAAAATTATCAACTGTCTATCAGCCAAATAAGATGGTTATCCAAGTGGCTCCCCGAATGGCTTTCCAAGTGACTCTTTGAGCTGTCCAAGATCTCCAAGCGGCTTTCCTTGTGGCTCAGCAAATCTTGTGCAGTCAACTCATAAAATAATTGTATTTTTACCAGGAATAATCTATTTTAACTCATGAAGCTCAATACAAATTAATGATTCTCAAGTGGGAATTAGCATGAGTCTATCAATTCAGGCAGGCACGGACATAAATAGTCTCCATAAAGCTTTCTGTAAGGGACCAAGCAATCAGGCAAAGGACAAAGGTGTGGAAAAGATCTTGTTCCTGCAATTAAACTTGAAAAATAATAAATCAATAACAAAATATTCAGCTTAATTTAGTAGAAAATAAGCAAAACCACTAAAAGAGGTCAACTCATCAAAAAGAACTAAAGCTACAACTTAACAAACATAATCAAACAGACCTCAACTGAGTGAGACATGCTAGGGGTTTAAATAGACAAAGGACTAGTCCAACATAAATACCAGGGGGAAACTAAGGTGACTACAAACTAAACATCTAACAATTCAGAAAAAACACCCTCAAATTATCAAAACAGACTATCTGCAGAAAAAACTAAATTGTCTTTACTAACTGAAAAGAACACAGACAAAAGTTTAATGCTGAATTAAAAGTCCAAGCTTCTCCTTCCTTCCCCCTGGATGGTCTCTCCCACTTCCTGTGGGTAGGGCTTAGAAGGCCATCTTAGAGCAGCAGACAGCCTTTTGCCAGGAAAGCTCAGACAAAAAGACAAAGGGTAAGCATGACTTTGAAATTAAAGCATAAATGCAAATTAAATCATGGAGAATTAAGCCATGTGACAGCTTGTTAACTAAACTGTGTGCACCCAAATTGGAAAAAAACTGCCATAAATGCAATAAAAGTGATTTCATTTCACAAAAAAGGTGTGTAATGTGATTTTTCTAACTGAAAACAAAATTGGTATTAAAACCTAAGACAAAGAAATACTAACACATGGTAGTGGCAGTTTAGGCCACCATACACTCCCCCTCCTCTGGACACTCACTGGGACAGTGGGAAAGGTAGTCAGCAGTGGAGTTCTGTTTGCCAGGGATATGGTGAACCTCAAACTTGAAGGGCTGCATGGCAAGGTACCAGCGGGTTATCCTGCTATTTGTATCCTTCATCCTCTCGAGCCACTTCAAGGCCTTGTGGTCCATTTCCAGGATGAACTGTCTTCCCAGCAGGTAGTATCTCAGAGAGTCCAAAGCCCCCTTCACAGCCAGACATTCCTTCTCCACAGTAGAATAATGAGTCTCCCTGGGGTACAGCTTCCGACTGATAAATGCAATAGGATGACGGTCCTCTGGAGGTCCTTGCAGGAGTACTGCACCCAGCCCCCGGTCCGAGGCATCAGCCTGAAGAATAGAAGGTTGCTGGAAGTCTGGGCAGTGTAACACTGGATGTCCACTCAAAGCCTGCTGGATGTCATTGAAGACTGCTTTGGCACCCTCTGACCACTGAAGCTGGTTGGGTCCCTTCAGACTGGTCATATCTGTAAACACAGCAGCTCTTGCAGAGAAATTAGGAATGAATCTGTGGTACCAACCTGACATCCCTAAAAAGGATTTGAGTTGGGTCCTGGTCTGGGGCAGAGGGCAGGACTGAATGGCTTGAACTTTCTGAACCTGAGGCTTGATGACCCCACTGCGGATGACATAACCAAGGTACTCTGTCTCACTTTTGGCAATGGTGCATTTAGCTGGGTTGACTGTGAGACCTGCATTGTAAAGACACTCAAAAACCACTTTCAGATGTTCCAGATGCTCTTCCCAGCTGTTACTGTACGCCACAATGTCATCCAAGTAAGCAGATGCAACATGTGACAGACCTTTCAGTACCTTATCCATGAGCCTCTGGAATGTAGCAGGAGCTCCATGCAACCCAAAGGGCATGATAGTAAACTGGAACAGTCCCCAAGGTGTCCTGAAGGCCGTCAGCTCACGGGACCTGGCTGTAAGGGGAACCTGCCAATAGCCTTTAGAAAGGTCAATAGTGGTGAGGTATTTTGCCTTACCCAGATGATCAATCAAGTCATCAATGCGTGGTGTAGGGTATGAATCAAACTTTGAGATTGAATTAAGGTAATGGAAGTCAATGCAAAACCTTATTTTCCCATGTTTCTTCGGTACTAGAACAATGGGGTTACACCACTCACTCTGGGAGGCTTCGATGATACCCAGGGAAGGCATTAACTTGATTTCCTCTTCTGGGGGGCCAAGCATGCGCTCTGGAATTCTGTAACTCATACGCTTGATCACAGCATTCTCCTTGAGGGCAATGTCATGACCGATTACCTTAGTACGACCGGGACTTTCTTTGAACACATCAGATGTACAGAAGGCCCTCACCTGTGACTGTTGCTGCTCTGAGAAGTGGTCAAGGCTGAGGGGAGAGGTTGATAGTAGAGGTAAATACTGCTCTTCCACCTCCTCATCTGCCACATTTCTGATGAAGAACACAGCTGGTTTTTCCTTCTGTCTTGGAATCCACTCTTTCAAAAGGTTGATATGGAGAACCCGGGTGGTGCGAACCTGATTTGGAGTAGAAATTTTATAAGTGGTAAGGCCTAATTTATGAATTACCTCATAGGGTCCCTGCCACTTAGCCAAAAGTTTGCTCTCATCCGTGGGCAGCATCACCAACACTTTCTGGCCAGGCTGAAACTCCCTCTCCCGGGCAGCTCAATCATACCAGGTTTTCTGGTGCTGTTGAGAGGCGCCCATATGTTCTTGGGCCAATATGGTCATTTTGTCCAACTTCTCCCTCATCTGGAGAACATAAGAAACAACATTCACAGGCTCTTTATTAGCTTTGTCCCCCTCCCAGATTTCCTTGAGCAGTGTTAGTGGTCCTCTTACCTCATGGCCAAAAAGCAACTCAAATGGTGAAAAGCCTGTGGAGGCTTGTGGGACTTCTCTATAGGCAAAAAGGAGATAGGGAAGCCACTGATCCCAATCTGAGCCAGTTTCATTCACAAATTTCCGTAGCATTTGTTTCAATGTTTGATTAAACCTTTCTGTAAGTCCATCAGTTTGTGGATGGTAGGGTGTTGTCCTCAGACCTGATACCCAGCAAGTGGTACACATCTTTCAATAATTTTGACATGAAGTTTGTACCTTGATGAGTTAGGATTTCCTGAGGGAAACCCACCCTTGAGAAGAACTGTATGAGGCAGAATGCAACAGCTTTGGCCTTAATTGATTTCAGGGGGAACACTTCTGGGTATTTGGAAGCACAATCTGTAACAACTAACATGAATCTGTTACCTGATTTGCTCCTCTCCACTGGGCTAACGATGTCCATGCCCAGGCGCTCAGAGGGGGTACTGATAACTGGCAGAGGCTGAAGGGGGGCTTTGGCAGGGAACTTTGCTGATGTTTTCTGGCACTGTGGGCAACTTATACAAATTTTGGCAACATCCTTACATAAACCAGGCCAGTAGAAACAACGTTCAATACGTGCTAAGGTTTTATGTTTCCCCAGGTGGCCAGCCCAGGGGATAGAGTGGCCCAAGTACAGAACAGTTTCTCTGACCTCTCGTGGAACCACAAGCTGTTTCCCTGACCCTTGTGGTCCGTAAAGAATGTCATTATGTAAACAGTACCCATCTTCATCCTGCCCTTCGCTGTCTGTAGCTTTCTTGAGATACTCACACAGGCTCTCATCCTGGCGCTGCAGCTCAACAATATTACCAGGAATCTTGAAACCCAGTGATACCTCTGGTTGTGAAGGCACAGAGGAAGACATAATGGTATGCTGGAACTTCTCCCGCCTCCGCTGCCTGCATGACTTGCGCTCCCTACAGGGATCTGCTTCAATCTCTGCATTATAGAAGGGCAAAGTGCTCAGGGTTAGCTCCCTCTCCCCTGACTGCTTTGCCTGGGCTCTAGTCACTGCAACATTGCATTTTTTAGGTTGTAACAGGTCTACAAGTACAGGGAGGTCATCACCCAGGATTACAGGGAATGGTTAATTGTCAATGACACCAACATTCAGCGGGTAAGATTGCCCTTGCACTTTAATGTAAACATCAGCTGTAGGATATCGCTTTTCATCACCATGAACACAGCAGATTGGTATGGTCCTAGTGTTGCAGATGGAATTAGGTAAAACATACCTTCATTGAACTAGGGTCTGTGTACTCCCAGTATCAGTGCTTTAAGTGTCTGTCCATTCACTTCAACAGATGTCTCTTTTAAGGATTGCTCTACTTCAGCGGGTCTAAACCCCTCCCTGGGAACAAAGCACATCTGAGAGAGCTTCACTGGATTCTGTGGACACATTGGCTTGGTGTGGCCCTACTGTCCACACAAATAACAAACAGTCTTGCCAGAAGGTTTTGAGGCATTTTGGGTCAAGTGTTTCTCCTTTACAGGAGGCTTAACCCCACTGGATGGTCTTGGGCCCTGCTGAACTGGGACAGGATTCTGGCTCTCCCTTTTCCAGCCTTTAGATGTCCAAGACTGATTTTTTTACGACGAGCAGCCACAAATACGTCAGCTAAGGCGGCAGCCTCAGCTGCAGTCTGTGGGTTGTGCTCTTTAATCCAGACCTGCAATTCTGGAGACACCATTCTTAAGAACTGTTCAAGTATGATAATTTCATTAATTTCTTCAACAGTTTTACCTCGTAGTTGGACCCATTTCGCATGAAGTTCTCTCAACCTGAAGTACAACTCTTTAGGTGACTCATCCGGTTCCACATGGAGAGAATGAAATCTCTGACGATAAGTTTCCTTATTAATATCATACTTCTGAAAAATAGCAGACTTAACATGATCATAATTCATGGAGTCATCAATATCCATGTGCACATATGCACTTCTAGCTTTCCCTGTTAACAGTGGGATCAAATGAAAAGCCCAGTCTGACTTTGGCCATCTGCAGGCTACTGCTATTCATTCAAAAGTGATTAGAAAATGTTCAATATCATCCTCATCACTGAGTTTCTGCAGTTTGGGTTCTTTAAAATGATGTGAACAATCATAAAAAGAGTCATCTGCCTGGGACCGTCGTTGTGGGAGTACAGCTTCAGATGTGGAGCTATTTGAGTCAGCATCCTCCTGAGGCCTCTGCGATGGTGTAGGCCTCACACTGGGAGGGGCTTGCCCTTGAACTTCCAGCTGAAGCAGGCTGAACTGATGTTGAAGGCCCCTCAATCGATGGTCCTGGCGAGCAAACTCCTTATCCCAGTGAGCTTCTCGAGCCATCTGCTGCCCTATATGGGCCTGAAGCATGGTTGCTAGGTCTGCTATTGTAGGCTCCCTTTTCTTGTCGCTCTCGCCGCCAACTGCCCCACAATCAGCTTCAAATGCTCCTCCCTCTCCATCCTCCATAACTGTTTTGGCCTCTTTCTCTGACTGGGGTAACTTGAGAACTTTGCCTCCTCTTCTTCCATGCATGTCCAATCTTCAAAAGGAAGGAGGGGGGTGGGAAATACACCAATGTCCTTATGGATAGATCCCTCTGCTGCCACCAATTGTAAGGGACCAAGCAATCAGGCAAAGGACAAAGGTGTGGAAAAGATCTTGTTCCTTTAATTAAACTTGAAAAATAATAAATCAACAACAAAATATTCAGCTTAATTTAGTAGAAAATAAGCAAAACCACTAAAAGAGGTCAACTCAGCAAAAAGAACTAAAGCTACAACTTAACAAACATAATCAAACAGACCTCACCTGAGTGAGACATGCTAGGGGTTTAAATAGACAAAGGACTAGTCCAACATAAATACCAGGGGGAAACTAAGGTGACTACAAACTAAACATCTAACAATTCAGAAAAAACACCCTCAAATTATCAAAACAGACTATCTACAGAAAAAACTAAATTGTCTTTACTAACTGAAAAGAACACAGACAAAAGTTTAATGCTGAATTAAAAGTCCAAGCTTCTTCCTTCCTTCCCCCTGGATGGTCTCTCTCACTTCCTGTGGGTAGGGCTTAAAAGGCCATCTTAGAGCAGCAGACAGCCTTTTGCTAGGAAAGCTCAGACAAACAAAAAGACAAAGGGTAAGCATGACTTTGAAAATAAAGCATAAATGCAAATTGAATCATGATGGAGAATTAAGCAATGTGACAGCTTGTTAACTAAATTGTGTGCACCCAAATTGGAAAACAACTGCCATAAATGCAATAAAAGTGATTTCATTTCAACAAAAAAGGTGTGTAATGTGATTTTTCTGACTGAAAACAAAATTGGTATTAAAACCTAAGACAAAGAAATACTAACACATGGTAGCGGCAGTTTAGGCTACCACACTTTCCAAACCACAAAAAATGCTTTTTCTCCACGAAAAAGCATTTAAATTTCTCCATTATTCACCAGAGCCCCATTAGCCAGCATATTTTATTGTCAGAATGTTTACCTTGCAAGGAAATGGTGTGCTGTTACCACCTCCTTTGACGTGGATGAGGGGTTGAACTTTAAGAGGCATGCAAAATGAAGAAAAAAGAAAACTATTTACAAGGACCACCAGGCAGCATACTTATAACATGATGGAATGTGTGAATGAGACCAAATGGCACACAGATGCAGTGATATACAAATCAATATGCAATCATACTCCCCTTTATTTGAACACTTATCTCCATATTATACAGTATGCATCTTTCATTGTCCTTGCCCTGGAATCTCAGTAATGGGCAAACTGGTGCCCTCTGGCTGCCTTCAACATACAGTCAGACAAAGTTTAATTGGACCCATGCAGCTGACCTGCTAGTATTCACCTGGTACATAACCACACAATAATCTTATATAAATATATATCATATAAGGAGCAAGGATTACTTACTGACAGTAATATCCAAAATATATCTTATATATACAAAAAATATATTCCACCAATAGGAAAAAGCAGGCAATGGGGTACTCAACCTTGAATGTAAATCATTGCATTCAATAAAAAAGTCCTTGTGCAGTCCACGAAGTAAAATAGCATAAACCAATTGGAAAACATTTTTTTTTGTTGAATGTGGTAGAAATTTGTGACTAGCCATGAAAAAAAGGCTGGCAGGATCAAAATTTTCAAAATTCAGTTTCATGTTATTTTTTATAAAGTGGACCTTCTTCTTCCAGAAATGTATCTGGACGTGTATTTGCTCTATTTAAATTAACGTCATTCAAAATTGCATACCTGTCGACTCTCACGCAAATAGCTTGAGCCGCACACTTTTTATAGCCTATTTAACTGCCGAGTGCCACTTTTTTTTAATCAACCCACGCAATACCGAGAGTGAAAGGCGATATTTCATTGGAATGCGGACCAGTTCAATCAACGCGAAGCATTGGCCTATTAATAAGTAAATTATTTTTCTGTACTGAATTTAGCCCATGATTTCATTGCTGTTAAATCGCATATGGAGAGAAACCGTGTCTTCGGTTGTCAATTATGATAATCGGAAAACGCGTCAATAAAGGAAAATGATTGAGAACTGGCCAGGACTAATAAAGGGACGTGTCTGTGCCCTCCCCAATGCCCAGTTCTAGCTCCGCCACTGAATAATAGCCAATTTTCGGCAGTATTGAAATGGAAATTTTTAGAGACACTGAAGGGATTCCACGTGACGCATATGGAGCTAAATTCCGTAGATCAGAAGCAGTTTTCCAAATGCGACCGTAAACACAGTCCACGTGGCGAGTGGGACATTTAAATCGCGTTTTTCTCAATAGCGTGATGGCCACTCGGCAGTACCTTTTACCACGGCGGGTCACATTTGAAAACAGATCACCACAATGCACAATATCACACTATATTAAGTGTTATAAGCAAAGCCAATCACAATCAATGTAACTATAAGTAAGTATCAAAATCATGGTAACAGTAGAACATTGGAAGGACTATATATCTGGCTAAATGACAAATATTGTGAAACATAATACTGTTACATCAAGGAGATAGACTTCCCCATTATGATGGGCATTCTCTGCCAATGAATCAACGCTGTCAGGCTCAGAAAACCCTCCAATATTGTCAATTTTGGACTCACTCCTAGTGTCTATATCTGTAAGATGGCTACATAGTTATCCTCTCTTAGTTAAAACACTTGGGAATCAATAGATAATTATCGGTAAAGAGTAAAGTTGGCGTGAACTACAGCTGGGCATTTATGCAGCTTGATATCTGCAGCTACTTATCAGTCAGTATTTCTGGGAGAGTATGTTCATGAGAACTGATCAGTGAATGCTGCGAGGGATGTATCTGCATGTAAATCAATGGTAGGATATGCTGATTTGATATTTGATGGCTATAAAAGACAGTACAATGATGTAGTATCAATACCATGCTGAATATTTGCTTCAGAAAGCTCTTTTTTTTTGCACCACTAAACAGCCATTCCTTTAGGCTATTGCAGTTTTAGCTTGCTACTATTATGGAACCAATTTTTTTCTTTTTTTCATTGTGAGAGATCATTGTTATCAACTGCTGGATAGATACTTTTGGCAAATATGTTAGGCTGTTTGCAGATCAGGCTTGGTTGTGGAGCTTAATTCATGCAATTTCTGGGAAACCATGAAGGGACTTAACATGTCCATATTCTTGTAGTTTACAGCTACCACTTCCTCATGAGTATTTCATATACGCCTCGGGTGTACATCATATTGATAGCATACTGCAACTGTGCGCATCATTTGAGCAGTTCCATAGATGCAAACAACAACAATCTGCACCTCTATGCAAACGTACTAACCGTAGGATATAACAGTAATGACATATGTAACAGTTATGACAGTAATGACTCTGCGTTGATTTGCACTGACCTTTCTGCCTTTTAGAGGATGCATGCATATTGATATGTGTTTGTAACTTGTTTGGGTGTACACTCAGATTCATTCTGTACCCAATGTTTGCTGATGGATGATGGCAGGAAGATGGGGGAATATTAAATTCTTTTTTTTTTTTAAGATTATTTTTTTGGGAATTTTTCCTTTATTTGGCAGTTGTGCAGTGTAGAGAGACAGGAAGGTTGGGGAGAAGAATGGGGGAAGACATGCAGCAAATGACCTGAGCCGGAATCGAACCCAGATCGCTGTGGGAAGGACACAGCCTTTATGGTACGCGCGCTTAGACCGATGAGCCACCGGGGCGCCCCGGAATATTAAATTCTTAAAGGGTGATCAGAATTGGCTGTCTGTTTATGGGGCATGCATATTTGTGTCCTGTCTGTGCAAATGTAAAGAAACCTGCTGTGCCCACTTAAAACTAGCCTTAGGCTCTGTTTGCCTAACGGTCACTGGCTTGAGTAGCTATTCCATGAAGATGATAGTGGAAGTACTAAATAAAATACGACCTGCAAGGGAAAAACTTGGTTCCCAATCCTTTTCCTGGCCACTGGGGAGAAAGTATTCAGTTTGCGGAAACTTGTACACAACATATTATTCCTGTGTTCTTGACTCGAATCATTAGTGCATATTCACCAAACCGATGCCCTCAGAGGAGAGGGAAAGTCCCCTGGCCACCATAGACATGATATTTCAGCTGCGGTTGAGTTTATCAGTCTGTGGGAACCACTTTGAACTCTCTGTGTCACAACTGAAAAGTGTCCCAAATCTCTCCCCAGTTACGTTACATCCCCTTTCACACCTTTGCCCGCTTTAGTGTTTGCGTGAGGCACTTCTACTATTATGTGTGTTTTCCAGCGAGCTTAGTCAACTGAAAACATGTAAGAGGAAGGTAAAATGAGAGTATTTTAAGGGGTAGGAGCGGTGTGTGGTAAGCTCTCACTGGTGTTGAAACACTCATGAAATCAGTACGTTAAGCTGTTTATCTTCTGCTCCAACATCTTTCTGCAGCCTGCTGGCTGAGAAGAGTGCTGTACAGCAATTTTCTGATTCTTCACCCCTCTCTGCCTCTCTCTCAATCATAGTCATTTTTACTGTCTGCCTACTTTATTATCTCTTTTTTCATTCCTCCTCTCTCTGCCTCTCCTTCTATCCTCTGTCTCGACTGCTTTGCTTGCTAATGCTGAGCTGCTGGCCCAGCATCACACAGAGGGGCAGTGCAGCCCAGCAGTTACTCTTACCATGTCCTTTTTCACTGTCTGCTTTTCCTATGACTTATTTCATTCTTTTCATCTTTCTTCCATCTCTCCATCTCCATCCCCTTCAATACCCCGCTGTCTCAAACTTTTTTTTCCTCTTTTCTTTTTCCTTTTCCCAAACATATTCTATATTTCACTCTTTCTGCCTCTTCTCTCATTTTTTCTTTTTCATCCCTTCCCCTTTCTTCATATTCTTTTTTCCAACTCAAACCCAATGTCATAGCACTCTATCACCCACCTCCCGCAACAATTATCCACTCCTTGTCCCTATAAATATGAAAGAAATCGGTCAAAAATTACAGCCTGTAGAGCGTCCACAAGAAAGTGTGTACGGATGCGGACGTGGCAGCGGCGGCGAAGAGGACACACGTGAATCCATATTAGCTGCCCGACTTCGTCCGGGGGCTACAATTATGCAAGATGAAATCAGATAAAAGGACACAAGATGAGGTGAGATCACTTTAGATAAGAGATTAGTGCTAGAATCAAAAACTTGAAACAATGCTGAGCCTTGTGCTTACTAGAAAACAAACATCCTATTGTTGCACAACATTAAGAAATCTTACAGAAACGCTGAAAAGTGGCTACACTTTGTTTTGTTGAAAACAATTAAGTTTTCAATGAAAATATATATTTTTTTTTTTGCGACACTATTATTATGAGTGTCAGCATGCATTAAGTGGCCTCTTTTAAGCTGCAGTTGGTAACTATGAGGAGAGAGAGGACTTGGCATGAAAATTTGAAAAAATGCAACTTTCAGATCCCTCCCCCTCCCTCTCCACTGCATTCCTGCCCTGCCTCCAAAGACCCTCCACCAGAGGAGGCTGCCGCGCACACGAAGGCACGCGACCTGTTATGCATGCGACTGTGAAGAGGCAGTGAACAACATGGAGGACGAACCAGTAAGAACGCAACATGGGCCGTTTCTCAAAGTGTAGGCTGCATCCTTCAAAGGCTGCATTTTTAGGCTGATATGTCGTCGCAAGATATTCCGTTGTGAACGCACGGTCGAATTTAACGGAGAAATACAGCTTTCATTTTTCCTGATAGCAAATTCAATTGTCGACATGGAAACGGAGTATATACGAGCAGACAATTTTGTCTGATATCAAGCCAGATGAAAGCTGCTTTTCGAGGTTGAATCTGAAAGCTCCACACAGCCAGATATAAGACGCTTTTGTGTCTCAATTCATTACATGTTTACCTAGCAATAAGTAATCTAATTTTGTGAAAAATAACGTTACAGTATGTCATTGTAGTAAAGTGAAAGTGTAGTTTTTAGCTTAGCACATTATTTCAATAACATAGATGGCACGCCAGTAAGTTCGCAGCTTATGTACATTTGTCGCTTTGCAAAATGTGTGACATTTTTATTTGTTGATACGGTTAGAGTTTTGAGACTGAGACACTGGGCTCAGATGAGGAATACACCCCAACAACTGCTTCTACGAGCACACGGACGGGGAGAGGAGGGAGCCGGGGCAGAGGTGCTTCAGGCAGGGGCCGTGGACGCCGGGGCAGAGGGCGTCATGTGGGCCAAACACCCGACGACCTCGGTGCTGATTACATTGCTCGGGTTGAAGAATTGAGATTGTAGAGGATTGCATTTCTACGTATAAGTAGCCTCAGTGTATGCACTTTGAATTTTTTTTTCTTCGCCAATTTGATCTCGTGGCGAGTCACCCCTGGAGTCGTTCGCCTCTACTAGGTAGCGTCACGAGAAACGTATTGTTCAACATACGAAAACTTGAAACGCTTTGTAACGTTCTCCATTAAACGCACCCCGAGATGGGCATGTAAATGTGTATCATGGGCATCTATCAATCAGCACAAATCTTGGGAGAAATCACGTTTAGTTTGTGAACAATGTGCCCACGCATGAATTAACAATGCCCGACAATTCTTTCATTGTTTATCTAGTGTCAGAAACTCATCTCAGGGCAACTTCAGAAAAAATTTCCAAGTACCTAGTCAGTAGTAGTAGTCTGTTTCTGAACACAAACAATTATCATTGTATCTAAGGTTGCTAGCCGTTTATCTTGAAATTATTAGGAGCTAATTCAACGCTTGGATGTACATCAGGTACGCCACAGATTGGAGCAAGTTTTGGAACGAGACCCCAGCGTGATATTTGATGTCCTTAGCCAGTCAGCACTTGCCGCTCCTCCAACTGTAGGCCCACCTCCTGTCCAAGTCCAGTCCTCATGGTGCATCTGCCAGAGATGCAGGGAAATGCCTACTGTGGTGGAGAATAAATGCTGCAACCAACAGGCATATATGTGCATTTCAACCCTACCGCACATGGAGACGTTCATTTTGCAGACAGGGGTCTTACGGCTTGCAAGGAGGATCTGGAACGAATTGCGTGCTGTAGCTGATCTTCCAGATGCAGGAGAAGACAACCGCCAGTTTCGCCAAGCATCATATAGGCAGTTTGCTGCTTGGCAGTACGGGGTTCTGGGTGCTGGTCACAGAGTGGTAATTCCAAGCTGCTGTGTGTGGGCTATTCGTGACCACTTTCTAGATCCTAATGGACAGTATAGGGAGTTCATTCCCAGGTTGTAGCTGATGTTACCCTTGTAAATTGTAAATAGTTCAAGTGCTGTGCAATACTGTACATTGATTTTTCTAAATATTTGTGTGATTTTTGTTTTATATTGTTCAAAATTTTGACTTGAAAATATTTGTGTTATTTCTGTATTTCATATTGTTCAAAATGTACATTTTAAAATATTTGTGATTTCATTATTTATATAGTACAGTTTCTTTCTAAAGTTATTTGTGTCTAATTGCATAAATGTAAAAACAAACAGCACTTTACCCTATTTATTGAAACACGCTTCGGATTAGTTTAAAAATGTATAACCTTCAGTATAAGGAATAGTAATCATTGTGTCTGGGTCTAAGCATGCAATTGTTCTTGAAAGCTGTGAATCAATTGTTAATGTAGAATTTTATGGCCGACCAATCTCTGTTTTTGAGTGCTAATTTTTTCCAGTTGAAGGCACTTATCGCAGTCGCTTTTCCCTGGAACACGACATGAAGTGATGAAGGACAAGTTTTTCTCAACAGCAAGGATCTCCTCTTTCTCCCACATCCTTCTCTTGAAAGGCTGGCGACCTGTTGAACAATTAACACAAATATTCCTATATCCCTCTATGGAAGTGCTGTGGATATGTTATTTGAGAGACGAAGCCAATGAACACTTATTTTTAGGCTGTAATACAAGGGTGAAATTTATTGGATTTTGAGACCAGAGAGACTGCATGTAGTTTGACAGAGTGAGGGAGCATATTCTGTAATTTCATAAAATAATAATTACTTTGTAGACCAGTCAGGTCGGAGACTCAACGAGCTAGACCATGTTACGTGTTAAACACAAGTAACAAAATTCGTAAATTAAGGCTGCGGACTCTATTTGGACAGTAAAAGCAACAACTGTGTGGATGTTTCCAGGAATAGCTGCCATGTTTGCTTTTAGACACAACACATGCCAAAGGGCTGGGTAAAAGTGATGACTCATTATCCTCTCTCTCAACCAGTCACATTTGTTGCCTCATAGTTCTGAAACCGTGCCAACCAGAGCGGAGTGTGACATAAATCACTGAATGTAAAAACGGTTTCTCCACGCAACATCGTCATATTGACAATATGCATGACAATAATGCAGTCAAAGTGTGACCTTTGTGTTGCATCATGCAAAATACTGAAGTTTCGAGTGTTTGTGGGACAATGAAAATGTAAACATGACCATGAAATTTTCCGTATTGCTGCTGATCCTCTGCCACAAACTATAATAAAGATAAAACAATCTATGCAATCAGGTACAAGAACGTCCAGACTCTATTGTAGGCTACAATAAAATCAACTGACTGGTAAAAGTAATAACACTTTGCATTGAGTCACAACTATATCAATCCAACAGTTTTTCAGCAATAATTCTGATTCCATTGATCTTCATTGTATTGGGCACGCTGACCCTCAAACATCTCAAAAGTACCCTTTAGATGAGAGGATTAAATGAAGAAATTACTTTCCAGAATATTCTGGAAACCATGAACAGTGCAAGGGAGCAAGTAAGAGGATGTCACGATGCAATATGCAGGGCCTAACAAAACCGACGGCACCAAAGGCAAAAAGCCGTCGTGCCCTGAAGGTTTGCCGTAGCGCCCCTAAAAAACACACCTGTGCAACAGCAAAAATCACCATCATGCCCCATTCGTTTTGCCATCGGTACCTCTCCTAGCAGTACTTCACACTTCAAGCACTGTAATTGGCAAAGTTACACCACAAAGTAATCAGAATTTTTTTGTTTGAATCATCCTTCGCAGTGCGGTTTCTTGATTCAGCTATTAGTCATTTCTCGGACATGAGCGCACATACTTGAAGTATCTACCCTCTGACCGCAAACAAAAATGCCTGTAAGATTGTTCTACATTTGTCCTTTCTGGCAACGTTGCTTCGACAATCCTTTTTACTGTTAGTCAATGGGATGATCTTGCACTTCGAGCCAGAACAGAAAAATCACACATTAACAGTAGAGGCTGACATTTTCTCGGGATTCCCACGGGACATGGGATTCCCGCGATTCGGGAGTCAATTTACCTACTCGGCACGTGATTGGGACGTGACAGGAAAAATGTAAACGGGAGTGAACGGGAGCGGGAGTCAAAATTAACAGGTCTTTTTTACTTTCTTTTTTCTATCTTTAATCAAACAAAAATGCGTGTTTTTAATGATAAATAAACATTTTCTAATTGAAAAATGTACGTTCTTTGATGCAGTCAACTACCACCCAATGTATAAACTTTATAAAACATCACAAATGATTTCTCCCCCCACGCAGTAACCGTGCGCAAATGAACAATGCTTTCAGTTATTGCTGGGCTTCACTAAGCTTAACAACCGAAGTCTCGCTAAGCGGTCCTGCGAAGCTGCTTATCAACTCGTTATGTCAACCGGCCACTGGTGGGTAAATAGGCTACTTGAGAATAGCTATGTTTCCATCCACATGTTCTTATGCGAATTAAGTCATATCAAATAAAAAATGCCTTATGGAAACGGTGAAATTTGACTTGATTTTCAAGATATCGACATTAAGTTTATACGGTTTATCTCATCGGATTTTCCTCTTGATTGGTAGAAGGTTTATGCGATAACTGCTGATGGAAACGTTATTTGCCGAATAAATCTGCGACTGCATCGTGACGGTGTTTCGATGCCGTCGTTGCCTTCTGATAATGGTTTGCATGTTGCTAATAGCTGGCACATAAGCACTATTACAACTTGTGCAATTATCATCATTTTGTTGGGAGATGCGATCCATTATTGCTAACTAGTAAATTTTGTTGGCTACCACACTACTTCTGTTCACTGGAAGGTTCTGTGATTCAGTGCGAAAATGAATGGAAACATCTTAACCCTTTCGCAGGCACAGCGACATTTTTGTCGTTTTAACCAACGTGTTTTATAAAGTCTTCTTTAAATTCCCCGATTGCGGGAATTCCCTTGTTAGTTACACTCATTACCATTGGCTGTCTCTCAGGTCACCCAGCACTGTATTTTTAGCCGTGAACGAGGCATGGGATTTCCTAAAAACGCTAAATACGAGACTACTTCCCGGTCAAATTGTGGGACATGTGAACATGGCATCGATTTAGTACAAATAGCCGGCATTCTAGCCGTGTTTCTAAACGTAAATACAACGTGGATGAAGTTTTTGCTTTATTGAATGACTCTGACGATGAGTTTGAATATCCAGAGAGCGGGAGTGACTTGGATCCAAACGATTTTAGCGATTCTGGAGAGGATTAAAACATAAAAACATCAGTTATGGGAAACTTATTATGAGATTTGGTGTTATTTTATTGTTATTTTGAATAACAATCATATTTTGGTAAAAACCCAAAATTAATCCGTCCGTGGGGGTATGCATCTGGGCCAAAATTTGCCTGCGAAAGGGTTAAAATGTCAGAAATCTATTCGATACACCGAATTGATCGCATAGCAGCAAGTAACGTCGTTACGCACAAGTTTTTATTCGCTTTAATGCTGTTAGGTGGAAATGCATTTTCACCGCCTTTATTCGCATTAATATTTTTGGCGAACTTCAGGTAATTCGATTGACAAGTGGATGGAAACATAGCTTAATGTCAAGCATAGATGCACAGCTAGGGCACTCTGACATGTCCACACAGAATTTTATAGCTTCATTAAGGGACAAACTTGTCACTGCTGTAAGCACCGAGGCACCAGCACCTTCAGTGCTTTCATTTTCCTGTTAGTTGGCCATGACACTGTAAACTGCATTGAATGCAGACTGCAATAATCAAGATGACCCAGGGTCTAATTAATTAATTCTACTTGTGACACACTTAAAATGTTGACACATTTGAGTGCTATTCTATTTATACTTGTACTTCAGCCTTAATTATTTAGTGGTTTTGTATTTCTTTCATGAGTAATCACAGGGGGGCTGAAGGTTGTCCTAGCCTATTACAGTAGCCTACATTATGTCGCTTGTTTCAAATTCTGATTCACTTTGCAAAGTAGACCTGAGTACACGTTGTGATATTATGAAGTTCGACTCTGTCAAGCTGTCATTCAGCCTGCAATGCGCGCGGGGCAGACAGGATCCGTCTGTCATCACAATCATTTACATGACTGTGACGACGACTGTTTTTTCTAAAATAGAAAAAACGGTAACGGGACAGGATCGGGAGTGATTTATTTGGGATTGGGACAGGACGGGATTATTTTTTTGACTTTGTTACGGGACCAGGATGGGACTGGAATTTTTTTGCGGGAGCGGGACGGGACAGGATTGAAAAAACACTCCCATGTCAGCCTCTAATTAACAGCCCACTGAAGTTGTTCGTGAGACATCAGCAATCAGACTTGCTTTTAGTCTTTTTAAAGTCCCGGTGATCGCTTATGAGCTGGGGAGGGAATGTTAACACAAAACCCCTTGGTGCAAGTATTGGCCGCCCATCTGGACATAATACCAATGAAGAGTTACAGGTCACACAGAACATGCCACGTTTGAAAAGGTGTGATGAACATGCATATGTGACTTTCACCTGCAGAGCGATAATTATATGCTAAAAAAAGTTTCTTTGCGCTGGGTCTCAACCAGTTTTTAAGCACTTCTGATTCATCGTGCCTTTGAGCAAAAGAAGGAAACGAAAGACACAACAACCAAAATTAATGTTACCCCTAAATGGCAATGAACAAACTACACAAAAAAAAACAATTATTGAGAAATGGAATACAACAACGCATGAAATACATTACATTATTAATGCTTCAATGGAACGGTGAAGAAAGTTACATAAAACTGTAAATAATGCTAAATAAAACATCAAGTCAGACCTTCATTCCAGAAAAAACAAAAATTCTCATTTGACAGTTTTTTTACTGTTTCCATTATGAAATGAATCTTAATAGACACTTCTACAAGTCTGCAAAAGATGTTTTACTCTGAAAATGCAAAATGCCGTCATGCCCTTCCTTCATTTTTTCCGTCGTAACCTTCCTATTTGCCATGATGCCTTCCACTACTAGAACCAACCAATGGAATTTTTGCTGTGGCCTTTTTGCATGTCAATACCTGAATACGTAATATCAAAAAGACATAACAATACCCACAAGTTACAAGGCTTCAGTATTTAGCAGGACGTATCTTCACAATCCAGTGGTCCAGTTTCCGAAAGAAAAAGAGTTTATCTTTGTCACTGAACATTTTTATCACTCTAAAGGGTTGAACACTTAAAACAAAATGCAGCAGCATTGAACAATCTCATTCAAATATCACATCAACCCTGGAAGAGTTTGATCTTAACACTTTACCTCTTAACTTTTTTGGTGACCAGCAATAACTGGCTTGTAGGAGTGTCATTGCACCCTGCTGAGGCTGTACATGGCGATGACTCACATCTGGCATTGTGCTCTGGTACTCTTCTCTTAGACTGGAGGAGACCTGATTCTCTGCAAAGCAAAAACAAATAAATTACTTAAAAATATCAATTATGAAATATTAGTCATACCGCAGTGAATTAGACATGTTCCAAGCTGAACCCAAGGACTGGTATTGGGGCTGATCTGGAAATATTTTGATGGATTGGTATCAACTAAATGAATCTGATTCAAAGCCAGTCGTTTCATGTCGGTTTTATGCATTTAACCCACATCACCCCGCTAATATCAATTCACAACTTTCCTTTATAACAGGGCAAAGAGAAAATTACAGTATGTGAATGTGAAAAATGATCTAGGTGCATTGGTTAGTGACTATGACAGAGGTCTGAGGTTGGACTAATTCACTGTAACAGCAGTAAAACTTGGCATTGCCATTTACAAAGAATCACAAGCAGATTTTCATGTTTAGCTGGCGCTGACTGTCACATCACTGGTTAAAATGACAAACTTCTGTGACAGGTCATTCCAGCTGTCACTGATTTTAATTCCACGGGTAACTTGATTACAGGCCAAGATTAACAATTTCCCTCATATCACTAATTCATATTTACATAAAACTGATAAATTAAATGTCATGACCCAGAACCAAGGGTGTAATGACACACAAAACAGTTCAGTATGAACCAGTTTTAGGGTCACGGTTCAGTAGATATCACGGTACAGTAAGGAAAACAAAAAGAAAATAACATTTGTCATTTATTTCGAAAAATGTGAACATTCAACCGTGTTTCCAGAGATAAAACCGACCTCGGTCGAAAAACTTTGATACACAGATTGACACCGTCTCTGTCCTTTGTTTTCAGAAAATAACTGGGAAACTGTAATGCGTTATGCCACCCTGACACTTGCATGATTTTTGTTTTCACAATGCCACGCAATGCTTCGTGGCAATGATTAAAGTCTTCGGGAATGAGCGTGAGGAGTGTGTGAAGGGTGCGGGGGTGTGTGCCATGTCGTAAAGAGAATTTTGAAATGTTCAAAAATTCGGCACGCAATGTTCATGCCATGTGCGTGCCACTTGCGTGAACCATGCGTGAACACTACGCGAACTCAGTGCGAACACTGCCGACGGTGCGTGTCAATGCGTGCCGTGTTAGGGTGTTGTCACGAGTTGTTCACGTGATCATGGCATGCCCAGATCTCGCATAGTTCGCGCACATCATGAACCATTTGCGCGTGGCAGGAACTTCTCATGTAGCGTTCACGCATTGTTTGCGCATAGTTCAAATTTTTGGCCGCGCATTGCGTAGACAGTGTGTAACTTATGCGTGTACAGTGCGCAAACAAGGCTCCGCTGTGTACCACCGAAATGGCACGCCTTGCCACAACGCATTGCGCGGCATTGCAGGGAAAAAAAATCGGGCAAGTGTCAGGGTGGCTTTACACCTCATGAGTTTAGTCGACTGGCTGATACACAACAATTGGTACACTGCTGAAGCGTTCCGGGTAGAAGCTGCATTTTAAATTTTCTGTTCTGGGGGGTGGGGTGGAGACGCTACTGTAGAAGATGGAACTGCAATTCCAGATCACGGATGTTAGTATTGCCATTTCAGCCTCACATTCAAGACTGTTAAACCCCTATACAGAAACTCCAGTATTTGAATCAAATACAAAAAATAAAACATACAAAATAAATTAAAAAAATAAAACATTAACAGGTTTAATAACTAGAGGCACTCCTAGAGTGCAAACCTTTGCCATGGTAACAAAGTCCAAATCTTGGTGAGTGGAAGCAAAGTTCAGTTATAGTGTGTCATAGGATTTCAAAATGGCTGCCATGGCAGCCATATTGTTTGACTGATTGCGGCCAAAATCAATAGGGTCCTAATGTAATAGCGACCCACCCACAAAATTTCAGAGATATCCGTTCATTACTTTTTCAGTTATCTTGTTCACAGCAAATAGACAAACAAACAACACCGATCGCATAACCTCCTGCCAACTTCGCTTGGCAGAGGTAACATTTTAGGTTAAGACAGTGGTTCCCAAAGTGGGGGGTGCAGAGCAATTGCAGAGGGGGTGCAGGAAGCGAATTTTTTTTTTCCACTAGAGTTCCGGACAGCAACAGAAAATCATTTGCAAACAGCACATCAGCAGCCTTGTTCCGGACCACTGAAGGAGTGTCTTGAGACAGTCGAATTTTTTCTGTCTTTACTGGCCTTGCACCGAGTTACGGTCTCAGAACCACTGACAGCACAGTCCATTCGCTGCCGAGAATACTACGATTACATCGTAAATGCCTGCCTTACTCTCAGCATAACTGTTGGCCAAATCATTCATCTAGCCTGCCATTTTCATAAAAAAATTGTTATGAATGTAGTTGTTCAAATATTTGAAGCTGGTAAAATGAGCTGATAACAATCAATGTAGTCTAGCAATACCAACTCGCCGCTTTCTTATCCTGCACTGATCATATTAATAATAAACTAGTTAGTGACACCGAACAAAATCCAATGAATATAAAGCAGAAATAACCAAAGTTGCGTCATCTTATTCTCGAAAATATGAATGCTCTGTAGGCCCACAGATTATTTTTATCTTCCCTAGCGACTGAACGTTACAAACATATCGGCAGGTTTGGCAAGTGGTGTTCTTGAATTTTTTTTTCACACTTCGCTGTCGGCTGTTAATATTGGTTGATTATGGTGCTTTCTTTCTGCATCATAGAACCATAATTTTAAGTAGACGGCTATACTCAGGCAGAGGGGTGTGATACAGCCTAATGATTTCATACTTTAAAAGAGGTTTTTAATTATTAAATCTTTGTGTCCTTCATTTGAAAATGCGGTGGCCGTTTCCAAACCTGCCAATCATTTTTAATGTTTCCAGCCAGGCTAGACAAAAATAATCTGTACAGAGCATTCATATTTTCTAGAATAAGCTGACGCAATCTCGGTTGTTTTTACTTAAAAGTGCAAGGCCAGTGAAGCGAGAAAAATTTCACTGTCTCGAGACACTCCTTCAGAGGTCCGGCACAAGCTAGGTCGCCGATTGGCTGTATGCAAGTAAGTTTCTGTTGGTGTCCGGAACCGCAGTGGGAAAAAAAATTTTGCGCGCGGCAAGAATGAATGAATAAATAATTACAGTAAATGACACTGCTAGCATAACGTGGACAAATTTTTGACGGAGCTCCCACGTAAACGCAAAGCAGAGGATGAAGCACCGCTAAATGTCCTTCCAAGGCAAAGACTAGAAAATATGACGACACATATCTTGCCTTTGGCTTCACCTGTACTACGGTGGGTGATGAGGAGCGACCGCAGTGTGTTGTCTTTCTTAAACAAACCTTTAGGTCTTTGTTTTTTTTTTTTTTCCTCTCAGGGAGTTGGTCATGTTTTAAAACCGATTTTCGAAGAGAGGCAGTTTTTCAAAAATGCATTAATAGCAATGTTGTTGAATATTAAAAGAAAAGAAACCTGTTACACTGAACATAATTACACAGTTAAGGTGCCTGAAAACAGTTACACTTAAAATAATTACACCGTAAAGGCGGTTTGTTATTTTGTTATTTATTTTTCGTTCTAAAAGTAGTTCTAATTTATTACAACCTGCAGTTTATGGCAGTTTACTTTTATTTTTTCATTACAAAATATGTGTATGTATGTCCTGGTTTTCTTGGGGGGGGTGCGCAAAAATTTTCTTATGTACCAAAGGGGGGCCCAGCAGAGAAAGTTTGGGAACCACTGGGTTAAGATAACAATCAGATTGCACTATCAGCAGATAAGCAGCAGCAAAGTTAAAGGACTCAGATTAGGAAGAGACTCAAAAACTTTGGTTTTGATTACAATATCGCAGCAGTAAAGTACCATCCTCGAATACACTAGCATGGTCGCATTTAAGACCACATGATAACAATTACCTTGTGTGTCCTCAGCGTCGCTGTCCATGTGCACATTTACTGCAAGTTGAAGGGGGTTAAAAGAGGGGGTAGGAAGTAGGAGAATGACCGTTAGCGGAGACAAAATGTAATTTCATTCTGACACACTCCAGTTACGCCCTAGAAAGGCAAGTAAGAGACACAGGAAATAATGTTTAATCACTTGAGATAAGCAAAGTGTCTTGTATTAACATTGAAGAAAGCTAATAATTTTTATTATTAACTTTAAAGAGCATGAAAACCCCAGGGAATAGGCAGTCATTATATGATAGAGAATTATTCAAAGATCGCAAAACTTATTTTTTTTTTTACAAAACAAGATCGCAGATCGCTGCAAATTACACTTAACAAAAATATAAATGCCCCATTTGACACTTTTAAACTTTAATTAGCATTAAGGGTTTTACAATATATTAAGTCATACACAATTCATTTTATTGTTCTATATGCAACAGATTACTGTTCATTAAAGCAAGATAGTGGCATATGGCAATCAGGGATACTCGTAGACACGGTTGGGATCACGATGAAGATGACGGGCGTGTAGGTTCGCTTCTCTCAGGTGGTTCCGGAGAGTTTGAGGTGTGATACGTCTGTTGTGCAGACCAACTGTTTCATCTGCTGTGCGCGTTGCTGGTCTGAGGCGATCACGCAAGTGGAGAAGCCGGATGTGACGCTCTTGTGCTCGTGTGGTCACACGTGGATGACGAGGGTGAGGTCGATTTGCTGTACTGCCAGTCTGTCTAAAATGAACTCTTAAACGCCCAATTGTCCGATAGTGAACATTCAGCTGTGCAGCAACTGCTTTGGTGGACATTCCTGCATCCAGCATTTCTTTGGCGCATTCCTGCATGATTTGCGACATTTGTGGCATGGTGACTTTTGATGAAATTTGACATTTTGTGGTGGCCTTTTATTTTCCCTAGTTTTAGGGAGTGTCTGAGTTCTGTTCACGCTGTTTGAGCAGCGTCTGCACATGCCACACCTGTGTTGAGGGTGGAATCAATGCATCACTGAGCAAGTGCTCACTGGCAGATATGAACACAAATGTGGTATACAAATCAAGACAAATAACCATTTTGCACAATTAAGACATTATCAGCTCATTTAGGGTAACACATTTCATGTTACATAAATAATTTACATGGGGCGTTAATATTTTTGTTCAGAGTAAATTTATTGATCACTTCCGGTGGAGTATGCTGACCACCCGAAGTATGCATGACATCAGCGCTAGATCACAAACAGGCAAGGTCAACGTGGCGTCATACAGTTTCAGGGAATCTAGTGGGAATTCCGGTGAGAGTTTTCACAACTGGAGTGATGAGGAATCAGGAGACACAGAATTAGTTCTTACTTTTGCAGATATGGAGGAATACAACGGTTGTCAACCCTACCTGTATGGGCCACCAGCAAGGCAAGAGATGGAGGACCAAGCGGGACATGCAGCTGCTGCTGTTCCTGACGATGCCTTATTATTACAAGATCGCGTTGGCAATACGATTGGTATGTTATTTTCCTATAGTTTGAATTACGGTAACGTTTATTTAAAAACAATAGGAAATTAATCAAGTGTATAAGGAATGACTTGACGCAGTTTAATATCCCAATCTCCGCAAATATATTGGACTATTAGCTAGCTGCAGTAGCGTGCCGTCAGATGTCAGGAAGGCCTTCAGTAACATCACCCTTTCCCGCATAAATTGTTTTAAACTGTTTGCGATCAAGTTTGCCTGATTAACAATCAAACAATTTATTAACTGAACAACCACCGCTAATGCATGACAAGTAATGATTAAGAAATGCTAATGACAAAGCGATTGCCTGTTGGCTATGTTGATATAATTGATGTGACTCTGCAAGGATGACAATCTGAAAAAAATCAGAAACTTTGGCTGACTTCGCAGCAATTATTTTCGCCATCACTCAGCTGTGCATCGTACCTGACAAGGCCATTTAGCTGTCACTTCATTCAGACTGTAGAACGGATTCTCTTGGCTTATTGCTCAATGAGCCTCGCAAACTAATTTATGCAAATATGTGCTGTTTCACCAGCTACACGAGTGCAGAAATTATAACGACTTATTGATATTTTTCGTTGTCATTGATGTGCGGAAGAAAATGCTGTATAATTTCGTAATGCAATGTATGACGAGGCTTTCAAAAATAAATGACTCGTCGGTTCCGCCAATTAGTCTGAGCCACTGTTGCTAATCGGGAGAGGTAAACTGCGAGAGGGGTAGGTTGGAAATTTGTGAAAACTATGTCCGGTTTAATCAGAATTTCTACAGAATTTCACAACACAACACTGAACCATCTTTCAAAAAGCTACATAAACAATCAAAACAACGCGAGTCAATAGCTGAATGCAAATTATGGCTGTTCATGTGCGCCTGGCGCCGCCTGCACGTTGATTTGTGTTCTGGAGCTGACGTCAGCTGCCTCGAACAAGAGTGCCGTCCTATTTTTTGTCAGGCAGCCAGACAGCACGAAATGGTGACTTTCAAACCGTGGTGACACGGCAACAAAGGACTACCGGGTGGAACAGGTGTCTCCAAAATGGTTTTGGGTGTGTACTCAAACAGAACACGAAAGCACAGCGAAAGTGAAGGAAGGGTTTTCATGATCTTTAAAAAATAATTTAGTACCCTCTGGATCAATGTGGATGTCATCTAGGGTCTTGCCCTTGAATTCTGCTAGGCATCCCTGGTCCAGAGCCATGAGAACTTCACTTATTTTAGCAAGTTAGAGGGTGACCTCAGGCAGTCTGCAGAACTGCCGATGCACTTTTATGTTGTGGCCAAGGAAATCGGCTAACTGATCCAGTTCTGTATTACTAAAGTTGAGAACTTGAGACAGAGTTCCTGTTTGTTTGCGCAGTTTTGTCGAGGTGAGACTTTCAGGACTTTTTGCGCCACAGACCTTGGCAAAGTGTTGAAGGCAATCTGACCCACGGTAACAGGTAAAAGCAAATGGTCTTGCAAATAAGTAGATGTTCTCTTGAGGAACCCCACAATCCTGCTGTTTGCTGACAAGCAGATCTAATGACTGTTGCATTGCTGGGGTCAAAAGCACAGGAACTTTTCTTCCCTTTTTTCCCCTTATCTCTATTCTCCTGAAGTGTTGACAGAGTTTTTTTTTCAAGGTCTGAGAGGGCTTCATTCACATCTTCCTGACGGTCTGACTGATTTTTGGACAAATATGCAGGGAGAGGCATTTTGGACACCTCCCCTGATCTTCGTCGGTTGAACAAAATGACTTGTGTCAAAGTGACCTTTGCCAGCTCTGTCCACGTCTGTGGAGATGTCTCTGTGGATAATCCATTGTAAATATTTTGTTGTTGCACATCTAAATAAGAATGGAGAGTCTGGACATCTTTTGTGAATGGAAGCAGCAAGGGAGCATTCCATTTTGATTCCTGAAGTGTTCTCAGTGATGCAGCTGATCTGGTTTCCATCTGGTTTCATTTGCTCTGAGGAACATTCAAGCATCTTTAGCTGTGCTATAGTCATTTCCCACATTTGCTTGGCTTTCAACAAGCTGTGAAATCTTTGTCAAGCTATATCCAATTTGGAGAGCAAGACTTGGACACTTGTATGTATTGGTTTCACTGTCATGGGAAGCTATGTGCTTTACTGCTCGCACAACCTGGAGGAAATTCACAGGTTTAATGTGGTCTTCAAGGGAGTGGTCTTCCTTGAGCCTAACAGAAGCCTTTCCAGCTCTTTCAGTTTCTGTCAAATGTATTCATGTTTGCCAACATCATGTCCAAGCCGGTTATATAAATGTTCACCATACTCCATGATACAGACATGAGATATGACTGCAGAACAAACTTCATCCTGAACCATGTTGCTGAACAGCTTCCATAACTAGAGAAGCAATTTCTGAAGAAATTGCGGGTGTGAATGCTGAAAGCTAAATCCACACTGCGATGCTGTCTTGAATACAATAAAGTTTGAATGATTTGAATGTTTGCTGACGCCACACTGAATAGCTGCCATGAAAATATAATAATATTTGAATTATGTCAAATACTTGAATGTTTATTAAAAAACTGAAAGAAAGAAAGCTGAACAAAGAATGAATGAATGAATGAGTTAAACATGAACCAGCTCAAAGTTAGAATGTATTAACAAAAAAAAAAAAAAAAGACTGCAGTCTAGAATGTCCAAGATGGACACAGAAAGACAGAGACAGACACAGACAGGCAGAGTGACAGACAGACGGACAGACAATCTTTTAGACTGTTCATGATTTCAAACCTTGAGCTGCTTCACATGTAATTGTCTCTGTAAGAGGTTTTAACTGCCAAGAACTCAGGTTGGTGAAATTGGCCCTTTTAGTATTCAAATTTCACTGTGCTGTATCACACAGGCGATTGGCCGAACTGCAGTTGATTCGGCTAATCACTTGTGGGCAACGGCACAGTGACATTTGAATGACCTATGACTGCAGTCTAAAATGTCCAAGATGGACACAGAAGGACCCAGACAGGCAGGCAGACTGACAGACAGCCTTTTAGATTGTTCATGATTTCAAACCTTGAGCTGCTTCACAAGTAATTGTCTCTGTATGAGACTTTAACTGCCAAGGAGCATTTTATATGTAATCTAATGACCTCAGTATTGATTAGCTGAGTCCCCAGCTGTACAGGTTGCCTGTCATTTATTCATTCACTCATTCATTCTTTGTAAATTATCTACGGTACGATAGGCTATTTGATTTGTTTGTATGATTTTTTTTTTTTTTTTTTACAAGAATAGAACACAGATAACAAAACATACAATATGAGACAGAGTTGTGAAGGATTGAGAATATTTTAAATATTCATTTGACTAAATGAACAGACTAAATACATATCCGCGTTAGCTGATGCGCTATGCAAGGAGCTACGGGGAGTAGGCTACAGCTCCTGGCGCTAGCAGTGGCGGCCGGTGGACAGAGAGCTGGGAGGGCGATAAACATGTCTTTAAACGGATTAGTCTTGAATTGTTTTCAGTCATTTCCCTTGATTAAAGATACTTTAATTCTCCCATCTTAGGTGGAGCTAATTCTCTTCGTTATTCGAAATGCTTAAATTAAGTGAATCCAATATGCCCGGGATATGTAGTACAGTTTGCTGTAACCACAGTCGTCAGAGAATCTCCAAACGACAGTTTAATTCCATCGCGAAAGACTTCGCTACACTGGCAGAATAAATGGTTGGCTTCCTTCAGAAGGGACCACTGGCAGCTTGCATCTAACTCCCAGGTATTGTGCCGTCAGCGCTTTGTTTTCAGCATGATGCGTTTGTCTTCAACTTAGCTAATTATTATTTTTTATCCTTCATTGTTTTACAACCACCCATCTGTATTATCTCTGTCACCTCTCCATTTTATTGTTTGATTATTTTTGTTAACTTAAGTGTCATTTTTGTACTTTTGCTTTTAGCAGTTTACCAGGTGACACCAGTCTGATTGTTAATTGCTTGGTACCTGTTGGAAAACATGGGTGCCAATAGCAGATGGGCCCTCTGAAGTTTTGCACATTGTGGAGGGCCAATACACAACCTTGTCTGGCCCCAATGCTTCTTGTATATAATTCCTTGATCATTTCCTTTGTGTGTTAACCTCATCATCCTTCAGCCCTGTGTGTTAACCTCATCACCCCTCAGCCCACACCCCAATTTCCCCTCACCTTGTTTGTCTCTCCCCCCACCTCCTATCACTTTAGGCAAATTACCATTTGTTCCTTTGCATCCTTTGAACTTTCAGCTATAAGTGTTCACATTTTCCCTCAGTTGTTGGTTCTTGTTCATCTGTACTTGGGGAACAGACCCACTAGTTCCTCTACTCTATTAAACTATCCACTTTGCAACTAAGACGTGCCTGCATTTATTTTTCTACTTACAAAAGTACGGAGGAATACAGCAAACTCTCTTTAAAATACCACATTATTGGCGAGCCAGCCCAAATTTGTCATTCTTGTTCCGTTTTTCAAAAAAAAACCAAAAAAAAACCGGGGAGGTTGATTACGGCGGGATCTTTTCTTTGATACTGGACGACAGGGAAGCGGACTTCACTTTTTCACGGCAAGAGGAATACATTTGGAATCCATTCACCGACCCCGACTGGGGAGAAACGGACTTGAGGGCACGGATGAAACACGTACATTTGTGAGTATGAAATATTTCTGCAAGTATTATTGTAGAGGAATAGTTACGAAAATTGTGTAATGTTTTAAAATACAAGTGGTTAGAATTGACTGTGCATGTGTGCAGTGTTCTAAGCAGGGGCTTGTATAAAGTTACACAGACCTTGGACAATTTTCAAGTACCAAAAGTAAGTATGTCCATTGAATGAGGAGTTTAAGAATGGCTGAGAAAGGTTGGAAATCGTGGGCCGCAAGATATTTGGCCAAGCATTGCAAGGAGACTTTCTATGATGTACCTCAGGATGTGGATGCTGTTGAATACCTTCAAACTGCATGTGAAAAAACGCAATGCAACTGAGAAAAATAAGAAAACGCGGAAGGCTAATTGTGTGGTGGCTATGATCCAAACAATCAAGTTACTGAACGAAAAAGTCGTAGAGATTCCCGAATTGCGAAGTAACATAAAGAGTTTAGAAAGCAAACTGAAGATGAATTCCAGGGAGTTGGAGGCTATGGTCCGAACAAATAAGTTACTAGAGGATAAAGTCGTAGAGACTCCCGAAGTTCTGGGAAGTAAACATAAAGAGTTTAGAAAGCAAACTGGAGAGGAATTCCAGGGAGTTGGAGGCCTCTGTTGCTGAACGCATGGTACATGCCACGAGTCATTTAGAATTTCGAAAGGAAATTAGTCAATTGCGGGAGAAACGGAATGTCACATATGCGGAACTGGCCAAAACTCAGAAACAACTACGGGATGCGCAAATAGCATATAGAGAGTTATGGAATGTGTCCGGGGAAAACAAGGATCGGGCTATTGTTCAAAAGTTAAGATTAATGAAGAAAAAAATGTCACAGCAAAAGCTAACAAATGAGGCAATGAAACGGCGAATTGCAGCTCTTGGTTTGGGAACTTCGGTGGGGCACAGCGAGTCAGAATTAAGTTAAGATGATGATGATGATGATTGGGAACTCGGACAAGCAGCGGCAGCTCCCTTGTTAGATGTGGCTGAGCAAGATTGTGATCATGCAAGTTTTGATGAGCAACTGGAATTGCATTCAGAATGTAACACATCTTTCACTGACTCGCTTCACTCTAATTGCCGAAAAATGGTCCCAATAAATGCTAAACCTCTGAAAGCTACTAAATCAGTCAAGACAAAAAATGCTAAAATTGCTCCTATAGTCACTCGCAGAGTATGTACTAGTGGGACACATAATCCTGTGAATGGCGCGATCACGTATGAATATGAGGACCAAGAGGTGCGTCGTGATCTAACTCTGTCAGAACTGAGTACGCTGCAGCAACAACTTCCTGCATGGGATGGAGTTAGCAACCCTACCGCAGTTGTTGAAAAGGTGCAAGTGCTACAGCGAATGCACTCCCTAACAGATAAAGACTGTTGTAAATTATTACAATCGGTGCTTCCTCCATCAGTTTCAATTCCGTTGGAATTTGTGCGTGGTCATGGAAGCCCTGCTGTTTTTCCCAATCATGAGACAAGGTTAAGATTAATGTGCGAGGCTGTTGGTTATCGAGTGGTTGCAGACATGACCAAAATCCTCGAGTTTGTACCTAAGGAGGGCCAGCATCCGACCGACTTCCTTAGAACATTTGTTGGTGTCTACAATCGGAACAGAGGTGGAGGGGCCAGAGCAGAACTGACTGGTGATGATCCGATTTTCTGGAGTTTGGTCATCAATAAATACAAAGATCACGTGTCCCCTACTTGCCAACATTTATTGTTACAATTTAATAGGGAATTGAGTGCACAGCCAATCAGACAGCACATAGGGAGAGATATCCAAGACTGTTTAATGGCATGGAATGAGTCTCAAATCTGTGAGTCCCCCAACAAGTCAAAGAAAAAGATTGCTGTGTTGTCATATAATAGGGACCAGGTCCGTTGTTTTAACTGTGGGAAGCTAAGCCACATTCAGAAGGAGTGTAGCAGTCCTCGTGTGTGTGCCAATTGCCAGCGTGTTGGCCATTCCAAGCGACAGTGCTGGTCAAAGGGAGGGGGGAAGGAAGGAAAAGGGCCTAAACAGTTGGGTGTACAGGAGCCTCAGACAGAACAGTCTCAGACTGAGGGCTCCCCCACATTTACAGATCTACTGTCTGCTGTCAAGGTTATGGGGAACCTACTACTACAGCTCATGTCTTGTGGGAACAGGTGCTCTCGCAATCGGGATTTCCAAAATGACTAGGAAGTGACAATAACGCATAATTCATTTTCAGAATTCTGCAGCACTTTGGTCCTATCAGAGGACAATAAATTCCTATGCCATATTCGCAATCGTTCACAATCAAATTCTAAGATATTTGACAAGTCATGGACAAACTTGGGGAAACAAATTTGAAATTGGCAATGCAAGTAGTAGGGCAGACTAAAACAGTATCTGTGGTATCATGGGGATCAGTGTAAAATGTACAGTAAACATGAACTGGATACCAATGCCAATGTAAAAAGTTAATTAAACTGCATAAGAATATACACTCGCACTTGGTCTTTTTGTCCCTTACGGAATAAATGGAAATGAAGGCTTTGCCCCGATGCCCTGCAGCAGGCTCTGGTTGGACATCAGCACCAAGAGGGAGGTTCCTGTGAATTTCATGGCCTGTACACAGTGTCAAGCAAGGACTGTATCGCTGGCTGCAGTTTGGACATCAGACTTAAGGGGAAAATGGTGAAGCATCAGCAACACAAAACGCAGGCAGTGTCTCGGGGGAACTATAAGAACGTGCACCATTGAGGATTTTAAAAAAAAAAAAAAAGAACTGAATGGACACATTGTCACAATGTAATAATGCAGTTTTCTGTAAGGGGCAATTTAACATGGGGAGATGGGTCTTGAAGCGTGAAATAATATATTTCATTTGTCTAACAATGATGCATCTAAATTTATATGCTCATGACAATGAGAAATGAGAATATAGAAATTCAACCTCTGAGGAAATGGGAAAAATCAAGCAGCTGGACTGGTGCAGAGGTGGGTAACCCTACCTTCTTAACACACAAGTATGTGTTTTTTCAAGTCAAAGAATAAATAAATTTGAAAAAAAAAATGCTGTAAAAGAATACCATTTTAGAACATGGAAAAGAAGAAGAAAAAAAAGCTTGTTGAAAATGTTCTACTGCTCCCTATTCCCAGAGAAGGCATCATTTTTGGACCTTTAAAAAAAAAAAAAAAAGATGGGATGATGATGTATGCTTTTAGGTCAGGTCTCATTTTATTTTTGATGCATTTTGCTAAATCTGAACACCTTTGATGTCTCAAATTCAGTATTATGAAATATTTTAAGGTATTGGACAAATTACATTGTTCAGTACCGTGAACAGTTTGAACTGTTGGAAACTGATTTATGTTATTGAGTCTCATATCATTTTGTTGTATGTTACTTGCTTCCACACTATTTTTAATTTCTCAAAGTACATTGCTCTATATGACCATTGTTCCGAAAAATTTGATATTTGAAGGTTTGGACAAATTACATTGTTTGGCGCAATCAGTACTGCGAATTGTTTAAAGGTTTGAGTTGTTTAAATTGTCTGTGTTAACTGACCTCCTTTGCAGTCTGCGTTCCCCCAAAAGAGGAGATGGGAGTGGGGTGTGCAGGGATGTAGTTTTCAGTGGTGTATTCTGAGTCAGCTCACAGGATTTCTATTTAATAGAAACTCTCTGTATTCCTCCGTACTTTTGTAAGTAGAAAAATAAATGCAGGCACGTCGTAGTTGCAAAGTGGATAGTTTAATAATGTAGAGGAACTAGTGGGTCTGTTCCCCAAGTACAGATGAACAAGAACCAACAACTGAGGGAAAATGTGACCACTTATAGCTGAAAGTTCAAAGGATGCAAAGGAGCAAATGGTAATTTGCATAAAGTGATAGGAGGTGGGGGGAGAGACAAACAAGGTGAGGGGAAATTGGGGTGTGGGCTGAGGGGTGATGAGGTTAACACACGGGGCTGAAGGGTGATGAGGTTAACACACAAAGGAAATGATCAAGGAATTATATACAAGAAGCATTGGGGCCAGACAAGGTTGTGTATTGGCCCTCCACAATGTGCAAAACTTCAGAGGGCCCATCTGCTATTGGCGCCCATGTTTTCCAACAGTACCGTCTATATATGTCAGTCTTTACCCATGTGACTTGTTACGCCCTGATGAAGACCGTGTAGGTCGAAACATATCGGCTTTTTAAATTTGTTTTCAGCCATGCTTTAATAAAGGCTTTTTATCTTAGGCTTCGTTTGGACCCTACTATTTTTTCTGAGTGCCTGGAAGACCTACTTATTTTGGTTGTCCTCTCGTCCCACTTTTCCAAGAGCACCAGATTTATTCTTTCAACCTAAAAGATTTTTTTCATCCCATGAGCGCCTTATATCCTTCTCTCTTATAGCCATTTTTATATTTTCACAAAAAGCCCCCTAGTGGGCAAAATATGAATCACAGGATGGCAATTTTTGGCATGCAGGTTGCTATCACCAAGATACATATCCATACCGATTTGCAGCCTTCTTTGTTGAATAATAACAAAACGTGCCATCCTTTTCAACGATTGGCACAACTGATGCCATTTGACCTAGAAAACGGCCAAAATGAGGTCACATAAAAAACCCGTCTGATATGTGATAAAGGGTCATCCCATGCACCTTCAAAAAATTTGAGCGTCTTAGCTCAATGCATAAGGTAGATATAGCCATTTTTCTATTTTCACAAAAAGCCCCCTAATGGCCAAAATATGAATCACAGGATGGCAGTTTTTGGCAGGCAGTTTGCTATCACCAAGATACATATCCATACCAATTTGCAGCCTTCGACGTTGAGTAATAACAAAACTTGCCATCCTTTTCAACGATTGGCACAATAGACGCCATTTGACCTAGAAAACGGCCAAAATGAGGTCAAATCAAAAACACGTCTGATATGTGATGAAGGGTCATCGCGTGCACCTCCCTCAAAAATTTGAGCGTCCTAGCTCAATGCATAAGGAACTTACGGCCATTTTTCAATTTTCAAAAAAAGGCCCCTGGTGGCCAGAAGAGGAAATGAATTTAAATTCTAAACGCGTTGTGCACCCCTCTGGATCACTACCTTACATGCACCAAAGTTTCAGGGTGATTGGTCTAACAGCCTAGGAGGAGTTACTCTTTCGGACGGACGGTCAGACAGACGTCGAACTGTATTACAAGATCTCCTCGCTTTTTCGGAAGCGTGGAGATAATAAAAAATGGCCTCAGAATTTGTTTGCTGTCCCAACAAACAAATAGTTGGCACATCTATGATAGATTATGGTTAACGGACTTGCTATGGTATAATTTCTATCCAAATAAATTCTGACCCCCATTTACTATCAGGCCCAGAACTGCACAACTCACATTTTTTCCAATGTGCAGTTACTACACTTAGGCTTTGTAGGGCAGTATAGACCAGCGCATAGGTATTGTCTAGCCTGTGAGGAGACAGAGCAACAGAGCGCGAAGTGCAGTCAGTGAACGTTTGCTGTGGTAATATTATGAATAGCGTTACACCAGACAGACGATTCTCTCAGTAGTCGCTAATTTGTTGGTTTCGAGTTGTTGCTACTGTTAGGCTAACAGATAAACCATAATAACTCATTCGGTAATTAATGCAGAGATGGATCTACAGCTCTGTCCTTTCAGTTTAGAGTGGATTTACTAACACACTCAGTTCTCCATGTTTGATTTGAATGTTTTACTCCACGTCCTCAGAGAATACTGTATTTTTATTGTGTTTTAGTTTTATGATTATTATTATTATACTGGCTGGACCGTGTTTCCAGATGGCAGAGGTTCTGCTTCGTCTGATTCTGAGTCAGACGGCTCAAACATATAGGGCTGGACTGACCCTTGCGCCATTGCTGTGACTAACGCTCACGGAGCCAGTGAGATGTCATTCAAATCGAGGGAGTGGCCAGTGAAACCGCAATGCCCCACGCCCACACTGTCTTGAGAAATTGACTGAACAGCAAAATGAGCCGTTTTTGAACCAGGTTTTCTAATAGTTATGAATGTTAATTTTCACTCAGTTTTTTGTAGATGCTTTATGAGACACTCAACTTTGATATTATATGTGAATTTTCGCTATGTCAAGACAAGTTTCCAGAGGCTTTAAGTGCCTCTGATGTTTGTAATCTATGTATGATAAATACAAAAAAAATTGGCGGTTGACAGCACAGCTCTGTGATGATATTAATTGCATAGAAGTGAAGAGATGAAAGTATCAAGATCTGTTATTTCCGGACACCTGCATGAAAATGATCTGATTGGTCATGTTGCTGCCAAGAGCTGGCAATATCAAAAAAAAAAAAAAAAAAAAAAAAAGACTTAAGTTTGTTAAGAAATTCAAGGATTGGGCATCAGTGGACATGGAACAAGCCCTTAGAAGCAATGAATCAAAACTCCAAATTTTCTCACCCAAATGCAGAATTTATGTGCGCTGTAGAGTAAGAGAACGTTTTGAAAATGACTGTTTAACCCCTTCAGTAAAACAAGGAGGTGGTAATATTACAGTTTGGGGTTCAGTCTGCTCCAAAGGAGCTGGTGATCTCATAGAAATCGATGGAATCATGGATAAAAAGAAGCATGACAGCATCCTTTTGAGGTGTGTATTACCATCTGGAAAGAGACTGATTGGTCAGGGATCTTATTTTCCACAAGGTAATAACCCCAAACACACTTCTAAGTTGCACAAAAATTGTTTCAGGCAGAAAGAAACATCTGGTGACGTAAAATTTATGACTTGGCCTGCTCATAGTCCAGACCTTAATCCGATTGAGCAAATCTGTTGTAACATCGAAAGCATCTCTTGGGAATGAACTTAAAACCATATGGTTCAACGAGTGAGGAAAAAATATGTAAAAACTACGCTAAAAGATTAAATGAGGTAATCAAAGCAAAGAGTGGCCCGACTTGATATTGACTTTTTCTCGTAAAAAGACATTGTTATTTTTGTTTTTACAATATATTGTGAGGCGTAAATTGCCACCTGGAAAGAGACTGATTGGCCGGGGATTTTATTTTCCACAAGATAATGACCCAAAACACACTTCTAAGTTGTGCAAGAATTATCTCAGTCAGAAAGAAACATCTGGTGACCTAAAATTTATGATTTGGCCGGCTCAAAGTCCAGACCTTGAAGTAGGGATTCAAAGAAAATAAGTACCCATAAAATTGGTCCGTTATGGCAATTTCATGATATGTTTAAGGTATTCACTCATAAAACAAGAGAAAAAAAGTTTCATGTTACTTGATATTCGCTTTCCAAATGTTGCTCCTTTTCCACCGTAACCAGTCCGCCGACAGTCTCATTTTCCGCCACGTCACATATGGGTTGTAAAGTACCCGGATGTTCCATGGTAAAATACAGTGAACACTGTGAAAATTCTTTTCAATTTAGTTTTTAAAGCCTGACGAGTCCAATAAATCTGTACTAGATTTCTTCCAAGATCTCCCTGTAGTTCATAGTTTTAAATCCCATGTTTAAATCTTAATTTTTTTAAGCTAATGTCGCATAAAGGTGATTTCTTTCATCAATGCATATTAGTTTTGCTGCTTATTTTAGTTCATTCCGTGTCTGCAAAAAGTGGGTCCGGTCGCCGCGCTCGCTATCGCACGCAGGCTATACTCTATTCACTTACTGTACGTTCTGCTGCTGCAATTACATCGACAATATAAATATCTCGAGTCAAGCGTAACGGTGACCAAACTTTTTAATATAAAATGGAAGAAGGACAACAAAACGATATTTTCATGGACTTTGAAGAATTTAATGAAGACGATGATGTGCATGCTGAAGACCACGAAAGCAATGACTGAAGGCGAGAGAAGTTTGGAGGATGACAGTGAGGAGAACGAAGAAGAAGGCGGAGAAGTTGGGGAACAAGGCGGCGACGTTCTGCTAGCTGGGCGACCCGGAGCAGCGGGAGAGGCACCGATGGGAGTCCCGTAGCCGAATCACCACAAACTTCTTCCTAGAAAAGATGAGGGGAACGACAGCGACGCTAATCGTCAAGACTTCGATCCCGAACGTCTGCTAAATAATAACTGCTAAGTACGGAGCAATCTGAGTTTTGCCTTTAGATTAAAAGCATGGTACTTTTTTTTTTTTCCCTCCAGTGTTTCTGAAATGTGAGTCATAATCTAATGGCACAAGCTGCGCGGCACATACAGCTGCGCACTCAGTCATACATTCATGTAGCATAGCAATAGCTAGGCATGCTAGGGCTAACTTACGGAGCTATGAATGTTATGGTGCGCTAACTCTAACCCTACTCTAACACTTTTAGCTTTCATGTTATGGAGAAAGTGGCATTTTGCGAAGTAATCTAGCTTTAGATTGTAAGATTTTCTAAATTCTATACATTTTCTAAATTCAATGAATCAGTACCTTAATGGGAAACCGTTACAGGTGGTGTACCCCAGAGTAGCACACTCGGACCTATATTGTTTATCATTTTCATCAAAGCCTCTGAAGATGTTTGCATACTGATCATCTGATACTATGGACCTGAAGTAGTGTGCAGTACTGGTTTGCTACTTAGAAAAAAAACAAAACAAATATAATAACAAATTGCTTTTGTTGTTCTAAGTGCTAGCTTTCAATAACTGCAAAGTACTTCTTTTAGGGGGAGGGGGATTTGATGCCTGAGTGATGTCATATGCATTAAAAGTAACCCTGCTTTGTCAATATCATTGTGTTAGGATCAGATTTCGGCATATTTCATTTACTTCTATATGTGCATGGATTTTCCCCTCTAATTAATTATTTATTTCTTGTTGGAATTGAAACATCATCAATAAAAGTTGATGAATGAAATGTTTGTGGACAACCAGGAATTTCGTTTCAGGTGCAGATGCGGAGGGAACTGCGAGGTGCTGCCGTCCTTCAGTGTGTATGACTGTCTGCTGTAAGGAGATAGAGGAGGTGATGAGAGAGGCAGAGAGGCAGGAGGTGGACTGCATCACCCTGGCAGGGTCCTTTGACGCGGCCATCCTGGACCCTGTTTCTCTGTACATTGGGTGGCTCCATTACACTGAGAAGTGGCGGCGGCAGGCAAAATCCTTTGAGGAGCGGTGACACATTTTATTTTTTTATGGTGAAATGAGTCTTTCTCTACTTGAACATGATTTTGCTTTTTTGCTGTCGATTTTTTTTTTTTTTTCAGAAGACACAAACTTGCGCAAATATTAACATATTACTGGTTGTAAGACAGGGTACAAATTCTAAGAGAGCAATGCCATGTCTTTGTTTACCAATGTATATGCAAATCATTTCAGGTATATATATTATTGACAACAGCATTTTATTGATTATTCCTCCAACTCAGATAGCTTCAATATTCTCTTACGGAAATAAGTACCTTGTCTCTTTCATTCTTAGTGTACACATGAACAATTTTTTTCTTGGGAAAAAAAAAAATTTGTGTAATCTTTTGTGTTGTCTGTGAGTGAAGTAATACAGTTTCGTTTCTCTTGAGACATCATACATGTACTTCAATTTGTTTGTACATTTTTGTAATGCAGAGGCATTAAAATTTGTTTAACTATCTTGCAGGAAGTACCAGTACATCGCATACAGGAGCTTTGTCCGCTGGTGCTGGGGGTATTTAGGCCGAGACATCCGGGTGCAGCTGCCAGTGTTTGTTCAGGCGAAAGTGAAGCATTCCTATCCTCATGGTCAAAGCCGCTACCGTGGGACGGTGCTTCGTCGCTGCCATCACAACTTGTAAATTAGTTTGTTCAATCTGAGGGTGTTTTAGCTCACCTGAATATCAAAACCAAACAGCTATTCCACCTTCCCCACCAAAAAATTCATATATTTAGGCCAGTTATCTCCTTGAATGTATCTTTGTACATTGTGCAAAGCTGTTGCCTCCAAGAGGCGGTACCCATGATAGGGGCCTGGAATTGAAAGGAATGTTGCGTCAGTTCAAATTTATCTTTTAGCTCACGTGAGCCTAAGGTCCATTTATTTATTTATTTATTTATTTTGTTATTTTGAATGAATAGTTCTCACAAGTCAGTATCTGCCCATGGCTTCATATTACATGTATCTCCAGACCAATTCTTATTTAATTATTCACTAATGGGGGGGAAAATCAAAATGTGTCTTTGCAATGGACCCTGTATTCCATGTTAATATTTCAGACATTTTCTCTGTTATCCTTCCTTGGAATAAATATATAACTCTGCTGTGAACAACTTTTACCAGTGTCACTTCTGTAAGATTACTTAAACTTCTTACACATGGAGCTGGAGTAGAAAATTTTGAAATTGACTTTATTTATTTATTTATTTATTTATTATTTTAGAGAAAATGTGCTGTTAGGGAAGTGTTCACACCTTGTATAAAATCCTGAACTTTGGAATGTTCACCTTCACGCAAAAGCGCATGATTTAGGTAATTTACACCCCAACCTTGTAGGTATTGAAGCACAGTTTATATTTTATTTCAGGGAAAAAAAAGAAAAGAAACTGTAGCAGTGGTTTTACTATACATAAATGGTATCCAGTAGGACATCACAACCTTGCCAATAACGAACTATGAAGTAATCCATTATTCCTGTATAGACTTTTGGAGTAGGATTGTTATCAAATATGTTATGATATTTGTTGAATGCTGAATATTAAGTCCATACGTGTTAAAATACTGCATTCTTTCATATAAATGTAAGATGCTTTCTGTGTTATTTTGAATGGTGAATGCTGATTGTAAGACTTGGGTAATGCACCAGGACAATGATCCGAAATACACTAGCAAGTCCACCTCTGAATGAAAAAAAACAACCTGAAAAAAAAAAAAAAAAAAAAACAAACTGAAGGTTTTGGTGTGGCCTAGCCAAAGTCTGGACTTAAATCCGATTGAGATGCTGTGGCATGACCATAAACAGGCCATTCATGCTCAAAAACCCTCCAATGTGGCTGAATTAAAACATTCTGCAAAGAAGAGTGGGCCACGATTCCTCCACAGCGATGTGAAAGACTCTGCCAGTTATCGCAAACACTTGATTGCAGTTGTTGTCGCAGCGGGTGACACAACCAGTTATTAGGTTTAGGGAGTAATTACTTTTTCACACCAGGCCAGGTAGGTTTGGATACCTTTTTCCCCTTAATAAATTAAATCATCATTTAAAAACTGCATTTTGTATTTACTCGGGTTGTCTTTGTCTAATATTAAAATTTATTTGCTGATCTGAAACATTTAAGTGTGACAAATATGCAAAAAATTAGGAAATCAGGAAGGGGGCAAATACTTTTTCACGGCATTGTAGTCTTTAAAGACCCATACTCTGTTATAAACTGACTGAATATGACAGTTAAATTAACACATTGTTACATGGTTATTTTAACTGTAAGTGGAGTCCTGCGCGTATTTAACTGTTGTTAAGATTTAACATACGGGGAACTCTGTTGTAAACTTATTGTAAAATTACAGTTTAAGTGACTGACAAAAAAGGTGCAAGTTTATAACAGTGTATGACCCGTTGGCTTTTTCTGACGATATTCTCTATGAATGCTACAGATTCTCAGATGACGGAATTCGTTATTTATGTGATCTACTGGAGCTATATGTTGGCAATGTAACAAAGAGAAGTCGTGTGCTTACTGTTGCACGAACGGTATGCATAGTGTTGCAGTTTTTTGCCACGGGAACCTAAATGCATTCAGTTGGTGATGCAGAAAATCTGAGCAAGAATATTGCATGCCGCGCTATACATCTTAAACAAAATACCATTAAAATAATAATGAAAGCAAAGCAATATATGGAGTACCACTTTGAGGAATGTTCTTATGCTTTGTTTTAACTTGCTGCCATGTCTACTTGACAGTGCTGGACCTGCAACTATTAAAAGCACCAATTATAAAATTAAGTAGTATTTCATCATACTTACCATTGTTTTGATATGCCATCGGCCTATTGTTAATTCGTAATGGTTCACTAGGTTGGGGTTATTGGTGGGATGGGATTTTATTTTTTTTTTAAAAAGCAGCAACCAAAAACAAATCAGTAAAATTGAGTAGACTATTGCTATTTATCACAGTCACAGTCTGACACCGGGTGAACACTGGGCGCATGCGCGTGCAGCGACCGGCAGTGAGTGAGAACCCGGCGTCCTCGTCTTCGTGGTTTTAGTGTTTTCCCATGGGATTTTATCGTCTTATTTTATTTGAGATGTTTTAGTGCTCCTGGTTTCATTCATCAGTGATGGATCTTCTCTACATAGTCCCACTATGACTTCTTTTATTCCAGCTGCTCACCTGTAATGTCTGCAGGGCACTGTGCCAGGTGAGAATGGTGAAGACTCAATACACCAGGGACGCGCTGCTGGAGCTAAATGTAGCCACTTTAGCCCAGCAGGCCGACCTCATGGTTAAGATACCGGATTTTATTCTTAGAAACTTCAAAGAAGCGAGTGGGACTAGAGTGTTCAAGAAAAGGAAGCAGGGAAAACGTAGTGGTCTCAGACAACGCCTGAGGAAACAGCGGCTCAACCAGACTGCTCTGCCCTCTGTTATAATGGGGAACGTCCAGGCTCTAAGAAACAACGTGGATGAACTCCAGGGAAATGTTTGTTTCCAGAAGGATTTTACGAACTGTTGCGTCATTGCTTTCACAGAGACGTGGCTTAGTAAGCACGACCGGGACATCAATCTGATTATCGATGGTTTTGGAGCTCCTTTCCATCTGGATCGACATGTAGAGGTAACAGGCGAAGTCTCAGGGAGGCGGACTGTGTGTTTATGTGAACAAACGATACTGTAGCTCTGTGACTGTAAGAGATCGCATCTGCACGCCACATGTGGAACTCTTATCGGTATCTTTACGGCGTTTTTACTTGCCCCGTGAGTTCCCTCAACTTTTTATAATTGTTGTATATATTCACCCGAGAGCGGACGCTGCCTCTGCCACCAACACTGTCTTTGATGTGGTACAGAAACTGCAGGCTGTTTCACCTAATGCGCCGAATTTTATAATGGGCGATTTTAATCATGTCTGTCTTAAAAAGTCACTTAAGAACTTTCATCAGTATGTCACTTGTCTTACCAGACGTGCAAGACACTGGATCGTTGTTATGGATCAGTGAAGGATGCCTATAAATCAATTCCACTTCCTCCGCTTGGCTCCGCGGATCATAACTGCGTGTACCTGCTTCCCTCATACAAAACTGTTTTAAAGAGGGAAAAAATGAGGACCAAGAAGTTAAAGTCTGGTGAGAGGATTCAGTTCTTTCTCTTCAGAAGTGCTATAACTGTACTGACTGGAATATCTTTGCTCAATCTTGTGGAGATGACTTTGACTCATTGGTTGATGTGACTTGCGCATATATTGCTTTTTGCAAAGAAATGATTATTCCTTGCAAGCGTGTGAAAATATGCCCAAATAACAAACCATGGGTCTCCGCGTCTGTTAAATCCTGCATACAGAGGAAAAAAATGGCTTTTAAATATGGATCAGCATCTGATTTGCTTTCAGCAACGAAAGAGTTGACGACGGAAATTTTAAAATCAAAACACAAATACAAGTCAGACTTGGAAAGCAAGATGGCTGCTAGTAATAATAATAATCTTGGCTCAGCCTGGGATGCGTTTCCCAAAATCACAGATGCTAACATACATAGTTGGGCCCATTGACTGTGAATGGACAAACTACGTAAAGCTACTAACTTAGTTAGCAACTACGCTTTTGCAGGGCTGCCAACTCTCACGCATTCGCCATGAGTCTCACGCCTCTTAGAGGCATTCACGTTCCCATGCCGCAGTCGGAAATTATTCAATTGACGCGTATTTAAGAGATTCTCACGCAGAATTGAGTCCTTGAGCATGGAAGTTAACCAGTTTCATGTGCATTACGGTGGATTTCACCACTAATGACATGGAAATCGATTATGACTCGGGAATTCTCAGGCTTGTCTTTACTGAGGGATTGAAAGCAATGGAATTGCATAAAAATGTTTCAAATGATCTTATTTCATTAAAACAATTTAAACGATCATGAAACACATGCATTGTTTCCAATCCCTGAGTAGAGAGAAGCACGGGAAGTCCGGAGTCATAATCGCATCCCATGTTACTTGTGATGAGGTCCACCTTTACGCAAGTGAAATGGAAACTTCAGTGCACAAGGATTTTAATTCCACGTGAGAATCTCATTAAGCATTCAATGAATAATTGCTGACTATGGTGAATACGCCTTCAAAATGCGTGAAACTTACACCGCATGTGTGAGATTGCGTAGAAAGTTGGCAGCCCTGCTTTTGGGAAATGCACCCCTGGGCGAGCATGAAAACTTTAACAGGGCTTTAGAGCACAGAGCATAGCACTCATGTTATTTTAGACGGTCTTAACACAGACACTGACTTGGCTAATGCTCTTAATTGTTTTTATTGTCGTTTTGATACCTTTGATTTTAGCACTGAAATTCAGGGACTGAGCCGCAAACTAAAGGACGATCAGCACTTTAATATTCAGCTGGAAGAAGCTGAAAAAGCCTTTCTTGCTGTAAAAGTCAACAAACAACATGGCCCTGACAATATCTGTGGTCGTTTACTGAAATCGTGCGCTAGAGAACTGAGCCCGGTCTTTCATTTTATATTTAACAAGTCCCTACAGACACAACATGTTGCAAACATTTGGAAAAATGCTGTTGTTGTTCCAGTCCCTAGATTCAGCTGTCTTAAGTCCTTAAATGATTTTAGACCTGTTCCTCTTACCTCAGTTTTAATGAAGATTTTAGAGAAACTGGGCAGGTCTGAGATCCTGAGGACAACAGAAGCTGCCCTGGATCCAATGCAGTTTGCTTACAGGCCTAACAGAGGAGTGGATGATGCTACTGTAATGCTGCTAAACATGCTTTTAAAACACTTGGATAATAATGGGACTCACGCCAGGCTTTTATTTGTGGACTTTTCTTCTGCTTTTAACACCATCCAGCCCCACATCTTGACTGAAAGGCTGTTAGAGCAATTTAATTTAAGTAACAATCTGGGCCCAGTTGTGCAAAACTCGGTTATTTTAACCGCCGATTAACTCCTAATGGCCGGTTAAATCCTTAACCAACCGTTAGCTAACTGAACACTAAATATGCGTTGCTCAAAACATGGTTAATCATGCCGTTAGCTAACGTCACCGTCAAAGTTAACAGCATGGTTAACGTCACTGGTTAGCATTCCTCTATCCCACAATTCCAAGTTTTGTTTACTTCCGTTTTATCAAAAATGGAACCCCAAGGAAAAAGAGAAGCAGAAATTTCTTTGCTGATGAGGAAAATGTCATGCAATTCATGGTGGAGGCAAACTGGTCCGTGTTAACTGAAAAATCTATTTTTTTTGCGCTCATTCACACACGAGGCAAATTCGCACTCGCACTACTGCGAAGCTCGGAGAACATCCGACCTGCGCATGCCTGAAACTCAACCGAAGAATGGCCTCTGCACGCAGATTACATAAATACAAAATCTTATAAAGTGTTTGGCAACATTTTATTTTATGTCGGTCGTAATGAAAGTCATCATATTTTGCTGTCAGCATAATATTATGTTTTAATATAAACCTTATATGAACGCAAACATAGTACTCTCTAATGTAGTTCAAGGATAAACACACAGAGAGGGGGACATCAGTCAAATTGTTGTAAATATGTTATGGGCGCTTCAGATGTGTATACTGTGAAAATGTCAAACCAAGATCTATGACTGAATGGAATCAAATTAGGTGTAGGCCAAATGTTTTATCAAACCAGGAAAACAGGAAAAAAGGAGAGTAAACATATATTTTTTTTGGTATTGATTGCGGAAATATCAGTTTCACTGATTTCTTTGAATTATCATATTTAAAATATAACTATTTAAATTATTTGGAAATAATTGGGCTATTTGTTTTATTATTGTCACATCTATTTTATTGCACACTCAGCACTTTAAACTGTATGGATACGATGGGAAATGGAAATCAGTCAAAATTATGGGATTTTAAGGGTGCTTCACATACATCTTATATTATGTTTTGCCGATATTTATTAATGAATTACTGAAGTAAAATGAATTAAATTGTTTAATTCGGCGTGTGACCCCTGCTTGTTGGACGCTGCAAATCACCTTGCAAAATATTGCAAAGGTAAGCAATAGATGCTCTACCAAATCGAAAGCGGGTACGTAATCTCCAATATCAAAGTCCAGTCCACGATACCCTCTATCCTTCCTTTGCTGAACTGGTATCATGAAAGCAGCATTAGCAATGAACGCCATTTTGAGAGTTAACCACACTGTTAAAAAGTTAGCGCTGGTCCTTAGGTGCGTTAACTTTAACGTCAAGTTAACACCCTGTTAAAGTTAACTGAGTTTTGAACAAGATAACAGCTCTGTTAACTTTAACAGTCGGTTAAGTGTACTTAACGGCTAGTTAAAAAATAACTGAGTTTTGAACAACCGGGCCCTGGTGGGCTGGATCCTTAACTTTTTAACTGTCAGGACACAAAAGGTCAGGGTAAACAATATTCTGTCTGACCAAAAACATAAATCCACAGGGTCTCCACAAGGGTGTGTGCTGTCACCTCTGTTGTTCATCCTGTACACAAATACATGTCAGAGCAAATATGACAAAAGAGCCATCATAAAGTATGCTGATGACTCTGTTACTGTAAGTTTACAGAAAGAGTCCAGCCACGGCCCAATTGTTGATGATTTTGTTTCTTGGCGTGAGGAGTCGTACCTTCAGCTGAATACATCGAAAACAAAAGATATGTTGATTGATTTTAGAAAGAGACCTCAACAAAACTGTGTAACTTCAATCAAAGGTCAGACTGTTGAGTGTGTGCAGTCATATAAGTACCTCGGGACGATCATTGACTCAAAACTGAACTTTGAAGCTAACTGTGAAGCAATGTGTAAAAAGGCTCACCAGCGGTTGTATTGCTTGAGGAAACTGTCACACTTTCACATTGACCGAACACTAATGACCATGTTCTATCGGGCTTTTATAGAATCAATCTTGTCTTTTTCCTTGGTGTCTTGGTTCGGTCACACGTCTCTGAAAGATAAGTCAGGGGGCTCTAAATTCGTTGACCAGGCGCAGGCGCGGCGAATGGGGGGAGCGCCGCGCCAATGGGGTGTATCTAGGCGTATTTTGCAATTTCGTGCCCCGCGCAGCCTGCTGCAAGTACTCCTCTGTCCCGCCTCTGTCCCTCCTGCCGGCGCAAGTGGCAAAGAGGGAGGAGAGAAGGCGTGAGTGGGTTTAACACAGCTGAGTCAAAGTTATTAATTGCTTATTTCCGTAATGCCTTGGTATTGGCCTGAGGGTTGCCGTATTGACCCGAGGTTACAGGCCCAGGGCTAATACCGCGACCCAAAGGCCAATGCCAAGGCAATGCGAAAATAAGCAATTTATAATATTTTCATGAATTGGTTACATATGTTGTGCTATCATGACAATATTATGACTATGACTTCTGAAGTACGCGACTTCAAGACTCATTAAAGAGCTAAATGCTAGGTCCGCGACTGTCGTCTGCTTCTTTGAAGAAAGCGAACGCCACAGTTACCGCAACTGGAAGGCCAATTCCAAGGCAATGCGAAAATAAGCAATTTATAATACTTTTATTAATTGGTTAAGTATGTTGTGCTATCATGACAATATTATGACTATAACTTCTGAAGTACGCGACTACAAGACTCATTAAAGAGCTAAATGTTAGGTCCGTGACTGTCGTCTGCTTCTCTGAAGAGAGCGAATGCCACAGTTGCCAATCGTTACTTGTGCACGTGCTGAACTTGGCCAATACAGGTCGGCCAAAACAAGATATGTTGGCAGGCCATTTTTGCTGTATGTGGGCAATAACATACATAACCAATTAATAAAGAAAGATTATAACCACCGTCGTGGTACCAATTATCTCTGATTGTGAGTTCAGGGTTTGTTGAGCCAGCTTACTCAAACAAAGCCTGCCTATGTTGGACTTGCTTCGTAGTATACCCCCGGTAAAGTTTTCTCCACTGTTTATCACACTAAGAGGCAAAATCAATAAAGAAGTTATGAACGAAAAATTAGTAACAGCAGCAATCAACAAGCTGGCGATCTCAGTACGCTTTTTAATAATATTAAACACGGTTTACCAACGTGAGCATCATTAACATGTAAGCTAGCATGTGGCTAAACAAACCAAATTGCTCATAGACGGGTTAGCTAACATTACTCAGTATTTATGCCAGTGTTTAATTAATGTTAATGAATGACGCATAATATTATATCCGTCTTGTGTCGGAAAATTCTAAAAATAATTGGAAAAGACGTCTGTACATCCATGTTTGTTTTTGGCTCTCCTGACACCGGTCCCGGAGAGCTGTCACTTTCTGCCACCAGTTAAGCTCCGCCCACAAAAACTTAATCTCAAATATTGAAAGGGGTCTATAGGGCATATAGCAAGTGACAATCCAGGAACTTGCACACTCAAAGTAAGGGTATATATATATGCCAACGCACATGTAAGGGAATGGGGAACACAAATGCATAACACCTGGCGGGAGAGGCACACAGGACATCAAACCAATCAAAGGAGACAGTTTCCCTAAAAGATGTGCAAGATGCAGGATGGGAGGAGGCACAAAAGTGATTCGCGCAAGGGTTGTGAAAGGATCCCTGAAGTTCAGTAACTTTTTCTCTGTGGTGGGTTGCATCTGCCACAGTGCTAGCTCATATGAGCATATTTCATTGCATGAAAAACATTTTTTTTCTTAAATTGTCTGAAGTTTAAGTAAGAACACCCTCTTTGGAAAAAAATAGTAAATAAAAAACAGCAAGAAAAATGATGGGTGCCACATAAAAACATTCAGAAAATTTTAAATGGCTCTCTTTCATCAGAGCTCTAACTGTCTGTTTTATTTTTTGAAGTCAACTGTCACCTTTACAATCAACTTGGGGTAAATGCAGTTTGCCTTTAATGGAATAGAAGTTGAACCCCTGATATCCTTTATTTTGTGCTTTAACATGTTTTCTAGGTTGTTAAACCCAAAACACTCATTAATTTATTTGCTATGTGTAAATCCAGCCCTTTTGAACCTTATACCTTACATTAAACTGGTCTCCACTGAACTTGCAAATGTACAGTATGTCTAAGTGCATTAAATGGGTTTAGCATGCTGCTTGTAGGCCATGTGCTTTGACTATGAGGATAGGGTCCTTCAAGATAAAATTGTTTTACCTTGGAGTATCCTGTGAAGCACATTTCAGAGAAAGTACTTTAGTAATTTAACACAAGTCAAAATTTGAATACAGGACGTCAGACAAGGAATATTTTGTCACAGGTATTTCTATTTTCATTGAAGTACAGGATTTTGACAAATGTGATTCCCAGCTGAGATAGACTGTTGTCCTTTCATGGATGACCCCAGTCCAGTTATAAGGATCCCATCAGTTTCCTGTTTGATTTCATTCCAAGGGCAAAACTTCATCTAGACCTGTGCACTCATGTCTGTAATTGCGGAATCTTTTGCTGGTTGACCCATAAAATGAGAGGTCAAGCCTGTCTAGTCAATTTCCTGTGCTGCGTTTATTTTGAGATTTTGTGAGATGCAAAGATGACTTTACTGGTCAGTCAGTCGTAGAAAATGGCAGTTAGAGCACGAGGCTTGGCACTCTTCAGCACTTGCAGGAACCGTAAGTGTATTTTTGACAACTTATTGAAGTCATTAATGGCTTCTAAATTGCTGCCGGATGCATATGAAACCACTTTTTTTTCCCTTTCCCCTTCAACTGAACCATTTCATAGAGCAGCAGATCTTTTCCTGAGAACACAAGAGTTTTGAACAATGTCACAGATTTTTTTTTTTCCTCTAGAGTCACACCCTTTCCACTACACAGAGGTGACTCAGTGAAAATGTATTGTGTATGCTGGGACTGCAGCCCCATATGCTCTTATAGTGATGTTGATGAGTGAGTGGGTAGCTGGGTTAAAATACATTTAATCTACCTGTATTAAATCAGTCAACAATCAGTTTTCTATGGTAATAATATTATATCTGGCAGTGTTTTGTGGCAAAATTTCTGTGCAAAAAATGATCACAGCCAGAATATTTTTTAAATTATTTTATAGTGGAGTAGTCCTTGGGGCAGACAAGATATTGGAACCATCTAAGTGGGCAAAACTTCAGTTATACTAAAGTGTGTATAGGGTCAATGAATAAATTATAGCCTTTTTTACTGGAGCAGCTTTTCATAATTATGGGAAATTTTGTTATTTTCCCCTAATCGTATCTGCATAATTTCCAAAAAGTCTTGTATAAGCAATCAATTTGGAGCAATAAGTTGCCAAAGTTGGCTGAAAATGGGTTCGCCAAAAAACTTAAAATATTATTCAAATTTTGAAGGGCTATAACTTGAAATTTATTTGAGATACTGGCCTAATATTTGGCATTTTTTTATTTTGTGTGAACATTTGTGAATTTTTTCAAAAATTTTTGAGGAGGTGACCTGAAAAATTTCTCAAAGTCTGGATGATTTGACATGGAATGACTGATGCATTTTTGAACCTAAGACAACTGAAACACTTATAAAGGTTGTTGATTGTCACACTGTGTTTGAATCTGTTTAGACATTTTATTGAGCTGAAATAAGTATTTACATTTCTTTGTTATTTGAAGATTTTTTGTTTCCACAAACAAGTTCAACCATGCTTTCTAGTCTCAGCTTTTAACATAAAATGGAAGAAACGCTAAATTCCAAGTTTGTACAAGTTAGGTTGGTCCTTCCAGATTATGACGTTTCACTATGGCAACAGTGTTTGTAGAAAACTCACAATCTTCATAGGGAGGTGCCATCAGATCTTTTGGCTGTACTGACCACATTCAAGATGGATCTGGACAATCAGCTGTGAGCAGTATGCCAACGTTTAAAAAAAAAAAGGAGTCATTTCCTGTTGTCAGTAGGTGATGTTATGAATAAAACTCAGCATCAGCACGTGGGTGTCTTCATAATGGGACTCTTATGGAGCAGTTTGGGGTGGATAAGTCAATGTACCTGTGAGTTACAACAACGCCCAGTTTCATGGTAAAACACAGAAATTTGTTGTGCCACCACGGACACATCGTACAACAAAATCTCTAAAAATTTGCCAATTTAGTATCATGAGAGTCTTATGATTAAACTGACTGAATATGATGTCAACCTGATGAAAGCTCTCGGAGGAGTTCATTACAGCACAACACCTGGAAATAGCAAAAACAGCACTAAAATTGCACAGTAAATTGAAAATGGCTGACCTACCACTGGGTTTAGGTCATGGCACCAAGAGATTTTTTTTTGACTGATGGGATGTAACACTTGCCCACCAAATCCCTTGCACTAAGATGAGTCATGCCATGAGGGCTGCTTTGTTGGAATTCTTTAAGGGACACTGTGGAGCCATTTTGCCAAGTCCATCTGCAAAACCTATGAAATAGTAAAATTTTCCTGGCCTGATGTCTTTGCAAAGTTTCATGAGTTTTTTTGCATGTTTAAGCTGCCAGTCAGTATGGTCAATCATCTCAAAACATAATCTTGGGATTTACAGGAAAGAAATAATCACAATTTTTCAACCTAGACGGTCAATCAGTTAAAGCGCCGTGCCAGTTCTGGGGTTGGTGGCAACCACCTACGTGCATACATAGTGCTATTAAAGGAAGGGTAAGTGGTGAGGTTTTAATCTCTTCCACGGGGAGCATTCACACATCCTTCACATCTAGTATGTGCAATTAAGAGTCTTCAATCAGCCTGATAAGCATGTCTTTGGTCTGTGGGAGGAAACCGAAGCACTTGGGAGAAACCTACGTTTCACCAATTCCTTTTCCAACTCATCAAGAACTAGATTTTTTGAGGTCATCCCAAAAAACCCAGCAGCCTAACTTGGAAACGGCACTAAGAGAGTATGATTGGGCTGAAGTACTTTCACGTGAGGATACCGAAAGTTGCAGTGACTCACTAATCAAATCACTACAGAAGATTATGGCGCCTTTTTCCAGAAGGGGGTGCCATAAGAAAAGAAAAGGGAATTTGTTACCTTGGTTAAATACTGAAATCAAGAAATTGATGGTATGCCGGGACCAATTGCTGAAGAAATCACTGAAAACTGGCTTAATTACCGATCAGCAAAATTTCACCTCTATTAGAAATGAAGTCACCGTGGCCCTCCGTAAAGCAAAAGCAGAGTTCTTCATGAATATGATTCAAAATGCCCATGGTAAAGGACAAAAAATCTGGCAAAACGTAAACAAACTAATCGGACGTCAGACCAGTCACATCAATACAGACCTCGAACTCAAAATCAATAATGCGTTAGCGACTGATCCTACCACCCTGGCTTTCAAGCTTAATACTTTTTTTTAAATTCTGTTCAAACAATATCTCGGCTTTTCTCCCCCTCTGCTTGTACTGATAATCCTATTACCCCTGGGTTACCAATTTTTTTAAAATTAAGGAAATTTCAGAATCAGACGTAGTCACTCTGATAAATGATCTGAAAAGCTCTAAAGCAAGGGATGATCAGGGATTTGACACTAACTTCTTGAAAGTATATAAAGACTATTTGGTACGTCCTATTGCATATCTCATACATTTATCATTCAGAGAGTGTGTTGTCCCCCTAGCTTGGAAGGTGGCTGTGGTTACCCTTATTTTCAAATCTGGAGATAAAACTGATATGTCAAATTACAGGCCTGTCAGCATTTTCTCAATGATATCCAAAATAGCTGAGAAATGGGCGGCTAAGCAATTAATAGAACATCTAAATGAAGGTCGTTCCCCCCTGCACCCCATGCAGTTTGGTTTACGCGCCCATCATTCAACTGAAAGGCTAACGCTGTGTTTTTGGAAAAGGTAAAAGGCCTGCTAGATAGGAATTCTTGTGTTGGTGCAGTTTTTTTGGATTTAAAGAAGGCTTTCGACACAGTTAACCATCAAGTTCTTCGGTCAAAGCTGATGCATTTCAATTTCTCAGAGCAAGCTATACATTGGTTCAAATCCTATCTTTCGATAGACAACAATGTGTTAGGAAGATTTGACACTATCGACCCTATCTTCATTGTCCCGTAGGGTGCCTCAAGGATCAATCCTTGGGCCGATTCTGTTTTCCTTATACATAAACGACCTACCTAATTCATGAACCAGTGTAAATTTTCAGATGTATGCAGATGATGCTGTGATCTTTACACATGCCAAGACCTCCCAGGAAGCCTCCCAAATTTTAACTACAGCAATGGTTCAGGTGCAGAATTGGCTCACAAATTCCTGTCTCCTTCTGAACGCCAAGAAAACTGTGTGTATGCTATTTTCCAAAAAGCCAGCAGAGACAACAAAATTGAATGTATTCCTGAATGGGGGCAACTGGGCACTGTAAAAGAATTTAAATATCTGGGTGTCACTTTGGACTTGAATTTATCTTTTAAGAGCCATGTGTGAAGGATTGTGAATACAATCAAATTTAATCTACACAATTTCAGGCAGATTAGGACATCGTTAGCAGACAACGCAGCCAGGATGTATCTACATTCCATGATATTTTCTCACATTGACTATTGCCTCGTAAATTGGTCTCTTACAGGAGTAACAAACCTTAAGCCTGTTGAGTCGCTCTGTAAAAAGGCTCTGAAAGTCCTGAATGAAAAACCATACCGTTATCACCACTGTACCATTCTTGCTAAACACAATCTTTTAAGTTTTGAAAATTTTAGAAACTTCAGAATTGGACACATGTTCTGGTCTTGTGTTAAACTACAGCCGTTTTGGTCATATATTTTTGACACATTAACTAGGGCATATGATTATGCTGTTGCCCCCAATAGTCTGTCTGCAATTTTCGATATTGCTCCCCCTACTGGTGTCCCTAAAAATCTGAAGCAGGCCTTGGCCTTTTCCACTCTGTTGGCCCGTCGGCTGATTCTGCTTAAATGGAAACTCCCCAGTCCCCCTTCGCATTCCCGCTGGGTCCATGAGGTGCTTTATAATTTAAAGCTTGAGAAGCTCAGATTTACATTAAAAGGCTCAGTGAAATCATTTCATGCAACATGGGATCCCTTTCTGAACCTTATACACTCCCTTGATTTCCTTTCTGAGCCAGAAGATTGACTGGTAGGGTTTTTTTTTTTTTTTGGAGTGCTTATGTTACATTATTTCATTATTATTATTGGTTTTGTATGTATGTGTGTGTATGCATGCATGCATGTGCGTATGTGCTTGTGTATATACATACATATATATTTATAAATATATTTCTTTTCTATTTTTAAATCTTTATTTATTTTACTTTTTTTTTTTTGGGTGGTTTTTGGCCTTGTAAGGGTGGGGGGGGAGGTGTTGATCTGTGTTTGTTTATGATATGTGTTTAAATTGTTGAAAATGTTCAATAAATAAAGTTGGGAAAAAAAAAAAAAACTTCAGAATTGGTTGCTTTATGTATAAGACACTGTATGGCCTTGCACCCCCACCACTTAATGAATTTATTCAGTTACAGTGGCGGATCTAGAAAATTTTACATGGGGTGGCAAAGGGGTGGCAAGAGGTCTGGGAGGGGTGGCATGGGACGTCCTCAGTGCGGTATTAGGAAATCCCCAATTCCAATGAAATTGGGACATTGTGTAAAACGTGCATAAAAACAGAATACAATGATTTGCAAATCTCAAACCCATATTTTATTCACAATAGAGCACAGACAACATATCAGATGTTGTAAGTAAAGACAGGCAGAGGTTCACCAATCTGCAAAAACACTGCGTCTAAAAATTGGGGAACAATTTCAGAAAAATATTCTTCAATGTATTTATTGTATAGTGTGTCTCAAAAAAAAGGAAACCAAGAATAAATGGTTAATTCTATAAAAATTAACATTCTTTGATTAAAAATGGCATTTGGTGTTACAACTCTTGTATCTAATGATGTCAAGTAAGTGGAGCTTTTGCCACACTCAACTGAACAACAATGACACTTTTGGAGTAAGTCAGTAACCACTTTGCACCAGATTACATAAAATGATGACAGGCCTAAGCACGGATGAACCTGGATGATCAGTTTCAACTTTTCATTGTTTGGGCCATTAGTGCTTTAGGTAGTGTAGTGTGTACTGTTATGGCCCCAATTTGTTATGGCGTCACGGACAGCAAGGGATGACAGACAAAATCCTTTAAGTTCAACAGATTTAATTAAACAAACACATAGAACTAATCTACACCCTACACTACTGACCAAGATTGAAAAGAAAATAAAAAATGAGATATTTACAATTCCCGGTAATGGAGATGGGCTGCTATGTTGTGATGTCCTGGGACAGGAAAATGCTCCAACACAGGCAAAAATCCACAAAAAGCTTAACAGGTCTTGAAAAGAGTGACAGGTCTGGTCAAATGTATCCTTCTTGCAATTTCTCCTACTCCCACACACTCTCGATTTTTCTCCTTATATACTCTTGTCCAGCCCCCTCCCATTTCTGGTACTTTCCCCTCTGGGCATGCCCTGGACATGCCCAACCTAGCTTCAGACTGGGCTTCACAAAAAAAAGTCAATACTGCCATCTAGTGGCTATTTACCACATTACAGTACTGCTTTAAATGTAAACCCCACTAGCTGCATGACGGGCACAAATCATGCAGCTGACAACAGAACAATGAGTTCTGACAACGATGCCTGACTAATTTTGTGTTCTTTGTATGATGTGAAAAAGTACACAGTTGTGTAATTAATAGTCCTAATTAGTTTTATAGATACTAAGTTTCAACAGAATACTTCTCATTTTATTCCCAGTTTCCTTTTTTCCAGATGCACTGTATTATTATGCCTTCCAAGATGTAGCAGAGTGAATATTTAGGCCTAATGAAATAAAGGAATCTCAAAATAAATACAGCAAAAGTACTTAAGTCACAGTCCAGGACTGATATTGGCCATCTCTTTTAAGAGAGCTTCAGACGACGATTGTTGTGCTGTGCAGCAAAACGTCTCACAAACACATCCAAATCTGGCTGTTTTGCACGCTGTTTCAATACTGTGAACAGCTAGATTTCTAAGACAATCGTCTGATGATTGTCAGGCTACATAGACCTCTAGTCATGTGGTGGAACTTCCGCCAAGTCGGATATTGCTCCTGCCGCAAGTACTTAAGAGCTACGTCAAGAAACGGAATTGCTAGATCTATACAATCATATATACGGTAAAATAATAACAATTATATTTCAAGTTTAAATGGAATTTTAGAAATTTTGCCTGGTTCGGCTGACACATGCCAAATTCATTAGGACATACCATCCGTATGTTTGCAAAAAGGGCTAACGGTAGTCGATACGGACCCGCCCGTACCTTTACCTGTGATAGAATGAGAGGCTAATAATACCGCTGCCTTACCTTTAGCATACAGGCTTGAGATACGGGTCCGTGCCCGTAGCCACTGCCCTGACAGTAAGGAACTGGTTTTATTATGCAGCCTCGTTGCTGTGATATTGATCACGTAACACTGGAACTTAACAGCGACCCTCTGGATTCAAACATTCCTGTTTTTGATACCTAGCTAAATGCATCATAAACTGTTCTCGTTTTTGCTATAATCAAAAATAACCGAAGAGAAAAATGCTCCAACGAATCACACGGGAGTAAGTCACTTTTGACAAGCGATTAATGAACGCATTGAACCATCACCTTTAGCGTACATTTCATCTATTACAAATTTAACTTAACTTTATTCATCGGGGGAAACTGACTTCACTTGGAGAAAGTTGGGTGGCTAAGTGGCTCCATTCTGCTGCGCTGCACGCAGACTCCAACATGTGTCCATGCCACCTGACACACGCCAGCGCAGAGCAGGAGGCTCGTCACGCAGACTCCGCGCGTTTGATGCAGGACCGGAGCTAAGTATTTGAGGAGCCGAATATAATATTTACATTAATATTTTTTTTTTTTGTGCGAATTAATCTTTTATTTCGATGATTTGAGGGGCTTTTAGACATAGTGGTGATTTGTTTTACAAGTATAGTTTTAAGAACTTTAAAGTTAGGGGGGCAGCTAGGGGGGCAAGGCTCGACAGTGGGGGGGCAGTTGCCCCCCTCTGCCCCCCTGTAGATCCGCCCCTGTTCAGTTAAGATCGCATCATGGCTCATTCACCAGGGCCATAAGGGCCTCTTCAAGAGGGGACTGTGAGGTGCCCTTTAGGCAGACCGCCTTTGGTCAAAATGTTCTGTTGGGTATTGGCTGTAAATATTGGAATAGCCTACCACTGGAACTTTGGGAGTGTCCCACTTATCTCTCCTTCAAAACTATTATGAAGGGATGGCTAAAATTGAACCAAATATATAACCATAACACATAATCCATCTGCCCAGTCCAACAATCTTGACAACATTCTTCTCTGTGTACACTTTTTCCTAGATATACAAAAGTATATTGGCAGATCAACAGCAATGGATGATTTCTTGGCATCACCAACCGTAGAGGTTTTGAAGTCTTTTAAAAAGACAGAACTGCTAGAAATATGCGGACAGTTAGAGCTGACAGATGTAAAACCAGCCGTGCGAAAAGCAAGACTGGCTAGAGAGATTGTTGAATATTACATTGATGAAAATGTGTTTGCACCAGGAGATCTGGAACAGTTTCCAGTGGAAAATCCAAATGTAGAAATGGAACTTAAATTAAAAATGCTAGAGATAGAAAGGGAGGAAAAAGAAAAACAAAGGCAGTTTGAGTTTGAAAAATTAGCAAGAGAAGAGAAAAAGAGAGAGAGAAAGAGGAAAGAGCAGAAAGAGAGAGACAGACAGAGAGATTTCGATTTAGAAAAATTAGATAGAGAAGGAAGGCTCCAAATGGAGCTACTAAAAATCAAAATGCAAGCTGAAAACAAATTTCGGGCTAGCCAGGAGGTAAAGCTGGTGCCTCCATTCTCAGAGAAGGAGGTTGATAAGTATTTCCAGTGCTTCGAGAAGGTAGCTAAGAGTTGTCAGTGGCCAAAGGAACACTGGCCTCTGATGTTGCAAACTGTCCTCAAGGGTAAAGCTCAACAAGCCTATTCAGCTATGTCTGCAGATGATTCCTCTGATTATGAGGTTGTCAAAAAGGTTATTTTGACAGCTTATGAGTTGGTTCCAGAGGTTTACCGACAGAAATTCAGAGGTCTGAAGAAATCTGACAATCAGACTTATGTGGAATTTGCTAACGAGAAGAAGGTTTGCTTTGAGCGCTGGTGTACTTCTATGGAGGTCAAGGATGATTTCAACTCACTAAAAGAGATGGTGTTAGTTGAAGAATTCAGGAACTGTGTCAAGGATGATATTAAGACCTACCTTAATGAGAAGCAAGCACTGAATTTGCAATCAGCTGCCAAGTTTGCAGACGAATATGTTCTCACACATAAGTCCAAATTTCAGTCCAGCAGTAAAAATAGATGGTCCCAATTTCAGAAGAAAGGTAACGGTGATACCCAAGATTCCTCACCCAAAGACAAAGACAAATCTGGTGATGGTGCTCAGAAATCCAGTCAAAGGTCTGATCAAAGTGTGAAAGCTGACAGTGACAAAAGTGGTCTAGTTTGCAATTATTGCAAGAAATCTGGTCATGTTACAACTAACTGTTGGTTCATTAAAGCTAAGAAAGAAAAAGAAAAGGACACCAAACCCAATGCCTTTGTGAAGACAAGGTTAGAAACCCCTGTAGTAGATGACCGATCTGCTAAATTGCCTGCTCCTTGTGAGGCTAAGAAGCCTGATACTGCTGACTTTGTGAGGGAGGAATTTCTCCCATTTGTGTCAGAGGGATTTGTGGCTCTGAATGAGCATTCTCCTCCTGTCCCCATATAAATCCTAAGGGATACCGGAGCTTCTCAGTCACTTTTGTTGATGGACTCCTTGGAGTTACGTGATGAGACCGCTTCTGGGGATTTCATACTTGTACAAGGTATTGAAGGGAGGACTGTATCTGTACCCCTGCGCTCTGTATTCTTGAAGTCAGATTTAGTTACAGGACAGGTAAAGGTGGGACTTATGTCAAGTCTACCTATCAAGGGTGTTTCTCTGTTGCTAGGCAATGACCTGGCTGGGGGCAATGTAGTTCCCCCTGTTCATCTTACTTCACAGCCGAGCACTGAAGATGGCGATGAAGACCCATCTCTGTATCCTTCCTGTGCAGGGACTCGTGCTATGGCCAAGAAGGCTCAAGAAGAAGATGATGTGGTGCCGTCCAACACCTTGAATAGTCATGACTCAGGTGGTTCGCCTCATGACTCTGTTCAGCCTACTATGGTTTCTCCGTTTGAGGACTTATCAGACACTTTTATCAGTTCTCTATTCAGCCAGCCAGATGGGTCTGGTGATTCTGATGTGTCTGGAGACTTGTCTCTGTCCAGAAAGCGGTTGATTCAGGAGCAAACCAATGATCCTGAAATTTGTGTACTAAAGAAGAGAGCCCTTCCTGATGAAGAAATAGACGCAGTTCCAGTTGGGTATTATCTCAAGGATGGAGTGTTGATGCGGAAGTGGCGCCCTCCTGATATCCCTGCCATTGCAGATTGGGCAGTGGTCAAGCAAATTGTTGTTCCGAAGGTCTACAGGAATGAGATCTTAACAACGGCTCATAGTTTGCCTTTAGGAGGTCATCTTGGTGTTAACAAGACTGTTGACAAGATCATGAAACACTTCTTCTGGCCTGGACTTCGGAAAGATGTTTCCAACTTTTGCAAAACCTGTCACACTTGTCAGGTAGTTGGGAAACACCAGTTAGACCCACCTGTAGCTCCATTGCAGCCTATCCCAGCATTTGGGGAGCCCTTCTCCAAGGTCATTGTTGATTGTGTTGGTCCATTACCCAAGACTAGATCTGGAAATCAGTACTTGTTGACAATCATGTGTGCATCTACCAGATTCCCTGAAGCCATCCCTCTACGCAACATCAAGGCAACTGCAATTTCGAAGGCTTTGATAAAGTTCTTCACGTTGTTTGGCCTTCCCAGGGAAATTCAGTCAGATCAAGGTAGCAATTTCACTTCCGGATTGTTTCAGCAGGTTGTGTATGAACTAGGTGCGAAGCAGATTCTTTCCAGTGCCTATCATCCAGAGAGTCAGGGTGCCTTAGAACGGTTTCATTCCACTCTCAAGACAATGATGAGGACTTATTGTTATGACCATGAGAAAGACTGGGATGATGGTGTTCATTTGCTGTTGTTTGCAGCTAGAGAAGCAGTGCAGGAGTCTACTGGATTCAGTCCGTTTGAGCAAGTGTTTGGCCATGAAGTGAGAGGACCTTTGCTATTGTTGTGTGAACAATGGCAAGAGAAAGAGCCGCACATCAGTCTGTTAGACTATGTTAGCAAGTTCAGGGAGAGACTGCGTGCAGCTTGTGACCTAGCCAAAGAGAACTTGAAATCAAGTCAGGGAAAAATAAAAACTTGGTATGATCATAAGGCTAGAAGCCGTGAGTTTAAACCAGGAGACAAGGTCCTTGTGTTGTTTCCCTTGCAGTCCAATCCATTGCAGGCTAGATTTCATGGTCCTTATGAAATTCTGACAAAACTCAATGATCTCAATTACATTGTGAGGACTCCAGATAGGAGAAAGCCAAAACAGTTGTGTCACATTAACATGCTGAAGCCTTATCATGATAGGAATGCTAGGGTTGCAGCTGTCACTTCAGATCCTCCTATGGCCGAGACTTGTGAAGATGAGGGGGAGTTTCAAGATGATGAACCTAGAATTAAAGCTGAAGTTCTTTCATGTAAATTGTCAAATTCTGAAGTGTTGCAAAATCTTGATGTAAAACTCCAGCACTTAGAACCCTCACAGAAAGATCAGTTTGAGAGGTTGATCAAGAAATATAAAGATCTATTTCCTGATGTTCCAAAGAGAGTTTCTATAGCCTCTCATGATGTAGATGTTGGTGATGCCAAACCAATAAAACAGCATCCGTACCGGATGAATCCTGAAAAGAGAAAGATTGCTGAGAAAGAGGTTGAGTACATTGAGCATCCCGTGGCATACTTCTCCAGGAAGTTCAATCGCCACCAAAAGAACTATTCCACAATTGAGAAGGAGCTGTTGGCTCTGGTTCTATCCTTACAACACTTTGAGGTTTATGTTTGTACAGGGCAAAAGCCAATTGTTGAATTGGAGTTTGATTTTACAGGAGTTTGACTTGGAAATTAAGCATGTAAAAGGGTACTGACAATGTAAATGCTGATTGCTTATCCCGTGTTTGAGTATGTATATATATCACGTGCTTATTAGCATATTGTATTATATGTATATATATATATATATATACCAGTGTCTACTTAACCATTTTTGTATTGAAAAGAAAAATTTTGTCTTTATGAGTCAAAATTTTTCCCTTTTGGAATGGAGATGTAATGGGGAAGAAAAAAAAAGCCACTAGATGGCAGTATTGACAATTTTTTTTGTTAAGCCCAGCCTGGAGCTAGGTTGGGCATGTCCTGGGCATGCCTCAGAGGGGGCTGGAAAAGAGTATATAAGGAGAAACACTGAGAGAGTGAAAAGTAGTAGGAGAAATTGCAAGGAGAAATTGTGGAAGGATACATTTGACCAGACCTGTCACTCTTTTCAAGACCTGTGAAGCTTTTTGTGGATTTTTGCCTGTGTTGGAGCATTTTCCTGTCCCAGGACAACGCAACACAGCAGCCCATCTCAATTACCAGGGGACTATAAATATCTCTTTTTTTATTTCAATCTTGGTCAGTAGGGTAGAGTGTAGATTAGTTCTAAGTGTTTGTTTAATTAAATCTGTTGAAGTTTAAGAATTTTGTCTTTCATCCCTTGCTGTCCGTGACGCCATAGCAAATTGGGGCCATAACAGTATGATTGTCCAAAATGTGTTGTACTAGTTTTTATTGTGTTTTGTTTTGTCCTATTCTTGTGTCATATGTTTGTCCCCCCCCCCCTTTTCCCCAGAGACTCTACATTTTTTACAACAACTCTCCCTAGGGACAACAGATGTATATTAGCCCCTGGCTACATTCTGGCATATTTACATTTTGTGTAAAATGTTCATTAATATGCATTTGTCCCTGTACAAATAAATTTAAAAAAAAAAAATGGGGAGAACATGCAAAATCCTCACAGAAAGGCCCCAGGCTGCATTGACTTTGAATGCAATCTGTCGTGCGAAAAATTCGTTTCGCGTCCAGTGTGAAAGCGGCTTTAAGCTCCGCAACAGCCCTCGCGGTTGATATAGGCTAGATACAGCAAAAATTTACGTAAAGTCACATGCTTCAAAATAATGCAAAACCGATGCCCCTCACCCCCAAACTTCGCTATTTGGATATAACACTGTCATAAATTACACAATACCCGAACACAATTCTTACATTTGTATGGTAATTTCACTGCCATAATTCCTTCTTTTGCCAGCAGAAAAAAATGGCGGACATGAAATTTTTACCAAGGGAGAATGAGCAAAGCATTCTGGACAATATCAAAGCTTGGAGGGATGTTCATTGTTGGCTTCGTTTGAGGGAGGATAATCGAGGGCTTGAGCAAATGAAAATGCGCCCTTCCCTCCGCAAAACTGGATTGGAACGACCCTACAAGTGGCAGCCATCTTACATCCGGGATTTTTTGGGGATTCCCCCCTCGATTGGAGGGCGAGTGAACATGACGAAGCAGGAATTTTTTCGGATTGGAACGCAGCCCTGGACAAACGGCAGGTGTGCAGCTCTGAAAAGGTTCCCTTTCAGTGATAGCTTCCTGTGTAAAGATGTTTTCCAAACATACTTTAATCTTAAATCCAGCATAATATCTATTTTGCATCGCAAGGCATGAAGTGTTTTTGAAGAATTTGGCTCCTGATTTGATAGCACCTCAAACGCCTGTCAGAAGTTGTTTCCACTGTACAAAATGTCACTAGGGTACATAAAACTGTCTTCTTAGCACAAAAAACAAACTTAAAAAACCAGGAAATTATGTTGAAATTCACAACGAAGTATTGCTGCATTGCTGGAGAATAATTAGTCTAGTCAAGCAAAAGTTTACTGGTGTTGCAAACAAGTAATATGGATGTAAATGAGTCTTTTTACTCCTTGGCAGAGATCTTGATTGTCACGAATGCATTTCTGTCATTGTAACAGAGATGCACGGATTAAATTGTCTAAGATGAACAATAAGGCTACAAAAGGACCCACAGCCTGTGCTGTAGTTTATTTTGTGGTGGCTGACAAATATCCCGCTCTGTTGAAGCTTTTTTTCCCACTCAGTGCAATTATCCAACCTTCCTGGGAAAAGAGTACTTACAGTACACATGCAGAAAAAATCAAACGGATCATTAAAAGAAACTGGTCCATTATTGAGAGTGACACACTTCTCAGTAGAGTTTTTCCTGAACCTCCTGTTATGTCCTTTAGACGCGCCCCCATTCTTAGGGGTAAACTTATGCACTCCTATCTTCCACCAGACAAAAAAGGCACTTGGCTGACTAAACCAGCTGGTACTTTTAAATGTATGCATTGCCCCCATTGTGATAATGTGTTGCAGACCAAAAGTTTTGTTGATCGTCATACCAACAAAGTATAAAAACAGAGGGATTTTATTAATTGCAATACTACGTTTGTCATATATCGCCTATCTTGCCCGTGTGTGGAGAGTTACTTTTATATTGGCCGCACTGAAAGACGCCTGAGGGATTGCCTTGCTGATCATAAATACGCGATTCACATTAAGAACTGTGATTACCCTATGGCGAGGCATGTTAGCCAAGTTCATAATGCCAGTGACTCTCTATTGCGTATTGAGGGCATTGAACATATCAGATCTTTGGTCAGGGGTGGTGACAGAATCCAGAAACTTAATCAAAGGGAAGTTTTCTGGATTAATCGCTGCACTATCCTGGCCTAAATGAGGACATTGATTTTACTTGTTTTTTGTGATGCCCGTTATAATTACTTGTATACACAGACGGACTGTTCTCTCTGGAGTTTTTTCATCTCCTGTGGAAATGTATTGTTATTGTTATCATATGTATGAATTTGTCTGTATATTGTATGAAAACACGTTTGTGATTTTTATATATATGTATGTGCACATTGTGTATGCATGTCTATGTATGTGGATAGGCCTACGTGTATATATTTGTTGTTGTATGCATACATTTCTGCTTACCTACCTGTCAGGTGTCGGGTCAGATGACTTCTTCTCATTGGCTGCGTATGGTATAAAGGTGAGACCACACCCTTTGCCTCTGTTTGAAGCCCTGATGAAGACCCATTGTGGTCAAAACATGTTGACTTTTTTAATGTTCTAAGCCACTATAATAAAGGCTTTTTAATAATCTTTCCTTCCGTTTTTCACATGTGAGTGCCTGGATTGCCTTCACGTCTTTGAAAAATAAATGCAACTTGTGCTCTGTTTAAGGGACTGTTTCTTGTGGCCTTGTATAAACATTACTACACATGCAGTGCTTCAAGGGGGTGTTCTCCCCCTCTCTTGATCCCTCTCTCATCTCTTCTTTTGTTCTCTCTTCCTCGACATGTCTTTCTCCTATAGGTTAGGAACACCTGGCATTAACTGGCCAATCCAGGAGATGATATAGGACCTGATGAGCAGACCCTCGCTCTCTCAGACCAGCAGACAGCCTCCTGACTGCAGTTTTTGGGGATGAGCTGAGCTCGACAACCTATTGTGTGGCTGGATTAGTGACTCCCCAAAATAAAGTTTGATTCTTTTTCTTGACGATTGAGAGGTTCTGGGGTCTTTTCATATGTTTTGGTCTCCAGTTGAGCCTTTGTTTGTTTGAGGAGGCCATAACAGGGTCACCCTCTCTCTGTTCTTCAGTGGACACAGACCTTTCTCCCACACCTTGCTGGTACCTCAGTGGATGCGCAGTCCTGCAGGTCCTGCAAGTCAGATTGCCCACCCGGCTTCTGACCCTTGACTGTTACTGACCGTGGCAAGGAACTGCCCCTCTTTTTACTTAGTTTGCAAATCCCCTGACCCAGACTTTCTGACCACTGTTCCTGACTGAGCCCTTATACAAGTTGAAATTCATGTTTTTCTGGCCTTTTGGTTCATAAAAGTACCCAAGTAGCATCTTCTGTTGATTTGCATCAGGTTGCTTTTGTGAGATTCATAACGAAATTTCCAAATGTGGCATGCTAATGAGTTTTACTTTTTTTGTTGTTCCGAATTGCCAAATACTTTTTGTGTTTAACCCGAAACTAATCTTATTATGTATGATCTTCTTTTTGGTTTTACTATGTGTCATATAGACAGCCTTTGCACAAATGCACAATGAAGTCCTCATCCAAGTGTTTGATCAGTGACCCATTCGTAATCCTTGGGTAATTATAACATTTTGAATACTCCCCTTGTCCTATGGAACAAAAATTACTCGTCCCCTCGAAACCCCTAAAATCAATAAGCTTAATTGTATTTTAAACCCCAGATCTATTTTGCATGAAGAAATAACCTGCCACACATCACATACTTTGTGAATATGTGGGTTGTCCCTTGTCGCAGTGCAGACTGAGTGATCATCCCTCTTTTTTATTTCAACACTCTAAAACAGGGCTATTCAACCTTATCCAGAAAGGGCCAGTGTGCAGGCTTTCATCCCAACCAAGCACTTACACACCTGACACCACTAATCAACCCCAAGAGTCTTTGCTAAAGAGCTTGATTAGTAGTATCAGGTGTGTAAGTGCTTGGTTGGGATGAAAGCCTGCACTCACACCGGCCCTTGCAGGATAATGTTGAATAGCCCTGCTCTAAAATATGCAGGGTTCCTATGCAAGTATGGAAAGTATGGAAATAAATTTGATTAATTTCCAGGTATTAAAAAGTATGGAAAATGAAAAATAAAGTATGGAAAAATATTTATGTTTCCAGAATATTATGATTGTTGTAAAATACTGTTTTCTAAATTAGAAAATTAGGTATTTCCAAAAATTTAATTAATCCGGATCGTGTTTTATGCCGGGCCGCAATTTTTTTTTTTTTTTTTTTTTTAACTGGTCGGTTGATACCATTACGTACATCGGCCAATCACAGCTCGGCTGTAGCTACTCATGCGTCGATGAGAATGGCATAGCATTCGACCAAGTCACTGTCAGCTGAGTTGTGCGCGCGGCAAATTTGTAAATGCTCGTCTGACAATAACGATGTAAGTGCTCCACAGTACGTGAAATTACAAGTACACTAGCTGGTCTGCTGCAGAAGTCCAATGTCTATTTAATAGGCCTTGGCTTCGGTGACTAATACTGAAAATCGAGTGCCAATTTCGTGATATCAGACAGTGTTTTCATTACCGGTTTTTTATTTTGCTATTTAGATTTTGCGCATTTCTAAGGGTAATGGAAACGCACCTACAGAGTGAGGACGATGTCCGACGTTATTAGCCCAAAAAACAGAGTCTGCTTCATGACCGTAGACTTTTCATGACACAGACTCCTGTTTTGAGTCTTGTTGATACCAGCTATGGATGCATGCGTCCAGTGGCAAATGGTTTTATTTAGCGTTTCAACATCAATCGCTGACCTATCCTGATGGATTAGGTTGGATGCGCTCTTCCACTCTGATCTGAAGTGTACATGATTATTCACGCAATATGTATGAAATCGGTGACTGCTTGGCCCGAGTGCAAGATTATTTATTTTCATTGGAGTACGATAAAGATAGGAAAAGCTGCGGTTCTTAGAGTTATAGTCCGTTTTCTTTGGGGTTCCGATAATTGGCCAGCTGTCAGTAGAATGATATTTTGTCGATTACAGCAAATGTTCAAAACTGATTCAAAAACTAACTGGTGACGCCTGTCCAATCTACTCCTGCGACCAGAAGGCTTATCAGCCCAATGCCTCAAATAGGAGTCTGTATCACGAACAGTCTACGGTCACGAAGCAGACTGTGATTCTTGGGGCTAATAACGTCGGATATCGTCCTCACTCTCTGTGTGCGTTTCCATTACCCTTAGAAATGCGCAAAATCTAAATAGCGAAATAAAAAAAACTAGTAAATTATAATAATAATAAGTGGTAAATAAAAAAAAAAAAAGGCTAGTCTGACATCAAGAAATTTGCACTCCGATTTTCAGTATTAGTCACCGAAGCCAAGGCCTATTAAATAGACTATTGGACTTCTGCAGCAGACCAGCTAGTGTACTTGTAATTTCGCGTATTGTGGAGCATTTCCAAATTTGCGGTGCGCACAACTCAGCTGACAGTGACAAGGTCATGATTGACTTTTATGGTACAACTTTAAGTGGAACAACCAGAATTGCCTGCATGTAACCTAGGTATAGGTATGTATGTATGTAGTTTTTTTTTTTTTTTTTTTTTTTACCAATTAATTGCACATTATTCAGTGTGTGTGGGTGTGTGTGTGGTTAGTTACAGTTTTACGTTCAGACACTTGAGGGACACAAAAAAATTGTAAGTATTGAACTGTTAAAATGTGTTAAAATAAAGATATTAATAATAATTAAATTAAAGTAGATGTTTTATTTTTGATACACTGATATATTTACTCAGATGTAGCATATTTCTCTAAAAAGAAAATGCCGAGAAGTCTGAAAATTAGGGTATGGAAAAGTATGGAATTTTGAAATTCCAAATGTGTAGGAACCCTGAATATGGATTTATTATTATTATTGTTATTGTTGTTGTTGTCACTACTACTTGTTCTTATAACAGTGGTTCATCAGGTTATCGATGTCCCACTGCTATTTTTTAGCACAACTTACTCCAGTAAGAAGAACCCCGTTGTGTCACACATCTCTGGTCTTAGCTTTTTTTTCAGCAGTGTGACCCAATCTGCCGCGGCGCTAGAACTGGGAATTGGATGTGCACAGACACGTCCCCTTTTGACAAGAATTAGTCCTGGCGAGTTCTCAATCATTTTCCTTTATTGACGTGTTTTCCAATTATCGTAATTGGCATCTGAAGACACGGTTTCTCTCAATATGCGATCTAACAGCGATGAAATCATGGGCTAAATTCAGTACAGTGGCGGCACCAGAACTGAGAATTGGGGTGCACAAAACATCCGTTTAAAACAATTATCAGTCCTGATCTGTTCTCATTCATTTTCATGATTAACAAAAGGTTCACTCCGAGAGCAGTCCACACTTAACAGGTGCTGCTTGTTCTCCCCCATTAGGTAAGACGACCTAATCATTCATCTGGATGCGTATTTGCTGTATTTAAATCAACGTTATTCAAAATTGCATACCTGCACAAATAGCTTGAGCCGCATGCTTTTCATAGCCTATTAAACTGCCGAGTGCCACTTTTTTTTATCAACCCACGCAATACCGAGAGTGAAAGGCAATATTTCATTGGAATGCGGACCAGTTCAACCAACGCAAAGCATTGGCCTATTAATACGTAAATTATTTTTCTGTACTGAATTTATCCCATGATTTCATCGCTGTTTGATCGCACATGGAGAGAAACCGTGTCTTCAGTTGCCAATTATGATCATTGAGAAACGTGTCAATAAAGGAAAATTATTGAGAACTCGCCCAGACTAATTCTTGTCATGAAGGGACGTGTCTGTGCCCACCCAATTCCTAGTTCTAGCGCAGCGGCGGAACCCAATAAATTAAGACTGCTCTTAATCAAAATGTTTTCAGTTTTTAAAAGGAAAAGGGTATATTTTCGGAAGCGCAGTCACACACTCTTTCCTGCAATGCGATAATAAAGAATTGAATAAATTACCAATAATTTTCACATTGAAGCATTGATTATTGAATAATTTCGTAAACTGGTTATTATTGCATTAGGGCTATGAGTGTACTCAAGGGATTTTATATGTCCAATGTAAGTCATTGAAGGTCCCAATATAAGAGGTTAAAAAACCAGTCAGTTTCCTTCCTCATAGTCCAGGAGTTTCTGAAATGATCGTAACCAGTACTCATCTTATTCTTATTAATAGGAACAAGCTTCCAAGCCTTTTTCCAGGTCTCCCAGGACTGGGATCACGTTCCTGTTAACCTGCCTCTCCAGTTTGTTCCTCTGCCCAGCTCATTAGGAACACCTTCCAAGCCTACAGCGATCTACAGGATTTGGATTCTGTTCCTGCTGAACACTTTGGACCTGCCATCGAACAGTTCTGCTCTGCTGAGGGTGATCGGGTGCAGACACACCCCTTACCCAAGCCCATCTACCATCTGAACTGTTCTCATTCTACTCAGGGCCACATCCCACTCTGTCATTATCATATTCCTGTCAAAAAATCCCTTAATTGAATTGTACTATGACTTTGCATCTGGTTCCTTGTCAGGATCATAACAGGAACCAATAAAATCTTTTTTTGGCCACATCGTAATATTTATCTTATAAACAACTAGAAATTCAACCAAAAGTACTAGTCCTCTCCCATTTTTTAACCACTGCCCCGACCCACAAGGTCACAACAATAGCAAAAAATAATAATGGCTTTGAGTTTGGGGACGCTTTCAAAATAATAACACTGCAATTTTTTTTTTTTTTTTTTTTTGCATCTTATAATCAAAGGCATATTTCCAAACAATAAAGACATAATGCGTTCCTGGATGTATTAGGAAAGATGGAAAGAGAGGCCTTGGAGCACAGCATAGGTGCTCCAAGGCCTTTTCCTGTTGCAGAGTGCAAACTCCTGGAGGAACAGACAGAAAAAAGACTTTCCTGAGGCAAGTGGGGATGTCAGAGGGATTAAGTCACATGCAAGAGTGCAGAGTTGAGTTGCAATTTGCAAAAACTGGGAGTGGGGGAGCAACCCATTCTGAGGTCAACCCTGGGGGATACGGTGTTCTGAGACCAGTTTGAGCCAAGTAAAAAAAAAAAAGACAAAAAAATAACTTTTTTTAAAAGTGCAAATATCAAATATACACTTTTATAGTCTTAAAGTATTCTGGAAGGAAAATATGTTTTGTTTTTTACTCTTACACAGTGTGAGGTTCGTCTAGCCATTTAAAGCTTAATCAGTGAAATTTAGCAGAGGTTTTGACGCTTCCTTCAAGGCTATTGACAAAAACCCAAAGCATCAATCAAGCATCAATCAAGCATCAATCAAGCCGGGCCTTTTTTTTTTTTTTGGCACCAGAAACATGGTCATTGGTGGAAGGAATGCGTCTATGAAAAACAGAATACAATGATAAAATAAGATAAAAAATTTCACAGGAGCACCGCATCAATATAAATGCATTTACACAGTAATTACCGCATCCTGAATCTTGCTTAATTTGAATATTTCATGAAATTACTCCGCAGCTCAAGAAAGATGTTTCACAAATTGAAGGACAAAACAGAGCTGCCCTGTTTCCTCTCTCCAGAAGTATCAGGGTCAATTTATTTTCAATAAAGACACTGAATGAGCATTAACCTTCTTCAAATGAATTGATTTAATTCCTGAATTTACTGAATATAAATGCATTTCACCCTTACTCTGCTTAAGCAAATAAAGGCCCCTGGCCTTGTTACAATATAGGAGGATATTTTAAGAGCAGATTCACACTGCAGTGGGGATGTCCTTGGCAGTGCTGAACTGCAGCAGTCATCAGTTATTTCAAACTATATCAGCAACTAGTGTTATGTATGAGTATTTTGTGTACAGCACTGTATATCATTTGTAAATGGAGATTTGTTAGGCACTATTTAAATGCCCATTATGACTGGTCAGCGATTTGTTTATTTTGGTTATCATTTAGCACCGTTTGGTGGTATGTCTGTGTAACAGTCTATTTTGCATGGTCTGATGCAATACCACTTGTTTGTGATGAAATAGACTAGTGCTTTCTAGAAGCTTCTGGCATCTTCTTGCCTGGAGGGTGCCGGATCACCCAGGAATCCTGTAGATCTTTCCAGAATGTTGCTAGTCTATATAAATGCTGTAATTTGGTCAGTGAGGCAGAGTTTTTGTTTTGCATCAGAGTTACATAGTGGAATTAGAGTGTTATTATAAGATTACAGTGGATTATTTGTAGAAGTTTTTTTTCCCTAATCAGTGAAGAATAAATTTGTTTAAGTTGTCATTGCTGGTTTTCTTAGTTGTGATTTTCAAGTCATAACATAAGTGACTTTGCAAATTTGTGGCTATACTGTATATGCATTTTATATGTAAACTTGGTGAATATAATGATCAATTTCTTAAAAAAAGTTACAAGCTCTTTGATTCTGAACACTTGAACATTATTGCATGTTCATACTGGGATCCTCAGAATTAAAGTTGCATGAGCTCAGCTGTCAGTCATATGCTTTTTGCAGACTTTTATCTTTTTACCATTCATTTAACCAGTCTTTGACCCTATATGTAACCGGGGGGTCCGTAGATAACATACTTCTCCATATCAAAGGTGTGCAGTTGAAGCAATACCAGAGAAAACCATTTCAAAAAGGAGAGCATTAGTGACAGACCAGATTATGCTCATGGAACAGCTGTAATGGCATTGCTGAAGGGTCTAACAATGGAGTCCTTTCCTGCTTTATCTCTTCAGATGCAAGTCATGATCCCAGGCAAGGTGGGAAGTAACGTTGGATGGCTGATAATTGTGGCTTTCCTTTGGAAAGGGCCAGGAAGTTGGCTTTGGCCCAATTTCAGTTCCCTTTCATTGGCCCTACCCCTAGTTCTGGAGTACGCTTGACAAGGTAGAGGTCCTTCAGAACTTTTCAAATACAGTCCATGTTCCAGATTATGAATAGTTTCAACTTATGATCATCCTCAGTAATTCTGCTTCATGGTGCAGATCTAAGCTCTGCGCGGTTTACATACGTTGAGTTCTGCTACCACAACGTGATTTAATCAAAAGTCACTTATTAGAATAATCACCTTCTCTTCAGAGGGGAAGAAGGATTGGTTCATTATCCTCACCACCAGAGCCTCGCTGGACAGAACAGGCTGCACTGCAACCAATCAGTGAGAGCTTTAACATCCCACAGGGCTGCAGTTTTCACGGATCAAATCACTTGAGTCTAAATTAAGATTAAGAAACTCTGTGCTCTCAACCTGTCCCACCTGTAAATGTTCCCAGAATGAAGCATCACAAAGTTAACTCAGAAAAGCCTGACCTTTTGCAAAGCCAAAAGATCTCAACCGCTTTTTATGCATCACCCTGAAACGTTGCATACAACATTGAAATCCTTGGATGCAATCTATCATGGCGCATTGCGCTTCATCACAGGTGATGGTTTCCGAACCCATCACTGTGCTTTATATAATTCTGTGGGGTGGTTTTCCCTTCATTTTAGAAGGAAGCTACATTGTATTTTATTTATTTATAAAGCCTTGCTAGGCAAACTTCCCTTACATCTTACTAAGCTCTTATCCATCAAAATCAGAAGTCAGCATACCAGATCACAAGAATGGTTTTTGTTAGAGGCTCCCAGGTCTAGAACAAATTTGGGAGGCACCTCTTTTAGTGCATTCGCTCCTTGCATGTGGAATAATTTCCAGGATACCTTGAAGCTAGACTGCCTTATCCCCTTCGTGTCTTTCAAGAAATTAGTGTTGGATATATTGCTTCTGGAGGCCAGATGTATTTGCTTTTAGTTTATGGTAGGATTTGCTCATTTATTTTTCTCTGTCCTATGTTCTTATACGTTTATTTATATGTATATATGTGTGTATATGTATATATATATATATATATATATATATATATATATATATGTGTGTGTGTGTGTGTGTGTGTATATATAAATATATATTTTTAATTAATTTTTATTTTGTTTTATTCCAGTTTAAAACTTGTTATTCCTTTAATCTGAAATTGTTGTTTGTGACTTTTGTGTATTTTATGTGTGCTGTTTGTCTTTAACCTTCCATTGTAATTGTTTTATTGTAATCAGGGCTCCCCTGCGAAAGAGACCTCTGTCTCAGTGGGACTTCCTTGCAATAAAGGTTATTGATTGATTGATTGAGTGAAATAGTTTTTAACCTCTGGAGCATCATATTGACTACCTAATCAATGCGCAAAGAGGGTCATAACAAATAAATTTTCAATGGATTTTCTGCTTTGATCATGATGTAGTCAGAACATTTTGAATGAGTTCATTTAATCCTTTAAGAGTCCACATATTCATCTTTTGTAATAAGGATACATCATATTTTCTCTCTCTTTTGCAACTAATCATTTTTGTCTCACTACCCCCAATATGACAACACACAAGTGCAGCACACCACTGCAATGTTCTCAGAGAGGGACACCCAGTTTTCCATATACAGTGCCTGTCAATAGTTTGGAAACACCGACATTTTGATGAGATCAGAGACTGTAAAAACAAATAATTGAAAAAAAAAACTTCATTTAATTACATCAAAATAAACAGAGCAATTGTAACTGCTGAGCACACTCATTAAATTTTTTTTTTTTTTTTTTATGGTGGTCATATGGCACTGAACACAAAAATGCTTCTTAAAATATCAAAGCAAATGTACTGAATAAATGCTCAAGGTACCACATCGCCCCATGGCATAGGACCATCCTGAATTTTTGAATAATGACTAATCCCTCCAATGAAAGATCTGTTTTTTTTTCTCTTTGGTTACTTTGATCCTGCCATTTGCACGGGAAGTTCTGTCAAACCAAACCGGAAAAAGAAAACCAATTCTTATTGTGAAACCATATTTACATATTGTAAAAGGTCTGTCAGCATTGTGTGTTCCCTGGCCTTTCCCTGGCAGCCTCTGTTTGCCAAGATAATCAGAGTCTTTGTTCAACACCGCTAGCATGCAAGCATGTTTATTAGTCATTAATATTTTCTCTTTTTCATTTCCAAACTGGTAGTCAGGAGTCATGCATATCAACAAAAACCAGCTGAATGTTTACTAGTTCAAATTCATGTCTTGGGAGGAGAACTGACTCGCTGGGACTAATCTGGAGACCAAATGCAGCCCAGTGACAACAGGAAAAATTGCAATTCTGCCAAGATTAGAAAAACATCAATAAAACCAAAAGCAAAAATACCGTCAGCAAATGAAAATAGTCGAGGAAAGTTACAGGGCTTGAAATGAACTTTTTTGCTTGGTAGCGCTGCGCTCCCAAGTTCAAAAAGTTAGGAGCGTGAGCCAAAATTTAGGAGCGCACACACCAAAATCTAAGAAGCACCAATATGTTTAAAAAACTACAATATAACACTCCACATTAACAATAGAACTGTCTCCAACAAATGACAATTATTAAACAATGACAGTCTTGAGTTCATTGATAAACAAAAGTTTCCACTACATTGGCTTTATGCCATATCTGGAGGCCAGGATTTAAAATTCTCCTAGCACTTTGCCCTTCCATCCATCTCTTCACTGCCTGTGAGGCATCAAATATGTCCAGAGGAGGACCCTCCACACTGATCCGAATCAAATCTTCAACTGTTAGGGTTAAATGCAGATCTGATGTAAGGTTGTAAAGTCCTTGTTTTCGCCTTAATATTGCAATATGAATCAGTCCACAGAGGTAGCTTTGCTATTTTTTAGCTTATTATAACATAAGCAGATGTTATAATGAGTTGGATATGTTTGTTTTAAGATAAAGTATGCCACACACCATTGTCATCTAATTTCTGCTTTTTTCGGAAAACATTGCGTGTACATGCAAATACATAAATGTTTACTGGTCAAAAGATGTGCTGAAAAAAATGTGTGTTTATGATTTTTCCAGATATGGCGGGGTAAATTAGATAATGGTGAGCTGCCATAATGTTGTCAATGTATGGGAAACACTGCACACGCCATTGTCATCTAATTTCTGCTTTTTCAGGAAAACGTTGTGTGTACATGCAAATACATAAATGTTTACTGGTCTATAGACGCGCTGAAAAAAATATGTTTATGATTTTTCCAGACAGGCTACTGAAGATATGAGCATAGAAACCGAAATGAAGATTTTAGGTCTGCGCAAGCGCAGAGCCGCGAGGCAGCATATTTTGATGGGTTGCAAATGTTAACAGAACACCGCACCTACTAGTGGACGCTGATTTGTCACAGTATTTTCTGTGTTTCATGCTTTCTCCCTGTTTGGAAGGACTTTCACGTTTAAAGTGTTTGGACTCAGTAGATAACGCGCTGTTACCTGCGAGATCCGGGCCATTATCTTTACAATGAACACGGTGCACTTCACCTTCTTATAACCTCAGCCATTAAAAATTTTGAAGCAACTCTTTGCGAAAATAATAAACTGATTTCGCCGCCGGTTCATCCGAATCGCCGTCATGATTCTCAGTTTCAGTAACTTTTGTTACTGACTCAACTTTTTTTAACGTTAACGGTACCAAAAAAAAAAAGTCTTCCAATGCTCTTCGTTTCATTTTCCGTCTAAATCTTGTGTATAGTTACAATAGTACCTTTCAGTACCGCGAAATGGAGTGATTGACGGCTACTATTAACCCTTCTAGAATCAGTACTGAGGTTTAGGACGTCAAGCCCCCCTTTGATTGGTTAGAATGGTCACTGTCAAGGGAACACACTGGGAGCGCTCCATTCTTATACCGGTGCGCCCGGCTGCGGTATGTCCAGTAGATTCATGCACTGCTCTGGCACATACGCCCATCTCTATTTAAGCTGCAGCAGCGGTTGGCATGCCTACTGACTACCAAATGTACCCGAAAAGAGGCGTTTAATTGGGGGAAAAAGCGGTTGCACAGGTGCAACTATTTTAATTCAAAAGTCGCACAGTGTTAATTTTGGTCGCATATGCGACCAAAACGGTTGCAATTTGGAGCCCTGAGTTAGAGTGAATGTTCTCATCATTGCTGCTGTTCCAGGCTGGGTCATGTGGATGTGAGTGTCTGATGTTGGAAAACATAGAGCACCCAGTGTTCCGAGAGCAGGGGCGTAGCTTAAAATTCAGGACAATGTACATACGTCCTTTGACATAAAAAATAGTAATTGCCCAAGCCCAAAATTGCACAAACGTATGCTTTAAATGGTCTTGACAAATAATTGGTCAGGAAATTAGCAAAGATAAAACAAATAGATGATTTTTTTTTGCCACCATTTGCATGTTAACTTCTTTTGCTGTGGTGAACCAGACGCTGCTTCACTGGGAATAGTCAATGCTTTGGAATACCAGAGAATATTGCAGACAGGCTTACTTCCTCCAATTGAGAAGTAATTTCCTTAAAGGGGCAATAAGCAAAATCGTTTCACCGCTAGGTTTGCTGTTGTGCACTGCCTGTAGACCAAAACAAAGTGTCATGAGCCACACCTCTCTCTACCTATGCTATTCTGCAGAATGACAGGCCAGTTTAAGTTTCCGTGGCGTAATTACTCAACACATCGAACCTGAAATGCTCACAAAACTGCAGATTTGCGCTAACTGCAAATGTTAGCTGGCTGCCGGGCTACTCACAACCGTAACGCCTGGCCCATAGCTGGGACCGAGCCGCTAACAACTCAAGCTCCGGACATGAGCCCATGCTATGATTGTAACATTAAATTTAATTCAATCGACATAGCGACATGCGCCTAACGTTACTGTAACACTAATTAAAGCAGACATTTGACTTTATGTTGTTACTTACTTGTCCAGGAGAAGAAGAGCTAGCTCTGAGTCAAATTGTAGCCCCTTTAGCTCTCACAGTGCTCTCCACCTTGGAAATGCAAGGCCAATATTAATACGGGTTCGGTCCCTTTCTTTACCCTGACAACTTCTTCGCCAACGACCGTTGTTTCTTTAGAAGTAATTTCGGATCCTGCTCATCTTCAGGTGAACGTTTCGTTCCGCTCTCCGCCATTTCGCTTTATAAAAAATACGCGCTGCCACTGCTCACTGGTTGTATGAATGCATTCTCAGGAAGGAGGAGGCGGCTATTCACATGAACGTACATAAACGCGCGGCTGGACCGGCCTTGTAAAGAATGGGCTGGAGATCAACACAGAGAGCGGGTGTGTGACGTCTTGCTATACTCCAGATGAAATTACACCTCTCATTCTTCACATAGCGATTTTTAATTCCTTCAATCTAGAAATGATGCATTTTCGCTTATTGCCCCTTTAAGAAGAAAGATCAAATGTTATTTTTATCTCTTCTTTCTGGAAAAACAAGTTTTCTTCAAGTTTACCTTTGAGGATTATACATTATAATAAAAGAAATATATACATTATACATAGAAAACGAAAGGGAAAAGCTGTCCCATAATGAGTTACTTTATCCTTTTATTTAATTCATGGTAATTCCTTGACCAATGATCTGTAGTCAAGAACATTAAGGGCCTGATTTAATAAGACCTTTAGCACATGCAAAATCTTTTTGCCCGTGGAAAACCAGAAACCTTGCCACTGATTGGTGCAAGGCAAGTACCCTGGCCAATCATAGGCAATGTTATTGGTTTTGCACAGGCAAAAAGATTTTGCATGTGCTAAAGGTCTTAGTAAATCAGGCCCCAAGAGTTTTGCCTCTTTAGTCAGGGTGAACTCCAACACTCAGTTGTAGACAGCAGGTCAAAAACCAAAGTTTATTTCATAAATTAGGGTCATACAGGCTGGGTTGAAAATGAGACAGCAGGGATTCAGTACCAAATCACAAGGCAGATTACGCAGTGATGTCACAGGCAAATAGACAGAGAAAGGCTCATATAAAACTGAAATCAACTGACACAAACTCGGGAAGATAGAGTGTGAAAGAGAAGTATAATGCACAAGGCTAAATGAACTAAAAGGAATCAGATAAGGGAAAGTGCATGGGGAATATATAGAGGGAAGGGCGAGGTAATGAGACAATTATTCAATTAATCAATATGCATGACAGGGACCATGGGAGGGAGAGAACAATGAAGGCCATCTTTATATTAGTATATGTTGGAAGATCATGCATTTCTCAGAAGCATTTTTAATTTCCTTTGCTTACATGTTCACGTGCATGCCATAAAAAACTTTTGCAAACAAAACTTTTAATTCTCGGATTTTCAAGGGCGGCTAGAGACCATCAGACACTATGTAGTCAGTACCTCTTATCCATGAAGCTGTGCCCATGACCCCATGTTATATCACAGATGATGTGCCCAAATTAATCAGTAAATGTATACATCATCCATATTGCAATGTTCTGGAAAAAATATATAAATAAATATGCAGACTAAATTATGTTTAAAATAAATTTACTCCCTAATTAATAATTTATGCATCCATTACATACAAGTATAAACTTTGGTTGCTATTCCAGATAAGGAGGGCATGAAGGAGATCTTGGAGTGCTGCACTGTGGAGTTAAACCTCTGCACGTACTTGAAATATAACTGGCGGATTAAAGCACTGCCTTGTGGGCACATGTGGATATGGGATTACACATGTCATATCCATGCTCTCTGTTAAAGTTAAATCAAAATTTAGCCTGTCCAAGCTTTGGGGCCTCAGCTGTGTCTAAGTTCAAGGTGACCTGCTGAGATTTACAGAAGATCATTGCCTCAGCAAAAACCTTTTTCGTGTATGTTAGGCATCTACATTAAGCAGAGAGGTGTGTTATATAGGCTAAGAGCTATGTGTTCTTATACTGCCATGAATTTGTAATATTTTTCAACCCAGATATCCTTCTGTGGCTCAGTATCTCAGTATCTTGTGTTTAGCACATCTGATCACAGCCTCTTTGAAAACCACTCTAAATTCACTATCATTGAAAGCTTTGTATCTCCAAAGCAACAAACTATGAAATACACAATTTACAATGCCTTAAAGGGGAGAGGTCATTGAGCTTAAATGCAGAAATGTGATGATCAGTGTTTCCATTTATTTTCATTTAATAACCTTGCAAGAGGGAGGTGGGGGGTGGGATTGGGATAATTGCCAATTTCTTGAGATGGAGGAGATGAAAGCAAAATAAAACTTAACAGGCAACTTGCAAGTTAGAGTCTCCAGTGAATCTCTGTGTAGGCACATGATGTAGGAACTCGATTTTTATAAAAACATATGCTGACATATACACTACAGTGACTTTTTGAATTAATTTTGTGGAGGAATTTTACTTCTGGATCTACTAAAGCCAAATTGGAAGGGATGTAAAGGGAAGGAGAGTGGTCAAGTTTAACCACAGCCTAATAATTATGGGCCTGCTTGGTGTCCAAGAGACCAGGAACAGACCAGGGTTAGAAGAAATAATGGTCAGAGGAGAGAAATTGAGTTGCAGTGTGAGGAGGACCAGTGGAGAGCAGGGTGGGTGTCTGGGTGATTGACTGGCATTACCAAATGATAGTTAACGCTGTGGTCACAGCACAACATTGTGAGGTTTGCTGTCATGTATCAGGCTATAATAACAGTAATATTGGCCGTATATACCGTCAATAATATTCTTTCTTACTTAGAAACTAAAGTGCATTATATTGGCTTGAGCAAGTTGTATCTCGCACTACATATTATAATTTCACATTGTGTTTTACAGTGCTGTATCATGACCTAGTCCATCATATCTCCAGGAAGATAATCTGCGGGTCTAAAACCACGCTTTTCTTAACAACTTGCTATGCTGACAAATGGTGAACTGCTATTACAACTACCAAAAAAGACCAACTCACTGTATCACAACTGAACACACTGAAAACCAACTCACTCACAACACACTGTGCTTCGGCTCAGCCAAGGACAATGACTCCCTCTCATTACAGAATATGGCACAATGCTGGAAATAAATGGTGTTTTATGGCAGCTTAGCTCCATAATTTATAATTATTCATCTTAAACACAAGACACTGAGAGGAAAAAAATCCCTGGCTCATTTTAAAGTGAAATCTTCATCTCTGTCTTGGATTCATAATGTATCATTTATTAATATGCTTCCCATGAACCACTGAGCCTGACAAACTGGTGATTAATGGATGGATGCTGCTCAGGATGTCATGTGCAATGAAGCACCATATCCATATCTGTGGAATTTGGACAATACAGGGTCTAATCACTCATAGGCTTGTATAACAACAATAAAACAACATTATAAAATGTTCAAGTAAGCTGTTCAAGCACTGGACAAAAAAACTATCTCAAAATACTATTGGAAAACAATCAAAAATACAACTTATTGAGTCTTAATTTTTTTTTTCAATTCAATTCAACCAATTTTTTCAATTCAATTTTTTTGGACTTGAGAATACATTGAAATAGATACATAATTTGCAATATAGCTGAGTAAACAATAAATAAACAAGGTATTAGTCACCAGAGACATTATTGAAAACATTATAAGGTAAAGGCACAAAAAGTAAAAATAATATCAAGCCAAAATAATACTTAAAGGATCTCTAATGCGTGAGCGCGAGATATCAAATTTATGAAACAAGAGTAGTAATTTTCATTTATTCCGAGCTTTCGAGAAGGAATAAATGAAAATTACCGCTCGAGTTTCATAAATTTGATATCCCGGTCTCACAGATTTGAGATCCTATTTATCCCATAAATGTCAATGTCGTATTATTCAGAAAATTAAAAAAAAAAAGTTACCTTCTAGCTAATGGGAAAAATAATTAGCTAGCAAACATGCTAACACTTTTTGCCATTAAATTAATAAATTCAAGTTTCTACGATAACAGTAACTCATATAACTTTAGTGGCAAAAAGCACTAGCATGCCAGTTAGCGAATTTTTCATCCCATTGATTTGAAAAAACTGCAAACTGGAAACTAGTTCTTACGACTGTTACTCGTCACCAGCAGGAAGGATTGGTAACGTTACTGTGCGTGCCAATGAATGTAATCTGACCTATCGCAATGCAAGGAAGTTGAATTACGCATGTGTCATATCAAACCTGTATCTCATGGGTTGTATCACATTGATTTTTCATCATTTATGGGATAAAATAATAAATAATAATAAACCCAAAAGAGTAGATAAGGTAGTCAAAAAAAAAAAATCAACTAGAACAGCTGGAAGTGAAAAAAGATGAAATTTTAAACAGCAGTTTTAAATGTTTACCTTGGCCAAAAAGCTCTTCAATTTCTTCTTGAAAAATGCAAATGAAAATAGCATAAATAAGAAGGATAAAAAATATTAATGGCTGGAGTGCATAGAGTGAAGTATCAGATCTGATTCATCAGTTGCCAAAGTAATAACTGCAACACACAACTTGGTTGACTGCACCAAATATTGCGTGTGTTGGTGCAGCTGAGGTCAGCAGAAATTGTCCAGTGTGCACGCAGCATGCATGTGAAGGCAAGGCCACGTCTTCCTCTGCATTGGGGTATTATCATCATCTGATGTTGATAATATCAAGTCGCAATTCTCTGAGAAAGTTCATTTGAACAATAATATTTCTGTGCACTTGTGAACTACTGCCACATTTATTTTCACAAACAAGTAAACGCAACATTTAGGCTATAATCCAGTTAACTTTCTATGTAATTTCAAGCAAGGTATAATTTTCTCTTTTACAGTGCCAGGGACCCCTAAAATCACAGTTGAGACCCACTGCCTGAAAGGGTAAACCAACTGTTCTTCAAGCTATTAAACTGCTTCCATGTGTTCCAATAATAAAGGAACAAGAACAAGGTGAGATTGCAATCCCTCGCCAAAGCTGCAAAATCCCCCCTTTGTCAACACCCCTGCAAAATATTTGCTGCATTTTTATTCTTTTACAAAACCCAAAACCAGTGAAGTTGGCACGTTGTGTAAATCGTAAATAAAAACAGAATACAATGATTTGCAAATCCTTTTCAACCTATATTCAATTGAATACACTGCAAAGACAAGTTACTTAATGTTCGAACAGGTAAACTTTGTAATTTTTTGCAAATATTAGCTCATTTGGAATTTGATGCCTGCAACATGTTTCAAAAAAGCTGGCACAAGTGGCAAAAAAGACTGAGAGAGTTGAGGAATGCTCATCAAACACTTATTTGGAACATCCCACAGGTGAACGGGCTAATTGGGAACAGGTGGGTGCCATGATTGGGTATAAAAGCAGCTTCCCTGAAATGCTCAGTCATTCACAAACAAGGATGGGGCGAGGGTCACCACTTAGTGAACAAATGCGTGAGCTGATTGTCGAACAGTTTAAAAACAACATTCCTCAACGAGCTATTGCAAGAAATTTAGGGATTTCATCATCTACGGTCCGTAATATCGTCAAAAGGTTCAGAGAATCTGGAGAAATCACTGCACGTAGGCGACAAGGCGAAAACCAACATTGAATGCCCGTGACCTTCGATCCCTCAGGCGGTACTGCATCAAAACCGACATCAGTGTGTAAAGGACATCACCACATGGGCTCAGGAACACTTCAGAAAACCACTGTCAGTAACTACAGTTCGTCGCTACATCTGCAAGTGCAAGTTAAAACTCTACAATGCAAAAACGAAAGCCATTTATCGACAGCACCCAGAAGCGCCGCCCGGCCGCTGGGCCCAAGCTCATCTAAGATGGACTGATGCAAAGTGGAAAAGTGTTCTGTGGTCTGACGAGTCCACATTTCAAATTGTTTTTGGAAACTGTGGACGTCGTGTCCCTCGGACCAAAGAGGAAAAGAACCATCCGGACTGTTATAGGCGCAAAGTTCAAAAGCCAGCATCTGTGATGGTATGGGGGTGTATTAGTGCCCAAGGCATGGGCAACTTACACATATGTGAAGGCACCATTAATGCTGAAAGGTACATACAGGTTTTGGAGCAACATATGTTGCCATCCAAGCAACGTCTTTTTTTCATGGACGCCCCTGCTTATTTCAGCAAGACAATGCCAAGCCACATTCTGCACGTGTTACAACAGCATGGCTCCGTAGTAAAAGAGTGCGGGTACTAGACTGGCCTGCCTGTAGTCCAGACCTGTCTCCCATTGAAAATGTGTGGGCATTATGAAGCGTAAATACGACAATGGAGACCCCGGACTGTTGAACAACTTAAGCTGTACATCAAGCAAGAATGGGAAAGAGTTCCACCTGAAAAGCTTCAAAAATTGGTCTCCTCAGTTCCCAAACGTTTACTGAGTGTCGTTAAAAGGAAAGGTGATGTAACACAGTGGTAAAAAGGCCCCTGTGCCAACTTTTTTGCAATGTGTTGCTGCCTTTAAATTCTAAGTTAATGATTATTTGCAAAAAAAAATAAAGTTTCTCAGTTTGAACATTAAACATCTTGTCTTTGCAGTGTATTCAATTGAATATAAGTTGAAAAGGATTTGCAAATCATTGTATTCTGTTTTTATCTACGATTTACATAACGTGCCAACTTCACTGGTTTTGGGTTTTGTAATATCACAGCAATCTACATCATCTGAGCAATAATTTTATGGTGTTTGGAAGTCTCTACCTTTGTTAGTTATATTGCTCTGGTGACATATGTTTATGTGCCCCAACATTATGCAAGTCCTTGGATCCAGAGAGATACCTGGATCCAGATCAGTGAGAGACATTTTCATGACATCACTGAGACAGTGTCCCATTTTTGTCATTTCAAATTATTTAAAATTTTTGAAGATGTAATTCAAAATGTTGAGTGTAGCAATGGCAGAGAAACCCTTGAAAAAATCCTTGATCCAGAACCGGATCTGAATCACACACAAAATCTAATCACCACTAAGTCAGGCAAAGGCTATACTTTTCAAACAGTATCGCTAGTCCTGCATGTTTTAGACGTCCACCAGCTCTAGCACAGATGATTCAAATGATCAGCTCATTATCAATCAGCTTTTGGGGGTTGATGTTGACCTGATCATTTGAATCACCTGGGCAAGAGCAGGGAGAGGTCTATAACATGCAGGACAAGTGGTACACCAGGAAGAGGTTTCAGAAGCACTGATTTACGGTAAGATTTTCATGCAAATCCTTCCATTAGTTTCTGCATAATCCTGCTAATGGACAAATGAATGAAATTGTTCATAGTGCGACACTTGTGGAAACTTGAAAACACAAGACAAGACTAAGTATTTTGGCATTGGTCCCATGTGTCTATAATTTTTTTTGAAGCGCAATACTGGCCAGAATATGATTGTGGCTTTATCGAAGACCATGACCTTGACCTTCCAAAATTAAACCTCTTATTCCTTGGACATATTGCGTATTGTGGAATAAACTTCAGTTCGATACTGTTCAGTTCAGTTAGATGCCCGAATACACTTTCCAGTCACTGCCTGCGGGAAAGTCTGAAATTCATCACGTTTTTGGCTTATCTAGGAATTTGAAAATGAGAGCTGGCCTGCACGTGGGAAAGGGCGTATTTCACTTCAAATGAAATATTATGTGTGATGCAGCAATTCAGAGAGGAAAGACGCATTGTCCGTTATCGGTAGCCTAAGTACTGTTGCTTTTTTTTTACTTTTTTTTTTTTTTAATGTAAGTCCTTTCCTTGCTTCTAGCTCGAATCATTGAAGAAGGCCATAACAGGAAGTTGGGGGAAAAAAGTACATAAAGACTGGGAAATATACAAATGATCATTGAGGTAAACGGGAATGTTGACACTCATCAGTTTGAAACAATGCCATTTACCATCATGACATATGTATGGGGAGAAGAAGATTATTTACATGACATGCATTCTAAAATAAAATAAATAAATAAATAAAAACTCTGGAAAAGATATGCCTGCATGTTTCTAGGATTTTCCGGGAGCTTCCTAGCTCCTTTATGAATCATTTCACGAATTTGAACGTCCTTAAATATGACGGACCAAGATTGATTTCTGGGTGAATTGACGCATATGGAGAAAGGAAGGATGAAGCAAGCCTTTGAAATGAGCCTTTTTAGTCAAAAACTTAAAATGGTTTCTGCATCACTTTACTCAACAGGCAGATGCGGAAACCTCTCGCTTTGGGGCAAGAAAGCTAAGCACCTCAACTGAATAAGTCAAGTATTAAGCCTGATGTCCAGTTTAATCCCCCTTCAGCAGTTGAAGGAAGTAGTTAGTAATTAATTGCAGAGCTAGTTTAGGCAGAAAACTCAAGACATGACCTCATTCTCAGACACTCCATTGCATATATGCCACTGCCCCGACCCTCTGTTAGGCGATCTATTTAAGCTGCTCTCCTGCTCTGCCTGTAATGCAAAAAATGCTGGCTGCTTTACTCTTTGCTGCTGCTAGTAGCTGTGCCTGTGATGAAGGGCCGGAACTACAGGAGTTTTACGATCGCGGTACACATTTTGAATGGTTTTAGCCATTTTTCGAGGCAGTAGTGGTGGCCTGATCAGGTCACCGCAAATGCCTTGATAAATAAAACCACTGGCAACGTGTATCGCAATCATAAAACCCTAAGGGCAGCCATGCGTAAATGGACAAAAACTGGGTTTTCGGTAGGGCCCGTGTGCACGCAAGTGTTGCTCACATAGACGGCGTCAAATGGTACTTGCGCTCGCCTTCAATCGTCTCGGACCCCTCATCTCATGATCAGTTTGGGTTGCTGTCCGGAATCTGTCACGTACAGGCTGTAACCAGATGTGGCGCTTTTGAGCTGCCATCATCACTCGTGGCTGCCCTAAGCAGGGTCGGTCAGTGATAGTGCCTGTGAAAGACCAGCCGACTGATTGTTGAACGGTGACAGTGCAAATGACGCACCACCTCGGGGGCGGCTGAGATCTGCCCGTAACATGCCAAAGGCTCTTTTTCTCTCTCCTGTGTCACAAGCCGTTCCATTTTCTTGATGCAGTAGCATTTTTTTGTTTTTTTTTGTTAGCTTTATGTAGGCTACTGACCACACCAAAAAGAACAAGTCGAGTGTCACTGTACACATCACGAACAGCTCAATGTTTGTTATTACTGAAGTGCTTGGCGCGTGCACGTGGTGCGCGTCAGGATTACAATACCACGCGCTTTTCTTTATTTCCTCTCGTGCCTCACTGGTAAAGCAATAAAAATCAATCGATTCTTCAATATGCCGCAAAGACAGTACATACCTCACCTGTGGGTTTTTAATGGCGCTGAGTGTATATATATATTTTGCCTGTGTAGAAACGCACCCTCGTGCTATTGTCTTGTGATATGATATGTATTTTGGGCCGGAGGCCTCTATACTGTAAAAACTGTCTGTCTGTCATATTTAAAAAGACAGCAGCAAGATGATAGGCTAAAAACTGTGTGTCACATTGGTATTGGTTAGATGTGATCAGCTGATAGGACAGCAGATGTCTCAATTGGCAGCCCCACATGATCATAGCTTGAATTATGACAGCATGCGTAAGAGGAGTGAGAGCACATTGAATGAAAATAAACTCCTGGCTGAAGTATGTGAAAGGAGAGTCTTCCTGACTTAACTTTCACTGGCGCTTCATACGATCTGTGCATAAAGCACTGTCACATCCTGAGTGTTTCCTAAATTATTTTTCTCCAACAGTCCAGCCATCAATTTCAGTGCCATTCCATTGATTAATTATAGTCTTGTTCCACTCCCCTCGTTCCTTGTTCATCCTCATGCTTTCACTTTCCTCTCCCATCTGATGATTGGCCTCTTTGTATATATAACTTGCTACGTTTATTCTTCCTTTCGCTTGATTGTTTCCCTTTGTCGCCTTTCTTACCAAGCCAGTGTATTCTCCATATGTGTTCCATCCTCAGTATTTAAAGAAAACCAGAAGAAACTAAATAACCTTTTGATTGAGGATATATTTATTCTTAGCGTCAGCAGTCCTGGTGAGAGGCTTTGAGAGACTTTGTTGTATAGTAATTTATTTAAAATAAAAAATTCTTATAAAATGTTGTTTCTGCCACATAAGCAGTGAAAGAAAAGCTTTAATCTGACTTTTTTTGTAATTAAGTTGTTTCCAATGGATAATATCTCTCCCTGACATTTCCTAAAAAAAATGAAAATGAGGCCTGTGTTGTTGTTGTTGTTGTTGTTGTTGTTGTTGGGTACTATGACATAATAAAATGTGCCCATTACTGCCCAACCACCTACCCTTCACCCACCCCAACTTGCCACATATGAGCTCAAATGCATGTGTACACAGATAGCTGAAATTTTCCACCCACAGTTTTTCTATCTTTCTGCCTGAAGTGGTTGTAAACCCTTGAAAGATCACGCTGGTTTTATGCATTTTTATATGTGTCTGTGTGTGTGAGAGTGTGAGATACAGAAAGAGATAGAGATAGAAAGACATATACTATATATCTGCACAGTTTTAATCAAATTTGGGAGCTTGTGTTTTAATGTATGGGGTCTCACCTACTGCTCCAAAGTACCATTCGACTTCAGTGGCGATGTGTAGACTACACCCACCCACCATCTGCTTGGTTTTGCATAATCAGTTTGCTTTTGTACTTGGCTTTAAAGAGGGAGAAACTCTCCAGCCTATACTGATTATTTATTTATTTATTTATTTATTAATATACCACTATGACTTATACACATTAACAGGTAAACAGTGTTGAAGTGTTAAATTTAGAAGTGGGGGAGCAGAACACGCCCCAACCTCCGCCCTGAGAAGGCATCCAAAACTGTTCTATCTTGAATTGTAATTAAAACTAAAGGTTTGTATTTTAAATATTTTATAATTTAAAATAAATGAAAGGGGTGCAAGTATATTTCAAAAAATAAATATTATTTTATGGAACAACAATCCAATAGAGAAAACAGTAGAATAGAGCCTTTTCTGAGTATCTTTAAATTCCATGGCTTTTCACTCAACAAAGCTAAGATGAACATATTGTCATAAACATATCTATGACAGTGACCCGTCCGTAAATTGGTACCATACCATATGGCACAAAAATTAATTCCATAGATTAAAGAAGACTAAAAATAAAATTAAAAAACGCACAGTAATGAATCCCTGACATACAAAAAACTGCCTACCAAAACAAATATCCCAATGAAATATGCTTATCAAAAGCAGAAGTCAATGATTGACATTGACAGGTCTGTGAACTGGTACTTGGAAAGCGTACAATAGCGCAATAAAATGTGGCAGGATAATGCCACGCACCTGTGGTGGGTTTCCCGATAACACTGGATCTGAGGATTAACGCGTTATAAAGAGATTCTTAAGCAACGGAAGTTCTCTCGTTACTTGGGTTTCCCAAACACAATCGTTAGAAGAAGCCTTAAGAGGAACTTCGCAAAGAGCTTTTTTCGCCAAGCGCATCCTCGCTAAAAGTATTAGTCGTTGATAAATCATTGCTGTGAGGTATTCGTCGCTCGTTTAACCAATCAACACTGAAATACAATGTTTTAAAGACACGGTGTTATCATCATACAAAATTGTTTCAGAGTGTATATTTTTAATTAAATACGCCTACAGAAATATAGCAAAGAAATATTACAGGAACAAAAAATAATTAAGAAAAGGCTAAAATGAAGTAAAACTTCCTTCACCTTGTCTGCTCATTTCATTGTTATTCAATCAGAGCCTGACTGCTGAAATAAATTGGCTGGTGGCAATGAGATGTCTCACAATCGGTCAAGGAGGGGAAAATTTACCCATGTAATAAGCACTGTATTACAACCCCAATTCCGAAATAGTTGGGACCAAGTGTAAATTGTGAGTAAAATCAAAACGCAATGACTTTCAAATCACACCAGGCAATATTTTATTCACAATTGAACTGAGATAACATAGCAAATGTTGAAACTGAGAAATTTTACAATTTTATCCACAAAATGAGCTCATTTCAAATTTGATGGCTGCTACAGGTCTCAAAAAAGTTGGGACAGGGGCCTGTTTACCATGGTGTAGCATCCTCTCTTCTTTTTAACACAGAGTGGAGGCATCTGGGCATTGAGGAGACAAGTTTCTTGAGTTTAGCCATTGGAATTTGATCCCACTCTTGTTTAATACAGGCTGCCAGCTGCTGGACAATTTTGGGTCTCCTTTGACGAACTTTTTGTTTAATTATGCGCCAAATGTTCTCAATCGGTGAAAGATCAGGACTGCAGGCAGGCCGATTCAGCGCACGGACTCTTCTACTACGAAGCCATGCTGTTGTAATAGCTGCAGTATGTGGTTTTGCATTGTCCTGCTGAAATACACAAGGCCTTCTCTGGAATAGATGTCGCCTGGAGGGGAGCGTATGTTGCTCTAAAACCTTTATATGCCTTTAAGCATTCATGGTGCTTTTTAAAACATGCAAGTGTCCCACATCATATGCACTAATGCATCCCCATACCATCAGAGATGCTGGCTTTTGAACTGAACGCTGATAACAGGAGGGGTGGTCTTTCTCCTCTTTAGACTGGAGGACACGACGCCCATGATTTACAACAAGAATGTCAGATTTGGACTTGTCTGACCACAGGACCCTTTGCCACTTCGCTACAGTCCAATTTAAATGAGCCTTGGCCCACAGAACAAGGCGGCGCTTCTGGATCATGCTCAACAATGGCTTCCTTTTTGCATGATAGAGTTTCAGGTGGCATCTGTGGATGGCTTGGCAGACTGTGTTTACAGACAGTGGTTTCTTGAAGTATTCCTGGGCCCATTTAGTAATGTCAATGACAGAATCATGCCGGTGAGTGATGCAGTGGCGCCTGAGGGCCCGAAGATCACAGGCATCCAGTAAAGGTCATCGGCCTTGTCCCATACTCACAGAGATTTTTCCAGTTTCTCTGAATCTTTTTTTTTTTTTTTTTAAATTTGGCGTCTCCAATCCCACCCGAATCTGGGATGTCCAATTAGGGAACTATGTACAAGGCTTTTCGCATATGCGGCCCCCTATTGCCAACTCAGGAGAGTGAGACAGCTCGTGGCTCTCCTCCAAAGCACGCGCCCGTTGCCACCGCTTCTTATACACTCATTGGTCGTAACCCCGCAAGCTCAACGAGGGCGGAGGTTGCGCGCTACTCTGAAAAGAGCTGCCGACCACTGCCGGCTGGTACGAGGCGGGGATCGAACCTGCGCCGTGATAGTCTCTTCTGCTTCACAATGCGATGCTTTACCGAGTGAGCTATCCGGCAACTCAACTTCTCTGAATCTTTTGATGATGTTATGCACTGTCGATGATGAGACCTTCAAAGCCTTTGCAATTTGACGTTGAGGAACATTGTTTTTAAAGTATTCCACAATTTTTTTACACAAGCCCTCACAGGTTGGAGAGCCTCTGGCCATATTTACTTCTGAGAGACTCAGCCTCTCAGACATCCCTTTTATAGCCAATCATGTTACACACCTGATGCCAGTTAACATAATTACTTGCTAAATGTTCTTTCAGCTGCTTTTCTTATACATTAATTGCTTTTTCAGCCATTTTTTGCCTATGTCCCAACTTTTTTGAGACCTGTTGCTGCCAGAAAATTTGAAATGAGCTCATTTTGTGGATAAAAATGTAAAATGTCTCAGTTTCAACATTTGAAATGTTATTGATGTTCTATTATAAATAACATATTGGCTCATGTGATCTGAAAGTCATTACATTTTGATTTTATTCACAATTTACACGTCGTCCGAACTATTTCGGAATTGGGGTTGTAGAAAATGCATGCGTCTTGTGTGCTGTGCAAGAACGGACAGCTGCGAGAGGGATCTTAAAGCAGTTCTTTGCTGTGAACAAGTGGTCTGGATCGCTCGTTAGTTCAGAGCAAACTGAAGAAACGCATGTGTTCAGGAAACCTGTGCTAGTTTAAGAACAATCGTTAGAGTCATTTAAACAGGTTCTTAGCTTTAAGAGGTGGAAAACCCACTGCTGTTCCGTTACTTTGACATTTTGGGCTCTAATTTCATGGCGCAGCGCAGGGTGGCGCAGCATGGCGCAGCCCGCGCAGTGGTAATTTCGTCCCGTGTGCAGCCATTTTGGCAATTTAGTAGACCAACGTGCGCCGAGATGGGTGTGGCGGCGCAGTAGGGGGAGGTGTCACATATCCATCATAGTGACAATTTCGTGGCAAAAGGCTCCGCAGAAAGTGCGCCGAGCGCTCGCCAGCTCCAACCTGGTTTACTTTCTGTGCAATGGTAATTTGGATGACTGCCGCACAGTGCGCACACGTCACCGAAACCTCCCCGGCAGGTTTCCAGAATGTCAGGCACATTTCAATGCAATAAATAATTACAGCAACCACTATATAATGTAACTATTTGAATCAAGACATAAATTATGGTACTATATCAATTGTCCTGATGTCAGATCAAAGGCGGTTGGCATGCATTATGGAAACTCGACCTGGCTTAATCAACGCAGCTGAATCTGTGATGCAAACTAACAACTTCACATCTTTCTCAGCCAGCCACAAACTGCCTCTGCATCAGGTAGTGCGTATATATATTCGGCTTCTCTCATCTCAAGAAATGCAAAAGAAAAGAGAAAAAGAGAGACGCTTGGCAATGCGTCCTTTACGCACAGGTGCTTATGATTTCATCCGCGTCATGCATGATATTTGTTTATGTTGTGATCTGTGCACACCACTTATCTTTATTACACTGGGTTTAAATATAGGTTACTAAATATGAGTGTCTTTATTAGTGGGAAAATATGTTTGCCTTACCCGTAATGCCAACCTCAATCCCATCAAAGCCTTTGACACTGACGGCTGAGAGGGTGGAGGACGCAATGTCCTCCGCCGAGCTCATGGCCACGCTGGTGGAGGGGCTGCCTTCGGTGGCCATTTACCCCTTTTCCACCAAAAAGAACCTGGTGCTAGTGCCATCCTGGTGCTCGTGCCAGTGCTTAGTTGGTTCAACCCACGAACCTACTAAGAACCTGTTTGCTCTTCCATCGCTGAGGAGCCAAATCAGAGCCACGCGATCACATCACTGTAATTTAAGACCAAGAGATCAGGAGAAAATAAACTTCGTTCGAGACCTGCGTCTCTCTCAGCAGCGCTCACTCAACAGCTGGCAAAACAGAAATACAGTATGTACCGCAGGAAACCACGAATAAAAATTTATAACAAAAATAATGCTTGCGTTCTATGCTCAGTAAAGCCGCTTGCACACTGGACACGAAACGAATTTTTCGCACGACTGATTACATTCAAAGTCAATACAAAGATGCATGTATTTGCATGTGTATTCACGTCTGTGCATTGACTTTGAATGTAATCTGTCGTGCGAAAAATTTGTTTCTTGTCCAGTGTGCAAGCGGCTTAATACTATTGTCACTTAGGTTTTATCGTTTTTAGTGGGCGAAAGGAATACAGCCTGATTGCTACGATCTCGTACTGAGTTAAGATAACATTTTGAAAAAAAATGTGTAACGTATCTTGCATTGTTGACCATGCATGTTAATCCCAAAATTTTAAGCAGCAACAGGGTGTAATAATCGGAACATGCTATCCATCATTTCTCTTCCCAATGAGGCAGGCAGAAGAAATTAATGAGCAACCGTCGTATTTCATTCCTACTTCATAAGTTTGAATGATCTGACGTATTTTCGTTTTGAAATTCCATTCAAGTTCACTAGTGGTAATAATTTGCGAATGCCCTAGCTAGCCAGCTAACTCATATTCGTAATGCTTAATATAGACGTAAGCGGTGCAGAAAACATGCCTGAAGCAGCAAAGTAAAATGCAATATTAACGCATCATGCAGATATAGGACAGAGGCTTCTTTATTCCGACATTTTAAAGGTGAGGAGAGGAGCTCATTTGATTGGTGCAGATTTGACTCGGCTGTGTTTAACCCACTCACGCCTTCTCTCCTCCCTCTTTGCCACTTGCGCCGGCAGGAGGGACAGAGGCGGGACAGAGGAGTACTTGCACCGGCACCTAAATTGCAAAAATATGCCTGGATACACCCGTTGCTGACACTCCCCATTCGCCGCGCCTGGTCAACGAATTTAGAGCCCTTTATGTGCATTATCTACAGTCTAATAATAATAATAATTTTATTCGCGCAGAAGAAGTACAGCAAAGGGAGGGGAAGCATTAATCAAGTACAATAGTTGTAAGCTTTACATACATGCCAGTGAAGTGATCATACTTACAACATCGATCATTTCAAAGTCGCATACTCGCAGGCCATCCCTTACATCACAAAGTTCGGCAATACACACGGTAATTTCATCATTACAATCACCTTTTAAACTGCGTTTCAAAGCAGAACAATCACAGCACAGAGAACTGACATTTAATCTGAACAAAAGACGTCTCATGTTGACAGCTGCTGATGATTGACTATACATAAGCCCCTCGTAAAACAGACGGACTAAATTGTTAACACCATTACCAATATTGCACATAAACATGGCAAACTGACACAGTAACTGATTTTCAATGCTAGGAGGAGACATAAGAGAGGGAAGCAAACTGCAGTGTGTATTATAAGGGACACGCCAAATACGCCGCGACACCTTGCCATGAAACATAGAAACGCTGAATATGATTACTATTCAAATTCCACAGCACCGAGCCATAAAAAGAGGTACAATATGTTTGGAATAACCTGGCCTTTGTACTCGAGGCACACATACGAAATTTAGCCAACATAGTATTAGAGCTGGAGATGAGGTGATTGATCCCTTGATTAATGTTCCTAATGTTACAACCATAACCCATAATATGACCAAGATGTACAGCGGAGTCATCTTGCTTGATGGGAACATCACAAATTTTGAATGAAGAACCAGGATTGCAATTGAATGATATACTGGCACTCTTTGAGGGGTTAAAAATTACACAATATTCCTTAGCAAATTCATCACAAATATTTAACAATCCTTTCATACCACATCTAGATGGAGAAATCAAAGTCAAGTCATTAGCATAACACAAAGCACCACAAAAACGGCGTCTCGGCTTCACACCGCAGTCACTAATGTACTGCTGAATGTCCTGCTCCATCGTGCCCTTCTCAACGCGGTAGACAAAGAGGTCCCGACTGGGCTCAGGGGCACCTCTGACATTAGATTGAGCGGATCGTGTGCCAGTCATGGCCTTCTTCTTACGGCAGTTTCGACATCGCTGGTCGGGAGGGAACTCAAACCCACTGGTAAGGGAAGCATGAGACGTGAGTGACATCATGGATGAAGCAGGAGCGAGCGGGCGTGATGGATTCATTTTCTCAGCAGGTCTAGCATAGTTGGCTGTTGGCATGTCAACTTTGGGGCCGGATTTCTTGGAAATCAATGAGGGCGACTTCACTGTAGCTGGTTGGGGTAGCGGACGTTGTGGTTTACCAGTGGAAGGTGACTGACTGGCAACATCGGCCCAGGATTTCCTGTTGGAGATTTTATCCTCCAATGCAGTCACTCTAACACAATTCAGACTTAATGAGTCCTCTTGAGTCGCAATACGACGTTCAAGGTCTGCAAGTCTCTCACAAATACTGATAGTGCTGATCTCAGCTGGAGATATCTTAGGCAACCTCCGTAGCTGAGTTACCCCAACAGCGAAAAGAGGCATCTTATCCGCGGCATCAAGACATTGCGCACATTCAAAAATATCTGCAATGGTAGCATCAAAGGCTGACCGCTGAGGAGTATCCCGACGTTTGTGATATGTCGGCAGCAACGAGACATCCGTAACGGCATATATCAGCTCTTTCGCCTCAGATAACTCCTCAATTGTGTAGAAACCAGCCAAGCAGCGTTTGATACAATCCAATGGCGAATTATTGAGACTACTTGAGACATAAGTCAGAATGGCATTCAATACCACTTTCGAATAATACGTCTCCATCTTCGAGATAAGTGCACAAGGGAAAAATGCCATGTTAACTGGAGGAGAGAGCCTTGCTCGTGCAACTACTCAGTCCGCCATCTTGCTCACTAATGTTACTCATCCTACTCCTATCATCTGATTATAACTGACCAGTTTTGGATTAAGTTATCATTCTCAACCGACTGCGAGACCCATTCTGCACTTTAGCTGTTAAAAAGGTCTATATAATTAGATTGAAAAATACGTACTTGGATTCGGTGAATTGAGTGTTGTTTTTGAAACCATCGTGTCATTAATGACGTGTGGCAACATATTAATAATACTCCATCTAGTTCACTAACCATTAGGGTTATCATCCAGAAAATACAGCCATGCTGACATTGCAGAGCCTCTCGGTGAATGCTGACATTAAAGTTAGACAAACAATGAAACTGGCAAGCTAACTACCACAGATGCATCGTATAAATGCAGCCAATGTATCATCCTACATTAAAAACTCAGCATCGTATCAGCATCACTTGCCTACATTTTGGTAGCTAACGATATTATGCTTAACAAATCTACAGTGTTAGTCAAGGTATGATAAAACTGTAACTTCACCAGCTAGCTAACTACCTCATGCATCATGTAATTCTGTCTTGCATGCCAGCAATTAAATACTGACCTCAGTTCACTTAACGACCTCCGCCAGTGTCAGAAATGAGAAGGAATTTTCTTAAAGTTGCACATACCAAGCACGTTAAAATAAAGAATAAAAATAATATAAAAATTTGCAGTGGGCTGATGAATCCTGCCCTTAATAAAACTGCCAAAGTGGGTCTGGTTTGTCTGACATTGCAACCTTGGCTACTTTGTGTAACCTTGACTACTTAGGTTGTGTGCTCCCTGCTGAGCGATGCACTCACAGCCAAGTCTGAACACAGGGCTCGTACTGGAATTCCAGGACTTGGCGTAGATGCCTGTGCTGCCTGACAATCATCAGAGAAGACATACATGACTACCGGTAAAATGCGCTCAAACAGGTTCAAACTGGTCATGTGATTAATGCCATATAAGTTTGCAAAATTGTATGCTTTGCGAGGAATACATATTTGACTATTACTTTTTGTTGTACTTTCAGTGTGTATTTGAGAAATTTCCCCCCCGAAGAACAAAAAGCTACCTAATTTATACAGAAATTTCTGAAAGAATAGGATAAACAATTATATTCTGAACAACGCACCCAGTGCACTTTCTACCATCCTTGCCATCTATGGGTACCATTCTACCCACATTCTGCCACAACTCAATCTGCCCATAAACAGCCCATGAAAATGCAGCTTGAAGAAGGGTATTTTTCTGAGTTTTTTGGCCTGGCAAGAAGCCCAAGATGGCAGGAAACTGAAGTGTTCCAGGTCCGTCCAGTTATTCACATTTTAGGGGACTGTTTTATGTGATGCTGTTTGATCTTTGGCAGCTGTGAAAATCTTCTTCCTTGCCTTTGTTGGGAGTAAGCTTGCGTGAGCTACAGCACGCAGGCTGGGGACCTAATTCTGCAGCTACAGCTCTGACAGTCCCCAGCAAGGGGGAGAGAGATGCTTGGTATCATCCCAAGATGTTTTGGGCGCCATGGAAAAAAAAAAAAAAAAAAACGGCTGGGAGCTGCCCCTAAAGATTGGCACCATCTAATTCTTCTACTTGAGAACAAATGAATTTACTGATGCTGCTGTAGTGAAGAGCACTTGCTGCTATACTTGATCTGCCTGGAGGGGAGAGGCAGCTCTTGTCTGGATTGCAATGTCAAGTATGGGTATGCCATCTCATAAACTCACCATTTAGTGTGCCTACTAGGCCCAGACACCCAGAACAACTCTCTCTTTCCAAGCAGAAATTTAGATCTTGTTCCTGCTTTATGCCCCCGTCACACTTATTCAAAATCAGTGGGAAGCAGAACCAGCCGGAATGAAGAATTCGCGCAACATTGGGGCGGGAATTTCAAATTGACCAAAATTCTTACAGCTTTGAAAGAATGCCATTCGAATTCTTAGAAGGCGCTTCGAACCCGCCTCAAATGATTCTTGCACATTCTGGGTGTATTAGCTCTCGAATGCAGCTTGAATGTAGTTGGAACGCAGTAGGAATATTTAGAGTGCTGTTAGAATGCAGTCAGAATATTTAGAATACACTTCGAATGCCGTACGAGTGCGGTTCAGTTGCTGCCTGAACACCACCCGAAGTCCGGTTGGAAGATGCCTTGAATGCTGTACGAATTCACTTCGAATGCAGTCAGAACGCTCCCGGAATGGCTGCCGTATATGGTTGGAATGTCCAAGAATTCAAACACAATGCAGCTCGAATACTAATGTACTTTGAATGTAACACGAGTGTCCCATATGCGTTGATTGAGTAATTGCTGACTACAGCAGGGGAACGTAAATATGCCACTAAAACTGACGCCGAATGCGTGAGAGTTAACCGGTATGCGTGATTAATGAAAACTGGCCACACCTGATAATGTTGGGAGTTTTCAGAGTTTCTGTAATGGTAATTTAAATGAATGATTGAAAACAGGTCATGACCAATCATTATTTTTAAGGGATGGGTTTCAGCTTCCCCTATCGCCAGTTCACCAGCCGCCACTGATTCCAGAGGCAATCGAAAGATTCCAATGGCATTCGAAGTGCATTCCAGCTGAATTGTTTTAATATCGAAACAGATTCCTGCAGCAAACGAGATGCATTTTAGGTGCATTTTGGCTCATTCAAGGCGCATTCAGGACATTCTGGCAGGATTTGACGTGGCTTGCCATTTCGATTCTCCCTCGAATGCAATCAGAATGTTTTGAATGCTGTTGGAATGCCGTTAGAATATTTATAATGCAGTCAGAGCGCAGTTAGACTACACTTCGAATGCCGTTCAATATCGAATGCACCTGGAAAGTTTTGAGCATGAGCAAAACATTCGGGCCAGCCACAAGAATGGGCCCGAATATTTGGAATGCACTCAGAATGCAGTCAGAATTTTTAGAACGCACTTCGAGTATCCAGGAATATACAAAGAATTATCATTCCAACGGCATTCCGCCTCTAGTGTGACTAGGGTTTTAGATCAACCTTCTGATGCTTCCTTGTGGAACAGACAATTTTCAACTGAAAACAGTCAATGAACATGCCATTTTAATTTACTTACCTTGAATTATTTTGTTTTTCAATGGTAAAAATGCTAAGAGGCCATCTTTTTTAGACTGAGAAGACAACAGTTTGGAACACAGTTCACCTCAAATCCCCCAGATTCTTTCAATAATCTAAAGACATACAGACGGTGAACGGGATTTTAATAAAAGTTTTATGTGAGCAACAATATCTACTACAGTGGAGAGCAAATATCATTAAAGTAATTCATCAAGTCATTTGTAAATAAAAGCAAGTCTAAAGATTCACCAGACTCCACATATAATGAAGAAAATTTGAAAGCACTCATTTCATTAAAGATGCGGGAGCAAATTTCTAGCTTATTTGGATTCCTGTTCACAGAGAACACAGAGTTAAAAAGAAGACATAGATGATACAAATTAAAAATGGCCCTTAAAAAGCAAAGGTGAGGAATCCAAGCCCCAAAGTAAAAACTAAAACCTACTGCATGGCTACATTTATGAGTAAGGCCTGACACATGCTGAGAGAAATGAAAAGATTCCATTATGTTTAGAGAGCTTAGGACATGAAATTCAGCAGTTTTTTATGTGATAAAATGCTACAAAGTACCTATCTTGAACAATTAGTGATAGTTTTAATATTGTGTACTTTACGCACTGTTTAAAAAAAACGCATTTTATCTGCTAAATTATCCACTTGAGGGAACGCCCCCTTTGCCTCAATCGAGAACATTTGCGCTGGGCCAGCTCAGCCACATGACGTCATAAGTTGTACACGGATTGTGTCAAGGTGGTTAGCCGTAGTTCACGACTCTGGTCTGGACGGAGAATATCTTAAAGCATAGACCAACAAAAATCACCGAGAGTGAACGGAAAGCGATGTGTGGTGTGGGGATGCAGTGCAACGCATGCATATGGCCATGGAATGTTTCTGTGGCCGAAAGATGCAGAGATATCGAGAATATGGAAAAAACAAGTCCAATGTACTAGTGCCGACTTTGCTGGCCCAGGCAAGCCCGGGTCACTGAAACCTACGATATGCGGCCAACATTTCGAGTATTCATGTTTTGCATATCATTATTATTATTATTATTATTATTATTATTATTATTATTATTATTATTTTCTGAACCCAAATCGTTTCTCTGCACTGCCTGTTCAATAGCCAGCCAACTCGCTGTTCAGTGTGATCTAGCCAGCTAAGTAGGGAAATGATATTATTCACGGCGCTCTATTTATTTCTGTGCACTGTGTCCTTGCTAGCTTACTACCTAATAATAGCAAGCTGCAAGATATGGTTTACACATGTTGTGATATCATTCACAACTCTATATTTCTGCGCACTGCGTGTTCGCTCGCTAACTAGCTAATAACAGCAAGCTGCGAGGTACGTTCGGCTTACGCGAATTGTTTCGAGAGCTCATGAAACAGTGCACAGAAATGAATAGAGCCGCGAACGTTATCATTTCACTACTGGCTAGATCAGGCGTGAGTTAAACCACCACTTAGCCTAATATATACTATTCAAAAAAAGTAGGGGATATTTTATTTTGAGATCAAAATTTTCACATATACAAAGGGATACGAAACCATGTTGTATAGTTCCTTACTGAGGAAGCATTTCCAAAGAAATTCATCACCCAAACACATCAATGACACTCTCACGATCTGCACGGGATGCTATTGATGATCAAGGGGGTTGTGCCACAAATTTGCATGACTCTGAATTGGAAGGTTAGAGCCACTGTAAAGGAAGATTTTGAAGAGAAAGCATCAGATTATCAGTGGTTGAAGTCGTTAATTAAACAGAGACCATCGCCGCCTAACACAGGAGGAGAGGTTACGTGCCCTTGGCATGCTACAGGTTGGCACAAGACAGGTCGTTGTGGCAAGGGCAATGAATGTTTCCCAGTCTGTCATCAGCAGATTATGGTCCAGACATCGTGCTACAGGGTCTGTTCAGGATAGACCACAATCCGGTCGACCAAGGGCAACAACTCAGGCTCAGGACAGATTCATCCGCACTATTGTCTTGAGAAATCGTATGGTAACAGCAAATCAGATAAGGTCTCAACTTCAAAGGGATACTGGCTTGGTAGTGAGTGGCCAGACCATCAGGAATCGTCTGCACAGATTTCACTTACACGCCCGACGCCCTCATGTCATTCCCTGTTTGAGGGATCGTCACATTAGGGCCAGACTCCAATGGTGTCGTCATCATCAACGCTGGGATAATCGCCGATGGAACAACGTAATGTTCTCAGATGAGTCGAGGTTCACTGTGGACTTCCTTGACAGATGCAGGAGGGTTTGGCGCCGACGTAACGAACGCGTTTCCATGACGTTAACGTCATTAGACATGATCCGTATGGGGGTGGATCTGTAATGGTGTGGGGAGGCATCACTGCTGCCGGCAGAACAGACTTGCATGTTGTTGCTGGACGTGTCACAGGGCAGTACTACCGGGACAACATCTTAGCACCCCATGTTGTTCCGTTTGCACGTCGTTATGGCCGCCGTTTCATTTTCCAAGATGACAATGCCAGATGTCATAGGGCCAGGATCGTTACAGATTACCTCCAGCAGCAGAATATCACCACATTACCATGGCCAGCACTCAGTCCGGACCTTTCCCCCATCGAGCATGTCTGGGACATGCTTGGACAGCGGCTAAGCCAACGTCAACAACCTCCTGCCAATGTCCAAGAACTTGCTGCAGCATTGCAACAGGAATGGAATAACGTTCCCCAAAATGACCTGGGATGTCTCGTTAGGGTATATGCCCCGAATTCGAGCTTGTCTAGCCAACCGAGGGGTTTTACCCGCTACTGACTGTTTCACAAAGGTGGTAAATTTTCTGTGTGACCCTGTGTTTGTGTCGACCCATATTCTGGAGAATCTGTCCTTTACTGACTGTACACAGGGTTTCGAATAAATTGACAAATGTTTCCTTAATGTTTTTATGTCATTTGTTTCCTTCCTGACCTCATGATCTGCATTTCATGGTACTTGTAAATCCAATATCTCCTACTTTTTTTGAATAGTATATTATGGTCTTGTTAGGTAAGGAAACCAAACATCAGGTCTATTGAACTCACTTAAGGTTGAAAAGTGAGTAGGCAGGGTTTCCAACACACCGTGTACAGAAACAATTGTAGAACCGGAATAATAATCATTCCGCAACTTGGCTGGTAAGTGTTGTACAGTTCAGAACAGGCGGAGACACTGACAATTAGCTGTCTTCATTGCTCGAGTACTCAGGCTGGAATCTGAATGGTTCTGAATCCTGTGTTAAGCTGCTTTCACACCGGATGCGAAACAAATTTTTTGGCATGGCAGATTACATTCAAAGTCAATGCAAAGATGTGAATACAGGTGAAACGTATTAGCGTCTTTGCATTGACTTTGAATATAATGTCCTGCGAAAAAATTATTACAGCAACCACTATTTAATGTAACTATCTGAATCAGCACATAAATTATAGTATCTATATTGATTGTCCTGATGTCAGATCAAAGAGAGAGAGAGAGAGATGTGTGCATGTGAGCATGTGAGTGCGTCTGTAGGCTATGTGGGTATGTGTCCTTCAGCTGCTTTCACACCGGACGCGAAACAAATTTTTCACGCATCTGATTACATTCAAAGTCAATGCAAAGATCTGTCGTGTGAAAAATTCGTTTCGCGTCCGGTGTGCAAGCGGCTTAATACTACTATTGTCACTTGGGTTTTATCGTTTTTAGTGGGGGAAAGGAATACAGCCTGATTGCTATGATCTCGTACTGAGTTAAGATCACATATTGAAAATAAATGTGTAACATATCTTGCATTGATGTCCATGCATGTTAATCCCAAAATTTTAAGCAGCAACAGGGTGTAATAATAGGAACACACTATCCATCGTTTCTCTTCCCAATGAGGCAGGCAGAAGAAATAAATGAGCAACCGTCGTATTTCATTCCAACTTCATAAGTTTGAATGATCTGACGTAGTTTCGTTTTGAAATTCCATTCAAGTTCGCTAATGGTAATAAAATTGCGAATGCCCTAGCTAGCCAGCTAACTCATATTCGTAATGCTTAATATAGACGTAAGCAGTGCAGAAAACATGCCTGAAGCAGCAAAGTAAAATGCAACATTAACGCATCATGCAGATAGAGGACAGAGGCTTCTTTATTCCAACACTTTAAAGGTGAGGAGAGGAGCTCATTTGATCGGTGAAGATTTGACTCGGCTGCGTTAAACCCACTCACGCCTTCTCTCCTCCCTCTTTGCCACTTGCACCGGCAGGAGGGACAGTGGCGGGACAGAGGAGTGCTTGCGCCGGTCTATGCCGGGCACGAAATTGCAAAATACGCCTGGATACACCCCATTGGTGCGGCGCTCCCCCCATTCGCCACGCCTGCACCGCGCCTGCGCCTGGTCAACGAATTTAGAGCCCAATGTCTCTTTCAGGGAAGGCCTTGCATATTGCAGCAAGACAATGCTAAACCACATACTGCATCCATCACAACAGCATGGCTCAGCAGTAGAAGAGTCCGGGTGCTGAACTGGCCTGCCTGCAGTCCAGACCTGTCACTAATAGAAAACATTTGGCACATCATAAAATGAAAAATACGGCAAAGAAGACCCAGGACTGTTCAGCAGCTAGAATCTTTCATCAGACAAGAGTGGGACAACATTCCTCTTCCAAAACTCCAGCAATTGGTCTCCTTACTTCCCAGACATTTACAGACTGTTGTTAAAAGCAGAGGGGATGTGACACAATGGTAAACATGGCCCTGTCCCAACTTTTTTGAGATGTGTTGCTGCCATTAAATTCATAATGAGCTAATATTTTTCATGAAATAGTAAAATGTCTCACTTTCAACATCTGATATGTTGACTATTTTCTATTGTGAATAAAATATGGGTTTATGAGATTTGCAAATCAGTGTCTTCTGTTTTTATTCATGTTTTACACAATGTCCCAACTTCATTGGAATTGGGGTTTGATAAATATATTTATATTTCATAATACTGTGTAACAAAGGTGTGACACAAACGTGAAAATTTCAAAATTATTCAAGGAACAGAGAACCAAGTTTATTTGATTCTTCACTGGTATAAGACTGGCATATGACACTAGAAGTCTGTCCACAGCAAGTATGAGAAAATGGCATCAGAATACAGCATTCAGAATGCAAGATCATGTCAAAGTATTCCAAAGGAAAATTCTTCGATATTTACAATATGGGTTAAAAAACATGTTCATTTCAAATCCCAAATTCGACTTTTGACATTGTCGTTTTATAGGCTACATTATATTTATATTACTGTTTTATACGTAACACAATTGGTATAGAACCTGCGCAGGCTCATTCTATATACTGCGTCTGTGTGTCTGTTAGTAACTCTCTGAACTAAGCTGGTGCCTATTGTGAAGTTAGCAGTGTTGCTCTATTTTCTTTTCATTTAAAAGTGTGAATTTTTAAAACTACTATTTTTCAGTCTTTTCTAAATCACATTTAATGGTTTGGACTTCTGTAGGAACTTAAGCAGCGAGATTTGTTTTATTCTCTCATGCGGTAATTCAGCTTGTATTGCGGATCATTTGTGTTCTACATTGCCTGTCCAAAAGTAGCAGCCGTTTGGATTCAAATAAACATATATTATGATTGTATCATTATTGCAGTGATGGAAAGCCTATGTTTCAGCTGGCAATAATTATTTTAACCCTAACAGATTTAGTGCTTCTCATTTATTTAAAAGGTCATGTCGCAAGATGTATCCTTCGGTGGCGGAGATTCAGAGGGGGCAAATTATAGGCTCTCACCATTATTAATGATAAATTATCCGAAATGTCATTAATCCGACAAAAAAATCCACATAACGATGGGTTACAACTGGTTTTCTTAAGATAAGGAAATGCATCATACCATTATGGAAATCTTATAAAGAAGTGTAACTTGTTTGCTGAACGATTTTTGAACTTTGACCTGTTAGTCACGAGCATTCTGCTTTATTTTTTAAAGGTATCCTTCAAACCCATTCGTAGTCATGATGTACTTTCTCACTGTAATTAAACAACAAACAATCAAAACTGATTCAAACTGCTTTACAAGGAGCCGCTATTTGTGGTCCAAAATATTGCAGAGCTTCTGTGCTTCGCATTCGCGATCCCTGACAGCCCAATAATCACGTGATATTTTAGAGAACAGTTTACAAGAATAATTTACTTAAGCATAACGTTCATCATGGTGGAGAATAAATGGGTATGAAACAGAGGCGTGCGATTAGGGGAGGCAGTGACTTCACCTTTTTATCGCTAGAATTTGTCAACCTGTTTCCACGTACTATGCCTGGTTGACAATAAATCACTTTTAACTTTTTTTTTACGGAACAATTAAGACCTAGCCTAGGCAATATGTAGCCTGTAATGATAAAGAGGTGATAGTTACAAATAAATTAATGTATGTTTACGCTTTGATTCGAGACTGCAAGGATGGAAATCTTAAAAATTAATTCTTGACCTTTTGTGTATCGGATTATGAAAGAAGACTGAAAATAAACTCCATAATATATACAGTACACGCAGAGGATTGTGGCGGGCAGTTTAGGATCTAAGAGCCGCGCCCTCCTTTTTTGACGGTGTTGTTCCTCGCAGGCTCATCTTTCCTGTTCGAATGCCTCGACTTCTTTTCGAATGGTGCTCTTCCAGCATTGTCTGTCAGCGGCGATGTCCTCCCAAGTGTCCGGAGAGATCCCGACCGTAGAGAGGGAGGCCTAAAGCTGATCTTTAAATAGGTGCAAGGGTGCTCCGTGAGGCCTCTGTCAGCCCATAGCATGGATTCTATTTTACAAAAGAAAAAAGTTTTCCATTTCACTGAAACTACCCCCAGCTGGATACTCGTGGTTCTTGAAGGAGAGATGGCTTTCAGCTGTGCCAGGAAAGAACTTTATCTTTTGTTTTCCAGTCACTGGGTGCTCAAGGAGTGAACTCAGTGAACAAATTTGGATGTGGCAGGGAAGCTATAAGCTACCGCCCCCCCCCTTCATTGGCAGCTATAAAAAGAAATAGGATATTCCTAAAATTGTTTTGTCTTTTTCCCTCTGCACTGGAATGGGGTTCCTCTAGCCCAGATTTAGAATAGTTTTGCTTAGAATAGCACATTCCATTTACAGTATATGAATCAATACCACAGAAAGGGCAAGGAGGATTTTCCCTATTGCTGTGAATTTTTCTTAGAACCATCACTAGTATATTTAATTGAAGTCAATAATAAAAGATCAACATCATCCAATTGCCAGATTAATTCTGTAAAAATGTTTTGACCGGCTACATATCGGAAAACATACTGCCTGACGGCACTTCCATTTTAATTTAATTTAACTGATTTCATATTTACCAGCAATGAAACACATGATATAGATTTAGTGCTCAGAACTGGCCAATGCTATGCACAAATGGATGGACCTTGGCAGTACACAACTGCAGTGTGTCATTATATCCCTCATAGTGTGGGTGGACTCTAATTGACCAGCCAAAAATGTAATCAAACAAAGCTTGTAAAGGACAGGGCACCTTTTGGAGTGATATAAATAATATAACTATTGCTTGCATATATCAGGCATGTTATTTCATGAATGACTTCCAACAATGGCAGAATATTTTATGATTTCCAACCAGAATTAATTTAGAATTTTGTGCACAAACCATTCCTCTCATGAAACTCCTCCTCATGTGACACAAAGAGCCCAATATCCTGAGCGGGGGTATTTTATTGCAGTGAGTTACTTGTTACTTAGTGATTTTGCCAAGTATGTTGCTTGGTGTCATTTGTTACTTGACAAAATCGATTTATCAATTTCGCCAAGTATGTTGCTGAGTACCGTTTTTTGTCCATTTGTCATTCTGTCCACGTAATAACAGCTGTAATTTTGGTCTAATCAACATGAAAAAAAATTTCACATTCTGTGAACCCAAAACCATAGGCCGCATTTGATTTTGAGCAGAATCCGTCCTTGTTATGTCAAAAAAATCCTAGAATATCAAAAATCCTTATCTTTTAACAGTGGGAAATTTTCAAAATATTGTATCTTCATCAAACTGCTCCAACTGACTAACAATTTGACAGACACTGCAGACTGGTATGCTCATTGACCTGACCAAATACAACCCCTGGAAAAAATTATGGAATCACGTAGAAGATGTTCATCCGTAAGCAAATCGCAGATATGACACAAAACATTTTATTTTTATTTGTTTAACCCTCTAACGGCATTTGAGAGTGCTTGCTGACCTTAAGGAGGTGTTGAACCTGGATAATAGAGAGGAAGCATGGCATCAATAAGACAGCTGGCAATTGAAATAACAGAAAGTATTATAAAACAGCTTTATAAAGGAAATTCAACACAGACAGTGGCAAAAGATGTTGGTTGCTTGCAGTCAGCTGTGTCTAAAATTTGGTGCAAGTATGAATAAACTGGGAAGGCTAGAACATCACAGCATCAGGACAGAAAGCTCAAAGCAGTATCCCATAAAAATAAAAAATGCACCACAAAGCTTGGTGATGAAATGAAATGAAACCAAATCAGCAGAAACAGGAGTCTATGTTTGTGACAGAAGTGTAAGTAATCGGCTAAATGAAGTGGGATTCATGCCATCATGCCATTGTGGTGGAGGAGTTCGCGTGCCCCTGGGATCTTGGGAGCTGTGTTGTCTGGAGCAAAGCTCCTGGTTGGGTCTCTCATGGCAAATTAGTCCCAGGTGAGGGGTCAAATGAAAAGCGATTCTCTAGTCTCCTATGAAGAGCCCCCCCTATGGAAATAAAAACTTTGCCTGGATTAGGGAGACCAGGTGTTGTGAGGGTGGACTGGGAACATTTGGTGGAGGACCCTGTCCAGACAATTTTCAACTCACATGTCCGGAAGAGCTTTTCCCATATCCCGGGGGAGGCTGGGTACGTAGAGTTCAAAGTCTCTATTGTGGAAGCGGCTGCCGCGAGCTGTGGCCTGAAGGTTATCGGTGCTAGTCGTGGTGGCAACCCAAGAACCCATTGGTGGACTCCAGCATAGAGGGAGGCCGTTAAGCTGAAGAAGGTTGCCTTTCAGGCGTGCTAAGCCCAGAGGACCCCCGACTCGGCAGACAGGTACCGGCAGGCTAGAAGGACTGCAGCCGCGGTAGTTGCTGAAGCAAAAACTCGGGATTGGGAGGAGTTCGGGGAGCTTATGGAGAAGGACTTTCAGGTGGTCTGAAAGAGGTTCTGAAAAACCATCAGACGACTCAGGAAGGGGAGGCAGGGCTTTGCCCATGCTGTTTTCAACAGGGGTGGTGAACTGCTGACCTCAACTGAGGATATCATCTGGAGGTGGAAGGAGCACTTTGAGGGACTCCTGAATCCAGCAGACGTGCCCTCCATTGAGGAGGCAGGGACGTAGGACTCGGGCGATTCATTGCCCATCTCCTGGTGGAAGTCACTGAGGTGGTTGAAAAGCTCCGCAGTGGCCAGTCACCAGGGATGAACGAGATTTGTCCTGAGATGCTGAAAGCCCTGGATGTTGGTGGGCTGTCATGGTTGACACTCCTGTTAAGCATTATGTAGATGTCAGGTACAGTACCCATGGACTGGCAGACTGGGGTAGTGGTTCCCATTTTAAAAAAAGGGACCGGAGGGTGTGCTCCAATTATAAGGGATCACACTACTCAGCCTCACAGGAAATGTCTACGCCAGGGTGCTGGAAAGGAGGCTCCACCCGATTGTTGAACCTCGGATTCAGGAGGAACAATGTGAGTTCCATTCCGGCCGTGGAACAGTGGACCAACTTTTTACCCTCACACGGTACTGGAGGGGTCATGGGAGTTTGCCCATCCAGTCTACATGTGTTTTGTGGACTTGGAGAAGGCTTATGACCGTGCTTCACGAGGTATCCTGTGGGGGATGCTGCGGGAGTATGGAGCTCCAGGGCCATTAATTCGAGCCATTTGATCCCTGTACAACCAAAGCCGGAGTTGTGTCCGCACTCTTGGCATCCAAGATGGCTGCCGTGCCTCACCTGAGCGGTGCAACATACTGGTGTTAGTTGAGAAGATTGATAAAAACTGAGATAAAAAGATCACAATTTTTTTATACTTCCTTTTGATATCTTGATCAGCATTCTGTTGGCATTACCATTATCAATTATTTTTCAGAAATCTGTTGACTCCGGTGTTTTCCCCACTTTGTTCAAGAAGGCATCTATTGTTCCCATATTTAAAAATGGGGACAAATCAAATGTTGAGAATTATCGTTCTGTAGCGCTTTTACCTTTATTTTCTAAAGTAATGGAAAGGATTGTACATAAACACATATTAAATCACGTTAGATCCTTTATGTCTGAGCATCAACACGGTTTTTATCCAGGCCGTTCTACTGCCACTAATCTTTTAACCCATGTGGATGTTATATCGCGTGTAATCAACAACAAGAAACAATTGGACTGTATATATATTGACTTTTCAAAAGCCTTCGACACTATTAATCATCTCCATTCAGTTATGTCCCGTCCGGCGTGCCCCAGGGGTCTATAATAGGTCCCTTACTTTTTGATATTTACGTTAATGATGTATGCGATGTTCCAACACATTCCGTACATTTAATCTATGCAGATGACACAAAGTTGTCAAGGGAGATAATCACGTTACAAGATTGTGTTTTACTGCAGAATGACCTGGATAGCTTCTATAGATGGTGCGTTACCTGGAAACTGTTAGTCAATGTAATTAAGACGATGGTTATTTCTTTTTTTCTACTAAGAGGAACCATGTGCAATACAACTATCAACTCAATGGTCACTCACTTCGAAGAGTGACAGAAATTAAAGATCTTGGCGTAACTTTATCTGCTGACTTAAGTTTCACAATTCATGTGAATAATATATGTTCACAAGCTTATCAGATGTTAGGTTTAATTAAAAGATCATGTAAAAACTTTCAGTCTGTTGAATCTCTACAAACATTATATGTATCCCTTGTCAGAAGTAAGCTAGAGTATTGCTCCCAGGTGTGGTCACCAAATAAGAAACTTCTTCAAAAGAAAATTGAGGATATCCAGGCCAGTTTTATCAAATACCTTTGTTTTAAGGGTGGAATAGATTATGAGCAGATTGGATATGCTAATGCATGTATGACTTTCAACTTACCTCACTTGAGTCACGCAAAGGATTTCTTGATCTTACATTTTTACATGGTGTTATTAATAATCACTTTGACTGTCCGGCTTTTTTATCTCAGATACCATTCTTTGCGCCTGCGCGTGTTTTAAGAAATATTACTTTATTTCGCATTCCAAAGTGCCGGGTAAATATCAGAAAATGTTCGTACTTTCCAAGAACACTTGACCTTTGTAATCAGTTTTTGACTGAATCTTCTTGTGACATAACCGCTAGCAGAATGTGTTTCAGACCTGAAGTGGCTGACTTTTTATTTTAATTTATTACTATGTCTTTTACCAGCATGCTTGTTATTCAGTAAATGTCTGTTTTGTCCACTGGTGTTGTTGTCTGTATATCTAGCACACATTTTACCTGTGCCTTGTGTCATATCATGTTCATGTAAGTTTTTTAATAGACTGTATTTTGGATGTTTGTTGTTGTTTGGTACTCCTGATATTTGTATGTAATGTCCCCAGGTCTGTTATTGGGTATTTTATACCTGTTGACCTTGGTACCAAATGAATAAATAAATAATTCTGTGCATGTCATTGGAAGTTTTGGATGGCTTTTGTATCTCAAGATTTTTTGTGGATTTGATCAAGACAAGGCCTGCTCAATGGTCTCCAAGGAGCTGCTCAGCTCACATATTGCTGATATGGAAGGTGTTGTCTTAGCAGAGATCAAGTGACAAGAATGTCTGATGAACTTTTTGCTTAAAGATCACATCTTTTTTGATATTTTGACCAGCTGTCTTCATGCATCATTGGATCTTCTGGATGGCTTTTATGTTTTGAGATTTTTTGGTGGATTGTGTCAAGACACGGCCTGCTTTACTAGGAACTACACTGGTCTTCTACCTGTTTACAGAAACTTTATCCTTGTTCCCTCAACAACAGGTAAACATGTCTCGTGGCAGTGGTAAAAGAGCCTGCGATGAGGATTATGTCTCAGTGGAGAACTTGAAAGAAATGCTTGAACAGCAAAAGACATTTTATATGGAAATGCTTTATAGACAAGAAGCAAACTTCATGTCCTTCACCAAAGTGATTCTAGATTCTACATCTTCTAGAGTTGATGGGATCATGAAGCATGTCCAGAAGCTTCAATTCTCACAGGCTCAGATTGATTATTTAAACCTGAATTTGAGCTACAAGGAAAGACCAGACCTAGACAATTGTTTCAGTTCTTCTGCAGAAGCTGTTTTCATTGAAATAAATCAGACTATTATAGGCTGTATTTACAGGCCACCCAGCTGTAGCTTACTTGAATTTAATGCCAGATTGGTAAATATTCTTGATTTTGCTTTCAAAGAAAGGAAAAAGTGCTATCTAATGGGGGATTTCAATATTGACATCCTAAAATATGAAAGTAACTTAAAGACTTCCTGGACATAATGTACTGTCACTCTTTCCATCCTATGATTTCAGTGCCCACTAGAGTAACAGAGGCTTCTGTTACTTTGATTGATAATTTCTTGATAATTACAAATGTGTTGGACAGAAGCATGATGCCAGGGGTGCTCTGTCTGCATGTATCTGACCATTGCCTAATTTTTTTGATAACTTCTAGTGAGAAGCAGATACCTAAATTTCAATTCAGTATTCATAAGCGTCAATATGTTTTCAACTAATCAAATTTAACAAAGTTTAGGTCAATGGTTGGAGAATGTACATGGACAAATGTATTTCAGTGTGTAGTAGCATATACCCAATTTATAGAATGCTTCACTCAGATACTTGATGTATGTTTTCCAACTAGAGTGGACTCCTTCAAACCTCACAAACCTCGTCATATTTCAAAAAAAACCCTGGATAACTTCTGCCATAATGAAAGCATTGACTAATAAACATAGACTTGTATAAAAAATACCTCCTTAGTCCTACCCCTTTTAATTACTCTCAATATAAAACTTATCACAAAAAATTAAATCACATTATTAGAGGGGCAAAGAAACATTAATATAATATGGAACTTTCCAAACACAAAAATAACTTGATTCTTCTCTGGAAAACAATAAATTGTATTTTCAATAAAAAAAAAAAAAAAACATAAATGACCAAATTAATTTAAAACTGATGAAGGCCTTATTAATGACCCCAAATTAATAGCCAGTTCATTTTAGTAGATTCTTTTCCAGAGTTGGACCAACATTAGCATCAAAGATTTCGATAGCAATAAGAGTCTGCTTCAGTATATGAACTCTCCCATTCAAGATATTTTTCATTTTGCACCACTGACTGAAGATGAGGTTCGGAAGAGTCTGACTCACTTAGAAGATTCTTCTCCAGGATATGATAGCATTCATTGTAATTTACTGAGGTGTACTCAGGATCATATTGCAAAAACTTTGACACATATTTTCAATCTGTCTTTGGAAAAAGGAATTGTTCCTCATGAGTTAAAGATTGCTAAGGTTATTCTTATTTATAATGAGGGTGATTCAGCAGTGTTTAACCACTATAGACCTATTTCGGTTCTGCCCGCACTGTCTTAAGTTTTGGAGAAGATGGGATATCAGAGGTTAACTATCTTGATAAGAACAATATTATTCATATTCATCAATATGGATTCAGGCAGGGATATTCAACCTACATGCAAATAGCACATTTGATTAATGAATTACTGAAAGCCAGAGACAGAAAAGAGAAAAGTGCGGGTGTTTTCTTGGATTTGTCGAAGGCTTTTGACAAAGTTGATTATAATATTTTAGTCCAAAAGCTTTCCCATCTAGGAGTAAAAAAATAATGCATTGATGTGGTTCAGTAGTTATCTTCATATTAGAAAACAGTTTGTGCTTTATAATGGATTTAATTCCTGCCAACTCCCTATATTATGTGGCTTGCCACAACGATCCATTCTTGGGCCCTTGTTATTATTAATTTATATAAATGACTTGCCCAATGCTTCTGATAAACTCTCATAGATATTATTTGCTGATGATACCATTCACATAAGGACGATAGTATTATTCCAAAGGTGTGAAACGAAGAACTTGGTAAACTGTCAATTTGGTTTCAAAGCAATAAATTGTCCCTCAATATTTAAAAAAAAAAAAATTAATTGTTTTTGGCAGTAAATCTGAGACCTTTCTTTCTTCAAACAAAATCTTGATTGACAATATTTCTGTACCAAATGTCCAATCAATACATTTCCTTGGGATTCTTCTTGAGGAATCTTTATCATGGAAACTTCATATTATGGCTATAACAACAAAAATTGCCAAGAGCATTGGTATTTTGGGGAAAATCCGTCACCTGATTAATGCTCAGGTGGCAATGACTTTATATTGCTCACTGGTATATCCATATATTGATTATTTTAGTGGTTCTCAACGTCAGTCCTGGGGACCCCATGTGTGTGCTGGCTTTTGTTCCAACCACAGTTAGAATCGTAGGATTTTCACAAGCTGCTAATTTGTCTTAATTATGTGCATTTAATGTTTAGAGCAGTTATTTGCCCTCTTAACCCACAACTTAACAGAAATATCTATTTGCCATCAAGAATTTCAAAAATACCATTCGCACATTGCAGTATATCTGAAATAACAGCATAAAATGAGAGCAAACAATGTAACCAATCAAATTAATGATGTAGTTGGCTCCTAATTAGTGAAAACTACTTGGCTCATCATGACAAATGTAGTCCACAAACAAACCAGTTTTGTGTTATGTTGATCTAATTAAGTTCACCTGAAGCTTTTTGAAAGAACTTGAAACAGTTGTGTCCAGCAGCCTAATCTGGGGTTTATTGATTTCCTCAGTGTATAATTTGATCTGTTTGACATGTTATGTTACTTGACATTACTTGCAGTATTGCAATAAACACACTATCTTCAAGGGTGTTTTATTCTTCATTGCATGTATGGATGTTCCTATGTAACATTTGACTAAAGAGATATATTAACAACTCTGAACATGAAAAGCACCTAATTAAGACAGTCACAGCTTGTTAAAGTTCTACAATTGCAATTGTGGTAGGAACAAAAGCCAGCACACACATGGGGTCCCCAGGACCGACGTTGAGAACCACTGGATTATTGTAACATGGTATGGGCTAGCACTCATCAAACCAAACTAGAAACAATATTCCGCCTCCAAAAAACTGGCAGTAAGAGTAATAAGTATTGCGCATCCAAGGAACTCTTCTCAGCCTTTGTTTCAGAAGTTGGGCATCCTCACTGTTTATCAGGTGAACCACCTCAAAATTAGTTTATTCGTGAAATCTTTGAGGAGTCAGTTGAGGTGGTTCGGGCATCTAGTCTGGATGCCTCCTGGACGCCTCCCTTTAGAGGTTTTCCAGGCATGTCCAACTGGGAGGAGACCCCGAGGCAGACCCAGGACACGCTGGAGGGACTGTAACTCCCGGCTGGCCTGGGAACGGCTTGGGGTCCCCCAAGTAGAGTTGGAGGAAGTGGCTGGGGAGGGGGGCACCTGGGCCTCTCTACTTAGTCTGTTACCCCCGCGACCTGGCCCCGGATAAGCGGAAGACAATGGATGGATGGATGGGATGGATAGAATCGTATGTTGATTCCATATTTTTTGCCACATTTTGCCAATTTTTGCCACTTCCGCTGTGGATTGAGGATTTAACGGCCACCTAAATTTATGATGGGAATCCCCATTAGCAAGGCAGTAGTTTCTCTATGCTGCCCTCCATTCATTTCACCCCAGTACTGAGGTACTGTACTGAGGTCACTGAAGAATAATTTTGCCAATTTGTCGCTCCCTGAGTGATTTCATGCACTTGTTTATCATTCTGTCCATGCAATATTGGCCACAATCTTACTCCAGTTTCAATGAAAACTTTTCTGTAAATTTTTGCTCCATATTGGATGAAATCTATTGCGTTGAGTGACCGTATATCTTCTCCTGTAGCACCACCACCGGGTCAAACTTTTTATTTCTAAACGCCAGAACTCAAACAGTTTTGATGGGAATCATGCCACACTTCTTGTAATTGTCTCTGGCACAGAGAGATGGCATGTTATTGATGTTGGTCACCATATGGCCTTCGGTATAGTGACACCATCAGGCCAAACTTTTGCTTTTTTACAAATTGCGGGAACTTGACAGTTTTGATGGGAATCACAGGAAACTTTTTGTAGTCATTCCTGCCACTTATGAGTGAATTCTACAGTTTTATGTGACCCTACAATCTTTTCAGTAATGCCACCACTAGGTCAAAATTTATATTTCAAAATGTGTTACTCAAAACAATTTTGATCGGAATCGTGACACTGTTCATGATTTTTTTTTCTGGGGCAGAGAGAAGGCATGCTCTTGATGTTGGTCGCCCTGTGACCTTCGCTATAGCACCACTACCAGCTCAGATGTTTAATTTTTAAAAGTTGGAGTAACTTGACAGTTTCGGTGGGAATTGTATAAAACATCTTGTGTCCATTCCCTGCGCATACAGCACAAACCTTATTGCTTTGTGTGACCTTCTGACCTTCCCTGTAGCACCAACGCTACGTAAAACTTTAAATTTCCAAACGCAGTAACTCAAACACTTTAGCTGGGAGTCATGTCACACTCTTGCGATTGTGTCTGGTGCATGGAGAAGGGCTATTTTTGATGTTAGTCACCCAATCACCTTTGCAATACCACCACCACCAAGCCAAAGTATTTATTTTCAAAAAATTGTAACAAATTATAATTTAATAAATCAAACACATTTTATGGGGATCATGTCAAATCTGCTCACAAAATTCCTGGTACATGCAGGAGGAGGTTATTGATTGTAGCAACTGTGTAATCTTTCCTGTAGCACCGTAACTTGGTCAAATTTGACATTTACAAATATAATCACTCTGACAGTTTTGATCGGAATCACATCACACTTTTTGTGATTATTCCTGGTGCATAGAGAAGGGGTCACCATATGCCCAAAATTTGCTGTGAACATTCCAAGAGCTCAGAGTAGTTCTCCTGTTGATTTTCTGGACGCTTTACCTCTTCCTTTTCCACATTCACCAAGCCAAACTATCTATGAACTACAACCCCATTTCCAGAAAAGTTAGGATGCTGTGTAAATTGTAAATAAAAACTGAATGCAAAGATTTGCAAATCATGTAAACCCTATATTAAATTGAAATAGTGCAAAGACAACATATCAAATGTTGAAACTGAGAACTTGTATTGTTGAGTTGACCAGCTGCTATAGTTTTAGAAGCAAAATGCTTTCCTATTCTTGCTTGATATGGGCTTTCAGCCAATCAACACTTCGCAGACTCCTTTGTCAATTTTTTTTTTCATAATGTGCCAAATATTTTCAGTGGGTGATGGTCTGCCAATTTAGCATCCAGCCTCTTTTATTGTAGAGCCATGTAGTGCTTGGCATTGTTTTGCTCAAATAAGCAAGGCCTTCCCTGGAAAAGATGTCTGGATGGCAGTATACAAAACTCCCAAACCTGTATATATTTTTTAGCATTATTCGTGTCCTCACAGATGTGCAAGTTATGCATACCATGTGCAAAAATGCACCCCAATACTATCATGGATGCTGACTTTTGAACTGTGCACTGATAACAAGCTGGATGGTCCCCCTCGCCTGGAGGACGCAGCATCCATAATTTCCCAAAATAATTTCACATTTTTGATCGGTCAGAGCACAGGACAGTTTCCTACCTTGCCTTTGTTCATCTTAAATGAGCTCAGGCCCAGTGAAGGCCGTAGCATTTCTGGATCTTGGTTTAATATTTGCATCTCAGAATTTTAACTGGTATTTGTGGATACAGTGACAAATAGTATTCACAAACAATGGCTGACAGAAGTGTTACTGAGCCAATGCAGTGATTTCCACTTCAAAATCCTGTCCGTTCTCATGGCAGTGCTGCCCGAATGGCCATTCAGTATTGGTTCTTCTCCCTTGTGTACAGACATTTCTCTGGATGGTCTGAATCTTTTGAGAATATTGTGCACTCTAAAGGATGAAATCCCCACATTCTTTGCAATTTTACATTGAGTTACGTCATTTTAAATTGTTAAACTACAAACCCAAATTCCAATGAAGCTGGAACATTGTGTAAAACGTGAATGAAAACAGAATAGAGTAATTTGCAAATCATTTTTGACCTATATTCAATTGAGTACACTACAAAGACAAGATATGTAATGTTCAAACTGACAAACTTTATTGTTATTTTGGAAATAGTCACTCACTTTGAATTTGATGCCTGCAACACGTTCCAAAAATGCTGGGACAGGGACATGTTTACTACTGTGCTATATAACCTTTCCTTTTAACAACACTCAATAAGAATTTGGGAACTGAGGACACTAATTGTAATAATTATAATCACCTTACCCCAGCACCTCCGTGAATCGACCAGTCTTACATTGTTCAAGACTTAACTCAAGACACATCTTTTCAGCCAACACTATCACTCACTCCTAACATGATCATACCGCCTTTTGATTGGGGCAGCACTACTGGATGCTGCCTGACTATTGATTTTTGTACACGTGTCTAATTACTTGTGTATTGTGTTTTTATCTTGCTTAATGTTTATGTGTATTATATGCTTTTTATGCTTTGTTCTTTGTATTTTAATTGCTGTTTGTTTCCATTGTAAAGTGACCTTGAGTTGGAGAAAGGCGCGATATAAATAAAACATAATTATTATTATTATTATTATTATTAATAACTGTAGAAGCTTTGTGGGTGGAATTCTTTCCCATTCTTGCTTTTGTGCGACTTCAGTTGCTCAACAGTCCGGGGTCTCCATTGTCGTATTTTGCGCTTCATAATGCGCCACACATTTTCAATGGAAGACAGGTCTAGACTGCAGACACTCTTTTATTATGAAGCCACGCTGTTGTAACTTGCAGAATGTGGCTTGACATTGTCTTGCTGAAATAAGCAGGTACGTCCCTGAAAAACACGTCGCTGGGATGGCAGCATATGTTGCTCCAAAACCTTTATGTACCTTTCAGCATTTATGTGCAAGATACCTATGCCATGGGCACTAACACATCCCCGTACCATCACAGATGCTGGCTTTTGAACTTTGCGCTGATAACAGTCTCGATGGTCCTTTTCCTCTTTAGCCCGGAGGACACCACGTCCAATTTGAATAATTTGAAATGTGGACTCGTCAGACCACAGCACATTTTTTCACTTTGCTTCAGTCCATCTCAGATGAGCTCGGGTCCAGAGATGCCGGTGGCGTTTCTGGATGTTGTTGATATGTGGCTTTTGTTTTGCATGGTAGAGTCTTAACTTGCACTTGTAGATGTAACGATGAACTGTGTTAATTGACAATGGTTTTCCAAAGTGTTCCTGAGCCCGCATGGTAATATCCTTTACTGACGTATTTCAGCTAGTTTCTTGGCTTTCCATACCTTTTTGCACCTTTTCTTCCAAACCCTTTCTTCACATGTTCAATACTTATTCCCTGTGTCCTTCCACTTTATTATTCATAACTGAATTTATGGACTTATTTGTTTTGATTTCTTTGTATGTGTGGATTACTTGGGTTGTTACTGACATCTGGTGAAAATTTAATGTCAATAGCCCCATGAGAAATACATTTACTGAGAAAAATGTTGATGGGTTCAATACTTATTTTCCCGATGGTGTATATATATACAGTCGCGCCCAAATTATTCATACCCCTACCAAATTTTGTTTTTTTTCCGAGATATTTTTTGACAAATCAAATTTATTCTTGCACAAATGACACAGTAAGTTGGCATAAGGCTGTAAGAAGTACAGTAAATAATTTTTCAAGAAATACAAAACTTTTTGGCATTTTATTTGACAGATTTACAAAAAATGCCATGTCCAGAATTATTCATACCCTTTTCTCAGTAACTGATGGCAAAGCCTTTATTCACGATTACAGCCTCCAAACGCGTCCTGTGGTTTTTACTAGTCTGCACGGGGATTTCGGCCCACTCCTCTTTGGTGAACTTCTCCAGGTCCTTAAGGTTTGAGGGTTTCCTTGCCATGACCTTGGTCTTCAGTTCCCTCCACAGATTTTTGATAGGATTGTGGTCAGTGCTCTGGCTTGGCCACTCCAAAATGTTCACTTTGTTGTCCACTAACCATTTCTTGACAGATTTGGCTGTGTGTTTAGGATCATGATCCTGCTGGAAGATCCATTCCTTCTCAAGACCAAGTTCTTCGGAAGATTGCTTAATGTTTTCACTGAGGATCTGGATATACTGGTCCTATTTCATGATGCCATTAACTTTAACAAGGTGTCCGGACCCATTACCTGAAAAGCAACCCCAGAGAATGATACTCCCACCACCTTGTTTGACCGTTGGGACCATGTTTTTCAGGTTGAACGCTTCACTTTCTTATGCCAAACAAAAGCTCCATCTCTGTGCCTAAACAGCTCCATCTTTGTTTCATCCGTCCATAACATTTACAGCCAGAAGCTTGTTTCTTCATCCAGGTGAGCTTTTGCAGGCTAGAGGAGCTCTTGTGTGTCTGGGTTGGAGAAGTGTAAGTGGCGTGAGAAAGGTGAAGAGTTCAACCTGAAAAACACAGTCCCAACGGTCAAATACAGTGACGGGAGTATCATGCTCTCGGGTTGCTTTTCAGCTAATGGGCCCAGAAACCTTGTTAAAGTTAATGGCATCATGAAACAGGACCAGTATATCCAGATCCTCAGTGAAAACATTAAGCAATCCGCCGAAAAACTTGGTCTTGGGCAGGAATGGATCTTCCAACAGGATAATGATCCTAAACACTCAGCCAAATCTGTCAAGAAATGGTTAGTGGACAACAAAGTGAACGTTTCGGAGTGGCCAAGCACCGACCTCAATTCTATCGACAATCTGTGGAGGGAACTGAAGACCAAGGTCATGGCAAGGAAAGCCTTAAACTTTAAGGATCTGGAGAAGTTTGCCAAAGAGGAGTGGGCCAAAATCCCCGTGGAAACATGTAGAAACCTTGTGATCAACCACAGGAAGCGCTTGGAGGCTGTAATTGTGAATAAAGGCTTTGCCATCAATTACTGAGAAAAGGGTATGAATAATTCTGGACATGGCATTTTTTGTAAATCTGTCAAATATAATACCAAAAAGTATTGTACTTCTTGACAAATTGTTTACTGTGCTTCTTACAGCCTTATGTCAACTTACTGTGTCATTTGTGCAAGAATAAATTTGAGTAGTTAAAAAATATCTCGAAAAAAACAAAAATTGGTAAGGGTATGAATAATTTTGGGCGCGACTGGATATATATATATATATATATATGTAAACATACACACAGCCTTTGTATAGCAATAGAAATTTTTTTTCTGTTATTTCACAGCTTACGGCTCCATCAATCATGATAAAATCTACTTAAGCTGTCTTGATGAAAAGAATTGGCAAAATCCGGTTTATTCTGTGTACATGCAAGTAAGACACTGGTTTATGTGCTCTGTCCTACCCGACACTACAATTATCTCTAATGGAACTAAACTGTGATGTTTTTAGAAAAGTGCAGACGTCCCATTTTAAAATTACGAATTTGTAAGGCGTTATAATCGCTTTAAGACATGTCAAACATGTCAAATTGTCAGTACTGTAAAGTGGGAAATATTCATGGCTATTGTTGCCACTTTCACATGGTTTCAATTTGGCATTTTAGTGACCCTGTAGTAGGTCTTTCCTTTAATAAATTTCCTTTTTCGTGGCGTTTTAATTTTGAGACAAATGGGTCATCGTGAAAAACGCCAAATTAAAACGCATATGAATATTTCCCGGTTTACAGTACAATCACTCTCTAATGTTAGAACCCTTCATGATCCATCTTTTGTTCATTTGACATGTTTGACATGTCTTAAAGTGATCATATCGCCTTACAAATACGTAATTTTAAAATGGGACGTTTTAGATTTGAATTTGAATTCAGTTCATGGATAAATGTATTTTCTACTACAAAAGTACTTGCTGTGGTGTTTTAAGGTATAAAGATGCTTTGTAAGGTGATATGAACGCTTTAAAGACATTTTTGTTGAAAATAAAAAGTAAAATATGACGAAAATGGCAAATTTCGACTGTTGTACCTGCACATATTTGCTCATAGCTCAAAGACTGTTTGAGTGCCCATCACAAAACTTACAGGAGAGCTTCTTAACATCATAAGCTACTTCTCACAGGAATTTTAAGAAATTTGAAAAATACATATTTTTGCAATACACCTTTAAATTTTTTGATTAGCTATAACTTTTTTCCATTTGACTCTATGGAAAAAAAGTCGAGATAGAAACTTCTAGGGCTTGAAAAGAGCTTTCCAATTAGACCGCAGTGAGACTCTCTAGCTGTTATAATAAGGGAGATACACGCATTTGAAGTCGCAAGGGTTCGCTAATTAGTCAAAACTTCGTTAACAAATTACTCACTAATTAGGAGGCGTTGAGCAAAAATATTTCAGATTTATTCGTTACTCATAGGTCTCCACTCATCCACAAACTCTCACAAAATTCCGAGAGATGTCTGCAAATTCCTGGTTGATTTGACATGGAATGACCCGTGTGTAAGTTAATTAAGTGCAAGAATGGGAGATGATGAAGGTGAGGTGATCATTGATTGAGGCCGCACATTTCGGTTGAATTACCCATAGTGTTTCCCTTTATTCCAGGAGGTAAAACAGATTATGCAAACAGAGGCATTATTGCTGTGTAGTAAAATTAATTGTGAACTGCCCTCCCTACTGATGTAAATAATTGTTTTATTCTGTGATTAGTAACTGAAAAAATATTTTGTGACGTAAAACGATTTTTTGAACTTCTGAGTTCTATTATCTAAACTACCTCTTTCATGTCATGGTGGCAAAGTACCTGCGAACTACAGGCAAAAGGAAGCAACACACACTGGGTAGCTCACGTTTTTGGGCTGGAGTACCCTAAGGAAACCCACACAAACATGGGGAGAACAAGCAGACACTGCACAGACAGACGCCAGGCCAGATTTGAACCCCTGACCTTCTCACTGTTAGACAGCAGTGCGAATCATTGCGCAACTGTTCCGCCATATTATTATTATAAACATCTTTTCAGGAAAGTTGGGACGCTGTGTAAAATGTAAATTAAAAACAGAATGTAATAATTTACAAATTATTCAAACCATTCAGCTGAAAATAGAACATAGATAACATGTAAAATATACAAACGTAGAAATTGTGATGTTTTTTCAGAATATCTGCTAATTTTGAATTTGAAGCCAGTGAAATTATCAACAGAAAACAAGAGTGGTGCAAAACATTCCTTTATGAGCAAGTCTACAGTACATAGACTTTCTTACCCTCATAAGAGTTTGGTAAAAGATGGCTGGTATTCAGGTGACATGACCATTTTAATTATGTGTCTACCCATGGATGTGACTACAAAAATAAAATTTTCAACACATTGGTATTACTTGGATTTGGGGAGACCCAAGTCCATAACATCACATGTGTAATAACATCATACTTGCATTTTACACTTTAAGGTTACATGTAAACCACGTGTCAACTACATGCGTTTTTTACATATTAAAGCTATAGTGCGTAACTTCTACATGTCCGTAAATGTCCGTTTCACCCAAGCCACTACTAGAGGAGATGACACCATGCTGATTAACACTAGTGCCGCCGGAATTCTAAATCTCCCTAGAACTGCGGCTGCCGCTTTTTTCACGGCAGTGCAAATGTGAGGCCATTTCATAATATTGTTGGATTATAAAGAGCTGGGAATCAACACTATATTGTTTTTGAACAAATTAAATAAAAAATTGCCAATAAATACATGTGAATTTATTACTGACAGTTATTAATTATGCTGACAAACACGTTATATGAGAAAACAGCAACTTGAGTGAACATTTGCCCAATTGCGTAGCCCTACTGCAACCAGAACGAATCCGACAAGGGGTGCACTTGACAGCTGTGTAAGCCTATAGACTACCTTTAGTAAGCTAATAATACACAACAATAAAAGTAATAATAATAAGAATGTTTAGATAATTCTAAACCCCCGGAGAACCGTGGCTGCCGCTTTTTTCACGGCAGTGCAAATGTGAAGCCATTTCATTATATTGTGCAATTATAAAGAGGGAATAAACAATATATTGTTTTTGAACGAATTAAATTTAAAAATGCCATTAAATACATGTGAATTTATTACCCACAATAATTAATTATGCTGACAAACACGTTATATGAAAAAACAGCAACTTCTTGAGTGAACATTTGCCCAATTGCGTAGGCCTACTGCAACCAGAACGAATCTGACAAGGGCACTTGACAGCTGTGTAAGCCTATAAACTACATTTAGTAGGCTAATAGTACACAACAATAAAAGTAATAATAATAATAATATTTAGATAAACTTAGCCCAGATCAGGCTGTGTTTCGAAGGAAATCTCCGTCCAATCCTCTGTACGAGCTCATCTTGCCAAGGAGCAAAATGGATTTTCTCACTGCAGGAATTAATTCTTATTGGCTATTATTAACTATATTTTAAAATGTGCAAATATAATAACATACAGAAACGAAGTAGGCTGTTATTACAAAACTAGTATCATTGTTACACAAGCTGAGCCGACATTGGCTAAAGGCTAATTTATTTATTTATTTATTTAGTTAGTTAGTAAGTTAATTATTTATTTAGTTATTTATCAATGTAGCTATTTTTATGACGTATACTGATAATAATAGGGATTGGGCAGATATTATAAATCCCCGCTAATTGTTTGAGAAAAAGACAAATCAAGGTGATAGAGCAGATAAAAGTCTAGCCTACCTTGAGGCTCAGCAGAATTGCTGGAATCACTACGTGAACCTTCGGCCCCTCTTTCTGGCAGAGGCTGTGATTCAGCAGACTGAGCTGAAGATGGGGTTCTTCTTTTCGGTGGCAGAGGCTCATAATCAGAATCTGAACCAGAGTCTGAGAACTCTTCTAGAGCTACCTCTCCACCATTCGAGTCCTCCTCAGAAATTTCATGGAACATGGCCAATGCTTGCTCCCTGTTCATATTCCTCCTCATTCTCGGATTCATCCAGATTTTCCCTGATCGTTGAATGAATCTCTCTTTAGGATAATCTAAGACTATATCTAATTCCAATCTATTCTAGTTTATTATTCTTATATCCTAGCTATTCTATGGCTATTATATTCTGTTTTATTCTGTTCTGCTATTCGTCCAATATTTTTGATAGGCGATGCAGTGATAGTCACAAGCTAATGAGCGTCATATGGTCCCGCAGACGTATTCATACAGTAACAATATTGTAGCTATAGTTACAAGGCTATAGGGTGGGAAATGTTATGGCGCGGGAAAAGTGTGCACCAGCTCTGTCTCTCACTCTCTCTCTCTCTCTCGTTCGGTGCCGACAGGGGTATTTGCGGTCAAAGCCATTGCCGCAAAAAAAGCGGCTAAGGCGCTCAAAGTAATTTAACATCAATACTCACATTTTATAACAGAAGTTCAAAACTTAGATATACGATAGAAAACACATATTTAGAAAAAGTCATGGACGGATGGACTCATATCTTTTACTGACATGAGCATTACTAACATCAGTGCCGCATAAAAAGCGGCAGCCGTGGTTCTAGTGTTAAGCCGATCGGCTCCTCTAACATCTCACAGTATTTTCAGTATTTGTTGTTTTGTATTGCGTGTCGATCGGCGACATTCTCGCGCTGGCGCACAGGAAATGACGCGTTTTACCTCAAAACAAGAAGGGAGGGGGAAGAAGAGCGGAGAGTCTCCTAGCAAGAGGCAGAGCGCTGCTAGAAAGAGAAAGCAACATGGCGTAGAACCCAAAGAAGTGGTCGAGACACGATTCAGAAGTGGATCCTACCACAAAGGCCGCTAATAGTCCTTCAGCCTGGTCGTTCGGCTGAAGGACTATTAGTGAAGAAGGAAAGTGACCGACGGAGATGACAATTACGGATTTGTATTGGTGTTGCTTTTCCTCGGTGGAGAGGAAGAAATTGGGCTGAGGGCAGACACGGATGTTGCCTTGCTGCTGTTGGATAAGTAAGTGACTTGGTTTATAAGACATTATGAGTACGATGTGTGAAATAGCCTCACATTTGCATTGCCGTGAAAAAAGTGGCAGTCGCGGTTCTAGGGGGATTTAGAATTCCGCGGCCGCTTTTGCATCATCAGCCCGTGGAGGTCTGTTCGCGTGACCATATATTCGGCCACTGCGAGCTTGAACCTCCCGGACCGGAACATCAGTTTCCTCCTGGCTGAAGTTTGGCCGTCTGGTGTTGCTGCTGTGTCCTACTTCATCCATGTTGAACGAAATTTGCACTACGCCTCGCCCACGGCGCTTTTGAAGGTGAGGAGAGGAACTCATTTGATTGGTGAAGATTTGACTCGGCTGTGTTAAACCCACTCACGCCTTCTCTCCTCCCTCTTTGCCACTTGCGCCGGCAGGCGGGACAGAAGAGTACTTGGGCCGGGTACGCAATTGCAAAATGCGTCTGGATACACCCCGTTGGCGCGGCGCTCCCCCCATTCGCCGCGCCTGCGCCTGGTCAACGAATTTAGAGCCCAAAGAGAGAGTTACCAGCATTTTATGAGCTCGTCAACCCTAAGAGGGTTTTGTGAATATGGCCCCAGGATCCTATTTGACCCCTGATCTGAAGTGAGGAATTTCTTTTTCTATCTGTCTTCTGTCTTTAGAGGCAGCAACATCATTTGCCTGGCCTGACAGTATAGCAGCTCTATAACCTCCTTCTGGAGTTGGCAGCAAACCTTGGCAATCTCTCAGTTCTGATGTGGGTAATACTGACAGTTTTCCATGCATTTAATTTACTGGCTCAATGGGGGCATAAGACAGTGGAAAGTGTTCAGAAAAAAAGTATGTTTGTGTGAGTCACCTCTCCCAAGCGCTTGCATGGCATTTATGAGTTACCTCTTCTTTGTTTTTGTTTAGTTGTTATTCTTTCTCTGAGGTGATGCAGCAGCTTGGAAAAAGCTTTACATTACCTTTGACATGTATCAGGGCGCATAGTGCCAGGTTGTTAGCCCAGCAAGACAGTGGAGTAGAAAGGTATTTTACTGATCACTGTTGATGGCTGCTCGATCTGTGTCTTCCTCCAGGTCTGAAAAGAAAGGGATCACAGTCCCATCTCAATTACTCCAAGTCAAGATTATGCATAATGTCCTGCAGGCGTAAGTATAAGCAGAAGCAAGATTTCAAATGAAACCTGACAGAAAATGTCGGAAGGAGACAGCATTTCTAGCTTCAATGGAGTGGAATTTCAGCATTGCCGTCAAGCAAGGTGGCTCTGTGAGATGGAAACTGAGAGAGAGGAGGAGGAATATGTTGAATGAGATGCTCAATAGACAAAAGTACCTGTCCAATTTGCCTGGGGCTGGCTGAGCAGACCCAGTGCTTGAATGGTCCTGCCAACATCTCCAGTACCACCATAATTTAAAATCCCAATTACCCAGACTGAGCTAGACGCTCAAATGTGACACAGCACTGCATCCTGACAGTTCAGGAAAAGTGCACCACTACAGCAGATAATCGCTTTCTTTGATGCTTCATATAAAATGCAATATTTGTCAGCTGAATGGACAGCAGGTGTAGCAAATGTGTCTTGTGTGCAGGGGGGTGATTTACTGTGGGGACACGGGGGGCATGTCCCCTGCACTTTTTGAAAAGGCAGCATTGGACCTCCCACTTTTACCAGCGCAAAAACGAATGTTTCATTTTTAAAAATCACTGCGGGGTCTAGGACCTCGAGGAAACAGCGCCTGTTCAAGCTGCCAGTCCTTTTCAACTCCCCCTCCTTTCTTCTTGACCAAGTCCTGCTTTCCATTCAAACTAAGGCTTTGCCAGCATCTAAGAAATAACGCCAGCAAATCACGTTAACCAAACCCCCTGAGCGACCGAGGACAGATTACATGTGATTTTTTTTTAAAAAAATACAAAAACAGCGCGAGGCACATTAAACCCAATTTACGAACTAAGTTGTATATTTTGTGGGGAACTGCTTGCTTTCCTCTTATATAGCTAGCTAGCTACATAGATAAACAACAATGGTGATCTTCCTTGAATGAGGTAGTTGAGTTGGGCGACTGATTGTTAAAGTTAAACAAATAACAAATACCGATCAAGTCAGTCTATATGGTTTCATCCCCAGTCATGACAATTCAGATATGACCTGAGTCTGCACTGCAAAGCAGCATTTGATATCATCGAGGTATCTTGAGGTTTTACCTGGTTTTCAGGACCACAGAAGTGGGTCACTTCCTATCGGGGTAAATCACCATGTTAACTTACGCTGAACGTCTAACCTAGATCGGAGCTTGAACGTGATCACACCCACAAGACCTTGTATCGTAACAGCTTCTGGTTTGCTGAACACCGCGAGCATGCACTTTAGCTGGAGGCATTATCAGTGGTCACGTCAATATTGTTCTGTATGCGATTGCGTATTACTTTTGTATATTACTGTTTAGATTATATACCCATCTAGCTAGCTACCATTAGTTAAGAAAAATCAGTGAAAATAATTTAATATTTAAGTGATGTGGGTTTTGCCCCAACTTCACTAGCAAGCTTCAACAGTGATTGCTCTGACGTTTACTGCTTTCCTGGGGGTGGAGTGCGATGGGTGAAAAATACATGAGATTAAGTAGTCACCCGCCATAAGCCCCCACCCACCTCATTTCATGAATGATTTTATTGCGCTCTTTTCCACCGAATGGAGTGCGCCAATATTTCGATCAATTTCATTACTTTCTGTTGTATTTTGCATTGAATATTTTGTGTTAAAACATGATGGGTATTTCCATGGTGACTTGCATTTCATTTTAGAGCATTTTCAAATTTATATTTTGGCCTGTAACCTATAATGATGAATTTTAGAATTCCATCTTTTGTGTGCTGGAAGGTGTTAGTAAAAGCTATGAAGGTAAAAGGTATGAACAAATATTCATTTGATTTCATAACATGGCTTCAATTAACACTAATTATAGCGTGACTCGCGTTACATGAAACAAACAAAAATCGATTTCAATTGCAATTTCTCCAAAAAGTATACAAGATAGAAAATAATCAAAACTCTCAGTGTTCATACTACTAAATGAAGTTTCAAAGTGTACTGAAGTGTACTTAAAATTTTACAACCAATAAGTAGGCTAGAGATATTATGTAATGATTGTGACTTGTGTTACCAACTTTTAATGACCTGCACAGCTGCGTATGAGGACTAGATATGCATACTGGTGGTATAATTTTGTTAGGTATGGGCAACAGTAGGAAAAATAGAATTTATAATTGCAGGCTGCCAGGGGTTATTGTGAGGGACGAAAAAATATGTTTTTGTGACTCACGTTACACCACCATCACCACCCAATTTTAACGCAGAATCCTAAAAAATCTGGAACAGATGGAGAATTTTTGCGATCAAAATACCCTTGACCAAGGTTTCAAGATTTAAAATCAACACAGTTGTCAAAAATGCACCAGAAAACATGATGGAGAGGCCAGGTAGTGTTTGAAGCCCAAAATTAATTAAATTTTGTCATTTTAAATCTGTAAGTGGGGTTCTGACAGAATTTGTCTGTCAATACTGAATTTAGTTTTTTTTTTCCCTTGAAGTATATTCTGTTCCGCACTATAAAAACACAGATTTCCATAGAAATTTGTGAGAAATTTTTTGAAGGTCTTTGTCCCTGTTTTCATGGAATTTACCTGGTAGTTTTGTTCTACTTCTAAAGCCCTTTTGAGAATTTGCACTAGAAATGTGTGTATGCGCAAACACACACGCTCATACACATTCATGGAGTATCCAGTGATGATCAAACACCCCCACTTTCATCTAAAAGGGGTCCTAATATATTACTTCTCCATAATTTTATGGTGAAAATGTATTGAAAAATACAATTTTAGGCAATGAGAAAATTTGCTTCCCGATATTCGGTCTAATTGGCAGCTGGCGACGCGGGGATTCCCAGTCATCCTCAGTCCCAACATCCTTATTTTTATGAACCTTTAGACAAACATAGCGTGCTTGCTCTGAGTGGGAGCGAGGTATCCCCTCACGTAAAACTGAGGTGGAAACAGTCTGGGATAGCCACAAATCGGGGAGTTTTTGGGTTGATGGTTGGCATAGTTTGCATAAAATCTGAGGAGAATAATAGGCTGTCATTCCAGTTTTATATGTTTTTGACCCTGTGATAAACCAATATCATGAATGTGCATACACGATCCATGCCGGCGATTCTATTAATTGCCGATTAACTTTGAGATCTGCGCTTGTTTGGCAATATCCAGCTGAGCTATATTTCATGCACCGACATACAGCCAACACAATGGTGAAGCAGGTGGTGGCAAGTCTGATGGCTTTTGGCTTTACTAAAAAGCCAAAAAATGAGGCTGTTGAAGGTGATATTTTTAACTAAATTGTATTTTGTGTGGATGCTATATGCTTCCTTGCATTGTAATCTATTTGGACTTTGTTGGTATCTTGAATGGCCCAAATCATAGATACGACTGCGGGACTCAAACTGAAACTGGGGTGTGAGAAACGCAAATTGGAGACTGATTAAAAAACTGTTTGGTGGTCAATATCATCATTGCAGGGTGAGGGCAAGCCTGTACCATTCTAGGCGGCACGATTTGAATCAGCCAGGGTATATTCTTATTTTGATTAATAGCCAATTAAACTTCACATTTCATAACCTAACCCATGTTTATTTTGTTACAATTTTTGGAGAGAGTGATTGGATGTTGAGGAAATTTCTAAACTGCTTGGAATTGAAAGTGATGATCTTGATCCTGCTGACAATGATGAGGGATCAGACTGGGAAGATTTGATGGAGGACTTGTTTTAATCCATGCCATGCTTGTATAGCAAACGGGGCTGTGGCAGAGTGAATATTTAGTGACATACGAAAGAAAAAATACAGATGATTTAAGATTATTTATTTTTAGACTTCTTTGTTTCATTCTCTAAAATCGATACTCATCACACAATACATACACGATTCATGCATTGTATAACATCATACATTCATGTTTATGAAAATGGCTGCCCTGCTGGATATCTCGTTGGTCAACTGGATCTGCTTTAGGGGCTCAGCCTTCTACTTTTTACCAATAGCCTCATACTCTGAAAGTTATTGAGAAGGCTGTGTCAATGACAAGAAGCACAGAAAACTGTAGTAATACGCTTGTGAAATCTTCTGGTGTAATGGCTGGCTATATTATTCTTATACTGTCTTCTTAAAGCTAAGGAGATCTTAACTCACTTCCATAAAGTGACGAGGGTGCTATGCTGCATTTCAGTGGCTAAAGCTTTGCAACCTTCCTGCCATGGTGGCCGCCAATTCCAGCCCAAAAGCGATGTGACTGGGATTTTTTTTTTTTTTTTTAAATCACGGCCTCAGAAAAAAATTGCCAAAACTATTTGACTGTATTTTTGGACAGTTTGAATTCAGATCTAAAATTCTAGCTATATTTATTTGTCCCCCTTACGTAACCTTTAAATAACTCTGTCATGGTTATGGTTTTTTGTCATGTTTATGTTCATGATTTTGTCTTTTATTTATTCTTTTTGGTTATTGTATTCTCAGGTTTTTAGTTCAGTCTATTCTCCAGCTCCATTGCACTTGTCTCTCCTGTCTTGTGATGTAGTTGGTTCAGTCCGTCTTCCCGGTCTGTGTGCTCACATGCTTCGGGTGATTTAAATGATTTCTGGTGTTTAATATATTCCTTTGATTCTCGTTTACTTCCTTCGCCTTACTGTTCTGATTACTAACAAAACTAACATTTGCATTTTGTATCATAGTCTACTAACACAACTAATCCATGGATATATGTTACTAACTTACTAACGAGCACTCTAGTTAAATCTGTGAAATTGCACCACTACTAATTAATACTAATTCCCTCTCAGCAATCGCCCTGTTCTAGTCTCCGCCTCTTGCTCAACTGTACCTGTCTCCCCCTGCGTTTCTGCGAGATCTCTCGCACGTGCTTAATTACTTTCCTGCACTCGTTATCTGTGCACTTAGAACTCCTTGACCGGAGCTGTTTAAATGTCATAGGCTGTCTGTGTGATTCCCGGCCATGTCTTGGCTTTCGCCAATTTTCATGGTTAGGGTTCTCCCTCATGTGATTCTCCCATTGTAATTAGTCTGATCCAGCTCACCTGTTAGCATGTGACTTCCCTCCCGTTTATTTAAGAGTCCTCACTGCAGTTCCGACTTTGTCAGAACGTTGATCAATATTTCTTTGTGCAGAGTGCCGTGTATGCCATTGAGTATTGTTTTTCTTCTACTGGTTTGTCTGACTACGATTCTTGCCATTGCCCTTCTTGTATTGTTTTGTCTTTTTGGATTTTGACCCATTTTTGTATGACCACGATTTCTGTGTTTGGATGCCCTGTGTATGACCCTTGGCTTTGTTCATCGACTACGACTTTTTTGCCTACCGTTTATGTACCTTTGCTCATCTGTCTTCCTGGTTCTGACCCCTGCCTGTCTAGTCGACACAGTTTTTGGATTTCGTATTGTGGCTTGGCAATTCTTGTGTTTTTTGGCTTTGACTTGGACCTCATTAAAAGCATATGTTTTTTGGATTTCCATCTCTTGCGTGTGGTTCCTGAACGCTACGTCACAAACTCAAAATTCATGTCTCAACAAACCCAAGGGATATACAATTATGTTCAAGAAAATAGCGGTATTTTAAAAAAATGTGAATAAAGAGCAAATTTTTTTTAAAAGCCTTCAGTTCCAAATTTCAAATCAAAGCATTAACAAATTTAATCAAGTCTGTGTTATTCCTTTACAGGAAGCAATGAAAAGGAATATTAATCTATTCAAAAAAATAGTGTCAACAATTTTCTCTTCAAACTCAAATACTAAATTTAACTCAAGATTTCACTTCACTGTCAATTACTGAACTTACGTATATTTAGTTATGTAAGCATTGTTTTTGATAACTGCTGCACATCTGCGTTGCATCGAGTTAACCAACTTCTGGCACCCAGGATGAACAAACTTCATTCCACAGTTCCAGTGGATTTTGGTTCAGAACTGCATTTTAAATGTCACCCCACAAGTTTGCAATGCAGTTGAGGTCAAGGAATTGAGCTGGGCACTCGAATAACTCAATCGTGCTTGTCTGGAAACAAGATATTGCACGCTTACATGTGTGCTTGGGGTCAGTGTCTTGTTGAAACACCCATTTCAGGGGCATTTTCTCTTCGCTATAAGGCAACATAATCTCTTCAAGTATTTTGATGTATTCAAAATGATCCATTATCCCTGGTATACGATGAATAGGCCCAACACCATCGTATGAAAAACATCCCCATACCATGATTTTTGCACCACCATGCTTCACTGTCTTCACAGTGTACTGTGGAGCCAATTTCTCAGAACAAGCAGTGTGCATGTAATTACAGCGTTGTCTGTTGTTTTTCTATTACACTACCACATCTGCAAGAAAATTTTCCCTGCAAAAATATCACTACTACTAATAACAGTGTTTCATCAGGTTATTCATGTTGCACTGCGATTTTTTTTTAACACGACTGCGGTTTGTGGCTTTTTGCAAGCTTCGCTCGGAGGAAAGAAAACCGGTGCTGCAGCGCATATCTAGAAATGTTGGTAATTCAAACCAACATGATTCAAACTACTGTGGTTCGAACAAGGTAAAACGGGTACTTGAGATGTTAGTTTGTCTAATTTGCATTGTACCATGTCAGTTCAAAGCTAACTTCCATTGTTGTTCGGGAAACACACCCCAGTGCGTTCGCGAGACAGAGATGCCAAGTGCTTGGAGTACAAACTCTTGCAGTCATCCAGGACTCCCTAAACCACGGTTACATTCGTAATCCTCATTTTCCTTTATGCTGTGTGTGACCCGAGATGGCACTGGCAACAAACTTTTTGTTTCGATCAAAGTAAGATTCAAGGATGTTTTTGCTTCCAGCATATTTCATTTGGGTTAAAAGCTATTTTCTTTGTATAACAGTTTTTGCAACATTGCCGCTATGATCAGCGAATTTGCTAATGCTGTTCTAAATGGAAATTTTATTTCATTGCGGTTGGATGTATTCGCATTCATGATAACGCTTTTAAACATCTGTTATTGAACTGACGTACTGCAGATACGCGTCAGTCTGTGCCTGGCAACCCGGTGACCACGCCCCCATCTGCAATCAAGTCTCCACTTCCTCCTTCAAACTTGCCAGACTTCTGATTGTATGCACCTGTGTCTGTATCTATTCAAACTCCGTCTCAGTTCAGTGGTCACCGCGTGTCATCATTCTCACTCCGATTTCTCCTAGCTGTCTGTGTTTCCTAGTCCATCTGTTCTTGCGTTAATTCTTGTAATCTTAGCTACAGCGTTTCCCGGTTGAAATATTACTCTCGCAATTAGTATATTCATAGTATTACTGAACTTTGTATAACACAATGTTGCATTTTGCAGGTTTTGGCATTTTGTGTTGAGTCCTTTGCTACTTTGTGCTTTTGTTGTGACTTTGGGGTTTTAAGTTGTTACTTTCGCTTTTGTTAGTGTTGTTTTTTTTCTGAGTATTCCTTTGTTATATTTATCTCCTGGTTTGTGTATTTCTGTTCTTTGTGATTCTGTCTTGTATAATTTAATCCCGCATTGTATTCATTCTGAGTATAGTATTGTTGTGCTTAACCATTCCCCAGTTCATGTTCTGTGATTACGATTACTATTGTCATTAAAACTCCTGCTTAATTTACTAACTTCCTGTTCCATGACGACATCCCTAATAGTCTCCTGACAATACTGAGAAGTGAGCTTTTCATTTATTTATTTTTTTGCACTATAAGTCAGGCTAAATGAGGAAAGATTCGAGTACTGAGAATTTCTACATTTCATATTGCTTTCTTTTAGGTAGTTTTGAACTAAAAGGAAACCCTAGCTCGATTAATGGACTAAAGATTCATGAATGAAGTAGTACACTGGTTGAACTCTTGAATGATAGTAAATGGAGAAATTAGTGTTTTGGTTTAAAATGAAAAAGGCTATAATTAGCCGATATGGGTAGTATTATTTTTGGTATGGATCTGCGTGATGAGAAAATAACATTGGAATACTGAAAACATAATTAAAACTAGAGGCACTCCTAGAGTGCAAACCTCTGCCAAGGCAGCAACAGTCCAAATCTTGGTGAGTGGGAGCAAAGTTCAGTTATCACGTGTCATAGGATTTCAAGATGGCTGCCGTGGCAGCCAAATTGTTTGACAGATCGTGGTCAAAATCAATAGGGTCCATCCCTGATGTAATAGCGACCCACCCTCAAAAATTTCAGAGATATTCGTTCATTACTTTTTGAGTTATCTTGTTCACAAACAAACAAACAAACGGCACCGATCACATGACCTCCTGCCGGCTTAGTTTGGCGGAGGTAAAAAGGGTAACAAGAAAAGATGTATTTTGTAAATTGGTAAATAAATTTTGCTGAGTGGAGCTGCTCTGAACAGTAGCCCTTGTCGCCCTTCTCATTTTTTTTCTCCTGTTTTTACAGGAATCATATCTGTGTATGTACTTTCAGTAAGAGACCTGTTACATCTCTCACACATGCATAAACACATTCACACAATTTTTGAATGAATGTCAAGGAGCTGAATAAAATAAAAACACTCAATGCAAAATTATGGATAGGTTTATTGTTTGTCATACAGGAGGATTCATATCCTATATGTGCCCACGATAATTTCTCAAAAAGTGTAAACCACATTTATTTATTCAACTTTAGTTTGCTTTAATTAGTTTTGGCTCAAAAGTACAGAGCTCTCACAAACAAAACACACACACACACACACTCACACAGTGGACTTCACGACAAAATGACTCCAGAGTACCACAGCAGTAGCTAGAGCAGTAGTCTGGCTGATCCAAGATGAAAGCATAATGAGGGTCCGTTTTCTCTTGCTGATTTTAACTCTAATTAGAACTTTTGGCCATTGGTGGATCCCAGTGTTATACAAGCAGCACAACATTATTCCATGTGTTTATCATCGAGCAAAGCGAAGTAAAAGCCCAAGTGCGAGCTGAAGGAAGTGGTGACATGGAGCTTGAAATTCTTGGCAGGGAACAGTTGTCAAGTTTGGTCTATTAAGTGGAGCCCCTTCCTCAAGGGTGGGACTCGACAACTTCTGGCAAATGGATGAGACCTGCTGGTCTATGTTTGGAGAGAGGATTATTCCCTGCATGTAGGGTCACAGGGAAGGTAGCATCTCTTTTAAGCCAGTGTCTTCATTAATCTTCCAGAGATCCAGTGGATAAAGTAAACCAACCGTTCTCTGAATCTGGTAATTTTCCTGTGTTTTTATTTATTTGTGCCATGGAGGACATGAAGTAGCAATCTCATTGCCATTTCAATGGTGGACTACGAGTGTCAGTGACTCATCAACTAGAGTAGCTAGCTGAGATGGCTAATTTACAGCAGTACTATGTTGTGAGTAACCTTAAATAAATGGCATAAATGTTTAAGACTTGTGAAACTCGTGAAAAAATTTTTTTTAAATGATCCTAATACGAATCTCCTCATTCTATCAGTCATTTGGAGGCACTGAAGACTTTGTACTTTTCCTATCAGTACACTGTTAAATTGAAATGGGAACAGAGAATGTGTAATTTTTTGATGCACTTCCCTTACATTTAACATTGTGGGACCCAATCCAGGCAGGCACAGATGGAAATCGGGCAAAAGGATGTCACAGAATCACAAACAGATCACTGGCGTACACGGGGCTCGGCGCAGAGAAAAGTTGATTGACAGTCTGACAAAGCTAAGCAGAAGTGAGGGACTATATATACACAAGGGAGGTAACAAGCTAGCCGGGGCAACAGGTGTGAGGAATAATCTACACATTATCTGAGGGGGGAAAACACAAGAGGTAATTAAACAAAACAAAAAGGGAAACAATGACAAAGAATAGTTTTCACACGACATCCCTAAACAACAACGGCTCCATTCAAGGAGTGCCTAAGTGGGGAGAGATGGTAGAAACAGATTAGTAAAAGAGATAGTTGCAAGGTTTCTGCAGAAACTCAGGCAAGGACCAGGATAGGAAAGAGAGGGCGGAGTTACAGATTGGTGTGGAAAGCAAGAGAATCAATTAGTAATGTTAATAGTTAGTGCAGTAACAATTTTACCCAAAGTTAGTAGTGCAAGTTAGTATGTTAGTTATTTACAGGTTTAGTATGTTAGTAAGGGTTAGTAGATAAAGTAGACAAAACATACAATGTTAGTGTGATTAGTACTTTTGTTAATTTATTATTTTTTAGAAATAAATTTGGCATCTCCAATCCCACCCAAATTTGGAATGCCCAATTTGAGAACTATGTACAAGTCTTGCTGGTATGCAACCCCTTGTTGCCAGCTCAGGAGAGAGAGACAGTATGCAGCTCTCCTCCAAAGCATGCGCCTGTCAGCCCCTGCATCTTTAAATGCATTGGTCGAAAATTTAGCAAGTTCAGAACAAGGGTGGAGGATACTTGAGCATGAGCAAGCTTAGAAGCTCACTGACGAGCGCCCGGCTGGCCAACAGGAGGCGCTTGGGCAACAAACAAGGCAACCATTTTTAATATCCCTTCCCAACAGTCCCTTCCCAATTTGCATCCCTACAGCGCTTTAGCCAATCGTGCGCTGTTCTGAAAAAGCTGCCGACCACTGCTGGTTTGTACAACTGGGGATCAAACCTGCACCGTGGTAATCACTACTGCTCCGCAAAGTGTGATTAGTACTTAATTAGTAATCAGTGTTGAAGGAAGTAAATGAGACATGAAGGAACTTGTTAAACAACGGAAACGGGGCCGGTCCTGATAGGGTCACTTCTAGAATGAAAGAACGAATGCATGGGGGGGAGGGGGCTTGTAGCTGTCATGTCCTGCTGATAAGCCCCCCACGCCTGCCGGCGAGGCGCCCCCAGAGCGCATCGCCTCAGGGTGTGGTAACACGCTAGTTAGTGTTGGAGGGGAACTCCGCTGATAGGGTTCCCAGGACTGAATGTGCGACCGTACTGGTGGTCATATCCCTCAGATATGACTGCGCAAAGGTTGATGCGAAAGACCAAGAGGCCGCCCTGCAAATCTCCTCCATGGATACGCCTTTAAATAGCGCTGTAGAGGATGCAATGCCCCGGGTAGAATGTGCAGTCAGCCCCGCTGGGGCGGTGAGACCCACTGCCGAGTAGGCTCTGCAGATAGCATCACAGATCCAGTGGGCGAGACACGGCGGTGACAGAGGGGCCCCCTGAGCCCGTCCGCCATAGCCCACAAACAGCTGATCCGCTTTCCTAAGACTTGCAGTGCGTTCCACGTACAGGCTGAGCGCGCGCACTGGGCACAGCTTGTGCATCCGATCCTGCTCGCTGGTGGCACGAGGAGGTGGGCAGAAAGCCTGTAGTCGAATTACAGACGATTTGAAAGCCGTGGCGATGACTTTTGCCCGGAAGGACGGGTTAGGGCGAAGCTATGATCCTTTGTCCTCTCTTCGGGTCAGACATGATGGGTGCACACAGAGAGTGCCCAGCTCGCTCACCCTCCTAGCTGATACCAAGGCCAGAAGGAGGGCCGTCTTGATCGATAAAATATGCAGGTCCGCCTGGTCCAGGGGTTCAAACGGTGGTCCTGCCAGGCCGTCCAACACTGTCTGCAGATCCCACTGCGGAACCATGCGCTGCGTCGGGGGTCTTAGCCTGCGGACTCCCCTCAAAAAACGCTTTACCAAGGGGTGACTCCTGGCTGTGAAGCGGTCAAACCCATCATGTCCAGCTGCGATAGCTGCCGCGAACACCCCCAGAGTGGATGCTGCGCGGCCCCCCTTGAAGAGCCCCTGAAGGAAATCCAGCACCCCTTGAAGGGGGCATGAGCGCGGGTTCAGGCCTCTCGCCTGACACCAGCCGATAAAAATCCGCCAACGGGTCGCATAAGCCTTGGAAGTGGCTGGGGCATGCGCACACTGAATTGTGGACACCACCGCCTCGGGCAGGCCCAACTCAGTCAACTTCACCCTTTCAACTTCCAGGCCATGAGGGGGGCGGGCACGGATGGCGCTCGGCACCCGAATCCTGGTCAAGGGGAGGTCCGGAATCTCCCATGGGCTCCCCAACGCCAGCTGGATGAGATCCGGAAACCATCTGGCACTCGGGCACAGTGGTGCCACCACAATTATAGACAGGCGCTGTTCCCGTACCCTGCGGAGCAGTGGCATTAGTAGCCGATGGGGCTGGAACGCTTACAGCAGGCCGGCTGGCCAACGCATCCACCCCCAGGGGAGGACTGTCGGTAGGCCTCAGGGAGAAACACAGAGGGCACAGAGTGTTCTCCCTGTTCGCAAACAGATCCACCCTCGGTCGCCCGAACAGCCTCCAGATCTGTTCGGCTGTTGCCGGTGGGAGGCTCCAATCCTCCTCGGGCAGCCCCCCTCAGGCAGCCCATCTGCCCGAGTGTTGAGGATGCCAGGAACATGATGGGCTTTCAGGGAGCAGAGATGGCGATCCGCCCATATTAGGATGGAAGCAACCATCCTGTGTAGGGCCACTGATCTGACCCCCCCTTGCCTGTTGAGATAGGCTTTCGCTGTTGTGTTGTCCGACCTCACTAGGACATGCCTCCCAACTGTGGGGAAAAATGGTGCAGCACCCTCTGAACTGCCATGAGTTCTAGTAGGTTGATGTGCCGCCGGGGCCCCTGCCATGTACCAGCGACAGAAGTAGGGCCACAAGTTCCGCCCCAACCTGTGAGGGAGGCATCTACAAATAAATGGGTATAGTGAGCCACGCACCCATCCGAACTCCCTCGCGGAGCCGGCTGAGTGAGGGCCAAAACGTCAACATCCGCTATGCTGCACTGGAATGCGGAGCATGCGCTGCTGGTCTCGCCTTGGGTCCAGCCAAAGGCATATGAACCAGCGCTGCAGATCTCTCGTGCAGTAGCCCTAAGCGGACTACTAAATGGGCAGCAGCCATCATCCCCAGTAGCGACATGACTGCCATTACCGGCACCGAGACTGTGTCCCGTATTTCTTGGGCCCGAGACAGGATCGCTTCTGCTCTCTCCACAGACAGACGTGCGGTCATAGTCCGAGAGTCCAACAGCATTTCTAAGTACCATGCTGTCTGGCTGGGCTGCAGGGTGCGTTTGTCGTAGTTGATAGCTAAGCCTAGCTGAGCATTAAGTTGCATCACCAGCCTCGTATGGGCGGTTGCCATCTGCTCGGAAGAGGCCAGGATCAGCCAATTGTCCAGATAGGTCAGAATCAGTATCCCTCTCCGCCAGAGCGGCGCTAGCGCTGTCTCCACACATTTGGAAAATGTCCGAGGTGCCAGGGAATGTCCAAACGGGAGGCGGCAAAACTGAAAAATCCGGTCCTCCAATGCAAAACGAAGGAACTTTTGATGGTGCGGCAGAATTGGGACATGAAAATAAGCGTCTGTGAGATCTATTGACGTCATCCAGTCGCCTGGCCTGACACATTCCAGCAGCGCCCTCACTGTCAGCATCCGGAATGGTCTGCGCGCAATATACCTGTTTAGTTCTCGAAGATCCAGAATGGGCCTCAGGCCTCCCGATTTTTTGGGAATCAAGAAATAAGGGGAATAAAATCCCGCTCGAGCTTCCGATAGGGGAACCGGTCTCACGGCCCCTTTTTGTAGAAGCGAGTTCACCTCCTCCTTCAAGACCGTCCTTTGGACGGAATCGGGGGGCTTCGTCCGCACAATGCCTTTGAATGGGGGAGGACGGCAGCGAAACTGCAATGTGTATCCCTTCCGCAGCGTTCTGTCCAGCCAGACTGGGAGGGGGGCGCACAAGCTCACCCATGACTGATAGTGGTTCGTGAGTGGCGAAGCAGTCAATTCTATGGTTTCCAATAGCCCGGGCCCTCCCGTGACGCCCCGCCCCCTGTGGGAGGGTTCGACCAGGGGGCCCTGCCCGAAAGAGCTGAGAGGCCAATGACAGCAATGCTTCTGCTGCAACCCCAAGCACGTCACCTAGTGACCCACTCACCGTGGGTGGTGGGGGCGCAGTCAAGCGAGAGCCCTTCCTGACGTTTACCCTCAGAAACACTGGCATCCAAAAACACCTCAGGCTGTGGGACAGAACGAGTGAAGGCTTCCTCCATGGGTTCGCAGGCCCCTGCACCAGAATTACATTTGTGTACACATCCCGTCCCTTGTCTCCGCGATGCTAAGTGAATGCTGTGTGACACCTCAGGAGCCATGGAGCCAAAATGGCGGACAGTCCCCCTTCCGTGCGACCCGGAAGCAGAAGCACGCTGATGTGTCCTAACCATACTGCTTGAGCAAGCTGCGCTAGCAACATGCTGGCTTTTAGTTTGTGAACGTTTCTTCGCTGGTGGCGCGCCCAGATGAAATGAGTTCATCGATTTTAAAGATTCATTTTGAGCAAAACCAGCATTGAAAGATGGGGGGGCATCAAGTTTTGGTTTAGCCACCAAGTTTGGTCGTGTGCTACCGCCATGGGTAGCGTGACGCAAACCTTGCCGGCGGTTAGCTAGCCAGTACGTCATAAACAGGCTATTAGCCGGTGAAGCCCCAGTTTTAAAAGCACAGCTTAGTGGAGGCAGTGAGAACACACGAGCCTCACACCTCGTGCCCCTCTTATTAACCACATCAACGGAAGGCAGCGCTATCCCTCTGTCTCCGGTAGGCTGTCCCAAATTACCCTGAATGCTACAACCTGAAACAGCCAGTGTTTCAGTGTGTGCAATGCAGGAACAGAAAGACTCCCAGGCCAAATACTGATAACGCCTTTTATTTGAAACTTATCCCAAGGCTGACCGCCGAGGGCCCGCACCCCTGGTGCGGACCTGGTGAGGCTATGGTCGGCACGGCTCCAGGCTCAGCTGGCTGGGGCAGGCGGGCGACCGATCATCTGACCTGTGGCGGCGGCGGCGGCTGGGCAGAGGTTGGAAGTACCAAGGCCCGCTGGCGGACTGCTGTGGGCGTAGGTAGGAGCCCAGCTGCTCCGCTGCTTTCCGAGCTGCCTCCAAGGGGTCGACCATGGTCTAGACGTCTGGCCCAAACAGCAAGGTGGTGGAGATGGGCGCGTTAATGAGCGCCCGCTTCTCACGCTCCTTCAGGGAGGACAGCATGAGCCACAGATGACGGTGCCCCACCTGAGCTGCGCATATGCTCCACCCTCCGGCGATGACGAACGCCTGCGACATGCGGAGCATCGTCGCCGGTGTCGTCTGGATCTCTATTTCCTCTGGTGTCAGTTCCGCCTTCTGGTGGGTGAGGCGATCCACGGAGCCAGCCAGAAAAGCCAGGTTGTTAGCTAGCGCGATGGAATAGGTGGAATAGGGCTCGTAGGCTATCGCCGAAAACTTGGCGGCGATTGGATTCCCCCAGTTGCGCTGACCGTAGCCGATGATGGGTGGCATCTGAGGGCAAACCACTTTAGGCCACGGCTTGGACTTCGGCTGGGCCAGCAGGCCAATGATGAAGTCATCTCCCTGGATGTTAGGCGGCTGCGGAGATAGGGGCATCTCCATCCGCTCCGCCGCCGACCGAAATAACCCTGGCAGGTCATCCAGAGGTTAGCGGTGCTCTGGGGGAGGCTCCTCGTCACGGAAGAGGGATGCCGGATCTTCCTCATAGATGCGTTGGTCATCCTCTTCGCTGTACTCGTCCCACGGCTTGGAGTGGACCACCGCCACCGACTCTCAGGCTGGCCCCGAGCCAGCCTGGAGGGTGCGTGTGGCCCGCAAGAACTGCTGCCGCTGCTCGCGCTCCTCCCGGGGGAGCGCTGCACAGGCGGCACACGAACTGGCCTCCACTTGGTGATGCCAGCCCAAGCAGACGAAACAGTCATCATGTTGGTCCTCGGCCACCATGGGGGAGGCACACTGAAGACAAGACTTCATAGTTAAATCGTTCCTAGTTCTATCTCTTCCAACGGCTGAGTGAAAAAGGGAGCTGAGCATTGGCAATGCCGAGGCTTTATAGGAGGTGAGCATGCTACCCCCTCCTACGGAACAGGTGAGTTCAATTTTCTTCTCAGGCACGTAACCAAAAGCGAAGCCCGTTAGAGGGCGAGCACGTACGAGAAAGAACAGAGCACAAACGGGCATGGCTACAAATGGGGAATAATCAAGAAAACTGAGTAGGGAGGGCCAGAATAAGAGACCATGGAAACAAAAGAAACTAAATTAAATAAAAAGACCAATGAAAAATACTGAAATAAATACATATTAACAAAACATTACTAAATACAACAAACAAAATGACAACACAGAGTACCCACCCAAGAGTCAACACCTGGCGACCCCTATGCTGAACCGGGAGAGAGGAGGGGTAAGGACTAGAGAGACACAAGGAGACAGGACTCAAAGGGACCAAACAAGACACAAGGAGACAGGGTAGGGCACATACAACAGGGCAGGACACGAGGAGACAGGAGACAAGACCTCACGGAAGCAAGATCTCATGGAGACAGAAACTCAGGAGCTTAAGGAGGGAGGTGACAAACCCGAGGAGACAAACAGGGCAAGCACTAGGAGGCAAAAAAGGGCACTTGAAGACAGAACAGGACAATAAAGAAAGGGAACAGCAAAAGGAGGTAGGACAAGAGGAGACAGGACACAATGAAACAGGGTATGAGGGGACTTGAAAAGGCATTTGGAGGGAGGGCGGGGCAAAAGAAGATAGGAGTGGACTGGAAGAGGATTGGGGCAGGATGGGAGCAGCCAACACTGGGCTGAAGCTGGACGGGGGCAGGACAGCTGACCTGTGGGCTGGAGATGAACTGGGGCAGGAGAGGAGCAGCTATCAGTGGGCTGGAGCAGGACTGGGCAGGACAGCTGACACTGGGCTGGAGATGAACTGGGGCAGGAGAAAAGCAGCTATTAGTGGGCTGGAGCAGGACTGGGAAGGACAGGAGTGGCTGACTCGGGAACCAGAGCTGGACAAGTGCAGGCACTGGACTAGGACAGGACTGAAGTGGCAGACAATGGAGATCTCCATCTGGCTTTGGCGGAAGGCTGGAACCCCTGGGCTTGGGTGGAAGGCTGAAAACTCCAGGCTCAGGCAGACGACTGGAACCCCCGGGCTAGTGCGGATTGCTTAAAAGGCCAGGCTCAGGCGGAAGGCCCTCAGGGTCAGGACTGGGAGGCAGAGCGCCCTCAGGGTCCAAACCCTGGGACTGAAACCTCCTCTGGGCTGGACCCAGAAAACCCCATAGGGCTGGGAACAGGAGCAGGAGGCCAAGAACAGAAGAGTTAGGAGGTCTCTCTAGGCAGCGTGCGAACTATACCGCGGCTTTTGGGGAGCTCACTTTTTTCGGGGGGGTAGTTGTCAATTCAATTCAATGCGCAACACACACTTCAATGCACCTCTAATGAAGTCTGACTGGGGAGTAAAAATAACCAGCAATAATCCATCGGCACCATAAAATATAGAATACTGAGCATGAACGCTGCAAGTCTGCCAACAAACATTTCAAGACAGTTTACATCTTTCTAAAAAACCTTGTCAACTGGATCTCCAAATCAAGAACAGCTATGATCTGTTTGACGAGCCAAAAATCCGATCATGCTGCAGGACATATTTATTAGAACCTGAAAATAAATGAGAAATTTAACATTAGAAGTGATGCGTATGCTTGGAGATTGAAATAGTCAATGAGGTTACAGTGCTGTCTCGTGTGTAATTGCACACGTGGGAGGAAAAGCAAATGTTTCTGTTGCGGGGGAACGCTGCTAGTATTTACACTAAAAAACTTTCACATTTTAGAAAATGGAATTAATATTTTACTCATTGCTGTATTATTTCACCCAGCGCAACCCATTAATCAGAATATTAATTTTAAGAGCCGGCGGATTATCTGAAGTGTCTGCGGAGGGAACCGCAATCAACTACCCACTTAATGATATAACAGGTAACTTGATGATATGCTGTATACACAATAATTGCTATTTTTTCCTGATACCTCACCACAAAACGGGTGGGCCTCATTATCATTGGCGTTGTTATGACATTCTTCATTATCTTCTTGATGGTTAGGAATGATGGCCAGGTGTTCATACCAATTAAGACCCTACTGATTGACCTCAGTCTTTAATTGCATTGGTTATAGATTACCTTTCTTCATGCATATTGAAATCAACTGTTTGAAATTTAATCCAGTGAGTACTACATGCCCATAGAAAAGTTTTTCATTGCATACACAGACAATTCTGGCAGGATGTGATTTAAGAGTTTAGGTAAACCCACAGTATAAGCTCCTAGTTTGGATAATTAACATCTTGTTAAAATACTGAGATTGCCATTGTGGTTGAAACAAAACCAGCATACACAGGGGTCCCCCAGGACCGAGTTTTAGACCCACTGTTGTATGGGGTAGTGGTTCTCAAACTCGGCCCCTGTTTGGATTGTGGTTTTTATTCCAACCAAAATTGCAATTTTAGGATTTTAAAAAGCTGCTAATTTCTCCAAATGATCAGTAATATCATGTTTAAAGCAGTTAATTACCATCTTAAGCCCCATTTTTTTTACAGACATATCCATGTGTGCCATGAAGAATAAAATAAAACAAACATACTATGTTTGTTTTCAACAGTGTAAGACATTTCAGGTAACAACATTTACAAAAAGATCAAATTAGACACTAAAAAAAATTAGTATGCTCCAAATTTGATTGCTAAACACAGATGTCTAGAGATCACTCAAAATATTTTGCCTGAACTTAATAACATAAACATGGTGCAAAACAGCTGTGACTATTATTTGTTAGCCTTATAAAAGGTTAGTTTTCGCAACCATATGTCCATGATTTCTCCAATAAGGAACCTATTGATTGTTCACATTGATTAAATTTTTGGTAATTTTCTTTCTCTGCAGTTGTTTATAGTTGTTCCTTGTATAGCTCAATGTGAATATTACATTTTTATTCTTCATGGCATGTACTGATGTCAAAATGTGGCTTAAGAGGATAAATAATTGCTCTGAACATTAATGCATTTCAGTAAGACAAATCAACGCCGTAAAATTCAATGACTGCGACTGTGGTTGGAACAAAAACCAACATGCACGGGGGTGCAGGACTGCGTTTCAGAACCACTGTTATGGGGTAGGCTTTCTTGGCACCCTTTTGGCTCCTTAATACCAGTCAATAATTTTTGAATGAGTCTGAACATTGTTGCTGACCACATGCATCTGTATGTATAGCCATGATTTAACAATTTATGAATGGCTACTTCCAGCATGATAATACGCCAAGCATGTTAAACTGCAAAAGTCATCTCAAACTCATTTTTATGAACGAGTCAGTAAATTCCGTGTACCTCAATGGCCAGATAGAAATCCATACAGCTCCTCTCTGGGAAGTTGTAGAGTGGCAGATTCACACCATGAATGTGGGGCTACTCTGAGAGCTAAGGGTGGCTCTTGCCTATATTGCTTTGGTGTCATCAAAGTGCACTGTGAGAGTATGTAAATTATGATTGCTATTATGAAAGGCCTCTTCAATCCATAGTAAAGTTGGCAGAATAATGAATGCACAATTAGAGCTTTTTCTGGACAGAATATTTACTCCATCTATCTAAACAGCTTCTTCCTCATTAGGGTAGTGGGGTAGCTGAAGCATATTTGAGTCAACTATGTTGAAAAGGCAGGAAAACACCCTGAGCATCTTGCGTTTTTCACAATGTTGTACCTATGAGCAATTTCGAGTCTCCAGTTTACCATGCCAGCACGTTTTTTTGAATGTGGAAGGAAACCCATACTAACACAGGGAGAACAAGCAAACTCCATATCAAAAGGACCCTAGCCAGATTTTAATCAACGGCCTTTTTGCGGCGAGGGAAGAGTGCTACCCACTGTGCCACCGTGCTGCTCACTAGGTACAATATTTATCAATTTTCAGAAAAATGGCTCCTTTTTTCTCTCTCCCAAGCACACACATTAGGTCATTTTGCAGAATTATATGCTTTCATAACTTATAAATTAATCTTCCTCTAATTTGACTTTACATATCTTCATCATATGGGCATTGTGACAGCCACTCCAAAGGAAAGGAGGATTTCACCAAAATGAAATCACGAAAGACACCGAACTTTCTTCAAAAACTGAAATTTAGTGTTGAAGTTGAGGGAGAAAGGGAACAGGAGAAACTATGACTAAGATTTCTTCCCTCCTGGGAAACTGTGCTGCCGTCCTCCAGTCACAACCAGGGGAGATTGGGGGAAAGTAGACGAAGAGGTGGTTAAACCAGGCTCCAAGATTTCTCTGGTCTATCCATTGTGTCCTTTTTACCAGGGTAGGTTTGTTTAGGACTTAGTGTAAGCGCCCGCATAAATACTTAACGCATGCGTAAAACAAACTTTGGGGCGAATGGTCTTGTTTGCTCTTTTTGCCCACAAATATGGTGGCTGAAAGGAGAAAGTAACTTTGCTGACCATTACTCTCAAAATAATTCAAGAAAATGAACAGCGAATGATTGATCTCTTGACTTATGACAATGAAATTATAGTTTTACTGCAATTTCTCTTTAGTTAAACACGTGAAAGTGATTTGCCGAAAATGTTGTACACCTCAGTATAGCAATACTGACTTCGAAGCGACTATTCGCACTTACTCAAGTGCGTCCAAGCACAAAAATTGATCGAAATTCACGTTAGATGCACTTATAAGTGTGGCCAAGCTGCACATTTCTCCATTGCCCACACTTATTTTAAGTGTGTCCAAAGCTAAAAATTTTTTCTTGGCCGAACTTATTTTAAGCTGTACTTTCTATAAGCGGCCCTGGAATGGTCATTGACTGGTGCGCTTATAAGTGAGGCCAAGAAAAAAATTCAGCATTGGCCACACGTGTAAGTGCAAATAACACCGGCCTTAATAAATTCAATTTATAGATCCATGATAGGCTATTTCATGTTATATAGCCTACATAATTGACAATCCAAATGCTTTACATGTAGGTAAAAAAAAAAAGTGGTCCGATTTTAAGATCGCCACCAAAAAATGGGTTGCGGCGCTCAGGCACAGCAGCGCACGGACCAGTGGAGGCCAACCAGACTCGAACCTCCCGCTGTCACTGTTTGAGGAGCGCGTGGCAGCAGGGCTCCCCCTCCATCGTGGGAATACGAGGTGGTGTGGGCACGGATGAGTCCCCACCGCCTCGATCGGAGCTGCATGAGGGTACTTGTTAAAATACAGTCTGCAGAGATCACTCTTCATTGTACTTTTATTAGTATTACTCCATGAAATTTTATTGGGTGCCACACAAAACGAGCAGCCACTCGTCACTGTCCCGGAGGAGATCTTCTCTGTGTCGAAAGTTTAGAAGCTTATTCCTCTAACAATAGAAGATCTGCCATTGTCAAAATGTGATCACGGTCAAAGTGTCCGGAGGCCTAAATATACTGAGCAACAAAAGAAATGCAAGTTAGCTAGTTAGTTAATGTACCCTTATGGTTACTCAGTCAAAGTGACCGCAAAATAAATAAAAGTTTTATGAAATGAGTGTAATTGTGCACGCGTTAGTAATAAATTTGATTGTCTAAAATAATTATGCGCAAACTTATTTCCCAGTCTGCCTTTAATAATCTTGCGTTTCTTTTGTTGTTCAGTATATATCTGACTGAATGAGCATCTGACATACCACACTGCATATCTGCCAAGCCACGCATTGCGCTTAATCAAGTTGATTGTAATTGTCAGCCGTCTGGCTTGACAAGCAGGTTGTCTCGAAATATAAGTTTAATTAATATCTCAACACAGGTTTCTTATTTATTTATTTATGCATTCATTCATTTATTATTTTAGCCTATTTATCTATTTAGCCTATTTATTCATTTTACTAATAAGAGCAACAACAGCATGACGTCCGCATCGCTGCATATGGTTTATTACTCATTTTGACGGCTACACTCGTTCCTGCATGTTGTTCGCTGGTTTCAAATCTGCGTACGCCTGATCAGAGCTGGCGTGAGATTTTTGCGGACCGTTCGCTCACGTTCAGATTGATAAATGCCGATCCTTGTGGGAGATTTGGTGTACATCCATTTTTTTGGTGTATGCACGTTTGATAAATGAGGGCTAATGTGACCTTCCCTGTGAGCTACTCTGCCCTCTCAGACTCTACAGCTCTGCCTTAAATCTGCTACAGGCTAATGACTGCTGGCATGCAGGTCGCCTGTTACATTGAGCTCTCCATGGTGCTGAGCAAGTCGCTGGGATAGTACTGGCCTTCCAGCACCACCCCTAAGGCCTTGCGCCAGTAGTGGGGCCGCTCTCCATGGTGCTGCAGGTGTTGCTGCAGCTCTGTGGAGCACAGATTTGTTTTTGAGGCACCACAGCATATTGTGCATGTTTAAAAGCCCAAGACGTTCCACCAACAACAGTAATTAAGTTGCCAGTATGTCACTAAATAATTGTGTCACAGATACACTTGGGAGCCCTCTGTATCATTTGTGCTCATGCATTCATCATTTTATTCATTTGTGGAGTTCAGATGTCTGCTTCACTATCCCTTCTGTATCTCCTCCAGATCTCCTGCAAAATTAAATGTTCAGTGTTCAATCAAATCTCATAAAATGCATGTCATCGCTGTTGGATGAAAAGCTTGTATGTGACATTGAGATTTTCAAATCAGTAGATGCAGAAATGACCACTGCAACTTCTGTGAAAACCTCATCATAAATGGACTAATGCAAGTACAAAAAAATGTCATGAGACATGAGGTCAGATCTGGACAAGGCCAAATTTTTCATGAAAAACCTCAGACATGATATTATGTTATTTGTTGATGTTCAAAAATAAAAATTATATACTTTTATATAAAACAAATTACATGCATGGTTTTTGTCCAACACCAACGATATGCTCCTCTTTTGGACTCAAACTGGATACACTCAACTGTCAAATCAATACTGGATATTTCACAATGCAAACTGTTATTACTGATAGCAGATGGCATTGAGTATTTGGATACCTTGCAGCCAGACTGAACCAACCCACATAAAAGATATTTTGAGATTTTGGCCCTTTTAACTTTCCAACTTTAAGATCTGAATGAACAGGTTTGAGAGGTCGTGCAAAATCACAAACCACAGTTTGATGCAGCTCAATAATCTGTACCAAAACCTTTTGAAAACCTATTTGTTTTGAAAAGAAAAAATGCAAATATTACAAAAACTCTTTGAAATGGTTCATTATGGCTCATGCTACATGATATATTGTAAAGCAAAAATGCAAAAGAAACCCATCCCAGTACTATTTTGCAGTCTATTTTGAAAAAAAAAGAAGCCATCAATGTAACAACAGTCAGTCAAAACTATCTCTTTGATATAAGTCATGAACTACTAAAAGATGGCAGATTTAGCATAAGGATCATGCAGCAGATACAAAGATGTAAGGTTTCTGAAGCAAGAAAGCTGTGTCTAAATGTAGAATGGAATGGTTGGTTCACTTTTAAAAATTTTGATGGGAGCTGATAGTTTGGCATCATTACCATCTGCCAGTTTAGGACTCTGTGGGTTGATGTTTTTAAGTGTTATTTGCTAATCAGTGCAATAGAGACCTATGCTGTTGGGTTGACATGTTACTTTACGTTACAATACAGAAGACTGGACTATTATCTAAACTTTCATGAATTTGTGGGTTGGTCTGGTTTTGCAGCAAGGTATTCCTAAGTAAGATGTAAGCAGTAAGATAGCAAATGCCAAATACAGACTCCTAATGTAATTAGATTTCAATGAGATATGGGAAGCTTTTCCTTATACCTACGCAAAGGAGGTAATCATACAAATAATCAGAAATACCCGTAAAGCTATTTGATCCCAACATTACAGTGCACTAAAATAATGCTGAAGCTTTGGTGAAACCAAATTACATAAAAATACCCATATAAAATCTGAGGGCCTGCACTTCAACTGTGTCTGTCCTGTTAGTTTTAATTAGGCCGTATAAAAATTAGTTGGTTAGCATCCCCTCCCACCTCGGGTTTAAAAATATTTTTACTTTGAAAAAATGCGTTAAAATCGCGCCAAACAGAAAGTGAGAAAAATTCTCAGAATCCCTGTCCATGCAGCAGACAATCTTTTTGGCTTTCAATCACTGCATCACTCATGGTTTCGGCTAATTTGCTTCTTTATGTTGATACATGTACTTGTGATTTGGATTTGTAGCACTGTTTAGATGTCAAACTCTCATAATAAAAAATAAAAAACCTCCCACCCACCCCTGAAAATTTAAAAGTGAAGGATGCAAACCAACTATTTTTTTCTTTTTTTTACATGGTATAATGTATAATTAATAATATTGAATTGACTAATTATCTAAAGTTGTAAAGTTCACGACCAAATCAAAACAAATAGTCTTTCTTCAAAATATGATGAAGATCATAGTGTATGTATCTCTCCCAAGACGATCAAACAGAATTGAAACATCAGCTAGACGAAGTTTCTTGAATCTGATTCTGCTCAGAGGGCATGTTGAGCTGTACAATGCTTTGACAGGGCTGGTTCTGATGTGATGTTTTGATATGAAGCTGTCATTTGCAGCGGAGACATCTTCCTCAAGGGGCTTCCTGCTGAGCTGCTTATTGATTTGAATAACCTCTCTCAGCGGCAAATGGGTTCAGTCATCTTGTTTCCCTGCCAGCCCTAGTAATCTATTTCAGATCTGCCATAAGCGCTGACGGCACCCTGCCATTGTTTTAGAGGCTCATAAGTACTTGCGCTCATTGATGGACACTGTCTTGAAGGTTATTGACTCTTAAAAAAGACAGAGTGCCAGTAGACAGCTATTGAGAATGATTTGAAGTTCATTCCCAGCTTGGGAGGTGGTATTTTCTGCTAAACCTTAAAAAAAACCTCCCGGAAAAATCTGGCTGAGCAGCATCCTTTTATGCTTTTGTGTGTCTGGAGGAAAGTGGGTTCAAAGATCATAGCTGGCAGTGAAAGATTGTACAGAAATTAGGGTTCATTTATTTTCAGTCTCAGCATTTTTTCCACATTATAAACCTGTGCATGTGCCAGCGTGTGTGCGTGCAGGCGCATGTTTTTATGTTTGTGTGCGTGTGTGTGTGCACATGTATGTGTGTGTTTCTTCCATAAGCTATTGTTGATTATATCTTTGCAGTCTCCCATATGATTGTTAAAAATAAAATTAAATTAAAAAAAAAAAAACTGTACTCCTGTAAACTAGTACACTAGCACACATCAGATAAACCTCTTGTCCTTGGAGTGTTTTGCAGACTGACTGCCTGATAACTTTAGAGACCAAACTTGAAAGCAATATCCATACTTTGCAAACAACTGTGTCCAAAATCCTTTTAAAGTTGTTTTGGTAAAGGTCAGTATAATTCTTTGTCCAATCACTTGAACTTACTTACATTTTCAGAGCTTGCTTGCTGATGTATTTTCATCGTTCAAACTCAATAAAAGTTTAAATGGGTGAGCAAATTGAGTTTATCTACAATAACAGGGAGTATGTGGTGCCTAAAGAAATTAATCTGTTGTCCTCGATGACTCATCCTACCCTTGCTGTATTTGCTGCTGCAGCTAAATGTACAAAACTCCAAGGTTAAATTGCTATCTTTTGGTAAAATAACTTCATATGTTTTTTTTCTTTATTGTATATTGCATTTGGTGCAATCACCAGCTGTATTCCATTTTATCTTTTTCAAATTTACTGTTGTAAAAGTGTTCCCTCATTTTTTTTTTTCTTGTCAGATTTGCTTTATGCAGTCCCTGAAGATGGGTTATTTTATCTCAAGAAGGCACCTTGAGAAACTTCATGCTAACTTTACTTCCTTTCTTTGATCATAGCAGCTAGACAAGTGAATACAATAGGAAACTTTAGTCTCGAAATGGTGTTCTTAAAATATTAGACCTCGAATACACAGGACCAATGAAGGCCGTAAAGTGTTGCAGGTACATGTTATAGACAGTATTTGTGATGAGTTACAACTAACCATTCGCTTCACATGGTTGATCCAAAAATTCAGAGCCTAAAAATGGTTCCTTGAAAATCTTTCTTAACTGAATATTACAATACATCTCCGAATATAACTTGGCACTTCATTACTGTATTCATCGTAGCCAGACTGGCTTGCAACTCTGGGATGTACAATGTTGGCCAACTTTGTTATAAAACCAAGAGCCAACACATAAGTGAGCGAATATAAAACGTAAGTGCTAATATCCAAAAGGGGCCTTTTTTGTGAGATATCAAAGCCCATATCATTGAAAAAGTTGCCTCTGCAGCACATTTCATTGTATACCATGACAAATTAAATGTTTGCAGTGAGAAACCCACTTCTTCCTTTCAAGGGTGGCGGGGGGAGCTGGAATCTAAAGTCCCATTCACACCGGGGGAACGGAAAAGCGGCACGGATTTGCGGAATATTCGCAGCACAAAAATTCCGCGTTAAACCATTCACACCGAACTCAGTGCAAAATTTCGCGTTCTTGTGTTCCAGTTCCGCACAGCGGAAAAACAAATTCGGGAGTTATAATTTAACCTAAATGAACCATGATAGCAGCAGAAGCGACCATGACATTGTTTGTATGTATCTGAACAATATCGTTAGCCTCGCAGTCTATTTTGCCCTGACGTAGCCAACGAACGTTTTCGTTATTGATTTCCAGTCCTGGGGCTGTTTCAAAAAACTTAACTTGTCCAACACAGATGAAGCGAAAATGTTAATCGAAAAAAAAAAAAAAAACTATGATTAGCTAGATCTCTTACTACTATGAAAAAGTAAACTAACTGCGCACATAGCTATAGTCATGTTAAATTTAAGTGTTACCTGAATAGAAGCTATCTAGCTAATCAAAAGGTTTGAATGCTGTGACATCAATAAAAACAAATCATTTCATTGGCTAAAAGGACAATTTCGCAGGCGGATTTTCGCAGAAGCTTAAGTTCGTGCGGATGTTTTTTCTGCTGCACGGAAATTCCATCTTGGTGTGCAAGCTTACTTTAGAGCCCATGGAATTAGCTCCTATAATCCACGCTTGGTGTGAATGTCCTTTAACCCTGCTGACTATGGGCAAAAGGCAGGGACCCACTCTGGACAGCTCGCCAATCCATTGCAGGGTGCACACGTCATTCGCACACCATTCACTCTCACACTCATACCTATGGGCAATTAACCATGTCCAATTAGCCTGATGTGCATGTGTTTGGACTGTGGGAGGAAACCGGAGTACCCGGAGGAAACCCACGTGAACACAGGAGAACATGCAAACTCCACACAGAAAGGCCCCAGGCCAGATTCGAACCCACAACTTTCTTGCTGTGAGGCAGCAGTGCTAACCACTGCGCATAATAATAATAATAATAATAATAATAATAATAATAATGATGATGATGATGATGATGATAAAATAATAATAATAATTATTATTATTATTATTAATAATAATAATAAATTTAGTGACACATTTTATTTGTAGTCAAAGTATGTTTTTCTCACCTCCTGTGTGAGGCTTTGTAATTGCACATATGAATAAGAACACACACTGAGCTTGTGCTCATTGTGTATTAGAAAGCATAACTGAGACAAAGTGGTTTCTCTGGGGTTATTAGCACGAGGCAGAGAGGGAAGTTGGAAGGAGAAAAAGATTGGTGGATTTTCCACAGCAACATGTTTCCGTCTTTTCTATATTTCCCATTCCTATCCCTGTCCCCTCCCCTCTAACAGAATGCTTCTTCCCTGTCTGTCCCCTCTTGCTTCCGACTGAACACCTGAAACAGCCGAAGGTGCAGGAGGGGACTTTGCTCGGGAGCTTTATGAAAACTGCCTAAAATATGGTTTTCAAGCATATTTCAAACAACGGCGACTTGGGGAAGGATAAAAGATGCAGCAGGGTGCAGTATGAGTGTACAAGTGGAAGGTAGAGGCATTAGGTGAGTCTGGAGAGGGTTGTTATCCTGGCTGAGGTGGTGGCAGCTTATTCTCATGTAGATTAGAGAATGGAGTCAGAGAAGGGCTCAGCCTTACTACGGTTTCTTTAGAGACAGGAATGTCAGCTGAGCTTTATGCTAATATGCCAATGGGCAAGCTTTATGTGTGCAGAGATCCCCTCGAGAAGCTGTTGTACATGTTTGTGTGTGTGCGTTTGCACATACACATGCACGTGTGTGTGTGTGTGTATGAGTATTCACAGAAGAAAGGTATAATTTTACATGTAATGAGGCTTACATTCAACAAAAAAGTCAAAAAATTTTAATCAAATAAGCAGACATAAACCAGCTGTAGGTAATGTACGCAATAAACTGTTCTTTGAACAGAGATAGAAGATAAAGACAGGATGCGGGAGGTTGAGAGCTGAATCCGAAAATAAAACTCTGAAAAGTGCAGTAAAGTTTGAGCCACAGTTTCTGGAGGAAGAAATGTGTTCATTAATATGCATTTATTAAATTAATGGAAAATGTGAAAATCAAGGAAAACGTCACCCTGTGTGCATGAATGCAAGATAACCTTCATCAGACCAGAGTCCTCTTGTCTAATTGAGGCCCTTCATTAGTGGTCTCTTAATTACCAAATTGACCAATTAAAACTTTGCAGAATTTGCAATTTTGTCAACAAGTGATCACACATTGATGATCACAATGCAAAATATTAGCCAATCAACTGAATAGCCCAAGGAGAAAGAGAACAGATGCATCAAAAATATTTAAGAGTAGATTTAGTACTGAGAAATTTTGTCTGAATGTGTTATATTTTGGACCAGTGGACTAATATACGCAGTTTAAACTCTGCTAAATCTTGAGTAGAGTAGTGTTAAAGCGCCATCTGGTGATGGGTTTCTTGGGCTTGGATGTATTCCATTTGAATGTTACAGGGGCGTGGTCACTGATGATAATGGGATGAGTTTTGTGGTTTGAGGTCTTTAATGTAATTGAATTACTGGTGTGGAAGAGGTGAATTTGTGAATACGAGCGATGGACCAGGAGGAAAAAAAGAATATTCTCTTGTGGCTTGGTGCTGCAAACGCCAACAATCACCAAGACCAAAATCACTCATAAACTGTTTTAATTACCTCCGCCAACAAAGTTGGGGCAGAGGTTATGTTTTTGCCCGTTTGTCTGTCTGTCTGTCTGTCAACATAACTCAAAAAGTAATGCACGGATTTGGCTGAAATTTTGTAGGTGCATTGCTATTACATCAAGGATGGACCATATTGATTTTCACCGCGATCAGTGAAACAAGATGGCCGCCACAGCAGCCATCTTGAAATCGTATGACACGCGATAACTCAACTTTGCTCCCACTCATGAAGATTTGGATTGTGTTTCCTTGGCAGAGGTTTGCGCTCTACGAGTGCCTCTTGTATTTCAGTTGATTTCAGTTGTAAATTACTTGAAGTATTTGATCTGCCCATTGATGGGTCAAGAACTGATTATTATTTGGGAGTTGGAAATGTTTGATACCAATGAAAAGAATTTATGGAAAAAAGATGGATCATCAAAATTTGGGCCATAAAGGTTACTTACTGTCAATGAGTGATTCTTGATTGATATATTTCTGGTAATAAAGTGTCCTTCTGGGTCTGTAATTGTGCTGTTATGGATAAAGGACATGGATTTGTTGATTAAAATACATACTGCAATGAGCTGTAATGAGCTGAATATGGGTATTTTAATTGGTATGATTTTAACTTGTCGTGGTCTGATTCTGGGAGATGGGTTTCTTGTGATAAGTAAATACCAGCTTGGAGTTTAGCCAGATGATTATATATTTATTTATTTTTTTGCCCAAGAACTAATTCCGCAGATATGCTGACATGTTGAAAGACTTGCAATCAGTGCTGATGTGGAAGTGGATCAATCTAAGTGTGTGTGTGTGTGTGTGAGTGTACACGAGTGAGTGAATGTTTGTGATTGTGTGCATCTGCATTGTACAAAGAAAAATATATAAAAAGCAAAACAGGAGAAGGAGAGGGCAAAAGAAAAATACAGAACTAGTAAACAAGTAACAAAATACTTTGAGGAGACATTGCGGAACTCCGGATAGTGCGATGCGTGTCAGAGTGCATTCTGTTTTGTGCTGAGGCAATGGTGCAGTGATATTATTATATACATATAATTAGTACAGGGGAGTTAGTACAGCCAGGGGGTAATGTGCTTATCGTGGTTTAACATTTAACAGTCCATTCATGTAAACACTCAACTTTTCCTCTCTTTCCCCCCTTCTGACACACTGGTCCAGGGAAGAATTTCAGCATGCCTGGCAGACATCTCTACTTGGATGGCCGGACATCATCTGAAGCTCAAACCTGAGAAGACGGAGCTCCTCTTCATCCTGCACCGAACCTCCCCTCCACAACAGCTTGCCATCATCGTTGATGGCACTGCAGTAGCTGCTACCTGCTCTGCGAAGAACCTGGGGGGTCATCCTAGACAACCAACTGGACTTCAAGAAGCACGTCACAGCTGTAACGCGGTCCTGCAGATTTCTTCTGTACAACATCAGAAGGATTCGACCTTACCTGACCACCTACTCGGTCCAGCTCCTTATCCAAGCCACCGTGATCTCCCGTCTAGATTACTGCAACACCGTGCTGGCTGGGCTACCATCCAGTGCCCTCAGACCCCTGCAGCTCTAGCAGAATGCAGCTGCTCATCTGGTCTTCAACCTCCCAGAGCTCTTCCATGTGACTCCCCAGCTGGGATCCCTGCACTGGCTGCCAGTTGCGGACAGAGTTAGATTCAAAGTTCTAAATCTGGCTCATCCTGCAGCAAACAAGACAGCCCCTTCCTTTCTACAGGAGATGATCATCCCATACGCACCCGCCCGGCCAGTTCCTTCTGCAGCAACAGGACAACTTCGCCCCCCTACCCTGGGTCGGAAAGCTGGTCGTTCTACCAGATCACTCAGCTTCTCCCATTTTGCTCCCCAGTGGTGGAATGACCTTCCCACCTCCCTACGAACTGCTCCATCCCTGCTGCTCTTCCGCCATAACCTTAAGACTCCTGTTTGGACAGTTTCTGACCTGATCGCCCCCCTCCCATGCTTTTATTTAAAAAAAAAAAAACCCTCAATGTTTGTCTCCATTTGCTTTGTTTCTTTTTCCTGTGTGCTACTGCCTTCTGTATAGTCTTTGCTCTACATGTTCAGGTCTTCAGGTGACTAATGTTTGATGCGAATTGTACCTTGTCCAGTCTGTTGGGCTACAGTGTCAGTGACCTTACTGTATGCACTTACTGTAAGTCACTTTGGATAAAAGTGTCTGCTAAATAAATGTAAATGTAAGTTTGCTCACAGACATTATTACTTTCTTTCCCTTTTTAATCATTTGTTTGAGGAGTGGGAATTGCCGTTTGCATCTTTCTATGATTTCCTTGGGGTACTGGTCAATTGATTCATAATCTGTTCCTTTGAGTTTCTTGCCCTGCCATTGAACCAAATCATTCTGTTTATAGGTTAAAGTGCCGGAATTTGGCGATGATTGGCTGTGATCGGTCACTGTTATTTCTCAGTTCTAGACAGTAAACTTGGTGGGAAGTGCTGTTGTTGAGTCCATAGATAGTTTGAGTTGTTTTTTTCATGAATTCCTCAACTACTGTTTCAGGGTCATCTGAAGGGAGTTCAGGGATGCTGGTAAAAACTAGACTGTTGCTCATACTTTGTGTTTGTAAGTCCAGAATAGTCTGCTTCATGGCTTTGCTGTCAGAGGTGAGTTGGGTTGCAACAGAGGTAAGCTGGTTGGAAATGGTATTTACGGTGTGGGTGAATTTTCATTAGTGAATGAATCTATTTACTCCTGACTGTATTCAAGGCTGTGGTGTAGTGACTGGAATTCGTTATGTAATTCTTCAATGCGTGCGATTCAGGCTTCAGGTCTGATAAGCTTATTTTCAAAAGAAAGTAGTATTTCTCTTACCCCTGTGCAGCAGGCTTTTGGAGATGTGGATGGTTTTGTACCCATGCTCGAGAGTAAGCCTGAAGGGAATCTTTTTCCACACGAAATGGAGCTGGATTTTTTTGGGCTTCTTTAGGTCAGCAGTGCCAATGTTGCAGTATCTGTTGTAAATGCCATCGATAAATTCTTCCAGAAGGACCAGGTTGATTGATTTTGTTATCCACTTTGGAATTGAAAACAGACGTAAGTGGAAATATACCAAAAAAAAAAAAAAAAAAAGAATTTGAAGACCTGTGTGCAAGACGCACCTAAGTCACTCAATAACACTTTTGTGATTTTGAAGGTCAAAGTTTTCAAAACCTGTTGCTGCAGACTCCGACAGGAGAGTTTTCACCACAATAGCAAATCCGATAACCCTCGAGAAAACCTAATTAAACAAAACAAAGGGAAAACAACCATCTCCATCATTGAAGACTCAGCAGGGAAGCCCACACATTAACCAAAAGAAATTAATAAAATTTTCAAAGACTTTAACGCCAATCTATACTCCGCAGAAAATAACCCAAAGAAAGTAAAGTCAGTTTATTTCTCAACAACATTCATTTTCCACAGCTTACTTTCGAACAAAAAAATACACTTGATTCACCTTAACACTGAGGAAGAACTTTACACTGCTCTCATTCATATGCCAAATAACATGGCACCAGGACCTAATTTCTTCCCTGCTGAGTTCTATGAGCACTTATGGTCTGTGCTTGCCCTGCTCTTCAATAAAATGATACCAGAAATTAAACAGAATTCCAGATTTCCCGCTAACATGTATACAGCCGTAATCTCACTTCTTAAACCGAACAAAAACTCCCTACCATCTAGTTATCGTCTAATCTAACTTCTTCATGTAGTCATAAAAATGATCGCCAAAGCACTTGCCCACCGAATAGAAAATATCAATCCATCCATAATTCATCCAGATCAAACAGAAGTTATCAGAGAAGAAATTCATCCAACAGCACATATTGATTGTTCAATTTAATACACTATTCAACCTCACAATAAGAAAACGCCATCATTGTCACCTTAGATGCTGAGAAATCCTTCACTAAAATAACCTGGTCATTCCTTTCCTACACACTACCCAGATTTGGCTTTGGGGAATCATTTATTAACTGGGTCAAAACTCTATACCCCACACCTACAGCCAAGGATGCCCACTCTCTCCCTCTCTGTTCACCATTTTTATTGAACCGTTTGCGCCACCCATTGAGCAATCACATTCAAGGAATCTAAACTCCAAGCATGCATCGTAAGATTTGTCTTTATGCAGATGACATATTACTGTCTCTACAAAACCTGCATTGGTCACTAACAAGAAGCTGTTAAACTTATTGAATCTTACTCAAATATTTCCATCTTCTCTGTGAACTGGAACAAATTATCCACACTTTTATTACATGGTAACAGCTTGGATGTGGCAGCCCAGACGCCACCCATCCTGTTATGCATGAGCCATATCACATAGAGTTGATTTGTCCTAACTTCTCCTCACTACTCCGAACAATAAATGATGATCTCAATCACTGGATGAACCTCCCATTATCTATTTTAGGCAGAACAGCAACGGTTAAAATGACAAATCACCCTAAAATTAATTATCTATTAACAATCCCAACACACCCATCTCTCGCCTGATTTAAATCTCTAGATTCAGTCATCACCTAATTCCATTGGAAAAACAATACATCCAGAATTAAAGTGGCCACACTGCAGAAACCAAAATCATTCGGAGGACTGAATGCACCTAATCTCTACCATTTTTCCCTTCCAAATAAGCTTCAATACATTTTCAAAGGGACCCACCCCAAACAATCAGATAACGTTAGGTTAGATATAGAGCAAATAGTTTGCGAAGACATTCAGACTTCAGATTTCCCATTTCTCAGCCAAGCTATAAAACACCATTCTTCACTGCTTCAAAAACGTAACAATATCATCAACTCTGACAGCCAGGTGGAAATTTCACAAAATCATTGACTTCATTTAGCACCCTCGCATTTTAACCTGACAATTCTGATTTTGAAAGGAACGGGCATTGACTCCAAATGCAGTTCAGCATTGGCAGGGCATTTATTAGGATTTACAGAGCTCATGGTCAAGACAGAAATAGATCAATAGCCAGGCAAACAGAGATATGCAGGATGGGCAGAATCGAAGTCAGGGGACAAGCAAAAAGATCCAGTAACCAGAATAATCAATCCGCACAAAGACAGTAACAAAGAGGGTTGAAACTAAGGGAATGGAAGGGGAAGGAAAAAGGGAGTTGGATGGGGTAAGGGAGAACACAGGAGAAACTAAACAGATGGGTACAAAATGGGAATTAGGGAGAGCGAAGTACTAATCAATCAAATCGCAATCTCACAATAATACAAACAATCAAATACAAGACTTACGGGAGAAACACGAGAAACGAGCTTTCAACAATCGCAACGAGGAAAAAAAGCGCAGAAACGAGACTGACCAAGACGAGCTGTGGTAGAAACGAGTCGACAAGAAACTACGGGAAAGTGGGTCTTTAAAACACAAACTAATTAAGTGGAATCCCAGCTAAACACAGGACAGCTGTAGAGAGAGGTGGAACTAGAAAAGCAAGGACGGCGATAGGAGAGAGAGGGAAAACGGGTGGAGTTCTAACTCTAATCTAACTAAACACCCGTGCCTCGCTAAACTACTCTCAGGTGTGGATAGTCAATGAGAACAGCGAGAAGGAAGTGGAAACACCCAACCGAAATTACAGGGAAGAGAGTGTGATGAAAAAGACAAGACGCCACGAGACAGAAATGGGAGGAAAACACTGAAGACCAGAGACAGAGCAATCATCCAGAAACACACGCTCTAACGAATAAATATAATAAATATATAAATAATAGCGATACTAAACACAAACAAGAAATATACTAAAAACTAGAAACTAAAACCAGAAACTAAAAACAAGCTAAAAACAAACATACAAATTACTGATTTCTAACAGATTTCCTCAATAATCAAAACATTTTCATTTTCATCTCAAACACAATCTCCCTCTTGGTCCAGAGGTACAGCAGTGGGAGAAATAATACAATTTTTAGAATACCATCAAGTTAAACCATCCATTCAAACAAAACTTAAAATTACATCAATAGACTTAGAACTTTCCCCTTCTGCATCAGCATTAATTATCATTGCCTCCCCAACAAACCTCTAAAAAATATACAAAATAATATCACATGCAAACAATACTTCATCCATACCATGAGATAAATGGGAAAAAGATCTCTCCATTACTACTGATGCCAACTTCTGGACCCAAAAATGCAAAAACTTCTACTTTATGACTAAGACTGCCAACTTATGACTCATACAATACAAAATACTCAACAGAACTAACCTCACCGGGCATAAAATGTTCAAAATGGGCTTCTCATCAGGGATCGGTTCACACTGCACACAAGACTGCACAGATAACTGCATTCATGCCACTTGGCACTGCACTGCACACCCATTAAACACTTCTGGGAAAGCATCACAGAATCACCTTCCCGCTTCCTGGGCTGCTACATACCATTATCTCCCTCCCTCTGCCAACTAGGAGACATTTAAAAAAATAAATCTAAGTAAAACAAACTGCTGTTTACTCCTCGTAACGCGAACTATTGCCAAGTAAAGTATTCTCATGAACTGGAAATCAATGATCTGCACAAATATCACATCCTGGAAAAAACTTGCTCAAAGAATATATCTCCAAGGACAAAACATCCTCCTCTGTCAATAATCATGATCGCAACTCTTTCTGGCTGTCATTCATAAACCTTTTGTAAACATGACCCAATTCCATCCCCCTCCTGCAACTATTTGAACTTTTCACAAAATGAAGCTTTGACGTAAATTCTGATTGGCCATGGAGTCGAGCTTGCTTAAAGGAGAGGAGGTGCTACCTGCTGGAGAGTCACCTGAGTGCATTTGACTGTCATCTTACTGCTGTCACATGATTGCTTGGCCAGTAATATGTTGGCTTATTTAAGTTTGCCTTCCCGAGTAGCTGTACCTCAACGCGCCAGCTCAACGCCCTCCTCCTCCCCAGCTCCACATGTCTTTTACAGCATGCATTGATTATGCTCTCTTGTGACTGATTTACCGGTCAAAAAACAATGTCTCTTCCTTTTGAGGTCATTGTTGCCGTTGGCTCTGTTCTATGGAGGGGGGGTTAGGAGCAGCTCCCTGCCTTCGGTTCTACGCTTGAATGGGCAGGGATCTCTCAGAACAGAGCCATGTCACCAAGCCCAATGTATGCTTGTATGCCTGTGTGCTTTTAATAAATTTTCTCTTTTTGACAAAGTGGTCCTATCAGAATTAGAATTACTTCTTTTTTTTTTTGGATAATTTTTCCTTTTTTTTAACTTTTCTTACTCCCTCTCTTCCAACCAATCCATCCCCTGAATAGCCTTTGTCAAAGAAGCCACTTGGAACACTTGCATACACACATGCACACACAAAAACACACACACACATGCCAATATCATACCAACATAATACATCCTTAGTGAGTCTGATTGGTTTTTTTTTTCTTTTTTTTTATTATTCTGTGTGGCCTGTAGTTATTGTAATTGTCTTCCCTGTGTTGCTGTGTTAATGTCTGTTGTGTTAATGTCTTGTCTGGTCCATATCTGTGTATGTTGGTGAATTTTGCTGCTGAAGTTTATGTCCTGTCTTATACCTGGATCTCTTGTCCTCTCTGTATATATCTGTATGTTTTATGTTAACCCCTCCCAAGGGGGTGGTGGTGGGCCAAAAAAAAAAAGACTGCCAAATCTGAGAGTTTGTATGTGCTTTGTGCGTATGTTAACACCTGCTACTCCATGCAACTTGATACCCAATTCCTTTGCACAGATAGCTGACTGGGGAAGCAGCCACTCTGTCATCCATACATCCATGGGATTCATTAATCTCCTATTCCCTCCACTCTCATATACCTGTGCCCACACTTGCTCTAAAGCCATCCCACGGCTACCAGGCCACATGGTGTGTGATGGCATTAGACCAAAGAAGGTTTGACACATGCTGGAGCTGAATTCTCCATCCCTCGCTCCTAGTCTCCCTCGCTCTCATGAAAACAGAATGGAGTGGGAGAGATCAGTGTCACTCAAACTACAGCAATGCAGGAGGGGGAAAAATAATATTATAAAAACAGTTGTGGAAACAATTTTGAGTGTGAAATTGTACCTGAGAACTTGAGGCATATCACTCTTCAAATTTTTTTAAGCAGTCAGAGAAGCAGGTAGCATAGAACTGTTGCTAATACATTTTGAGCGACAGGTGTATTTTAGAGTTTTTTGGTTAAGAAAGTGTGTGCGAGAGTGGAACGGCTGCTTATGTTTCCTTTATTGATATTTGTTGAAGTTTTAAAGCATTTTCTTGTATGGACAAGTAACATTAAAAACTGAACATTTTACTGGCCTTTTTTGAGCACATAAGTATAAAGTTTTTTTATGTACGTCATGTGTTACTCTTTGCGTAAAAAATCCTCATAAACCCCTTCTGTTCAATTCATAATCTGTGATTTTCATGAATTTCAGATTGAGTGATTCGGTGATTCCACATGACAGCTCTGCAGTGTTTCGTAATAATTACTAGACCAAAAATGAGATTCAAGTACTCTATTTCTTGATTTTGACCATGCTGAACAAGGATGCTTCAATCAAGTTCTCTTTCCTCTTGGGTAAACAATAGAACAGTTTGCACTACTAATTGGCCATGCTCTCTTCAAACCAGTCTCCGTGTTTGAGGGAGAGAGGATTTATGCATTCAGCTTTACCCTTTGAGGTGGGGTATTTAATCTTACACAGAAATGGCCAGTATGGGTTCAGGCTTTCATTCAAACTAATCTTTTGCACACATGATACGAATAATCAGGGTCCTCAGCAAAGACTCAAGGCAAGACAATCAAATCATCATATTACTTGTTTTTTTTTTAAAGCAGACAAGCAAAAAATTAGAGTGATGGATACTCTGCAATAAAAGTTGTGGGAAAATAGCATTGCTTAAAGCTGCTGAAGGCTGATACTTGTCTGTTCTGTTACACTTGCTCAGGTGAACATGCTATTATTCTGAAAAGAATTAAGTTGCAGTGGTGTGTCAGCAGATGTAAGCCATGCATCTCCAAATTTTCGCATGCTTGACTATCTGCTCTCAGAGGTCATTTGCAGAAATAGCGCAGTGTCAGACCTAACAAAGGAAACGGCCAAGCTGTAACCAAAGTTTGTCAGATTTTTACCTTTTTCAAATAACCAGCAACACAAAATCAAAAACGAGCCACATTCCCACAAAACTTCGCACCACAACACTTAATAGTCAATACATTTTCACCAGAACTAAACTCATATAAATCGCACAGCCAGTAACATAACCGGGAGACGAACCAACTGCGCATGTGCAATCATGCGTGAATGTCCGTGTGCATTTGGTTCGTCGTGCGATTTATTGAAAAATGTAGCAACCATTGAATAGAGAATATTATACAAGTATTTTAATATCACACGCTGTATCCACCTGAGACACCAGTATCAAGCTCTCGGGCTGATACTGGTCGAGGGTTGATACAAGATGTGATATGTAAATACGCATATGATGTTCTATTAATCTTATACTCATTTTGACCATTATTAACGATGCATTTTATCCAAAGCATTTATTTCAGGTTATCATTGTCATCATTACAGGCCAGTAGCACTAGCATTTACTTTTAGTCAGCGGTGTATTCAAGTCAGTAGAAAGGCTAATTAGCTAGCTAGCACGTAAACGTGATTTTTTCCATTAAGGTAATAAATTTGCGTTTCTACTATGCCACAATAAGGAACACACAAAATACTCAAAACTCTCCGTAAGGAGACTGACTTAGTGACACTAGACTGGTGGCATGCGGTGCTTTGGCACTTCTTAGGGGAGTCGTGCTTTACGTAGACGTAAGGGAGAGGGAATTGAACCTTATTCCCTTATAGAATACGAACAAGAAAAAAAAAAGGAATAAAGATATCTTCTAATGCTTTGCAGCGGCTCGACTGCCTATTAAACTCAAAATATGAGCCTCAGTAAATCGGGGGAGGTTCGTAACCCGGGGGATAAGCTGAACAGAAGAGGGAGAAACACTCCCCGGTCCCTCAATAATAATTTTACTCTCGTGCGAGGAGAAAAGACTAAACCAGAACAGGAGCTCTATTTGTTCAGCCCCCAAGAAGGGAACCTACTCAAGAGCGAGAAAAAAGGAAAGAAGCCCTAATTCCACGGCAATTTTATGCTCACATGGACATACCAACCACTAAAACTGGAACGAGACGCTACAGGGTGTAGCAGACAGAAACCTCGGACAAGAACCAGTCCGTACCTTACCAACTCAAGTGAAACACTCAAGCGGGACTGAAGGGCAGTACAGGTTTATATAGGTAGATTAGATTGGGCGAAATGCAACCCAGGTGTGCATCCCAACGCGAGGCACTGACACCAGCTGGCCGAAATAAGATTTTGTCCACTTACCATGACAGGGAAGAACCATGTCAAATGGGCCTGGATGGAATGAGAGGTCACAGTATATGGTAGACTGTCATCTAAATCTTGTCTTAATACCATCTTCAACAGCATTTACTTAATAACATTTCACTTCAAGATGGAATTTCGAGAAATTTCAGTTAATTGCAATCCATGGAATCTCATTTTGTAGCCTACCTCTTCGATGCAAAACTGTATGTCTTGATCGATAATGGCAACGCAGCTTATTGGAAGCCTATTTGCTCAAAAAATTGATTAAATTAATTATCCGACTCTTACTCAGATATGGGTTGAACGTTAATCTGCTTTATGGTAATGTCACTGGTTGCAGACAGAGTTTTATTTTACAAACTTAACACACGGACCTGAGTCAGCGAAACCGCATTTTTATAAACTTTTTTTGCGGCGTATATGAACCGATCGGACAGGGACGCAGAAAAAAAATATGTCGATTTGCAAGCTGCAGGAATTCAGAGGCTTCGTAAGACATTGACATTTAATGGTACCATTAATGTGGATAGGAAAATGCTTGATAATTTTTGCAGTGAAAAATAAGGCATGCTGAGGGGAAACAGACACGGATTGATCCTCACAACTGAACAAATTAACATTTAGTTGCTTATTAATTGTATTAATCGACAGTAGCCGATGATGGAGGTAATCAGATTGAAATTCAACTCATTGAGGAGGCTCAGACAGGCAGCTCAAATATGATGTACCAACATTTCCACAATGCTATTTGGGGGGCAAAGTGTGGTCTGAGTATTTGCCATCAAATGTTAGCCTGAGAAAGATTTTATAACAGGTCCTAAAGGGGAACGGGTTTGGAGATGTAGGGCTCTATCTTTCACACTGCCTTATCCGTTGCCACTACCCGCAACCCGTGAATTACGCATTTAGCAGCTTCCACAATCCCTAAACGATATCTTGCGGCCACACTACCCGCTATGCATTATGCCGAATCCTTTATTTGCGCCTAGAGGTGTGCCCGTGGGCGTGTTTATGCGCTTTCCCTACAATTGCTATCTTGACCACACACGTTAGGGAAAGCGTATAGCGGGTCCTAAAACCACCCGCTACCCGCATTTGGGCTTTCACAAGAGCGTTATGCACTAGCACTCAGCAACGGAAATTTTTTTTCCAGCGAGAGCGGCATTTCAGAACTCTCTTGCGAATGAAGGTAATTTCGGCTACAAGTATGTACACCTGTTTTTACAGCACGGTCACGCAACTTGCTGTAAAAAAATAGATAGCTGTCCGATTGGAAAATGTAAACGGACAAAACCACGTACTTGTCACCAGAATTACCTTCATTCGCTGAAGAGTTCTGAAATGCCGCTCTCGCTGGGGAAAAAAAAAAGTTACGTCGCTGAGTGCCAGTGCATGTACCTAATTTTATTTTTCTAAAATGGGATTTTGTTCTATGCTTCATTTCAGACGGGAGAGGGATTTGGAAGTGCATGGCGAAACGCATTTTTTTATTTTTCTTTTTTTTTTGAAGTTTCCATCACAGAAGGGGGTAGGCTTGATTTTTTTTTTTTTTACTACATACCAAACATTAAACAATATGTCAATGTAAAATAATAATAATAATAATACTACAATTCATGATTAACTTAACAAAAACATATCCTCCCCTGACTGGATTTGACCTCATGCACGGGCAATTTAACTTCGTCAACGGAGAAACGTGGTGACCTTCCTCTCTCCATAACGGATTTCGGTTTGAGGATTTGGGATAGCGCAGCCTGCTCCGAAAGGCAGTGGCACCTGGCACACTGATTGGTTTAACTGGCGTAACGCCCAAACCACGCCTATGCATAATGTAACGGGTAGCGCTGGTGTTTTAGGGATATAGGCAGGTGTGCAAGATAGCAACTTTCGCGGGGGAACGTCTCTTAGGCAATGCAAAATCCCCAAATAACGGGTTTAGGGACTCTGGCATAAGATAGGGCCCGTAATCAATCAATCAATCAAAACTTTATTTATAGAGCACTTTTCATACAATAAAATGTAGCACAAAGTGCTTTACATAGACAAATTAGGTATTAAAACAATAAAATAAGTAAATAAAATGGAAAACCCCCACCACCCCCCCTTCCAACTCCAACCCCCCACCCATATTTCCATAAAACAAACACACTAAAAAGAATACAAAGGCTGAGCGCGGAAGAACCTAGGAGGAAACACTATCTTAGGGAGCCGTCTGAGTCAAGAGGCGGATGCCTCTCCCAGGAACCCGGCCGCTAAAATGGAATCACACAGCGACCCCAGGCAGGAGGAAGGGCCACGCACCACCCCCATAAGGTGAAGGCATGGACCTCCACCCCACCGGGGGGGGCCCCATGCCAGCGCCGCAGGAGCAACAATCAACAGCCGCCCCCGACGCAGACGGCTCCCACTGGGGAAACACTGGAGTTAAAAAACAAGCTAAAACAAATAACATAAAATAATAAAATTATGAACAACAGAATTCAATCAATTAATAAATAAATTAAAACGTATGTAATAAATGAGGTAATAAAAACAAACTAAAAGTGGAGCTAAAAGCGATAATAAAAAGAATCTAAGTTTCCTGAAAGCCCAGTTATAAAAATCAGTAAAATAATGAAAACAGGTAACTAGTTAAAAGCCAAATTAAAAAAGTGGGTCTTGAGCCTGCTTTTAAAAACCTCAACATTCTCTGCGGCCCTCAGGTTCTCCGGCAGGCTGTTCCATAAACGTGGGGCGTAATACTGGAAAGCTGCCTCACCGTAGGTTTTTGTGTTAACTCTGGGAATGACTAAGAGACCGGTGCCGGAGGATCTCAGGGTCCGCAAGGGTTCATAAGATAAAAGCAAATCTGACAGATAAGAAGGTGCAAGACCATTAAGACATTTAAAAGCCATTAAAAGGACCTTAAAATAAATCCTGAAACACACGGGAAGCCAATGCAATGATTTTAAAACCGGTGTAATGTGCGCCCGCCTCCTGGTCTTTGTCAGCACACGTGCAGTTGAATTCTGTAGCAATTGAAGCTGAGATATACTTTTTTTTGGGGAAGACCAGAAAGCAGGGCATTGCAATAATCAATACGACTAGAAATAAAAGCATGTATCAGCATCTCCGTGTTGGCCCGAGAGAGAAATGGGCGGACTTTGGCTATATTCTTAAGATGATAAAAACTTGTTTTAACAACATTCTTAATATGTGGGATGAAACTAAGCTCAGAGTCAAAAATGACGCCCAGATTTTTTACTTGTTCTGATGGCTTAAATGACAATGCCTGTAGCTTTGACAGAAGTTTCTCTCTCTTAACCTCAGGACTGATAATTAAGACTTCAGTTTTGTCCTGGTTGAGTTGCAAGAAGTTTTCTGCCATCCAGGATTTAATATCTAAAATACAGTTAAAAAGGGTCTCAAGTGGCCGTGTGTCTTCAGGAGACATGGCAATATACAGCTGTGTATCATCTGCATAGCTATGAAAATTGATACCATGTCTCCTGATAACTTTCCCAAGTGGAAGCATGTATAAATTAAAAAGTACGGGGCCTAAAATTGAGCCTTGGGGCACACCACATTTAATTTCATGGATCTCTGAAAAGCTTGTATCCATACTTACCAGAAAGGTTCTATCTGTGAGATAGGAATTGAACCATTTGTAAACAGTGCCAGAGAGACCAAGCAGGTGTCTAAGTTGGTTCAAAAGAATGGGGTAATCTACCATATCAAAGGCTGCACTTAGATCCAGTAGCACCAGGATTGAAATTTTGCGTGAGTCCAAATTCCATCTAATATCATTAACAATCGTCACCAAGGCTGTCTCTGTACTGTGGTTCATCCTAAAACCAGATTGATATGTCTCGAAGATATTATTTTTAAATAAGAAATCATTCAACTGAATAAAAACAAGTTTTTCTAAAATTTTGCTTAAAAATGGCAAGTTGGATATAGGTCTATAATGATTAAAAATATCAGGATCCAAATTAATCTTCTTCAGAAGTGGCCTTACTACTGCCGTTTTAAAGGCTGCAGGAAAGACACCCGTCTGAAGAGAGAAATTCACTATGTTAAAAAGCTCATTTTCAAAGAACCCATAAAATTTTTTGAAAAGTGATGTGGGAATTGGATCTAAAAGGCAGGTAGTCGCATTTACTTGGGAGAAAACTCGACCAAGCATCTTTGCATTAACCAGGACAAACTTGTCCAGTGTTTCCTCAGGTAAAACCGAACCTTCCATTTCATTAAAAACAGTTTTCTGGTCAGGTAAAATGTTAGCTAAAATGTTGGATCTAATAGAGTCGATCTTGCTCTTGAAGTGGGCTGCAAATTCCTCACATAGAGAGTCAGTTGTTGGACCTCTGTATTTATTAAAAACGGGGTTGATTAAATTATCGATAGTGGAAAAGAGGACTTTGGGTTGTTTTTGTGAGAAGAAATTATTCTGGCAAAGTGTGAATTCCTTGCCTGTTTAACTGCATTATTGTATATTTTAAGTTGTTCACAGAATAGTTGATAATTTATTGTTAATTTGTTTTTCCTCCATTTCCTTTCAGCCACCCTGCATTTCCTTTTCAAGTTTTTGATTTCCTTTTCAAGTTTTTACATTTTTTTCTGCAATTTCTCCAAGGCTTGACTTCAATTTGCTTTAAAATTTTCAACAATGAAATCACAGGATGCAGGTAAAATAAGGAGGATTTTTACATAAAACTTCAATAAATGCAGCCAAGGCTTGACTTCAATTTGCTATTAAAATTTTCAACAATGAAATCACAGGATGCAAGACCAAAATAAGGAGGTTGATTTTTACATAAAACTGTGTTCAATAAAATTTGCAGCCATTTCCTGAGCCCAGGAGTGATTAGAGAATCTTGTCCATTTTTAATGCAGTGCTACCTGAGTGCCTGAAGATTACAGCCATTCAGTATTTGTTTTCTGCCTTTTCTCTTGCACACAGAGATGTCCCTGGATTCGCAGAATCTTTTAATAATTTGATGTACTGTAGAGTATAAAACCCCCAAATTCTTTGGAATTTTATGTTGAGAAATGTTGTTCTTAAATTGTTGAACTATTTGCCCATGCAGTCTTTCAAAGGGTGGTGAAACCCACTGGATATTTACTTCTGAAAGGCCTTTATACCCAATCATATTATGGAACTGTTGCTAATTAACCAAAGTAGCTGTGAGATTGTCCACCAGGTGTATTATTTTAGTGAGTATTCAAATGCAGCACCTTTTTTTGGTGGACTGAAACTATTTTTATCATCGTTTGTACTTGTTTACATTTTTGCATTGATGAAAGTAGTTTTGGCTTATTTCAAGACAGAATAGAGATACTTCAATTACATTACTGAAGTCAGCTAAAGGGATGATTGATTTGGCTGCCCTATTTGTTCCCTTTCAAAATGTGCGCTCAAATTCTGCAATGGAAGGCTTAACCATTTGGTTGAGTACATTTTGAAAGTTCAATTATTCATTTATTTATTTATTTTGCGATTATTGTTTATTTATTTTTTTATTTGGTTAATGTCAAGCTTAATGTCAACAAAGAAAATATTTTTTTTTTAATGACGCCATTGTTGGATGATTACAACAAGGAACTAATAAAATTGGCCAAATTTATGTGAAGCAATGATTACAAAATAATACGGTAATAGAACCTAAATGCTACAGTCCACTGTAATTGATTATGAATCATGCATTGAATTTAACTTCAGTGAATTAAACCTGTGATATATTTTGTTTTGCCTAAGGCACAAACATGTTAAGCCACTGCAGAAAATAGTACTGCAAAATACAGTAGAATTCTGGTGCTTGAGTGAGACTGATGGACCAGGCGTTTTGCTGGCCCAAGCATAAATTAAAGCAGTCGATCTTTAATGAGATTACTGATGTGTAATGAGGGGGACTGGGGAATGAGGGCAGGACACTTTGTTTTCAAAGCACTCTGCATGACCAGCAATAGACACTAAAGAGCCACTGACAGCCAGTTAGAACGTGCCTCATCCTGGATGACGGGTGAATCAGCCGTACCAGTAATCAACCATGATAGTGCTTGGAGAGATCACATCTTAATAGCACAGCCGTAAGAGATGAGAGGCCTCAGGTACAGAGCACGGAGAGAGCAAATCCCCCACTACCACTGCATTAAAATGATTGTGAAATTTAATTTTCATTTCTCTGAATATCTCATCTACTCATCATCATCCCTGGATAAAATTGGATTAAAAAACAAGTTCTCCTTTTCAGCTAAATCTGTAGCACATCCTTTACAGTTCTCTGGCAATATTTCCATATAAAAGACTGTGTGCCACTCGGTCTTTTGCCTGCCATTCAGCTGTCCCTTCAAGGACAACCATATGAATTAGCACACTGCTTGGAGTGATTTCCCATCCAGATGGAATGGATTCTCTTAATGTGATGACAGGTTGATCCCACTCAGGGCCGCGGTGCGCTATTGTTCAGGGCCTTTCAAATTCAGTGCGGTTTTGTCATTGAAATATGTTGGCAATAAGGAGTCCAATAATCAAGCAAAGCCACTTGCTTTTAGTACTGTGATACTGCCAGTACCTTGAAGCATACTTCAGCACATAATGAAACCCAGAGAGAGAGGCAAAGGTTCTTCAAAAACAACAAAGGCAGCCACAGACAGCGTGGCCTTCTAATTGCAAATTGCTCCTCCATATACACAATGGCTGCTTTTGATGGCTTGCATGTGAAAGGACTGGCTAATTTCAAGTTCATTAAAAAAAATCATTAGTGGTAGCCTTAATGAGATGCCTGTGTTGCTCTGAGAACAAGGCTGCATCCAACACATCCTTGAACTGGGGCTATTAAAGCAAAAATGGAAAGCAATTAGAAGTTCAGAGTAAAAAGTGTCCTGAATGGACATACTCAGAATCAGTGGTGCACTGATCAGTGCACTTGGTACAGTGCTGTGGGAAAGTATTTGTTCCCTTCCCGATTCCGTTTAATTTTGCTTATTTGTCATATTTAAATATTTAAGATCATTCAACTAATTTTAAAATAAGACAAAGACAATGTGTGTAAACACAAAAGGCAGCATTTTTGTGATCATTTCATTTATGATCAGTTATTAAACAGTTATTAAAAACCTATATCACCCACGTGATAAAAAAAAAAATAATAATCACCCCCTAAACTTAGTAATGTGGCAACAAGTGCAATTAAACATTTTTCATAACTGGCATTGAGTCTTTTTACATTTCTGTGGGGGAATTGCAGCTCACCTCATTGGAGGGTTTTTGAGCGTGAGCTGTTTAGGGTCATGCCACAGGATCTTAATCGGATTCAAGTCAGAAGTTTGACTTAGCCACTCCAAAACCAATCATTCAGAGGTGGACTTTCTTGTGTGCTTAGGATCATTGTCTTGCTACATAACCCAACTGTGCTTGCGCTTTAGGTTGCAAACTGATAATTGGACATTCTTGTTCAAGATTTATTGGTAGAGAGTAGAATTCGTGGTTCCATCAATTATTTGCCCACGTCCTAACGCAGCCATTTTTTGTTCAGTCTCTGTATTATTGAGAAACCATGAAGACTGAAGTCAAGTGAGGCCTGTGGCTTTTGAGATGTTGGCCCGGATTCTTTTGTGACCCCCTAGATGAGTTGTTAATGTGTTATTGGAGAAGATTTGATAGGCCTGCTGCTTCTGGGAAGGTTTACCACAGTTCCAAGTTTTTTTTTTTTTTCCTCCATTTGTAGATAATGGCTCTCACCCTAGTTTGCTGGATTCTCTGAGCCTTAGAAATGATTCTTTCCCTTTCCAGATTGACAGAAGTGAAAAACTTTTTTTCTAATCTGTAATTGAATTTCTTTAGATCATGGCATCATGTGCTGCTTTTTCCAGACAGGTTCTATTGAAGTGATGTTTAGATTCAATGAAGCAAGCAGTATCTTTCCTGATTGTGTCTGGTGACATTAAATCTAGTTATTAAATAAATTCATTTTATTGGTTGATGTTGCAATTAAGGGGGCAATTACTTTTTTCACACTGGTCCAGGTAGGGTTGGATAGCTTATTTCCTTCAATAAATGAAATCATAATTTAGGAACTATATTTTGTGTTTACTCGGGGCATCTTTGTCTAATATAGTTTGATGATCTGAAACATTTACATGTGAGAAATGCAAAAATATAATGGATTGGGAAAGAGGCAAATACTTTTCACAACGTTATAAATCATTCTCAAAGCCAAGGCATTTTAGCATGAATACAGCACAAACCATGCAACTTGCATTACCATCAGATATCGGTTGACTATTACTCATTAAAACATAAAAACAGCTTGTCCACTGTACTGTATAACTTTTTCCACGGGCCAGAGTTTTTTTTGAATGCCGGATTGCTCACTTCTGGCAATCCTCACATAAACCTTTGAAGTGTTTGGTTTTTCAGAATGTTTTTTGCTCTTCCCTCTGGAGATCAGCGATCTAGCACAAAAAAAGTTTGAACTGCTAAGAGGGAAAGTCTCTGACTTGAGTGGCAAACTCACTATGTTTCAAAAGATCCAGACCCAACTTTTTCAATACCTCAGCAAATCTAGGTGTGAATCTGTTTTTCTGCTCAGTGATGGAATCAAATAGTTTAAATTTTATTTCATGGCATATTTGCTTGAAGTATTTGTCTGCTTTTAGTAGATAGTTGTGTTTCAATGCCAGGATAAGAGTTTGGACAGAAAAGTTCATATTTCATAATCTTAATTTTCAGCATCTTTCCATTGCTCTTATCATGAGCATAGTGCCTAAGAATGTTTTGATTGTGAGAGGTCAGAAAGCAGAAACTAAAACAGCAATTCTGAAATGAAGCAATTGATTTCATTGGGTTTCAGGGGGGATGCTTCTGTGCAGGCAAGATTTGCAACAAATTTAAGAAAAAAAAATTCATTATCAGAGGAAATCGGAATATGGACAGCTTAGCACTGCTTTTGGAACTACTGATGTCCTTGAGAGTGAAAACCAAAATGCGCAAATGAAATTGAACTTGAATTGTGTTTGTTTATTGTTTACCCACCTTCTGCCGGCAACAGGCACGTTTATGAAACAAGCTTGTTTGCTGTCTGCTCTCAAATATTAATGAACACAAACTGTTTGAATGTACCATGTGGATATGGGCATAAATTAATGGACATAAGGTAAAAAAAAAATGTCTTTTCAGCAATCTGGGTAACAAAAGCATGACTGTGAAACAAGCAAGAAATCGCCAATCCTTATTGAATATCGAAAGTTGTTATCATTGCTTATAGGTAATGTCTATTGTTCAATTAATTCATGCGATATTTACGAGAATATCATTATTTCAAAGCATAACTTTCATCACAATGGATTACGGTGGACAAGAAATGGGTACGAATTAATCCATCACTGCACGATAAGAAATCGCATTATAATCCTAAAATATGAAATCAATAACTCAAATTATTCTGAAAAGTCATGAAAATAGTAGTCAGCAATGTCTTACCTTGTGGGAGGATGGCCAATTGCTGAACTATGATGAAGAATAAGGATGAAGTTAGATGATTTTCATCATGATTCCTTTTTCACATAACAGTCGTTGCGGCATACAGAATTGTGGACAGGAAAGGCATGATCGCGGAAATCAGCCGACTCATAGCAGCACACAGGGAAATTTTCATTGCCAATAAAATATGCGTGCTGAGTCATTCCGTAGGACATGAAAAATCAATAAATTGATGCGTATAATCAAAGAATAAAAATCTAAATTTGTCTTTGTTAACATTTGTGATTTACTAGACACTAAATGATTTTTAGTATTTAAATTTATATTTTTTTTAAATCAATGGAAATTAGTGGGGAAGAAGTTGATTTATTGCTTTACGACCGTAACCTGATAATTTCAGTCTGATATCATCCTATGTTCTGACAAGAAAAGTTTTGTAACAAAGTGGAATTTATTCACTGGACTGGGAGTCAATAACTTCGGGGCATATGCACATGATACTTACTCATTTTAATTTCCTACATCCTTTCTGATAAAAATTATTTTTGATGTCACATTTTGGCATCCTTGTTTGAGCCAAAAATAATTTTAATAAATTTAATTTAAAAAAAAAACGACCTGAGTGCAAGTGGTAGTTATATCCTCACTATATCTCTTATGTGTGCTAAACAAAATGGACATGAATTAAATTCATCAATCATTATCTGCTGATCATGAAACAATGAACAACAACTATCCCTGAAATCTCTCCAGTATCCAGTAAGAGTTAGGCAACGCCTTATATACAATATATGATACTACATGCCGTTTCATTCTGTGGCAGCATGGCACAAGCCTCGAATAAGCTTTATTCATTCTTTATTCATTGTTCAACTAGTCATTAGGTATCCACAGTATAAAAAATGGAGCAGTTTAATTTCCAAAAGTTATATTATACACTGAAATAACACACTTTACTGAGCTAACATGGGAGCCGATGCTGGATGCTCTCGGGCTGATAGTTGGACATGGACTAAAGAGAAGGTAGGGAACTTTGCTCTGACTGCCAGCAATCTGATAATTAACCACACTAATGACTGTAATTGCTTCCATTCACAAGCCCAGCTGCTCAGGTAATGCTAGGCCCTTGTCTCTGATATTTCACTGTCTCAGGAATGAGACCACTTGGCACCCTGCAGGTTAAAGGAGGGCAGATGTGGTTGACAGCCGCTCAAGGGTAGTAAGCAGCTGTTCTAAATGAACTGCCCTGCTGTTCATGAGCACTTTCACCTGCCCTCAGGACCATGGGAGCTGGGGCAGTTATGTTATGAGTGTGAGACCACCAGCAGATTCAACAAACTGCCAGTCTTCAATCTCACATGTCAGTGCACTTCCCAAAGAAACAGATGCTGGTTGCCAATGAGAGGGTTGAAGAAACACGTTGCATGCTGCCCATCACAGCAGGTTCAGGGATGAGTGGGTAAGCGTTTGTGCAGATCAGTGTTTGTGTACTTGTATAATGTTTGGCAGTCTTCACGTATCACACATCTTCAGGGCTAGTCTTCTTCATTAAAGATTTTCCCAAATGATTTACTTATTCTGCCTGTAATCTATGCTTTCTATTCTCCACTTTCCAATAATATTATGTCGCTCCTCATTCTACGCCGCTCAAAACAACTGTAACCTTCAATTAACCTTGTCCCAGCTCGTGATTCTGGCATTGCTTCCATTAATAGCCAAGTGTAGCTCTTATTTTTCATCAGTGTTTAAATTTTTTGGTCTTGCAGACTATATTCCTGTAATGATTGAGTCCAGTTTATTACAATAAAAAAAACATGGCCTATAACAGTGGTTCTCAAACTCGGTCCTGGCGCCCCACTGTGTATGCTGGTTTTTGTTCCAACCACAATTGCAATCTTAGGATTTTAACAAGCTGTTGCTTTGTTTTAATTAGGTGCATTTATGCTAATATCTACATTGATATATATTGTAAGTATCTGCAGAGGGAAACAATTTAACCAAACATTTAATCAACATTAACAATCAATAGGTTCCTCATTGGTGAAACTCTTGACACATGGTGGCTAAACCCAGCAAAATACTTGGCAAACAATGGAGTCACACCTGTTGTGTTTGGTGTTGATTGTATTTGGTTCAGGCAGGTTATTTGGAAAAAACTCAAAACACCTGTGTTCAGAAACCTAATTTTGAGCTTACTGACATTCTCAGAGTCTAATTTGATCTGTTTAAAAATGTTTTCACCTAAAAATCCTGACAATATTGAAAATTGAGCACAATATGTTCAGGGGTTTTTATTCTTCATGGCAGAATGGATATGTCCATGAAAATGTGACTTAAGATGGTAAATAACTACTCTAAACATGGAATGCTGCTAATTAAGACGAAGTAACAGCTTTTTAAAATTCTAGAATTGCAATTGTGGCTGTAACAAAAACCAGCATACACAGTGGGGCGCCAGGACCGAGTTTGAGAACCACTGGCCTATAATAACTGATAAACTTTTTGTTAACACTGAATTTGCAACACAGTGGTGTTATAGCCATTGACATTTCCCCATCACAAGTTAATGATAAGATCTTCATTAGGCAATGTGCTGCCACCAACTATAGTAGGCTGTTGAAGTGAAAGTTAATTCGTAATTCCTGAATGGCAACGATTCTACCACATCTGCATCAACAGCTGGAGACTTGGATTAAAAGAAGCACTCGTAATTCCCCCCTGTGCGCTGCTGCGCTAGCGCCAAGGACACATTTGGACACAAGGACTCATTTCAAACCGGCTCTTACCAAACACTGAGCAGTTTTTACCCCTCTGGGCTGAGGGGTATTGTTATACCCTGCAGCGTTTGGGCAGGCAGGCGGGCGGGTGGCGGCTCCATAATTTGTCTGGGCCATAGCTCCAAAAATGTTGGCCATGGGAGCTTCAAATTTAGTATGCAGGTTCTTTGTGAGGGATAGGTGTGCAATGTAAGGGTCATCAGTGGATTTGACCTTTGACCTTGGCACAGTGACCTTAAACTTAAAAATTTTGACTGGGCCGTATTTCCCAAAGTATTAGCCACAGCAGCTTCAAATTTGGTATGCAGGTTTTTTGTAAGAGAGAGGTGTGCTACCTAAGGGTCATTAGTGGATTTGACCTTTGACCTTGGCACAGTGACCTTGAACTTCAAAATTTTGTCTGGGCCATATCTCAAAAATTACTGACCACAGCAGCTCAAAATTTGGTATGCAGATTCCTTGTGATGGATAGGTGTGCAACATACCTGGTCATTAGTGTATTTGTCCTGTCATCTCGGCACAGTAACCTTTCTATTTATTAATAATTATCTCTCGGCGCTCAGTGTCGGCTTGTTACAGTAGACCATGCAATGTGAAGAGCTGGGCCGCAGTAAGAAACACCCTACCTTGTCTCAATATTGTTAATTTTCTTGAAGACAAAACAGTCCCCTCAGTTTCCATCTAAGTCTCAAATAAAATTTGGGCAGTAGGGCCCGTGTGCACGCATGTGTTGCTCACATAGACATCGTCAAACGGTACTTGCGCTCACCCTCAATCTTCTCGGACCTCTCATCTCATGATCAATTTTGGTTGCTGTTCGGAATCTGTCACTTACAGGCTGTAACCAGATGTAGCGCTCTTGAGCTGCGATCATCACTCGTGGCTGCCCTAAGCGGGGTCGGTCAGTGACAGTGCCTGTGTTCCATTCTCGGATAGACAGCCGACTGATTGTTGAACGGTGACAGTGCAAATGACGTGCCACTAGGGCTGGACGATATAGGAAAAAAAGCATATCGATAAAAAAAAAATTCATATTTATCAACATCAATAATTATCGATAATTATAAAAAAATTTTAAAAATATATTTTAAGTGGAGCCCTGGCCGTTTTATGCTACTGCTTAATGACCTACTTTTAATAAAGAACACACAAACACTGAATTCAAATTCAACCCTTTATTCAACCACCTTTTTTACCATAACTGAAAGTTTTTAAAAAAGAAAAAGAAATCAACTTAAGTGACCTGAGTGACATCAGTAAATACTGACAAACAAATATTTAAATAATCTCTTGATGAAAATAAATAAAATAAATAAATAGCTTCTTTTGGTGGGAATAGCACACTACCAGTTTTTGGTAGCTCAGAAACTGGTAGGACTAGGCTACCATGTAAACAAACACCACTCAACAAAAACGAAAACAAACTGTAAGCAAAAATCAACTCACCCTTCAGCCTAGCATCACTATTGGGTATTTTTTTTCCTCACCCCCATCCTCCTGGAGGCGCTGCTAGCTCTAGCACACCAAAAGCAAAGCAACCTTTCTCCTTTATTATGGTTCAACTTTGTTTTTCTGCCTCAGACATGTATAAGCCCAAATTCAGTTTTTACTTGGAAGCTGCTGGCCCCTCTGCATTTTCTTTCTTTTTTTTTTTCTTAATTTAACTATGTGAAAAACTGCCCACAACCCAGTGTCTGAATCTGAAATATTTAAAAAATAAAAACAAAGAGTAGGGCTGGCTGGCACTTGTAACTCAATTCAAATTGTTAGCAAGGAACACAAGTTGGTTCACTTTATGTGGTTTTAAGGCGGCCCTGGTGCATGTGACAACATTCCCTCCAGAACTGAAAATCTGTTCAGAGGGGGTGCTGGTGGCTGGGTACACAAGTATTTTTTCGCAAGTAGGCTCAGCCTTGGAAACGGACGCTCATTGTCCTTCCACCACAGCAGCGGGTTAGATTCTGAGTCTGCATCTGGTGACGTCAAGTATCTCTCCAACTCGCTTTCTACCTTTTCCTTTTCATTGATGTTGTGAGGCTTCAGGGCACTGTTTCTTAAAGAAGCTCTCCAACGATTTCCGCTGCTTCTTTCCAGGTAGACTATGTTCTCCAGCGGCATATGCACCTGTTTGCACTGCACCTGGAACAGAGAGGGGGAAGGAGGGGGGGAGAGACAGACAGAGACAGAGGGGAGCACAAATAAGTTCCAAAGACATAAAAAAATGTTTGACATGTTTGAAACAAAATCATGCTACTCATTGTGTTATTTAGTAGTGTGGTAGTTATGTAGTTTGATATGCTTAAACACAGATTATATTTTAACTGTACTAAAATATTTTCAAAGTAAAGATTCTATGGAAATGATATGAATAGCTTCCATTATTTTAACAGGAAGCAATGCAGTCTCATTTATCTTCATTAACCCACCTGCTACTTTTGAAGCCCCGGTATGGAACTGGCCAGCATCCATGGTTTCAGCCACTGCCCTTGTTTTGATGGCTTCTACCTTGTCTTCCTTGATGTACTCCATCTTGAATCTGGGGTCAACTAAGGTAGCCATGTCGAGCATGTCATCCGTGTCAGGATCTGCATATTTCTCATCAAGGTATGCCATTATTTTGCTCTTCATCTCTTTTGTGAGTGGTGTGTCTCCTTCACTCACATGCAGGTGTTGAGAGTGGAACAGATGGAGCACAGGCTTCACATATGACACAGTCACATATGACTCCCCAGAGAGGCTGTCTGTAAAGTCCACCAGAGGACCTAGTGCCTCATTCATAGACTCCCAGACTTCTATGTCCTGCCAGTGTGGTACCAGATGCCAGGTGTGTTTGTCTGCAGCAAGGACTTGGGAGATGGGCTTCTGTTGCTCCAGCACTCTTGCAATCATTTTTTGTCGAGAGCCCCATCTGGTCGCCGACTCTGTGCATAGCTTGTGTGGGGGGACCCTGCACTGTATCTGAGCCTCAGCCAGATCTCTCTTCTTTTTCCAGGAATATGTAAATGCTGCAACAACTTTTTTGCACACAGCAACAGCCCTTTCCACTCGCTTGTCCTTGGATGCTGCACCTGAAATAGAGATTTTAAAAATCATGTAAAAATACAAGGCAAGCTTGCACTAATTTTTATTTATTATTTATTTTTTTTATTAACCTTTATTTTACCAGATAGTACCATTGAGATCACAGATCTCTTTTACAAGGTAGACCTGGCCAATAATGGCAGCAAAGAGTTGCAGACATAACATAGAACAAGGAAAATAAAAATAATAAAAAAAATAAAAATAAATAAATAAATAAAATAGGGCATTTCAAGTCAAGGCATCATAACACTTACAGACAATGACAAGTACCAATAGAGTCATTCATTATAGCAGCTATGTGAACTTTAAAAGTAGGCAGGGGGACCAGTTTGCTTAGTTTTAAGTCCTTTTGCAGATTGTTCCACATAGAGGGAGCAGCACACATGAAGGCTTTCTTACCAAGGTCAGTCCTTGCCCTTGGTACCTCTAACAGAACCACATCCTGGGACCTAAAACTATAGCTGCCTATAGCTCTCTGTATGATCAGAGAGCAGATGTAAGGTGGGAGTTTGCCTAACATGGCTTTATAAATGAAAATGTACCAGTGGCCAAGTCTCCTTAAGGTCAGTGAGGGCCAACCTACTCTGGTGTACAGGGTACAGTGATGGGTTAGTGCTTTACAATTTGTAATAAATCTCAATGCACTGTGATAGGCGGCATCAAGCTTCCGCAGATAATGACCAGGTGCATTTCGGTAAAGAAGGTCACCATAGTCCAGCATTGGCAAAAAAGTTGCAGAGACTAATCTTTTTTTGGCCTCAAAAGAGAAGCAGGACTCGTTCCAGAAAAAGAACCCTAACTTTAATCTCAGCTTTTTAAGAAGATTATCTACTTGAGGTTTAAAAGAGAGGCTATCATCAAGCCAGATACCAAGGTATTTATAACTAGAGACCACTTCTAAAGTCTCTCCCTGTGCAGTGACAATATCCATGGTGGTTTCTGGTCTCTTTTTGGCATTTGAGAACAACATCACTTTGGTTTTGCCAGCATTTAGAAGAAGCTTTAGGTCCGAAAGCTGGTTCTGAATAATATCAAAGACAGCCTGCAGCTGATCTACAGCTTCCTTAGTGGAGGGACCTGCACAATACATCACAGTATCATCCGCATAAAAATGGAAATTAGCTCCACTCACATTATGTCCAATACTATTTGCATAGATGGAAAATAATAGCGGGCCTAAGACGGAACCCTGAGGAATACCATTTGTGACATTTAAACACTCAGAGGTAATTCCATTTAATTGCACACATTGAGACCTTTCTGAAAGATAATTCTCAAACCACCCTACTGCCTCGTCAGATATTCCAATACTAGTCAGTCTACGCTTTAGAATGTGATGGTCTACAGTATCGAAGGCCTTGGACAAATCAATGAACAGCGCTGCACAACTCTGCTTTTTGTCTAGGAAGCCCATAATGTCATTCACCACTTTCATTGTTGCAGTAATTTGTGCTATGTAATTCATGTTAATCATCATGTTATTAATCACCATGTTATTAATCATTAATCAACATGTTTTCAAACCATGAAGCATTATGTTATTGATTAAATCTTATTATTATTATTATGTTATTAACTTAAATTCTAGGCTTATCTTGATACATTTTTTAAATTTCATTTAAAAGTTTTATAATATTTTATTATATTATATAATGGCTCAGACATTTGATTTAGTTTGTGTGCCAAAACCTGGCCAATATCAGCGGCGGTTCGGCGGCCGTAACAAAGGGAAGCCAAAACCTCGCCCTTCAAAGCTTAATGACTTAAACCTTTCGCAGTTTACTTTTCTTGATCAGCAGTTGCTCACACGAACTGGTAGAAGGACAGTCAAATTCATTTTCGATCGTATTGTTATACATTGCTCCATGAAATTATGAGGGGTTTTCTTTCACACATAAATCACAATGTAAATTACCATAGGCCTACGTCTTTATAAATTCCGCGCTCAAGTATCTTGTGAAACGGCATAGATTCGCAAATTGATTAGTGAGGCTCATTAAGCAATAAGCTGTACAACATTGCATTCTTTACTTCTATATTAAGATTGTAGAAAACGGATTCTCGTTGTTCTTGCAAAAGCAGCCTCGCAAACTAATTTATAAAGACGTAATGATAATTTGCGTCGTCATTTGCTATCAAAAATTCATTTGACTGTCCTTCTACCAATTCGTATGAGCAACTGCTGATCAATAAAAGTAAAATGCGAAAGGTTTAAGTCATTAAGCTTTGAAGGGCAAGGTTTTGGCTTCCCTTTGTTACGGTTGACGAACCGCCACTGGCCAATATCTAATTCAGGACAGGAACAAGCTACTCACCGATGGCAAAGTGTAGACGGTGCCCAAAACACTGGAGCCGAGTCCAGTGATTGAGTGCTGTGGCTTTCACGATGTTAGCACCGCTATCAGTTGTGATGCACACGAGTTTGTCTTCATCCAGACCCCATGACTCCAGTAATTCAGCCAAGCCTTTTGCAATTATCTCAGCTGTATGATCGTCCGGAAAATAAGCCGTTTCCAAACATTTGCTTTTCAGGTGCCATTCTCCGTCTATGTAGTGAATGGAGAGGCTGAGATAGGGCTCGGATGTGCGACTCGACCAGAGGTCCGAGGTTGTGGCGTAAAAAGAAACTCAGTCTGATAACAGCTCGTTTTGCACTGATTCCCTGCACTCGTTGTACAGATTAGGAAGCGCTGTGTTGGAGAAATACTTGTGGCCCGGCACTTCACATCGCGGGTCAAGAGTGGCGAGAAGCTGTTTGAAGCCAGGCTTTTCAACTGCAGTTATTGGCAGCATATCCCTCGCTATGGAGCATGTTACTGCATGGGTGATGTCCTTATGCCGCTTGGACGCTTTGTTGTATTTATCGCAAAGAAGGAAGCCCAGTTTGGTTTGATTTGTGCTGGTGCTGGCAGAGGTTCCAGAGGATTCTTCCGACGACGTGGAGCCGCGCCTGGGGCGACACAGCTCGTATTCCTGCGGGTGCGAGCGGCTTAGATGGTAAAACAAGTTGGTTATATTACCAGACTTGGTTTTCATCGATTCTCTGCAAATTTTGCAAACGACTGTTGTTTTGTTTTTGTCAGACTTGTCAAAACCAAAATATTGCCATGCTGGTGAACTACTGAAATCTTTTTTCAGGACAATTTCCTCCGCCTCTCCTTGCTGCGAGTGCGACATCTTTTGCAATACACGTGCTCTCTATTGTGGTTTGAGAGGGGCGGGGGCTTGGTGACGGAGCGTGTCTGGGTCTGCGTTTGTGTTTGCTGCAGGGTGAAGTTGCCTTCAGACGTCGACTTCCAGGCTGCTCAGCCTGTCAGGCTGCGTAAACACCGCCCCCAAGTACAACCAATCAGATCGTGAGCTAGAGTACAACCAATCCGCTCACAAGGCAGCCAATTCAATTCGGAAGTCTTTACTCGGTAAGTGGGCTTAAGAACATTAATATTTTTAAAAACGAATGCATTTAATCGTGAGTTTTCTCATTAAAGAAACTGATTCGGGAGGTAACGTTAGATATTTCGGCTATTTTGATTATATTAACCAATGCAAACAAGTGTTTTTTTTTTTTTGTCTTACAGTGAACTTATAGACCTAGCCTAAGCTAAACAGATCATACTTAACTTAATTAACTTAAACACTTCGACAATATAACTTTAAGTATAACTCTGTTTGAAACATAAAATTGGCCTACTTGTGAGATTTTGTTCAATAAGCTGTTTAGTTGAGCTTCTTAAAAACTTCAACTGCAAGTTGCTGTAACGTTAACTGCCTTCAAGGCTGATTGTAGAGACTAGTGCCTTGCAGGCTGGTTAGAAGGCTAATAATGATTTGATATTGTATAATCTTCAATAGTATTGCCTCAGATGCCTTCAAGGCTGATTGCAGAGCACTAGTGCCTTCAAGGCTGATTGTAGAGACTGGTGCCTTCCAGGCTGGTTAGAAGGCTAAGGTTGATTTCATATTGTACAATCTTTGATAATATTCAGTCAGATGCCTTCAAGGCTGATTGTAGAGACTAGTGCCTTCCAGCTTGACAGTAGAGACTAGTGCCTTGCAGGCTGGTTGGTAGGCTGATGATTTCATATATGTGTGTGTGTGTGTGTGTGTGTGTGTGTTTACAATTCTGATGCCTTCAAGGCTGACAGTAGAGACTCCCTCAGCATTCCTGAGGGGGTCTCTACTGGGAGTCTCTACTGAGTTGGAGCCTTCCGAGGCTAATTTAAAATCTTCTATTTTTCAGCCCATAGATTTATTACAGTTCGAAACCAACCATGTTACCTCAGAAAACTGACCGAGGTGTTGTTGCATATTGATGTTGTCTTTACTTTTTACACTCTTTTTAGGAGTTGAAACGATGTCTCGGTGCTGTCGTGGAGCCCTATCTACCCGCCCCGCTAAAAAAGTAAAAAAAAACAGCCCCAGCACCCACCCCGAGCCCTGATGCTCCTGCAGCAGGTCCTGCCCAGCACCCACCCCGGGCCCTGATGCCTTGAAGGCATCTGACTGAATACCATGAAAGATCATACAATATGAAATAAACATTAGCCTTCTAACCAGCCTACAAGGCACTAGTCTCTACAGTCAGCCTGGAAGGTACTAGTGCTCTACAATCAGCCTTGAAGGCATTTGACTGAATACTCTTAAAGATTATACAATATGAAATCAACATTAGCCTTCTAACCAGCCTGCAAAGCACTAGTCCCTACAGTCAGCCTGGAAGGCATCTGACTGAATACTCTTAAAGATTATACAAGATGAAATCAACATTAGCCTTCTAAACAGCCTGCAAGGCACTAGTCTCTACAATCAGCCTTGAAGGCAGTTAACGTTACAGCAACTTGCAGTTGAAGTTTATAAGAAGCTCAACTAAACAGCTTATTGAACAAAATATCACACAAGTAAGCCAATTTTATGTTTCAAACAGAGTTATACTTGAAGTTATATTGTAGAAGTGTTTAGGTTAACAAGTATGACCTGTTTAGCTAAGGTTAGGTCTATAAGTTAACTGTAAGACAAAAAATTGCACTTGTTTGCATTGGTTAACATAATCAAAATAGCTGAAATATCTAACGTTACCTCCCAAATCAGTTTCCTTTAATGAGAAAAGACGATTAAATGCATTCGTTTTTAACAATATTGATGTTCTTAAGCCCGCTCCGCTTTGAGGAGAGGAATTTGAATTGAATTGGCTGCCTCGTGAGCGGATTGGTTGTACTCTAGCTTGCGATCTGATTGGCTGTACTTGGGGGCGGTGTTTACGCAGCCTGACAGGCTGAGCAGCCTGGAAGTCGACGGCTGAAGGCAAATTCATCCTGCAGCGTTTGTGTTTGGTTGGGAGGAAGTAATGACTGTAGTATCAAGCTACATGATAGGCTATAATGAAAAGGGAAGGGAAACTGTAGCTGTGTCTCAGCCGCTGAATTGAGACAGCATGTGTTTTTCTATCGTTTTTTTTCTATCGCACCACACGTCTATCGATTGATATATATTGTTATCAAATTATCGTCCAGCCCTACGCACCACCTCTTGGTGGCTGAGATCTGCCCTTAACATGCCAAAGGCTCTTTTTCTCTCTCCTGTTTCACAAACCGTTCCATTTTCTTGATGCAGTAGCATTTTCCGTTTTTTTTGTTGGCTTTATGTAGGCTATTGACCACACCAAAAAGAACAAGTCAAGTGTCACTGTACACATCACGAACAGCTCAATTTTTGTTATTACTGAAGTGCTTGGCGCGTGCATGTGGTGCGCGTCAGGATTACAATACCACGCGCTTTTCTTTATTTCCTCTCGTGCCTCACTGGAAAAGCAATAAAAATCAATCGATTCTTCAATTTGCCGCAAATACAGTACATACCTCACCTGTGCGTCTTTAATGGCGCCGAGTATATATATAGAGATATATATATACACGCACACACATATACAGTACCAGTCAAAAGTTTGGACATACCCACATTTTTTCTGACAAGACATGTTAAATGGGTAAAACTGGGTAAAACTGCTTTTGATTATTATGCTCCACAGAAATGGAATAGGCTTCAACAGTTTTTAAAGTTGGAAAGTCTTATTTCAATTGATTGTTTTAAATGTCTTTTATTGGCTGCCACGAAGCCAGAATGTACATGTGCAATGTAGTCATTGTTTTTATTTATTGTTCTTGGTTGTTTGCTGTTGTTCGCAACTGGGCTCCATTGCAAAAGAGAGCTTGCTCTCAATCGGAGTCCCAAAAATAAATAAATAAATAAATAAAATAAAATAAAGAATTAGGTATTGTTTATTTTGCAAAAAAAAAAAAGATATCATTCTTAAATCCATCAAACTATATTTATTGTATCATATTTGAAGAGCATACTCACATTTTTTTTTTTTTTTTACTAGAGCAGTTATATGGCTATAATGAGTTTGCTGCTGAGCGGCCGTATAAGTTCCCAAAGATGTGCTGCACTTGAGGCTTGCTTTTCATCGACTTTTTGCCCAACAAATTCCAAAACAGCTTTTCTTTAATTTAGCTGTTGAAAAATGGAATGAGCTTGATTATCTGCTTACTTTGCAAAATATGGCTTCTTTTTGGGAATTCTAAAATTTTGGACACTATTCAAACAAGTAAATTATTCTCTTTTAACTTCTGCCTGTTTACCTCTTTCCAGATTCCATTTGAGATTATGTAGAGAAGTTAAGCAATTTAAATTTCTCTAAAAACAGTGCTGTGACATTAGCAAAGTGTGTCCAAACTTTTGACTGATACTGTATATACTGTGTATACGTACAGCGGGGAAAATAAGTATTGAACGTGTCAACATTTTTCTGAGTAAATATATTTCTAATAGGGCTATAGACAAAATTTTCACCAGATGTGGGTAAAAACCAAAGTAATCCACACACAAAAAGAAATCAAAACAAATAAGTCGATAAATTAAGTTATCTGTAATAAAAAGGAATGACACAGGGAATAAGTATTGAACAGGTGCTCATTGCAAGATTTCGGACAGAGGAGTCAAAAGAATCATCAGAAGAGTTGTTCAAGAGCCAAGGACCACTCGCGGAGAGCTTCAGAAAGACCTGGAATTAGCAGGTAAACTTGTTTCAAAGAAAACAATAAGTAATGCACTCCACCGCCATAGCCTCTATGCACTCACACTGCGCAAGACTCCATTGCTGAAGAAAAAGCATGTTGAAGCAAGCCTATGAAATACTGGGAGAATATAGTCTGGTCATCACTGCTTACAGATAACGTTGACAGTACAATTAATTCATGCAATATTTTATAGGATAATGTTATTCTGAAGCATAACTTTCATTACGATGCATTATGGTGGACAGGATCCATCACTGCATGGTAGAGAATCGCGTTATAATCCTAAAATATGACATCAATATATGACATCAATTATATGGAAAAGTCATTGAAATAGCAGTCAGTGACATTTTTCCTGGTGGGAGGATGGCCAATTGCTGAACGATGATCAAGAGTAAAGATGGATTCAAATGATGTTTATCATAATTCCCTCTTCACTTAACAGTCGTTGCTGCATGCAGAATTGCTGACACGAAAGGTATGATTGCGGAAATCGGCCAACTCACAGCAGCACATGGGAAAACTTTCACTGCAGATAAAATGTGTGCGCGCAGTCATTCCAGAGGACATGAGAAATCAATAAATTGATGTGTATAATTTCAAAGAATAACAATCTAAATTTATCTTTGGTAACGGTTGTGATTCACAACCGGTGTGGTCACAACATGATTTTTAGTATTTGAGTTAATATTTTTCAAAATCGACAGAAATTAGTGGTCAAGAAGTTGGTTTATTGGTGTAATGACAGTCAGTTCTTTAGTGGAATAGCAGTACATTCAAGCAGCGGTGCTCACTCAAGACCTGCCTGCCGTGGTAGCAGTCGTTAGCATAGCAGACACTTCGGGCAACAACCGTATCCCGATAATTTAAGTCTGATATCATCCTATGTTCTGACCAGAAAAGTTTTGGAACAAAGTGGAATTTATTCACTGGACTGTGAATAAACAACTTATGGGCAAATGCACATGATACTTTCCAATTTTCATTTCCCACATCCTTTTTGATAAAAACACATTTTGGTGTCCTTATTTCAGCCAAAAATCATTTTAATGAATTTAATTAATAAACTTCTTGAGTTCAAGTGGTATTTTTATCTTCACTATATCTCTTGTGAATGCTAAACAAAATGAACATGAATTAAATGCATCAATCATTATCTGCTGATAATGAAACAATGAAAAACAACTATCCCTGAAATCTCTTGAGTATTGTAAAAAGACATACACACACACCTGATATGATGCACCAAGGGATTGATTGACTGTACTCTAATAATATTTGCCACAGACAAAGTTTATTCAGACTATAGAACAATGATGACAGACAGAAAAAAGGGAAATAAATTAAGAATAAGATGGGAGGCCAAAGATGAGCATTGTGCTTTTCATTTATTACCTTGTACTGGACTGTAGCTTATCCTGCACGGTGAGCTCACTGTAAGGGGCAATGGGGCAGCTAACAAATAACCTTGTTGAAATCAGGAAGTAACCTCACGTCACCGTCGCACTAAGAACCGTGATCAGAGGGAAAGAATACTGCATAAGAAAAGGAAATCTTGATCTGAGCAGTTGCATTATAATGAGGTGGCAAACTGGGCAGGGATAAGAGAAAGACATGTTCTGGCAAGGTAGTAACATTGTGACACTCACCCACTAGTCACCACCAGCATGACTTGAAGTGTGCAGTGATTCCTAATTGTGCTTTTCGGATATGTGGACTCAAGTATGATGAAAATGTCAGAAGTTACCTGATTAGCCGCTTTCTCCCAGCACTCCTGGGAGAGCCAGAGGGACAATGGTGGCTCATTACAGCTTCCAAAACCACCTGTTATTCCCACTCACTCCTTCCTTCCCATACACTAGGAGTGTAGCCCTCTGCTCTGACAGTACTCCCCTTCCTAACCTCAGAGATTCCTAACCCTGAGCTCCTCTATAAAGACTCTTCTGCTGTGCTGTTTCACAGCAGTTAAGGGCTAAATTTGTGTGAAATCGGGTCTTCGTCAAGAAAAAAGGGCCAAATACGGGTTTGATCTTGTTAGTTGTTGGGGAAAGACAATGGTTGTCAATGACAAGGTGGAAGTACTATGCTGGAAGTTTCACTGCATTTCTGAGTGCTTTAAGATAGCCTTCTTAGCCTTGCAGATTGACTTTTACTCTGCAGAATATTGTAGTATTTTTTTTGTATTTTATTCCATTTCCTGATAGGCCATGATTCAGTTTTTAATGGCTACTTCATCATTTTAACTACCAGTCAAAAGTTTTTGCACACTTTTGTTCTTGTGTAATAGTCTTATATTGGTTATATAACAGAAAGGTAGGAGAACTGAAGCCCAATATATAAACCATGTATATAACAAAACATATTAAGAAAAACCAGGATCAGTGATTTTGTCAATATTTAAGCAGACTGGCAACGATGGTCTAATCCAGTACTTCTCAAACCTCTCCTGGTGTACCGCCTGTCTTGGATGTTTTAGATCTCTCCCTGCTCCAGCATAGTCAGGTGCAGACTGGCCATCAGGAGCACTGGGCCATTTCCCGGTGGCTTGACAGTGGCCATCCAGTCAGCTTGACCTGCAATTCATGGATTTCAGTCACGTGACGTTTTTGTTGTGAGCGCCATCTTGAGTACCTACCAGGGACCGAGGCACAGCTACGACCATAGACTGTATGGGCTACGACGAAGGATGTCTCAGTCTTTATTTCTCCATAACAACAGACTAACTCTACATTATCCCGCTTATTACACGGCTTATGAGTGAAATTATTAATTTCAGACGTAATGTTGATCAAAATATAACTTTTATCGATTTATAAATTGCATCATTTTGTGAATCTGCAAGTCCTGTCACTTCTCCGCTGTTTTGCTCACCCTCCTCGGTTGTGTGTTGGCCTGTGACTAAAAACCGGCAACCCGGGTCTCGCCCGAAAGGTTCTGGTCCTGGGAAGAAAATTGCAATACCCGTTTCCCGAAAATCAGTACATTGATTGTGCACACGATAAAATGATGGGTAATCATTAATGGCATCACCCAGACATTCACTTATGTAGGCTGCATTATTTATTCCTGTTGCTCACGACTGTCGTGCGCCAACGATGAGCTTATCAACTTACTTGAATGGGAAACAGATGGAGAATCAATCAGTGTCAATTTGGAGATTTTAATCAAGAATGTATTAATCCCTACCTCCTTGGTCTAGTCAGCTCGCGCTCGCTAGCTGCCTTTCGATCTCATCGGCGTCATGGTTTTTTTTTTTTTTTCTTTTCAATAGTTATGATGATGAATTTTGATGATATTGATACAAAATACATGATATATTTATTGTTGTTGTGAGTCGGTTGATAGTAATAGTGATGATGAATACGGCGATTCAGTATTCGGTAACAATTGAAGTTGATGGAATAATTATCAAATGATGATGATAATGAGGAAATGGGAAATTCAGGGGTGCAGATATGATTTTGAGTTTTGACAATGGGATTGTTATGATGGAATAATGAAATAGGCTACTTACTATTAATGATAATAATGACATTAGTTGGACAGCCGTACACTTTGATATAGTAAGTTAATTTGGAAAATACATTTGGAAAGTAAAATATCGTATTTGTAAAATACCTGATCAGTCCATCCAACGTTCGTGAGTTGACAATGAAATACCACCTCGAGCGAGCTTTTTTCGATTTATAAGTTATCTTTCTGTTTCTCGGTCTTTCTTTCTTTAGTGTACGTAAACCAGTGGCGTAGCCAGAACTTAAAATTGGGTGGGCACTAAACATCTCTTTAAAACATTTATTCGTTCTGACTCGATGGCAGTCATTTTTTTCTAATTAACTATACATTCAATCCGAAAATACTCTGCACTATCAGGTGTTGCTTATTCACCTTGTTCAGGCAAAAGACAATCATTCATTTGAATGAGCAATTTTGTGCTTTTCATATCAGTGGCGTAGCCACACCTGAAAATTGAGCGGCCACACAACATCGGTTTATTATAATTATTATACCTAACTTGTTCTCAGCCATTTTCCTTTGTTAAAGCAATTTCCATTTATATGAATAATCAACTGGCAAAAAAAAGACAGCTTCTTTCGTGGTGCGATCTAAGGACGACTAATCAATAGGAATAATTCAGTTCAGCAAAGTAAGTTACTCATAAGTTGTGCTTAGTTTTAATAATATTTTTCGAGAGGTAAACTGTTCTGGAACTTCCGCGCTACCTTTTCGGCTCATCAGGCGATCTAACCTGTGCTTCGTGATCGATTGAATTATTCAAACTGAACCAAAGACAGAGATTTGAAATGCACAAAATTGCGCATCCAAATGAATGATTGTCATTTTGCCTGAATGAGGTGAACAAGCAACACCTGATATTGCGGAGTGTTATCGTATTGAAAGCATAGTTAATCAGAAAAAAATAATTGCGATGGAGGCAGAACTAATTGTTTTAAAGAGATATTTATTGCCCACGCAATTTTAAGTTCTGGCTGCGCTACTGACGTAAACGTGTTTGAAACTTTGAGGTAAAGAATTAACACGGACATGCATGCCTCGTAGACGAGAGCTGTGACACCGAGTCCGAGGCTCTGATCGCAGTTTTGGTTTCCAGCCACAATGTGGAAGGAGCCTCCACTCTCCCTGTAACAAGTTACAAGTCATTTATCTAACATCACAATTAGTCCGAAGCTGTTTAATGAAGGTAAAAATGAAACATAAGGTAAATATCCTGCATAGTTCTTCTCCTCTGTCTCCTCCGATCAGAGCAGCGTCCCTAGCAACGGCCTGTTTCACTTAGCAACAGTCTGTTATACAGAAATAAAAGACCGTAAAATGTAGAATCAGAGTGTAATTCATTAATCAAAATGCAGCATTCAAAAGAGCCGTATCATAAAAAATGTTAATCCACTCTTTTTGTGAGACTTCTTATCACAGCCCACGGGGCAACAGATAGACAGCCTGTTGTAAGTCAGTACCCAAAATGGCGGCGCCTAGAGTTTGAGAGCAGTCACATGCGTCTATGACGTCAGCTGACATGTATGAATAGGCTAATACCCGAATTAGGAATAAATTGAAGGACCGCACAGAATCCACGATTCAGGCGATCGCTATGAAAATGAAACCATTACGGCACCCAGTGACGCACAGAGCAGCCGAACGTTACCTGCTTTTTAGACCCGCCTGTAATAATGGAGCAAACAAAACGGAAATGTGGAGCGGAGAGGGAGAGGATGAAAAATGCAAACACTGGCCACAGAAGCAGCGAAGGCTTTAAAAATCGCTGACATGTTTGCCAGTAAGGGAACAAGTCAGTCAAAAGCACTCGCTAAAACAGACAAACACCCATCATAGTTAGATTTCACTTAAAGAGGCAATTGATAACTTTTTAACTGGCAAGGTGGTAGTGCTACTATGCTTATTATATTGTTGTAGCTAATTATTATTAGTTATAATAATAATAATAATAATAATAATAATAATAATTATAATTATTATTATTATTATTATTATTGTTTTAGCGGATTCGGTCATTCTGGCAACAGAAAGGTAATAAGCATTGATATTTTGTGTCTGTCCATTCTTACTCATATGAAAAAGTACATCTATTCAGTTGCGGCAACTGAATTGCTAGTCAGATGATGACGACCTGTCAACCTAATGAAAAAACAAGGACAGCGCCTGACTAGTGATTCAGTTACCAACCTGAATGAATATCAATGGATAGACAATATTATCACCCTTTCTGTTGTCAGTCTGGTGGATTCCGTCAGCTACAGCCATATAATAACGGTACCGGGTTGCCAGTAAAAAAGTTATAGGTAACACTTTATAATAAGGGGATATGAATCATGTAGTTATCATGCATTACTTCATGCATGATTCACTCATGAGTTCATCATGATTCATGCATGATTTCATGCATGAATGCATCATGACACATCATGAGTTAACATGAATTCATGCTTACTCATGTCTGAATTCATGCAATGACATCATAACAACTAAGGCATTACTTACTGTAATTAATTCATCACGAATCAAAAGTAATTAAGCATGATCATGATGAGTTCATGGTTCATTAAAGACAGGCGTTTCACTTTTGGCAGAATCGCAATAGACGTTTTCATCCATTACTTCATTCTTACTTCATGTTTTAGCTTCCCATGAATTAATCATGTTTGTGCCCCCTTAACTAAAGTGGTAGGTATATTAGCTTGTCATTTTTGTCATTGAATGCCATGAATTAAAGCTTAATTTCTCATGAATTCATCATGTTTGTGCCCCCTCATCCATGTGCCCCCTCGATCCATGTCGCAGGCGACAATTGGAGACCCAGATTCCGCAGAACTACCTCCTACGGCGAGCACATCTAGCAGCCACTCTTTTGAGTAGCAAGGCATCAACAAGAGCCATTCCACCTCTTGTTCTATGCTGCCAGCTGTCACGGTCGGCTGTCAGATCAAACCAGTTGTCTGGGAAGCCGCGAATACACAGATTGTCCTTAGCGCAGTCTTTCCAACGCTTCCTCGATCTTCCTCTGGAGAATTAGCTGAAGACAAGCGATCCAAACAGGAGCTGTTTAGGGATCCTATTGCTATCCATCCTGCAGACATGACCAAGCTAACGCAGTCGGTTTGACCTGATGGTTGCCTCAATGGAGTTACAACTGGCCCTCCTCAGCACTTCTGCGTTTGTGATGTGTTGCCACCACCTGATCTTGAGGATGCGGCGCAGAGACCGTTGGTGGAAACGCTCAAGCAAGTGAACGTGGCGGGCTAGTGTGGGCCATGTCTCACTTCCGTAGTGTTGGAAGGATGATAGCCTTATAGATTACAAGTTTGGTGCCTATTGATATGCCTTTCCTGTCGAAGCATCCGGTTGCCAGTGAGCGGAAGAAGCCAGCTGCTCTGCTTATCCTCTTTTTTATCTCCGGCTCAAGATTTCCGTCGTCAGTTAAATCGCCACCGAGGTATGTGAATTTGTGGGCAATCTTAAGGGTGAAGTCGTTGATGGTGGTGGCAGGTGGGTCTGGGCAATTAACAACCATGACTTCCGTTTTTGGGTTGCTGATTGTAAGCCCGAAGTCTTTGCAAGTCTTAATGAGCACATTTATCCCGTCCTGCAGTGACCTGTGGTTGTTGGTAGCCAGCGCTGTTTCGTCAGCGTAGAGGAAGTCACTCAGCTGAGTTACTGTTGCAGACTTGGTCTTTAGTCTACAAAGGTTGAATAGCTTCCCGTCTTGTTTGTGGCGGATGATGACGCCGAAGTCGGGCATTGACTGGTGAGCCTTCCTCAACATGTAAGAGAAAAAGAGGATGAACAGGGCCGGTGCCAGAACACAGCCTTGTCGAAGGCCGGATGAGACTTTGAATTCCTTGGTGAGCTCCCCTGCCACATAAACTCTAGCCTGCATACCCTCGTGGAAGCTCTTAATGATGTTCACAATCTTTGATGGGATCCTGATCTTGAGTAGGAGATTCCACATAATAGGCCTGTTGACGGACTCAAAGGCTTTTACAAGATCTACGAATATTATGTGGAGTTCCTGGTGCTGCTCGCGGCACTTCTCAATAAGCTGCCTCATGGCGAACATCAATCGATGGTGGATCTTCCAGCTCTGAAGCTGCACTGTGCCTCTGGATAGTATTGTTCAACAGAAGGCCATATCCGGTTGAGAATGAGTTTGGTGTGGAGTTTCCCTATGATGGAAAGCAGGGTGATCCCTCTGTAGTTTCCGCATGTGAAGCGGCAGTTCTTTTTAAATAGAGTGACAACGATGCCGTCTTTGAGTTCCTGTGGCACCCTTTCTTCTTGCCAAATACACAGAAGGAGCTTGAGGAGCTGAGACAATAGAGGACGTCCGCCAGCCTTGAGCACTTCAGGAGGAATACCATCTGGTCCAGGGGCTTTATCGTTGGCAAGTTGTTTCAAAGCCTTCTCGATTTCAGCCTCGGTTGGTGGTACAGCAAGCTCGGTCTGCACTTCCTCCTGCGGAATGTCGTCAAGAACTGACATATCTACTGAGCCTTAGTGGTTAAGAAGAGTAGAAAAGTGCTCTTGCCAATGTTCTAGCATGGCCTCCTTCTCAGTAAGTCAGTTGTCTTCAGAGTCATCAATAGGAGTGAGGCCTGGCGAGCGTCTTTGAGAGATCAGTTTCACCACCTTAAAAAAACCCTTGGGATCGTGTCTTTCGGCAAGTCCTTCAATTTCACGGGCTTAGTCTAACCACCACTGATTTTGCAGGCGGCGCAACTCCCTTTAGCCGGAGTTCCTTGCTGTTCTGTAGCATTGGCGGCTCGCAGGGGTGTCGCTGTAGAGGACCTGTTGGTAAGCCGATTGTTGCTGCTTGAGAAGGCTGGTGATGGAGGTATTGTTCTCGTCGAACCAGTCCCGGTGTTTCCTCTTAGCAAAACCAACTGTTTCTCTAGTGGAGACATAAAGAGCCTCATGGAGGCTCTTACAGTGTTGGTCTAATGATTCCACTTTAAGGTTCTTGATGTCCTCGGAAATTCTCTGTTCCAGTTGGTTACTGAGTTCGGGGAGTTTCAGACGGGCAGCGTCGAGGCGGTGTAGAACAGATTTCTTTTTTGCAGGATGGTATGTGAAAACGTAGTTGTAATCGCGCACACACAAGCCTGTGGTCAGTCCAGCAGTCTGCGCTGTGGCGGACGCAGGAATCAACAAGGTCTGACCTGAAGTGATAGCGAATAATAATGTAGTCAATCGCGTGCCAGCGTTTTGATCTTGAGTGCATCCATGTGCCTATGTGAATGACAGGATGAGAGAACAATGTGTTGGAGATGGTGAGTCCAAACTGGGCACATAGTTCAAGCAGCATGATTCCCTGGCCATTTTCCTGACTAAGACCATGAGGGCCGATGACATTTGGCCAAGTCATGTGGTCGTGACCAACTCTGGCGTTAAAATCACCAAGAAGAAAAAGACGATCATTTCTGGGAACACGCGCAAGCATATCAGTTAGCTGGTCATAGAAGCGAATCCTTTCCTCGATGGGTCTCTTGAAAGTGGGGGCATAGACACTGACGACAGTTGCATAGCAGGTGTTATCTAGCTTTATGCGCATCCACATTATGCGGGAGTTGATCCCCTTCCAACTGACAATTAGCGGACGCAGCTGGTTCTTTAGTGCTATTGCAACACCTTCTTGCTTTACTTGGTCACGGCTTCTGCCCGAGTGTTTGAAGGTGTAACTGCTGTCGATGAATTCCCCTACTTCTGGGATGCGGCATTCACTCAGGCAGGCAATATCTATATCAAGGCGTTCGAGCTCAGCTGATACCAAGGCAGATCTGCGTTCGGGAGCTCAGCGCTTGGATATTGTGGTATCTGAGAGAGTTCTTACGTTCCAAGATGCTAATTTGATCTGCTTCATAAAATTTTTGCGGACACGTTTGGGCTTATTGGAGCCATAGGTCCTTGCGGCTTTGCCAGTGGCTCGTCATTAGCGCGTTGTCGCTGCCCTGACGTGCGACGCAGGTAGTTAATAGTCTTATGAGTAGGGTCTATAGTGGGTATAAGAGTCCACGACCAAGGGCTGCTAACCTCAGGCTGTGGGTGAGTAGGCTGCCCTCTTCCGTACTCATGTCCCCCAGTGGCATTGGCGTAATAGAGAACTCGAGGTAGATGCATATCTGTCACGTCCTTTGCCCGTAGGGCGGTCAAAAAGAACATCGGTCAGTGGGCTGACCCAAGCTGGGACGGACTTGTAGATTTTTCGAGGTTTTCTCCTGAAGCCTTACCCGGACCGGGTATAGCCGCAAGGCAGCGGAGGTTTGGAATCAGGGTTTTCCTTCCCCTAGGTGGACTGCCAACCAAGGCTAACGAGCTCCACCTGCCCAGGCTATCATCACATCATACAGTATAAATGTACAAATGTTAGTCTATTGGGAATCTTGAACAAGATGAACTGAAGATTAGTTGCTCATGAATTCATGGGCCTACAAAAACATAGTCAGTTCACTTTTGGCAGAATTGCAATTGCTATTTTACTTGGACTTACCATCACTTTTTGATTATAAAAATACAATATTATAGTGAAGTTATGTACTAATTCATGCATCAGTACATACTGATTTAATCTATTTATTCATTCTTACTTCATGCATTAGCGTCCCATGAGTTGATCATGTTTGTGCCCCCTCAACTAAAGTGTTGGCTATACATGCTTTTATCACAACAGATGTGAGAAATGCTATTGCTGAGGAATCATTGAATGTCCTGAATTAAAGCTTACTTTCTCATGAGTTCATCATGTTTGTGCCCCCTCAACTAAAGTGGTGGACAAACGGTAGCTTTTATAGCAACAGATGTGTGAAATGCTATTGCTAAGGAATCATTGAATGACATGAATTAAAGCTTACTTTCTCATGAGTTCATCATGTTTGTGCCCCCTCAACTAAAGTGGAGGACAAACGGTAGCTTTCATTACAACAGATGTGTGAAATGCTATTGCGAAGAAATCATTGAATGACATGAATTAAAGCTTACTTTCTCATGAGTTCATCATGTTTATGCCCCCTCAACTAAAGTGGTAGCTATAAAGTAGCTTTCATTACAACAGATGTGTCAAATGCCATTTCGAAGGAATCCTTGAATGAGATGAATTAAAGTCCAATTTCTCACGAGTTCATCATGTTTGTGCCCCCTCAACTAAAGTGGTGGTTATAGGGTAGTTTTCATCACAAACAAGTGCTTTTGGCTTTTGGTGTTGTTTTATGTTTTTCTGTGGGTGTCGGTGAGAGAGCAGTTTGGATTTGTTTTTGATCCATCAGCATGCGATTTCAAAGATGCGCTCTGTTTTCAGTTGCGGAGCGCAGCAACTTAACCCATTAATGACCACTGTCCCATTTCTGGGACATGGCACATTTTAACCTCTGTAACCCAAGTGAATGCTTTACTGTGACTAAGCTGCTGTAGCTTAATCAAGGGAAGTAACTCGCATCCAGGAAAAGTGCTTATGAGAGTAGTCTCCCTTTACAGCAGTGGTGGGGGTCACCATTTGCATGAATTTCTCGAATCTGTAACAGCACTCTGTGACGCTCCAAGAGGTGTGTGCGTCATTTTTTCTGACTGAGGCACATTTTTATATCACACTAAAGACAAGAATTGGAGATTATAGCATTGTCTAAATATGTTTTTGTCAGAATGATGATTTTTATGCTTTCAACAATCTGTGTATATTCGTAAAGGAACATACATACTTGGGGTCCTCGATGACAAAATAAATATTTTTCCCCAGAATATAAGTGTTGAATGTTCATTGTACGCCATATCCGATAGTAAAAAGTAACTTTTACTTTGAAAAGAAATTTGGGCATTAATGGGTTAAGCACTCCGGAGTCTGGAGTGGCGAGCAATTTTTTTTTTCCATTGGAGTTTTCCATTGACTTGACAGCACTTTTCGACTCTATTTGCATCTGTCTGCGCCTGCGGAGGTGAGGAGGTGGGTCCAGGGCTGCGCTGAGGAAGAATGGCGGAGGAGCTGGGTCAGAGGTCCGGGGTGCGAGACACTGGCTTCTGTGGTGGCGTTCTGGGCAGAAGAGGGACCGCAATTTTCTCATCTGCAGACCTGGGCTGCGCATCTCTCTCCCGAGGCTGCGGGAGAATTTGGCTGCTGGGCCTGGGCTAGGCTAGCCTACATTAAAATGACTCTTGGCATGCTGCTATGGATCAATGAGCAGTGAGACTGATCTGAACTGTAAATCCCCCACACCCTGCCCTTCTTTCTTTCTTTCTCTGGACTTTTGACATCGTTTCACTAGATGTTTTACGCAAGTATCTCTATGTATGTGACAAATAAATATCCTTGATCCTTGATTCTTTCCCAATAGCATTTGGGCCATTCTTTGAGAAGTGAACCAAAATGTCACACACATGACCAGATGTCATCAAATAAAGAAATACTTTAAAAATTAATGAAAGGTATCAAATTTATTCCTTGCTATTCTCCATACCCCAAAACTATGAAAATTCTAGATTTTTCAACCTCAGAGTTTTTGAAGTCAAATAGAGTTATGAAAAACCTGTTTCGTGTGAAGTCACACACGTGACCAGTCGTTTTTTGACCTCTGACCTTAAGTAGTTAAAGTTAATGTAACAAATAACATTTTTACTTGATAGACTTGGATAAGTAGTACTCTTATACAAGGTCCACAATCATGAACCTCCAATGCTTTTGTAATTGGAGGAGATTTTTTCTACTATTTGTTACATTTTTGGTCACACACGTGACTGAGAATGGCCCATTTCGCAAATTTGTTGCAATAAAAGCCACCGTTTGTCCACCACTTTAGTTGAGGGGGCACAGACATGATGAACTCATGAGAAAGTAAGCTTTAATTTATGTCATTCAATGATTACTTAGCAATAGCATTTCTCACATCTGTTGTTATAAAAGCTACCGTTTGTCCACCACTTTAGTTGAGGGGGCACAAACATGATGAACTCATGAGAAAATAAGCTTTAATTCATGACATTCAATGATTCCTTAACAACAGCATTTCTCACATCTGTTGTGATAAAAGCATGTGTAGCCACCACTTTAGTTGAGGGGGCACAAACACGATCAACTCATGGGAAGCTAATGCATGAAGTAAGAATGCATTAATAGATTAAATCAATATGTACTAGTGCATGAAGTAGTACATGACTTCACTGTAATATTGTATCTTTATGATCAAAAAGTGATGGTAGTCCAAGTAAAACATCAATTGCAATTCTGCCAAAAGTGAACTGACTATGTCTTTGTAGGCCCATGAATTCATGAGCAACTAACCTTCAGTTCATGTTGTTCAAGATTCCCAATAAAGTAACATTTGTACATTTATACTGTATATTGTGATGAAAACTACCATACATCCACCACTTTAGTTGAGGGGGCACAAACATGATGAATTCATGAGAAATTAAGCTTTAATTCATGTCATTCAATGACAAAAATGACAAGCTAATAAACCTACCACTTTAGTTAAGGGGGAACAAACATGAAGTAATGGATGAAAACGTCTATTTCGATTCTGCCAAAAGTGAAACGACTGTCTTTAATGAACCATGAACTCATCATAATCATGCTTAATTACTTTTGGATCATGATGAATTCATTACAGTAAGTAATGCCTTAGTTGATATGATGTCATTGCATTAATTCAGACATGAGTAAGCATGAATTCATTTTAACTCATGATGAGCCATGATGAATTCATGTATGAAATCATGCAGGAATCATGGTATGGTATCCATAGTTACCGGCAACTCTTTTCTCATGCTTCACAAGGACTGAGCCGCGCCTTTAAAAATGGTCCTCAATCAATCTTTAGCTCTGGTGCGATAGTTTAGAAAAAAGTCATAGATATAGCAAAGACAGACTCGCACACAGAAAAAGAAACATCAGACTTTAGTCTTGAGTGTAGATATTTCTTTTTAACTTCATCATGGGGCTGTACAAACAATCAAAAAAATGTGAAAAGGCACAAACATTTCAGTCCATATGGGACTTTCCTCAATGCAAAATGAACCATGCACCACCCTATTTGAGGATTTGTCTACAGGTGCATTCAATCAAAGATCAAGGGCTTGATTAACCACACATGAAGCCAGTTAGTAATAGGCCAAGACACCAGGCACAGAGAAGTATAATTATAAAATACAGACCAAATGCTAAAACCAACACTGACATACAAACAAATGTTTATACATATTGACAATGATATCCACTAGTATCAAAGAAGTTACAAAAAAACAGGTCATACCCAGTTCTTCATTGAGACCATTAGGATGTAGTCTTTTAAAGTAAAAAATATATCTGCATTCACATTGGAGTAAAATCTGATCCACATTCCCACCACGCCAATTAGAAGCCATCATGTCAATGCCGCAGAATGCCAAATCTGAAATGGAATGACTACCATTTGAAAAGTGTCTTGCAACAGCTGATTTAGAATCAGCACGGCGAATAGCACTTTTGTGCTCATTGATCCTAAATCTAAGTTGTCACCTTGTTTTACCTACATATTGGATGCCACTTTTAATACATGCAAGGAGGTATATAACATTACTAGAGCTGCATATGATCAATTTTTTAAATTTTATACTCTTTTTTTTGGCTACAAAACTGAAAAGTGTTGACTTTTTTGCAATGAGAACATGCAGCTGTCATGGTTGCTGGTTTTCTCTTTGATTTATTCTGCCTTGATTGGAGCTGCTTTCAGCTTCTGGGTATTTTTCTTATTGACAGGACTGGTTTGGTCTAATTTGTGGGGTTTCTCACATCTTTTGTCTTGTTAGTTTCCTTTGTACAAAGTACTATCGTTGAGGAGATAACTATGTTCTTTTTGCTAATCTGCTATCTTTTCCTATCTATTTGCATTCTATCTGCTGACTGCTGGTGTGGCTGATTAGTAATTGGTTTCAGGTGTGTGAAGTCTATATATTTCCCAGGAGCGCAGCGCTTCTTTGCATTAGTGTTATCTTGCACTTCGTCAGATTAGGCAGAGGTTTTGTCTGCTGATTAGCGGCTAGTATTTGGCTAGAGTTTAGTAAGCAGTGTCTTACCTTTTGCCGAATTCTTTATTTTGCATGCGGAATTTATCCTCTTACTCCGCCGAGGGTCATTAGTGTTTAAGTATCTGTGTGGTACTTCGCACCTAGCTCTTTCCTTAAGGGCTGTTAGTCGAAATACTCCTGAAGCCTCAGTTCTTTGGTTTTCTATTCGTTGGGATATCCCCACGGGAGTGTACTTTTTGAGTTATGTTATTGTAGGGATTGGTCCCTTCTAGTCCGTCTCCTTCGAGACCTTAGTGGTTCAGGTCTTTGTGCCTTAGCTTTTCGTCTGAATATTGCGCACTCTAGCGACTCCACTTATTCTCTACCCCTTAAAGCAGCACAGTTTTGGCAGGGATAGAAACCAGTGGCATTGTCTCGAGCCCCCTGATGGGTGGATTTCTTTTGTCTATCTGCATGAACAAGTATATTCCCAACATTCTTTGCTCTGGAGAGCGAGAAAAAAGCGGAGGAGAGTTAAAAATCTCTTTACCAGTGTCATTGGCAGATAGAATGTGCCGATATTTTTTCACAACTTTACATATGTCACGTCCAAATGGCATGAGTAATAAAAACGCAAAAAAATTTTTTTTTGCTTTTTTGATAAAGCTTTTCATTTTCTGTTTTTCCCAAAAGCCTTTGCAAATGCCCATTTCAAAACATCTCGTGGATAACCTCTCATCAAAAACTGCACAAACTGTTTATGAGCCTCTATTTGGAAATCTTCATCTGTTGTGCAGATGCATCTAGCTCTAAGAAGCTGACTATAAGGCAGACCTTTTTTTAGAGGGATAAGATGGTAACTTAGAAATAGTTTTCTACATTATTCATCTGTAGGTTTGGTAAATAGCCTGGTGTAAATGTCCCTCCCATTGTAAACTACCCATGAATCCAAAAAAGTTACCATATGACTATCCCATTCCATATTGAATTTAATAGAATTGATGCAGTTATTGAGGTACTGTGAGAAGGCCTGGAGATCAGGGCCCGTTCTCACGAAGCATCTTATCTTACTGCTAGAAGTACTCCGAAGTTGCGCTAAAACATTTTATATTGGAGTAAAATCTTAAAAGTTACTCAAAGCCGCTGAGAGCAACTTTTAGTTAAGAAAACTGGTAACTTCTAGACTAGGAGTAGCTCTGAGATAGGTGGGAGTAATACTGCATTCATCTGATATCGGAAGGTCGGAGTTCCCAAGTCGGCAAGTCATTCTTTCGACTTTGTTGTTTCATGTGCTTTGAAGTCGTAATGTGGGAAAAACATAGATGTTGTAAAGAAGCTGAGTTGCATTTTAATGCTCAGAGCGTTTAAAGAAAACACTGACAGCTATTTCCAGTTTTTTCGTGACACTGAAGAACAACCGAAACGGATCAGGAGAGCCATGAAACATGATTCATTTCATACATATGTATTTTAATCAGAAAAACGTCTGTATTTGCTTAAAAGTAAACTACACACTGGTTTTCATCCTCCATTTTTCGGTGAATGTGACATCAATATCAAGTCAAGTCGGCTACTCGTGTACCAAAATTATCGCTGAGATGCCAAGTTGTTTTTCCGACATGAGGGGGTGTTCATGTGAATTTTCCCAGTCGGAAAGTCGTTTTTCCGAATATCCCGACACCACATGAATGCAGCATAATCATCCACAAGTCTTGGGACCATGAGCACGGTGATTGGTTGTTTGGTGACAGGGCAGCCCATTGAAAAAAAATATCCCAAGTACAACACATGGAGGAAAAAATGAGGAAATAGTCCAAGTGGCTGGTTTTGTCCATGAAATAATAACATGTTGAGGACTCCTGAAAATGCACTATGCACAGTCCCCACATATCATGCTCTAGGCAAATAAACATATGTAGGAAAGAGAGTTGTAAAAATGCCAATAGCATAAAACGAGTCAATAATAAAACGCGTCATTTGCTCCAATAATTAGCAACTTATTTCCCGATGAGAATATGTTGCGATCATTGAAATGTCGGGCTGTTCAAGTTTGTTTGCCCTAAACTGTCATGGATGAAAGTTCAAAAAGGATGCGAAAGCCCAACTGGAGTCATGAGCAGTTACTGCTGCTGGCCCAGTTGGTGCTGGACCGAAAGCATGTAATCAAAGGGAAATTTGGCTCGGGGGTGAACAGCAAATTCATGCGGGATACGTGGGATAATATCAGCCTACAGATCAATGCTGCATTCCCCTCAGTGTCTCGGACGGCAGACGACTGCGAGAAGAAGTGGTATGGGCTGCAGTCGCAGGGGAGGTCCGAGATAGCCCGTTTATAGGCTGCAATCATTCAAACAGGAAAGCATACTAAGCTTGATTTGTAATTTATAGCCTACAATTTAAATATGCATTACAAAATATGACATAGGCTGGCATTATTATGATGAACTATTAAATGTAACCCTCGCTCAATAGCCTAATAGAATAATTCATGCATAGCAGGAGGAGGTACAGCACCAAAGCCACTGTCCCCGAGCAAGTGGCATCCCACAGGCACATAAGGCCTGTCAAATAATTGGCATAAGCTGCTTTCCATTAAAATGCGATTCGTCCGTGGATCCTGGCCATTTCGCAACAATGTCCAAAATATTGTTTTCGGCATCAAATACTATCTGGGTGTTGATGGAATGAACTTTTTTTCTATTTACAAATACCGCTTCATCTTGGGTCGGAGAAATACTTCGAATATGGGTCTCGTCAATAGCACCGATGATACCGGGCATACCTGAGATGTGCATGAATTCAAGTTTGATTCTGTGTTGTTGGCGAATGTCCATTGGAAATCGGATAAACTGTCGGATGATATGGGGTCCACAGAGCGCAGTGATTGTTTGTTGAATTGAGCAACTGACACATGATTGTGAAATCCCTAAATTGTTTGTGTTGCAAAGTTGCATTTTTCCAGTGGCCAAGTAACTAAGTGTTGTCAAACATTTTTATTTCGGGGCTTATTGGGTTGTTTCTCAAAGTTGGAGACGTAATTCTCTCCCTCACCAACTTAACAACAAATAAAATCCCCTCACGGTCGATCTGATATCTTTTCAACTGTGCATCATTCAGAATTTCCAAGTCATTCCGTCTTTCAAGAGCAGCAGCCATTTTCCGATTCTTTGTGAACAGGTTTTAGCGAGTTAGGAGTCCTCTTGACTACTTTTAAGCTCTCCCAGACTTAGGAGCTACTTTTAGGCCTAAAATGCTTTGTGAATAACACTTAGTAAAAATAATTAGGAGTCCTAAATTTATGACTGACACGCCCATTTTTTAAAGGAGTTTCTCCTAAATCCGGCAGTTAGGACCTACTTTTAGCACAAAGATGCTTTGTGAATACGGGCTCATATTTGGAACCGTTACAAATCAAAAATACGTCATCACCATACCTTCTCCAGAATACAGCGGCTTGTGAAATATGGGTTACTATGAGACACACATTGCTGTTCAAACCAACCCATAAAAAGATTAGCATAATCAGGGGTAAAACTTGCTTCCATAGCAGTGCCATGTATCTGAAGAAAAATCTTTTTCATAAAGGAAATAGTTTTTAGTCAACCCCTTAAGCCCTACATCCCTGTACCGGGAGCGGGTGGTTACGCATAATAAATACAGCATGTGTCCAAATCGCAACATTGTCATTTGGCATATCCACATTTCGCGAAGAAACTAGGCAAAAAGCTCATGTAGACCATTTTTACCTCGACCGAACACAATTCAAGCACTAAGCAAGTAAATAAGCATGAAGCAAAACATAGGATAAAATCATATCAGCGCTGAATCACTAGAATTTCTCCTGAATTTGTGCTATGCATAAAAACGATCCCTCAAATGAAAGAGGAAAGTCCACAGAATCCAACGATATGAGCCCTGTCATTTTAAACCGACACCGCACTCAAAGAACAGCAGGCATGCACTTTACAGTCTACAGAGATGAGCAAAGAAATTTCTTACCTTTGATATTTTTATAATAAAAAAACAGCTCGAGGGTAAATCTGCACTTGCTATTGTTAGCCCAATGTGTCCGTGTTATAAGGAAACTAGATCTGCGAGTCTGAAAGCATGTTTTTCTTCTCGAGCATTGCTTCAAAGATCTCAGTTCCTCAGCATTCAGCCTGCTTGCAATATATTTTCCTTGCTGCGATCGGTTTGTGATGCTGTCAGTAAAACTTTGCCTGTAGCCATTTGATTTTATGGCTTCTGATGTTTCCAACGAGCCCTAAAGCACCTTTATCGCACAAAGTGAGCCTGAGCTAGAGCCTTGCGTTCCTAGTGCGTCAAACTGAGTCCATGGGCCGTTCGAATGTACTTAAATAGCGCGACAATATAAATGTTCAACAGGTTTGTTTGTGGTATTTTCGGTAAAATTATCCGCTAAATATTCAACTGTGGTTTTCAAAGTCGTTTACTGACAGAAACGCGTGACTAATGAGGGCACAACAGTACAAACAAGGTGAGTGATTTGTTTTTTTGGCTCATTCTTTATATGGGCAATTTGAGAGCAAAATCAGTGTCAAATGCTATTGCGTAGTGGTTAGTGTGTAGGGCTGCAACTCAGGCGACTAGGGACCGAATCCCTGGCCAGGCGTGCTTTAGTAAGACAGTTCCATTTTGCTTGTACAAATAATTGCTGGGGCTTTTATTCTTTTGATTTTTTCCCCCCATTTTTTTAACCCTTTTTGTATTCATAATCTTATTAATTTACTTTTTTTAAATTAATCTGCTCCAGTGGAGTCAAACTTCATTTTCTTTGTATTTATTGTCTTTGAATGGGAAATTGTATAGGCTATAGGTGTTATGGTTCTGTGTTTTGATGTCATGCTCATGTGTTCATTGCCATGTCTTTTCTTTATTCTTTTTGCTTATTTTACATTCTGGTTTTCTGTTCATGCCATTTCAGATTTCATTGCACTTGCCACCCCTGTCTTGTGATCAGTTAGGTTCAGTCAGTCTTCCCAGTCTGTGTGCCTACATGCTTCGGGTGATTTCAGTGGTTTCTGGTGTTTCATATTATTACTTCAATTCTCTTTTACTTCCTTCACCTTGCTTTCCTTGGTTACTAATAATACTAACATTTTTATTTTGTATCATAGTCTACTATCTTAACTAATCCATGTATATATTACTAACTTACTAACAAGCACTTGGGTTAATTTGTGGAACTGCACCGCTACTAATTACTACTAATGCAATCTCAGCTCTCGCCCTGTTCTAGTCTCCGCCTCTTGCTTTGTTTTCTCTGCCTCGTCCTGCATTTCCGCAAGATCTCTTGCACCTGTTTAATTGCTATCCTGCACTCTTTGTCTGTGCACTTAGAACTCCTTGACCGGAGCTGTTTGTCTGTCATAGGTTGTCTGCGTGGATCCTGTCCGTGTCTTGGCTTTTGCCAATTGTTGTGGTTAAAGACCTCCCCATGTGTGCTTCCCTTTGTAATTAGTTCTTATCCAATTCACCTGTTCCCTGCATAGCATGTGACTTCTTTCTTGTCTACTTAGTCTTCACTACAGTTCATTCTTTGTCAGAACGTTGATCAATACTCATTTGTGCAGAGCTCCTCGTGTGCCTTTTGTTTATTGCTTCTTCACGACTGTTTTGTCCGACCTTGAGATTGCCTTGCCCATACCATTCTTGTTTTGCCTTTTTGGATTTTGACCTATTTTTGTATGATCACGATTTCTGTTTTGGATGCCCTGTGTATGACCTACCCTTCTGGATTCTGACTTCAATTTTTGGCTTACTGCCTATGCACCATTGCACATCTGCCTTACTGGTTTTGACCCCTGCCTGTTTTTTCGACTTCGCTTTTTGGATACTGTTTTTGGCTTGGCAATTCTTGTGTCTTCTGGTCCCGACCCATTTTGCAATAAAGGCTTACGATTTTTGAAATTCCTGTTCTTGCGAGTGGTTCCTGAACGCACCGTCACAGTAGGACTGGCAGAAAGAATAATTTTTAAAAAATTATAAATTCTAAAAATTAAAAACTGGTTGTATTTGAGTGGAATGTATGCCTGTAGTGACATGTGAAATTAGATGAGTTTTACAGTTTAATATCTGAGAAATCTGATTTGGCACACAAGGTACCTGAATTGCCAATTTGGAGAAGCCACCTGGAAATTCCTCTAATTTTGTTCTGATTTACTTGATTAGAATAAACTTTGGCACAGATAATGGAAAGATTTCGTGCTATAAATTTTTAGAGGTTTCAGACTGCAACTAATTAGGTTTACAAGGGATAGAAGTAAAACTTTGTTTGGCACAAAATGAAGTCTTTGATTTATACTATGTTCCATCTTCATTTACTCTCAGTGACATATATACTGATTTTTACACCATGGCAGAAATCCCAAATGGTTTCACCTTTTATTATGATACAAAGATTATTCAAATGGACCAAATAGTTGCAGAGATATACTCATTTCATTTTGGGCTTGCCATTTTCGAAAAAGAGGCTCAGGGCTTAAGGGGTTAAAACAATTATAGACAAAAGTCATTTGGAAGAATGTTCTCTGACCTGGCATCATAAAAAAAACCTCAGAGCACAGAGCCCAGATGAATGTGGAATGTTAGTATAAAGACTTACTACATTCATAGTGACAAGGAAGATATCCAAGCTGCTGTGTGTCGCCTTAGAAAGTTGAGTAATGAAATCGCCTGTGTCCTTCAAATATCAAGGCAGTTTTTCAACAAATGGTCTAATATCATGATCAACAAAATTTTATAGAGGCTCAGAAAGAGAACCAATACTTGCTATAATGGGGTGACATTTTGGAAACCCATCTGCAAGTTTGTGTATTTTAGGTAGCCCATAAATGACTGATCTGATGGGAAAATCATTGGTCAAATACTTGGACCTCGGTCTGATTAATATGAACCAAAGATAGCGCTTGCTTGAGAAAATGATCAGTTTCCTCTTCAAAACAGAACGTAGGATCACAATGTAATTTTTTATAGAAGTAACTGTCTGACAACTGTTTTATTTCATCATCTTAGATTTTACTATCCATCAGAACTATTCCACCCCTTTATCAGCAGGTTTCAAGGTGATGTCATAATTCTGAAGCAGATAAAGCAGCCAATTCACCTGCGGCACAGTTAGACCTCAAACATTGTTAAGGTCCCTGCAAAGGTTTTTCTATATCCCTTTCAACCAACTTGCAAAATGTTTCAATATTGGCACAATTAACCTGAGCACAAAATTTACTTTTTTGTTTAAACTGAGCATTAGTTGTGTTTACAGTGTTGATGGCATTGACTGGTACATCAACTCTTTGCTTATGATAGAAATATTATACTTAATAGAACAAAATAATTTGAAAAGTTCCACTTTAAAGGAGCAATATGTAAGTTTGTGGCCAAAACTGGTAGTGCAATCGCATTCAAAATAGTGCAGAGCGCAGTATCCCCTCCTTCTCTCCCCCAGACGAGAGGTTGCCAGCTAGGTTGCCGGATCCAGCAAGAACGTCTACTACACGGAGCTACCATAGCTACGTTTCAATATCACTAATGATTTGCTCTGACAGGGTTGTGTTCAGTTCAGTTCAGTTCAGAAAAGATTGCGAATAATGACTAACTTTAGCAATGGTCATATTGGTCAACTAGCTCGTCACTCTTCTGTGTGGATAGTCCACTAAAGTCCATACTGTAATATGCGTAAAGAATGAATGAGGACTCATTTGACCGATGTACTGTCTCAATTACATTCCACATTGCCATAATGGCTGTGCTAATGTTGGAACGGTTTCCACAGCGTCTCAGCATAAAGCCAGAGAAACGGACTCTTTTAATGCATTGCTCATGTTAGCAATGACGAGTCACGGTTTGTACTTCTCAAACAATTTGTTACCTAGTCAATTCGATGACCCACCTGCATAAACACTGACGTACCATGAACGAACATACATAACGTTATTCGACTGTAGAGAATATTTGAAATGTCCGTGCCCACATTAAATAGAATTACGTTAGCCAAACTTAGCTAAATCTTACCTGTCCAGGAGGATATTAGCAACTTCGGCGTCGGTCTTCAAATTCTTCTCTGCTTTCAGCCGTCTCCATCTTTCAAAGGCATGTCCTATACAGATCCTTGTTTTGTTTCTGACTTTGTCACGACATATTTCGGAATCATAACGAGGCCTTTTAGGTTTAGTAACGTCAGACATTTTTGCTCCGAAACGCTGGCAGCTGCAGCTCAGTGGTAACTGGCAACCTGGATGCCGAAATGCTACTGACTTCGTGATTGGGTGATAGGTCGAGGGCGGCGCAACAGACCAAAACACAAAATGACAACATAAACATTAGTTGTGGGCTGCAACTTTGCTTTTGTAATGAGAATATTCTGGCTGGACTACTGTTGTCAGTGATATAAGTATTTGAAATTAACATCATTCCTTCATGTCTGGTGATATATCAGGGCCATTTCGTGATTAATCAACATACATTTCGTACATATTGCTCCTTTAACTTGGAAGAGTTTTAAGTCGTTTTGCAAGATTATCACTCGACTCTGCTGGTGCAAGTACAGAGATGGAACAAGGAAACAGGATGGCTTCAATCTCCGGCTCAGTAAAGGAGTAGGTGTGTGCATGCTCTTCTGTCAGGCCTCCAATCTCAGAAAAAGTGACATTTTGATACCCCCCAAACAGGTGGTATCACGAGCTCATTCACAAGGACTGAGCTGCGCCTTTAAAAAACAGTCCTCAATCAATCTTTGGCTCTGGTGTGATAGTTTAGAAGGTACTGCTGTATTTGTGACTTTTTTCTGGAAGTTGCTAAAAATGCGAGGTTAAGGCAGCTGAAAAGCACAATTAAGCTATAACAGCAGGATTTTTTTTTTTTTTTTTTACAAAAACTCCTATAACTTAAAGGTATGACAATGTGGAGGTAAAACAATAAAAGCAGCAGAGGGTGCTGAATTTATAGTCCTGTTATTTTGCCAGGATACCACATCCAAGCTTCATAATCATCTGTGCGGGCAACAAGATGAGAAACTACTTTTGTTTTTGGGGAAATTATGAGATATGAGTAATGAACAAGCCCTCAGCAGCTCTGCAGTTGAAAAGAGACAAGTAATAAACTAGTACATATACTTGTAGTTTAAATCCTCTGTTACAAAGCACAATGAATGTTATTAGACATACAACCTACCTAAACATATTTCAATACACAGTGCTCGACTCAATGGAAAAAGCCCTTCTCCATAGTAATATACGTATGTTAACCTTAACCTAAAAAGCATTCTTCGCACTCGCATTCCTTAACCCTGGCTTATTGCTGAGTTTGAGGTCAGGCTGAGGTTAGGCTTGATTCTCAATTGTGTTCATGAACCTATTTAGCGACAGTTAGACCAAAGCTTAAGGTTGACATTGAAAATTCAGAGTTAATGTCTTCACAACACTTATAGCACAGTTTTGACTAAACTTAGAGCTGTATTATAGGCTCTGAGACGTTAGAAGTGCTTGTAAGATTAATGAAGCAAAAGTAACATTTCAATGAGAAAATAAAACTAAAAAAGAAAGGAAAAAAGCACCGCACATTTAAACCACCAGTATTGTCTCCTTTGGCTTAATTTTTGTGAATAATAATTCAAGACTTTTTGCAGATTAGGCATGTAGGATTTTCATTTACCTTTGGGATTTCTTCAGTTTAAATTGGCAGCAATGCAGGTGGAGTCCTCCATCCCCCAAATACCATCATCCTGTGTGATGATTCCGTCATCTTTCTGGGGGGGGGGAGACAATCGTACTGTGGCACGATACAAAACAATCATTTTGGTAACACTTTACAATAAGGGTACAATAATTAACATTAACTAACATTAGTTCATTAACTATCAAGTAATTAGCAGGTCACTAATGCATTAGATAGCCGAATAAGCATTATGCAACCATAATTTACCATTTATTAATTTTCTGTGTTGTTCCTTATTGTGAGGTTGAAAACATCCCTTAAGTATCCATTATGCAGCACTTCATTAAACCATAATGTATAAATACCTTACTTGATGTGAACATCATTTGTAAATGATTACCAAATGCATTAGTAAAATGTTAATTCGCTGTTAGTAAATACTTATTACTGCATTAACTAATAATAATAATAATAATAATTGTACCCTTATTAGAAAGGATGGTAACACTTTACAATGTGAAACCACCCTTAGTTATGCAGCACTCACATACACATGCATGTCTGTACACACAAATATGGATGCACCACCCACTGATACATACGTGTAACTAGTGCATGTGCACACACTTGCTCATGAGAACACATGCACACACTCAAGTTTTTTGAAATGGAAGCACTGTTATCTTTTTAAAAAACATCACGTTTTTGTCTGTATTTTTAGTTGTTTGACAAAACCTTGAATCGAATGCCACAGGCTCTATTTCATTCTTGCTGAGACAAGTGAATATAACTGCATGCAGTCCCCATAAACTTTTTCACCTGCACTAGACCCAGAAATGAACTTTTCAGCAGTACCATGCTGTCTGCTTCTCAGTTTCACTATAAAAAATAGAATAAGGATAAGGTCTAAAAAGAGGTAAAGTGCCCCCCCCCCCACACACACACACACACAAAAAGAAAAAGGAGGAAATTGCTTGGAGGGTGTTTCAGACTGTTTGCTCAAAACCTTGGCATTCTAATGAATACTTACACAGCACGAATTAAACATTCTCTGAAAAGATTTTGATGGGCCTGAAAATGGTCCAATTCAAAGCAAACTACACCCAATGCTCCCCAAAACTTTTTGCTTATGTTCAAAATCTGCCCAAGTAGGAGGATGACGAGTTTTATATCTTCATTTTTTAAAATTTCCATATTTGAATAGAACGACGATTCACATATTGTTACAAGCCTAAACATCATCTCTAAATTTCTCACTTGCTCAATGCATTCAGTTGGGACAGACTTTCTGCATAGCATTAATTGGGGAGTAGTGCCAGAAAGTAGAAACCTGGTAATTTAGCCATTTAGCTTATACTCAAACGCTACAACATGTAGACATTACACTAAAAAAGGAGAGATCAGCCATTGTGGACAAGGTTTCAAGCTCAGCTCAAAGGACAATACTTTGCATGAACCAAGGAAGTGAACTTGCATGTCTTCAGCCTAACAGTTATATAACAATTTACTTTATCAATTTTATAAGTGCTGATTCATTAACTAGAAAAAATGCCACAACTTTACAGCAAAGGGAATGTGCTCTTCATGTCATTTCTCTTGACTTTTGTCAAGCATCTGTAACACAGCTACACAGACGGGCCAATGCATATAGGAACTCGCAGATTTTACATTACATTCCAAAATCATTGGCAATAAAATGGAGTTCTTCCACATTTAGCAATAGTACCGGCATCCACTCATCTGGTCTGTTTCTTTTTTTTCCATTTGATGTTAGAATATTGCTACACAAACCTGCGTCCATTTCTGGAACAAAAGCATGATTGAAGTTGGGCAGTGAGCCCCGACTCAAATTCAGATTTCCAGTTGCGCTCGACTGTTTGACAGGTTCAAGGTCAGGACACATTGCTGCGTACTAGTCCATTTCTTCTACAGTGATCTCAACAAACCGAGTATTGACCTTTCTCTGTGCACGAGTGCACTGCCATGCTGAAAAATGAAAGGGCCAACCCCAAACTGACAGCAATGTCATTCTGCTCTGAAGTGTCAACATTTTCCTTCAGTGCAGCAAAGAAACTTAGTCTGAACCATGAGAAACATCGTGTCCACATAGTGTCCTTTTTCATCAAACTGTGTATTTGTCCGCTGCTTTGCTGCAAAGCCTGCATCCATAACCCCCTCAGACCCTGTGGACAACGTGTCAGGTCTTAAACTCCAGAACATATAATCTACTAAAACTAAACCTACAATACACATTCAATAAAAAGAAAATGTGTGCCAATTAAGAAATTTTTTCACATTTGTCATCAATGACACTTCCTGCCAAAACTGAATATTAAAGAAGCTTTACTGCTGTGCTCATGGAGAATAAACAATATATTAGGTAAAGAAATTCATAGCTATTTGTGGAAATTTATACTCTCACTGAAAGGAACGGGCATAGACTCCAAATGCAGTTCAGCATCGGCAGGGCGTTTATTGGGATTAACCAAGCTCATGGTCAAAACAGAAATGGATCAATAGCCAGGCAAACAGACAAATGCAGACTAGGCAGAATCGAAGTCAGGGGACAAGCAAAATAATCCAGTAACCAGAGAATCAGTCCGCACAAAAGACAGTAACAAAGGGGGCTGAAATTAAGGGAATGGAAGGGGAAGGAAAAAGGGAGTTGGATGGGATAAGGGAGAACACAGGAGATACTAAACAGATAGGTACAAAATGGGGATCAGGGAGAACGAAGTACTAATCAACCAAACCGCAATCTCACAACGCAATACAAACAATCAAATACAAGACTTACGGGAGAATCACAAGAACGAGCTTTCAACAATCGAAACGAGAAAATAGCGCAGAAACGAGACTGACCAAGAACGAGCTGTGGTAGAAACGAGTCGACAAGAAACTACGGGAAAGTGGGTCTTTTAAACACAAACTAATTAAGTGGAATCCCAGCTAAACACAGGACAGCTGTAGAGAGAGGTGGAACTAGAAAAGCAAGGACGGCGATAGGAGAGAGAGGGAAAACGGGTGGAGTTCTAACTCTAATCTAACTAAACACCCGTGCCTCGCTAAACTACTCTCAGGTGCGGATAGTCAATGAGAACAGCGAGAAGGAAGTGGAAACACCCAACCGAAATTACAGGGAAGAGAGTGTGATGAAAAAGACAAGACGCCACGAGACAGAAACGGGAGGAAAACACTGAAGACCAGAGACAGAGCAATCATCCAGAAACACACGCTCTAACGAATAAATATAATAAATATATAAATAATAGCGATACTAAAAACAAACAAGAAACATACTAAAAACTAGAAACTAAAACCAGAAACTAAAAACAAGCTAAAAACATACAAATTACTGATTTCTAACAGAACCCCCCCCTCTATGACCGCCACCTGGCGGTCTAAGCTTCGGCTTGAAAGTCCTCTTGTGAAAGTCTTTGATGAGTGATTTGTTGAGGATGTGACGAGCAGGAACCCATGGGCGTTCTTCTGGGCCATATCCTTCCCAGTCCACCAAGTACTGGAGACCCCCTTCTCGCCGATTTAACTTCCAGCAACTTGTGTACGTGTAAGTTTCTCCTCCATCGATGAGCCTTGGGGGAGGAGGATTGGTCGGGGCAGGGGTGTGGATGGAAAACAGTACAGGTTTAATGCAAGACACATGGAAGACTGGGTGGATACGGCTCATAGAGGCTGGTAGCTTGAGTTTGACAGAGACAGGGTTAATGATCTTCTCAATCAAAAAAGGACCAATGAAACGGGGGCTAGCTTGCGACTTTCAGTCCTTAGTGCAATGTCCTTGGAAGAAAGCCAAACTTTTTGTCCTACTTTATATTGTGGTGGAACAGAGCGACGACGGTTGGCCTGGCGACTCATCTCGTCAGCAGCTTTCAGGAGAGCGGAACGAGTTTCCTCCCACGTCCTTCGGCACCTCTGTAGAAATTCCTGGATGTTGGGAACATCAACTTCGACCTCCTGTGAGGGGAACAGAGGTGGTTGGTAACCGAGACAAGCTTGGAAGGGGGACACACCTGAGGCAGCCGTGGGAAGGCTGTTGATGGAGTATTCAACCCAGGGTAGTTGTTCGCTCCAGTCCCCTGATCTCGGGAAGTGAGGCACCGAAGGACATTCCATCTGCTGGTTGGCCCTCTCTGTCTGCCCATTGCTCTGCGGGTGAAACCCAGAGGTTAAACTGACCGTTATTCCCAGGGCTTGACAAAAGGCTTTCCAGACTTGTGAGATGAATTGAGGGCCACGGTCGGAGACAATGTCAGAGGGGATGCCGTGTATTCTGATTACATGTTGGACGAGTAAGTCAGCTGTCTCTCTGGCAGAGGGAAGTTTGGGAAGAGGGACGAGATGTACTGCCTTGGAAAAGCGATCAACAATGGCCAGGATGACGGTGTTACCTCTGGAGGGCGGAAGGCCAGTGACAAAGTCCAATGCGATGTTAGCCCATGGTCTGGAAGGAACCGGAAGCGGCTGCAGGAGACCAGCTGGTGCCGTGTGGGTGGCCTTGTTTTGGGCGCAGACCGGACAAGCAGTCGTAAAGTTCTTTACATCTCTCCGGACCGTTGGCCACCAAAACCTGCGAGTTAGCATGGCCAAGGTCCGGTTAGCACCAGGATGGCAGGCGAGACGGGAAGAATGGGCCCACTGGAGAACTTCGGCTCGGAGGCAGTCTGGAACAAAGAGGCGGTTCTTGGGACAGTTAGTAGGTGGCCCCCCAGAAGGTTGTGACCTTCTGACTCGATCCTCTAACTCCCAAACTAATGCTCCCACCACAACGCGACTAGGTAAGATGGTTTGGGGCTCCTTGGGAGGGGCGTCAGGCGAAAATTTACGTGACAGGGCATCAGGTTTCTTGTTCTGGGAGCCTGGGCGATAAGCTAAGGTGAAGTTAAATCTGTCAAAGAACAGTGACCAACGAGATTGGCGGGAATTTAACCTCTTAGCTGTACGGAGGTACTCCAGATTCTTGTGGTCGGTCCAGACCTGGAATGGAACCTTAGCCCCCTCTAACCAATGACGCCACTCTTCTAATGCCATCTTCACTGCCAGTAACTCCCGATTTCCGATGTCGTAGTTACGCTCAGCTGGGCTAAGTCTGCGGGAGAAGAAGGCGCAAGGGTGTACCTTGTTATCTCTGCCATTGCGCTGCGACAGGACTGCCCCCACGCCCGGTGTTAGAGGCGTCTACCTCGACGATGAACTGCTTTTTCAGGATCTGGCTGTTGGAGAACAGGAGCAGTGGTAAATCTTTGCTTTAGTTCCTGAAAAGCCTTCTCCGCCGAAGGGGTCCACACAAGGAACTTTGGGGGAAGTCAGAGAGGTCAATGGAGCAGCAACGGTACTGTAATTGCGAATGAATCGACGGTAAAAGTTAGCAAACCCTAGGAAGCATTGTAGTTCCTTGCGTGTGTAGTAGGGGTGGCCCAGTCCTTACCGCCTTCACCTTCTCCTGGTCCATTAGGATGCCTCCTGGAGTGACCACAAATCCGAGGAAAGGGACTGTGTCCAAGTGGAATTCACACTTCTCTGCCTTGGCGTAGAGTTGGTTCTCCAGGAGGCGCTGCAGGACTGCACGAACATGACGTATGTGTTCTTCCTTGGAGCGAGAGAATATTAGTATATCATCAAGGTACACAAAGACAAATTGATTAATCATGTCATGCAGGATGTCGTTAACGAGGTTCTGGAAGACAGCAGGGCGTTAGCTAGACCAAACGGCATGACCAGGTACTCGTAGTGCCCCTAGCGGATGTTGAAAGCTGTCTTCCATTCATCCCCTTCCTTAATCCTGACGAGGTGGTAAGCGTTATGAGGTCAAGTTTGGTGAAGATAGTGGCCCCCTGCAACAGCTCAAAAGCAGAATTCATTAAAGGAAGGGATATCGATTCTTAATAGTAATGTTATTGAGTCCCCTGTAGTCAATACATGGCCGGAGAGATCCGTCCTTCTTGCTAACGAAGAAAAAAAGCCAGCGCCAGCAGGAGAGGAAGAGGGACGGATGATGCCAGCAGCCAGTGACTCCTCCACATATTTCTCCATGGCCTCTTGCTCTGGACGGGACAGAGAATAGAGACCCCCCCTTAGGGGGCGCTGTGCCAGGTTGGAGATCGATGGCGCAGTCGTAGGGTCTGTGAGGGGGCAGAGACAGGGCACGAGACTTTGAGAAGACTTCGGCTAGATCATGGTACTCACTGGGGACCTTGGACAAATCTGGAGTGACTGGAGGCTCACTGGATCCTTCCTCGTCCTGCTTGGCGGGAGCCTTGCGGAGGCAGGAACGCAGGCAATGAGTACTCCACTCAGCCACCTGCCCAGTCCTCCAGTTGATGGTGGGGTTGTGTTGTTTCAACCAAGGGAGGCCCAGGACGATGGGAGCAGAGGAGGAGGTGATGACATGGAGCCGGATCTGCTCCTGATGGTTGCCGGAGACAATGAGCGTGAGTGGGGGCGTAACCTGGGTCACCTGACCTAGCGGTTGCCCACAAAGGCCAAGTGCTTGGAACGGCGTAGGTAGCTTCTGGGGCTGGAGTTGGAGCTGGTTGCACAGGTTGGCGTCGATCAGGTTGATGTCTGATCCAGAATCAAACAAAACATCAGTAGCCAATGATCGCTTGCCAAAAAGTAGAGTGACAGAAACCAGCTTACGTGGATCGTTGTTATCTTGAGCCAGCTGTCCGATCCTCCCACTCACCCCCTCCTTCTTGAGTAGGGGACAGCACTGGATACGATGATCCGCCAGCCCACAGTACAGACATGCCCCCGTGCGCAGTCTCCTAGCTCGCTCTTGTGGCGATAACCGGCAACGGTCGACCTGCATGGGTTCTCCCGATCCCCGGGGCTCGCCGGTCTCCTGGATAGGAGAGTCGCCCTGAGGAGATCGAAAGTTGCCGCGCTGGTCTGACCGTCGGGGCTCTGAATGGCTCTGGCGCTCCCTCTTACGCTGCTGGATCCGAGAATCAATCTGGATGGCCACTCTAATTAGCCCCTGCAGATCAGATGGAAGCTCGCGGGACGCCAACTCATCCTTTAAGTTCTCTGCCAACCCCCGGTAGAACACATCAAACTGGGCGTCTTCGCTCCAGTGTGTAGAGGTGACCAACGAACGGAATTGGATGGCATAATCGGAGACACTGCAGCCGGCTTGCCGTAGACTTAGTAGTGCACTTCCTGCCTCTCGCCCCTGGTAGGACCGGTCAAACACCTCCCTCATCTCCGCCATGAAATCTTCAATGGTGCGGGTGCAGGGGTGGCCAGCGTCCCACATTGAGGTTCCCCAGTCCCTTGCTCTGCCGGTCAAAAGTGTGATGACGTAGGCCACTCTGGAACGTGAGGTAGGAAAGGTTAGGGGCTGTAACTCGAATATGATTGAGCACTGGGACAGGAATGCTTTGCAGGTGGTGGGGTCTCCGTCATACTCCCGCGGGGGAGTAAGACGTGGCTCCCGAATGGGAGCTGCCTCTGCCGGTGCGACTGCAGGACTGGGAAAGGTGGGCCCCCGAGTGAGATGCTGTAGAGTTGCTCTCATCTCCTGCAAGTCACGATGCTGCTGCTGAATGACAACCTGTTGTTGTTGATAAAGTTGTTGTAGTTCAGCAGTATCCGCTGGAGTCTGTACTGGTCGACTCGTACTGAAAGGAACGGGCATAGACTCCAAATGCAGTTCAGCATCGGCAGGGCGTTTATTGGGATTAACCAAGCTCATGGTCAAAACAGAAATGGATCAATAGCCAGGCAAACAGACAAATGCAGACTAGGCAGAATCGAAGTCAGGGGACAAGCAAAATAATCCAGTAACCAGAGAATCAGTCCGCACAAAAGACAGTAACAAAGGGGGCTGAAACTAAGGGAATGGAAGGGGAAGGAAAAAGGGAGTTGGATGGGATAAGGGAGAACACAGGAGATACTAAACAGATAGGTACAAAATGGGGATCAGGGAGAACGAAGTACTAATCAACCAAACCGCAATCTCACAACGCAATACAAACAATCAAATACAAGACTTACGGAGAATCACAAGAACGAAGCTTTCAACAATCGAAACGAGAAAATAGCGCAGAAACGAGACTGACCAAGAACGAGCTGTGGTAGAAACGAGTCGACAAGAAACTACGGGAAAGTGGGTCTTTTAAACACAAACTAATTAAGTGGAATCCCAGCTAAACACAGGACAGCTGTAGAGAGAGGTGGAACTAGAAAAGCAAGGACGGCGATAGGGAGAGAGAGGGAAAACGGGTGGAGTTCTAACTCTAATCTAACTAAACACCCGTGCCTCGCTAAACTACTCTCAGGTGCGGATAGTCAATGAGAACAGCGAGAAGGAAGTGGAAACACCCAACCGAAATTACAGGGAAGAGAGTGTGATGAAAAAGACAAGACGCCACGAGACAGAAACGGGAGGAAAACACTGAAGACCAGAGACAGAGCAATCATCCAGAAACACACGCTCTAACGAATAAATATAATAAATATATAAATAATAACGATACTAAAAACAAACAAGAAATATACTAAAAACTAGAAACTAAAACCAGAAACTAAAAACAAGCTAAAAACATACAAATTACTGATTTCTAACACTCTCGGGCATGTTACTCTGCAACTGTAAGCCTGGTCAGCACAAACTCAGGCCACAACATGTTTTCTAGACAGGAGCTGAGGTCTTGGCATCCTCATTCAATAATGGCTTGCCAAGACTAAATGGAAGCATTGAATTGCCCATGAAACATCTCAACCAAGAAACTTAAAAAAGTGGATTAATGAAAAGTCGTCTTCAACGCAACTTAGGAATCAGGAATTGGTGAGAGTCCTCAAACTGTGCAGAGAATGAGAGATAATGCAATGTGTGTGACCAGGAAGAAATCACTGAGCAAGTAATGAATCTATTCATGTAGTTGCTGAGCATCAAATTGACCCGTGAGTCAATCAACTGCAGGTTGTGTTGTATGATTTGATTGATTCCTTTGCAAATTGCCAAATTTCAAAAGTCATCATAAGGCCCCTGCCTAATTTTACACCATGATGAATTTCACTGCCAGCGGACCAACCATCAGACTAGGTTAAGAGGAGCGGCCGACAAACCATAAATGAATTCTTTAAAAATGGGTCTTAGGGTGTGGTTAGCTATATTCCAGTGCACAAATGAAGTAACTGCTGGCTTCTTTGTCAATTTCAAAAAGAGGTGTTAAAGAGCTGGTTCAACAATATTCAGTCATGATTTTACCAGGGATTCATTTTAATTTTGGTGGCGCATGAATAATGACCTAAAAAGGATCCATTCAGACACAAATGAGATCTGAGTGACCAGCAAATGGACCCCGTCGGTGCTTCACGGAGTAATTACAATCTCAGATTGGGGTAGGGGGAGAAGAATATTTCTTATGAATGACTTTTATTAAAATGTTACATTGATGACTACTGAATTTAATGACGTCTAAATATTTGCGACCACACAAAAAACAGCTTGCTCTGTGAAAGGATACCATACACCATAAAAATGTCATTTTTACCCCTCAGCTGACGAAAGTCACAGAGGGGTATTGTCGTGGTGAGCGGAGTCTGTCTGTCTGTCTGTCTGTCTGTCCGTTAACTTTTCGTTTCCGGACGATAGCTGGAAAAACGCCTTGGCTAAATGCTCTCATTTTCTGGTGGTATGTTGGGGGTGGTTAGAGGATACTCACTATCGATTTCTGTCCCGCTGCGATATCAATATGGCCGCCACGGCAGGGCAAGCGCAAGGCTGAGGGGTCCTGCTCGCGACAGCGCGCTATTTTTAAAATAGGTGCTCCTTATAACTACAAGGTTTTAGTCATCTTTAGATAAATTCAATGCAAATTGCAATATAGTACAACATAAATTACATGTCGTAATGGATGATTATCTATCTTGAATTGAGCATGATCTGCAGCAATTGCTATTTGCTAAATACAGAAAATAACTATTTCAATATATGTAATTAAAGTTGCATGCCATGTCCCTGTTTGCCTAGCACCTCCACTGGGGCATTGTATTCACTACCTGTGGTCGTTCTGAGGATCATACCCGCCTTATTAGCAGTCGCAAAGCGTAACTGATATTGGAACCATAAATTCTGTCCGTCTTTATTGACACAATAACATTGGAACCATTTTAGGTACAACCTTCAGACATTGCATATCACTAGGTGAGACAAGAAGAAACTGAGTTCAAAGACGGATGTGATAAGAGCGATAGATTATCATCGTTTTCATGTTCAAATCGAGCCCTGCTTCAGGCAATGGCTGGCATCACGGCTGGTTTGATTCAAGATGGTCTCTAGTTTACCATTATTATTGAATATGGTGACATTAAGACTGTTTTGAATGCTGACTGATTAGCCATCTCCACCCCCTCCAATCCCTGACATTTTATGTAACCCCCTCCAGCATTTATCTTTGGCAGTGCAAGTGGTCCTTCAGTCATGTGCTTTGGTTAACGCTGAAAAGTTCTCAAAAAAATATATACAAACATAAATAAATTTTAAAATTGTCCCTGACCTCCACTGCCACTGGAAATCAGTTGGTATAATGCTTACACTGTAAACCCTGATAGTGTGATGACCTCAAATGTTTTGTGGAAACCGAATACCTCAGAAAAATTGTGTAGGCCAACTTAATTGCATTGTGTGGAAGGAACTTAAAGAAAATAAGGTTAAGTTATTTTTTGCCTGTTTTCAAGTGCTATGAATCCAAGATCATTAAGTTGGCATGCTCTATTTTTTTTTTTTGAGGCTGTCGGTTTCCACAAAACATTTGAGTTCACCGCACTTGTCAGGGTTTACTGTGTATAATGCTTATGACCAGTGACCATTTGTATGCGTGGAGGTAAGAGCACTAGTTTGAGATTTGCCTCCATAACTGCTGCGTGAAACAGCATACACATAATTGGTATGAGCAGAAATGTATTCAATTAAAACTAAATTTTGTTAAATTGGTAATGGAAGTATGTGAATGCCAAGAATGGCTAGTATTGGTTTATTTTACTGAAATCAACTTCCATATGGCCTCAATGACAGCATATTATCAGCTGTCATGCAAAATGAAAAGGCATGGGAGCTGTGTGTTCAGTTATTCTATACCCAAAAGCAGCGATCCACAAATTCTGCAAATCCAACTTTAGCCCTGGTTTTTCTGTCCATAAGGCAATTAAGTGAAAAATTACTGCAACTGATTTGCCAGACTGCCATTGCACCTGACTCCCTGGAGGACCATGATTTGGGGAACAGGACCTTATATCTTCAACCCACTAGCTGCATTTCAGTAGTTTTCCAACATGCCCTCATTCCCTACCCCTCTGCCCTTGGTATTACACAACGTATATGTCACACACAGGCCACTTCGAGAGCAGAGGGAAATTGGGCTAGGACTGAATTGGAATGCACCTGCCCTTGTACTCTTTTAAGCCAAACTACCATGGATCACCTCAAGTATTAGACTTAGTGCTATACTGCTTTTTACAGATTATCTGAAATACCTGCTGACTTATTTCAGTCAATCGGCATCTCCTGTAGGTAATTGCAATAAGTTGGCACTTGGTAACCCAAATAGCTGCATCAGTTTCTGATTTAGAAATTTCTGTTTGAGATCTCTATCCAGTTTTTGTTAAAAAACTTTATTTACTGAAAAATCTAAACCCATACAAAGCCTTTAACAATTGAGAAATAATGAGAAATTGATTGCCTATTGGCGACATTTATATAATGGAATGATATTATAAGGATGGCAAAAATCCAGTATTACAAAAAATCCTAAACAATCCCTGACTTCTATCTCTCATTTTAGCAATTTTAAGCAGTGTAATTAATCATAAAATGGCCCTTGATTTCCATCAAAATATTATAAGCATTCAAACGAATACATCTTTAGAGGAAGAAATCTTTTGGGCAAAATGCCTTGATTACAGTATGCCTTGCTAACAAATTTACGCAAATCTGTGCCTTTTAATGAGCTACATGAGTTCAGAGTCTACAAAAGGCATAACGTTTTACGTGATCATTTCTATGCATTCTCTTATAACATTGTGACGCAATGTACAATAACCTTTTAAAAAATGACCTGACTGGTCATTCTTCTAATTAGTCTCAGCAATTGAGCAAATCAATGATTTCTCATGAAGCAAAATTACACTGTAACAGGTTTAGCATAATTAATACATTGCTCAATTTATCCACCTTGCTCAGTGTATTTATCTATCTTTTGAGATAAGCATAAAGCGACTGAAGTTTTGCGTACATTACTGCCACCTAATCATGCATGTAATGTCTCGCAACAAACACATAACTGCGAGGCTGTGTGGGTGATATACACATTTGGATTGACCATCACTGTTTACTCACTCACTCAGCCCTCCCAGGGTCAATCTCATCAAGTTCACTTCAGTTTTTCAGACGCGTGGAACAACACTTACAGTGGTGGCGGGGATTCCTCTGAGGTCAAATGTAGAGGGGAAGTCATTGAGGGCATGTTGAACAACTACTTAAACACAGCTACTGTTTCCATCTAACCCCGGCAGCTTCAATAGTCTGCACCTACTCACACCCAACAGCTTTCTCAGTCTGTGTATCACTTAACCAGGCTTAACCATCACTTAACAGCATCCACATAACTATGATTCACAGTTGCAGATAAATTGAATCAGAAAAAAAAAAAAATCATTTTCATTGGCATCATTGCATTCTCCTGGTAGGCATTCATATGCAGGGCTGGCTGGCAGCTTGCAAAGTACTTGTGGGCTATGCAGTTAATTGGATTTAATTACAGTACCTTGGGAAGCATAGCTGTGCCTCAAAACCCCCTGCACACAACACAGCACCTGAGAACATAGGAAGATGAGCCTTTAAAAATATAAATGCAATGATCCCATCTGAGCCTTGATAATGTCAAGATGGCACACTCCAGAAAAAGATGGCAGTTTAGAATGCATTTAAAGTAGTCTGCAATGACCTGAAAATGAATAATAAAAATCGATCACCGTCAAGTGACAAGCTCCAGCACAGCAGTGCCATTATTTTCATATGGTAGTGCAATAACCTCTGATCTCCATTATCATCAGAAATGGAGTGTGATTTTTAAAAAAAACTGATTCTGTGCATTACTTAGTCCTTCCCACTCCCCAAATACAGTTAATGGATATTTGACCCACGGGTGTAATTCTCCCTTGCAACTATTGCGCTGTATAAGCATAACTATTGTCTGTACTTGAAAAAGGCTATTCCACAGGGACTTTCTCTGGGGTAAGCTGACATCATGGGAGACTTAAGGATATAGCCTATCATTCCCTGAAATCTTTTTTTTTTTTTATTACTATTATTATTATTATTATTATTATTATGATTATTAGTTTATTTATTTATTTTCCATTCAAGCACACATGAGCTCCCTCTGACCAGCATTTATTTTCATTATGATTCATTATGGTTCATGTAATCAATTGCAGAGAATGAAAATGGAAAAAAATCAGACCATGATAAAAATATATCATGGTAATTGAGTGGATTTTGTTTTCTGGGAAGAAATAATTTGAATAAAAGGCTGAGAGTAGCCTAGGATTTAGCAAGATAGTGTTGAGCTGTGGTCTGTCCAGAGTTTCCTAAAGACCGCAGATTAAAATGAGCCCAAACAGCTAAATGTGGCGTATTTCACAATTATGTTTTTAATATTGCACTGTCCTATTCTTAAATAAGTACACTTCAACTTTTAACATCCCCTGCTAAGGCCTTCGGGGAAGGCAGCCTCTGTGTAGAAAAGAACTAGTAAAGTCGCTATTGAAGAGAGACAGGTTACAGGTTACAGTGAAGGGTGGAGGGTGGTAATGCTCTCCCATACAAGAGTGCATAATCAGTTATCATACAGTGGTCGAAGATTAGGCCTTCCTCTTGGTCACAGATGGTTAGACTAAGTCAAAGAGACATAAGTTGCTCTTGCTGACTTGATTTCCATTTGCTGTGTGACTGGTTGCAGACTACCACTCCAGGGAAGAGTGACCAGATGATCATGGAAAAAAAAAAAAAGTGACACCTCACTGGGTGCATTGTTTACTACCTGTTTTGTTATGTTTATTTTATTTTTTTTACAACAACAAATCATTATTTATTTGTCTGCTTGTTTGTTTGTTTTGAAACTAATGAAGATTATTTGCAAATCTATTGCAAAAGCTAATATATACAAAGTTTTTGCTAGTATTTGTCCTTTGGATTCTAACTGCCTTTTGGCATCTAGCAGTTTCCTATTCCGAATAGTTTACATTGATTTTCTTGGTACTACAAAAAAGTTTACTCAGACAGTCTGATAATATACAACAGATGTAGTTCTTTCATGGAATCACTATGAATGGATACAACTATGTATGAACTACATAGAAATAAGGGTTGCTACGCTGTTGGTTGTATGCTATCATAGAAATATGTTCTTGCTGCAAATTCTAATGTAATGTTTTTGCGCTTAAAGGCTATGTGATGACGTACAGTGCGTAACAAATTTATTAGACCACCACCCAATGTAAGGTTTATGCCACAGCTGCCCTAAATTAGCAGTGTTGGTAATAACCAAAATAATTTTTGTTTTTCTGTAATGGTTAATCCACCAGTATGCGCAAGCTCTTTACCTGAAATTATATATTTAATTCTAAAATATAATTATTGTTGTTATCCATGAATTTTCAAACGCACTGTTTTACAAAAAAGCTGAAAAAAATAGTTAAGCACATTATTATTTTTTTGATGAAGATGCCAAATAACAGTTATTTTCTCAAATTCCTGAGCATAAAAATTAGTTTTAGCGGTTGAATGTATGAATGCAAGCTGTTATCAAGGCCACAGGAGGCCATACAAAAATATTTTTTTTTATGTGAATAAGGACTATTTAGTGGTTTCAGTTCGTTATTTGCCAAAGAAATAACAAAATAATTTTCAGTTTTAAACAATTTTTTGACAAATTTCTTAAATATGTGTTTTCTCATTTTTTTTTAATGACATCTGGTCTCATAAATTTGTTAAGCACTATACATATTATGTTTGAAAAGGAGGAATCACAACGATGTCATTAGGCTATTGGAAATGGTTTACTTATTGTAACATTTATACTTGAACTGAGTTAAATTAACTGGAAAAATGGTGCCCTGACTATATTTCTGTCTGGATGCGGTACATTGCTCTTAAAATTGGGACTGTATTTGTCAGGATTTCTGGTCACCCTACTCATGATCCTACAAGAAAGGGAAAATTTTTGAGCAAGTGAATACTTCGTATTCATTATAATTGCTTCTTAAATTTATGTCTATATAAATAGCGTCAGTCACTTTACAGTTGCCAGACCAGTCAAATTGGAGGGACTTTCTGTCAGTTTTTAGTGCTGTGATTACAGTGACAGCACTAAAATCAAACTAATTTTCTAAATATTTGGTGAGCCATTGAGTTTACGTAGCATGTAGATGTCTCCAAGAATTTTGCAATGCAGATCTCTCATGCATCTCCAGGTCAGATGAATGGTCTCAACTTAAGGCCTGAAGAGAGCCACAGGGGTCACTGGCTTTTCTTTTAATCTGTAAAATTTGCAAGTACTTAACTCATTCCCTACGGAATACTTTTATATAAAATTGTCGCGTTTGTGTGGAATACTTTTCCCGAAAATTACACAATATAAAGTATTGAAGTACAGGTGGTCCATGACCGCGATCGTCAACTGATTTCGTGTTTTCATCAGACTGCAAATGGTCATCCACGCCACTGGCACCGGCTTACCGTAGGGAATGGTAGAATTTGCTGCGCTGTTGGCAGCGGTTTGCTATAGGGAATGAGTTAAATTATTGAGTTAAAATGAATCCACTATGTGTTCAAGAACAACTTGTTATTAATTTAGCACTGGTAAATAAATACATGACTAAATAAATAAATAAACAAACCGTAATGCACTACGACACTGTTTGATTCAACTACATTCACCTCTCAAATATGCTGAGGCAAACAGATAAAAATGACGGTTAGACATTAAATGTCAAAATAATGTTTATGTTACCTGAGTGTAAAAGATGCAGTGATCATGTAAAAAAAAAAAAAAAATCAAATAATTAAATAAATAAGGGGCCCTTTTGTATGGTGATGATGTAATGCCTTTTTTTTACTTTCCACTTGAATCCAGCTGAAAAAATCAAAGAAATTTAATCCCTGAAATTCATTGGTTAAAAAAAAAATATTACTGTCATGCAACCAATATTTTTCTCAAAAACATTTGTGCCACAATTATTCTAACCCCTTTATTTACTACTTTGTGCAGTCTCCCTTAACCAACATTACTACTCCTCGCCTTTTCCTATAGCGAGGCTGCAGAAGACATAGCAAGGGACCAAAGAGCATTCCTCCACAAAGTGCAAATACTGCATCAAGACAAATGTAGGGCCAGACCCGCTTCCCTTTCACCGTGACTTTGAGTTTATAATTCTGAAGAAAGTTTATTGCACTCTATTTGAAAACTAATTATGCAATGCAAGGGAGTTGATTCCTGCTCAATAAATCCCATTGAATGAGCATTACTCATAATCAGAGACAATTTTTCTGGCAAGTGCCAAGGAACATTTTTTTTCAGTTAAATGAAATGTCATTCTGTATATTGTATGTTTTTACATGAAGATGTACGTAAATGTGTATGACTGTAAAGTTCGGCACCGAGGCCTTGAAAATGTGGACTGGACTCAAGTGCAAGGAAGGATTTAGTCGTATGTTTTATTATGTCGACTGTGCAAGCAGGAGGCATACACAAAATACACAAACAAAACAGGAATTACGGTTCCAAAAACAAACTATTAGTAATACAAACAATACGTTCTAACGCAACAGTACTTGTATTACAATAATAGTTAAAAAGAAAAATGGAAACAAGGTTCCGTAAAACGTAAATATATAAAGTGCTGGTACTTCACAGCACTTATATCAATGGTTTGATTTAGTTATTGAAAGTATGCGAAACAGAGCTTGAAGCTATACAAGTGTATGGCTTACGAGAAATTGTGAGGAACAATGGGAAAGCAATGGTATTCATACAGTACATGCTGCCAATACTCAGCGGTAATCACACACAGATGATCCTTGTTGATGGCTGAGTGTGGCAGCGCTCCAGGTCTTAATTGGCCTGTGTGTTGGACCGAAAGAGACCTGACAATGATGTACGAATGTCCATTTAAACTTAAACTAATTGGAATGATGTTTAACCTCTGGCCTACCGCTGATTGTCAAAATCGGTCAGAAAAAAACCACGTAGGTAGATACCCTAGGGCAGAAAAATCAGTCGCAACGAATATTATTTTCCATTAGACTCCAGTACAATGGGGCCCATCATGGACTGGTATATTGGTTCTGGATTATGTTCGGCTTACGTTCAATTCGTCATTTTGTGTATAGATGGCAACACTTGTGCAACTTTGGCACTGAGCCAGGGTGTGAAAACCGTAACACGTGGTCTATTCCGTGAACTCAATAGTGCTCAATAGGGCAAACATTTGTTGCTTTCGTTGGGTTTTTTTTTTGAGCAAATGAGCACAAGGGGGCGAGGTTTGGGGTCGATGAGGCCCTTGCAGATCCTGAATGATAGACAGGAATATGAAATATGATTAGTGATTAGAGATTGATTAGTGATTTAAAATAAAAAAATAAGAGTAACACTTGACAAATAATATCTTTATTGATTGAATTACAGGGTGAAAATCACAAAAAAAATCACAAAATCAATTGATATTGGTCAGTGATCACCAATTTACAGATATACACTTGAAACCAATACTGATTGATAGCCCAGACAACACCCTTTCCAAAAATGTATAGCTCATGGGGTCTATCACCAGAAATAACATGACTACAAATTTATCTGTGAAACGCGCAAAATCTCAAGAAAAGCTCTGGTACAGCTCTGGGAGCCAAGACGTTCAACCAAGGTGAAGATTGATGTGGGTATACAGGACATGCATACTGTTATTTTTAGGTTTACCATTGAACGATGAATACGTTCAATTTGCACAGTTGAATGAAACTGACAATGATTTATTTATTCTTTAGGATGTTACTACTACAGACTGCATAGCTACTTATAGGATGTTCAAGAAAAATCACAGAAAGTGGTGATTGCTGTCAATTTAGCTTTATTGGAACACACCGAGCTACAGTATGATAAACAGAACTATTACAACCCCAATTCCGAAATAGTTGGGAAAAAGTGTAAATCGTGAATAAAATCAAAATGCAATGACTTTCAAATCACACCAGCCAGTATTTTATTCACAGTAGAACAGAGATAACATAGCAAATATTTAAACTGAGGAATTTTACAATTTTATGCACAAAATGAGCTCATTTCAAATTTGATGGCTGCTACAGGTCTCAAAAAAGTTGGGACAGGGGCCTGTTTACCATGGTGTAGCATCCCTTCTTTTTGACACAGAGTGGAGGCGTCTGAGCATTGAGGAGACAAGTTTCTTGAGTTTAGCCATTGGAATTTGATCCCACTCTTGTTTAATACAGGCTTCCAGCTGCTGGAGAATTTTGGGTCTCCTTTGACGGAATTTTCTTTTAATTATGCACCAAATGTTCTCATTGGTGAAAGATCAGGACTGCAGGCAGGCCAGTTCAGCACACGGACTCTTCTACTACAAAGCCATGCTGTTGTAATTGCTGCAGTATGTGGTTTTGCATTGTCCTGCTGAAATACACAAGGCCTTCCCTGGAATAGATGTTGTCCGGAGGGGAGCATATGTTGCTCTAAAACCTTTATATACCTTTCAGCATTCATGGTGCTTTTTCAAACATGCAAGTGTCCCACACCATATGCACTAATGCATCCCCATACCATCAGAGATGCTGGCTTTTGAACTGAACACTGATAACAGGAGGGGTGGTCTTTCTCCTCTTTAGCCCGAAGGACACAACGCCCATGATTTCCAACAAGAATGTCAAATTTGGACTCGTCTGACCACAGGACACTTTGCCACTTTGCTACAGTCCATTTTAAATGAGCCTTGGCCCACAGAACACGGCGGTGCTTCTGGATCATGCTCAACAATGGCTTCCTTTTTGCATGATAGTGTTTTAGGTGGCAACTGTGGATGGCACAGCGGACTGTATTTACAGAGGGTGGTTTCTTTAAATATTCCTGGGCCGATTTAGTAATGTCAATGACAGAATCGTGCCGGTATGTGATGCAGTGGCGTCTGAGGGCCCGAAGATCACGCCCGCAATCACCCCAACTTCTCCAACTCCAAGGCTAGGCTGCTTCACTGGGACCACAACCAACCACAAGGCCTACATAATCATGCAGTATGCCGAAGCCGGAAAAGACACACGCACAGTCGCACACACTCATCAAGTCGTACATTCGCCCACACTGTCCAACCAGCTGGCAAGTTGCTTATGCTAGCAGGTGTAGCAGTTAATGAAACCTCAGCACCTGCTGTGTCAGAGGAGCACTCGGCCTCAGCTTCATATTGTTTTTCCGGGGGGGTCACTGGGTGGGAGAGGAATCAGAGGATCCTCCGTTTTGGTAGAGAGAGTGGGCCCCAGCATCGTCTTTCGGTGCCTCTTCATCTCTGAAGGCCACATCTTTGGATGTGAACCCAAAGTGTACAAGTGATGCACTCTGGTTTAGTTTTTGCTTGCTTGCCATTTTTTGTACAACTTCTCAACGTTATGCCTTTCTTCTGTTTGGCGCTCATGGCTAATTTGCATACGTGCACAGGACTGGCTGGCTCCGCTTGGCAAAAAAAAATAGAACATATTTGTGAATAAATGTTTTGAATTCTGTATACTGGACATGGTGAGCTTAAAAACATTTTAGTGACCATTAGTGACAATAAAATATTCTATTTTTTATTTAGTAAGACAAAATTTGAGACCCCTTCAAATTTTGCTTTTGAGGCTTTCAGGGGTTCTCGTGGGTTAATCGGTATTTCGCACACTGCTCCAGCGACCTCAAGGCTTGGAGAGGTTGAAAGTCTTGAAGCCATAAACTAGGTGTATCACTCTTCCTGTTTAGTCATCTTTCTCCTCCCCTCTAGGCTTGCTCTCCCACGCAGCGCAAGGGGTGGACTATACCATTTGTACAAATACATTTCAGAAGGGGGGAGCAGAGGCCCCTAGTATATTATTTAACTCTATTTGAGACCAACTTTAATCTTTTGACCAATCCATTTAGTTGCTTTTGATTCAATAATGACATTAATTACTAAGAAAAAATTAAATTAATAAAAAAAATTACACTTTTCATTCCAGGCTTCTCAAGGGCCCCCCTCCCACTGTGGGCTCGGGTAATCAGTACCCTTTTTCCACCCTGTGCTACGCCCCTGCTTGTGGAGTATGTATCAAGCTTAAGACATCCCTTTTATAGTCAATCATGTTACACACCTGATGCCAGTTAATGTTATTACTTGCTAAATGTTATTTCAGCTGATTCTCTTTTATATTAATTGCTTTTTCAGCCATTTTTTTGCCTGTGTCCCAATTTTTTTGAGCTCATGAGCTCATTTTGTGGATAAAAATGTAAAATGTCTCAGTTTCAACATTTGAAATGCTATATATGTTCTATTGTAAATAACATATTGGCTCATGTGATCTGAATGTCATTGCCTTTTGATTTTATTCTCAATTTACACTTTGTCCCAACTATTTCGGAATTGAGGTTGTATTATTATTATTATTATTATTATTATTTTGAAATTAATGTAATTTTACAGCCTAAATTGATGCTTAATTATTGTATTGTTGAATATGCACATATTTGCTGATGTTAATCAGCCAACATTACCTCATTTTGACTCTCATGGACATAAATAAAAGAATAAAAAACAGGATTTACTTCAGATAATGGCCCTTAAATGTGGAATTATAGTCTAGTAGATGGTGGTTATGGGGGTAGAATACTGGACCCAGATCCTGTCAATAAAGTGCTTACTTTTATTAATTTGGAGGCTTGCAAGACATAGAAACAACTCTCCCCATTCTGTTAACATGACTTTGTATTCTGAAAGCGAGTTAGAGCTTTAATTTATCTGCCTGAAGCAATCTGAATTTTTTTTCTCTGTTATGTTTTAAGCCTGCTTTTGCATCATCCTTATAAAGAGCTACCTCTTCAGTTGTTGAGCTGTTATGAGCTGTCCTTTTTGCAGCCAACTGAGTTTCATTGGTGTAATGGTATATTTCTCATTGCAGTATTCAGTTCTTTCCATTTGCGATTATTGTAATAGACCAGACAATTCGTTCATATATTTTAATGTTCATTATGATCTCTTCCAAATGACAAAAATAATGTACAAACTTCGGATGTCTCTGAACTCCAGGAGTTAACTGTGAACATAATGCTCCATTATGAATGAATCACACCACAAACCAGACTGCTTGGTGAACTGCTTCAGGGTGAAGGGAAAATACTGAGAATGCAGAGATTAAAAAGGGACCTTGTTCTCTATGACTCACAAAGAGCATAAAGCTGAAAAAATAAAGAACATATTTTAATACTTAAAGTATATTGTGTTGGGGTCAAATTTGACCCATTTTCAAGTTAAGATATGTAAATTACACCATTTTAAGTTTTTTTTATTGGGACATGGCCTCATGATATCTTCACACAGCTATTTTAACACAACAAAAGGAATTGTCACCATTTTAGTCAATTCTGAATGTCGCTAAAAAAAAGAAGTGATATCTGTGGTGTTTCGGGTCAAATATGACCCGCAGAGAATGTTGGCTGTTGCATGTATCATTAAAAAATTTCAGCTTGATCTGTGAGTAAAATTTGGCTCAATTTGCTGCGCACCCATGCACACATGCGAACACACACACACACACACATGGATTCATGCACACACACACGTGCTCACACACACACACACACACACACACACACACGTGTATACACGCACAAACGTACACACACACACACACGCACATTCACTCACACACACACACACACACACACACACACACACACACACACACACACATGCACGCAGACACACATCCACACTCACACACACACATACAAGTTTGAGCAGCTATCCTAACTCAGACATTGCATTGACTTCTATTCATGATAGACAGCCTGGCCCTCACCCTACCCCTAACTGTAACCAAATCATGCCTAACCCTAACCTTAACCTAACCTTAATTCACACCTGACCCCTAACCTCAACCAAGACCCCAGAAATGGCGTTTTGACATATTAGGACCTTGGTCCCCATAAGGACTACTGGTCCCGACAAGCACTGTGCTTCTACCAAAAAAGGTCCCCAATAGGTAAGAAAAATGCCCCCATGTGCACACACACACACATTCGCGCGCGCACACACACACACACACACCACCCCTCTCCTTCTTCCCAGTGGCACCCCTCCCTCAACGAGAACACAACCTTTCCTAAAGACTATCATACATTTTGACTAAAAATGAACTTCAATGTTTATATGTACACACACACACACACACACACACACACACACACACACACGCACACACACACACGCACATACACACAAACATTTTTTTTCCCTTGCAGGTAAGTATCATTCTTAGGGGCGTGGCATGAACAACACACACAGAATTCTCACAACACTGGTATCAAGAAATAAGGTTTGTGTGAGTTGTGATCACTTTCATTCTGCAGCAACATCAGTCTATTTCAACATGAGCAAAAGATTTCAGGCCCTATTTCAACGATCGAAACGCCCGGTCTGAAACGTGTGGCGTGAGTGCATTTAGGGCATGTCCAAATCCATGTTTGCTAGTTAAATGGCGGGTTATCGGGGCAGAAAGTAAAGCGCAAGGTTCAAAGTGGTGGTACTTAATCTCTTAATTATTCATAGGCGTGTTTTGGGCATAACATGAAGTAAACCAATCAGAGTTTAATCTCCCATGCCCTTTAAAACCAGATGCCCTTGCACCTTGATGAATCGCAATTCTGAGGGCACATTTTCCAAATAGAAGGAAAAACACTTCTCTGCGGGGATGGGTTAACTCGTATGCAAAGTGAAGGCGTGCAAGCAAACTACTGCAGAGACCTGATCTCTGTAATGTCCAAAAATGTAGCTAATAAGAAATGTATTTTCACATAATTGCTCAAAATTGTTTGAATTATATTTGGATGAAAAAAGTCTTCATGCAGCGTGAATCTCCAACTGCATTTGAATGCGCGAAGGAGACAAAATAAAAAATTACTTTTAATTCAAGGAAACGGGTAAAAAATAATTAGCCTATGCCTGAAAAGGCAACAACCGAGAGAAATTAAAATGAGCAAGGGAAATAACATCTTGGGAGAAAGAAAATAATTTTATTTTTTATTATGTGACTGTAACCCCTTGAATAGCCTAATGTCCAGCAGGAGAGAGATGTGTTATACTTCAGTTATGACACCTATCAATTTTGGTTGCCATGGCGACAGCATTGGCCGAATAATGCGCGAAAAACGGGAGAAGCGGCCTTTCGGGGGTTAACCCCATGCGTTTGCGGGCAACCGGACTGTCTAGTTACACATTGTCTTCACCATAGGAAATATAATGAGTGAATTCAAACATTTTTTTTAATTGAAAAGGAGAGGTATATTCTACGATGAAAGGTTCACAAGGTCATAAAAATACAATTTAAAACAGTGATTGCATGGATGCATAAGAAGTTAGTTATGAAGTGAAAAACAATACTGCATGATCATGAGGTTTTTTTTTTTTTTTTTTTTAGGATTTCGGGCTGAGTTGAATCACAGGTCAAATTTGACCCACTAACACAAAAGATGTGGGTAACTTTTGAACATATTACAAGGGTTAATGTACAATATGTACATTGAATTTTTGAGAGGAAAACCATACAAATATCAATTTTGCCTTATAAAACATACAGATTAAATCCTCCAAGTGAATGATATTTTTTGAAGACCATCTGTGAAAAAAGATTCAAAGATGATTCTGAAAAGGGGTCTTTTCTCAGCTGACATCAAAGTAGGCTGCACCATTATCAAAATATAGTGAGGGCAATTGGTTTGGCGCCATGAGGGTAATCCACTGCTAACTAGTTGGGCATGGAGAGACAATAGAGAAGGTTTTACTCATCATCCATTCATTTATTTATCCATCTATTATCTACTTTACTCCTGGTTAGGTAGTACACATCCACTCACACAGGCTGCACATTCACACACTCATACAACATATGCGCGCAGTACTGATTGATTGATTGATTGATTGATTTTTATTAGGTGATAAAGGAGATCTTGACAGCCACACAAAAGACATAGACAACAATATCACCGAGGATTAAAACACACTAAAGCCCAAAGTCTTATTTCCATTGTGGTCCCCACATTAAAAAAAAAACAAAAAAAAACACTAAACACAAAAAACCAGACATGTGGCAAGAAGATACTTCAGCAAAGAGTCCAGCAACATACAAAATCCAGACAAATTTAAATTGCAAATGTACAGTGCAAAATATAATAAATACTAAAACATTTTAAAAATAGAATGAAAAATATAACATTTGCGCCTAAAAAAAAAAAATACAATAAATTACAACTAGGAAGGAAATTTGTCGCACTATTCATTTTTCTGTAGCCAACGTTTAAGACCTCTTTTAAAAATATTCAGTCACATGACTTCAGTTCAACTGTTAATTTATTCCATTGCACTGCAGCACTGGAGAAAAAACTGTTTTTTCCCAAAGAATTTTTAAATCGGCACAATACAAAATCGGTTGTTCTACCTCTGGTAGAATGTTGATGGATCTCTCGTACTTATAAAAAATAGTTTTTAAAATAATTTGGCACCGTGTTTAGTGTAATTTTGAACGTGAGCATCATTTTCATGTATGTGGCACGTTTTTCCACTGTTAACCAATTGAGCCTTGTAAAATGCTCAACGTCAAGGTGAGTGTGAGTATGTAGTTTTAAAATTACTCTTATGAGTTTGTTTTGTGCTGTCTGCAGCCTGTTCTTTTACCGCTGTCAGTGGCTCTGCACTAATGCTCCTGCTAGAGAGCGGAGTATCGAGCTATCCAGAAAGGCTGCCTTTCTGGCGAAAAACTTTATTCGCTGATGTATTTTTGTCAATGTCACTAGAGCCATCTCTTCACCAGGCAGGTAGTTATCTAAAATACAGCCAAGGTATTTAATTTTCTCAGTGCCTTTCAATACGCACTCCCCAATTTTAACCTCAAAATCTGATGCTCGAGACAGCCTAATTCTACTGCCAAATAGAATGACTTCTGATTTACCCATGTGGAGGGACAGTCTGTTTGCCATAAGCCATTCGCTTGCTCTCCCCATCTCAGCACTCAGATTGTCCTCAACCACAGATCTATCTTTATGTGCGTACAGTAGAACAGAGTCATCAGCGTATAAAAACAGATTACATGAAATGGCAGCTGAAAAATCATTTTTGAACAATAAGAAGAACAGAGGTCCGAGAATGCTTCCTTGTGGCACCCCCCATTTCATACTCATCTCACTTGACAGAGACCCATGAACTTCCACTACTTGAGTACGGTTTTCAAGGTACGAAGTCACCCATTTACATGACCCATCATTAAAACCCATAGCTCTTAACTTGTAAATTAAGATACAGTGGTCTACCGTATCGAATGCTTTCTGCAAGTCGAGTATAACTAGGCCACAGAACTTGCCACTGTCTACTTCTTTCCTGATTAAATCAGTTAAATACACCAGACATGTTTCTGTTGAATGTGCATTCCTAAAACCAGACTGAAATTGAAAACAAAGATTGTTTTTAAATATATACTCGTTGATCTGCTCTTGAACTAACCTTTCCAGTACCTTTGACAAGGCACTAAGGATAGATACCGGTCTAAAATTATTGGGGTCAAGTTTGTTTCCTTTTTTGAAAAGAGGAATCACCCTTGCTTTTTTAAATCCTTTTGGGACTGTTGCCATTTCTATACTTAGATTAAATATGTGAGTGACACATGGAGTAATAGCCTCAGCTGCGTCTTTGAGGAACCTGGCTGGAAGAAGGTCTAAACCTGTACCTTTAAATGGGTTTAGGTTACTAAGTAATTTGTGCATCTTATCCTCCATTACTAAGGAAAATTCAAAGGAGTCTGGCTTGACACCCTTCTGAGCATAGAAGTCTTTTAGATGTTTATACCCATGTGCACCTGTAGGCTGAGGGAGCTTGTCTACCAGCTGCTTGGCAACAGTGGAAAAGTGTGTGTTAAGATGGTTAGCTACATCCTCCTTGTTGGAAATCATTGCAGCTCCAATCTTAAGACTAATGGTACAGGATTTCTTTTTGGTTACAGTGCTGTAGCCAGTCTCGTTTAGGCATTTCTCGAGTTTCTTTGGTTTGTTTATTTTAGCAACTGTATTTTAAGAAATATAATCTTTTTTGCCTTTATAACCATCCTATTTACCTCATTTCTCAGGCTTTTGTAGCTTTTAAAGCTGTCTAGGTCTTTGTGTTTTTTATATTCCTCAAAACTGGCATTCCTTGCTCTTATAGTATTGAGAATCTCATCATTTACTGATAAAATGCTTACCCGCACACGTATGTTTGTACACGTGAGCGTACGTACAGACTTGCACTTACACACATACTTGCAGTGTAACACTGTACATTCAACATGCAGAGACATTGAAGCTGCAGACCTGGTCCTGTTCTTTAGAATGTGCAGTTGAGTGCACGCACTGAGCTTATGCACAAGACATGGGTACTAAAGTCTGAGCCAGAATTGCAGAGCTGTGGATGCTGCTGCAGGAAGAGTCATGTCACTGCCTTTTCAGCCATCTTTGCATAGGATTTCTCAGTTTTGGGGATATAGACACAAGTACATTTGGTGAAAACTGCTTTTCTACGTGAAATTAATATATAATTTTCATTGTAGCTGTTTAGCCTTCACTAGTAGGAAATCTTGCCAGTCCTGGGTGAGTTCTGAGAGGCTGATAAGCTAGATCTAGCTCTGAGGTTCTTGGTCATTATACAAAATTGAGTAATTGTATTGAATGTAAATCTCCAGGTAACCCAGCAGGTATTGAGTGCAGCAAGTGTTCATTCCAGAAGAATAATGCTTCTTCTGGAATAATAGATGGAGAGCTAAATTATTGCTTTGAATTGCGGGAGTGGGAAGTTTATGAAAGCCACTGCTACAATCAATTCATGGACAGTACCGCTGAAATCACAAGCACAGGATATTCATTATTTTCCATTATCTGTTCCGAAGGTGCAGAATTCCATTCAGCCTTGCTCTCAGCATCTTTCAGTGCGAGCACTTAAAATACTTAGAATACATAAGCGGCTCATAAAAGCACGCACAACATCTCTGCCTGCCTGGTTCTTCAATATCCAACAAAATAGCAAGGTGTTCATGAACTGCCATTCTCATAAATGGGACAAATGAAACGTTGAAAGCACGGCACAAACTTCAATAATGCATGCCTTCTACCACACACTTGTTCACATTAGAGCAGTAATCAGTTAAGTGAATCTTCTCTTTTTAAAAATGGATGCTTTCTCTTGACTGTCCAACATTTGCAAATGCAAAACAAGGTGTGAAGTGGCAGCAGATGCCAAAAATATTGGTTGCGAAAGGATGAGCTGATTTTAATTTACAGGGAAGACTTCAGAGCATGTTAAAGACTGTGGAATGAGCTAATTTCACAAAGCCTAAGGCTAAGTGTTAGATTGTGCAGATGTACGATGATGCTCTAAAGTGGATGTGACTCTCAGACTGAGGAGCTTTTGTGAGGTGTAGTTGAAAAGCTGTACAGGAGACATTTTTATGAAAGCAGTTATCACCTGAAGAGCGCATTCTTGGCAAGGGAACAATAAAAATTCTGTTGATGTTTCTCTCTGTCAGGCCCTCTGAATGCTTTGTTGTAAGCCTTGCCAAACTCACTCTGTCCCTGAGACCTTAGACACTTAGCATTTCCCTGCTTGGATACATCCTCCAGCCTCACTGCGGCAGCAAGCGGGAGGCAGGTGTGTTGCATCTACACTGCAGGCCAAAAGTTTGAAAGCAAGATCAAATCTGTACAAAAAAAACAGCTTCATTGGCATACTTTGCAACAAAATAAACATGATTATTTTATCAAGAGTCACTTATCAGAAAACATTTTTACTCAAATTATCAGGCCCATATTACTAGGTCCATGGTCCTAGTGCCCATCGGATTGCCGTTGGCATCTGGTGGGCTGTAAACCATGACATGAAGTGAATAATGCAAACTGTGATTTGTTTTTTATTTTTCACTGAAGTTGTGACTCCTGCAAATCCCTTCAACCCAAAAACTAAGCCCCTCCTTTCTTTTGTTAACATTTATTCAGCAATGGTCCGGTAACATCAATGTATACAGTACCTAAAGGTAAATAAAGGAAAATGGTGCATATCAATGAAAGAAAAGTCTAATCATGCTGTAAATACATCCCAAAATCCATAGATTTCATACTGGTTTATAATAAAGGCATTGTGAACAGAAACTTGAAGTTGCTCCCAAATTTTTGACAGGCCCGGCGCTAGAACAGGGAATTGGGGGGGGCACAGACATGTCCCTTTATGACAATTAGGATAGTCCTGGCTAGTTCTCAATCATTTTCCTTTATTGACACGTTTTCCAATTATTGTAATTGGCAACTGAAGACACGGTTTCTCTCCATATGCGATCTAACAGCGATGAAATCGTGGGGTAAATTCAGTATAACTGAGAATTTGGGAGGACAAAACATCCGTTCTAAACAATTATTAGTCCTGACCTGTTCTCAGTCATTTTCATGATTAACAGAAGGTTCACTCCGAGAGCACTCCACACTTAACAGGTGTTGCTTGTTCTCCCCGATTAGGTAAGACGACAATCATTCATCTGGATGCGTATTTGGTTAATTTAAATCAACGTTATTCAAAATTTCTCTTAGTATTGAGTGAAGAAAGTGGCACTCGCCAGTGAAATAGGCTATAAAAAGCATGCGGCTCAAGGTACTTGCACAGGTATGCAATTTTGAATAACGTTGATTTATTTAAATTCAGCAAAAACGCGTCCAGATGAATGATTGTCGTCCTACCTAATCGGGGAGAACAAGCAACACCTGTTAAGTGTGGAGTGCTCTCGGAGTGAACCTTTTGTTAATCATGAAAATGACTGAGAACAGGTCAGGACTAATAATTGTTTAAAACAGATGTTTTGTCCACCCTCAGTTCTAGTGAATTTACCCCATGATTTCATCGCTTTTAGATCGCATATGGAGAGAAACCGTGCCTTCAGTTGCCAATTACGATAATTGGAAAACGCGTCAATAAGCGTTGTTATTACTTCAGTAATAACAAACATTGAGCTGTTTGTGATGTGTACAGTGACACTTGACTTGTTCTTTTGGGTGTGGCCAATAGCCTACATAAAGCCAACCAAAAAAAAAAAACGAAAAATGCTTTTGCATCAAGAAAATGGAATGGCTTGTGGCACAGGAGAGAGAAAAAAAGAGACATTGGCATGTTACGGGCAGGTCTCAGCCGCCGAGAGGTGGTGCGTCATTTGCATGTCACCGTTCAACAATCAGTCGGCTGTCTATCCGAGAATGGAACACAGGCACTGTCACTGACCGACCCCATTTAGGGCAGCCACGAGTGACTATGGTAGCTCAAGAGCGCCACATCTGGTTACAGCCTTAACATGAGAGATTCCGGACAGCAACCCAAACTGATCATGAAATTAGGGGTCCGAGATGATTGAGGGTGAGCGCAAGTACCGTTTGACGCCGTCTACGTGAGCAAAACATGCGTGCACATGGCCCCTACAGAAAAAGCTTTTTTTTTTTGCCCATCAACAGGAGTAGGAATTCTTCACTTCTGACTGGGGGCACCTGCCTCTGTGTCATTTTTTGGCACTTTATTTCCGTGTTTCTGTCTGAGAATGGAAAACAGGGGCTGTCGCTGATTGACCCCGCTAAGGGCAGCTATGCGTAAATAGGCAAACACTGGGTTTTCCGTAGGAGTTTTGATGGCATTCATTCGATCAATGGAAAAAACCAGCTTAGCTACCTGCTGTCTTGGATCTAATTACTGTTTGTTCACAATGTTCAAATTTGCTTTTGTCACGCCTCAGCCATTATGGGATTATTAACTGACCAGCACCAGTAGCACAAACTATATTGAGCGCATTAGGACTGACAGGTGTCATTCACCACCAAAATAGCCAACTTATAAAAACGATTGATGCAGCTTATCTGACAGGACACGCATATAGGCCTACAGCTTGTATTCTCCCCATAAACTGACTGGGTTCCGAATAGTGGATTATTATTTATGTAACAATTTTGACTGGACATTCAATCTGTCTGTTTGACCCTTCTGACCAAATCCAGGGATTGTATTGCATTTCCCTCTGTCGGGCCGCTATGGTGACCTCTGACAAGGCAATCCACTCACCTAAGGTCAGGCAGTGTGGTTCTGATGAAGTCTTGCAGTCATCTTACTTCAAAATCATACCTCACTGGATTTTATGAGTGGGTGCTTGTTTACCCACCTAAGGGCCAAGATTAAGATCTGAAGATTTTTTCCCCAAAGGTATAATGTCATATTGTTTGTTTTTGAAGAGATTAAAGACAGAGTTCTGCAATGCACTGTAGAGGTAACATCAAGTTCAGAAATTTATACATTTTCTTCCTTTGAATTATATGCTTAGGTCTTCCATAGTCAATGGTCTAACTGCTCCCCAAAAGTGAGGCCAAGACACCTTGATTGCCCTCTAGTTCCTGGTTATAAACAGGTTATAAATGTTAGTGGATGGGATATTGGCCTCACAGAAAATTAAAATATGTGTCAATTTTTTTTCTGAATTGGTGGCTTTCATTTCAAGTAGTTCTTACCATGCTGAAGTAAGTTCAAATGTGGGTTTTTACCTGATAAGTTTGGTTTTATTTAGTCATTTGGTACTACAAAAAGAGAGCATGAGGTCAAGGTTTACAACTGTAATTATCAGTTTCTCTGAGAACAGCAATTGCCGGCTGACTTATTTTCAGATAGTGTTTGAAACCAGAGTGCAACCTTCAAGAAGAGATAAAAATTTAACATGTATAAGTTGTTAGGTCCCTGTTCAACTGAATACAACTCAAAATAATTTTGAAAGTCCAACGAAAATTGACAGTGAAAAGGTCTTTGCTCTGAACATGTACTGTTAGCAGCAAAGCTAACAATACTGTAGAAAAGTAAGGCAAGCAAGCTTGCTAGTTTAGCAAGATTCTGTAATAGGCCACCCTTGTCAGCAACAGAACTCTTTACATTGTATATACTATAGCTCTGTTCAGAACAAAGGGCTTTTTGCCATTGATTTTTGTTGCTAGCTAAAGTGACCCTTTTAAGAATCTTGCTAACTACATAAAAACGGCTTGCTAGCTGGCCAGCTAACTAATAAACGGAGATTCAGTAGAGTCACCCTGGTTAGCTAGCTTGCTAGGTAGTTAGAACTAACGTTAAAACACATGATAGTGGGGAGTCTAATTACCCATGGACTGTATTCATGTTATTTTGAGGGGTTAGCTCGGATTTTTAAGTATTAGCTATCAATGTATTTGCTACCTAGCTGGCTAGCAAGTTCCAGATATTGGCATGGGAGCTAAGTAATGAACTTCCAAGGACAACGAAAGTAGCAAAAGTATTTATCATGCCCTGGCATCCAACGATGTTAAAAGGGCATCAGGGCAAGGAGAGAAGCTGAGGACCCACATGCAGGGGCGTGGATTTTATCAGATAAAGAAGGTGAATTTCACAAAAAAAAAAAAACTTCCAGGATAACAAAGGGAGTGCACTAAACAAAGACAGGGAACAGACTATGGCTACCTGCCCGTGAAGGGTGAAACTAAACTTTAAATAGTAGAAGGAATCTTAATTAACTCAAAAGAAATCCTTAACTGAGGAGAACAGAGGATAATTGATTAACTGGCTAAGGGCAGGTAGCCAGATATAGGAGTGCCAGAGGGAGATGGGTATTACATTACCCCCCTCCCCCCCAAGGTACGGCTTCCAGACAGGCCAGGTGAGACAGTGCAGGCATCTGTGCCTGGTGAGCCACGGTCAGCGATAACTCATAATAGACCGGGGCCGGGCTGTGCACTACCTATGGTGGCCGACGAGGGCAAATACGCTGCAACTGCCCTGAACATCTCCAACTGGAGAAACGCGCTGCCGTTTTGAATCTCTGTATTCACTGACTGAACACCACATTTGCCCTCGTCGGCCAACGGAGGTAGGTCTTGAATCTTAAACTTCATCCACGAAGATAATCAGGGCTCCTAGCTAAGTGGCTACATTGAACATTTAGGCCAAAAACACGGTGAAAAGACATCTTTACGAATCAAATTTGAATCTTGGGGCTTACGGACACTTGGACTACTCCATGGGAGCAGCATGGAGGCATTTCATGTTTTTTAAATGTTGTTTTTTTCGCTTGAGAGCATGGCCACCATTCACTCCTGTTGATTTGGATTTGTCTTCAATGCTGTTTTTCTTTGTAACTCCAAAAGTGTTTTGAGGACGAAAGAAAATCACAGGTCCTTCGATTAGCCATGGGGTGAGTAGATGATGAGTGAATCTTTAGTGTAATGTGTTCAGACAGCATAGGGGGAAATGCTTCCAGGAATATGTTTCACTCTGGTTGTGCTCACTCCAGATTATTGTTAAAGCTGAAATAAACCTTTTTAAAGCCGGCTAAAGACCATTTGTAGTCTTTCCTGATGCTCAGGGCTTTTACCACTGAGAAAACATCTTCCTAAACTTCAGGTAAAATTTTCTCTCTCTGCTTTTTGAAAAGCCTCTGTTACATGTTGCATGTCCAAATAATAATGCAGTCCTGCACAGCAAAACCCAATAATTGAATAAATGTCAACTGTGAATATTTTTTTGTCCGATATTAAGGTATAAAATCTAATTGCTACCACTGATCTTTTGCTAAATTATATATTTGCCAAATACTGCATGTAACATTTTGAAAATTTCCCAATGGGGTAAGAAATTTATCTTGTTAATATTTTATTATTGAAAAAATAAAAGATCTTAGGAGTCATAATAAGAATAAGACGCTTGTTAAGACAGACTTTTTGGGTGATTCAGACTTCACAGATCGGGTGTCATAATATAGAGGAGGTAAGCCTCATAGGTGAGGGCCAAAATTTTAAACAAGGGTAGGATGTGTATCTACTGTAGCTGTTTGTGGCAACCTCATGGATTTGTGCCCCCAGGCTGTCCCAGAAACTTGGGAGAGGGTTCAGAAATCACAGAATTCGGGGTGGCAGGAGGGTTTTTGTGGAGGCCACTGGGTCACAGCATGTATGCTGCGTCTGCTCCTGAGCCAAGATTGATGTCATCTGTGTGTGTGTGTGTGTGTGTGTGTGCGCGTGCGTGTGTGTATGTGTGTGTGTGTGGGCACTTTTGTGAGCTTGTGTGAGGCATTGAAAGTATGTGTCATTTTATGTGTGTGTGTGTGTGTGTGTGTGTGTGAATGAGAGTATACTTGTGTGTGTGTGTGTGTGTGTGTGTGTGTGAGAGAGAGAGAGAGGGAGAGAGAGAGCATGCACAAGTATGTTTCTGTATGTGCATTTGTGTGCGTGTGTAATTGTACAGTACAAGTATATATGCAGAGTATAACGCTCTGGGGTTGCTTTTCAGTGAATGGGCCTGGAAACCTTGTTAAAGTTAATGGCATTATGAAACAGAACCAGTATATCCAGATCCTCAGTGAAAACATCAAGCAATCCGGCAAATAACTTGGTCTTGGGCAGGAATGGATCTTCAACACACGGCCAAATCCGTCAAGAAATGGTTAGTGGACAACAAAGTGAATGTTTTGGAGTGGCCAAGCCAGAGCTCCCACCTCAATCCTATCGAGAACCTGTGGAGGGAACTGAAGACCAAGGTCATGTCAAGGAAACCCTCAAAACTTAAGGACCTGGAGAAGTTTGCCAAAGAGGAGTGGGCCAAAATCCCTGTGGAAATGTGTAGAAACCTTGTGATCAACCACAGGAAGAATCTGGAGGCTGTAATCGTGAATAAAGGCTTTGCCATCAGTTACTGAGAAAAGGGTATGAATAATTCAGGACATGGCATTTTTTGTAAATCTGTTAAATAAAATACCAAAAAGTATTGTATTTCTCAAAAAATAGTTTACTGTAATTCTTACAGCCTTATGTCAACTTACTGTGTCATTTGTGCAAGAATAAATTTGATTCGTCAAAAAATATCTCGGAAAAAAACAAAAATTGGTAGGGGTATGAATAATTTTGGGCATGACTGTATATATTTCATATTATTGAATTTGGGCTGTTCTGGAGGACTTTCATGACCTTATCTTCAGGGCAGCCATCTGAAATTCAAATTAAATTGAACCTCACCTCATTTTTGCATTTGCCTGCATAAAAGGGTATTTTGTTCCAGTATATGCCTGTTTAGATTTCGACTTTTGGTATTGTGGTTGGAGGACTGAGATGAACGGAGAGTACAGCTGGGGGTGCTTCCACGTGATGTCTCATTGGGCCTGATGTACATACGTTTGCGACCACAGCGTTATCTGCGACTTACACTGTCCGCATAATGCGCGCGCTGTGCCTTTTCATTTTGTATGGTATGTATCAAGACAGCGGCCACTTGCGTAATCAGCGCATGTTACCACCCATAAACGTAATCTGCGACCGCAATAAAAGCACAGGAATAGCAACGTGGACAGGAATTTGACAACTGCTGGTATGGAGTGTGAACGCTGAGTCTGCGGTTCGATGTCATCGCTGATTTCTTCCAATAATTGCATTATTGCGTGACTGCTTAAGCTGTCACGCTTGATGATTTCCTGTTCACTCAATTGAAAAAGGGTAATTCTTGTGGCAAAAATCCTCTCAGCACGTCTCACTATCCGGTGTCTTCGTCTCACTTGGATAATTGTTGCCATTCTTACTGGAAGTCTACCTGGCACAACCAAACCAAACGTGCTTCCTGGATTACACCTGCTTTTATGGGGTGTAGAACTTCTGCCACCAAACAGGTGTCCGCTATCACCTGCATTTTAAGTACATACCAGGGAATACATTATTGATCGTTAAATGCGCATCTCCTCCCATTTTTTGCGCGAACCTCCCATTTCAACCTCGACCCTCCCACGAATGCATATGCATGAGTTAGAAAACTGCATTTTGCCATTCTGCGTCTCACAAGAAGGCAGATTGCGCTTTCAGTCTTGTACGGTGTGTTCATACATACCAAGCAATGATTTTATGCGCACATTGCGAAGAGATTACGTTTAAAACAGGCGCTAACTCGTTAGTACATCAGCCCCTTTGTGTCACTGTGTGGGAGAGGAATTGACGAGCATATGCAACAATACATCATCCCACATAATTCTGTCCGCACACACATTTGGCAGACTGTTGAATTTTATTTTATTCATGTTATCTTTTTTTTTTTTTTGCTGCTGTTATCATGATTTCAGGACTAAAATAGCCGTCTTTCATTGGCTTTATATATTTTGACCAGAAAAACAAATTTATTAATTATTTTATTTATTGATTGTGCTGTTCCATTAGGGTTGGAATCCGTATGCGCAGGGTGGCAATCTGTTGACACAAAATGGCTGCCAGCTGCCACTTGTGCGGTTTCAAAAAAACGTCAGCCTTCTCTGTGTCATTTTTTCCCCTCTGGTAGGGTTTTGTTTAATGATACTTCAGCAGATCTCAGCCTCCCTGGAACACATCCATGTGCTGTCCTGCTCTCATTGTGCTAATGACTCCTTGAACTCCACTGATGTATTTCTTGGCATGCTCTCTCCTTTAAAAGCACCCATCTGAGGACTTACCATCCATTCTGAGCACAGATGTACTCAAAGGCTGTTGTTCCTACTGCTACGGAGTGACTGCTACACAACTCAGCTCAGATCGAAGCGATGGGTTATTTAACGATGGGGTATGAGCACACTTCTGGTCCAATGGAAAAAGCCCAAATCATGAAATAAATCACTGAAGCCACAACTGACTTGATAGAGCACAACTAATCCCACAGGTGTCGCCAAACGGAAAGGGCTCGCCAACATTGAGATATGGTCAAGACATACTGTATCAGCATACATTCTGTACCTCCTTCCAGGAATGAGTTGTGAATGGACACCACAATGTTGCACTTGCCATTGTTCACAGAGAAAAAAATGGCATCAGTGTGATTTTAACAGCTGAGTAAAAATTTGTCAATATGAAGTGGCCAGACAGGTCTGCATATATCCTGCTGTTCTAATACAGAGTGAATTGCACTTGATGGTATTGTGCCTAGCTGCACAGGAAACTGAAAAAAGGGGGATACAAGGTCAAAAGTTGTCATGGAGATGCAGCTATGTACGTTGTATAATAATAATGCCTGCGTGTTTGATTGAAGCCGGGACTTCGGCAGGAGTTTAATCAAGGTAATATATTGGAATTGCCTGTGTGCAGACAAAAAGAATACTTGTGTATTGATGACCTGAAGGCTCAATCATTAAGTGCCACTGTTTTGTGTCTCCATTCATTTTCAGCGGTGATTGTCAGCAACAGAAAGGAAAATGCATTTGGAAAAGGTTTCTGATTTCAGTATAGGGATGATGAATAAAATTCAAGCCTTTTTACATTGCACCTCCAAATGCTACCTTAGAACATTCCAGGGTAGTTAATGGAACACTTTCATTTTCATTGTTACTGTAGGTCTAGGCAACCTTGGCTGTTTTTTTTTCCCGTTTCTTAAACTCTTATTAAGTTATCATTCATTGCTGACACAGAGTATTGCTGAGATGCCATTACCCTCTCTAATGTTTTGGAAATTGGCCCTGTTTCATGCTGTTTTCTGAAAATCAGCATGCAATCAATGGTGATCTACAGATTTTGGTGGTGGATTTTAATTACTACAACACATCACTTTAAAATGCTAATGATGAATCATATTTTCAGGCTCCTGCAGTATTCCAGGGCTTAAATGGATCTCCCAGATAGCTCTGTAATTGCTGAGCTTTGATTTCTTTAATCAAGATCTGCTCCTCTAGCATGGTTGACTCCGTGATTCTCAAAGATACATACTACTCCAGTATATTTGGTCTTTTATAACACTGCTACAGCGAGGCTAAGATTCTCACTCAAATTGCTCCAGGAGGAGCAGCAATTTCAAACTTGTCCATTCACAATCCACTCACATGACATTTCTTTGACAAACAATGCTGAGAATTGATAGTCAGTTACAAAAGAGTAAGCATAATGTTGTAGATTTTGAAAAAGGCTCTACGGTACACTCTGCCTTTTGCCAACCGTCTTAGTCTCCAGAGCACAATAACTCAAGCTCCAAAAAGCCCTAACACAAAACCCATTACCTGATCTGGAAAACCGTTTTGTTGAAATAATGGTTTGTTGACTTTATACCATTTTCCAAACCCAACATTTTACAATTACATCATACAAAGAGCAGAGAAGCGTCATGCCACACCTCTAATGGTCCGTATTTTTGGAATTCTGAGCAACCGGTCTGCTCCCACAATTACCACTGACAGCATCACCTGTCATCAATTAATATATTATCATTGTAAACTGCATAAAAGCCCCAACTTCACACCATTACGGTGCAAAGTCTCGTGAAGCTCATGTCTCGTATAGGCTTTTTCCATAGTGTTTTTACGTGTTGTAATGTAATCCACATTATATAGCTGACTTTGTTAAATCAGCTCATTGTTAGTTCTAATTTGGGAACCACATTCCCATTTGCTTTTTACTCGCCTTTTTTTAACCTTTGTGGTTTCCAAACAAAGGTAAATAAAGCCAAGCACTTCTTTGGGTTTGGATTTTGCCAAACTCACATGCACAGAAAAAGGATTTCAGAAGACTTTTTCAAAGATTATGGATTCACCAAAAATACCGCTCTCCGATGAACGAGAGTTCACCACCCCTAACTCTCCTTCAGATCTACTCAATGTTGTGGTGGCGCAGAGATTGTCCAACTGGGAGCCACCTTTGAGGAACTTGTCCGCCCAAGTCTCTCACCATCTTCCGCCCCAGTCTCTTTTGCCCATCCAAAGGCATACCCAGCCCCTCCCTAGCGTGACTCACCAGTGCAACTGCCAGACCACTATGAGGGTTCACCCTACTGCCAGCAGAGGATTCCTGCTCCAGTGTTCCCTCTACTACATTTACCACTCAGCCCTCAGTGATGCTGAGAAGATTGCTGCGGTCATCACTCGTCTGTCAGGCAAAGCCCTATAATGGGCTACAGCCAGTTGGGATCAGACTGCCTTCCCCACCTACGGCAGCTTCATCTCTTAGTTCAAGGCAGTCTTTGATCACCTGGGGAAGAAGGCTGGGGACCGCCTGTTGGATCTGCGGCAGAGGTCCAGGTCGGCAGCGGAGTATGCCCTCAATTTCAGGGCCCTGGCTGCAGCCAGTGGCTGGAACGAAACAGCGCTCCTCACTATCTACCGCAAAGGGCTGCAGCCAGCTGCTGCAGCAGTAACAGAGGGGCCACCCTAGAGATCCCATTCAGCAGCCAGGTCCGGAGCCGGGGCCAATGGAGATCAGCTCCCCCAGATCGGCCGACCAATGCTACTGGAGAAAGTCAGGGCCATGCACCCACTGTGGAGGGCATCAACCACTGCCTGTAGGAGGCTCCCCCAGGAGCTGCAGAAGACAGGAACCAGAACACCTGTCAAGGTAACCGTGTGACCATCTAACATATCAGGTCAGAAGTTCCTGAGCCCAGTGTGTATAGCATACAACAGTCTGGACTGCTATACAGAAGCACTGATTGACTCTGGCGCGGTGGGGAACTTCATCTCCGCACAGCTAATGCGACGGCTCCAGCTCCCAGCTCATCGGCTACACATCCCCATAACTGTGGCAGCGTTGGATTGGAAGCCTTTGGGGAACGGTAGCACCCTCCACCAGTCGGTGCCAATCTCGCTCTGTTTTCACAACAGCCAATGGGAGGAGCTCCCACTCCTAATTCTCCCATTCTCCAACCACCCACTGATCCTCGGCCTCTCATGGCTGCGAAGACACAAACCCATCATCTCCTGGCACAATAATCATCTCACATTCCGGTCCCAATATTGTTAGCAGCAATGTAACCCCTCTTTCTTCCTTTCACTGCAATTGAGCCCTGACATCGAGACCAAGCAAGATATTCCCAGGGAGTACTAGAAGCTCCAGGAAGTTTTTAACAAGACCAGAGCCACCCAGCTCCCTCCGCATCGCCCGTACGACTGTGGCATTGAGCTTATGTCCAGTGCCTCACCTGCCAGAGGCCGAGTCTACCCCCTGTCAGCGGTTGAAATCCAACCTATGGAACAGTACACCCGAGAAGCACTCCAGCAGGGCTTCCTTCGTCCCTGAACCTCACCAGCCTCAGCCAGCTTTTTCTTTGTACAAAAGAGAGCGATGTTCCCAGTTCATTGGTGTCCAATCCAATCCAAAAGTCTTTTTTTGATGTTGCCAGCTCATCACAGAGATGTCGTGCTCTCAACTGCCGATTTTATTTTATTTTTTTCTTTTGTTGTCATACACAGTCTGATAATGAACATCAGAGGCACTTAACGTCCGCTTTGCACCTCTATTTCCGCTACTTTTCAGCAAAACTGTCTCTTTGAAACACTTGAGGGTGTTTCTTACCGTGCCATGGCAGCATATAATGTCTTCAGCATCATGTCAGGGCACAATGCAGCTAAGAACAATCTCAGAGCTCCTTCTGTCGTGCCATGGTATTAACATTGTGACGATGGCCAAAGTTCATGTCACCTTAAATACTGGAACAACTGACCATCATAAGTAATTCTGTGGAATGATGTTACCAAAAACCAGTTTAAACAAATTCTTTAGCATCAATAATCATGGAATGAGCTTTCAAAATGCATTCAGACTGTGCAAGAATCAAAAAATATAATTTGTGACACCTTTCAATTGTTATAAAACATTAATGTCAGTCTTTTTGTCTATTTCCCATATTCTTACCTCAATATACTTGTGGGAATGATTTTTTTTTGTTCTCATTGCCTACAAAAGTATTTTTCAATACATTTTCACCAAAAAAATTAAAGGGGTAATATATTAGGACCCCTTTTAGAGTGGTGATGTATAATCACCACACACTACATATATACACTAGATATATACAGTGTGTGTACATATATATATACATACACACACACACACACACACACACACACACACACACATTTTATATATGTGTAGTATATACACACTGCTCGGACATTGCATCATGGGGAAAATGATTAACAAGAGGAGTGTGGTGTGATATAAGATAAAATTTACTCAGTAATTTACTCAATAAATTTAAAATTTACTGTCTGGTTAGCTTCATCCCATTTATCCATTCGTATCTATAACCCATCAGACTAAGGTAAAAAAAGTAAAGTCACAATAATAGTCTTACACATGCCCACCTGGGATTTATATCTGCATGTAGTTTGTAGGTCAGCTCTTCCAAGTAACATCTCTCTTAACATCTCTGGATATCATGAGCAGGACGTGACCATCTTTTTCTTTGAGCACACCGATGCACAATAATTTTTAACTCTGTAGACACCACCTGAACAGACTACTGTGGCTGCAGGCAGCACAAAGCTTTGATCTCATAAGCAAAGATCCTTGGGCAGTTTAACTCCATTATATTTCAAGTCATTTCATTCATGTGAGTCACACAGAGAGGACAATGAATTCAAGAATAAAGGGGGGGGGGGGATATTGCAAATGGGTGGAGGGCTGAAGGGGTTAACACAGTGAATTGACTGGGATGTGTAACAGGGCACCACAGCTTCACATCATGTCCTCATCTAGCAGTCTCATCGACAGCAGCACCTCACTGTGTCCTTGTCTGGCAGCCGAGTTTGACACTCTTCCACAAGGGAAAGGGAAAAACACAACAACGCTTCCCTTGCCTTTTTTATCTGTCAAAACTCAGAGGTAAGGTCTTATCATTTAGATTTTTTCCATTTTTGACATCTAGATTATCTGTTGTCATTCTCTTAACAGAGGAAATGAGGAATGTGTGTTTTTTTTCTTCTCTTTGTAAAGTGTTAAACTTAGTTGCCAAAAAAGGATGAGGTGATGAGTTTCTGTCACCAGTAAATGCTGTTGTAGAGCAGGTTGGGTAGATATGAAAGAGCAGGGGCTAAGGGCACCTTCGCCTTACAGCTTTCACCACGTTACCCCATTTACAATGTCATTCACCGCAACCACCTGTAACACTGGTAATTTCTACTCTGGGTGACCTGCTGTGCAATTTAATAGACAAAGCAGGCTCTAGGATTACTGGCCAGGTGTGCAAGCTTTGAGCTGCCTGTAGCTTCAGTGGCCTGCGGTCAAAGATCTCTTAAACGAGAGTGACCTAATGGGAATGAGGATGTTCCATTCCCATTTTTTTAACCTTAGAGGCTGAAAACGGCTAGTTCTCAATTAATCCTCCCTTTACTAGGGAGTCAGATGGGAAGGTAGTCTTGCCAGTCTGTTACACTAATTGGTCAGTTAATTACATGGAAGGCAGTAAAACCAGGGGCAGATCTGGATTGGAGCATCAGATTTCGGTGTCCCTGCCTTTGCGAGATCATAAGTATTATCTTAATTGAACGCTCTAATACTGATGTAACAAACACTAGTAACTGACAGAAACAATTCTTGAACAGTCATAAATAAGAATAAGAAAATAAGAAAAGAAATAAATAAAAAGAAAACATTATCATCAAAGGGTTAAGGCAGGGGAGTCAAATGTGTCAGTGGGCTTGAAGAAAAATATATATTTTCACTTTGTTCGTAGCATCAAGAGATGTTCTGAGATTTTTTTTAAAGGCTTCAACCATCAAATTCAAGTTCACTGTCATGTAATATGTGTCAGCCCTAAGGGAAAGTGTCTGGAGGGAATTTAGAGGGATGAGTCCTGCAGCAAGTTTTATCATTGTTGTTATTGTTCTACTAATTCCAGCTGACAAGGCATGATTTATGACTTGAAGCCGGCCGCACTGTTCTTTCGATAAAATATTCATGGCACATTGCAACATGTTCGCACCTCACCACAGATCTTTCCTGAGGGTACCTTTTCTCATACCAAAAAAAAAAAAAAAAAAAAAACTTGTGATATTGTATGCAGTCAAAACATAGCATTAAGAAAAAGATGCAGTCCATAAATATATTTCAGTTTTGATTAATATTACTCTGGAAGAAGTCATTTCTACAGGGGAAAACAGCATAGACTCAGTCAGTCAGTAAACTCTATGCTCACCTTTAAACAAACCATCAATTCTCAAAAGACTGAAAACAGTTGGGGTCAGCTAATGCAATACATTGATGGAGGGAAAAAAGTTGGTAATAGCGTAACCTATTACTCACCTTTTCCTATGAGTGGAGCCAGTAAACAGATCCCAACTGAAATACATTTTGCTCTTCTTTGAAATGAGAATAAATTCATGACTTTTTAATGAATATGCCAACAGCAAGCAAAGCATACAAGGAAACATTCTCACATAAGCAATCTCATAATTCAAAGGATGCAAACACATTAATAAACAGAAATGGTTTGCATTGCTGTCAGATGTTTTTGTGACAATCTTTTACATTAATTATTTTATCCCCTTTGTTCACCATTTAATCACTTAAAATGTATTAAGATACTCCCTCTGGGGAAAAAAAAAACACTTCTATTACAATAATAAGTAAATCAGAATTTAGGACAATAGTGACAAGCTTTAAACTGAATTGTTTTCATTATGTATCCCACCCAGCAGAAGATTAGCCAGGGTAGTCCCACATCAATCATTCTCGTTGTCCCCTCCTCAAATCTCTGCCTTGGTTCTCTCATTTATACAAAGCATTGACATACCTGTATGCCCTGTTCATTTGTTACTGCAATGTACAACACAATGGTTAATATCAACATATTTAGGATTTCTTGGAAAGCATTTGTCTATCATTTTTCCTTGTTTTTATTCTGTTGAGCCATTGTCAAGAAGAATTTAATTTTTAGTCTGATGTGTGCAGAGATGCAATTAGTACATGAAAATGCAAAAGAAACATATGCAGCTGTGCCATCCATAATGTACCTCATCGGTGCCATCCGGCACTCTTTGATTTGTTGGCGTCCGGATTCAACAGCGGAACCCAGTTAAAGTTCCTCTCTGTGTCACTGTTGACAAGCATTCGGCTCACCTCATGAGTGTTCCTCATGTTATTGTGAAAGCAAATGAGCATAAAACCATATGGAAAATGCAAAATTCTTCAAATATATTCTTATCACAATCACGAGGATGAGTGAATTAGTGTAGTTTTCAAGTCAGGAGGTAGAGCTTATTGGGTAAATCTGCTACTTTGGTTCATGTGTGAAAGAAAAACAAAGCCAGACATTGACTTCATAAACTACAGCCTTCACACCTGTGGACACTGTCCTTCTATGAAAGCTGGGTCAGCAATAATCAGGTTCAAGGCTGATGATGTGGAGCGGACAGGATTTGGCAGAAAGAGGACCCTGGAGAAAGCAGAGGTGTTAAGTCCACCTGTGCTCTTTCCCCCACGAACTCAGCTGGGTGATTTCTCTCATGAGTTCTACTTTCTAGCTTAGAAATTGTGCTGATGAACATATCCAGTTCATTGCAGGAAAATAGAAATAAATTTAAAAATAAATAGGAAGATTTTACTTTATGAACATGGATTTTACACACCTGAAAGACAGCAGTCTTCTTGAGGGTTGAAATGTAGTAAACTTTACTGTGGAAGAGCTGAGTGTTGAACATGTCACCCTGTCACCCTGCCCTGTTCCATCCCAGGGTACCTTGGGATTGTGCTCTGGGTCATGGATGGCCTGGTGTTGGGAGTCAATCCAGACTCTCCAGGAAATCCATACAGCGTAGCCTATTCATTATTTTCTAATTTTCACTCATTTTCAGTTCTACCCCTGAGGAGTTATGCATTAATAGACTATTTGCACAAAGAGATGAGCTGCCTCGCAGCAAGAAGGTCGTCGGTTCGAATCCGGCCTGGGGCCTTTCTGTGTGGAGTTTGCATGTTCTCCCCGAGTACTCTGTACTCCGTACTCCATTTTCCCCCACCCACAAAAACATGTACTACAGGAACACTCCTACCATTACCCCTGACCAAGGAACTGGCTGTAGAACTGGACTTGGTCCCCGGGCGCTGCTAAGTGGCTGTCCACTGCTCCTAACTACAGGATGTGTCGAATGCAAAGGACAAATTACCCCTTGGGGTTCAATAAAGTGTATCTTATTGTGTCTTAAAGCATTTCTGTGTAACCACAAACACTGGTGTACTTGAATTGCTATGTGACAGGACAGTGAACAGATAGAAGTACAAAGCATGCCATGTATTGGCATACATGACTGACCACTATCCTGTAGCCTGTATCAGCCACATATAATGTCTTTGTTTGATTGATAAAATAAGAGGACAAATTACTGAGGTTATGATGATTTAAAATGTAGGCCTACTGAATTACTGTACACAGTATTTATAATGTTTGAATAAGAAGCCTGGCCAGGCATTGCTGAAATTTCTCTTTTTCGTCACTTGACATACATGGGCGTATTTCACTGATTTCACAGCCATCCTTAGCCTAGACAGATGATAGGGTAAAGCACTGTCACTCACTCTCTCACGCACACACCTTCTGCCTGTCTGTCCTATGGCTGTGCTCTGGGTGGAATCACATGTTCTTCTTTAAAATTGAGACGCGGAAAACTGAGAGGAGCGTTGATGAAAATGGAGGAAGAATTGCCGACTGAAAACATTTCTGATATCCTCTTGATCGCCCGAATGGAATTAAGGAACAACTTCGCTGCTGTTTCCGAACTTCTCATAGGATTAAACTCTGCTCATCACGCCCGATGGTGAATATACTCGGACTATGAATGAACCCCATCGAGGTAAGATCGACTCTGTTTTCATTTTTCTTTTACTGTGGAGTTAATTAAGAAAGACTGCCTTGCTGCTTGGCGTTGATTACCGTCGTTGGATTATTATTTTTATTATTATTATTTGCTACTTTGCCACGTCGGAGTTTTTTGGGAGGATTTTCTTCTTCCTTGATGAACTGGAGCGCAAAGCTGCGCGTCTTGTTTATTGTTGCTGTGCTGTTGGACTGAAATATAGACTCTACAGCCTGCGGGCTCTTTATTTTGTTCACTCTATCTTCCCTCTCTACTCACCTAAGCACTTGGGAAAAATAAATCTGCACTTAAAAAATATTTCCTTTTGTTGCGTGGTTTAAGCGACCCTCGACTTTTCCTTTGTTAACAACTCCAAACGAGTCGTTACAATCCAGCATTCAGGATCACATCACCTGAGGGAAATTTTGTGTTCCTTATCCTGGGAATATAGTGATGGTCAGTAGTTTTATGGACTTGATTTGAGATAACTACAATGAAAGTATTTTTCCAGTCTTTGTGACAAAAATACTGAGTTATAAAGCCATAAATAGGGTCACGCACAACAGGCAAGGATTAAATTGATTAGGCATCTGCGTCAAGGGGTTAACCAGGGGTGCGTTTCACAGAAGTACAGTTGGTAACTTACACATAGTTGGAACTATTGACCGTGAATGGACGAACTGTGTAAGTTGCTGACTTAGCAACTACGCATTCGGGAAACCCACCCCACCACCACATTCTTTATGATGTCTAATAAACTTGAAAGGCCAAATACACTTACATTTATAAGCACTTGTATACGCAGGATATCCACTGAAAAAAATCTTATAACGCCTTCCACCAAATGACTGATAACGTGTGCATGAATAATATATTGGCATGAAGGAACACTTGTGCATCAAATCCATTTGTGTTAACCCGTGCACTCACACGGGGAGGAATATTTCACGACCCCATCATTATTAACTGTAGGGAGAGAACTATAGAGATATGTCCTGTACAGATATTAATATGTGGTTATTCCTTTCAGTCAGAGTCAGTGAAGCAGAGGTGTCAATAATGCTTTCCCTTTCAGAAGAATTCAATATTCAATTAATAATAAAAACTGACAAGGTATTGAACTTCACCATACGACCCAGACCAAATTGTGCCATTGTCTAGTATTGCGGTTTCAGTTAATTTTTGGAAAACCAGTACAATGATCATTAACACTTTTTAAAAAATTGATTGACCTTGATTTCTTCACCCATTTTATTGGACAGGAAGGATAAATGATTATTGCTTTTTTTCATCACATTCCTTCCCCTTTCCATAATCACCAGTAAGGTGAAATAAGGCGGAGAAAATTAGCTGAAACTCCTGAGTTTGAAAATTTCTTTCAATATCAGTGATGTTGCTTCAATGAAGCACTCCAACTGACAGACAGAGAATATTTGTGACTTCGTCCTTCAGCATAAAAAAATGCTCTTCCTGGCTTTGAACATAAAGGGAAAACTACAGTGAAAAATTAGAGTTTAAGGGGCTCCAAAAAAAAAAAAGAACAAGAACTAGGGCTCTATCTTTCACACTGCCTTACCCGTTGCCACTACCCGCAACCCGTGAATTACGCATTTAGCAGCTTCCACTATCCCTAAACGATATCTTGCGGCCACACTACCCGCTATGCATTATGTCGAATCCTTTATTTGCGCCCCTACAATTGCTATCTTGACCACACACGTTAGGACCCGCTATACGCTTTCCCTAAAACTACCCGCTACCCGCATTTGGGCTTTCACAAGAGCGCTATGCATTAGCACTCGGCAACAGAAATTTTTTTTCCAGCGAGAGCGGCATTTCAGAACTCTCTTGCGAATGAAGGTAATTTCGGCGACAAGTATATACACCTGTTTTTGCAGCACGGTCACGCAACTTGCTGTAAAAAAATAGACAGCTGTCCGATTGGAAAACGTAACGGACGAAAACCACGTACTTGTCACCAGAATTACCTTCATTCGCTGAAGAGTTCTGAATTGCCGCTCGCTGGGGGGAAAAAAAAAGTTACGTCGCTGAGTGCCAGTGCATATACCTAATTTTATTTTTTCTAAAATGGGATTTTGTTCTATGCTTCATTTCAGACGGAGAGGGAGTTGGAAGTGTATGGCTAAACGTATTTTTTTTTTTTTTTTTTTTTTTTGAAGTTTCCATCACAGAAGGGGTAGGCTTGATTTTTTTTTTTTTTTTTACTACATACCAAACATTAAACAATATGTTAATGTCAAATAATAATAATAATAATAATAATAATACCACAATTCATGATTAACTTAACAAAAACAGATCCTCCCCTGTCTGGATTTGACCTCATGCACGGGCAATTTAACTTTGTCAATGGAGAAACATGGCGACCTTCCTCTCTCCATCACGGATTTCGGTTTGAGGATTTGGGATAGCGCAGCCCGCTCCGAAAGGCAGTGGCACCTGGCACACTGATTGGTTTAACTGGCGTAATGCCCAAACCACACTTATGCATAATGTAACGGGTAGCGCTGGTGTTTTAGGGATATAGGCAGGTGTGCAAGATAGCAACTTACGCGGGGGAACGCCTCTTACGCAATGCTAAATCCCCAAATAACGGGTTTAGGGACTCTGGCGTAAGATAGGGCCCCTAGAGTCCTGCCCCAAACCAAATGATTTGGGAAGAAAAACAGCATTTATGGTTAATGGAAAAGAAAACTCTTTTTTCAGCTCTTACCCAAGAAAAGTACATGTTCTTCTTGTTCCATAAATGTTTTCTGCAAATTTTTGTGATTTTTATGTACCGAGTAATCAAACCTCAAACCTCTGAAATACAAATAATTTGCACAAGTTCATGAATGCTGCCATTCCTTTATTTTAGCCAATCCAAATATACTTTGCATGGCAATGTCCCGGATATTTCAACACACTTGGCCACCAAGAAATCAGCTGATCTATATGAAGTGTGTACAAATTAGTCTGGATTATCACTCTTGCTGCAGCTTTATTTTATGTGGAATGATCAAGGTCTGATATTACCAATCATTATGAGAACCTGAGCAACAAAATCAGTGGTAATGCCTCCTTTTGTGGCTGTTGATTGCTCCAACAAAACGAGAAACTCTGACCTACCCGAGGGCATAAGCTTGCACTGATTTCCCTTGGTGAAGACTGACTTGATAAGATAGAGGTGCCCATAGAACATCCCTTTATAACAACCGCTAGTCCTGGCTAGTTCACAATCAACTTCTTTTATTGACATATTTTCCAATGACAGTAATTATCCATTGGCAATTGAGGACACGGCTTTTCTCCCCCATGCAATCTAACAGCAATGAAATAATGGGCTCAATTAAGTACAGGAAAATAATTTACTCAAAAATAGGCCCATGCTGTACAAACGACAAACTGCTCTGAAACTTCCGCGCTACTTTTTGGGCACTTCAGGTGATTTAACTTGCACTTCATGATCGTTTCAATAGTTTAAGTGAAATAAAAGAACATTTGAAACGTCTCTATGCAATTCCATAGCTTCCGGCCCCTGAGAAAAGAGAAGCGTGAGAATTCCAGAGTCATAATAGGTTTCCGTGTTACTAGAGGTTCAACCCGAAACGTACATGAAACTGAAAAACTTACATGCACAATGACTTCAATTCCTCGTGTTAATCTTTTAAATACGCATTGATTAAATAATGACTGATCTGCAACTGATTCCAATGAAATTTTGCCTTTCACTCTCGGTACAACGTGGGTTGATTAAAACGTGGAACCCGGCAATTCAATATAATTTTGTTTTCAGAAACAAAATGATAAAGTATGAGATTGCTGACTACTGCGTGAGAACGTGATATGCCACTTAAAAGCGTGAGATTCAAGCCACATGCGCGAGAGTTGATAGATATGCAATTTTGAATGACGCTCATTTAAATGCACCAAATTACGTGTCCACTTAAATTAGAATTAGCAACACCTGATAGCGTGGAGTGTTCTCGGAGTGAAAATATTGATTATTATGAAAATGATTGAGAACTTGTCAGGATCAATAACTATTTTAAAGGGGTGTCCTGTGCCCAACCAAATTTTCAGTTCTCGCTACGCCACTGGTTTTATTTATGACCTACGCACGCTCAAGAGTTCAGGTGTCCGGGTGATGCAGCAAGCTACCGCAATTCCAAAAAACGGCGCACCACATACAACGTATAAATCTGATCTTCTCAAGCTGATTTAGTTGTTAAAAGCTTTTTCCAAAAAATACCTAGGAACATACTTGAATAGTCAGGGCAGTGCACTTTTATTGGGCAAAAGCTGAAAAAGGGTTTTTTTTTTTCTTTTAACAGCATGATTAAGTCCAACATAATGTTAAATCAGAAATTTCCAGCAGTGGCAAACTTGAAAAATTGGCCATTTTTTTCTGGTTTACCATGCACGGTCAGCCGTGACAAAACCCCCTTTAATGTTGACTGATTCTGGGTAACGCTAGCCAAATCGAAGCACAATCTACTAGTTAGGAGCTACTCATTTCAAAAGGAAAATCAGCTAGTTAACAAACTGTTAGTACAGCATAATCCTGCTCTCAAAATAGCTGGACATTCTCTTAATAATATTTTGTGCATTTGTAATGTGGACCACAGTCTCCAAGTTGCTGTTAGCTGTCAAACCCAGAAACACAGTTTGGTGAGATTTGCATCAAGTTCTGCCCACTGACTAGTTCACCCCCTCCCCCTTTTGGTTGATTTGAGCTGCAGCTAAAAGTAAGTATTACAGTGCTCTATGAATGAATATTTATGTCACTGTGATGCACATCCTGCCCACAACTTTGAACCAAGTTCAACACAGTTACAATAAACACAGCAACTCAATGACTTTCATTGTGCCATTTATTCTCCTCATCCATGTATTTGATTTGGCTGCCTGATGACAGCTGGCACCTTGGCAATGGCTTCCGAGGAAGAACTGTAATGTGCACAACATAATGATTAATCAAATCTTGAGACCTCTGATGTTAGCATAAGTCATTCCAGGAAGTGTACAAATGCAGACAGTTGTAGCCCCCAGATGAAGTAGGGGCCACTATGGATTTGGCCCCGTCACGTGTCCGCATATGCGTCCACCACCATAGATTTCCTTGTGGACGCTCTACAGGCCACAAATTTAAAGCTATTTATTTTATATTTGGCAAGTATATGTGAAGTGGTTCGGACATGGCGCCCATCAATTTTGGTTGCCATGGTAACATAATTCACTAAATAATAGATTTTTTTGAGTCAAAAATAAACCAAAACAAATACAGGAGATAATTAGAGCTCTCCTGCTGAACCCTTCAGAGTGTCTAGAACAGTTGTAGATTTGGTAATTTATGGAACTGTACCTTTTGATGAGCGGCAGCGTTTTGTGATGAAGTGATATATTGTGGGAAAAAAGGAACAATGGGGAACAACACCCATTGATCGCGGGCAACCGACCTGTCTAGTTTGTTAAGTGTCAAAACTTTCTGGGGTATAACCCTCAACCTGCCATTTTCCTCAACCAACATTGATTTCCCATTTAAAAATGGAATCAGGCTCCGATGGTCATGGCATTTTATTTGTCATTAATTTAGAGGCATTGTTTTAGCTGCCTTTTGTCAGCTGATAGACAACATATGGTGCCATTCAATGAAAAATAGCTGAGAAGTGTGAGGCTTCTCCTCATTTAAAGGCAAAAACATCTTCATTTCAATTTTCAATTGAGAAAATTGTTTGGATTATTTTTATACTGAGCTGTCTGTGGTGCCGAAATTGCACAGAATACATTGAAATATTGAAATTGAAGCTTGATAATATTCCTTTTTGCAAACCAGCCAGTATAGTTGCTATTTTTTCCCTTGTATGGTTTAAATAATAGTCACGCAAGTACTACTTCTCACTCTACTCATTCTTTATTTCCTGAGTTTGCCTTTCTATCAATCAGCTGAGCATCATTCATTCTGATGCCTTGTAACCAGTGAAAGAGGATTTGCATGGTGCTAAAGTGAATTGAATGTAACATTTACGATTCTTGTGCTAAAGTAGTAGTGTAAAGCACCACCCAGTGCAATTACTTAATGTTCTGAATACATATTCTAGTTTATTCTTTGAGGTGTATCCACTGAGTTTTCTAGCACCATGGTAGATGTAAAATGGACAAACATCCATAGGCACTGCATTGCGATTTTCTTTAGCAGGAAAACACAAGCTTTGGTCTTTAGAACATGAATTCATGTGATGGTCTGCACAGGAATATAACTCTGAAGATAGCAGACAGTACTGTCCAGTATTCATACAGTATGTGTGGCACAGTTCATGTTGGCATTGTATGTGCTCTTCTGTGCAATAGTGACTGCTTCACATGTAGTAAACGGTATACACACTAATCAGCCTCAACATTGACACTATGGACATGCGAGGTAACATGTCATGATCCTTGTACTATGCCATGCCATGTCATGTGTTTTGCCTTGCCTTGTCTTGTTTTGCCCTTTGCCATAGTCCATAGCCCGCGTTAAGTTAACATTCCCCGGTTTATGTATCATGCCATTTATCTGCCTTGCACCTTGTCTCCCCAGTCTTGTCATGTGTTTTGTTACAGTCCGCTTCCTGTACTCCGTGCCTCGTTTTTGGGTGATTTAATGGTTTCTGGATTTCTAATTGTTCCTTCTTAATCTTGTTTGCTTCCTTCGTCTTGCTTTTCTGTCATTACTAACAATTTGTTATTTTTGTAAATTACTAACATTGTATATTTATACTAATTTACTAACTTGCACTTTGGGATTGTATAGCTGCACTTTACTAACGTAACTAATGAATTCTCACCACTCGCCCTGCTCTGGTCTCCGCCCCTTGCTTCTGTTCACTTTGCTTTGCTGGCTTTCCGTGAACCTTCGCAAACTTACTAATTCCTATCCTGTTCTCATGATCTGTGCACATTAGAACTCCCTGACCGGAGGCGTTGGTTTTGTCATAGGTTGTCTATGTGATCCTTGTCCGTGTTATGGCTTTTGCCTATTCATGTGGTTAAGGGCTGATCCCGCTCACCTGTTTCCTATTACAGCATGTGATCCTTCCCAGTGTTTTTAAGCTGTCCTGCCCCAGCACTCAGTGTCAGAACATTTCTCCTTGCGCTGCCTTGTTTTCGCCTTGAGTCTCATAGTGATTATACTTCTGACTGGACCGTCCTCGATTTTTGATTCTGCCTCTGTCTCTGCCATATCTATTCCTGTGTACCGTACCTCTCTTTTTTCCTGACCTGGATTTGTGTTTTTGCCGCCCTGTTACCAAACCTGTTTTTGCCCCCTGGATTTCGAGACTGTCTGCCGAATTGTGTACTGTAACCTGCCATTACTATTTTTGTGCACCGAACCTCTTTTTGCCCGACCTGGATTTGTGTATTGGCTGCCCTGTTACCAAATTGGCTATTGTCCTCTGGATTCTGAGACTGTCTCCTGTATTGTGTGCTGTCGCCTGCCACCTGTTGGAGATCCCTCTCCTTACTCCAATAAAGTCTGGTTATATTGGATTTCTCCTGTCTCGCAAGTGGCTCCTGTACGGACTGTCTCATAACATTGATCTTATGACAGTGGCATCTGAAAAGGGGTGGGACCAGAAGAGGATTAAGGTGTTCATGGGCCCCTAGACTACTTTGTGTGCCACCCCCCCAACTCATCATGCTTTAATGGAAAGTTAATTTAGTGCCGTAAATGGCCCACACACAAATACTAAGGTGAACTGGTATACACACACATAGACAGCCAAAACTACAGTGTTTCCTCTACATTTATTCAAGAGGTTGGGCCACCACATTTAGAAAATTACCACCACATCACAGCTAGATAAAATGAGAAATAGAACAATACAAACAAAACACTACAAACAAGCATAGGACCCAGTTCATAGAAGTAGCGCTTTAAATGATCAGAAAGCCACTAGCACTTGAACCAAAACTAACATCAACAGTGATGGAAGTGGAGAGAATACCAAATATTACCCTCTGGCCTCTGCCACCACAGCCACAAAACAATAACAAAGGAAACAATGTACCATGAACAGCAAAGCAACAGAATTCCCTGCTTTTACAGTTCAGCTGCATGCTGGTAACCCCTCTTTTACTGAGACAAAATCACAACATCCTTACTGAGACACAAATCACTGTGAAATACATTAAACTGTCTAAAAACAAAGTCATAATAAACAGCAGCACATAACAGCAATGAACAGTAGCAGAACAACAAATGGGTGCATATTCATCACGGCTAACTCAGCTGTAAAATAGAACCAGTCTTAAAAATTAACCTGTGTAATATGCGTAAAATTTGTGGAATAAAATTCCCTGGGAAAGAGTTCCATATCCAACTTCCACGTTTCTCGGCTTTTTATTAGCCATAACGATTTTAAAAGGGGCACTAATATATTTTGGGGGATTTCATTTGTGAGAAGCGGTTAAATAATTTAATATTGCAAATGCATATGCTGTGCCTGCCCTAGAAACCCGGTGTGTCATCAGTAACATGGCAGTAACATGGGGGGTTGGGGGGGGAGAGACGCATCCCATGTTAACAACAAATAGTCCTGCAGGCTAGTTGTCAATCATTTTCCTTTACTGACACGTTTTCCGATAATAGTAATTATCCATTGGCGACTGAAGACACGGCTTCACTCCCCATGTGATCTAACAGGGAGAAAATAATGGGCTACATTCAGTATAGAAAAAATAATTCACTTATAAACAGGCCTATGAAAGACAAACTGCTCTGGAACTTCTGCGCTACTTTATCGGCACATCAAGCGATCTAAACTGCGCTTCATAATCATTTAAATTGTTGAAATGAAATAAAAGCCATTTGAAATGCCTTTGTGCAAGTTTGAATAACACTGATTTAAATGCACCAAAGTGCGCCTCCGAATGAATGATTCAAATGAAAGTCGCCTTACTTTAACGAGGAGAACTAGCAATGTCTGATACCGTGGAGTGTTTTAGGACAAGTCAGGACAAATAATTGTTTTAAAACAATGTATCTGTGCCCCACCCCCCCCCCCAAATTCCAGTTCTAGTGCAGACACTGCTGCTACCGTTAATATACTATTACCACGTATAGCAGCACTGGAAATGATAAATTCTCTTGACTGGATGTATGCTTAATGTTTTTACACACGTGAATGTTTCTCTACCCGAACATCAAGGTAAGCAGAAAAAGTACTGACTTCATTCGATATTGGTCGAGGTTGAATATAATGTTACTCTTTTCATTCCCTGAAATATTAACCATTAGCCTACCGAGGAGATGACCAAGCTATGGCTACAGCTAAGGATTCTGACGCAGCAGGAGTTTCATCTTCGGCGCCTTCTCGTTGACTGGATGTGGGCTTGAAATATCCCGTGAATTTAGGGATTTTTTTCAAGGCTCTCGGTTGAGCTGTTCTTTTAAACATCGTTTTCATTTTTGCGTTCCGCTGTCATATTTTTTAATGTTCTGACATTCTGCTGTTATGCTGTCCAGCAAAAGTAGTGATGTTAATCAAAATAACTGACATGTGACCACTACAGCTGATTGGATAGATGAGACATCACGTCTATCCAATCAGCTGTATATTTGTTTTATGTGCCAATAGAGGTCGTTTTTTCGTTTTTAGGTAAATTTAAAATAATTAAAAATAGACTGGCCAATCCTGGGCCCCTGCACACGTGGGGCCCCTAGGCTGCAGCCTAGGTCAGCCTGTGCATTAATTCACGCCAGGGTGGAACCTATTTGGCAGCAAGTAAACGGTCAGTTCTTAATGGTGATGCATTGCAGGCAGGGGAAAAATGGGAATGCATAAGGAACTGAAGGACTTTAATATGTGCTAAATTTTGATGGCTTGACAACTGGGTCAGTGCATCTCCCAAATGGCAGGTCTCACTGGGTGTTACCGGTATGTAGTGATCATTACCTACCAAAAGTGGTCCAAGAAAGGAGGAGGCTCGATGATGCTCATAGGAAGTTAAAGCTAGCATGTCTGGTTCATAAACTCAATGGTTGCACTATAACTGCTGATTGGTCAGTATCCATGATGAGCCCTGTCCGCCACCAAAAGCACCCACAGTGACCATCCAAACGTGACTATGGGACAGTGGAAAAAGGTGGCCTCGTCTACAGAATGGCATTTTCTTTTACATTATGTGGATGGCCGAGTGCATGTCCATCATTTACGCAGAGAACAGGTGGCACCAGTATGCACTGTGGTAAGAAGGCAAGCAGGCAGAGGCTGTGTGATGCTCTCAGTAACATTCTTCAGGAAATCCTGGGCCCTGACATTCATGAGGATGTTACTTTAATATCTACCACCTACCTGAACATTAGCAAACCAAGTACACTGCAACAGTGATCCCAAGTGGCAACCTCATTGGCAGAAAAATGAGGCCAGCGCTGAAGTGCCAAAAACTGCAGTTCCTTGAATGGCCACTTGGCTGCAAAAAGCCTAGTTCAAAAAATGGTTTTAGTCTCTATAGCTAATTTTCCAGTACATACAAACTGTATGAGGAGTGAATTTTATATAACTCACCCGTTTAGATTACATTAAGGCTTAAAGTAGTGCATAATTAAGGGCATGGCCACTTTGAATGGCAGATGGATACCATCATAGGTTGCTAGTCATTAGCTGCCTGTGGGACTTAACTTTAGCCAGGCTAATTTGAGTCACTGAACTTGACTCCTAGGCTCTGTTTTTGTCAATTAGAGATTTTTATATGCAAACGTCAGAAAAAATAAAACTAGCAGTGCAGTTAACTATTCTAACAAACTGCCCAAGAAGTCTGTGCTCCATTTTTTTTGGAGAGAAAAATTCTAGTATATTTTCAGGTTAGCAATAATTAGCCAGAACTGGTGTAAGCTTGTTGACTTACTTATTAGCCAGCTAATGAATATGTCTTGAGTTAGCCTTCAAGCTAGCTGTGCTAGCGATGCTAGCTTGCCACGGTCAATTTTTGGTACAGCATAATTATAATTATATATGCTCGCTAGATAGATAATTTATCCCACATTACCTAACTGTTGTTTAACGTGTTTCTTCATAAAGTCCATGTCAGTCTCGGCTACCCTAGAGTTGCTGAAACAGCTGTAGGCTACTCAACAAGAACAACTTTTTTCCTTAAATGGAATGAGCAATGATAATAATATGAGTTACAGCTGAGCACCGTACTTCGTCCGCAAACTAGCCAGCTACATAAGCCTAAATAATGTTCTAAATGGGTGCGGAAAACAATGTGGTTAGCCACATTAGACTATATTCAGTGTCCAGTGATGCTCCGTTAACAAAAAATACAATGAATTGCACAAGGAAAGGCTCATTGTTGAGGTCCAGAAATACCACTAATTATACAACTGGAGAGAAAAGTGGTGAGTTTCAGGGGTAGCTAACACTAAGAACATGAGAGCTGTAGTCATGGTAACTGACTCATTAGGTGAGAAGTGACGTGACATTAAAATGACTAAGAATCGTTGCTGCAGATGAAAGGGTCTGCGAAGCGCGCTTGTAAACCATTACTTAAAGTATGGAAACTGGAACACAGTAATCTCCAAAAATGTAATAAAAACATTTTTAAATATTTTTCAAAATCATTTTATTCAAATCATGATGTTCAAAAAATCATCAAAGTGAATTTCCAGGGCTGCATTTGAACTTTACATTCCATTACAACTTGTGGATAAAAAAGCAAACCAAAAAAAAAAACCAAAATTAAGGTCGCGGGTAAAACAATAATTACACGCTAGTGGGGAACGACGAACAGAAATGAAAATGAGTAAGAAAAACAACATGCGAGAAAAAGACAAAAATAATGTTATTTTGACTTCTCTACTGTAACTCCTTGAATAATATCTGACAAGAGTGAAAAAAGTTGCTTCTGAATGGCTGATGACTGATGGTTAAGTCAGATACATGGAAGAAATTCAGATTAATTACAGACAATGACAATGTCTCCGTTGCTTTTGTTGCTACTAAAAGGGTCGTTTTTTGTGGCCACTTGGTTTTTCTGCCAAACTATTAACCCATTTAAACCGGGACAGCATGTGCGCATTTTGACCTTTAAAACCAGGGACGCTGTTACGCATTTCTACCCTTCAGGCCGGGAAAGCGGATACGTCATTTTGTAGTTTTCATTACTTTTCCGACCATTTCCGGGCTCATAGCTGTTCTTTTACTGGCACTTTATACAAGGGCAGATGCCATAGTAACACTTCAAGACACATTATTTTTTATATTTTTATGTTTATTCTTATTTTATTTGAACGGACACTTTATCATGCCTGCCACCCAGTAGCGGAGCTACAGGGGGGGCAAAGACACGTCCCTTTTAGTCCTGGCTAGATCTCAATCATTTTCCTTTATTGACGTCTTTTCCAATTATCGTAATTGACAACTGAAGACACGGTTTCTCACCGTATGCGATCTAACAGCGATGAAATCATGGGCTAAATTCAGTGCAGAAAAATTTACTTATTAATTGGCCAATGCTTTGCGTGATTGAACTGGTCCGTGTTCCAATGAAACGCGGACTTTCACTCTCGGCATTTTGTGGGTTGATTAAAAAAAAAAAAAAAAACAGTGGCACTCGGCAGTTAAATAGCCTAGGTTATAACAAGCGTGCGGCTCAAGCCATTTGCGTGAGAGTCGACAGGTAGGCTATGCAATTTTGAATAACATAGATTTAAATACAGCAAATATGCGTCCAGAGGAATGATTGTCGTCTTACCTAATTGGGGAGAACAAGCAGCACCTGTTAAGTGCGGAGCGCTCTCGGAGTGATCCTTTTGTTAATCATGAAGATGACTGAGAACAGGTCAGGATTTATAATTGTTTTAAACGGCTGTTTTGTGCAACCCAATTCTCTGTTCTGCCACTGTGCTGAATTTAACCCGCAATTTAATCGCATGTGGAGAGAAACCGTGTCTTCATGTTGCCAATTACAATAATTGGAAAAGACGTCAATAAAGGAAAATGATTGAGATCTAGCCAGGACTAAAAGGGACGTGTCTTCGCCCCCCCTGTAGCTCCGCCACTGCTGCCACCTCTTCCAGAGAAAGAAAAAATGTTTGTTATTCTCTAGTGCAGAGCTTATACTTTTATTTATTAGGCCTCTTTATTCCATTTGAGTTGTGCATGTTATGTAGATAGAGATTTGTTATTTATTTTATGGGTTTTATTATATTTCATAGTTTGTTATAGTTTGTTCAGTGTTTTAAATATTGTGATGAAGATTTGCACAAATAAAAAAAATAGTTCTTATGAAAGCCACAGGTGTAAGCTCTCAAATACTTTTTGAATTTTGTTTCTATCTGCTACAGAGGCTGAGATATCAGCTTTTTACTAGACGTTGACACCTGGATGCTGTTTTCCAGAAAACCTCAGGTTTTAGGGGTTCTTTTCAAAATCGCCCGTAGGTTTTCATAGGCGTTTTTTGAATAGGCCTCAGGCCTAAATGGGTTAATATTAGTGAAGACATTTCAAATGAAATGCAGGGTTTTGTATTTGATTGCAGAAGCCGGACAGATGGCTTGCAGACACTGTATTAATGAATCAGGTCAGATTCAAAATTGATTTTTCAGATAACTGCGGACAAAGAGTTGTCCCATGCACGACTTATTCTAAGATCTGAAGCGCATTTTCAGCACTTCAAACATTCGTTCTGTTACAGTTTGAGGAAAATCCACACAGTGCATTTGACAATGTGTCATAATATGAATACATAGGCTAAACATTGTCCCTGAACAGAGGGATCTTCTGGAGAACAGCAGGAATGACAGAACTCGCCAATATCAAGAAGTTGTGACTTTACCCGAAGGATTTGCAAATAGCTACAAGCATAACTGCACATGGTGAATCGCATATTACCTGATGGAACAGGTTCACTGATGAATTAAATAGCCTGTATCACAGCATGCCCTGATGAGCGGACATCAGTCACACTAACCAGTCTGACATGCATTTTTTAAATATCTGAACAAAATTCTTTCACATCATAATCTTTATTTTTAATTGGTTGCATGCACTGCTGCTCGACCCTGCATGGGTAATTTGTAACAAGCAGAGTGTATGTGCATTGTGCACTCACCTGCAAAGACGCATGATACCATCTGACTATGCGCCCTGAAATGAGCAGTCAAAATCTAATCATTGACTTCAGACCAGGTTTTTGTTGGTCAATTGCGCGTTTGCTTTTTGTGGTCTCAAGACAGCAATGTGCCTGACCATACCTCATTTTATGACCAACACGCCCATTGGCGCTCAATTTGGCACAAATGAATTGGCTATTTATGCAGCGAGGACGCTCGACGGGAAATTGGTATTTTCGTTGGTCGTAAAATAGCAAAGCTACTTGCATTACATTTTTCAACCTTCTGTGCTGGGTGTAAGACAGAGGCCCTAGTTTCTAAGCACATTCTCATAAGCAGTAGTGCAGAGCACTGAAGAGTTTGGAGATTTCTTGCCGTCTGCTGTGACAAACGGTATAGTCATTTCGGTAAAGTGAGTGGGCTCAACAATGCGAATGTTTTAATTTATTGCATTTGATGAATGGCTTTGTTATGTAGCAACTTGATTGCTACACCTACCCTGATGTAACATTACAGAATATATAGTATAGTTTATATATATATATATATATATATATATATAGTACGCTAGGTAAGGTTGCAGTTGATTAAAGGCCCAATATGTAAAATTTACAAACTCAAAGATCTATAAAATATATAGATATGTTATGTATGTTTTGGTGTTGTGTACTTGCATTATCCGTGATGTATTCAATGATTATCAAATACAGAGATATCTGTATTATCAATGTTAGGACACGGGGTGTTTCTTTTCGTCGCATATTTGACGTGACTCCAAACACAAAGAGTGCACGCACGCATGCTTCCCCGTTGCCAAAGAGTTTCAAGCCAAGATGGTAACCATCTTGTGTCGGGAACTTAATTTTTCACCAGAAATGGTTGTAGATCAAATTTTATTCAGGTTGTTAGCTACCTTACTAAATAAACTGCTGCTATGTGTCTGTTGGAGGACATAGAGAGCCGTGAGATATCTCTCTCTCTCCCTGTCAAAGTGCAAGTTAGGCTATTATTTACTTATCTTCACATAGTTAGCAAATCAGCCTATTACACCAGCAGTATAAGTTCAAATTTAGCCAAGTTGTAAGATAAATGTAACGTTACTCCACTTCAAAATATTTTTCTTGTGATGCCTCATGACAAACAGAAAGCTGATGTGTACGGCGCATCATTTGTGCGTTATGAGAAGTCAGTGCTACTTTAGCTACATTACTTGCAGTTTGAACATGGCTCCCTTGAATACTCGATTCAGTTTGGTCTATCAGCGTGTCTCGACAGACAACCGCTGGCCAGCTGGTCTGTTGAGCACATCGTTGCTAAGGAAGCTATAGCAATAGCGGCAGGAGCAACTGAAAGCGTACATTGCCAGCTGACAGTGGCATTTCCTCGATCTGTTACCTTTAGCATTTGCATTCAGCAATGGAGTGTTCACATCTGTTATTATTCTCTACAAAGATGGGCAACATGAGCTGGCCCCACCCCCTTATCTCAGCCTCTGACCTGCAGCACATCATAAGCGCTGTAAACGGTCGACTTATCATTATCCCTTAATCTTGTTTCATTCAAATAAAAAATAATGTAAGTTATATAAAAGTAAAGAAATATAACCTTACCTCGTCCATGTACATGGTTTCGCTGCTCCTGTTTGAGTCACGTCGGAGAATTTAGCTGTCAGCAGGTGCGTGTAAATTGATGAAGAGAACAACTCCCATGATTCCACGCAATCCCATTGCATCATCAAACTCGGCCTCTTGTTATTGTTTGGTTAAGTGCCCTTTAGTGGCAGAGAATTACATATTGGGCCTTTAAATAATGCTAGTTAACTGGCATGTATATATATATATTTTTTTTGGTTAACTGGCATGTATTCGGTTACTATTGAACGTGACATCCAATAACCATGGATGTAGCAAACACCACTTTTTCATTATAAAATGTAAGAGATGTACCTAAACTGAATTGTATATTTCTATTACTTTGAATATGGCGATTCACAGTACAGTGTTTTGCTGCTTTCTATAATATGTGCTCTCTATGTTGCTAACTAAGTGGCATTGATTACGTCCATACATGTGCATTTATAGCACAGCGTAAATTCAGTTGAAATACTGCATACAGTGCAGAGCTAATCATTTATTTACCACAGAAGTGATGCAGCGAGGATTCAATGATGTGGCAACTCCATCTGCGCTAAGAAAACACTAGAGTCCTCTAAGAGAAAGAAATCAATCAGAGCGAGACAAAGATTGATTGGATGCACATTTTATAGCTGGGCTGCTGATTATGAGACAACCTATGAATTTGCTAACCCTGAATAAGGGGAAGGACTCTAGCATGTGTTAACCTCCAAATTCCTCGAATCTTGATACAATTGATTTGTTTTTAAAATTATTTAAGGTTTATAATTTTACCTTATTTACCTTGTGAATTATGAAATTTACAGTCGGTGTTCTTTGGGATTCTGGAATCAAACAGCTCACCAAGATCAAAATCAATCTCAGAGACAACATAAAACAAGATTCTCTCTCTGCAGGAATGGGAAGATCTTTTTCTCCCCTTTAGTGAATGCAGACATCTGTGAAAGCAGTACTGTGCAAATGCCAAAGAAGATCGAAGGGGCAGTATTTAGATAACCTCAAATTTGCCCATGCCGCCCCCCATTCCTACTTCAAAGTAGCAGACTTAGAACGAAATTGCCGCCACAGAGTAATATTTGATCTTTGAATGCTTGGTTTGCCCTATGTACCAAAACAAAGTTCCCCTCAGTGACAGAATGGATTTGTACAGCGCAGGTTCTCTCTGTTGTCATGGGAAGGGGAGTAGGGAAGGCGAGGCAGGAAGGGGGGGCGGTGCTTTTTTTGCTTTAGAAAGGTCACTCTTCTGATTTAAAAGGCCTTGGAGGCAAGCTGCAGAGATTATTCTTTTTCTAAAATTCCAATATTCTGAACATTTATTATGAGCCAAGACTGCAGAACTTCTGACTCGATAATACTGTAGATTTTTCCATTGATCTGCCATGTCTGATGTATTGAGTCCTCTTAGCAACATAAATAGAAAATGTCTGCATAATATTTCATGAGAGATCATAGACACAGATGACTTACTCTTGTGCAACATGACATGAAAAGCAAAGAAGAGGCCTTCAAGAAGTGCACTATTGGTGACATTTCTTTCGTGTCCTGTCATGCCAGAAAAAAATGTCCCCGATGTGTTCACCCTGACACAGAGAGAAAGCACTCTTCCTTTCACTCTTTTTAATCTCTGCCAACTGCCTGGTTTCTTTGTTGATAGTGCATGGAGAAGGCAGAGCCTCTGGAATAGACAGTGCTTTGATAGTGTGCCCCCTGAAAACCTGATATCCTGGACATGTATTCTGCACTTATCTATTATCTATTTCATCTGTAATCGTATCCTATTTAATTTTTGAGAACATCTTTCAAGTAAACCAAGTTCCAACAAAAATTTAAAAAAAGATTAAATGTGAAATACAACCCCAATTCCAAAAAAGTTGGGATGCTGTGTAAATTGTAAATAAAAACAGAATGCAATGATTTGTAAATCTCATACACCCACATTTATTCACAATAGAACATAGACAACATAGATGTTGTGAGACATTTTACCATTTCACAAATATTAGCTCATTTTGAATTTGATGGCAGCAACACATCTCAAAAAAAGTTGGGAGAGGGGCAAAAAAAGGCTGGAAAAGTAATTAGTACAAATAAAAATCAGCTGGAGGAGCATTTTGCTACCAATTAAATTAATGGCAACAGGTTAGTAGCATGGCAGTATAAAAAGAGCATTTTAGAGAGTCAGAGTCTCTCAAAAGTAAAGATGGACAGAGATTTACCAATCTGCAGAAACCTGCATCTAAAAATTGTTGAACAATTTCAGAAAAATGTTCTTCAATGTAAAATTGCAAAGACTGTGAATCTACATTACATGATATCATCTTAAGATTCAGAAAATCTGGAGAAATCTCTGTGTGCAAGGAACAAGTCCATAGGTCAATATTGGATGCTCGTGATCGTCGGGGCCTCAGGCGGCACTGCATTAAAAACAGGCGTGATTCTGCACTGGAATACTCTGCAGGGGCTCAGGAACACTTTCAGAAATCACTGTCTGTGAAAACAGTTCACCGTGCAATCTACAAATGCAAGCCAAAGCTGTATCATGCAAAGAAGAAGCCATGTGAACACGATCCAGAAACACCGCCGTCTTCTCTGGGCCAAAGTTCATTTAAAATGGACTGAGGCAGAATGGAAAATTGTTCTGTGGTCAGATGAATCAAAATTTGAAATTCTTTTTTGAAACCATGGATACCGTGTCGTGCAGTCTAAAGAGGAGAGGGACCATCCAGCTTGTTATCAGCGCACAGTTCAAAAGCCTACATCTCTGATGGTATTGGGTTGCATTAGTGCCAATGGTGTGGGGAGCTTACAAATCTGGTTAGGCATTATCAATGCTGAAATGTATGTAGAGCAGGAATCCCCAAATCTGGACCTGGAATCCAAATCCAGCCCAGGTTTTCTCTTATCCCAGGTAAGTAAATGAACATTTAGTGCCTCTGATTGGCCAGACTGTGTTAACACCTGACTCCCAGGTACAGGGAGGGTGGAAAACCAGCAGTTCTTGGACCTTGTGGGCTGTGATTTGAGGACGAGGGATAGAGAGGTTTTACAACAACATATGCTCCCATCCGGGCAACATCTCTTTCAGGGAAAGCCTTGCATATTTCAGCAAAACAATTCTGAACCACATACTGCATCCATCATAACAGCATGGCTTCACAGTAGAAGAGTCTGAGTGCTGAACTGGATGAGTGAATGAATGAATGAAAGAACATTGCATTTCTGATAGGACCACTTTGTCAAAAGAGAATATTTATTGAAAGCATACACACATAAAGCACACATTGAGTTTGGCAGAATGACTCTGTTCTGAGAGATCCCTGCCCGTCCAAGCATGGAACCGAAGGCGGGAGTTCCAACTAACCCCCCTTCCATAGAACAGAGCAGGGGCGATTTTAGGATTCAAGAACATCAGGGGCTAAGGGGAAAGAAACAGGGGCTGAAGTTGTGCGCGCGCAGAAAATGTTTGGGGGCCCCGTATGGCGGGGGGTCCCTGTCGCGCCACGGTGGAGTAGCTCGCCAGTGTATCTATGCACCATGCAAAAAGACATATAGGCCTACACTGTCTAGACTCTAGAGCTCATCCAGACTGCTAAGTAAACCACAAATTACACAAAATACTTGTGTAGTGTGTGTAGTTGTATTCTTTGCCACTTACATAAGTGCTCATCAAACAGACGCCATCTGACACCACAGCACCTCTGCTCTGCCAATCTTGCTTAAACATTTCATTATCATAAGATTAGAAAACCCTCATTTAAATATAAATAATAATCAAGCTACATTAGTAGAGCAGAATCAAAATGTACTCATTATCTGTTAAAACTTACAAAAAAATCAAGCATACTGTTTGTCTCTGGTGGTCCCTGTCTCTCTCTCCGCTCTCCTCTCTCGCTCCTGTTTGTCTCTGGTGATCCCTTTCTCTCTCTCTGCTCTCCTCCCTCGCTCCTCTCTCGCTCAGGTGGTCCCTCTCTCTCTCTGCTTTCTTCTCTGGCTCCTCATAAGCTGTGATGGTCCAGCTTTCTCTCTCCACTCTCCTCTCACTCGTTGCTCTCCTCCCTGACTCATCTTGGGGCCTAGTGCCCCCTCTCTCTCCTCTCTTCTCTCTCCCTGCTTTCCTCCCTGGCTCCTCTCTGGCTCACCTGTAACAATATTCCACAAAATAAACAATTAGCTCGTTCAGCTGCACCAAGATGGATTTATGTGACTTGGACCGACATATTATCGATCACAACAAAACTGCACTCACATCTGCACAATGTTGTTTTCTAAAAATGTGAAACCAGAGTATTCACAGTTGAAACACAGTGGTCATGAGGGTCAACATTTTATGATTTATGCTGCTTTCTTTAATTTTTTAAGGATCTACAGATCTGAAATAAAGATGTATTACTATTAAATCTGGTCTGTATTACATGATTTACTGAGGTGCAGGGCTTCTAGTAGTAGCCAATGAGGTAGAAATTGAATGGTAGCCTATAAATACCACTTCAGTACATCTTGAAACCGGAAATGTTGGAGCCAAAAATAATGTTCCCTTAAAAACCTACATAGACCTAAAAACTGGAAATAGTTCTATATGTTTTCCAATTTTGAGCTTATTTTTTCAGGTAGTACCAATTATTATACATTATATGATTCAGGGAAACCTGCCATTTTATCTGCTGCAGTGTAAAGTCACATTTATACCTTACCTTGGGGTGAGCATGCCAAATTTCACACAAAAAATAAATAAATAAATAATTTAAAAAATAATAATAAAATCGCCCAGTAAAGAAAACTTGTGTTTTGTTGAATATCTCCCTAGTCAACCAGGGAATTTTCTTTTTTTCAGATGTGAAAAGTTGTACTTAGGTGTTTTGAAGCTACATGTGAAGTTTTGTGCAAATACACTTTTTCTTCTGTGAGTTACAGTTAATTGATCATGACCATAGAGGCGGACTTTACCACTAAAGGCCTAGTAAACACCCACAATATAGTAAACATCAGCAACTAACAGCAAAAAAAAAAACATTTTGTCAACATTTATCATATACCAACAATAATTAAGTAGGTGTAATGATGACTTTGGCTCTCATAAAAGTGTTATATTGGAAAATAGCCAATCTGTTGATAAATGGAAGACCAATGCCTTCCAATGGGAACCTTCTGAAGACAAATGATTGATCATAGTGATGATAGTAATAATAAAACTAATAACAAACAAGTAACAAAGTGATTCACAATAGTAACACATGCACCCTATATGGTCCCTTGTTGTCATAAAGGCACCATTCAAGGACCCTCGGAAAGCAGAGAATCTCACGATTCAGATGCTGTTTACAGCTCATCTCTATCAAAAATGTTGTTCATAAATATTTATGATCTTATGTTGTGACGCTTAAATCGTAGTGTAAATGGACACTCAGCTCTGTTGTGATTTATGAATCTTTATGATATCTTAACCATAATCAAACTGTTTTTTGGAAGTTGGGGGGCGGGACTTTGACAAGCGATCTCGCTTCTCCCGCGACCCTTTCGGTCATGATACATGTTGTATTGAAATTGTCATGAAACGACTATACAATCATGCCAAAATAAAAACTAATAAAATAAACGGTTCAGAACTTATTTCATGTTTTGTAAAACGTGCAAGCGTTGCTGGCTCACGCTAGCTAGCGTAGCTAAGCGAAGGTTCTTAGCAAACATTGACATTAGCTAGCTAGCTAGCCTACCTTACAAACATTAGTTGTTGTAAACATTACGAATACTAAGGTAACGTTACCTGAAGTTGGTTTTTCTTGACTCTTTGGCTTCGCCTTTGGGCTGAAAAAGCTTTGGATATCCATAGACGTCTCTCCGCGTTACTTTGTTGAGGAAACCAATGCTGCGTTCGAGACAAGTCGGAACGGGGATCTTTCCGACCTCCGACTTGAAAAAGAGCAGTCGAACATCTCCTGTATTTTGAAATTTATATTTTTTTTTTGTGCCGTACGTGAAGCACTATGAATGCAAAGTTTTCGACCTGGTGCGTCTCGAACGCTTTGAAGTCGGAACTCGGAGTTTTCAATTGGGAAAGATCCCAGTTCCGACTTGTCTCGAACGCAGCATTAGCATCGCAGCATAGGTCTGGGCTCATGGGGGCGGGCGGGGCTGTAGCTATGAGAGTTGTGACCAGAGTCAGCTCTGGCTGTGACTGCCTGAAGTGGGCGATTTTGACGTGTCTATTTCTGTATTAAAAACTGTAATTTTTGCCGGGAAAAACCGTCTGGGGCTAGGTTTAAAACATTCGGGGCTAAAGACCGGAAAGGCTAACGACGTTCAACAGCAACAATGACCTTAAAAAGAAGAGACATTGTGACTGAATGGCAGTTTAGTCATGAAAGAACAGGGTTACAAAATGCTGAAATAGACGGGCGGACCTGGGGAGGAGGAGGGTTGTTAAGTTATGCGGAGGAGCCGCTTCTCAGGATGACGAGCTTAAGTTAGCCAGCATATCATCAGTCAAGCAATCATGTGACAACAAAGTCAGATGACAGTCATGTGCACTCAGACAGTCATGCACTTTTTTGCCATAGAGGTAATTATTCACTGACAATAAGAATACTGGAAGAATAAGAGAACTGGAATGAGTGGACGAGCATCCGTGGTTGCATCCGGATTAGCATGTGCTGCTTTAAATTTACAGTGAAACAAATGACACACCAATAAAAAAAAAAAGTTCCTTCAGCAAACACAGGCAATGTTAACAAAACAAGCTACTTTTTAAGACTTAGTTTTTGCACGGGCTAGCCTTCATAACCGAGCACTTGGACTGTGCTACGTTGTTGAACTATATACCGTGCAAAAATTTCAGGACTCAGCATTCTGACTGCATACGTCATTATATTATGTAAATATGATGCAATAGTAATTAAAATTGTCATTACAACCCTTAGCTTGACAAGCAGTCCTATAGGATCAGTCGTTTAGCACTGCTATGATCTGTCAAAATATGTTGAAATCAATTGATATGTTTCCAAAGCTTATTTTTTCAGGTAGTACCAATATTATACATTATATGATTCAGGAAACCTGCCATTTTATCTGCTGCAGTGTAAAGTCACATTTATACCTTACCTTGGGGTGAGCATGCCAAATTTCACACAAATAAATAAATAAATAAATAAATAAAAAATTTAAAAATAATAATAAAATCGCCCAATAAAAAAAACTTGTGTTTTGTTGAATATCTCCCTAGTCAACCAGAATTTTCTTTTTCAGATGTGAAAAAGTTGTACTTAGGTGTTTTGAAGCTACATGTGAAGTTTTTGTGCAAATAACTTTTTCTTCTGTGAGTTACAGTTAATTGATCATGACCAGGCGGACTTTACCACTAAAGGCCTAGTAAACACCCACAATATAGTAAACATCAGCAACTAACAGCAAAAAAAAACATTTTGTCAACATTTATCATATACCAACAATAATTAAGTGGAATTGTAATGATGACTTTTGGCTCTCATAAAAGTGTTATATTGGAAAAAGCCAATCTGTTGATAAATGGAAGACCAATGCCTTCCAATGGGAACCTTCTGAAGACAAATGATTGATCATAGTGATGATAGTAATAATAAAACTAATAACAAACAAGTAACAAAAAGTGATTCACAATAGTAACACATGCACCCTATATGGTCCCTTGTTGTCATAAAGGCACCATTCAGGACCCTCGGAAAGCAGAGAATCTCACGATTCAGATGCTGTTTACAGCTCATCTCTATCAAAAATGTTGTTCATAAATCTTTATGATCTTATGTTGTGGCTGCAAAATCGTAGTGTAAATGGACACTCCAGCTCTGTTGTGATTTATGAATCTTTATGATATCTTAACCATAATCAAACTGTTTTTCTGGAAGTTGGGGGGGACTTTGACAAGCGATCTCGCTTCTCCGCGACCCTTTCGGTCATGATACATGTTGTATGAAAATTTGTCATGAAACGACTATACAATCATGCCAAAATAAAAACTAATAAAATAGCGGTTCAGAACTTAGCCTGAAACGCTAAAGCGTTACTGGCTCACGCTAGCTAAGCTAAGCGAGTTCTTAGCAAACATTGACATTAGCTATAAGCTAGCCTACCTTACAAACATTAGTTGTTGTAAACAACGAATACTAAGATAGCACGTTACCTGAAGTTGGTTTTTCTTGACTCTTTGGCCGCCTTTGGGCTCTTTTGGATATCCATAAAAGCGTCTCTCCGCGTTACTTTGTTGAGGAAACCAATGCTGCGTTCGAGACAAGTGAACCTCCGACTTGAAAAAGAGCAGGGAACATCTCCTGTATTTTGAAATTTATATTTTTTTTTTTTTGTGCCGTCGTGAAGCACTATGAATGCAAACGACCTGGTGCGTCTCGAGCGCTTTGAAGTCGGAATATTCGGAGTTTTCAATTGGGAAAGATCCCAGGACTTGTCTCGAACGCTCAACATTGCATCGCAGCATAGGTCTGGGCTCATGGGGGGCGGGGGTAGCTATGAGAGTTGTGACCAGAGTCAGCTCTGGCTGTGACTGCCTGAAGTGGGCGATTTTGACGTGTCTATTTCTGTATTAAAAACTGTAATTTTTGCCGGGAAAAACCGTCTGGGGCTAGGTTTAAAACATTCGGGGCTAAAGACCCGGAAGCCCAGGGCTAATGACGCCACTGGAACAGAGTCAACAGCAACAATGACCTTAAAAAGAAGAGACATTGTGACTGAATGGCAGTTTAGTCATGAAAGAACAGGGTTACAAAATGCTGAAATAGACGGGCGGACCTGGGGAGGAGGAGGGTTGTTAAGTGTATGTGCGGAGGAGCCGCTTCTCAGGATGACGAGCTTAAGTTAGCCAGCATATCATCAGTCAAGCAATCATGTGACAACAAAGTCAGATGACAGTCATGTGCACTCAGACAGTCATGCACTTTTTTGCCATAGAGGTAATTATTCACTGACAATAAGAATACTGGAAGAATAAGAGAACTGGAATGAGTGGACGAGCGTCCGTGGTTGCATCCGGATTAGCATGTGCTGCTTTAAATTTACAGTGAAACAAATGACACACCAATTTAAAAAAAAAAAAAGTTCCTTCAGCAAACACAGGCAATGTTAACAAAACAAGCTACTTTTTTAAGATTAGTTTTTGCACGGGCTAGATAACTGGAGCACTTGGACTGTGCTCGTTGTTGAACTATATAAGGACTCAGCATTCTGACTGCATACGTCATTATATTATGTAAATATGATGCAATAGTAATTAAAATTGTCATTACAAAACAAAGTCCTATAGGATCAGTCGACAGCTATGATCTGTCAAAATATGTTTGAAATCAATGCTCTTAGTACAGATAAAACCCACTCTAATTTTTAATCCGCAAAACAAACAAGCTCAGACAAACATCACTGAATCAATTTTGACAATAGCTAAAGTGAATTTCATTGGCATTTAGTGCTGTACATTGCACAGTAGCCCATTAGAAACAACATAAGTGCACCCACTGGCTATTATGTGCTGACCTAACAGTACAGTAAGAGTTTTAGCCTATCAGCCTTCACTTTAATGTAACAGGAAAATCAAATTGTTTTAGTTCACACAGACTGCTAGTGGTCTGAAACTTCGAAAAGATGGATGTGTATGGTAGACAAGGCATTAATTTTTACGAGGAGGAATTGTTGCGATGGCTCCTTACAAGGGGGGATTTTGTCAATGAAGCAAAGCGTTTCAAGAGCAGCAAAAATTTTAGTTCTGGCAAAAATATTTCTCAAAAAAAAATGGACTACTTTCATCAAATCCATGACAGGAGAATAATCACTGACATCTGTTATGTCACAAGAATCACTGCAAGTACTGGATTCCAGGGCAGTTGACACGTCATGAGATTACCATTGTTCTGCCTTGGCCCCTTGAGTAATTTGACATTACGTATTGTGCAGTTAGCTGTACATAACCTGGTTAAGCCTGATTTTATGCTGTCAAAATCCTGTTTTGTTTTATGTACAAATTGCATAATATTTCTCGCTCAAAGGGACGGTTGCATTTCCATTAAATTTAAATGTGGTTTATTTAACTGTGGTGCTCTAGCCTGTCTGGGGAAAGAAGACAGGCTAATTCAGTGATTAGCACCCCCCTTGTAATTTACTATATGCCTATACCAGGATATTTATAGTATATGCCAATTTTCTGCTTAAAAAGTCCCTTTTCGTGCACAAACATGCAGGTGTTTTACCACCCACTTGAGCAGGAAAAACTTTGCAAATCTGAGTGCAGATACTGCCTTTTCTGTGTGCGGAATTATCCCAATGAGTGTTTCTTTGTTTCTTTTCATGATAAGTAATCTTTGAGCCAATACTTCCGTTTCTAAAAGCCATCCAAATATTTTTGATTTGATTTTTGAATACAAGTTTACAATTGTTACTAAAATGAACATTTATTATGAAGGTTAGCAATATACTTTACCAGTTGATCAGTTTCTTAATTGCAAAATGTAATGTTTTATTATTAGAAATTTTAAAATCATTACAGGCAGTTTATGTCTATTATGTTTAGCGACTGCAGCTGAGAGAAATACTTCAAAGTGGAACTGACCATCTGTGAATTGGACTAGGTTTAAAACCGGCGTTTTATCGGACTGGATCATGTTAATTTACGCAATAACATGATAACTTAGTACTACGCAAGCACACTTAGTTATAGGTGACAGTTAAGTGCTAAGACTTTTGATTCAAGTTCCCAACATTACACTTGGCAAGAAGTTTGGCTGAATATTAATAGCATTACATGGAACGACTTTTTTTTTTCTCACGCTCTCAGACAATGACATTGGCGCAAAATTTAATTACCTAGGGTAATATCAAATATATGACATGAGTTGGGCATTAGGAAAAGTGCTACAACTGCGTGATGAAGAAAAATCTGGAACAAATGCCAAATTACAGTTCTCTTCAATGGGCAAGCCATTGCAAACACCATGTAATCAAAGCCAGCGATCCAGTTTCACGTCTCAAGCCCCGCTTTGGACAAAAATGAATATTCATGACCTGAATACAGTGGTCAATTTACACTTGACTTTTAGCCTTCAGGTAGCCCCTCCTTTTCAACCAATCAAGCGCCAGAATGCGTAAATGGGTTGTCTTGGAGACGTAGCCTCCACAACTGGGTTTAATATGGCTTATCTGGAAAGATGATAAGAACGAGTTCGCTAATATATTGGTAGGGACAATCTTGCTTCCCAAAATGTTGGTAGGGACATGTCCCAACCGTCCTTACGCAAATCTACGCCCTTGAAGGGAACATTAAATGGGGAAGACATGATACGCAAAAGTGGGAAGAAAATGTACACAATGAGACACAAGGAAAGAGGAGGAACATGGAAACAGCAAATACTATGATGAACAAAAAATCTAAATCATAATACAAAATGCATAAATTACAAATACAAAGTATAACACAGCTAATGAAACTGATGAGCAGAAACAGGATTACAAGGAGGAAAGCAGGGCAAGGCAAGGGAATGAAGACATAAGCATGGGGGACAATACCTAATTCACGGAGACAGGCACAGATTAAAGAATGGAGAAGCTGGAACAGAAATAACACTATGAAAGAGAACAACAAAGCTGAAAAATCCTGACACATTTAATTAAACCAGTGCTAAATCTCATGAGGAATGTAATTTCTGGAGATGTGGACAGGTTTAGATGCATTGCTACGTGAGACTGGATACTTATGCCTTGTTTTTTTTTCTTCTTACCCTGAAATGAAACTGCAGTACCTCACCTCTTTTTTCTTACAAGTGCAAAATATCCACAAAGAAATGGAATGGAAGATAATATAAATAAATTTTTGTAATACTCTATCAAAAAGGAGTAGGCACTGTTCAGAGCATCATTTAGAAAACAGAACAAATGCGCAGGTCCAGGATATAATTGTGGAAACTGAACTGTGCACAGGCTTCCATATATTAAAGTGGGAACTGCAAGTCATTTATGTTTCACTGCATTACTGTGAGAACACATCTAATGAAGGGTTTGATACAATACTACTCAGCAAAACACACACTGGTTTTATTTTTAGTTACTGTCATAGAAAATAATTCAGATCACTACATTACTGCCTGAGCAAAAAATTCTGGCTTCAGTTTTGTTGATAGAACAAACATTCTGGGTGTCTTTATGTCAACGAAGCAGAGATAAGGGTTGAGAATGCTCTCATGAATTATGGCTAGACTATGGCAGAGGGATGTGATGGTCACAGTTGCTAATTAAAGGGTAGTGATCAATCCTGAGCTGTGACTAACTCATAATTAACCTGCTGCTAGGCTGCTGAAATGTGATGCGATTAAGGCCACCGTATTTACAAACATGGCCATAATGCTCAAGAATAACATAGTTACATTCAGAGACCTTTGGCCACTGACCGTCATTGTTGAGTATACTTCACAGCACAGTTTGTTTTGGCTATCATTTTTGGGTAATCGGCTCGGCTTTAGTCGCAAACTCACATTGTACTGCTTTGATTGTTATATCTGAGAAATAAGTTTGGCTTCAGATGTGTACTGACATTGTGCAACAAGTATCCAGAGCTGGATGGCAAATGAGTATCTTAATTATGCTCAGATTATTTGTTTTCACACCTTCTATATTTTCGGTTTTGCTATTGTGTGAAGTTCAACCCCTTTCATTGAGAATAATGATTGAAAATGTCTGAAAATATTTTCTACCAAAGTTTTCAAATTGAAATGCAGCCCTCCAGTCTACATATCTCTATTCCCCCTACAAGATGTAAAATAACTATGTGATGTTATTTGTATATTGCTGTGATATTGCTATGAGACATTAGCCATTAAGCTGGCCTTCTGCATCTGTGAAAGACTAAAATTCAACAAATACAAATACTGTTTTGATCACTATTAATCACAGGGAGTGTGGACTTCATAGAACACTGCATTATATATTTTCTTTTTTTGCCCAACTGTCTGAATGTTTACAAAGTGGGAAAACTAGGCCTAGTCAAAAAAGTCAGATGGTTTGACAATAAAATGGTACCTTTACATGCCAGGTAACTGAGAGTACAGAATGAAAAGAAGCTGGGATAGTCACATGCTGAGAAGTGGCGGCATTTTAAAAATACGAATTTACAGTTTTCTAATCTTGGCCAAGTATGCTCAGAGAATCACGTTCCACAAGTTAAATTACGAGAAAGTTTGCAGCTGGCCAATGTTGCTTGTTAGTCTGGAAAAAGACTATTTACTTATTTCATCATTTAGATGGATTATCACAATGACAGCTATTTTATTTTCAGACAGCTTCAGAAAGAAAATATTTAAATGCTATCAACTATATTGTCCTACATGCCACACTATGAATGATACATAGCACTTCTAGACAAGTAAACAAAATCAAGCGTGTCAGTCTGACTTCATTTCCACTGCTTGGTTTTTGTTGTTTAGTTTTCTTTTTTTCCCCAACTAACAGATATAGAGACCACTCCAAGCTTGGTATTTCTCACAGCAGTGATTTCATCTTGACAGCAAGCTAGCCATGTGCTCCAGATTGAAAATTATTTGAAGTCTTTCAGAATTTATTTTTTTTTTTTTTTAAGTATTGGCTTGCATTTATGTCATGCAAAAAAGTCAGACGCTGAGCATTTTATGTTGCAGAGGAAAAAAAAATGATATGGAAAAACAAAAAAGTTTCAGGACAAAATATTGAAAGCAACCCAGCACTGCGTGAGACCTCTTTTAACATATGTTAAATCATTGTTAACAAACATCAAACAAAAGTGATTGCAGTTTAAAGACAAACAACGCTACAATCACCACCACCATCACCACCACCAAAACCAAGATCAACTGCCTTCAGTTGTTTAGGTTATGTCCGATATTTTCCAACATTGCAATTTAACATGTAATTATGAGTAGCCTAAGTGTAGCTATGTACAAATTTAGTAATGCCCTTATTTTATGTCAGAGGCCCTATACTGACTCCAAATAATGATTACCCAGTGCATAACAGGAAAAATTGGTGACCATACCTCAGCATATGATTTCCAAAATTTGAATAGCATTTCCCAAAAAGTTGAGACAATTTGGAAAATGCAAATAAAAAAAACAAAAACGGATTTGTAAATCATCCTTAACCCATAATAAATTGAAAGCACAGCAAAGTTATTTGAAGGTCTTTTTTCCCCATTCTTCCTTGATAAATGCCCTCAGCTGCTCAGATGTCCAGGGTCTTCACTATTTTCAATATTAAAAGCTAGTATTTTCAATTTTAAAAGCACCCCATATTTTCAACAGAAACTGGGTGTGAACTGCAGGCACACCAGTCTAGCAGCTGCTCTCTCCAATTAGAAAGCTATGAAGCCGCCCTGAAAACGTCATCAAGAACAGTGGTTCTCAAAATCACGAGACCCATGTGTATGCTGGTTTTCATTCCAATCACAATTGTCATTCCACAATTTCAACAAACAGTTAAGTTTTCTTAATCAGGTGATTTTGACGTTCAGAGAGGTAATTTGCCATTATAATTCACAGTGCCAAACATAGGTTTGCAATGCCCCAAAGATGACCAATTTCATATTGTGCTTATTACTGTATTCGCAAAAAAATTTAATAAAAAGGTAACAAATGAGTGACATGAATTGGCCAATTAATTGGTATATAGATTATATGTTGTATATGCAATAATTAGCTATTTTTTTCCCCCTTATACTTCTTCACAAAACAGATGAGCCTAATTATCATTTGTGTCGTTCTTGAATTCATTATTATCCTCTAGATCCGCGTTTCCCAATCTGGGGTCCGCGCCCCCCTCAGGGGGGCACCAAAGATCTAGACTTTATTGGGTGAATAATTATTTCATGTCTGAAAATATCTGACAAAGGTAAAGCAGATGACGGCTGACAGCAGATGATGAGGACCTACCGAGAGAGCTATATAAACTTAGGTTTCATGGACGGAACGGACAAGACCTGACCAGAGTGCGTGATCTACGGAGAGAAGCTGGCCAACGACAACATGAAACCTAGCAAAATAAAACGACACCAAAGGCCTTTTCTCACTGGCAAAATAATTGCTTAGCCCCGGCAATTGGTGGGGCTAAGGCCCCCTTTTAGCCCCACCAATTTCCCGGGGTTAAGCTTAGCACCGCTTCTGTTCTCACTGGGTTTTTGGAAAGTGGGCTAGCCCCACCGATAGTACAGGATGATCTAGCACCGCAAATTGGTAGGGTTAGCACCGCAATTGCGGTGCCAAGCACCAAATTGCAGGGCCAAGAAGGCCAGTGAGAACAGAAACAGAAATAGTCTGGGGTTAAGGAAGCTGACGAAAACAGGTTGCGCTGCAACCAATCCGAGGCAAGACGGTCATGAATATTCAATTCAACAACGTGAGCGCAATGATGTCAAGCAGTATCTTAAACAAACTCGCTCTGGTGTGTGGTCGTTGCAAGCCAAAGTAGCAGACTTCTTCGATGGAAATAAATATTTATTGAATTGATATCAGAGATGCCAAGTCTCACGCATTAGGCTTGAGTCTCTCCTTTTAAGGCCTTTTCTCACTTGGTTTTCTTTAGCCCCGTATTATCCTTAGCCCCATACTATCCTTAACCCCGGGCTATCCTTGGCCCCTTTTCTCACTTGCATTTTTCGCACCGTATTATCGACGAAACGAGGGCTAAGAAAAATTGCTCCTGTTCTCACTTGCTTTCGTTAACCCCGGACTATCGAGACTTTGTGAATCTAATTTCACAGTCTTCCCAATTGCTCCTTTTGCCGGCCACTGTCAAATTTTATACAAATGAGTTGATGACCGTCCAAACGAAGTACAGGTAGCTTGCTACGTATTGCGTGTTCTGTGTGGCATGTTGGATACAAATAACCCGCCGTACACGTGGGTAGGTGCACACATACGGTCAATGTAACAACGTGTCTTTTTGTCACGCATACAAAACACGTGTCCATGCAAGCCCTCAATCACAGCACCGTCTCAACATCGACACATAACGTCATGCATTCTGATTTTATTTCATTGCGTATCTGTTGTATCACTCTTTCAAACTCAATCACAGAATAAAAACAAATATTACAAAGGTCTTTTCAGCCATCTACCAATAATTTAAGGCTTAATATCACAGAGATGCCAAGTCTCACGCATTCGGTGTAGGTCTCACGCATTTTTTAGGCTTATTCACCGTAGTCTGCAATTTTTCATTGAACACTTAATGAGATTCTCACGCGGTATTAAAATCCTTGTGCATTGAAGTTTCAGTTTCACTTGAGTAAAGGTGGACCTCACCACAAGTAAATGGAAAGCGATATAACTCCGGACTTTCCGTGCTTCTCTTTACGCAGGGATTAGAAACAATGCATGTGTTTCATCATCGTTTAAATTGTTTTAATGAAATAAGACCATTTGAAACGTCTTTATGCAATTCCATTGTTTTCAATCCCTCAGTAAAGACACAATGACTTAAATTCCACAAGTGAATTTCTTCAGAGCGCGTTGATTGAACAATTGCTGACTACGGCATAGAAACGTGAATGTCACTAAGAGGAGAGACTCAAGCCTAATGCGTGAGACTTGGCATCTCTGATATCAATTCAATAAATATTTATTTCGATCGAAGAAGTCTGCTACCACGGCTCGCAACGACCACACACCAGAGCGAGTTTGTTTAAGATACTGCTTGACATCATCGCGATCACGTTGTTGAATTGAATATTCATGACCGTCTCGCGTCGGATTGGTTGCAGCGCAACCTGTTTTCGTCAGCTTCCTTAACCCCAGACTATTTCTGTTTCTGTTCTCACTGGCCTTCTCAGCACCGCAATTTGGTGCTTAGCACCGCAATTTGCAGTGCTAGATAGTCCTGTACTATCGGTGGGGCTAGCCCACTTTCCAAAAACCCAGTGAGAACAGAAGCGGTGCTAAGCTTAACCCCGGGAAATTGGTGGGGATAAAGGGGGGCCTTAGCCCCACCAATTGCCGGGGCTAAGCAATTTTTTTGCCAGTGAGAAAAGGCCTTAAGTGGCATTTACATTTCTGTGCTGTAGTCAGCAATTGTTCAATCAATGCGCACTGAAGAAATTCACTCGCGGAATTTAAGTCATTGTGCATCAAGTTAATCAGTTTCAAGTGCATTATGGAGGATTTCCCCACTAGTGACACGGAAATCGTTTATGACTCGGGAATTCTGAGGCTTGTCTTTACTGAGGGATTGAAAGCAATGGAATTGCATAAAGATGTTTCAAATGGTCTTATTTCATTAAAACAATTTAAACGATCATGAAACGCACGCATTGTTTCCAATCCCTGAGTAAAGAGAAGCACGGGAAGTCCGGAGTTATAATTGCTTTCAATGTTACTTGTGGTGAGGTCCACCTTTACGCAAGTGAAACTGAAACTTCAATGCACAAGGATTTTAATACCGCGTGAGAATCTCATTAAGTGTTCAATGAATAATTGCGGACTACGGTGAATAAGCCCAAAAAATGCGTGAGACCTACGCCGAATGCGTGAGACTTGGCATCTCTGTGATAAATTATTGGTAGATGGCAGAAAAGACCTTTGTAATATTTGTTTTTATTCTGTGATTGAGTTTGAAAGAGTGATACAACGGATACGCAATAAAATCAGAATGCATGACATTATGTGTCGTTGTTGAGACAGTGCTGTGATTGAGGGCTTGCTTGGACACGTGTTTTGTATGCGTGACAAAAAGACACGTTGTTACATTGACCGTACGTGTGCAACTACCCACGTGTACGGCGGGTTATTTGTATCCAACACACCACACAGAACACGCAATACGTAGCTAGTTACCTGTACTTCGTTTGGACAGTCATCAGCTCATTTGTATAAAATTTGACAATGGCCGGTGTTCTGACATATTTTGCTACCTATCAAAATATGCTACCTCGCGGTTCTGCGCTCACGCAAACCTGAAATCTCGGGCTGTTTCCTCGCTCATATCTTAAGTATCTTCAAAAATCATAAACATAGATTTATTTTCAGTGCGCATTTCGACCTGTAAGCGTACATATATTTGCATGTACACGCTGGGTTTTCCTGAAAATGCAGAAATTAGATGATAATGGCATATATGGGCATATATCTTCAAACAAACTTATCCAACTCATTATAACATCTGCTTTTGTTATAATAAGCTAACAAATAACAAAGTTACTATTGTAACCTGATTCACATTGCAATATCAAGGCGAAAACAAAGACTTCATGATCGCTTTGCAATACGGTAGCATTTTTTTGACAAGGGAGCAAAATTTGACAGAATACCAGCAAAAGGAGCAATTGGGAAGACTGTGAAATTAGATTCACGAACTCTCGATAGTCCAGGGTTAACGATAGCAAGTGAGAACAGGAGCGATTTTTCTTAGCCCTCGTTTCGTCGGTAGTAAGGTACTAAAAATGCAAGTGAGAAAAGGGGCTAAGGATAGTCCGGGGTTCAGGATAGTACGGGGCTAAGGATAATACGAGGCTAAAGAAAACCAAGTGAGAAAAGGCCTCAAGAGACCAAGCACGCAGAAACGGTCGGGAAAGATCAAGACTTTTTTGTGAGGAAACAACAGCTTGCAAAGGCAAACAAGCCAATGGATATAAGAACAGCGTTTGTTAGGGCTGGCAGCAATTTACAGAAGGCCACGGAGGCCTCTTTTGAATGTTCACTTTTAATAGCAAAGGCTAAGAAACCGCACAACATCGGCGAGCAGCTCATTAAGCCAGCTTGCATTAAAATGGTAGAGAAACTGTGCAGCCCGCAGGTGGCGGAGAAGCTAAAGACTGTCCCACTATCAAATAATACGTTGAAAGACAGAATTGATAAGATGGCAGGTGACGAGCAGCAGCTGCTTGAAAGGCTTGGAAAGAGGCCATTTGCCATACAACTGGATGAAACTACAACTATAGCAGACGAGGCTGTGCTCATTGTTTATGTGCAGTATATAGATGGTGAAGATTTCAAGCAGCACATTCTTATGCCAGTCAACCTGACCACCACCACTAGGGGTGAGAATATTTTTACTGCAGTGGATTCTTACCTCTCGTCCCACAGTCTTTCTTTTGAGAATTGAGTTGCATGTTGTACAGACGAAGCTCCTCCTTCCTTCACTATGTGCTCCACTCTCTTGTAGTATTAACTCTAAGACCCTCTGAGCAGTGAGTCTTTTCATATTGCTGGTAGAGGATTGTAGTTGAAGCGACCTATACGCTGTGATGCTGTGAGTTATTTATCTGTTTTGCCCCTCCCCCAATGTGTAGGCGTGAGGGGTACAGTGTGAGAAAATCTAAAATGTTGTAACATAGTGTAGGTTCTGGAAAGAATTTCAGGTTTAAAAAAAATTATCCATATATCATTTTTCTTTTAGTAAAAACTTGAAGCAGTCAATTTGAATCAAACAGAACACAAGGGTTAAAAGATTTTTTTTTTTTTTGCTTTAGGAATTTGGACTTTACAACGCTTTGAGGTTTATTGGACATTTGGATTACAGGAGTTGGAAATAATCCTACGCAGCCACCAAAGGAATCTACAAAAAATATAACACCAATAATATTAGTTAGCTTATTATTTGTCAGCAATTGTGCAGAAATACTGGGTTTAACCAGAATGCATACATGCAAAGAAGAGGGAAAAGCTGGGCCACACTCAAATGTTGATTTAGAATTCATTTGTCAAAGCTATGAATGAAGCTATTTGGTATTTCAGTATGCATTTATAAACTGCACAATACACAACAGCCTAACGCTGCATGGCACTAATTCCAAAGCACAGCTTTTATACATAGACTGGACTGCATGAATGAAAGAAAAAAGAAACTAAAAAGCAGTTACTCGAGTACTCTTTTAAGCATTGGGACAAGTATTCCGTTAGAGAAAATGTTGTATTTCTACACCCCATATTCCAACACTTTCTGAGTATTATACTGTTCTTGTTCAAACTTTTTTGGAATGCGTTTCTGGCATCAATCAAATGTAAAAATAAATAAATACAGCTGATGACCAAAATCAAGAGGATTGTCGTGTTCTGTTTTTTAATTAAAGCAGGTCAAAGATAAATTGCAAATCACGGCTATTTCAGTTCTGTTGCATTAGCTTGTAAACTGGAAAAAGCTTGTTCATTGAGGAAATTTTAAATCAAACATTTAGTTACCTTTCGTTCACTTTATTATTGTACCTTTTCATATGTCAATAAGAGCAAAATCATATGGCCATATTTGTTGTTTTGCTGACACTCTTCTTTGGCTTTGCCAAGGGTTGTACCTGCATCATTTCTTTAATAATCAATATTAAACTAACAAAAAGTAATTGCTGTTACTGGCAGTGGTTGTTTATTTTTCTCAGCTACAACCTGGCCCCAATCACTATGCCATTAATTTACTGACTGTACACCAAATACAGCAACACAGGTTTTTACAGAGGGTGTGCAGTTACTGTCTTGTTGTGGGAAGCACCCTTGTTGCGTGTACAGAGAAAAAAAGTTTGACCTAAATCATGACATTGTCTCGACATACTAATATTAGAGTACTAATGTGTTTCTGCAGAAACTCATTGATCGTTGCAATGAGTTTGGTCCCTTCCTCATCATTTTGACTAATTACTGAATGCAAAAATGTATTTTGTCCTGTTATTGCAGTTCTGTTTGGAGGTTACATTCTTGCTGACTGACTTAATAAGCTGACACAGGGTCAGACTTATTTAGTTCTGTTCAAGTCTGTATTTCAGAAAGATGCAGACTCATAGTATTAATTTGTGAAACGTGAACCAGTAATGTGACATAGGAACATGTTCCTTTAAAATGGACAATTTTCAACATTGATGACCAACATCCACAAGAAGGATATCTCGAATATGATTTATATTTGGGTATTACCCAAAGACCTTTTTCAAAAGCTTTCAAATCAGAAAAGTTCTTAAAACTCGATGGGAACGAAATGTGATGGTGTTGCTTACCTTTAAAATTGCTCTGTCCTTCTTCATGGACTGGAGCTAACGGCGATTAACCGCAGTAGGTTGACAGCATGATAAAAGGCAGTACAGGAAATGAAATTCTGATGAATGTGCCCTGACATAGCATACCAACGAATCTAGAGGTGTGTGCAGCTTTCTATGCTGAAACTCTGATTTTCTGCACCCAGTTGACAGACAAGGTCATTATTTATTGTAGAGAGACGTACCTTTTACAGCAGACGAGCATAACTCAGGTTCTGATGTGCTTCCTGGAGACCCAAGAATGAACTGATTGTGCATTCGGGGAATTGGCTAGAGGGATGAAAGGTGGTGATAATTCTGTGGACCCACAGTTTGGCAGGACCCATGGCTGGAAAAGACCCACAAGGTATCCACTAAGATTGAGGGCCAAAATCAGTGTTCACTGTGGGGCCCTGAAGTTTGAGCAACCTCCCCATTTGTAATCGTTTACTTTATTTGTTGATAACCAAGGTGCTAGTTTTCACACTATAAGATCATTGAATGAGCTGAATAATTACACTGAGTGAAACCCAGAGCAGCTCAGTTTATTTCAGTCTATGTTCCGCATTTGGGAGGGATCCAGCTTTTATCATTATCCAGCAAACTCTGTAATCGTGTTTTATGATACAAGCCACTGGTTGACTCAAAAATAGCTCAAACTGAAGCTACCCAGCATCAAGTTTGCAAATGTCAGTTGTATTTAGATGTGGGGAGTCCTCCATGTCTTTCTTGAACAAAATTAATTTTTTCCCAAAACGCAGTGATGCCTTCCACCCACCCAAAATTTTAAAATGTTAGAAATTTCATCAGTTAACATAGTCTGTGGACCAGTCTTGAATATTCCTCATGCTGCAGAAAATATGGTGCAGACATATCATGGGACAATCATTAATCCATTGTCAAAACAAAGTTGGGAGCTGTAATGGACCAGAGCCCTTCAGCACCTTCCGCCCATGCTGTAACACTTGCTGTTTCTCCAGTCGGCAGGCTGAGTCCTATTCTGTTTTACTATATCTATGCATATCAGCCATAAAGTAGAAAACACAGAAAGCCCAGACGATGGCCAATAGGCACACCCAAACTGTCCCTTGGAATATTTGACCTATGTAGGAATTTTGTCCCTTTTCATACTGTATCACAGTCCAAATACTGCTGTCTAATTCGGACCATGCATGCTCTATTGAATGAAAGAGAGAAACTTAATGCTGCACATATTACTGTGTACCTAGCAGGTGCAGCCAGTTATATGTGCTAGGTTGCAATGCTCCAACTTCTGAAATGTAAAAAGATATTAAAAATACAGATTTAAAAACTTAAAACGAGAAAAAAAAAAAAATGACTTGAAAGTTTGGGTCAGGCCATCCAGCCAACTGGGAACAAGCAGCCTGCTTTGACCAGTCTTTATGGTATTTTCTTTGTATTACAAATTAGTCAACGGGTGCTGGTGTCTTTTCTCAATATTGCTCAAATATCACTGCTCCTTCCATTCCCTTCACGAAAATGTAAATAGAGATAGACCTTTGGAATTTTCAAAATGTCATAAATTTTGCAGGTATATGGTTTTATCTCCTAGATAGCTCCTTGTATTTCCAGAAATATTTTGTCACAAAGTTCTACGTCCAGCCTTGTGGTTTTTTTAACACTAGAATGGCCGTGAGGTCATTTTGACCTCCCTCGCCTATTAAACTGCACGTAACTCTGTTTGAATAACAACCCTATGTCTCCCAGTCAGTGACTTTTCCTAAAATGGTGTTATTAATCAACTTTTGAGTTATGGAGATTCTGGAATAAAACAGAAAGGAAAAATCACTTATTATACCTAGAACAGCCACAAGGTCATTTTGACCTCTTACTTCTAATGCAAAAAACTGTAAATGGTCCATATAGCCAGACTGTATAGCCAGGCTATACAGTCAGCCTGGCTAGGCTGACTATATAGCTAGTCAGACTGACAGCTCAAAGCACTTGATAGTAGCCTAATACCTCACATATGCCCATTTATACAACACATTCATAGTGACAGCTATGCAAGGCGGTCAACTGCATCTTGGTTGCCGAGCAACGCATTTTGTTAGCCTTTTGAATTGTGTGCAGGTGCGTATATAAACCAGTTGCTGTCATGACGTCAGAATCAGTTTGTTCTCCCATTTTCTAGATAGAAATTGTGATTGTCACAGGGCTGTTCTCTTAGTGATATAGTTTATTTAGCTAGTCGGGTAGGATACCAGAAAAGGAAATGGATCGGAGGAAAGGGATGAATGTAAGTCAGGCTTTGGCAGAACTTCAGGACATGAGTTCTGGTGAGTTAGATGGAGAAAAAATATCAGGGCCCAGTGATGTGTCTTGTCCAGTGAATCCACCTCTGATTTTGAACCTGAATGTCAAGGTGTTCAGTGTTTTTGCTGTTTGCGAGTAGACTGTCCAGAGGAACAGGTTGTGGTTCCCAATCATTTTAACCAAGACTCTCTCTCATGAGCTCTGTGTTCATGTTCATTTTTTAATAAGAGCAGAGGTGTATTGTTATTTTAATGTTCAATGTTTATGCGCAAAGGTCTTTTTTTAATCTGTTTGACAGCTTCATCAAATTGTATTTTTTCCATTGTTCAATGATACACTCATTAAACACTGCAGAAATGAATTAACATTGTTATATTATTAAAATAAAATAAAGCCTAATGTGGAAAAATAATCAAATGAGATATTTTTTCATTTATTTTTAAATGCTATTTTAAAATAATTAACAACTGTTCCAGCAATAGACTTCTAATCTGCAATTATAAAGCCCGCAGCGGTGAGAGGTCAAAATGACCTCATGGCTGTTCTAGGAGGTACTGCATTGTCAGCCGTTCTAGTGTTAAAAAGGAACACAACAATGTAATTGTACCCAAATCTGCAAATGACACGTTCATGGTAGAATGTAATACAGAATGGTGTAAATGCTGTTTATGTGGAGCTAGCAAATTGATAACTTATACTAGAAATCCATATCCGACCTCCCTTTTTTTTTAGGTTTTTATTAGCCAGAACATTTATAAAAGGTGGATGAACTTCCGCCACAGCAATGCAGAGAAATCGTTTGTTATACCAGACACGTTATAGTGCGTTTCGCGATTACTTTCACCGCGGTAGGATCAGAGAGCTTGCCACACTACGGCAAAATACCCAGCTGACCCCAGTCATAGATAAGTAAAAGGATCGTTTCCACAGCAGCAGTAAACAAACCCAAACACGTACGCTAAGCTCTGCAAAGCCTATGTCTGGTCAAACTGCAGCCTTATTTGCTGAACTTTGCAGACAAGTACAACACTTCTCCGGTTAGCTTCAACTGTGGCAGCTACGGTCAGGAAACGTTATGATGAAACTACCACCTTGATGCTAACCAAAGTAACACAAGCATACCAATCTGAATTACTGCATATAAGTTAACCAGGAGCATTTTCTAAATAGCACGGGACCTGAACTAACATGCGGTAGTAACTGAGCGGTCATAACAATGACAGAGGCAAGCGTTACCTTGCAATACAGGTTTTACTGACAGTAAGTTCTATTACCGTGAACAGTTGTACCAAGCATCCAAATTACAAACAAGTATCAAAAGTTAGCTTCAAATGAGGTTTATGTTCACACACCTTCTGTTGAATGTCTCCTTGATATTATTTACTTTTGCATATTTAGGACACAAACATTAGCAACAGTAACTTAGCTACGTTAGCCGCAGTGCTACAGCCACAGTCAACAGGCTATCATGTTAGGTAGGCTTATGCAGTAAAGCACCATAAAATGATAAAACTTACTGCTTCCACGTCTGTGAGTCACGGACAGTTGGTACCTATCCAGGCTTTATCCTCAGATATTTTACAAAGCCTGCGTTTGAGGCCCGTTGTTAGTGCTAACTAGCGTTAGCGGTCCTGCTAGCCACCCATAACACTTTAGCTTCACTTACATTATTTGCTGTTATATCATTACTTACAGCTTGTGGCTCCGAGCGCTTGATCGATGGAACTGCTCCAGGTTTGAGAAGCAGCTGAGACGTATATCCAGCGTCGAATTACCCCTTTATTGACAAAGCTGTCTTCGGTGAAATGCCGAGCACTAACAGCTAACGTTCCCTTTTAGTGTGGCTGTTCGCCGCCAGCAAACAAAAAAGCTACCCGCTGATTTCTGGTGGCATCGTCTTTTGGAAAAGAAAATAATTGTCCTTTTTTCACATCCAAAAAAAAAACTACATGAACAGCTTTGGGAGACATACTGATAAATCTACATGTTAAATGATTTGGGCTCCTTTTTGTCTGATAGAATAAATTCCAGGGTGGGCAGGTCCAGCGCCTTGGTTGACTCTGGCCAGGTCTGTCCTGATTGGATGCAACAACCTGACGTCAGGTTCTGCCCAGATCTCGTGAAGATCTCGGGATGAGCTGTTCGGAGAGGAAATCACATTCAGGAAATCACGTTCTCGGATAACGGCAAAACCCCTGTATCTCCTGTTTAGAAACTTTGCAGAGGTTGAGTATGGACATCCAACATTAAAACATTACTTGTACGTATTAAAAGAAGGATCATCATTATAGGGGACCTTTAAAAGATTCCAAGAATCCAGACAAGTCTCTGTACGCATAGGACAAGGCCAAAATCCAATTTTGAATGGCTGTGATTTTCAGGTCCTCTGGCAGCACTCTATTAAAAATAGATAGGGTTCTGTAGTGGAAATCATTGCATGGACTCTGGAACACTTCTGTTAACCACTGTCAGTAAATGCAGTTTTCCACTGCATCCACAAATGCAAGTTAAAACTCTGCCTTGTAGAGATTAAACCATATACTATATAAACAAGATCCAGAGACACTGCCCTCTTCTGTGGGCCTGAGCTCATTTAGAATATACTGAGGTGAAGTGGAAAAGTGGCCTGTGGTTTGACTAATCAAAATTTGGAATTCTTTTTTGAAATCATGGATGCCTCATCCTCTGGGCTAAAGAGGAGAGGGGCCATCCAGCTTGTTATCAGCAAACAATTCAAAAGCCAGCATCCATGATAGTATGGGGGTGCATTAGTATACATGGCGCATGGGTCACTTGCACATCCATGAAGACACCTTTAATGGTGACCAATATATACAGGTTTTGGTGCAACATTTACTGCTATCGAGATGCCTTTTTTAAGGGACGGCCATACTCATTTCAGCAACGCCATGCCAAAACACCATACTCTGCATGTATTACAACAGCATGGCTCTGTCGTAAAAGAGTCTGGGAACTAAAGTGGTCTGCCTGACAATATTTGACGCATTATGAAACAAAAAATAGGACAAAGGAGGCTGTTAAGTATTGAGCAGCCGAAATCCTACATAAAGCAAGAATAGAAAAACATTTTGCTTTCAAAACTACAGTGGCTGGTCTCCGTAGTTCTCAAATGCTTACTGAGTGTTGATTGAGGAAGACCTGATGCAACAAAGTGGTTAACATGCCCTTGTGTCAGCTTTTTTGAAACTTGGTGCTGGCATCAAATTTTAAATTAGCTCATATTTTCCAAAAAAAATCTCAGTTCCAACATCTGATGTATAGAGTACTAAAGTGATGATGTCACGCTGGTGTCGGAAGTAAAATTTCCCATTCATTTTACCCATAGACTGTTTTTTCAGTTCACTTTTGAATCACTTCCCGTTGTTTTCAAGCCTCCATCTTTTTTGAAATTTTGCATTATATTTCTGAAAAAAAAACAAATATACTTTTTCTTGACCGGAATCAGCTATATTTCAAATCATTTTAATTTTTCGCCACCATGCTAATCCTCTTTGTAGTCCAAAAACTACATGTCCCATTGATCCTCCTGATTCCCGGGCTGAATGAGTTCAGCACACGTTTTGTACAGTCAATGGTTTGAAGTCACCCGTCTCGAATTTTCCAGCACCTCGCTATAGCCGTTTGCTTCATTAGTTAGCCACTCTACGTTCTACTTGGTTACGCTTTCCTTGCTAGATATCAAGTTTTACAATTAGCGCCAATTTACTTTAATTGCAAGGCATCTTTGTCTAACGTTTGTTTGCTTAAAAATTCGGTAGTCAGCGAACGAGCTTATCAGCCTTGTCAAAGCATAACTGACAGCGATTTTCGCTGTCAGCAGGCTAACGTAGACTAGAAGCTAGTTTACCGACTTCGGTCATTGTCTAACTTTTGATACTTGGCGTATTTAGTTGAATGCCAGCTTGTGAAATGCTCGCAGCTCAACGCTAGCTAAATAGCCAAATAATGGCTCTTCACTGCTTTTATTCACTTAGCTAGCTCGCTAGCTAGGCTAGCAAACTAGCTAGCTAGCTACCTAAGCTAGTGATATTTTTTGAATATTCATACTAGTTAGCTTGCTAAATAATAGTAAGTGACGGTACCATTTACTGTTTCTATCGGTTTTGCTATGTGCGCAAGATGTAATAAGCTCACTAGCTGGCTAGTCAATGGTTTGATGCGCTAAGCGTAGAATTTTAATGCTAGCTAGCTAAATAGCGAAATAACTAGTCATTGCGATCCTTTCATTTCTAGGTATGGAGCTAGCTAATAGTAGCCCCTCTATGTGAGAACAGGTACATGGACATACGGCAATGTAGGGCACTGATGGGCTACCGTCGTGGTACATTATGAACGTTGGCTGAAACTGAGGTACCTCATTGGCTTGGAACAAATCACGGGGTACTCGCCCACTTGTGCAGCGGATATGTAGTTTGGAGAAGTGGACTACAAACTGGACTACAAGTGCAAAAGCATATAATTTTTGGCAATAGACTACAAATTTGATGTGATCATTTGAATCTGTATACCCTGTAGGCTAATCTCGGAGCGAGGCGGCTCTTAGAATTAATACGTGTTCCAGCAATGCCAGAAAGTGTCCAAACCCCATTTTAAATTCCCATAGGGATTTTACTTCTGTCACCAGAAGCTAAGTAGCGGTGACGTCATCCTTTAGTACTCTATTGTCTTGGTACTGTATAAATTCAAATGATTTGAAAATTATTGCATTGCATGTGTCCCAACTTTTTTGGAAATGGGGTTTTGTGTGTGATATATATATATAGTATTGCTATCTTTACCGATGTTTATTGTATAATTTGTGAAGAACAAAATGACGTAACAACAGTCAATGCAAACCAAAATCATCAACCCATTGAGGGCTGGATTCAAAATCACCTCAAAAATTAAAGTAAAAATTGAAATCATAGACTTATCCAATTTGCGTAAATTTTATCAAAGCAACTCATCATGTGACTCAGTTGTGTGCATGGCCCCTGCATGCTTGCATGCACTCCCAACGATGTTTGGGCATGCTCTTGATGAGTTAGTGTATGGTGTTCTTGGGGATCTCCTATCAGACCTGGATCAGGGCATCAGTCAGCTCCTGCACAGTTTGTGTTGGTACTTGATGGTGTCGGATGCACCGATACATACTGTAACATCCCATAGGTGCACCATTGGTTTTAGGTCAGGGGAACGAGAGGGCCAGTCAATGCCTTCCTCATCCAAGAACTGCCTACACACTGCCTGACCCAGGGAACCCAGGACCCACTGTACCAGCGTAAGGTATGACAAAAAGCTGTGTAACCTATATACAAGTATTTTGAAAGTATTTTTAAGAATTATGAAAGTATTGATATTGGTCTATGGTTAGAGATAGTATGTTTATCATCATCTTTGTATATAATAACTTAATTGATTCTCAGTCCTAGTGCCATGAAATGATTTTTTCTTTGTTCCCAGCAGCTCTAGCTATAGGCAGAGGTGCTGTGTCTTCCCTTGCAGGGAGACAGATGGGGTCTTTTGGAGCCATGTGATAGTATTCTGTCCACAAGCTCTTCAGCAGCTCCTTAATAATGCAAACATAAGATGGAGGGAGACTGCCAGTGCGCTTCTGTGGGAAGCAGGTCTATAGTTCGGACAGTCACCTGTCTGTGATTAACATACAAGGGATGGGGGGGGGAACTTACTGAGTTTTCCCAGAGTTTTATTCCTCTGTGCTGAGGGCTTGTGTGGATGTTTATTCACTCAACAAGGGGCCCTCTGGGGACTGAAGGAGCCACTTTTCAATAACTCTTTACAGCGACTGGAACAGCAGGTGTTTGCTGGCCTGAGGGCTTTGCGAGGGCTAGCATAACAGAAACGGGGTACTTCTGGAGATTGGGAGATAGTGACTGCAGAGATGTGGGGGACATTGCTGCACAGGAGGGGGTACATCCTGTGTGGGTGATGAATCAAATTATGGGATGCATAAGGGCAGCTCTGCCAACTTGATTTACTAGGCACAGTACGGCTCTTGTATTTTGGTGTACAGAGACCCCTGTTTTCCCATCTATCTATGTGCAGGTGGCAGTGGAAGACAGGAGAAATAAGTTCTACACTTTCAGGAAATCCTTTACTGGGCAGCTTTGGTGGAGGGGGGGAAAAAATCCTCCCTCATACAGTAGTCTGTGTTTTGGCTCTTTCTTTCCTTGGGGGAGATAAGGGCAGAGGTTGCAGCCTCACATTATATCTTGAGTAACTAATGTATATGTCCCTGTTACCAAAGTGGTCAGGAAACTCAGATTTCTGTGACATATTCCTGCATAATTCCTGGATTTGGTGTCATTTTCATCAAATAACATTATGCCATCTTTGTCTCTCATACATTCACTGATACCACCTTTCCTTTTGCTTTCCAGTGACTTCTTTGATTTTATCATGCATTTCCTTGTGTATATTCAATAATTCTAACTTTTCAATATCTTTGCATTTCTTGTTCCACCACTGCTCTTTTGCCTTCTTACATTCTGATTTAATTCTGTCATTTATTTTCCTGTATTTGATTGGATCTTTTTGTTTTTCTGCTTTTCTTTCATTCATTAGATTCAGAATTTCAGCTGTCATCCAGCGTTGTTTAGCCTTTCTTGTTTTCTTTGGTAACACATGTTCTGTGGCTTTGTTGAAAGCTTGTTTCATTGACTCCCAATTTTCATCGATATCACCAATTTGTTCATTCTCCTCATTTAAAAGAACTGAGAATCTATTTCTTATCACCATATTAAACTTTTTCCTTGTGTTTTCTTCCTTCAGCATGTTCATGTCATATTGATCATGGAACTTTGACCTTTGTCTTTTTTTCAATTTCACATTCATGCTCATCACAACAGGGTTGTGGTCTGATCTGACATCTGCCCCTGGATAGGTTTTCACATTTTTCACACTGTTTCTAAATCTCTGATTGATCATAATATAATCTATTTGATTGCGATATAAATCTCCAGGGCTTTTCCATGTATTAAAGGTATCTTGGGTGGTGTTTGAACATGGTGTTCATTATAATTAAATCATTCCCTTGACAAAATTCAACCAGTCTTGATCCACGTTCATTTCTAGACCCTAATCCATATCTTCCAACTGTTGGACGTTCTTCATTTTCACCTACTTTGGCATTAAGATCGCCCATCACTATTTTTATTTTAACAGATCTAGTGTGTTCCATGAGTTTTTGTAAGTTTATATAGAATTGCTCTATTTCTTCATCTAAATGATCTGTGGTGGGTGCATATGTCTGCATCATGTTAACATTGAAAGGTTTTCCTTGCAGTTTTACCATTATCATTCTGTCTGACATAGGCCAAAATCCCATCATTGAGTTGGCAATTTCTTTATTCATTAAGATGCCTACTCCATGTTGATGTTTGTCACTGCCTGAGTATACCATAATCTTTTCATTCTTGCAGTATTTTCCGCTTTCTGTCCACCTCACTTCACTAATACCCAGAATGTCAAGATTCAATGAATCCATTTCTTTACAAAGGTTGTCAAACTTTCCTGCTTGATATAGAGTTTGTACATTCCATGTTGAAATTCTAAACACCTTTTTTCTCATTTTCAGGCTTCTGTCATCAGAATCTAGCCGTCCCATAGGATTTAGGCTTAACCCATCATTATCAGAGGTCTTATTCATGTGATCATGGGTTTCTTCCCTGTAGTTGAAAGAAGAGTTCTCCACAGGGGGCTCAGAGATATCTTCTATACTGCCACCATTGTTAATCATCTAATCTATCATTTCTAACTATGGGAGCATACTCGGTCGGGTCCCAGTCCTTTCCAAAGTAACAGGCCACTAGTCCATTTCTGTCAAGAGTGTGCCCTGGATGTGTTACCCATCTTACTGTCATGCCATCAAAAACCGTTGACCATCTAACTCTCTGGTTCATCCGCTTCTTCAGCCACTCCAGTCTTCATGCACTGTTGGGGTGACATCCCCTTATTGCAGACATCTCAGTCCAGAGATGCCTGATACTCTCACTTAGTTTAGCACGCCAGCCGAGGCGAGGTCCCATGGTGTTGCCGCCGGTGTGCACTACCAGGTACTTGGAGCCGTAAGTGAGAGTTGTGTAGCGGTGGGAGCCCAGTGTATCTTGTCCACATTCTGATAAGACATAATGTGTGGCTGACAAAGGTACAAAAGTACTACTCCTAACACATACTACACCTAACACCACTCACAGACGCCAGATTTACAAATAAAGTTAAACAGATCTTTAATCCCAGCCAAGAAGCGGAGCTGGTTAAATCAGCGGGAAGCGTAGCTCATATTTGGAGTCATGAGCTCAGTCTCTCAGCGTTAACAAAATAACATTGGAACAGTTGTAGATTCAACCTTAAAATATTGCATGTCTCTAGCTGAAATTAAACAGAAACTTTGAGTTTGAAGATTGGTATGATAGGAGCAATCAATTATGTTTATCATAATTATGCATGTTTTAATCGAGCCTTACTTCATGCAATCACCCTGCTGTCATCGCAGCTGATGATCTCTAGTTAGAAAAAAAACTTACTATTGGAAGTTATCAATTATTGGAAGATATTCACTTTGCCATGAAAGAGCACATGAACAAACAGCCTTTAGGTTTTTTTTTTTTTCCACACTTGAATAGAAAGCATATTAAGCATGTAAAACTGTTATGAAATTTTCACCCTCCATTTGTCCTTTCATTCATGAAAAAATAGTTATATTCAAAAAATACCTTTAAAAAATCAAATGGATTTTTTAATGGATTTGACAGATATTAATGGGAGGTAATACGGGTGGGAACCCAAAGAAGTTGACACGTATGAATATATTAATAACTGATTTGTTTGTGCTGGTTTGTTTCGTTCAGGGTGCATGATCTTTATTGACAATAAAGAGAGGCATTAAGAAAGACAGGCACAAAGTCAGCATATTTCCTCCAGTGCATCACGCCCCATTGGCATTTCTTCATTCCCCACCAATGCGGCAGACCCCACACTTTGAGAACCGCAGTAATACAGTGATTATGGGCTCCCGGAGATCAGTCTTAGAGTGGTCGACCCCTCAATCTGATGTGCCACTCCGATAACACCAAGCCCACCGCATCCATCCTCTGGATCCACGATGGAAAGTTGCTCAATTGAGCCATGTACTCCAAGGTACAGGCTAAGCCATGGTGATGTATAGTGTGCAGTGTTACTGGCATATAGAGACAGCAGCTGTCAATATTGGGAAAGTGAAAGGACGTGTTGATTTTTGTGGCCCACATCATCAGGGGGTGGGACGGATGGGGGTGGCGGGGAGCAAACTAGCAGAGTCAAGCACAGGTGTTTAGAGTAATTTCAAAATAATGTGCTGAAATTCAAATAAATATGACCCAGGACAGGTTTGGCTCTACCATTTGCTTGCCTAATAAATTGTTAGTTTAAGTGACTGTGTGTTGCTAGTATGAGGCAAATTAACCAATCAAAGTAAACAATCAACAGGTTCCTAAATGTTGAAACTGTGGACACACGGTCACTTAAACTAACAAATTATTAGGCAAGCGATTGATACAGTCAAACCTGTTTTGGGTCATATTCCAGTCAGTTCTGATCAGCCATTAATGTGACCATGTAATGGGTTGTCAATCACTTTAAAGAAAATACTGTACTAAATAGAGGAAGTCTTCAACTGGAGTCTTTCAAAATCACTCTTTTTTTCACTAAACTTCCATTATTTACTTAATTACCATGGAGACTTGGGGTGTAGCGGTACACAGAAGTCACAGTTCCGTACGTACCTCGATTTTGGGGTCACAGTTTGGTACGAGTTCGGTACAACGAGAAAAAAGCTGGAAGCTCTGGCGCAACCTGAGCGTTATTTGGGAGCATTATTTAGACAAATTTTTTGACCAGTAATTCAGGAATAATTTTGCAATTGGTTGTGTGAAGACTCATCACATAGTCATGAGAGATGTGACTCATCACTCATGAATCTTGACTCAACAACAAGACTGCTCACCAATGATGAATGGGTTTAATGGGGTGATTATGATACTGCTGTTGAGAGTCCATACATTTTTTTAAGAATTCAAGTTGTCGGTGATTAAATATATCTCAAATTTGAATGTTTTAAGTTTAGTGTTTAGTTAACGCTATGAGTGTGAATTGATTAAATTAAAAGGTGGTCTCAGTAATTCTGTTTTTTCCTTAAGTACTAATCACAGAAATTATATGTTCTTTGATGAATAGCAAAATATGTGTTGAAAGCCAAGTCAGCGATTAAGAAAAACAGATTGCAAGGCATGAATGTCGGCAAGCAGCTCTTCACATGTATACACACTAGTAGCCCAGCTGTGCGCATTATTTTCACACGCAATTAGGAACGCGCCCACGTATAGAGTCCAAAGTTCTACGATGCAAATTTACAATGCAAGCCCCTGCTCTGTGCTTGCGCCATCAATAGTTCGCTCTGATGAGATGCAGCCTCCCTGCTGCACCATGTAATGCAATCAGATGCTTGAAGCGCTAGTTCACATGGTGGATAACTACAGAGCCAGCAAAGTGCAGGACTTGAAAAAATACATTTATATTTGGCCCGGAGATACACGTTGTTCCCACGATTTAGTTTTCTTATGGCCAAGTGATACAAGTCGTTTCCTCGATTTGAGTTCATGAAATCGTAGGAAGGACTTAATTAAATTGAGGGAACGACTTACATGTAGAGACGATGAGTTAAGTAAATCGTGGGAACACTGATCTCATGGCCACTAGTTAACTAAACCGTAGGAACCAGTTAATTAAATTACAAGTTCTATCTTGCAACCGCAAATTTTTTTTTTTGTTATTGTACTTCCCGGGCTCTGTAGATAATAGTATGTACAGAGCTGTGTTGGGAAACAGGATTTTTGGGTATTGGCTATATGAGGTGAGCCAGATGGTTTGATCAATAGGTATTGAATGTGTATTAGGAGATAAAGAGAGGCCGTCAGGTCCCGACAGGGCATATCACCTATTTGCTAATTCCAGCTGGGATCTCTGTTTGTCTTCAGCTCCGACAGGACGCAATACGCACCAGCGCCTTTTAGTTGGAGGTTCCGTATGCCCACATATGGAGCTGACTTCCGGTGGTTGGGAGTCTATTGAACTGATTAAGTTGAGAGGTTCAGGTGAGGCCCTATTGTAGAGTATCCCTTTTTATCAATGTGTAAACCCCAGGACCAATCAGCAACAACTTCTGTTAACATTAAAGAAATCATATGCAAATGTCTGTACTTTAACATGTATAAAGTTTCTTACGAAATTAAGGAATGTTGAACTCTGCATCGTGCTGTTGTTCCCATGGCCGGCTATGTAAAACTTTTTCCTGCTTTTGCTACGAACACTGGAGTCTGCTTCTTCATCAGGACAACGTTCTTGGTTTTTTATTAATTAAACAACAGCTGGTAAGTTTACAATAAATGCCAAGGTTCGTCTTGCGTGAGTCTAGTATCGTCACCGCAGATAGATTTCTCAATGGCTGTACTGTGCATGCTGCTCGCTAGCCAGCCGCAATAGTCCAAAGCATTCCTCCTTTTATAAAAAGGCACGTACATGTTTAAAGGAAAATTTATGTTCCCCATTTCAAGTATTCTGTGTGTCAATAAGTAAATTCTTAAATTTTGTCATTTCTCTCTTGGATCAATAACTAAATTATTGATTTGTGTTATTACATCCATCTGGTTTTTTTCAAACCAGTCGCTGTGAAATTTTGACCAGTCGCCAATTTTCCAACATGTCACTCGAAATTCAAACCCCTCGCCTTTACATGTCAAAACCCCTCGTGGACCGCACTGCTGCTAATCCACTGGGAATACAAAATTTATCCACGCAGTGGATTTAAAAGGGGCAGGCGGGTCCACAAACGCCTGTGAGTCATCTGAACCATATCTGAACTTCTCATAGCTCCTCTTTTTCTTCTGTATTTGTCGTTTAATGGCGTATTACCGCCACCTGGATTGGAGTGTGGATACCACTGACCGACTTTTCCCCCCCCCATTCAGACGTATTCGTCGTGTCACCACAAGAACCGAATCGTGACGTCTGTACCGTGACGGTTCGGGACGAATACATGAACCATTACACTCTTAATGGAAACCATTTGAGATTTAAGTGATGCTCAGAATGCATGGTTTTCATGAATCATGAAGGCATAGTTCAGTTGATTTAAATTTCAGTTCAGTAAATTCGGAAATAAAAGCAATATATGATGATGGTTCTGGAGGATGGGGGATTTAATTCCAATTCTGCCAGTTTTACTCCCAGAGGCCCCAGACTTTGAATGTTAGAGTAAGGTATTTAACCCTTACACCGTTAGCCTCATAGCATGATTGCCAAAGTCATGTTTTTGCCATATTGAGATATTAGCTGCCTGTTCTTTCATGTTGGTGAAAAAACACATTTCTTCCTTTTTTCTCAAAACCTGTTAAAAAAAAAAAAAATGTATACATAAATCAATTTTCTTACAAAATTTTAAAAAAACCTTAAAACTTGAGATGGGTAATTGTGCTATGAGGCTAATGATATGCTTCATGCAACTATCCTGATGAGTTGAGGTTTCATAGTTGACAATGTATTCAGGGTCAGTTGCCGTAGGAATTAAGGCACATATGCAATATGTCGAAGTGTAAATGAAGTTAAAGTCCATTCGTTGATTTAAAAATTGTCAGCGGTATGTTCAGAATATGAAATATGTTCCTGAGTTGACTGAGTCATAGTGGAGTTTACGCAAACACTGAGGGCCAGATTCACAGAGACCTTTGTTGCATCCATAATCTTTTTGTCCTTGACAAACCAGTAACGTTGCCAAAGATTGGTGCAGAAGAAATACCTTTGCGAATAACTAGCCATGTTTTTGGTTTTGGCAGGGCAAGACGGTTTGTGAGTTTAAAAGGTCCCAGTAAATCTGGTCCTGAATGTCCTGATATAAACAACTCGTGACCTTAGAATTACAGGATTCTAACTGACGTTTTGGTCAAAATTGAGTTAACTATTGCACATAATTGGTAATAAATGGTTCTATCTAATGATTTACACGTTGACTGCCGACATGCAGATAACTTTCAGGTTCTAATCTGTTTTGCCATTCTAGGTTTTTTTTTACATATTTCAATTTATTCCATTAAACTATTTATAGGCAGATACAGTCCGTCTTCCCTAATTTTTCCTCTGGGGTAAAACCCTCTATTCGAGACATTTCTAGCTGGTGGTGGGATATAATTGTTGCATTTGTGTTATACCAATCTGATTTTTTTCAAACGGTATTTGCTGTAAAAGACATTCGCCAATTTGCCATAATTTGATTTGAAGGTCAACACTTTTGTAAAATGGCGTGTATGAGTGCTGCTAATCCACTGGGCGGAACTATTAATGGAAATTGATAATAATTTTGTATTCAATACCCACTTCCACATCTGAACCAATCTGGTTGCCATAACTCCTTTTTCTTCCTTTATGACAACTGCCAACCAGTCTGCTGATCCCCAAAGTTACCTATGTTAAACTACGACCCCCCCGGCATTCACTGGCAGGATTTTGGTGCACCCGCCATTACCAGTTATCTCGTAGTTGGCAATCAACGTGTTAAGGATGGGTATTCATTTCATTTGTTAAATTAGGTTCAGATCAGAATCACATCATTTCAGTTCCATGAATCACTGAAGGCAAAGTTCAGTTGATTTAAACTTCAGTTCAGTAAATTCGGAAATAAAAGCAATATATGATGATGGTTCTGGAGGATGGGGATTTAATTCCAATTCTGCCAGTTTTACTCCCCAGAGGCCCCAGACTTTGAATGTTAGAGTAAGGTATTTAATCCTTACACCGTTAGCCTAGCCTCATAGCATGATTGCAAAGTCATGTTTTGCCATATTGAGATATCAGCTGCCTGTTCTTTCATGTTGGAAAAAACACATTTCTTCCTTTTTTCTCAAAACCTGTAAAAAAAAAAAAAAAATGTATACATAAATCCATTTTCTCACATAATTTTAAAAAAACCTTAAAACTTGAGATGGGTAATTGTGCTATGAGGCTAATGATATGCTTCATGCAACTATCCTGATGAGTTGAGGTTTTGTTGACAATGTATTCAGGGTCAGTTGCTGTAGGAATTAAGGCACATATGCAATAATCCAGTTAAAGTCCATTCGTTGATTTAAAATTGTCAGCGGTATGTTCAGAATATGAAATATGTTCCTGAGTTGACTGAGTCATAGTGGAGTTTACGCAAACACTGAGGGCCAGATTCACGGAGACCTTTGTTGCATCCATAATCTGTTTGTCCTTGACAAACCAGTAACGTTGCCAAAGATTGGTGCAGAAGAAATACCTTTGCGAATAACTAGCCATGTTTTTGGTTTTGGCAGGGCAAAACGGTTTGTGAGTTTAAAAGGTCCCAGTGAATCTGGTCCTGAATGTCCTAATATAAACAACTCGTGACCTTAGAATTACAGGATTCTAACTGACGTTTTGGTCAAAATTGAGTTAACTATTGCACGTAATTGGTAATAAATGGTTCTATCTAATGATTAAGGATGGGTATTCATTTCATTTGTTAAATTAGGTTCAGATCAGAATCACATCATTTCAGTTCCCTAAGTTCACTGAGCGGCCAAACTCTGCAAGCGAATTCCTCAAAACTTTGTACATTTTGGTAAGAACCCTGTAATTATAAGGTCTTGAACTGATGAGTGAGTTTGTCTCCCCGTTCCATCCCTGGTCTACTTCTCACCCCTATTTCCCTGTTCCATGTATCCCATTCCCGTGCATCATTATTATACTATAAAATTAACCTTCCACCAACTATTACACCTGCCCCCCAAACCCTAACCCGCACTGCAACCAAACCCCGATTCTCCACTGTGAGCCCAATCCAGACCCCCAAACTGGAAATATCCTCCCAGCCAATCCCGACTGATGTTTTTTTATGACATCACAGTAATGTCACCCACCCTTAACTTAAAAAAATTTTTCATATTAACAGATGGCATTTAACAATTAATTGACCAATGTAAAATACTTCAACATGAAAATGATCTGGTTTTCCATCCGTGTGCATTTTAGAACTAACCCTCAGCTGGCCAGCTTCCAATCCCTATTCCAACCCTCTGAATTGCCACTATTTGTCAAAGAAATTTTCTCTCTTCTTTTCTCTGATAAATTCTGATGCCTATCTCCTCTCTTTGTACTCAGTCCCAAGTATGCTTTGCTCCTATTAATTTCAAAAAAGTTATACTTTGATGCAGAAGTTCAATCAAATGCAGCATGAAAGACAGTCTGCTTCGCAGTTTGCTTCTTATGTGGAAGAATAAAATATGTAATCCTCTCCATTCAATTATGAATGTGTTCTCAGGCAATTTGCTCATTTTGTCAATGAAAGAGAGGCATTAAAAAGTTCTCTCTCTCGCCCTCTCAGACCTCTGTGCATTGGTTTGCATGCAGTAAACCTTCTTTTTTAATGTATAATCAACAACATGCTGTAAATTTCCATATAAATTAACAGAAGATATGAGCCCTTAACCCTTTTTTGGCTTTCATATTTCAATAACTTCCTTATGTCTCCCTAAATTTCTTCTGATTGTAACAGTGGGCATTTTGTTGATACTTCTTAGCCTGATTTACATTGCTGGAGAGGTTTTATTTAATGCAAACCATACATTTGCAGGTTTTGAAAAGACTTTCAAAAGACCAGTGTCTGACACCCCTGCACATCTAAAGACAATATGTTGTAGTCAGTTTTTACTCACAGACTGTAGATTTTGCAAAGACTGGGGATCTTCCAGAGTGCATCTGTTGGTTGATGAAAATGTTCATATTGTTGTGCTTCACTGTTTGCATTATTCTTTAACTATTACCTCTGTACAGCTTTCATGCATTGTGTATACTGAAATGTGATTTTTTTTTTCTTCCTCTCTTTTTTATGTTTATACATATGTAAAACTATTATGCTGCTATCTTGACCAGGGCCCTGTTTCAGAAAGCAGGGTAAACAAACTCTGAGTTTGTTCTGTAACTCTGAGTTGACTTACCCTGAGTTGCTGACCACGGAGTTTTCGGGTTCAAGACAGGTGATAACACTTGGTTCAATCAACTCTGAGTTACAGGGAAAGCAATAAAAGGCATTGCTAACACCACATCCAGCTAGCCAACTCCGTTTGTCGTAACAAGTGCGGGAGAAGCCCCAGGTGTAAGCTCGTCCATGATCACTTGCCTGCTGCTGAATCTTTAAATTGGGTCGGGCCGGGCCAAGCTCCTTTACTTTCCTTTGTTCCTTCAGTGAACGCCTTGAGAAAGGCTGTTTTTGTAAGGAAAGAACCAAATTGTGTTCAGTTTCCACGCTTCCACTTTGGCATACCATCTCGCTCAGCTACCAGGTTGAAAAGGCGGTGGATGATTTGACAGTCGAAACGAAGCGTCGCGGTGGGTGTGAACATGATTGACAGCCACGAGAATTGTCCAATCACATTAGATCAAAAAACATTAAAACAGTACCAATTTGTTGCCAATAAAAGTGGGGGTGTCTGGGGCGCACAGAACTGCGCCCCGTAAGGAAATCTGAAGAAACCAATGAAACAGCAGCCTCAGGTCACATGCTCGCCAAAACTAGGAAAGCTTACATGAGGTACCATTTGGCCAGCGTCCCTCACCCAGGAAGTATATGTATACAGAATATTCAACCAAATACCATTTGGAACCGATATTTAGGGGCTGTCGACAGGCGCTCACAGACTGAAAAACATGTTTATTTCATATTATTTGCATTATACAACTAGATTATATTTAATATGTTTAAGTACATTTTCATCTCTTGATATTTGAAGGGGGGCGGCGCCCCAGCGCCCTGTACTGGCCGGCCGCTACTGTTATGTATATTATTTTTAAAATAATTTCATCGCCAAATTTTCATGAAAATTTTTTGTGTTTGTGGCCCTTACTCTGAACTTAAATTATGAAAAGAAACTGAAATACAATGGAATTCTAAATGCTGCAAGTGCCCTGTATCATTAAAGCCATTTGCCAGTTCTCTGTGAAGCTCCATTCTTGAATTATAAAGCCTAAAATCGGGTAACGCATAGCCATATCTGGCTTCTACGCAAAGGGGTGGAACTGTTCTCAATCATTAATTGATTTTAACATTACATAAACTCCAAAACTTTCAGAGAGGTTGAACACTTTAAGATGTTTAAACCCTGTAATAATATAGCATAAATTGGTAATCTTGAAATAATGCTGTTGTTACAGGAGAAATACCTCAAGGCAAGGGGACCACCAGAAGCCTGGAAAAAGGAATGACAAGGTGCCTCCCAATTCTCTCGTCCGTCTGCCAACACACACAAACATTAAGTAATGTTTATTGACTTAACACTCGGTGTGCTAAAAAAATGGCAACTTAGCAAAAGATAATGCAGTCTAATGCAGCAGTCCTGCAATAAATTGCTAATATATAATTTCACGAAATGACTGGTTTTACAAACTGATTGTAACATAGAGTACACTACATCCTGTGTGAATGGCAGTGACCAAATGTGTGTCCTTCAATTTTTGGCAAGCAAGTGACTGAAGTGCTCTCTAATTGAATGCTTCCAGATTTTCCATGCCGAGAAGAGAGCCTCAGAACCTCCCACTTCTGTTGGCAGTGAATCGGTATAGTTTTCACTTGATCCATCTGGGCAATGCTCAGCGCAGTCTTTCTTTTTCGCACCCACTATTAACAATGTAACTTTTCTTACAAACGTTATCACTCTTGCGAGGCTAAATGAATTGGCCACGTTGTCAGTGGAAAAGACACTGGTGACTGAGATGACTGAAACTGATAGTCATTGGGAAATTTGGTGGCTAGAATAAAAGGGGGGCAAAATTTGTGTTGATATAGTGCCACTGGCCACAGGTTAAATAGCATAAGTGTGTAATCTTTTTTTTTTTTGCGGGCCAAGATGTGCCTAAGTCTGTTGCTGTAAGTGGAATTTAATTTTGGTGTTATTTGCAGTAATCTTTGCAATTTTATTGTGAAACCTTGATTTGGAGGAAATAGATTTTTAATTAAATCAGTAAATGATTTGGGTTGGTTCCATTGGAACATTAATTCAGTATTTCTCACGTCAGTATTTATGAATATATTTTTATCGAATTATATTAAGTATTCTTGTGCATTACCAGTCAGGGGAACTTTCAGAGCCCACTGTATGGTGAACTATTTATGAACATCTGCAGAGATCCATATAGGAAAATGATAGATCCAAGTGTCGCCAATGACACTCTTCTTGTAAAACGAACGTTACATTTTCAGTCCGATATCCCTCGACCTTGCATTACAGGAAGAATGGCTACGTAGTCATGAATGGTCATTCATACGAGTGGCACTTGATAATAATTTGACAAACTAATTTATTTTCAGTGCAAGCTTTAAAACCTTAAAAGTACGAATCACAGAACAACTCATTAGTTGTCTAACATTTAACATTAAGCAAGGGGGGGAGGGGCGTACGGAGACAATGGCACAGAGCAAGCCTTTTGCCGATTTACTTACATAAGAGTGAATAAATTCATCTCTTCATTATGCGCAAGTGCAAACAAGGTTCTGATTAGTTATTGTGTAATAATATTAATAATAATAATGACGTTAACATGTGGCCTTTCCATGGCTCACGCTTCCTGATAGCCACATCTTAGAGTTTGTTGCACAAAATACCATTATTTAAATATTAACCTTTTAAATAATTTTTTATTTATTTATGTGAATTGGTGCTAATCAGTATGGTTTTTTAGGTTTTCAGTCAATGGACTTCAAATCACTTGTTTACCATTGACACCAATTAATGTTAATGTCTTGGTAGGCCTAGACATTTTTATTGGTTGATAGCCTACGAATTAACTGTTCATACGAGATAAGGTGGGAGCAGATGAAGTAAACGGGCCGCAGCTGTTTTTTCAAGGAAAATTAGTGAGTTACTGTTTTGTGTGTGCGTGTGTGTGTTTTTTTTTTTTTGCGCTCTTAAGTAATTAAATCACTGAATTTAAATGAAGTCACTGATCCTTCCATCCCTATGTAGAGTGCTCATGAGCACCACATTTTTGCCCTTTCTGTTTGGAGGTTGGAGGAATGGACTGGACTGTTCTTTACTGTTAGAAGCTGAGGTGGGAGCTCTGTCTTGTTTTTTCTAATTGTTCCAATCATTGTCAGCATTCTTTTTAGACGTTCCTGTCCCAAGTTGTAGGAGGTAAAGAAATGATCAAAGGTGATGTTGTGGCCACTGAGGCCCTGCGTCATATCCAGCACCACCCATGACCCCTGGTTTTTTTCAGGGGCTCCTCCCTCTGGCTTCCCTGTATAAATTATTAAACATTATTTATCTGTTTTGTCCCTTCCCCAATATACAGACATGAGGGGTATAGTGTGAGAAAATTTTAAATGTTGTAACATAGTGTAGGTTCCCTCACTACAGAAGGTAAAGAATGTGGGAAAATAGGTGCAGACAGCCTCACGGTGTTGGGATTGTCACAATTTGCAGATGTGTGAGTGTGTACATCTCTCTCTTTCTACCTATGTGTACAAAGGGATGGAAGGATCAGTGGCTGGGATGAGTGTAAGCCAGAGGTCATACTTGACTATCTCTCATCCCCAATGAGAGAGCCTCCCCGCTCAGCTGCTAACATAATAAGGAGCTTTCACATATTGTCCATGGTCATCAGGTTTGATGACCGGGCATCAAGACCTGCTAGATTTTTGGAGCCTCTGTATGTATGTGTGTGCGTGTCTCTGCGTGTGTGAGTGTGAGAGATAGAGAGAGCGAAGGAGTGAGTGTGTGCTCTCACTGTGTCTGTGTCTCTGTGTGTATCCGGGTCAATCTGACCTGAACATTGTATGTCATGGTTTTGTCCCGCCGGATGCAAACTGCAGTCCGGCGGGAGCTAGGACCATGGGCCTAAATGAAAATAAGGCTCAATTGCCAAGGCTGGTAAAAAGGCAGTAGTTTTAATAAAAAACAAAACGGAGCAAACTCCAGAGCAGCACGGGTCACAAAGGCCAAAACATGAATTAAACACAAATTGCAAAAATGCAGAGCTGATTAGGGCTGGCAACTGCCAGCCCTTTATACTCTGCCTTCACCTCCACCTTAACGAGCCACACCTGTTGCCCATCAAGGTGGAGGTGAAGGAATGCAGCAGGGGAGGGACTGCATGGCCAAACCCTAACATTGTATGAAGGATATAAATGTGTGGGGCATTGTAGCATGTATATGCAATTAATTTTTTTTCTTTTATATGTTCTTCAAAGAAAATGAGGCAAAGACAACGAATTTTAGGTTAAAAAAATGTATCCATGTATCATTTTTCTTTTAGTAAAAACTTGAAACAGGTCAATTTGACCTGAACAAAACACAAGGGTTAAGTCCAAGTTCACCACCGAGGGTAAACACATGAGGGGCAAGTTGCTAAATGCCACAAAAACATGGCCTCAAAATTACATCAATGGGAATGAAGTTTCAAGGGGAGTTTGGTTGCATTTTAGAAACATGAGAGATTGCAACATTCTGTAATCCAAATGTGCACGATGGGGTCTCATGATTATGCCCCCTCTGCTGAAAACCCTCTCCACAGGTGCCCAGGAGGTAGGGACTGACAACACCTTGGTCCCAAATTGTGGTGTTCTGGGAATAGGTCATGGTTTTTGGTAGGGATGCACCAATCCGCTTTTTTCACTTTCGATATCGATACCCATATCTGAGCTTTAGTATCAGCCGATACCAATACAGAAAAACAGCGCTGAATTACCTAAAAAACGGTATGTCTCACTGTGTGGAAAAGACTGGGATCATTCTTTTGTGCAAGGCAACATCAGACTTGACTTAAACATTTCTTTCTTAATTTTTAAACAAATAAACAGATATAAATGTACTGAATTACTTATTTATTTAATCACTGTGCACCAGAACAGCAATCTTAAATAAACCAATAGCTTCACAAGCTTGGTCAAACATGTAAAAAATATAACAAAACCTCTCCTGGTTCAGTCAGTGCAATAAGCAGTATAACACCCAATGTAAAATAAATAATAAAGGAGCTGAAATTGAGAAAAAAAACCCAATAGCTTCACTAGCTTGGTTGGTAGACATTCAAAATAAACAGCAATCAGCTCTTTATAATGGTATAGTCCAAATAGGAATTAAACATCCATTACAAAAGGAGCTGAATAAAACAATAGCTTCACTATCTTGGTAAAAAAAAAAAAAAAAACTATATAAAAATATGATATATGAAATAAAATATACTGAGGAATAACCATAGCCCTCATAGTCTATTAAATATTTAATTATTAATTGCTTAAAATATATTATCAAATTTTATGGCCTTCTGAAACATGAAAAGTGAGTAGATAGCCTACTATGCTAACGTAATATCAATGAACTTATGTCTCGCCTACAAAGTCCCGTAAACAAATAAAACTAATTTCTTTATACTCGAGACGAACCATGACCCTTCCAGTCAATTAAATATTTAATTATGTAACAATTTAAATGTATACTTGTGAAATATTATACACTATCACTATCTGGTAGTTCTTGCAGATGATCGCTGAACACTGCTTTCTTTTATTCCACTTGGATAGCTTCTCCGAGCTTTCTCTGTGGTTCTGCGCAGTATTTCGGCCAGTGTTGCCCGATCTCAGGAGAGAAACGAGCAACTGGGCCGAAAAAACAAGCCCAAAAGAAGGCTCACGTAGTTTATATGATTGAATTTATTTTGTTTATTTTCTGTTTCAACCATTCAAAAAACACTGTAGCTTGCAACATTTTTCTTTTTACTTCTTACAAAGTTAAAATCCCACCGGCCAAAAAAAAAAAAAAAAAAAAAAAAATTTAATTAATTAATAATAATAATAATAAAATGTGGTAGGCCTACATAATATGATCACACAAGTCATAAATGATTCTACTGTTGATGATAATAGTTTTCATTTTTCTTATTTGGCTATCAGTGAAATTAGCTCTCTTCTTTGAGCTGATATTACATCAATGCGTTAGACATTGCAAGCATCATGAGACCAGGCGCAGGTACAACCACACTCTGCCAAGTGCACTTGGTATAAATTTAAATCACAAAGTCCAGCGTAGCAAGAGTTGAGACTTTCATTTTCTGCCTTGCTAGTGCACTTTGCTCCTGTACCTGTCTTTCACAAGCAGTTTCATCCACTACATATTAATAAGGAATTACGATGTTCTTTAGATCAGTCGAAGTGACAACGTGAGATCTGCTGCTTCAGTATAAGTAGTGTATTGGTATATCTGACCAAAGAAGCCTGAAATTGAATTTTTTTTAATGGAACAAGCCGAAACCAAAAAGTAGCAATTGCTGCAGATGGCAGCGAGAAACGATGGGAGAAAGCCTTGTCTATGGAGTAAGGGGGTGGGGTAAGCAATGTGCTTGAATGACACCAAACCAGCTGCTTGAATATAACACACTCAAACTTGATTTCATGCTTTGGCAGAGATGCCAGGTCTCACGCATTTGGCGTTAAGTCTCGCGCATTTTTAGGCTTATTCACCGTAGTCCGCAATTATTCAATGAACGCTCATTTATGAGATTCTCACGCGGAATTAAAATCCTTGTGCATTGAAGTTTCAGTTTCACTTGCTTAAAGGTGGACCTCACCACAAGTAACATGGAAAGCGATTATGACTCCGGACTTCTCGTGCTTCTCTTTACTTAGGGATTGGAAACAATGCATGTGTTTCATGATCGTTCAAATTGTGTAAATGAAATAAGACCATTTGAAATGTCTTTATGCAATTCCATTGCTGTCAATCCCTCAGTAAAGACAAGCCTGTGAATTCCCGCGTCATAATCGATTTCCGTGTCACTAGTGGGGAAATCCACCGTAATGCACGTGAAACTGATTAACTTAATGCACAATGACTTAACTCTTTCAACCTCAGATATTCTAGCATCACTATACCCTTCAACCCCACAGCCCTCTGTAGAGGGCTGGTCATTATCTGGACATTGTATCTTACTGTTATCTCTGGAATCCCATTAAATGTAACCTGATATGTTCCAATCAATTAGTCAGATTGTTTGAATTTTCCCTACAGGAATTTGGGGTTGAAGGGAATATGTTGGTCAGCCCTCTGTAGAGGGCTGTGGGGTTGAAGGAGTTAAATTCCACGAGTGAATTTCTCCAGTGCGCGTTGATAGAATAATTGCTGACTATGGCACAGAAACGTGAATGCCACTAAGAGGCGAGACTCACACCGAATGCGTGAGACTTGGCACCAAGCCCAAATGAGCAACTGCACTTTAGAAACAAGCCCAAAAAACCGCAACCCGACAACCAATATTTATAAGCGACCTTACGAAAAGCTAAGCCCAAGGTCGCTTAAAACAAGCGGATTTGGCTACACTGGCCAGTGCAAGGCACCTGGCTTTTTTTTGGCCTGGCCTCCATCTAGTGTTGCTAGCGCATGACGTCACTCACAGCGCACAGCATAGAATTAGACTGAATAGATCGGGCCCATTGTCACTGATACCCGATCGAGAATTTTCTTCAATATCGGGACCGATACCGATACCAATATCGGGACGATGCATCTCTAGTATTTGGCCCAGAAGAAAAGTGCACTGTCAGTGTCAGAGTCACGGATGGCAAGAAAGTATTTGTGTTACAATACTTGCATCCTGGGCTGAGCTGCACTTCTTATGAGCCTTGTAATGAGACAGAAGGCGTGGGTGTTTGACTGGTGGCGAATTACTAGAATCCACATTCATGGCGGCTGAGTCAGTTCCATCTCCTCCACTGTCCATCATGTTCTCCGCCTCTAAGATCAAAGTGTCTGAAAACACAAACAAATACACAAACACAATGACTGGGTTAGATTGAAAGGGATAAGGTGTGTGCACATATCAGAGCGTTAAACTTAATACTTATAGGACCTCAAAAAGAGATATTAAAAAATAAAATGGACAAGACAAGACAAGATTTTTAGACAAGTCATTATTCAAATGAGCATTGTGTGTTAAAGACACTATTAGGTTCATTAGACCAAGAGTTTTGCAACATTTCTTTATGACAAAAATAAACAAATGAAATTAAAACACCATGAATTCAACCTTAAGACTATTTAAAGCTTTTTAAGATTTAATATTTAAAACATTTTATGGTTCGAAGTTTTGCATTTGACAATACTAATTAATTTATTTAATCATTCATTCATTCATTCATTCACCAGAGAACAATGTATACTAACCTGTCAGTGTCTGCTTCACTTCATCTCTTAACACCTTTACTGATGTTGCATTTCCCGTAGTGGTAACATCCAGATCCACCCTGCTAAGGCCAAACTTTGAAAGGTTGAAAGGTTCCTATCTTCCACTCTCTTTGTCCATGTTCGTTTTTGCGTAGATTCCTGAGAATCTTTTCACCAGAGACTGATGGAAAGCCTTGACTTATGGCCGGCACTGCAGTCGGGTTTCTTCCATCTTGAGGAGGTGTGTATTCAAGTCCAAGACAGTTGGAACCGCCATGCTAATAGTAACTGATTTCTCTCCTTCCATCCGGTCTGTTGCCTCAGAGAATGGTGCAAGAACTGCACTCAGACCTTTTAGCTGGTTCCATTCACAAGCACACCACATTCTCATAGTCCTTACTGCACATTTCGGTCAGGGCTTTGTGGTCCAGAGCTTGAGAGCCTGCTTTTGTTTGAAAGTGCTGTTCCAGCAAGTGGTGTTTGCTGCTGGAATATTCTTAATTGTGACAAACACAGCCTCAAACTTGTCTCTGAATTGTGAGCTCCTGTGTGACAGAGATATGAACTGTGATGTTTTGGCTATGGCTAGGGAGATGGCCTTTACCGACTTAATGTTGTCATTCACAACTAGCTGCAGACAGTGGGCAAAGCAGGAAAAATGTTCACCCGACCAGGGTAATTCCGTGTATTCCACTGTGTCCTCCCACAAGTGCTCATCATCTAGATTCTCCTCCTAACTTTCACCATTATCAGAATGCTGTTGTGCCATATGAACTTTGAAAGCGCACTTCATATTGGCTGCATTGCCTGTGATGATATAACTTCTCTTGTGGCAGATACTATATTCCTCTGTGATCTCCTCAAAGGCAGAAGCAATTCGCTCCCCACAATGTCTGCCTGTAAAACGCAATCCAACAAGAAGGATTCGAGTGTATCGGAATCCTTTGATTTATTGCAGACATGGGCATTACTCCTAGAAAGGAGCATAACCTGCAATTGGACCAGAGATCAGCTGTTAATGACACAGATGACTGGGTCTCCAGCTTCTTCACAACAGTTTTCTTGACCTTCCTTACCAAATCTGGTATCCACTTCTCAGAAATTGTGCCTCTCGATATGGGTGTGCACCTGCTATCCATAATCTCAAGAAAGTGTTTAAAATGTTTGTTTTCAACAAGTGTCAGAGGCAGACAACACCCAATTGTCAAATCTTTGATAATGTCTTCACTGATTGCTTGTTGCCTTACCAAATGTACGCTGTAAATCTGCACTGCCTGGATGAACGATGCTACAGTTGGCTGTGTGACATCTGTCTGTTCACCAGCCTTGTACTCCAAGAACCTAAAATGTAGGGAATCGGTACAATATCTGCCCATATGAACATCAAGCACATCAAAAGAGCAATCTTAAAAAATGGTTTCAGATAAGCAGAAGTATAAAAACTTTTTAAATTTATGTAAAATTTGTGTACTGTATTAGAACATTAATGTGTGGATCAACTCAATACATACACAGCAAGGGCATTATGGCAACCACTGTTATCAAATTGTTTCAAGGATATGATTGATATGGTATGCTATGCCCTAACCAGTTACTTTCCTTGCTATAACACAAAAATGCAGAGGATTAAATATGTATTTTTCGTTTAAGTTCCTAACATCGTTTTTTTTTTTTTTTACTGATGTTAGGTAAAACATTATATGTAATTTTAACTGTAAATGTGCATTCAAAGTCAAAATTAGCACTCTTAAAGTAAAGTGACATGTGCTTATGGCCAAGCAAGGTAGCCTGTTTAATATGTAAATTTTTTAAAGAAGTGGAGGTGCATTTGTCTCCACTCTGTTGTCACATCTCTAGCTCTCTCACCCAAGTGAGGGAGCGGCACATTGTGTATAACTAAGTTTCTGGCTGGAGTGGTATGAAGCCCCTAGCTAATGCTCAAGTTTGGTTACAAATAGCTGGCAAGCAACTGAAACTAGTGCCTTGAAACACACAGTATATGCATAGGTAGCAAATGTTTACAGTTGCTAAATCTCTTACGGTGAACGGTGAAGAGATCTCTGAAGAGTTCTGGTACAAAGGCAGGTTGTTAATGTTAGCTAGCTAGCTTTGCAAGCATCACTGACCTTTCTTTATGCTTCCTTTTGGAGTGCCGATGTTCTACGTGGTCCGCGATGTCTCAGTAAACGTTGCATTGCAGAATTTTCATGCTGCTGAGTGTTTTCTTTTGGATGTTGTTTTGCAGATAAACTCTTTGTGGTTTTGGTAGCCAAATGTTATCACACAAGATTTGGCCGACATCTCCCCGACTGTCACAGCCTCCTCATCTGTTTCCCTCATTTGCATTCTTGGAGCGCATGTTAAGGGGGCGCGGGAGGAGAGGTGACAGCCATCAAGTTAAAGCCATTCCATGAGAGATTGACATTCGGTGCGCAGTTGACCCGCTGGAATTGAATGAAACTTGACACACAGGTAGATATGGGTGTCTCACGGAAAACGCCAAATTTTTAGGTCCATATCTCACTTTGCCTGCCCGTGGCACCACCTGGAAGTCACTAAAGTGGCTCAGTTTTGTCGTCCAAAAGCTGTTGACACCACATTTTACATCAACTATCATAACTTGAGGGTACATTGAGCCAAATATGTTATACTTTTATCCTGACCTGTGACACTTCAAGTCCGGTTAGACATCAGCACATAGTGGTCAATCTGGGTAACTACATTATTGAGCCGGAATTATTTGAGAAATAACAATACAAATTGAAAATGGGAAAGGGAATAAAATAAAATAATATCCCAGACATATACCAATCTAGAATGCTTTATTATGTTTTACTCACAACAAGACTTTCATTTTCAGTGATAGTACCTTGGTATCTTGCTGGGTTAGTGCAACGGACAGCCGGAAAGATAGTCAAAATTCACATGTACCGTGATGGTAAATGCTGTTTATTGTGCTTTTGGGGCTCTATTTTCAGGAATACTAAGCATTTATTTGGTAGTATCTACACTTATCATGCTAGACAGAGCCAAAGTTGGAGGAAAACCCAAAACGAACCATTTCATTTAAGTCCTATGTTTAGATGGCATTATTTTGTTTACCCAGCAAGATAGAGATCTGAAATTCTCTGGATACATAGTTCCTTTGGGGTACATTACAGAATTAGTAAAATCTCAATGGTAGTATTTTCAGTGTAGATGATATTCAACATCAAATGTTGGAAAATTTATCCCCCAGAGGGCACTGTAGGCTGGATACAAGTACTGGCCATCCCCAGCAATGTACCAAAGAAGTTGTAGTTGAATTGTGATACATAAAGCTAGTTTTCTCTTAGGCTGTAAAATTTAATTTAAGACAATGAACCAATCTGGAGATAATGATGTCTGACAAGGTGAAAAGTGTCAGGTTTATCCACGCCCTGGTATAAGCAAAAAAACAGCCGTCCTGACAATCGGTGGTCAGTCTGTGTCGTGTGATTGTTGAAGAATAAATGATAGTTGGTTTGCGCAGACCAGCCTAGGTTTTTGCATTTCACTTTGAGCCACTTACAATAAACCCAATTGCATCAGACTCTGGAGAATGTGTCTCTCCTTGAGAATAGATTAACAAGTGTTTGGGGAACACTTAGTCCACGGGGCTGGACTGAGGATATTAAACTCCCACAGTGAACACTTATGAAAAGAGTTCAGATATTTTTCAGTGATGAGCTTCACCACAGATACCTGGATCTTAGATGTGTGCCCATGTCTCTTTTAAGTTTAACAGTACAGTACATTATTTGACATGAGTTCTATTGTTCACAGTGCAATGCAATAAGCAAAAAAAATTAAAAAGTTAAAAAATTGCGGAACACACACCAGAGATTAAATTACAACTGCCATAAAGGAAATGTATGATCATTTCAGACGACAAGCTCTGCTTTACAAGTGAATGAACTGGACGAGAGCAATGCAGCTGTTTTGGTTGCGTCATTGAGAGGAAAAGTGGCAGGCCTACTAGATGATGTTAAAACACTTGAGAGAGGGGAAAAAGCATGTCTCCAACAGTGTCCTCAAAGTATAAATGTGATATACAGAGACAGAAAAAAGAAAAAAAAAAACAAGCAGATAAATTCACGGAACCAGAGTGTGAGCATGCAGGACTAGAGATACATGGCCATTTATTAGGCATTTGTGTTACAACCTCATGGGCATTTTTTTTTTTGTATTTGCTTGCATCCTTTTTGTCTGTGCATGTGCTGTGCATATTTTAGTCTCCCTCTGTGATGTCTGTGTGTGACTGACTGCAGGTGAGTTTTTTGTTAAATGAATGATTGATGGCGCATGAGTGTAGGCTGTTCTGGGGTGCCGACTCATTTCAATATTCAAGCCTGCGTTTTAAAGGGTAGACTTCCCTCTGCAGCAGTGGACTCTGCTCTCTCAGCCTCCAACTTGGTACCAGCGAAATATGTTAAAATGTACGTAATATATAATTTTGGCGCGTTGAATGTTGTCACAGCCCTGGTTTTGTAGGGGTGGATAGCATTTCGTTTGAATCCTTGTTTTCTCCTGTTTTATGATGAGGAGCTTAGGTTAATATTTTGTCTTTTTTTTTTTTTTGAACTTTGCCGAGGTGAGCAAGGGCTATTTACATTTAGCTTGATTTTATTTATTATTTTGCTGTGAGCCCACCCCAAAGCTACATTCGCTAGAATACATTCTGAAAAAAAGGCTGCAAACCCTCAGGAGTGGGGTAGAGGGAAGTCTCATTATTACTAGGCTGGGTCGTAACGTTAATTGGGGGCTCGACTTCTTTCTTGTGGTTCGTATCTTTGCTTGAGTTGTAGCAGGTAACGTATGTGCTATTCTGGTTGCCAGTTTTTTTTTTTATTCACTTGGAAAGCATGGAGTTTCAATTGGACAAATTTGTTACAAACCCTTCTGTTAAAAAATTGGATGAGTGTAAAATAGCAGATTTGTTGATAGTTGCAAATTTCTTTGATGCGCAAGTGCCTTTGAATGCAAGAAAAGCTGATGAAAACCCTTATTGGCAAACTTGGGGAGAAGGGTGTGTTTCCTGAGCAATCTGTAGCTGCTGGTGATGCGGAAAGCAAAAAGGCACCACCTCTCCCACCTCACACGGATCCCCTCCTTCAGCCTGGCATGACTGCCGAGGAGCTCAATTTGGAGCTCTGCACATTAAGGAGGTGGAGGTGAGGAACAAAGAATTTGGGCAAGAGGCAATGCACCTACAAGTGTGAGCTTTAGAGTTGTAGCAGGAACAGCCCTTTGTGCCTGCCTCCGCCAATCTGGTAACGACACCTACTCCCCCTCCGGATGGCTTTGACGTCAGCAGAAATGTAGCACTCGTTCCTCTATGCAGAGAAACACGTTGATTCTTACTTCGGTCACACTTTAGATGATGTGTTGCTTATAAAGGCTTTACACAGCATGTATAATGCTTTCATAAATGAGACATAATGTGTTCATAAATCATACATAAGCAAATGTCATGCTTCGTAAAGGGTGAAATAACACATCCTTATTCAGCATGTGATGCCAGATGTGACAATGACAATGTCACTTAGCTGACAATGTCACCCTTTATAGAATTATGCCACTAGCTACATGACATTATCAGTTATATCACATCTGGCATCACATGCTGAATAAGGATGTGTTATTTTATTCCAAATAAATAACAATTCAGTATATTCATATCTTTGTATTTATTTGTTACATTTTGGTTTATTCAGTTAGGAAAGCAATGGTTTACATCAAGCCTACTGTTGCCTTACACATAAAAGAATGATACAGTAACTGATTTTTCCACATGAGGCTTACAGCTTCTTAATCAATCACTAGTATTGGATCAGCACTCACTATTACAGTATTACAGCTTCAAGGAAAGGAAACAAATTTAACTGACATCAGTTTGAAAAGACAGAGAATGTTTTGGCATTTATATCCCGAGTGCTGAATGGATGAGTTGACATTAACATCATATTTGGTATGGGACTCACAGGGTGTAAAATTTGTAAAAAATAAAAACCCGCAGTGCTATTTGTATAGCTGCTGTTTATTCATTTGTCAACTGAGTTGTTTGTTGCATTTGTGTTTTTAGCAAAGTGGCATGAAAATGGAGCCAATGTATCAAATAATGTATTGGCCCTCTTTTTTTTCTGCGAAGGCTACAAAGTACTCAGGCCCACTTAGATGTGGTATGAAGCCATATACCTCATGTCATGCTAATATTTTCTACAGTATTTGTCCATTAATTATTACGTTAATTTTGGTGGGATGTTATGACTCTCCATATTTATCCAAGTGAAGGATGTGGAGGTAATGATTGGAATTAATCAATGTACTTTCTCTGTCACGATTGGGAAAATGCATCAAGTAAATTGTGCGCTGTGTGAGGTTTTAAAGTTTGATGAAATACACAATGTAAAAAAAACAACTTTTTGCTCATACTACATTCTGTGTATCATGCAATATGTTTTATATCACCACCAAACCACCTTTTTTTTGAGTGTGTGTTTGTTGTGTGTGTGTGTGTGTGTGTGTGTGTGTGTGTGTGCGTATTTGTTTGTTGGCCTTTGTGTGTGTGCGCATGTTTTTGTGTATGTGGGCATGTGTCTGAAGAGTAAAAATTATGAATTAATCGAAGAAATAATTTTCTTCTCTAAAATGTAAAAAGGGATTGGAAGTATCTTTTCTTTTGATTTTATCCTACAAATCTTTTAAAAATAGTTTTCAACCATGTTGTGTACTATTTCGACTTTATATAACGTTGGAGAACATGACAGCTCAAATAACTTTATATCCACAATTCTCACACTAGCTTTGGTTACCAGCATGAGATGGACTTTGTGTAGATAACTCATATTATGGCATTTGAAAAACTCTTTCGACTTAAATAACTAACTCAGCTTACATTCTGTTCACACTGTGGAACAGCTTAAAAGGTCATGGAGTTTCAGCAGAAAGTTTGTAGTTTTCAAGACCAAGCTAGATGTGAATCAGTGTCAAAATAAATGAAAAAAAATCTAAATCAGTGCACAACAACTTATATAACTTTTATTATGTTGTATAACATTTTTTTATAACAAATGCGGATTCTCCAATTAATTGCCCTAGCATGTTGTCGATCCACTTGTCCCCTTGAAGGTGGAAGGGTCACGGTAAATCAATGCAGAGTCATTCTGCATGATCACCGGGCCTTTCCTAACATTATAGGAGTGGTGTCTTTGAGGATGACAGTGGCCCAAGCCGCACAGTGCAGAAGGAGATACTGAATGATTTTGTGAGGATGAAAATGATCCTCAGCATATGCCACTGCCTTCACTGTCACCAAATCTCAAACCAAATGAATTCATAAATACAGTATATGCGCTTCCAGCAGTGTGCAGTGATGATTATGAACCACCACTTTTGTCTAAAAGGGGTCATAATATATTACTTCTCTATAATTTTTTGGTGAGCATGTATTGAAAAGTTCTTTTGAAAAAAACAATTTAAAAAATCATTAAAACAAGTATATTGACGTAAAAATACAAGTAATAAACAAAAACACTGAAAACTTAAATTTATTGAGTAACAATTAACAGGTGTCGCAAAGTAAATTTTTTTGACTCTTGCATAGCCTGAATGCATATTTGAAGGCTCATTCCATGATTATTCATGCCAAAAAAATTGTTTAAGCTGGTTTAGGCAACATTATTCTGCAAAATTACCTCTGATGGTCAGCTGTCATAGTATATAAGGTGACATGAACTTTGAGCAGTATCACAGTGTTAAACAGGATGGCACGACGAAAGGAGCTCTCTGAGGTCGTTTGTAGCCGCATTGTGGCCGACTGGCCGCACATGATGTAGAAGATGTTAAATGCTGCCATGACACTGTAAGAAACACCATCAAACATTTCAAAGAGACCGGTTCACTGAAAATGAGTGGCAATAGAGGTGCAGAATGGACGTTAAGTGCCTCTGATGTTCGTTATCTGTGTATGACAAGTTAAAAAAAAATCTACGACTGACAACGACAACTCCTTGTTCCGTGATGATCTTAATAGTGCCAGAAGTGGAGAGATGAAAGTATAAAGATCTATTATTTCCAGATGCCTGTGTGAAAATGGTCTGATCGGTCGTGTTGCTGCCAAGAGCTGGCAACATCAGAAAAAGACTTGAATTTGCCAAGATATTCAAGGCTTGGACATCAATGGACTGGGAACAGTGGGACAGTCCTTTGGACTGATGAATCAAAATACTAAATATTCTCACTCAAACGCAGAACTTATGCGCACCATAGAGTTGGGGAATGTTTCAAAAATGACTGTTTGACCCCTTTTGTAAAACATGGAGGTGAGACTGTAAGCCTGCAGAAGAACTGTGGCATATTCTCCAATATGCCTGGAACAACCGAACAGCCAATGATGTTATGAAAGAACGTAACTGCAGGACAGTGTGTCCAATTTTCAGGCAAACAGTAGACACACTAAATGTTGATTTGACTTATTTTTTAACCATTAAAAGGCATTTTATGGAATGTTATCAGTACATTCAATTTTTGGAGGCATCTTTACCTCACGGCATTGAGTTACAGGGTAGAGCATAATTGTCTGTATAACTGTCCTCAATCAAGAATGAATGCCCATAATCTATGGATTTCAAATAATGAACCCAACATACTGAGTATAGTTAATAAAGTTTAATGTGTTTTTCTGAGATCAGCGATCCATTAATTCACTGTGTCCAGATTCATCACTCTTTTTATTATCCACAAGACACATTTTCTGCAAAACATAACACAAAAACAAAAGTATCAATTTATTAGCAATGGCAAGAGTCTCCACCACCAGAACAGCTTCTGTACATTTTATTTGGCAAAAATGAGGTCACAGTCTTCCTGCAGTCTCATCTGAATAGATAGCGCACATGAAAAGCAAAACAAGCAACAACAACAACCAAATAAAACTAATTAAGATGTATGGCTCGGAGAGGAGTTTTTTTTCATATACTGCTTCTGTTGGGATTTTAAACTTTCAAGCCAGACGAGGAAGAGTGTTTATTGCAGAGGCGTTTCAGTTCTTCTGCCGCGTTTAAATCTCCATCTGTGGAATTTAATTGCAATGCTCAAGATCAGATTTTTTTTTTTTTTTTTTTTACTGCTTCTCACCAATTTCCGCTAAAGTTTGCGAGATGCCTTGTGCCCTCTGCGAAACTTACTGCCGAACAAGTTAAAATTTGACAACTTGGGAGCTCAGTTTATTCTGTTTCCCATAATAATTTAACAATACCAGTCACTGTCTTAATTGATTGTTAGAGTGACTCTCGACAACCAGTATAGCGGTGACCGACAAAAGACAGTCTTGCTGTTGGATTGGGTCACTTACATGTTCAAAGTTGCGCAAATGAATATCCTTAGGACTTAGGAGAAGAAAGAAAAGGAAGGAGGAGACGGTGACATTTAAACACCCATGGGATAGGTTTTTTAATGCTAGTACCGCCTTCTACTGGTATTGCTGGGAACAATTCCGAGGAGGAGCTTGCCAGGCTAAGTGTGTATACAGTAGAAAAGGAAATTAAAACAGCAACCTGGGTGCCATTTGGTGGAGTGGATGCTCTGACTTCACACACAAGGCTATCTTGTTTACAGTGGAAACAGATGTTGCTTGTATAATTTATGAGGAAATGATGTCAGGCATTGGCACAAAGATATGTCGCAGCCTCTTTTTTTTTATAAAACTGTACTGGTCTGTTTGGAGCCTCAGGGGGTGCAACGCTGGAGCATAGTGACATTACCACTAAAGAGGGCACAGATGTCAGTTCGGTTTAAAGCAGGGGTAGGGAACCTTCTCCAGAAAGAGCCACTGTGGGCGCAGGCTTTCATACCAACCAAGCTGCTACACACCTGACTCTACTAATCAACCTCTGGAATGTTTGTTAAGGGCCTTGATTAGTAGAGTCAGGTGTGTAGCAGCTTGGTTGGTATGAAAGCCTGCACCCACAGTGGCTCTTTCTGGAGAGGGTTCCCTACCCCTGGGTTAAAGGAACCCAAGCAAAGAAAAGAGAAGAATGCTGTTACCAATTACTATAAAATACATATGGTGCCAAATATAGGATAAATACACTGGAAAATCTAATTATCTTTATTTCCTTTTATATGCATTTGTCTGGCTCAATGTGCCCATTTTCTGTTGCTTAACCACGCACAATGTTCCTACATTTAATAATTAACTTTTTCATCAATTTAATTATGTTTATGGCTAATTAAAAGGTTCTTCAATTTAATACCAGTGCAAGCACTTTCAGTACAGACCCCTCGTAGATTTTTTCCCCCCGTTAAACTTCTTGGCCTCTGAAGTAATTATTTAAATTGTAGTCTGTTTCATGTCATAATTTCATGTCCCACACATTTGACCACCTGTATGCTGTAAAGGCATATGCAGCTCACACACTTGATCTTTTAAAAACCAATCTAAGAGGAGGTCAGTTTGATTAGTATTCAAATATATGTACTAAAATACAAAGCACATTATTCACTGATTATGCACTGGCAGGTTATGCACTGTTTCGATGCAGCGGTTGTCCATGCTCCTGCAGTTATTTGCAGAATTACTGGCACCTTTAACTGCATACAATGAAAACATTTTTATCGATTCATATGTTAGTTTTTTTCCATGTATTTGAATCTATGTCCATATTAATTAAAGGCTAATTGAGTAATTTTGGCGACAAAACTCAGCATTTACCAATATAAAAGTTAATATTGTGCTTTGACATTTATAGGCTCAAAGATGATGACTCATGGTTTGAAAATTCAAACCAATTCATTTGGTTCAATTCATTTGTTTTCCACATCCATAAAATGGAATATACTGCTCACAAAATGTAGGGGATATTCAAATTCGACTAACTGTGGAAAGCACCTGAATTTAGGTGTTCAGGAGATTTTTGAATATGTTTGTGGTTAGTCATTGGCACATTTCTATACGTATCCCATAAACTGCTAGGTTTCAAAATTTGCAGAAACAGGGTGCCTAAACACACCTGAGAGCGCATGTGAAAAGTAACATCATGCCTTCAGGGTGCAAATGCTGTCATGCACATGCTTTTTGTGCACATATGGGTATAAAACATGCCTGGAGCCATACACATCCATCATTTCACCACTTTTGATGATGAGAAAAGTCCGAGAAGAAGAAAGATTGCGAGATATGGGGATGGCCCAGGCCGGAAGAACCCACGCTTACACAGCCAGACAACTGCAAGTCTCGCTGTCCGTCATGAGCTGATTGTGGGCACGCTATGTTGCCACTGGTAGAGTCCAGGACAGACCTTGAAGAGGGTGTCCAAAATGCACAACCAGGCGAGATGACCACCAGATCGTCAATAGAGCCCTGTGTGACAGGCGACTGAATGCGAAACAGCTGCAATAAGGGCATCTACAGGCTACAGGAAACCTCATCTCAACGCAGACCATACAAAACCGTCTGTGTGCTGCCAACCTGCGAGCCAGGCAGCCATACGTCCCGTTACCCCTCTCAGATCATCATCAGCAGACAAGGACACAGTGGTGTCAACAGCATCAATCCCCAATGGTCACATGTAATGTTCAGCAGTGAGTGATGGTTCACGATGGTCGTCATTGTGTTTGGTGTGATTGTCTTTGATCATACACTGAACAAAATTAAGATAAATCAGAAATCAAGTACTATTCAAGTATTTACTTAATGTCATACTGGATCCAATAGACAAAAATAAGTAATCGAACATGTGGCCGGGGTGCATATTTGAATTTGACACTTTAAAGAAAGGTCATCTTCTCCCTTATGATCGAGACTTCATCCATTGTTATTGCTTCTGACAGTAATCCTTAGTTGATTTTGTTTATCTGAGACATCTTTTGATTGCTTTTTTGAAATGCGACATCTCCAACATGCTGTAAGTCGAAAAGAAATTGGTGTACCTGAAACTGGCAGCTGTCAGTCTGAGGTTGCCTATTTCTGCAATGTTCCCCAGTCTGTGATTAGCAGATTAAGGAGCAGGAATCAGCAAACCCATAATGTTGATGATCAATGCCAGATGATCATGATGACAGACATACAAAATGAGTTTAACAAGGCCAGTAAAAGGTTATCTCAAGACAAAAACATGTTCAAATGCAGGTGTCAAGCATGCAACTCCAAGTGAATTAAACCAAAAAAAAAAAAAAAGCTGTCACTCCAGTGCCACTTGGTTTCAGGCATTACCAAATTACAGACGTACTTAGCAGAGCTTTAGATTCACTCAAATTAACAGCTAAGTCAAACATAATTTAGTCAACATAACAAACAATGGGATCAAGGCCTATTTGCAAAAAAAGAAAGAAAGAGTGAATCAGTGTGAAATGAAGGCTTAAAGAAAATAAGGAGGTTTCTGGGGCTCAAAGGGCTCTATCTTTCACACTGCCCTACCCGTTGCCACTACCCGCTACCCGTGAATTACGCATTTAGCAGCTTCCACTATCCCTAAACAGTATCTTGCGGCCACACTACCCGCTATACATTATGCCGAATCCTTTATTTGCGACTGGAGGTGTGCCCGTGGGCGTGTTTATGCGCTTTCCCTACAATTGCTATCTTGACCACACAGGTTAGGGAAAGTGTATAGCGGGTCCTTAAACCGCCCGCTACCCATTTGGCAATTGAAGACACGGCTTCTCTCCCCGTATGCGATCTAACGGTGACAAATGGGCTACATTCAGTTCAGAAAAATATTAATTATAATTAGGTCTATGCACTGGCACTCAGCAACGTAACTTTTTTTCCAGCGAGAGCGGCATTTCAGAACTCTTCAGCGAATGAAGGTAATTCTGGTGACAAGTAAGCTGTCCAATCGGACAGCTGCCATTTTTTTTTTACAGCAAGTTGCGTGACCGTGCTGCAAAAACAGGTGTGCGTACCTGTCGCTGAAATTACCTTCATTCGCAAAAGAGTTCTGAAATTCGCTCTCGAAAAAAAAAAATTACCGTTGCTGAGTGCCAGTGCATAGACCTATTTATAATTAAATTATTTTTCTGTACTGAATGTAGCCCATTATTTTGTCACTGTTAGATCGCATGGGGGAGAGAAACCGTGTCTTCAATTGCCACTTGATTATTCTTGAATTGGAAAACGTGTTAATAAGGGAAAACCATCTAGAATTAGCCAGGACTAATTGTAGTCAATAAAACGAAGGATATTTTCTCCCAAATTTTCAGGTCTAGCGCTGGCCCTGAGTATTATTTCCTGCAGAACGAGAACGCGTGACAAAACTGCGCCTCTCCCGTCAGGCAGTGACGGAATTATGTCAGCTGGTTGCAGATGATGTATACACCGCTGCCAGCTGTCCGTATGCCTTGCCCGTTGCTGTTAGGGTTACTGTGGCACTATATTTCTATGCTAGTGGGTCATTCCAACACCCACTCAGCTCAATTGGAGGCATGACCCAATCATGGCGAAACGCATTTTTTTCTTTTTCTTTTTCGAAGTTTCCATCACAAAAGGGGTAGGCTTGATGTTTTTTTTTATTACATACCAAACATTAAACAATATGTCAATGTCAAATAATAATAATAAAATAATACAATTCATGATTAACTTAACAAAAACAGATCCTCTCCTGTCTGGATTTGACCTCATGCACGAGCAATTTAACTTCGTCTTCAGAGAAACGTGGCGACCTTCCTCTCTCCATCACGGGTTTCAGTTTGAGGATTTGGGATAGCGCAGCCTGCTCCTAAAGGCAATGGCATCTAGCACACTGATTGGTTTAACCGGCGTAACGCCCAAATCACGCCTATGCATAATATAACGGGTAGCGCAGGTGTTTTATGGATATAGGCAGGTGTGCAAGATAGCAACTTTTGCGGGGGAACGCCTCTTAGACAATGCTAAATCCCCAAATAACGGGTTTAGGGACTCTGGCGCAAGATAGGGCCCAAAGTGTCCGAACCAAGACTGAAAATCAGAAATCGAGGGAAAGGACATTTTTAAAAAAGCTACCTAAAGTTAAAACAAGACTAGGTGCAACCTACGTTGTAGTATATGGCTGGGCCGCCAAGTGCTGCAGGAGAATGTGGGCCCGAGAAAAGGGTGCTAAATGAGGCAAAGCTCACGCAGTTATATGAAGTGCAAGTTTAGTAATGAGCAAGAGCTGATGAATTATTTATAAAGTGGGTGGGGAGGGTGGGAGAGTGTGAGATTAGGTGGGATCCATGACATTAAAGGAGCTTACATTAGATTTTATTCAACAATTTCAAATTTATTTTTGGCAAATAGCATTGTCATAAACATCTTTTGAAGAAATTAGAAAAATGAAAGGAGCAACACCCATAAGAAAATTACTTTAGTAAAAGTCTTAAAGTAGCTCACATTAAATGTACTTAAGTACCAAAAGTATTTTGTGAAAAAATGTACTTAAGTATCAAAAGTGGAGTACAAGTACAAAGTATTTTTCATAGTACCCAAAGAAAGAAGCAAAGCAACCACTCTGTTCTCTCCTTGTGCTCTTTAATCAATTTTCAGGTGAATGAAAAATACAGTATTCAAAAAACAAACAGGCAGTTTCTCCTTTATATACTTTTCTTCTTCTTTGAGTTTACTGATGGTTTAAAAACCACTATAATTAACTATAATTAATAGTAGAATTACACAGTATCAATACCATTTCGAATTTTTGCTTCAGAAAACTGATTTTTCTTAACTACTAATTGGGATACCATTAGCTCACTGTAGCTGAAGTGGTTGCTGCAGAGGACAACAATTATTTCTGCAGCAAGAGATAATTTTTTTTGAACTGCTGGACAGATATTATGGGCAAGTATATTAAGCAGTTTGCACATCAGGCTTAGCTGAGGAGTTTTATTCAGGCAACTCCTTAAAAACAGGGATTGGAGTAAACTCGTCCATATTCTAAACCAGGTTCGAGCTCGGCTTGCTTGTGAATACTGAATAACTGATCCTGATGTGCCATCTAGTGATAGAATATTGTAACTGCGTGCATAAATTTGCAGCTCCATGTCCGCTGGCAGACAAATCTGCACAAAGATACCCTACTGAGCACCATTATTATTCTCGAACATGCCAAATTCAGATAATCCTTAAATGATGAATTAGATTCATATTTTAATTTGTAACGAGAAATAAAGTGGCCAGTGTCAAAGTAACAAAGTGAAAAGTATACTTTTTATCTTTTAAATGTAGTACAGTAAAAGTAAAAGTACAGGTTTAAAAAAGAACTCAAGTAAAGTACAAATCCTCCAAAAAACTACTTAAGTACTGTAACGAAGTACATGTACTTCGTTACTACTCACCTCTGATGATAATGTATCCCAAGTTGCTTCATTGTACCTGTTTTCTCTCGTATCGGTTGCAAGATTCAATAGGAAGATTAAGGAAATAATCCTGGTACCGGCAGCGAAATTCAAAAGGGAGATAGAGGAATGTAACACATTGTACCAATCTAGCGTGAGAGAATCTTAACAATGGTCAGGATGTGTTTTTAATTTCCCTATTCAATCTGCAACCGATACTGTCCTCCATGCTTGTTAACTGTCGTATCGGTTAAGAGATTGAATAGAGAAATTAAAAACACATTCTGACCATTGTTATGATTCTTTCACGCTAGATTGGTACGATGTGTTACATTCCTCCATCTCTATGGAATCTCGCAACCACCCAGATAGCAAAATTAATCTGGCCCACACTTGGACCACGTTTGCTTTTCTTCTGGCCCAGTATACACCCGGTTCCTCAGCCTGCATCTGGCGCATATACAGCATGATTGTCAGATCAAACATAAATGAGCCTGATCTGGCCCAATGTGTTTGACACAATAATATAAGGCTGTGGTCCAGCTCTGGCCCACATATTGTAACATACTAATTTTAATAATTTGGCCCACCTCTGGCCCATACACTGTATATTAATATCAAATTAAAAATGCGCTGTTGGGCCAGCCCTGGCCCATGTACTGAATGAAGGGTTGCCTTGTTGCCATGGAGATCTAAAGTCCCACCCCACTTCAGGGCTAGCCTCTGTTCCACAGTATATTTTTCATTGGTTTCATTAGTGTTTCTGAAAAGCTGAAATATGATACTCAGGTTTTCTGTTTATATTCTAGATGAATTGATCATATTAATATAATTTGACTGAGCTGCAGTTGTTGAATGCCAAATAATGGCATATATTTGGCATGTGTGTGTGTATATATACACACACACGAGCAAGTGCTAATGTAGATAGCCTGTTGCTTAGATTATGAACAAAATACCAAAACACCCTGGCATCATTTTAAGCTTTTCATAAAGACCGATTAAAAGAAACACTATATGCAAAAAATATATTGTGGAACAGAGGGTAGTGCAATGCAAGTAAGCCATGGTTGGTACATAAATATGTTGACACATACATATACGTGTGTGTGTGTTTCTGTGAAAAGTCAAAACAAATAAATATATTCAGCTCAACTTTTATTTTGTGAAAGAAATTGTTTTGTTCAACCAACAGTCAAACCAATACACGACTGACAATAAAAACAAGGCTAAGACTCTACAGCCATACTAGAGGCTCTGTGGTGCTGTACTTAGCATTGCTTTAAACAAAATGCTAATGCTGGCACACTAACAAGCTCATAATGACATGCCAACATGCTGATGTTTCGCTGGTATAATATTTACCATGTTCACCATCATAGTTGCTAGCATGCTATCAAGTGTGGATCAACAAAATGGTGGATCGAACAAGTGACCCTGTTCAGGTGACTGTATATCTGAGTGCAGGGTGGTAGTGTGGCAGGCACTGTATGAAGAAGGTCTCCTGAACATGAGACCTGGTATGCTCATCCTCTAGATAGTCCCTCAGCAGTCCATCAGCTATGTTCCCTATGTCCACTAGGTAACACAGGAAGGTCTTGTTGCGGCCAAAGGAGTACTCCACATTCTTGAACTGGAACAAAAGGATCAGTCTGGACCCTAAATTCATGCCCATAACGTGGGTAACAATCAACAATACAATTTAGCATCTTCAAACAAGAACCAGTGCTTTCCAGTTTTAAAATCCAACTTCAGGGTGCTTCAGAAATTCTGGCTCACCGTCTTCTGCCCCCTTCTCTGTCCACTGCCAGCTGCAACCACCTCTTCATGAACATCTCTATTTCACGTTCAGAGGCCTTTGATGTCAGAGGGTTCTTCCTTACAGCAGCTGATGCAGACAAAAGTTTACAAAGACATAAAAATTCAGTTTGTACAGGACAAATACAGTGTGGCAAAATTCTGTGATCCAGCAAAGATTTTGAATAATAAATTGAAAAATATCAGGAATATTTACCAGTTACAACAGTCTTTAGTTGCAGGGAAGCCACGGATGTTTTCCCATTCACTCCTCTCCAATTAGTATCTTTTGCAAGGGTGTTTGAGATGGTGCGCTTCATTAAACGCCAAACCGTGTCTTTCACATCACATCCCCCAACAAGGCTCAGGTGGTTTATCTAAAGGATGAAATAAATAAGTAAATGTGTGTGCGTGCACGCGGTGTGTGTGTGTGTGTGTGCATACATATGTGTGAGGACATCACTGTGGCAGGTAATGTGACGTAATGTGACATGCATTTATCAAAATTTTGTAATTTAGGATCAATGTAATAAAAAATTATTATATATGATATACAGATGCGTTTGTGTATAGGAAGTGTGTATGTGCATATCTGTGTATGTTACTATGTATAGTTAAAGTTAACTGTGTGAGCGTGTGTAAGTGTTAAGTGTGTTTGCATGTGCCTATGTAAGCTATGTACAGTACTTTAAATATGTTTTTATTGTGACTTTAATAACAACCCTTGGAAGACTAGCCTCGAGCTAAAAGAGATTCAAGTCAAACAATTAATTATGAGCAAATCTGCACACACTGGTAAAATTTTACTTTTTAGAAGACACCCACTATTCTCCAGTTTCAATCTGAAGTCTGATTCCTTAAGTTGGATTTCAAGACTGTGGAGGCCTTGCTGGTCCTTTACTGGCAGGAGACCCTCATCAATTTCATATCGAGACGCATCTTCTGGTCTTGCTTGTAGGATCTGTAGAATGTGCGTTTGCTGCTCAGAATCATCTCCTGCTTAGTGAGCATTTCACGCATTAATGCTGAAAAATAAAGGAAAGGTGACTGCTTTTAGACTAAAAGCATCTCATATACCTGGCATGTATCTCACTCACTTCCTAATTTTCTGGAGCTTCATTATATGAATTTGATACCAGTGATAAAACAAAATGAATAAGGTGACTGTGACTCTTTGTTTGATGCTGCCTGAGTTTTAGGGAGATTTAGGCGGTTTTCACACATAACATGTTTGGTTCCATTCAAAAGTGTACGTTTGAGAGTGTTCGAACCAGCCTTAATTAACTGAACCAAACATGCAATAAAACTCTGGTGCGGACCAAACAATTGGACTGAGACCGCAAGAACAGTGGTTTGGTTTGGTCTGGTTCCAAGTGAACTCGAACCTAAAACAAAACAGACCAGGATTTTGTGCTAGTAGATTTTAGCTCGATGTCTAACGCTGATTTGGTTTTAATCCATCGCTAATCCTATGTCAAGAAAGCAATCTGTTTAAGAAATGTATGTATTTATGCAAGGTAACCTGGTAACCATGGTAACATGTGTGCGTCAGCAAAATTGCTGGGATATTTGCTGATACATCAGAAAGTGAAAAGGAGTTAGAAGTGTGTGTAGAGCTTTGCTATACTTCATGTATATTAGCAGTTCCTAACTGTCCAATGAATGAGCTACCTGTCGGTCCATGTACTTACTCCTTACTTACTCCATGTACTTACTGCTTACTCCTTTGGTTTGTCAATGTGAACATGATCCAGAACAGAACTGAAAGGAAACCATTATCATTCTTTTCCGTGGTCCAGACCAACTGAAGTGAACTACAGGTGTGAAAGCACATTAAAGATTGCAACATGTACAGTAGTTATTGTATAGTAATTCTGTTGTTTATTGGGATCCCCAGAGTAGCTACTGCCTTGCCAATAACTACTCTTCCTGGGGTCCATATTTACGCATTTATAAATACATTATTGTGCCTGTGAGCAAATAAAAATGGGGGTCATTGGTTCAGGTGGGAACATTCATTCATTCATTCTTTTTATTTGTTATAGAGGGACAATGTACATCAATGAACATTTTTTAGAAAAAAAATGTAAATGTACCCAATTATAGCCACAGGCTAATTTCCATTGGCAGTCCCCCTGCCAGAAGGAACCTGGCCAAGTTACCGAGTAAAAACAACAATATAAACACTAAATACCTCATAAATAAAATACATCATTAAAAACAAAATAGTTGAGGTAGTATAATTACACTGATGAATTACAATTAAACATGGATAAGCACTATAACAATTCCTAATAAGTAAGATACAAACTTCATTCAAAAAACAAATTAGAAAAACATGACTGCATCTTCTAAAATACGTTCAGAAAATATTAGGAAAAACATGACTGCACCTTTAAAAATATTATTAAAAATATTATGCATATATCAAAAATGATTACAAGACTGGTGTTCCCTGAGCCACTCCTTCAATTGCCCTTTAAAAACCCTATAGCTAGTACAGTCCCTTATAGTAGGAGGCAGTCTATTCCAGATGTTACTACCTCTTACTGAAAACACATTTCTACAAAAAGAGGTCTTTCTGAATGGTACCTCACAGTCCCGCCTAAATGATGATCTAGTTCGATATGTTCTATTGACCTCTGACCTGTAATTGATATAACTGTTAAGGGGAGGTGGTGCTAAATTGTTTAAAATTTTGTACATTAAACAAGAAAACTTGAAATTCTGGAAATAACTCAACAGTTTATACTTATCTAAGACGCAATGATGGTATGTATACGGTTTTTTTATCAAGAATTTTTATTGCTTTTTATATAAAGATTCCAATGGCTTGACAGATGTAGAACTTGCAAGAGCCCAGCTTGTCAAACAGTAACTAAAGTGAGAGAATATCATACCATGTATAAACAACATGGCTGCATCTTGTGTTAAATAATTCCTAATATGCCTGTAGTTACGCAGATTATACTTGATTGTTTGTACTTTCTTTTTAATGTGTTTCCTAAAGGAGAGAGTAGAGTCAAGTTGAACACCCAGATATTTGAAATCATGGACTAATTGTAATTCATCCTTCCCATGAAGATATTAGAGTTTGTGCTAATAGTGCTGGAATTACTTTTAGTGAAGTACATGCATACCGTTTTCTTTGCATTCAATATAAGGCAAGAATTGTTCAGCCAAGTTTGTATGTGTATCAGAGCTGAGCCAAGAATGCGTGCTGCTTCAGAACATGAACTATTACTATTACTATTTTCTCATCAAGTTTGTTGGTTTTAAGGTCTTTTGACAAATTACAAACAACATAGATCCCAAGCTCAGTAGAGCTTATGGGGTAGTCAAAAAAAGGCTCCTGTTGCTCATATTCTCTGTATACTACATAGGTGCTGTTATCAGACAAAAAAAATTTATCACTAAAGCAATACTGTTGCCTATTTTAACACATTTTTCTCGCTCACAACAGATTTTAATTGTTGCAAGCCCTATGACTGCCTCCTGGAACTGCAAAACATTTTTGAAAGTGGCTGGTATGGGGCCATCTTTGTGCTCTCTATGTAAGGTTCCCTTTCCCTGCATTTTTTCATTCTTAAGGGAACTGTTCATTTCTGAGAGTCTACGAATTACCTAAGACAAAGGATGGTGTGGAGTTTTTATCATTTTCTTGATCCGTCCCAAGCAGTTCTCAAATGGAAAACCAGATATTAAGTCCAGGTTTCCATGTAACCTTACATCCTCACAAAGATGTATTAGCCCATGAATATTGTAAACAACATGGTCTGGACCATACAACTGACTAAAATGTTCTACAAATGACACGAGTAGACCTCTGGCAAAATCATTGAGGGCAAGACATAATGTTGGACTTGACAAGATAAAAATTGATACAGAAAACAGCATAAAATTTTGATATATTGGAACTGCAAGCACATCACGGAGGACCACTGGACCAGTGTACAATAAAACTGCCTTAGCTCTGTTGCCTTCCACCTTTGCCTCTCCGATAACTGTCTAGGCTTTCGTGCAAAGTCAGCTGGAATTGAATCCTTCAAGCCAATTAGTGCATCTGAAATCAGTTGACTCTGACGGGCAGAGATTCGACAACGGAGGGGTCCTGAAGCGTGCCACAGATCTAACAGTTTTCTCATGACACCGAGACAAACTAGATGCATATAATCATGTGGAAAGCATGTCACCATCCCAATATTTATATCTTTTAAAGGGGAAACTGCAACATGGTGACCCTCGTCAGACATACTGATAAAGGAGGCATCAGTTCTGCAAGGACTATTGACCTCTGGAAAGGTCATCCTATGGTTGTTCCAAACCCCTGTTTGAATGCATTTATCACATCCCAAATATCCAGTGTGTGACTTTATCCCCTTTATGAAAGCTCTAGCGGGAGCATCACAAATAACAGATGTCACCCTGAGGAAGAACTGCTTGCCTTTTATGGCAAAGCCCTTGCTAAGTACTTGCAATTCACTGACAAGATCTCTTAAGTATTCATTTAACGAGGATGGCCTTGAGGCACCACAGAAGAGGGCAAGGATGACTGGTTCCTTTGTATGGCCCTGAAGTAACCCCAAAACAGGCCAGAACTGGATATTGGAACTTTTGAACAGTGGCAAACCATCAATGTTCAACTGCAGTCTAAACAAATGTCCATCTGAGAGCTTAGACCAGACTCATTCAAAGGTTTTCCCAAGTGACTGTAGTATGCCAAAGTAAAAGTATTTACCACCAGCTAGAGCTTGCACATTATATGCAGTTTTGGTTTTGAGTAGAGTTCTAGCATCCTTGGGTAGCAAGGGATGATATATTCTCAGGATAGTCAGGAGAGCAGTCAAAGCAACCAAAGAGACATTAAAGTTCACAGCCCAGTCGCACAAGGATGTCTCTAAAGAACCCTCACAAGTATTCTCGTCTGAGTCATCTGGTTGGCCATCTGAGTCTGACTCAGCATCATCAGACTGATAAACCTGACCTACAGAATAATTTTCCTCATGCACAGTCTCTGTAACCTCTACATCAACTTCACTGTGAAAAGACGCCATCATGGCACTGACTTTTTTTACAGCTCGCTTTCTAACATTCCTTCTATCCATTGTTAAAGGCCTAATCAGAATAGAACCCTATTACTAAATTTGGGGGGGGTGATAGCAGTACCTTGAAGTCTGCTGTAGTGCTGGTTGGATAGAGGACAAATGACCCTGTAAAGAACACAGATTTGCAAATTAGTTAAAAAAAATGTATGACATGAATGGTACACATGACATGTGCTGTTGAGGAAAAAAAAACAGCTGGCTTTTTCATGCCTTGTCCATCATATGTATCAAGTCATCATTCTCAACCCATCCCTATGTTTTTTTCTGCAAGACCAAATGAATATTCTTTTGCGTTTCAACTCGTGTGATGTTTTAGGATTGACCGCAATTTCATCGATGAAGTAAACAAGCCTGCCTGTGTATGTCTTCGCGCCCTAACTTTCTCACAGTCCCGCCTATTATCATGTTGTATGCATAAAACATATAATAGGAATTATTTTCATGTTTCCATAACTGGCCCACGTGTTGAATTACTTACTACTGGGCCGTTGTCGGTACATCGTATGTGGGCCATAACCTCATAGCCGGCTTGGATTTGATTTTAGTCCACCTGCGCGCTAAATCTGTTTTCTTGCTATCCTTATGCTCAACCCAGAAGATTAAGTGAATATCATGTAAAAGTTAGCATTTTTATTACACTAATCTTGCTCAGTTCACAAGATAAAGCTATTCCGAATCTAAATATGGGTCTGAACAACACAATGCCTGAACGTTAAGTTGAGAAAAAGTTAAGGGATTAGGGTAATTTAGGACAATAGAATAACACTAGCCTAACGTTAACAGTTTTGTCGAACGTTACCGTTATTTCTAACAGGAAACTCAACCAATTCTGATTTCTAAATTCCTAGAAATTATTCCATAGTACCGAAGCCGAAGCACACAGCGTTAGCAAAACTAACTTAACTTCACTGAACTAACGTTAACATAAGTTAGCAAGGTTAGCTATTAACATTTTAGCTTGGAAAAAAATGTTAGCTAATGTTATCCAAACTGCGGGTTAACGGCGCATTCTTGAGCTCAACTAACAGTGACAGCATTTAAATTGTACGAAATAAAATATTAATTTTCACAAAATGTGCACTCACCTAATACCTGTTGCGTGGCCTCCGAAAAAACTCCCTGCACTATGGGCAGGCTGTCTTTTTTCACAACGTGGCTGAGAGGGCACTGATTTTTCTCGTGACGTGCCCCACACGGGTGGTAGCGTTTCCTCCCAGGGATTTAATATGACATTTACTTTCATTTACAATTGTGATTGACTAAATAAAAACTATAAAACCAAGGGAGATGCGCTATTAAAAAAAAAAAAAATGCATGTAACTGGCAGTTGGCTTGTTATTATAGAGCCGCGCTCGTCCATTTGGGACAGGTTGTACTATAAATTAATGCCATCTCATCTTCCTGCCATCGCTGGGATTAAAAAAAAAAGTAAATTAAATTAAAAATCCCCGGTGGTAACGTTAGTTGGTGTGATCGGTCCTGGCCCAACAACAACAAGTGCACATAAGAGCAAGTTGGATTCAATCAACATTGTGGGCCAAAACTTACAGTCTAGTTATGGGCCGTAAACTATGTGATAATCCCTGGCCCAGTAATAGTTGTACAACCAAATTATCATTATGCTACTTCCACATCTGGACCAATTCTGGCACATACACTGATAGTCTGCCCGGCTCTCAGCCGACACTGGCGGAAGACAGCCAGAATCGGCCCAGAACTGACTGCTATCTGGGCAGTAGCAGAGAAAACAAGCTTGGAGGACTGAAACAAATCGAAGCAATCTAGCGTGAAAGAAGATTAGCCTAATAATGGTTGGATTGTGCTCATAATGCAATGAAATCGAATGGAACTTTTTAAAAGACCGGGATGCTAGCTAGGGCAAGCGCAGCATATGCATCCGCTATAGGAATATTAACCCACCTTTTGCTGTCCATTAGAAAAAAATACACATTAATTTTTGAAAAAATGGCGACCAACATCGCCAAGAAACATTCACTGGCATCAAAAATTGCACATTGTGAACATTGTATATGTACAATAATGTGTTTAAATTTAACAGTACATTTGCCTGATTATTGCAGTGTATTGCTAGACTGGATTCAAGTACTGGTTGTGTTACTGTAATGGCCGGTAGTATACGGAGGCCAAGTGCAACGACCAGAGAGAGACAGTAGCTCGGACACAGTACAAACACAGAGAATAATATAGACCAAACGAAAGTACTCGCGCTTCCAAAGGACGTATAATAGTCCGAACCATGGAAGCAAAGCGAGATAGAAAAGGAAGAAGAAACTCCAACAATCAGAAGATAGAAAGTCATACAAAATCTGACTACAGATATCTTCGGCTATAGTGCGAAGCTAAAAACAGACACTCTAGCGAAGGAGGTGTGCCGGACTTCCTGCTTGTATAGATTCTGGGAAAGCGCCGTCCCAGCTCAATCAACCAGCTGGGTAAAGAATTTGATAGCCAAGGAATTCGATATCGTCCTGGGACGAGAGCTGCAAAGAAAAGTCCAAACAACAGGCACACCACACAAACCATGACAGTTACATTGGTGTAGTGGGTGCAAAAACGTAGTGGAGAAGTAGCTACTTCAATTACGGGTGTCGAATCCAGCTTGGCGCGATCTTTTGAACTTAATATTTTCTTAAATTTATTGTTTTCATTGGTGTCGGTTACAGTTGCGGTCATAGACACAATCAAAGCAGCCACCACAACTGCTTCCGTTTTAAGCGAACCAACTCATAAACGCGCAAGGGTATAAGTTAATTTGGAAACCAGTCTGGGCAAACCCCGCCGGCCAGCCAATCGTTGAACTTGATCACTCAGGCAGTCACTCACTCACTCAGCGACATTCACGTTAATAAGGGGGCTGCTCGCCCAGCCCAAAAACATGCATGATGCGTGGAGAATGGAGTAGATTGAGATATGGAGCTGTATATAGTCCAAAACTTTGTGTGCAGTGAATGAGACTTGAATTGAATGAATTCATTGACTCCATGATTGTATCGGTATTTTACGCACCCCAAAAAGTCCAAAGTGCAACTTTGCAGCTCTCTTGCGTGAATATGCTTTTATTTAAAAAAAAAAAAAAAAAAAAAAGGCAGGACAATGTGGATCATGGGCCTAATTTTTCCTTTTACTGTGCTCTGCAGACCAGCTGCTAGGAAGGCACTTCAGTCAATACACCCCAGGGGCAGCAAAAGCACTCACCTGCTCATCACTGGTAGGTCGAACTGACAGTGCTATCCCGTGAACGGCAACCTGAACTGCCTGCCTGCTATGTGACACAGGCACACACTCAGTACAACAGAGACTGGCCCATGTCTGTACTGGGCATGGTGAGGCAAAATTGCTTACTTGTGGCATAGTTAGAAACTACTGTGCATTATTCTTACTAAATGCATGTCTTATTATTCATCCTCATTTCTGAAAAAAAAAAAAAAAATTGGGACAATAAATAAAATGCAGATAAAAGAATACCGTGTTTTGAAAATCCTCCTTGATCTGCAATGAAATTATAACAGTAGAAAGGAAAGATGTTTTATGTTTTTCAAGAAATGTTGGAGCAGTTGTGTGTTTCCCATCGTCAGGTTACCTATTATTGACTGAGTTCACTTATTAAACGTCAAAACAGATATACATTCATAATTGTATGTAAAACAGTAGTGGAAGCAACATCACTTGCTAAAGTACGCAAAAAAAATGCAATGCTGTCACGATTTTTTTTCAGTACTTTTGTACTACTGAGCATTTTTTCTATGTCCTCTTGAAAGTTTTATTTTTACATCCTTTCTGGAAAGCGAACTTGCATTAAGTTTGATTATTTTAACTTTAAGCTTTCCAAAAATGGGTCAATCACCCATTTACTCACCACCGCAACATACAAACATACAGGCTCTGGTTTTCAGCTACAGACATCAGACAAATAAGGATATCAGACAGTGTTACAAGCAGGGCAAAGTTCAGACATTTTTTAATAGCTGGATTGGTTTTAAATTTACTACATCAAAGTTGCAGTAAATTTATGGGGCAGTGTTTAAATCTATGTCAATGCACTGAGTAAGTAATGATAGCACAACAAACATGACTTGGCTGAGCTGAAAATCATGTAATAATCAGGTCTTGTAATTTTGATGGCTTATTTTCTTGTCACTTCTGCAAAACTTCGCTTTTCTGTGGTATTGTGTTACCTGCTGATCCTGGTTAGATCCTGATGTCTCTCACTGTAGCAGATGAAGGAATCTGTCCGCCATCTGTAGATGATCTGATCAGATGACTGCAGACAACCACACCGTCCGTGGCTCCTTGTAGTTCACTCTAAATAACACAGAAAAGGCTTTCGGGCTCAATTCACTTAAGGTTTCAGGTCCTAAATTCATCCAACCGAAAGTAACTGGTCTAAGGTTTCTCTCTCACCTTCTGTCACATTACCTGGTATCATTCACCTGATGTGTTGGCTGACTGTGACTCAGCATGCGGTCTGTTGCTGGTTTCTAACTGATAATACAGTTAAACATGCAGGTTGCTGCCACTAACATACAGATCTGTACCGCCTGTTGTTGATAACATGTCTGGTCCCTGCTTACATCCCATAAGCTAGCATTAGCTTACATCTGCTGACTGAAACAGGCTAGATGCAAACACTAGCAAAGAAGAAGAAATTGTGCACATTCTCTGTATTAATGTTAGCCATGACCGAATACCTTATACGTGATATTAGTGTTTAATTACGGTTGAGGTTTTGTCGGGAAAAACGGTGCTGTGGTATCCTGTCAGTAACCAACGTTAGCTAGCGCTATATGTACATTGTATAGCTGCCTACATTATCTACTTACCTGTGTAACTTACTCGGCTCGAACTACAAGTGTAGTGTGCACAAAACCTGAGCCTGTTAACGTTGGATAAAATGTCACTAAACACCGACAGCTCTCTAAGCTCATTTAGCTGTAACGTTACCTGAACTTTGCCTTAAAAACGGAATACTGCTCGCAACGTTTTAACGTTACTTACCTTGAACAGTCTGTCGGGCCACTGTAAAGGCCCTCGATGGATCAGGAGAGGGAGAAGCGATGTGCCCGGGTCTTGCAGTGTAAGGTGGAGGATGAGCTGGCGGTGGAAGTAGCCCCGCGGTCTTTGTCCAGGACCTCCAGGGCCTGTTTCAGTAAAGAGGCAAGCTCTGGCCACGCCATTGTTCCACTGTTGTGTGCCTGGGACAGCATAGACATATATACTGCTTTGCCAGTTTATATCACAGACTGTAGGTTGGCTCAGCAGTCAGGAGCCCCCTGCTGTCCACAAGATGCCACTGCACTCGGCTGGTTCAGACCGTCCCCCCGACCTCTGGGCCACACCTCCTTATTTGCATACAGGTTGAAAAGCCAAATGGAAAATGGAAAAGGCAAATGGAAAATGGAAACGCCAAATGAGAAATCCAAATGGAGAAGCCAAATGGAAAATGGAAAATCAAAATGGAAAATGGCAAATGCCAAATGTAAAATGGTAACGGAAAAATGCAAACAAATAAAAAATTAAATGATAATTTTATCTTTTCCATTTAAGCTTTTGATTTAAGCATTTCCATTTAAGCCTTTCCATTTCCCATTTTGAGTTTTACATTTGATGTTTCCCTATTGCTATTAAAATTTTCATTTTCAATTTCATATTTACAATTTAAGTTTTCCGTTTGACTATTTCTATTTACATATTAGCATTTTAAATTTAACGTTTCATTGTCGTTTTATCCATTTACGTATTTGCATTTGAAATTTTACTTGTTTCATTTTCGTTTTATTGTTTCGCATTATCATTTTACATGTTTCATTAGGTTTTTCAATTTGCTTTTTATTTTTAACATTTAATTTTGGCCTGATTATTTTAATTTTAATTTTAATTTGGATTATGACCAAAAATACCCTCCATGAAAAAGAGCCACTGCTTTTATTTTTTTCGCTTTGGAGTATGCCGCCTTCAGAGTTTTCCAGCAATGCTGAATTTTGTTGGCACTAGGCAGTTAACACAAAACCAGCCTCTTTCCACTTTTCGCACACCTTAAAGATATCGTTGTTACAGTGCTTTCGCCCATCGATATATTCCAATATATTCATGTCTTTTATTATCTGAATGCACACAGTCGTCTCTGCTTCGCTCCAAAAATTCAAATTCCCTGCGAATTGAACAGGCTCAGACGTAGTTGAATATTCTGTTCAGGGGCATACATGGTGTATACATGAGCCAATATTCCAATTAAAACAGGCATATGCCAGGGGTCTTATTCGGAATATTTCGAATCTGAAAATGACCTTAATCGGGTTATTGCATGCGTTTACACGACAGGTATGCAATCGGAATGTTCTTATATTCCGATTAATACAGGAATATGGTGTGCATGTAAACGCAGTCACTGAAATAATGATTCAATGATAGGCTCAGTATTTGCTTAATTAAATCCAAATGGAAACTTTTTTTTTTTTTGGCCGGGCAGTGTATATGGATAACTTTTGTTTGAAAGGTAACATCAATGTCGTTTTTTCCCCCCCAACTAAACATATTCATTATAATTTATCCTTCCTGGATAGTCACATGTGTAATAGCCAGTGGAATACAGAAGCCAGGTGCAACGACCAGAGAGAAAGAGAGTAGCACGGACACAGTACGAACACAGAGAATAGTACAGACCAAACGAAAATACTCGCGCTTCCAAAGGATGTATAATAGTCCGAACCACGGAAGCATAGAGAGATAGAAAAAAGGAGAAGAAACTCCAATAAATAGAAGATAGAAAGTCAAACAAAACCTGACTACAGATATCTTCGGCTATAGTGCTAAGCTACAAACAGACACTCTAGCAAAGAGGCGTGGCGAACATCCGGCTTATATAGAATCCGGGGAAGCGCTGCCCCAGTTCAATCAGTCAGCTGGGTAAAGAATTCAATTGAACAGGAATATGATATCGTCCCAGGACGAGAGCCACAAAGAAAGTCCAAAACACACGCACAAACATCCAGAACCATGACAGGACCCCCCCTAAGGGATGGCCCCAGGCGTTCCCAAAAAACCCAGAGCACGGAACTCCGAGATAAGGGTGGGACCCAAGATACCCTGAGCAGACGGATGTTCAGCCCCCTCCAACCAATGGCGCCACTCTTCTAACGCCAATTTAACAGCTAACAACTCCTGGTCACCAATACTGTAATTCTGTTCAACCGGTGACAATGACCGGGAGAAGTAGGCGCATGGGTGCAACTTATTGTCCCGAAGAGGGCGCTGGGACAAAATGGCACCCACCCTGCCCTCCGAAGCGTCAACCTCCACCACAAATGGGAGGGAAGGGTCAGGCAAAACGACAGTAGGTTCAGAGCTAAGTCGTTTCTTCAAATCCTGAAAAGCAGCCTCCGCTGCTGGAGACCAAGTAAACAACGAGGAGGAATTCCTCTTAGAAAGCGAAATGATGGGGGCAGCCACAGCGCTAAAATTGCGAATAAACCTCCTATGAAAATTAGCAAAGCCCAAAAATCGATTAACCTCCTTAACATTGTGAGGGGCAGGCCAATTCCTAACTGCTGCCACCTTGTCAGGGAATAGTTTGATCCCACTATCGTAAACACGATGCGGAGGCAACGACAAAGCCCGTTGTTTGCCAAAATCCCCCGTGAGATCAACATCATCATCTGACACGTTGGAAGGTAAACCAAGGTTCAGCGCGGCTCCAACACACCAATCTTGTTCAGAACTCGACACCTCCCCCATGGGTTGAAATTTGGGGCGACTTGCCAGAATCTCGCTACAGTGAGACCAAAAGTCAGAGCCCCACTGGACGATTGGGTTATTTTGACTGCCCCAAAAAATCTGTGGCCTATGCTTAAGCAACCACGAATGACCTAAAACCACAGGACAAATTAAGAATTTGATTAAGAAAAAACAAATTTTCTCTGAATGACCATCAAAAGGGATAAACATAGTCAAAAAATCAGAGACCTTGGTTATAAGCCCATCTCCCAACGGTCGACCACCCAAAGCTTTGATCGAGTGCGAATGTGAGAGAGAGCGGATGGGAATGGAATGTTTTCTAGCCCTCCGCATTCATAAAACAATCAACAGCCCCGAATCCAAAAAAAGGCTTTAACCCATATTCTTTTTTTTTCCCCATAGTCAACTTTACTGGAAATAAGAGTTCGAATGGGAGATTGGGTCTGTCCTCTAGCCCCCCTACTGCCAGAGGGGCTTCCCGTCTCCCTTTAAGCTCAGGGCAACTTGGACCGATATGTTCTGGTTCGCTACAATGATGACAAATTATTTGTCTGTGAACAGGCTTACGAGCCCAGTTCTCATATGAGCCATCAACCTGCATGGGCTCACTAGAACTGGGCATTTCAATGGGCGGAGTTGGGACTGTATGCCTGTTGCATGGAACATTAACCTCATTGCTATCAAGAGCCAATGCAATACTTTTCTTTCCATTTCGTTCGCGGATTCGATTATCAACTCGCACTGCAGTACGAACCAACGAATCTAAAGAAACGCAAGGCTCTAATGTAGCCAGAGCAACCTTAACCCCTTTCGGCAGATATAGACGCTTGCGTCTATGGAACTGCAAATTTAAGCACGCAGTTACTGTACTTGATCACTAGATAGCACCCCCGGATCAGTTATTGAATATTCACTAGCAAGCAGAGTTCGAATGCAGTTTAGAATATGGGGAAGTTCACTCCACTCCCTGTTTTTCAAGAGTTGCATGAATTAAACTCCTCAGCTAAGCCTGATGTGCAAACTGGTCAATATCCTTGCCCATAGTATCGATCCAGCACCTTAAAAAAATGATCTATTGCGACAGAAAAAAATCATTGTCCTGTGTAGCAACCACTTTAGCTACAGTGAGCCAACGGTATTCCACTTAGTGGTTCAGAAAAATCAGTTTTCTGAAGCAAAAATTCGACATGGTATTGATTCTGTCACATTCTACTGTCAAATACAGTCATCACATACAAAAAATGCGTAGTTCCCTACCGTGGATTTACGTGTAGATTCCTTCATTAACAAATTCAGCGCTTTCTTATATCCACCCAAGTTCTGGTGTTGATAGCCAATCACTCAATTGTACACTCAGGCTCTTCTGCATATCTGCACAGTTCTATCTCATACATGCTCCACCCTCTAACGGGCTTCGCTATTCCTCGGTGCCTGAGAAGAAAATTGAACCCACCTGTTCTGTAGGAGTGGGTAGCATACTCACCTTCTAAAAAGCCCCGGTGCTGCCTATGCTCGTCTCCCTTTTTCACTCAGCCATTGAGAAGAGATTGGACTAAGAAAAGTGTCCCATGATGAGGTCTTGTCTGCAGTGCGCCTCCCCCATGGAGACCGAGGACCAGCATAACGATTGCTTCGTTTGCTTGGGCTGGCGTCACCAGGTGGAGGCCGGTTCCTGTGCTGCTTGCGCGGTGCTCCCCCGGGAGGAGCGCGAGCGGCGGCAGCAGTTCTTGCGGGCTGCACGCACCCTCCAGGCTGGCTCAGAGCCAGCCCGAGGGTCGGTGGCGGCGGTCCGCTCCAAGTCTTGGAGTGAGTACGATGAGGAGGATGACCTGCGCGTCTATGAGGAAGATCCAGCATCCCTCTTCCGCGACGAGGAGCCTCCCCCAGAGCACCGCTACCTGCTGGATGACCTGCCAGGGTTATTCCGCTCGGCGGCGGAGCGGATGGAAATGCCCCTGCCTCCGCAGCCCCCGAACACCCACGGAGATGATTTCACCAAAGGCCTGCTGGCCCAGCTGAAATCCAAGCCGCGGCCTAAGGCAGTTTGCCCCCAGATGCCACCCATCATCGGCTATGCCCAACGTGATTGGAGGAATCCGGTCGCTGCCAAGTCTCCAGCAATTGCGTATGCGTCATATTCCACCATTGAGGGCTGGAAGTGGGATACAGGCGTCCCGCCCATTGAAGACACGGTGAGGTGGTGCTTGGTCCCCACCACCTCCATGTGGCCAGGTGGTCGGCCGCTGCATCCGTCCGAGAGGGACAGGATGACAGCGAGCCTGCTTGACTGCTGTTATGCCAACGCGGCCCAGGGGGTCTGACTTTTCTGGCTGGCTCCTTGGATCGTCTCACTCACCAAATGGCGGAGCTGGAGCCGGAGGAGATCGAAGAGATCCTAACCACGGCCGCAACGATACTCCTGGATGTCTCGGGCATTCGTCATCACCGGAGGAAGGAGCATGTGTGCAGCCCAGGTGGGTCACCGGCACCTGTGGCTTGGGCTGTCCTCCATAAAGGAGCGGGAAAAGCGGGCGCTAATTAATGCGCCCATTTCTACCACATCGCTATTTGGGCAGGACGTCCAGACCATGGTGGATTGTTTGGAGGCGGCCCGGAAGGCAGCTGAACAGCTGGGCTCCCACTTACGCCCGCAGCAGTCCGCCAGCGGGCCCTGCTATTCTCAACCTCCACCCAGCCGCCGCTGCCGCCGCAGGTCAGATGATCAGTCACTCGCCGGCCCCAGCCAGCCAAGCCCGGAGCCACGCCGACCACAGCCTCAGTCTCGCTAGTTCCGCACCAGGGGTGGGGGCCCTCGGCGGTCAGCCTTGGGAAAAACGGCAAATAAAAGGCATTTTCAGTATTTGGCCTCTGAGTCTTTCTATTCCCACATTGCACACACTGACACACTGGCTGTTTCAGGTGGTAGCAGTCAGGGTAAATTGGGTCAAAAACCTACCAGAGCCAGATTGGTAGCTCTGCCTTCCGTGGATGTGGTTAATAAGGACGCGAGCCGTGAAGCTTGTGTATCCTCACTGCCTCTATTAAACAGTGCTTTTAAAACTGGGGCTTCACCAGCTAAAAGCCTGTTTATGAGGTACTGGCTAGCTAACCACCGGCATGGTTTGCGTCGCGCTACTCATGGTGGTAGCACACGACCAAACTTGGTGGCTAAACCAAAAATTGATAACCCCCTAACTTTCAGTGCTGGGATTGTTCAAAATGAATCTCTAAAAACGGAGAACTCATCTTGTCCAGGCGCGCCACCAGCGAAGAAGCGTTCTCAAAGCCAGCATATTGCTAGCGCAGCTTGCTCCAGCAGCTTGGTCAGGACACGTCAGCAGGCTTGTGCTTCCGGGTCACACGGAAGTGGGGTTGTCCGCCATTTTGGCTCCATAGCTCCTGAGGTGTCACAAAGCACTCACTATGCATCCCGGAGGCAAGAGACGGGGTATGTATACAAATGTAATTCTGGTACTGGGGCTTCTGAACCTATGGAGGAAGTTTTCACTCGTTCTGCCCCGCAGCCCGAGGTGTGTTTGGATGCCAATGTTTCTGAGGGTAAACGTCAGGAAGGGCTCTCGCTTGACTCAGAAACAGCTGCGCCCCCACCACCCACTGTGAGTGAGTTACCAGGTGACGTGCTTGGGGTTGCAGCGGAAGCGCTGTTGTCATTGGCCTCTCAGCCCTTTTGGGCAGGGCCCCCCAGTCAAACCCTCCCAAAGGGCGGGGCGTCGCGGGAGGGCCCGGACTAGCGGAAACCACAGAATTGACTGCTTCGCCACTCACGAGCCACTATCTGTCGTGGGTGAGCTTGTACGCCCCCCCCCCAGTCTGGCTGAACAGAAGGCTGTGGAAGGGATATGCGTTGCAGTTTTGCTGCCGTCCTCCCCCATTCAAAGGCATTGTCCTAACAAAGCCCCCTGATTCCGCCCAAATAACGGTCTTGAAGGAGGAGGTGAGCTTGCCTCTACGAAAAGGGGCCGTGAGACCGGTTCCCCTATCGGAAGCTCGAGCGGGATTTTATTCCCCTTATTTCTTGATTCCCAAAAAATCAGGAGGCCTGAGGCCCATTCTGGATTTTCGAGAGCTAAACAGTTATATCGCACGCAGGCCGTTCCAGATGCTGACGGTGAGGGCGCTGCTGGAATGTGTCAGGCCAGGCAACTGGATGACGTCAATAAATATGACAAACGCTTATTTTCATGTCCCTATCCTGCCGCGCCATCAAAAGTTCCTGCGCTTTGCGTTGCAAGACCGGATCTTTCAGTTTTGCCACCTCCCGTTTGGATATTCCCTGGCACCGCGGACATTTTCCAAATGTGTGGAGACAGCGCTAGCGCCACTCCGGCAGAGAGGGATATGGATTCTGACCTATCTGGATGATTGGCTGATCCTGGCCCCTTCCGAACAGACGGCAACCACCCATACGAGGTTGGTGATGCAACATATTGCGCAGCTGGGCTGGGCTATCAACTACGACAAAAGCACCCTGCAGCCCAGCCAGACACCACGGTACTTCGGGATGCTGTTGGACTCTCGGACTATGACCACACGCCTGTCTGTGGAGAGAGCGGAAGCGATCCTGTCTTGTGCCCAGGGATTACGGGACGCAGTCTCGGTGCCGGCAATAGCAGTCATGTCGCTACTGGGGATGATGGCTGCTGCCCATCTAGTAGTCCGCTTAGGGCTACTGCACATGAGAGATCTGCAGCGCTGGTTCCGCATACCAATGCAAGCATGGCGGACGTTGGCGTTTTGGGCCTCACACAGCCGGTTCCGCGAGGGAGTTCGGATGAGGTGCGTGGCTCACTATACCCATATATTTGTGGATGCCTCCCTCACAGGGTGGGGCGGAACTTGTAGCCCTGCTTCTGTCGCTGGTACATGGCAGGGGCCCCAGCGGCACATCAACCTACTAGAACTCATGGCAGTTCAGAGGGTGCTGCATCATTTTTCCCCACAGTTGGAAGGGAGGCACGTCCTAGTGAGATCAGACAAAACAACGGTGGTAGCCTATCTCAACAGGCAGGGGGGGGTCAGATCAGTGGCCCTACACAAGATGGCTGCTTCCATCCTGATATGGGGGGATCGCCATCTCTGCTCCCTGAAGGCCCAGCATGTTCCTGGCATCCTCAACACTCGGGCAGATGGGCTGTCCAGGGGGGCGCTGCCCGAGGAGGATTGGAGCCTCCCACCGGCGACAGCCGAACAGATCTGGAGGCTGTTCGGGCGACCGAAGGTGGATCTGTTTGCGAACAGGGAGAACGCTCTGTGCCTGCTGTGGTTCTCCCTGAGGCCTACCGACAATCCTCCCCTGGGGGTGGACGCGCTGGCCCATCCAGCTTGGCCAGCCGGCCTGCTGTATGCATTCCCGCCCCGGCGGCTATTAATGCCACTGCTCCGCAGAGTAAGGGAGCAGCACCTGTCCATAATTGTGGTGGCATCACTGTGCCCGAGCGCCAGATGGTTTCCGGATCTCATCCAGCTGGCGTTGGGGAGCCCATGGGAGATTCCGGACCTCCCCCTGACGGGGTCTTGGGTGCCAAGCGCCGTCCGCGACCCGCCCCCTCATGGCCTGGAAGTTGAAAGGGTGAAATTAACTGAGTTAGGCCTACCTGAGGCGGTGGTGTCCACAATTCAGTGTGCGCGTGCCCCGGCCACATCCAAAGCTTATGCGACTCGTTGGCGGATTTTTATTGGCTGGTGTCAGGCGAGAGGCCTGAACCCGCGCTCATGCCCCCTTCAAGGGGTGCTGGAATTCCTTCAGGGGCTCTTCGAAGGGGGCCGCGCAGCATCCACTCTGGGGGTGTTCGCGGCAGCCATCGTGGCGGGACATGATGGGTTTGACCGCTTCACAGCCAGAAGTCACCCCCTGGTAAAGCGTTTTTTGAGGGGAGTCCGCAGGCTAAGACCCCTGACGCAGCGCGTGGTTCTGCAGTGGGATCTGCAGACACTGTTGGACGGCCTGGCAGGACCACCATTTGAACCCCTGGATCAGGCAGACCTGCATATTTTATCAATCAAGACGGCCCTCCTTTTGGTCTTGGCATCAGCCAGGAGGGTGCGCGAGTTGGGCGCCCTCTCCGTGCACCCGTCATGTCTGACCCTAAGTGAGGACAATGGGTCAATGGAGCTTCGCCCTAATCCGTCCTTCTGGCCAAAGGTCATCACCACAGCCTTCAAATCGTCTGTGATCCGACTACAGGCTTTCTACCCACCGCCTCATGCCACCAGCGAGCAGGAACGGATGCACAGACTGTGCCCAGTGCGCGCGCTCAGCCTGTACGTGGAACGCACTGCAAGCCTTAGGAAAGCGGATCAGCTGTTTGTGGGCTATGGCGGACGGGCTCAGGGGGCCCCTCTGTCACCGCAGCGCCTCGCCCACTGGATCTGTGATGCTATCTGCAGAGCCTATTCGGCAGTGGGTCTCGTCGCCCCGGCGGGGCTGACCGCACATTCTACCCAGGGCATCGCATCCTCCACAGCGCTATTTAAGGGCGTATCCGTGGAGGAGATTTGCAAGGCGGCCTCATGGTCTTCGCAGATCAACCTTGGCAAGAGTCGTATCTGAGGGATATGACCGCCAGTCGGGTCGCAAGATTCAGTCGTGGGAGCCCTATCTGTGGGGTTCCCCTCTGACGCTGACTAGTGTGATGCCACACCCTGAGGCGGTGCGCTCTGGAGGCGCCCCGCCGGCAGGCGTGGGAGGGGGGCGAGGGGGCTCGCCGGCGGGACATGTCAACTACTAGCGCCCCCCCATGCATTCGTTCTTTCATTCTAGAGGGGGCCCTATCAGGACGGGCCCTCTGGCACTAACTTGGGTCTGGTGTGGTGTAAGTGTGTTCCGACCTGGGTCGGGGTACGCAGCCTGGCGGTGCTCGCCCCAGGGAGTGTACGGGTTTCTCTGGTTTCTGGATGGGACTCTGGGGTCCGGGGCCACCTGGGAGTACATTCATCCCTAACGGCCTTCGCCTTAGGTGTAAACCAATAGCGAAGCCCATTAGAGGGCAGAGCACGTATGAGATAGAACTACCAGTTACCTGGATGTAACTCCAGTTCTATGAGTACGTGCGTTGCCCTCTAACAGCCTGCCCAGCTGGCCCCAAGTGTGAGATGCTGAGTTTCAAAGGGAGACAAGCATTGGCAGCACCGGGGCTTTATAGGAGGTGAGTATGCTACCCACCCTATGGAGCGGGTGAGTTCAATTTTCTCCTCAGAAGGGGTAAACCAATAGCGAAGCCCATTAGAGGGCTACACACGTACTCATAGAACTGGAGTTACATCCAGGTAACTGGTAGTTATACTTCACGCTCTTGTGAAACTTCCCCGGTAACAATGTATTGATTGGCTCATTTCTTATCCAACTCTTGAATGTTTAAAACGTTCAACAGTCAGTGAAACACATTGATTGGACAAACAGAAGAGCATACAAGCCTATGCGTATCAGCAGGCTCGGTTGTATCCTGTCTACGTTGTGCACATTGCGCGGCCGAAATAGACGCGATTTGTAGAAAAAAGACTCGCAAAACTGGCCTTGAAGTGTTCAGTCGCATTTACAGGATTGAAATGTGATAAGGACATGGTCAATGGGAATTATTTCGAATGAAACAGGACCGGAGGGTTCTTTCTACTGGACACATCAGTCTCTGGATGAGGTATTCAATGGAAAAAGGTTAGGCTGCTACTTTGGTTTTTGTTTTGGAATGTATACCGTATTCAACAAAGTAGAATGCTGAGGTTTTTTTCCCCGTTTAAAACGTGAACTGCCCATGCATTTGGGTGGACCCCCTGGTATGTTCATTGCACCGTTCTGTTGAATCTAGGGAGACAATATTGTTTGATTTTCCCTGAAAGTGGAATGTCTGTTCTGTTAAAATAAGGTATATTTCAGAATTCAGATATTACTGAGTTAGTGAGTTGTACTTGTTCCTTATAAGTGTTGAAATGAGTTTGTGAGCTCAGAAGTGGGAACGGTAGCTTTCATTGCAGGGTGAATGTTCTGACCGTTTAATCAGCAGTTTATTCAATGACTATTTGTGCTGGCTTGGGGGACTTTGAAGAAAAATGGACAAAACTCTAAACTTTATTATTGAGAAAAGGCATGTTTTATGTTTGGAGAGGTTACTGGTGACCACTGATGTTCAACTGCACTGATATTGATAAATTCATGCAAAACCCAACCAGAAAATCATTAGTTCATATTAAATTTCATGCCTCAAAACTTTATTTGTGTTAAATACTTGATTATTTTTTGATTTGACAGTGCACCATTTTGAGGAATCTCGGACTTTGGGGAGCCACTTGGATAGCTGTATAATTTGGCTAATAGCATGTAGGTAATCTAGAATGTAACGTTGAAGATGAATTCTGCTTGTGGTCAAGGAGTTTATGATCCCAGAAATGTATAGATTTAAGCCCCAGCAGTTTTTTAATTCTCAGTATTTTTTTTTTTTTTTTTTGCCATTTCAATGGTGAATTCTCATGAAGATTTTTTATGTTTGCAGCCCATTTTCTCTACCAAAATCATGAAAATGAACTGAAATATGATGTAATTCTAAATGCTGTAAGTGTCTTTTCGTAGTTGAGCCACATTTTTCCTCTTTATGAAGCTTAAATCTTGAGTTATAAAGCATTAAATTGGGTAACCCATAAATAGCCAAATTTTGCTTCTGCGCAATGGGGTTAACCTCCTCAGCCAAAGTGTGAACAAACAATGTCATAAGAGGTGCTTCTGGCCACCCTGTCTCTGTGGCTAAGGAGCGAAATGAGATAGAGAAATCAGCCACACTATCAGAACCCTGCTTCAAATGCATTAGACGCGTAGCTGCGTCCTGACCATATACATCCTGATCAAAAACATTAATCATTTCTCTCACGAGAGTTTCCACTGAATTTACTACCGGCGATCTAGCTTGAATGAGTGGCCCCACCCAAGTGAGAGCTGTGCCGGTCAACAGTGATAAAATAAACGAAACCCGTGATTCTTCATTCGAGAACCATGAGGATTGCGTTTTAAAAAATATTTCACATTGAGCAATAAAATCTTTACATTTTCATGCCTCGCCCCCATATCTTGGGGGTAACTGGAGTTTAGGCTCTCGTGGAAGGTATACTGATTGTGCTTTTGAAACATTTTGTGTAATCTGAGCAGACAATGCTCTAATACACTCGGAGAGATTTATTAGAGGACTTTCCTGTGTCTGCATAGCCTGCTCCTGAAGGCGAATTCTCTCTGTCAGCTCCGCCTGCCGACTGTCTAAGCTAGAAAGACCCCGGCCATACGCAGTAAGGACAGACTGCTGGTCAGCGACAATGCTCTCTAGTGTATCCGCTGCTGGCAACTCCATGTCTGGCTAGAGTGTCCTGTAATGGCCGGTGGAATACGGAGACAAGGTGCAACGACCATAGAGAAAGAGAGTAGCACAGACACAGTACAAACACAAAGAATAATACAGACCAAACGAAAATACTTGCGCTTCCAAAGGACATATAATAGTCCAAACCACGGAAGCAAAGAGAGATAGAAAAAGGGAGAAGAAACTCCAATAAATAGAAGATAGAAAGTCAAACAAAACCTGACTACAGATATCTTCGGCTATAGTGCTTAACTACAAACAGACACTCTAGCAAAGAGGCCTGGCGAACATCCGGCTTATATAGAATCCGGGGAAGCGCCGCCCCAGTTCAATCAACCAGCTGGGTAAAGCATTTGATTGAACAGGAATACGATATTGTCCCAGGACGAGAGCCACAAAGAAAGTCCAAAACAGACGCACAAACATCCAAAACCATGACAACATGGTTCTGAAATTTGACTCCCAAACTGCAGTGGAAGTTCCCACAGATGTGTTGCACTTGTGTTTTGCTATTTCTTGATTGTTATACCCAAAATGTCAAAACTTAGCTTGATTGTCCTGCCTTTGCTGGAAAACAATTAGTTAATTTGTTTTTGGATGAATTATGGTTTCTTTATAAATTCTAAAATTTAGGAGACTATCCTAACAAATTAAATATCCCTTTTCACTTCACCAAAACATGACAAAGGTGTATCAAAACTTTTGACTGGTAGTGTACATTAAAAAAAAAAAAATCGCAGCAAACCTCTCTTTCTCTCTCCGACTAGCCTCCTGTCAATCTGACCGTACAGTTTCTACCTGTTCAAGTGGGTAATCTGATGAAGTTAATTTGTGCAGCCAAAGCCAACCCACACATCATTCAGTGCATTTACCTCCTCTGCCTACCCATTTCCTTCACAACTACGTACACAAACACTCACACCAATTCAAACTGACAAAAGGATCAACTAACACATATACAGCTACATGTATACACGTAAAGATATACCCGCTGCTCACATACACATACAGTATATAGCAAGTACCATAATTCTTTGGATAGTGACACATTTTTTTTTATTTTGGTTCTGTAATCTCGCATTTTGAGTTTTAGAGGACACAATGACCGTGAGGCTGAAGTGCACACTGTTCACTTTAATTTGAGGATGTACTCATCTATGTAGCAGATGACCCTTTTGGAATATTTTAATCATTTTTTATATTTGGTCGCATATCCTGAGCATGCAATGACTGCTTGAGGATGCCGGCGAGGCTTGTACTGGAGCCATTTTCAGTTCCTGCTTGTTTTGGAGACCTCTAATCTTCAACATGTTAAATTTTACTTAATCTTTATGTAACCAGGGAAGTACCATTGACATTGAAATCTCTTTTTCAAGGGAGCCCTGGGGAGTTGAGGTGAAGAGGGAGAGGACAAGTCGCATAGCCAATTAGATCAGGGGATGATTAGGTGGCAGGTTGAAAGAGCCAGGTTGGGAATTTAGCCATGACACCGGGGAACCCCCTTCTCTTTTCGATGGGTGTCATAGGATCTATAATGACCAGAGAGAGTCAGGACCTCGGTTTTACGTCTTATCCGAAAGACAGCTTCTCCTTCAGTACAGTGTCCCCATCGCTGCACTGGGGCATTGGGGATTATTCCACCAGAGGGAAGACTGCAACATATTGGCCCACCAACACCTCTTCCAGAAGCAACTTGGTTTTCCCAGGCGGTCTCCCATCCAAGTATGTGCATGTACATGCATGTACAGTTGGATTCAGATCCAGTGATTGACTCAGCCAACAGAGCCAAACTAACAAAAATAAGTCACTGTTCCATGAATTATGTGTTATGGTTCTGCCTCATGTGTGTTGTCTTTGTGCTTATTTGTGCTTGTGCTTACTTTCGTTTTATTTTTCAGCTTTCATTCTGCCGTCTGATGATCGATTCCCTCTCTGCCAAACTCCTGTGGTGTCGCGTGACATCCTTCAGCATGTCTGGGTCTCGTTATCCAATCACGTTTCCTCTTTCGGTTTCGGCTGTGGTATTTCATTCATTGCTTCCACCTGTGCTTGATTCTGGGTCTCGCTAAACTGAGTGAATGCGTTCTCTGATAGGATAATTACTAACCGTTCTAACCAGCACTTATTTGAGGGTGATTGTAAATATTTTGTCACGTAGTATTAACCTTTATTAACTCATTAACGAGTGCGAGTGTTTCTAGCTTTAGTAATTCCTGCCTAAGCTTTCCCTGAATAACTGCATTTAAAGCTGTGCTTTCCTTTGCTTCTCTCGTGGTGCTTTTTACTCGTCACGTTTAGATTACCTTAATCTAAACTGTCTAGTTTGATTGATGGTCTCAGCGTCTTGTCTCAAGTCATTATGGTTTACCCGGTCCTCGTTAATTTGTTTATTAATCCCATGTGTTTCTGTTTCCAGTCGAGATTGCTTTCCGAGTCCCCGCCTCCTCTCTTGACTATAATGTGGCAGAGATTGGAGGAGACATCAGACGGAACTTTGCTAGACTTGCTCTGCATGGTGAAATCTCAGCTCCTTGTGCCTTCCGAGTATTTCCTGTGTATGATTCCCGAGTCTTGTTTTTTGCTGCGCCCACGTCTTGTCTGCCCCTTGTTTAAGTCTCCCAGTGTGTCCGTCAGTCCAGTTAGGTTCAGTTTTTGTTTTTCTAGTTTAGCCACTCTTGGAGTGTGTACTTCTGTTTCCCCCTGCCTTGGGCAGTGTACTTTAGTTTTCCCATTTGTTCAGTGCATGTGCACGGTGTTTTATTTCTGGCCTGAGTGCCTATTTTCTCCTAGTGTTTTGTGTTTAAGAAACACTTTGGATCCTGCATCTGGTGTTCCCCTGACCTCTTCCTAACATTATGGTGCTACAGTATATGTACAAACAGGTGTCAACACTCCCTGTCAAATGCACCTGCATCCACACAGTGAATTCAGACACAAGTATTGAACATACGCTGGTGCGCACACCCATCCATACAACTCGACATGAGCACACAAGTGAAAACATACACGCACACATATGTGCACACACACTCAGACGCAAGCACAGACTCACAGAGACTCTTTCTCACACAAACACTTCCCAGCTCATCCTCCACACTCACCTCCTCGTCTGGTGGGAAAGGGAAGCGTTTGTGGAATAAGACCCAACCATCTGTCTGTGCTGTTTTTAGTCATTAAATGAAAATAATTACCACACCATTGCTGTGCCTCAGTGACTGCTAATGTACACTGAAGCACGGGAAATGAATACTGCCTATACAGGTGGCTGAGCACGAATGCCCTACAAATATTTGACAACAGTGAACATAGATGATAATTGTTCATCTAAAAATGGACTGAACAGCATTAAAAACCTCATGATTTTACATTCAGTAAGCATAAATACCAAAGAAACATTTATTAAATGCCACATGTGTATTTAACCTTTTTTTGGAGCTAAGGGGAAAATGCATTGTATGTACAACTGCGGAATCTGTTGCACAGAAATCTAGGGTAAAATAACTAAAGGAGTGAGCTCTTCATAGAATTAATTCTGTGAGTTAGATGTTTGATATTTATTATAGTTTTTTATTCAATCCAAACTCTGAAAAAAGGTGATGGCAAGGAAAATGGACATAAAAACATGAAGCAATGATTTCTAAATTTACTTTAACTTGTCTTTGATTGCAAATAATATGAAGGTGAGATAATGTTGTCTGCTAAACCTCATTTTATTTGTAAATGGGTCAATGACGTGACATTGTCCGAGTGCACTACTTTGTTTTAAAATAATTTTAAATGATTCATAATAAGCATAATTTTATTCTATAAAACCTGTTTAATTTGAACATATTTCCAGTTTATCATAAAAATGATATATATTTTATGTTCTGCCATCTCAAACCCTCAAAATGTCAGGTGGCGCAACCATCCGAGCAAGTTAACACTATGTGAAATGTATTAAATATGTAATTTAAAATATTAATTAATATAATATTAATATGGAGGCATAATTTTATATTGAAAACCTTTCAAATAAACAAAAATTAATAGTTTAATTGTTCTTAAATTGTTTGGAAAACCAAAATACCTGCCCCCTACAATAAAGAATCCATAAGTAACTTTTAATACCCAGCTCAACAACAAAATAGTAATGTTTTAGGCAGAGTAGACACTCTCAGGTACACTTACTAAAAAAATCACTTAGAAAAAAAAGAGGGAAGTGTTTTTTTTTTTTTCAAGAAACTTTTGGTTGCGCCACCTGACATTTTTTGGCTGGTGAAATTGCAAATACAATCTAAAACTGTACTAAAACCCAGTAAATGTTGTGCAACCATTAAGACTTGTTTAAAGACACTCTTCCAACTTCAAATAAATGTATTCTATACATTTTTAAAGATATATTGGAAAAAAAAACATTTTTAAAAGGCTTATTTGTCATTGACCCAAATATACATCCGTTCCTGCCATTCAGGCCTGCAAAGCATTCCAAGAAAAGTTGGGATGGGGGAAATGTACAGCTGGTAATGAGTAGTCCTGAAACCAAGTCTCAAAAGAGGTCTAGAAAAAGGATTTTGTAGCCTACCTAGTACTTTATATGTTTTGACACTTGGAATAGCTTGGAGGACACCTAAGGCACATTCCTAGGCCCTGTTGAACTAACAAACTATGGTGTAACTAATTCAGCACCCATGTTTTTATGAAAACGTCACACGCTCAGAAAACCACCAAAATAATGGAGCAGGGAAAATATAATTGCCCATTGCTTCCAAAGCTTCAGACCCAGATCAATAAATTACCACAAATTCTGTTGGTGATGATGTTCTCTTAGTGCTGATATGTGATTGATTCTGATTGGATAAATGTGTTGGTCAGCAAAGGTCAAAAAGTCACAGGAAATTGGCGATGCATCAAATTTATCATTTTCCACAAAAAGTGTCCTTTTCTCAAAAATTTTGTGAAAATAAATGCCAATCATGATTTTTATCTTTACACGCCTGGGATGTTTTTGGGAAAGTAGTGTCAGGCTTGGATGGACATTATTTCTTACCATTTCCATGTGATTCCAAGGCAAAATCCTAATTTTTTGGTAGGGGAAACCCAATTCACCATATCTTCAGAATCTAAAGGACCTGAGCTATGAATTACCACGCATTCGAATTGGAATGATGTATGCTATATGTTGGAATCTAAATTCCCTTGATTGGATGCGTCCATCATCAATAGTTATGTCATTATTGGGGTTGATATGAGGTTTTTCATGCAACAAGGATGGTGTTAGCAGATATGTCTAATCTGTTTCTTATCGCTCAAGACATACAGAGATACTAATGCCCGAATCCTATGCTCAGGTTTTAGTTAAATTTTGCATAAAGTCTCACTGCTGCATACACCTGAGCCTACAAAAAGTCTGACTGCGAGGAGATGACACGCAAAGTCTAACTAAAGCCTGAGCATAGCACACGGACCTTATAGTCTTCAACATGGCTCATTTTTTGTAAACAAAGAAATCAGAAATGGAATGTTATTCATTGGAAAAGGGACAATGCGTTGCACATCTTGTCCCTTTACTTTTTAGCCTACCGGCCCTATGGGCCGATAAGCTATTGTCGTGGTGTGGCGTCTGTCGTCCGGCGTCTGTCGTCCGTCGTCGTCCGGAAGATTTTTTATCTTTTTTTGGGCAGATGAATTTTCGTGTAAATTTGCAATAACATTCTACTAGACCATATCTCCAGACGTTTTTCTCGGATTTTTGATTGAATCATTTTTGTCCATTTTATGGGCCCTTGAAATTTTGGCTCCAATGTTAAAGATAGGACTGAGAAACTTCAAAAAATTATTTCTCAAAAACTGCGGGATAAATTTTTTTCTAAATCAGGCAATCAACTTACCTTGGTACCGCCAATGTACAGTGCGAGCGCCATTTTGATTGAATCGATGGAAGTGGGTCTATTGGGGGCGCTGTACTTCATGAATATGCAAGATGGCCTGTGGAGGCCAAATGGTTGCAGATAGAGATTAGGTTTGTATTATCGACATATAAGAAGTCATATATGACCTGTATTTTGGCAATATTAAATGTGACCACAGATGACTTTGAAAGGTCAAACTCGAGGTAAGGGAATATATTAACAATGTTAAAAGATATGCCTTGAGATTTCAAAAAATTATTTCTCAAAAACTGTCTGATAACTTTTTTTCTAAATCTGGCAATCAAATCACCTTGATACACTTTATGTACAGTGCAAGTGCCATTTTGATTGAATCGACGGAAGTGGATCTAGTGGGGGCGCTGTACTTTAACATTGGGTCTTATGGAGAATGGGCCAAATCGCCTGTGGACGCTAAATGGTTGCAGATAGAGATTAAGTTTGTATAACTGACATATAGGAAGTAATATATGACCTATATTTTGGCTGCGTTAAAGTTGACCTCAGATGACCTTGAAAGGTCAAACTTGAGGTCAAGCAAAAATGTTACAATTTTCAAAGGTTTCTAGGCTTGAAAATATTGAAGATTGGGAACATATGTGCATTGAAAACTATAGGAAGTCATTTATGAACTTTCCTTTGGTGGCCTTGAACTTGACCTTCGGCGACCTTTGAAGGTCAAACTTCAGATAGTGAAATTTCAATGACTTCTATCACCAAAACTATTACAGATAGAGCTTAGGTTTGTATTACGAGCATATAGGAAGTCATGTATGAAGTTTCATTGGGTGACATTGAACTTGACCTTCAGTGACCTTGAATGCCCAAATTTCACAGTGAAATTTCAATGACTTATATCAGCAAAATGGTTACAGATAGTTTTGGTTTGTATTGGAAATGTATAGGAAGTCATACATGAACTTTCATTTGGTGGCCTTGAACTTGACCTTCAGAGACCTTCGAAGGTCAAACTTCACATAGTGAAATTTCAATGACTTATATCACCAAAACTAATACAGATAGAGCTTAGGTTTGTATTGTGGCCATATAGGAAGTGATGTATGAAGTTTCATTGGGTGACCTTGAACTTGACCTTCAGTGACCTTGAACAGCCAAACTATACAGTGAAATTTCAATGACTTGTATCAGCAAAATCGTTACAAATTGAGTGCAGGTTTGTATTGGAGACGTATAGTAAGTCATGTATGAACTTTCATTTGGTGACATTCATATTGACCTTCGAAGGTCCAAAATGACCAAGAGAAAATTCAATGACTTCTGTCACTGAAAAGGTCACAGATGGAGCCTAGGTTTCTGTTACTGACATAGGAAGTCACATATGAACTTTCATTTGGTGACATTCAACTTGACTGTTGGTGACCTTTGAAGGTCAAACTTGACATAATACAATTACAATGACTTGTTTTGCCAAAAAGGTCACAGATGGAGTCTAGCTTTGTATTAGAGACATATAGGAAGTCATATATGAACTTTCATTTGCCGACCTTCGTATTGACCTTCTAAGGTCAAATGTGACCTAGTGAAAATTCAATGACTTGTATCACTAAAATGGTCACAGATGGAGCCTAGGTTTGTGTTACTGACATCTAGGAAGTCATGTATGAACTTTCATTTGGTGATATTCAACTTGACTGTCAGTGATCTTTGAGGGTCAAACTTGACAGTGAAATTACAATGACTTGTATCACCAAAATGGTCACCAATTGAGCCAAGGTTTGTATAGAGACATTTAGAAAGTCATATGTGAAGTCCATTTGCTGACCACAACTTGACATTCTGTGACCTTTAATTTCACAATTGACATATTGAATTTTCAATGACTTGTATCACCAAAACTGCTTCAGAGCTTAAGATTGTGTTTGTATTACAGGAGGTCCTATAAATGTATGTGAACTTTTATTTAGAGGCCTTGACATTGATTTTTATTGATTCAAATGTCAAACTTCACATGAAATTTTCATAACTTGTATCATCACTATAAGACTACTTGCCGGTAAGCTACAGGACCCTTGGTCCTATTTTTAATAAAATACTGTTTCTAGTTTTCATGTTTTGTAATCCAAACTTCACAGACTTAAGTGTCATTGCATGGATAGACCATGCAAAGGGTGATAACCTGGGGTCAGCTGATTTTGCCAATATTTGGTATACTCATGCACCTTACCAAGTTATAAATGAACCTACAATATGAGTGTCATCCATTTGGTTTTGTTGGAGTAATCACCACAAAATGAATATTGGACCATTTTTGAAGGATTTTCAAGGGGTTAATTTGGATCATCCTCCACATAAAATGGCTAAACTTTCAACATTGCCCCTTTGTGTGAATGTTGCCCATAGGATGGCCTACCAAATGAAAATGATCAAAAAATATTTCCAAATGTGCCAGTTATGTGTCAACATATTTCCCCCACCCCAAAATTTGGAATTGTGTGTAGGCCTATTCGACAGCTTATAAGTCATCTGCCACAGGGGTAGAAACTAAGAATCATGGTGGGAATGGTGGCTAATTACTTGCTCTTTCATAATCAGAAATAAAAAAACTGGCCGCTCAACTCAGTACTTCGTAGTAGCACCAGAAATGAGGAGAATATTTCAGCGTTTTGCAGTGCTGCCACCTATATGCTGTATCTGGAACTACAAACCTGTACACTAAACAAGTAACACTACCAATTTTATTTTGTCTGCCCAGGCCTTATTCATTCAATTATAATGCCAACACATGAAAACTAAGGGTATTCTACCATAAATATGGCCGTTTCCCTGGGAAAGGGGCGTGTCAGGCATTTTTCCATGCACAATCCCATATTCCGTAAATCCTTCATATGGCATAGACTGTCTTTGACTAATTACTTTCCCTTTGAACAGATTGGCAACAACCCAATATAGTCCTGAACACTTCGTTTCTGCTTGTTTCAAACTTTTGGTCTTGTTAAAATAAAGTCTAGAGAGTCCAGTAATCAGGCAGTCTTGAACTTAGCCATGTTTGCAGGAGTGGTGAAATTATCTATTACCCAGCAGTTCGAGAATGACTGGCCGTGAATGACAGCAACTACCAGACCACCAGCGAAGCCAGCATTAGGAAGTGAAGAACAAAAAGACAAAACAACCTGTTGAAATTTATCTGTATTTCAAAATATTTAGGATCAAATATATAAAGCAGTGTTGGGCCCAACAGGCCCTGTAACTCCACAAAAAAAGATTATGCTAGTATACCCAGATTCAGCCATTAATCATGATAATGGTACCATAGACAATCACATCAAGAATGAACAAAACTTTACTAGACAACTGAAGTATCAACGTTGTCAGCCAATATGATACATGATACAGAATCCATGTGAACTCTTTCAGAATTACTAAGAGTTCACAGATCCACCTGTTCGATGACCCTTGCCTGCAGTTGTGATCGTGTTATCATGGAGGAGGCTAAGAGGTGCTGGTCATCTAAAGGGGTATCAGTATTATCCTTGGTCAAGTGGCCACACTTCTGTTGGACAGAGATGGGAGAAGTAGCTTGAAGCCTGCTTGGTAGTTAGCCAGTCCTCTTTCACAAAACGGGCTTTGATTTTCTTAGCCACCGCCCCAGGGTTTTCCTTCCTTCCAGTCTCTACTCTTCTTATAGACCTTGTGGTTGATCAGGCTACTTTGTGCCTGTGGGATAACAATATGGCTGCATCAATGCATTGATGCGGCCGACGAATGGTGGAAGGGGTGCTGGCACTTCCGCGATGGCTTCTAGTCAAGGCCAAGCTTGAATCTATGTGCTGGACAGATAGTGATGTCCTTGTTAACAGCATGGAATAGCCCAGCACACAGTGCAATGTCGTCACACTCCTTCTCCAGTGGCAGTCGTGAGCCCTTCTCTCCATGTTCTCCTCTAATAGGAACTTTTAGCCCCGAACAATGGCTTTGAATGGACTTGTCACACTTTCTCAAAGCGATAACATCGGATATTTCTTCATTACACCGCATGCAATGGCAAGAGAGACATTGAAAAACCCGCATTTTATCGCATATTGACCTGGGATTCATCACTCCCAGCAGCCATGGCTGCCATTTTGAAACTATCTGTTCGGAATGTGTGTCAAGTGTCAATAACAGGGCCCTTGGACTCTTCTTCTCCAGACTTTTTGTCCCTGGAGTTTTCGTCCCTGAATTTTTCGTCCCCAGACTTTTTGTCCCCGGACTTTGCATCCCCTAGGAATTTTTGTCCCCAGACTCTTCATTCCGTGGACTTTTCGTCCCCATAAATTTTTCGTCCCTGGACTCTTCATCCCTGGATGGTTCATCCCCAATAATGCTTTGCCCTCTTCCTGCATTATAGCACTATCTCTATCCCTATCTCCAACCCTAACCCTGTCCCTCGTCTGTTCGTCCATCCGTCTGTCAGCAATGGTGGCACATTTTTTTATCATTAGGGGAAGAAAAATCTGGGAGTCCTGTAACCCAATGGGAAGTGCAGTCCAACACTGCTGCTGCGGTGGAGCCAGTTGAGAAGCAGGTGTGAGGTGGTGGTGGGGCTGTTTAGATGGGGGATGACCTCGACTTGACTCCTTATGGGCTAGCAGGCATTTTTAAGTCATCTACAGTCATATCCAACCACAAAACATGGTATTATGGCTTGTGGACAAGTATAAGGACATGGGGTCAATCAAAGTGCTCCATATCAAAACCTAAATGAGTGCCCAGAAATTTTTTTTTTTTTGGAATGATCAAATGACACTTGGACTTGCTCCTCTGGGAAAACTGACGCCCAACTCCCTGTGGCAGTTGGGATATTGGCATGTAAATATGGCATTATTTTATGATTTTGAGGGGTTAACCTTTTTTAAGCGATTAATATACCCATAATGCCTTGCGGTATGCAACATTTTTTATTTTTTATAGAAAGCCTAGGATGTCTGCTGCAGTTTACCAATAAGCAAAGTCTGTCTTGATTGTCAAGTATTGTGCCAAAAATTGGCAAAATTTGTCAATTTCATAAAAATTTTGCATTGGAAATGCATTGGAAGGGTTAATTGCCCCTTACCCCTGAACAGAGTGATTATTTACCGAAAGGTTTTACCTGCCCTTATTCTAGCCCAGGACCAGTCTATGGTAGGAATTTGAAAAAAATCCATTGACTCACAGGTTATCACTTTTTGCAGATTTTGCATGGTCTATCCATGCAATGACTCTTAATCTTTGTCATCTGACTCAATGTAGTTACTTTCTTGGACATTTTCACACATTTCACTTGCCATTTGAGTCCTATCGCCTTAAAAATGGCTTTGTAACCCTTTCTAGACTGGTAGATGTCAAGGACTTTTTTTCTGATCTGCTCTTGAATTTCCTGCGATCGCGGCATCATGTGCTACTTTTCGCTTACTTCATATTTCCAGACAAGTTCTATTTAAGTGATATTCAGATTCGACAGGGCTGGCTGTAATCTTTCCTCGGTCTAGCGAGTGAAATTGAACGCAGTCATCAGTTACATTTGTTGAATTGGTTGGCCTCATAATTAAGGGTGCGCTTACATTTTCTCATAGGGCCTGGTGGGGTGTGATAGATTTTTTTCCCTTCAATAAGTGAAATCTTCATTTAAAGACCTTCATGTTTACATAGGCCATTTTTGTTTGATGTCAAAATTAGTTTCTAAGTTGTAAAATAGAAGCAGTTGGTAAGTTGCAAATGTTTTTCACAGCACTGAAACCTTGTTACTTGGCTTTGAAATTGCTTAATTTAATTGCTTATAAATGGTGCTGTTGAACTGTGGCACAGGCTCCATGTGATGCATTAAACACAATTAAATATAAATCTGAAATGGCGATCAGCAGTGTTTCACAGAGCTTTTTTGCCATTTTCAGTGGCAAAGGCATTGAGAGGTCAGTGAGGTACAGTACTTCCAACATGTAAAGTTTGTGTAATCCACAGACATCAGATGCCTGTCACCAACATGGATGTCAGATCTAGTTAAAATGGAACAACATACACTGGGTTTGTTCAGTTCACCCCCACTATTTATCTGTTCCTCCCTCTGCAGTGCAGCACTAATTATTTCTCATGCCAGTTCTTAAAATGCCCTAGCGAGCCATTTGGATGTACTCTAAATGTTAGGTATGGAAGATAATATATTTTGCCTGAAGTCCCACATACACTGAAGAAAATACTGCTCTTTGTACCGTCACCTATAGAGAACCTTTACCTCTAAAATAATGTGACTGGCTCAAACTGGGCTCATTAAATGTATGGCTTTAATTTTAATGCTTTAATTTTTACTGCACCCAAAAATGCTGCAATACACTCTCAGACCTAGGGCATGTGAAATTAAATATAGTTGCAAGCAAATTAGGATAAGGGTGAATGGGATGTAACCATTTTTCCTTTGCTAACTTGTTTGCAACTATTTTTAATTACCCCTTTCTCAGTGGTGTAAATTGTTCCAAGTGTTATGGCCAGTTAACCTCCCATCCCATTTTTGCTTTTTGCTAACATATGTTTGCAACACACATCAGCTAAAATTGTCCCTGTGGATAAGGCATTAATTCTGTCCCTAACAAGGACATATATATACACGCCCTTGCAGCAGCCATTCAACAACCGAGATGTATATGTGTGTGTGTGTGTGTGTGTGTGTGTGTGTGTGTACATATATACAACAAATATATTCTCTCTCTCTCATCTCTTTCTTGTCATCCAATACCATTAAGAAAACAAAATAATTGTCAGTTCAAAAGAGGGAGATGGTCATAGGCTTTCATAAATCTGGTAATGGCTACAGGAAGATTCACAAATGATTCAAATGCCACTGAGCACTGTCAAGGCAGTTATTAAAAAAAATTCCAATTCCTCATGGGAAGAAGATCTGACTGCATTTTGCCCCCCAGGATACTGAGGAGGATGGTGACAGAAGCAACAAAATCTCCAAGAATCACGGGGATGGAATGGCATCTTGGGGTCACCAGGTTTCAAACCACCATCAAGCACCACTTCCACAACCACAGGCTTTTTCGAAGTGTTGCCAGAAGAAAGTCTTTTCTGACCAGAAGACACTGAAGCTAGCTCTTTGAATTTGCCGGACGTCATTTAAATTATGACTGGAACAAGGTGCTTTGGTCAGATGAGACCAAAATTGCATGTTTCAGTCAGAAACAGCATCTGAAAGTTTGGCATCGAAACAGAGATGCATGCAAGGAGAAGCACCTCATACCCATGGTGAAATATGATGGTGGGTCAGTTATGTTTTTGGGCTGTTTTAATTCAAGAGATCCAGGGGCACTGGTTGAGATTAATGGTATGATGAATTCCACCAAGTATCAGGATATTTTGGCAGACAGTCTGGTTGCTTCCACTAGAAGGCTGGCACTTGGCCGCAGGTGGACTTTCCAACAAGACAATGACCCAAAGCCTACCTCAAGATCCACACAGAAATGGTTCTGTGACAACAAAATCAATGTTCTGTAATGGCTATCTCAGTCCCCAAACCTCAATTCACTTGAAAACCTATGGGCTGAGTTTAAGAGGGCAGTTGATAAAATGCAAACCCAAGAATATGAAGGATCTTGAAAGGATCTGCAAAGAGGAATGGTCCAAAGTCCCCCTAAATGGTCCAAATCCCCCCAACCTTGGAAAAGACTCCACGCTGTTATCCTTGCCAGAGGTGGTTGCATTGGGTACTAAATTAAGGGTGCCAATTATTATGAAACCGTGATTTTGTTGAAACTTATTTTGTATTAAATGATTGTTATGATTTTGGTTGTTTCCATCCAAACATTGGTAAAGTATTTCACACGTTGGTATTCCTTTTCTCTACAATTATATTGTTTATATTTTTCTTGCATTGTTTGTGCATTGCTAGTGAGGGGTACCAGTAATTTTGGATACACACACACACACACACACACACATATATATATATATATATATATATATATATATATATATACACCTTTGTATATATATATGTTGTTGTGTGAATATATATATATGTGTGTGTGAACAAAATCACACTAGTGATGCTGGTGGGTAAGAAGAGTCTGGTACCGACAGGAAAAGACTGCTTACAACAAGCATTTGCACATTTCTTTAAAAATCGCACTTGTTTATGTTTTGAATGTGAAAATAATGTGTCACCCTTGTGTGTACATGGCTCTAGGACTCTTCTTCCTTGGACTTTTCATCCTCAGAATTTTCGTCCCCTAGGAATTTTTGTCCCTGGACTCTTCGTCTCGGTGGACTTTTCCTCCCTGGACCTTTCATCCCCATGAATTTTTCATCCCCGGACTCTTCATCCCTGGATTGTTCATCCTCAATAATGCTTTGCCCTCTTCCTGCATTATAACCCTAACCTTTATATCATGGTGATCCATCCATCATCTGTCCATCCATCCGTCTGTCAACAACGGTGGGACATCTCGTTACTGTTAGGGGACGGAAAATCCGGGGACGAAAAGTCCTTGGGCACAAAGAGTCCAGGGACAAAAAGTACTTGGGAGCAGAGAGTCTGTGGATGGGAAATCCAGGAACGAAAAATCTGGGGAGGAAAAGTCCTGTAACCGTGTATACACATCACAGGATGATACCAACAAAATATTTGCTAATTCAGACCCAGAATATGATGAAAATAGCGAAGACTGGGATTCCTATATCCCTAGCAGTTTTGAGAAGAGTTTGGGAAAGAACATACAACCACGTGCAATCAACAGTGCTTCATTGTTGTCCTCATCTTCCAAAGTATCTTCATCCTCTACATTGGTATTATCCTCTTCCAAGCTTTCCCCGAAAAAAAACTGGGCAAATTCTAGAATTTTGCGTATTTACATCCTTGGTAGGGAAGAGTTTAGGATCAATGTTGTTCAAATAAAGAAAACATGTTATAAATTAAGGACTAATGTTGACTGAACAACACTCACTATCTCAGACACACCCACACACTCACATACTCCATCTTCTTTGTTACTCTGAACTGAAATTACTGCACAAATGAAATGGGTGACAAATTTAAGGGAAAACTTGAGTGAATGATAAATTGTTAGATAAACATAATGTAATGAGGTTGGGGGTGGGGGGTAGATGTCATTTTCCTGGCATGATTTAGGGCCACTTATCCTTTGGGTAACGGTCATGAAAACCAATTCACAGTCATTCTTTATCATATGATGAATCACTTCTATCCTAAATGGATCTTCCCCAGGATGACAATGGCCCTCATTTATCAAACGTGCGTTCACCAAAAAAATGGGTGTACGCCAAAACTCCCGCAAGTATCGGCATTTATCAATCTGAACGTGAGCGAACGGTCTGCAAAAATCTCACGCCAGGTCTGACCAGGTGTATGCAAATTTGAAACCAGCGAACAACATGCAGGAACGAGCGCAGCTGTCAAAATGAGTAATAAACCATATGCAGCGATGCGGATGTCATGCTGTTGTTACTCTTATTAGTAAAATCATAAATAGGCTAAATAGATAAAATAAATAAATGAAAATAAATAAATAAGCTAAAATGAATAAATAAATAAATAAATAAGAACCTGTGTTTAATTAAACTTATACTTTGGGACAACCTGCTTGTCAGGCCAGACGGCTGACAATTACAATCAATTTGATTAAGCGAAATGCAGACTGTATTTTAACAATTACTCTCATGCAGCTCCGATCGAGGCGGTGGGGACTCATCAGTGCTCCGGCTGCCTCGTATTCCTACGATGGAGGGGGCTCCTCGACCGGAGACAGCTGGAGGTTCGAGTCTGGTTGGCCTCCACTGGTCCGTGCGCTGCTGTGCCTGAGCGCAGCAACCCGTTTTTTGGTGGCAATCTTAAAATTGGACCTCTTTTTTAACCTACATGTAAAGCATTTGGATTGTCAATTATGTAGGCTATACAACATGAAGGGCTCTATCTTTCACACTGCCCTACCCATTGCCACTACCCGCTACCCGTGAATTACGCATTTAGCAGCTTCCACTATCCCTAAACGGTATCTTGCGGCCACACTACCCGCTAGACATTATGCCGAATCCTTTATTTGCGACTGGAGGTGTGCCCGTGGGCGTGTTTATGCACTTTCCCTAAAATTGCTATCTTGACCACACAGGTTAGGGAAAGCGTATAGTGGGTCCTCAAATCACCCGCTACCCATTTGGCAATTTAAGACACGGCTTCTCTCCCCCTATGCGATCTAACAGCGACAAATGGGCTACATTCAGTTCAGAAAAATAATTAATTATAATTAGGTCTATGCATTGGCACTCAACGACGTAACTTTTTTTCCAGCGAGAGCGGCATTTCAGAACTCTTCAGCGAATGAAGGTAATTCTGGTGACAAGTACGTGGTTTCGTCCGTTAACATTTTACAATCGGACAGCTGTCAATTATTTTTTTACAGCAAGTTGCGTGACCGCGCTGCAAAAACAGGTTTTGCATACTTGTCGCCGAAATGACCTTCATTCGCAAAAAAAAGTTCTGAAATGCCGCTCTCGCTGGAAAAAAAAAGAATTTACCATTGCTGAGTGCCAGTGCATAGACCTATTTATAATTAAATTATTTTTCTGTACTGAATGTAGCCCATTATTTTGTCGCTGTTAGATCGCATGGGGGAGAGAAGCCGTGTCTTCAAGTGCCACTTGAATATTCTTGAATTGGAAAACGTGTTAAAAAAAAAAACCATCTAGAATTAGCCAGGACTAATTGTAGTCAATAAAAAGGAAGGATATTTTCTCCCAAATTTTTCAGGTCTAGTGCCGGCCCTGAGAATTATTTCCCACAGAACGAGAACGCGTGACAAAACTGCGCCTCTCCCATCAGGCAGTGACGGAATTATGTCACCTGGTTGCAGATGATGTATACACCGCTGCCAGCTGTCCGTATGCCTTGCCCGTTGCTGTTAGGGTTACTGTGGCACTATTTTTCTATGCCAGTGGGTCATTCCAACACCCACTCAGCTCAATTGGAGGCATGACCCAATCATGGTGAAACGCATTTTTTTCTTTTTTTTTTCTTTTTCTTTTTTTTTTTTTTTTGAAGTTTCAATCAGAAAAGCGGTAGACTTGATGTTTTTTTTTTTTTTTAATTACATACCAACGTTAAACAATATGTCAATGTCAAATAATAATAATAATACAATTCATGATTAACTTAACAAAAACAGATCCTCCCCTGTTCATTGAATTCATTGAAATTCGCGTTAGACACGCTTATAAGTGTGGCCCAGATGCACATTTCTCCAGTGCCCACACTTATTTTAAGTGTATCCAAAGCTACATTTTTTTTCTTGGCCAAACTTATTTTAAGTGGTAGCTACTTTCTAAGCGGCCCTGAAATGGTCATCAACTTGCGCACTTATAAATGTGATCAAGAAAAACATTCAGCATTGGCCACACGTGTAAGTGCGAATAACATCGGCCTTAATAAATTCAATTTATAGATCCATGATATTTCATGTTATAAAGCCTACATAATTGACAATCCAAATGCTTTACATGTAGGTTAAAAAAGTGGTCCGATTTTAAGATCTCCTCCAAAAAACGGGTTGCTGCGCTCAGGCACAGCAGCGCACAGACCGGTGGAGGCCAACCAGACAGCTGTCACTGTTCCAGGAGCGCATGGCAGCACTAATAGGCTCCCCCTCCATCATGGGAATGCGAGGCGGTGGGGACATGGATGAGTCCCCACCACCTCGATCGGAGCTGCATGAGGGTAATTGTTAAAATACAGTCTGCAGAGATCACTCTTCATTTTACTTTTATTAGTGCTACTCCATGACATTTTATTGGGTGCCACACAAACGACCAGCCACTCGTCACTTTCCCAGTGGAGATCTCTGTGCCGAAAGTTCCTCTCACTTTGGACAGAAGCTTATTCCTCTAACAATAGAAGATCTGCCATTGTCAAAATGTGATCACGGTCGAAGTTTCCGTAGGCATCTATATACTGAGCAACAAAAGAAACGCAAGTTAGATAGTTAGTTAATGTAGGCTACTCTTCTGGTTACTCAGTCAAAGTGACGGCAAAATAAAGAAAAGTTTGATGAAACAAGTGTAAATGTGCACGCGCTAGTAATAAATTTGATTTTCTAAAATAATTACGCGCAAACTTATTTTCCAGTCTGCCTTTAATTAGGCTAACTTGCATTTCTTTTGTTGTTCAGTATAGGCCTATATCTGACCGGATGTGCATCTGACATACCACACTGCATATCTGCCAAGCTGCGCATTGCGCTTCATCAAATTGATTGTAATTGTCAGCCGTCTGGCCTGACAAGTAGGTTGTCTCAAAACAAATATTTAATCAATTTCTCAACACAGGTGTCTAATTTATTCATTCATTCATTCATTTAGCCAATTTATCTATTTAGACTATTTATTCATTTTACTTATAAAAGCAACAACAGCATGACGTCTGCATCGCTGCATATGGTTTAGTACTCATTTTGACAGCTGCACTCGTTCCTGCATGTTGTTCGCTGGTTTCAAATTTGCGTACACCTGGTCAGACCTGGCGGAGATTTTTTGCGGACCGTTCGCTCACGTTCAGATTGATAAATGCCGATCCTTGCAGCAGTTTTGGCGTACACCCATTTTTTTGGTGTACGCACGTTTGATAAATGAGGGCCAGTGTGAGGTGAGGACTATAAACTATCACTTGTGTTGGAGGGTGAGAAGATGATTTCAGAAATTTCATTTTTGGTTGAATTGTTCCTTGAGAGATTCTGCGTTGCATGCAAGCTATGAAGCTAGTCTGCCAAATAATTGTAACACGAGCAAACTATTCACTCATTTCATCAAGTATCTTATATTTTATTTATTCATTTATTTTCCTTTGTTACAGGAAAGTCCCTGAGACTTTTTGAGACAATAAAATAATTACAACATTTTAACAACACAGAGCACAGTAAAATTCACACAATTACATACAACAATTGCAGACTAAAGGAAAACAAACTTTAAAATACAATTAAAATAAAAAAGAAAGTAATAAAATAAGTAAAACATACAACTACAAAGGACAAAGTTAAAACTAAAGGCAAGTACATCTGGCCTCCTCAACTAACATCTCCCACAGTCAATTCTTGAAGGACTCATATGGAATGAAACAATCAAGCTTCAGAGTGTCTTGGCATCTATTCCAGACACAGGATGCAAATGAGCTAAAAGCAGAACAGCCCAAATTTGTTCTTGTCCTGGGTGACTCAAACAAAATCCAGCCTTGCGATCTGACATGCTTGCTTCTGATATTGATGGACAAAAGCCCAGTAAGATAAGAAGGAAGTATGCCAAGCAATGCTTTATAAATAAATAAAATATAATGGAGCTTCCTTCTAAAATGAAGGGAAAACCACCCTAATGAACTATATAAAACACTGTGATGAGTGTGGAAACCATCACCAGTGATAAAACGCGGAGCACTGTGATAAATTATATACTGGACAAAGAAAATTAGGGATCACCCCAATTTTCGAATTTGAAATATTTGATAGTTCAAATTATGTTCCATATCATATTTCAAATTAAAAATCAAAAACTTTCTTTGTCCAGTATATAATAAAAGGTCTTAAAGTACTATCAGAGGCATGCATGTAAAGGTCATCCCAATAGTCAAATAAAGGTAAGATAGTTGCTTGGACAATCCTCCTCCTACTGTCTAAAGAAAAACAAGACCTGTTTCTGTAAAGAAACCCAATTTTTGTTCTAATTTTAGAAGTTAGACACATGTTTTAAAGGAAAAGTCATGATCCAGCCAGATTCCCAAATATTTGTAAGACTGAACTTGGTCAATTTTAGCACCAGTCACAGAGAAAATTGAGTCATTCGGCATAATTGCATTCCATGCAGAAAAAAACATGAACTTAGTTTTATCAGTATTTAAAACAAGTTTCAGATCAGCTTGAATATGTTGAATAAGATTAAAAGCCGATTGCAAGTAGATAAGGGCCTGAACATTGATGCAGAGGAGTACAACACCGTGTCATCTGTATAAAAATGAACTTTGCAATTTGCAATATTACATGCAATATAATTTATATAGATAATGAATCAAATTGGTCCAAGTATGGATCCTTGGGGTACTCCTTTCGTCACTTTTAAAAATTGAGGCTTCGCATCCCCAAGCATAATAGTATGTGTTCTATTAGAGAGGTAGTCCTGGAACCGCAAGCAGGCATCACAATCAAAACCAATGGAGGACAACTTTTTTAATAAAATGAAGGGGTCCACTGTATTGAAAGCTTTTGCTATATCAATGAATAGGGCTGCACATTTTTGTTTATTATCCAAAGCTGATACCAAATCATTTATAACCACTGAGGCTGCTGTAATGGTGCTATGGCCAGGCCTGAAGCCAGACTATTGTGAAGTTAAAATGTTGTTGAAAGTTAAAAAGCTGCAAAGTTGCTGCTTAACGAGAGATTCTAAAATCTTAGCCAGGCAAGGCAATTTTGAGATAGGTCGGTAGCTGTTCACTGAACTGGGATCACCACCCTTAAATAATGGAAAAACATGAGCAGCTTTCCATACACTGGGAATAGTCCCGGTCGATAATGAAAAGTTAAAAATATCAGTTTTTGAATACGCAATCATTGGGGCTGCTAGACGCAAAAGACTCGGAACTAGATGATCCTCTCCAGTGGAATTATTTACATCAATTTGTTTCAATTCTTGTAGGACCTCATTCACTTGAAATTCCCTAAAAGAAAACAATACTCTAGGTGTTGGAGAATTTGTGAATGAACTAGAGCGGAGGTCAGACATATCTCCTGTAGTGGACTGAATAATAAAATTTTCAAAAAGGTTTCCAGCCGCGATAAAATGTTGGTTAAAAAGATCACAGATTTTGTGTTTATCAGTTATAGGACCAGAATTAGTGTGGATAGAGTGTGGTATAGATGAAGAAGGATTAAAATTCAGGGACTTGACAATTTTCCAAAATTTTGCAGGATTGCCCTGACTTTTAGCCAGTGACGAGATAAAATAATCAGATTTTGCCTTTTTAATCAGAGAGCAGCATTTATTTCTTAGTTTAATAAAAACGTGCCAGTCAGAGAGTGCCTGGGTCTCCCTAGCTTTAACCCATACTTCTTCCCTGACGCGTAGTTCAGTGGATAAGGCATTTAAAAACCAAGGGTTTCTTCTATTCTTAACGCTAAGTCTTCTAACCGGAGCGTGCTTATCCACAGCACGATTAAACACGGTAGTAAAGTGAGCCAATGCTAGGTCAGGGTCTGGAATAAAACCCACAGAGCTTAAATCACTTCAGAAAATATTGTGCAGGAAGGCCAGTTCAAGAAATGTTTAAAATTTCTTTTAGTAATAAAACATGGAGGAGCCTTTGAAACTTTCATGTCTCTAATACATGCTACTGGGCAGTGATCACGAAAATCCAAGGGAAGGATGCCACTCAGGGCATACTGGTGTGGTCTATTTGTTAAAATCAGATCCATCAATGTTGACCGGGATAAATCTTTAAAATTAGGTTGTGTAGGCTCCGAAATTAGTTGTTTGAGAGTCTGGCCATCACAGACCTCTTTAAAATGGTTTGAGGATGGTGATAACCAATCTATATCGAGATCACCAGCAACCAATAATTCAGTGTGGGCAAAAGTGGACAAGATATTAGAGAGATTGATTATGGAGGACGAAAGAACGCTTGGTGGGCGATACACACCTGTTAGTGTAAAACTTGCACAACCCAAACCTATTTTAATAATTAGACACTCAAACTGCTCTGGAATAGAGGAGAATAATAAAACATTCACAGTGAGAGGATTTTACAAACATCAATACCCCTCCCCGTGTTACTCCTGTCACACCTAAAAATATTATAACCAACCACTGCTATATCATGGCCCGACACAGAAACATTCAACCAAGATTCAGTGGCAAGAAATACATCAGGATTACTTTGCAGAACCAGAGCCCTAACACAATCCATTTTTGGTAACAGACTCCTTACATTGAGACACAGTAGACCCAACCCACACTTAAGAGAATGAAAATCTACAGGTGTTAAAACTACAGGAGGGACTGTTAAAATAATATCAGGGGTCTGAATATTGATTTGTGTCAGGTTTGCTACCGAGACACCGCTTGGTCTAAATTTCTGCCTTGGCAGGCGTGTGCAAGTAATTTTTGCGATTGGATGCACAATAGTACTTTTCGCCCCAGAAAATGTTACACCCTCACAACATCTAACCGGATGTTTAAAAAGCCAACAGATGAACCAAGTCCACTAGAAAATGTGACGGCAGCTGGATGTTGGAGGGAGCTCTTGGGGGAGACAGCAGGCTGACGTTGTACCATTGAGGAAGAAGGTGAAGGAATTCCGGCCAGTGTGTCAAACAGTCAGTCCCGTGGGAAGGACAACACAGCATGGTGAATGTTGGCCCATAGCATTTGGCTGCCCAATTTGCTGGGATGTACCCCATCCGTTTTAAAAAAGGGTGCACGGTTCCAAAACAAGTTAAAATTGTCAATAAAACCAAAGTTGATGCATCAAACAAATCAAGTTATTGAAAATGAAACACTTTACAGATATAAACAGAAAAGCTGAGAGAAACAGTTTATTGGGGCAGAAATTTAAAAAATGTAAATCTTGTAAATTGATATCATTAATGTTTTTATCCATTTTACAAGGAAACACCACAGGCTTTTTGAACTGGGGGAAGTGGTTGAAGTTGGAGCTGGGGTTGAAGAAAAGATGACAATATGACATCAGCATTAGAAAAAGCATGAGAGTCTATGACTGGATTGGGCACATGAGAGTGAAAGAATGTGAGACCAAGGTGAAAATATGAGGCAATGGGGGGTATTTTAGATTTTGCAGTTTAGAAAAACAATGATGAATCAACCAGGAAGTTGAAAAACATCAGGAGTCTCTAAGGAGTTGATTTGCAGAACAATGATGAATAAACATCCAGTAAGGAGTTGATTGCTAATGACGAAACATGGACTATCCCAACAACTGCAACCCATCTTGGATGATGTGATGGCCTGTGAAGGACTGCTCTGTGGGTATAAAAGAAACCACAGGGCTGTCCATTGCTGGGTACTATGGAAACCAAGGAGGATTGCAGGATTTGGTTAAGTCCATGTCTTGTACACCACTAGAACCAAAAATCTTTGAGGGATCAGCAGGACAACTGACTCACTCTTTCCTCTGGAGGCTGCTGCAGATTTTCTGGCGTATTCAGCCAGTTTTTCATTGAGCTTTTCTACCCTGAAAACAAATAAACTCTTAAAGACAGCCACCGTCTGTCTCCATTTAAGAGAAATCAGCCTATTTATCTGGGCAAACAATAAACTTGAAACCAGGTGAGTGGAAAAGAAATTGCCACTGATTGGCAAGCATCTATTTTAGTCACTGCAATTAACCCATTTAAATGATATTGTGTTGGCTGCTAAACCCACTTCTTCTGCAGTTCCGTGGTCTTTTTTAGCTCCTTCCCCAGCTCGTTGTCTTTGTTCCAACTTGTTAGCTGGAGGCATAGGAGAGGAATTAGCATTCTGCGAGTTAATTCAATCATACTTATCAACTCTTGGAACGGTGTGCTTACCAAATGCTCTTCAGCATTTCGGCGATGACGTTTTACCTGCAGATTAAAAGAGAGAGGAGGCAAGACAAAGACAGAGAATGAGAGAAGTTGAAGGTTCAGTACACTTAAGATCAGGCTAAAGAAATCATTGGGATAGGGATAGATTCATTGGGCCTGACTGGCTGAGCAGATCAGAAACCATGCATATTCATTTAGAACTTTTTGACAGAGCTCCATGTCTTTATAGCTTTATACAGGACTGATACAAGTCTACCTCTGAATAGATCAAAAGAAACAAAACTGACTTGAATCCATTTGGGATGCTGTGGAATGACCTGAAACAGTGAAAATGAGTTCAGCATTATGTTCTAGCAAAAATGTTTTGTTCTTTTCAGGAAAAGCAAAGTGATAGTCAACTGAAATGTAAGAGACTTTCCAAAAGCATCATTTTCAATAAACCTTAAATTGACAGTAAAATGGCAATGGTTGTCTTTGGGACCCTGTGAGCACAACAGTCTTAGCATTAGCCAATCTAAATGTTTTGGAAAAGGAAACCATATGTGGAAATATGCAGCACATGTCTTATGACAGTGGTATTGCATTGTTATTAGCACTGGGTAAATTTGCTCACCTCTTCTTTAAGAAAATGCTGGCGCTCATTTGCCACCTTGCGCATTTCATTTCGAAGAGTCCGGACTTTGGCTTCCTGCTCCCTATAATGTGGAGGTCACAAGATTTACTAGCCTTCTGCCATATTACTCTTTAAGGCACCAACTCAAATGGCATTCTTATCGATTTCACATCCCTTGACACAAGATCATTAATTAAGTGGATCAGCAAAAACGGGCACTCGGGGGCAAGAAGGAGATCCAAAAAGACTTGGGAGCAACCAGGTTGCTACAAAAGATGTTATTAATGCAGCATTTAAAAGCTAGGCACCCAAGTACATCTCAACATGTAGTTCAACCTGATTAAAATGCAGTGAGATGTAGCCGAGTGCCCAGCCTCTTGAATATACTAAAAAAACCTCTTTTGTTGCAACGTGGCTGATTCTGAGTCTTTTTGGATAGAAGAGATTAAAAATCAGGAGACCTCACTGAAATGGTGTTTTGAGGCACACCCATTAGGGTGATTCAATATGATGTCAACCAGGGGTCCCCCGGTCACTGACTCAGATTTGGCTCAAATTTATTTTAGGAGTACTTTTATATTCATAATGAACACCTGCAAAAATGATTACACAGTGAAGGAGTTGAGAAAACAAGTTGTAATTTTGAAGGAATTAAGCCAAGATATATACAGTGCTTAACAAATGAATTAGACCACCACCCAATGTAAGTTTTATGCCACAGCTGCCCTAAATTAACAGTATTGGTAATTACCAAGATTAATTTTTATGTTTCTCTAATGGTTAATCCACCAGTATGCTCAAGCTCTTTAATTGAAATGATATTTTTAATGCTAAAATATAATTATTGTTTATTATTATGTTTATACTAATGTTATCCATGAATTTTCGAATCACTGTTTTACAAAAAACAGAAAAAATAGTTAAGCACATTATTATATTTTGATTAAAATGCCAAATAGCACTTATTTACTTGCATTCCTGAACATAAAAATTTGTTTTAGTGGTTGAATCCAAGAATACAGGCTGTTATCAAGGCCAAAGGAGACCGTACAAAGTATTCAGGTTTTTTTTTTGTTTTTATGTGTGAAAAAGGACTTATTTAGTTGTTTCTATTTATTTGCTAAGAAAATAACAATATAATTGTTAGACTTAAACAAGTTTTTTGACAAATTTCTAAAATATTTGTATTTTCTCGTTTTTCAGACAGATGGTCTAATAAATTTGTTAAGCTCTGTACATTTGTTGAACAAGTTTCATTACTATAGGTAACTGCCCACATGGTGAACTTGCAAATCCGAAATTGGCAAAAAAGTGACTTTTTCAGCTGGGACCCTTTTCAGGGTCTTCTAACTCCATTATTAAGCCTTGGATGCAGTCAATCTTACTTTTACAGACAGACCTGTCCTCACATAGTAGAAATCCAGCACAATTTAGCCTCTGTAATGGATCCTGGCCTCATAGGGGGCCCTTGAAAACCAAAATTTTGATTTCTGCCCGTAAAAAGTTTCATATGAAAATAAAAAAAGTGAGATCAATTTTTGCAGGAGATTCTGAAAGCCTTGGTGGCAATTTTCAGCCTATTCCTATGATTTGTTCCAAAGATACTGGCCTCCAAAATATCAATAAATTAACGTTTGCGATTCGCGGGAGTAAAAAGGGGGTGTGGCCCCAGATATTTGGGGGCCATATCTCGGAAACCCCTTGGAGTGGTAGCCTAAAATTTTTCATGTGTTCATTATGAATATAGAGGGACTCTCAAAATAAATTTGAGCCAAATCTGAGTCAGTGACAATGGAAGATTCTTTTACTTTGGTTGAGTTCATATGGAATGACCCATTATATTTAAAATAAAAAAGCAATAAATTGACAGGATAAGATGGCAATGGTTGTCTTTAGGACCATTTCTGTGAGCACAACCATGTCTTAGCATTAGCCAATCAAAAAAGTTTGGTACCACTTCTGGTATGATAGGAGTTGGGCTCCTTCCAAACACTTTTACAGCAGTGTATTGTTTTGTTGAGCTGCATTTTTTCACTTCACCATCTCAAAAGTTTATTTCTGCTGCAAGCCGTTACCCACAATTCAACTGAATTCAGAGAAATGCATGTCTCTCCAAGTAGCCCTTGTCCTCACTGTGGTTTCAATACTGGGCTGCTCACTTTAGGATGTCATTAGGAAGTCTCTAATGAGAGGACTGAGGACTTTCGTAAGACCCAGTGTCTTAAGTCCTCAATGTCTCTGCCAGGAACACGTTTCTCTTGTTTTGCTCCAGTCTGTCTTGGCTGCTGGAGCAACTTAATGAACATGTTATTTTTTCCCTTTCCAGATAAAAGAACTTAAAGAACAAATTGTGGAAATTGGTGTATCAATCGCATCCAAGGAGAAGGAAAATCAAATGCTGAAGGTGAGGCACTGACATGAATACATCAGCACTGTCATTAAAGCCTTCTTAAAATTTGATCAGAAATACTTTGGATTGTGTGATTCATGGATGAAAAAGTCTTGCATGTAAGTGTTTGCCACAAAGAAGTTAGTCTTCACATAATTTCATATCTCCAATGTGAATCTTTGAAGGCCTCAACAATGAAGAGCAGAACAGACATCGCGAGGCTCCACAATAGTCTCTCACAGCAGGAACAGGAGCATGAAGCTGAATTAAGGGACCTGAAATGCCAGCTGGAGGACACCAAGAAAACTTATGAACAGTAATGTGTCAAGGCCTTGCATAAGATGTTTGCAGATTATAAATAAGCCATGATTGCATTAGTTGACTTTCACTCATAATAACAAACTACTAGTAAATATAATGGGTCATTCCATATGAACTCAACCAAAGTAAAAGAATCTTCCATTGTCACTGACTCAGATTTGGCTGAAATTTATTTTGAGAGTCCCTCTATATTCATAATGAACACATGAAAAATTTTAGGCTCCCACTCCAAGGGGTTTCCGAGATATGGCCCCCAAATATCTGGGGCCACACCCCCTTTTTACCCCCGCGAATCGCAAACGTTAATTTATTGATATTTGGAGGCCAGTATCTTTGGAACAAATCATAGGAATGGGCTGAAAATTGCCACTAAGGCTTTCAGAATCTCCTGCCAAAATTGATCTCACTTTTTCATTTTCATATGAAACTTTTTACGGGCAGAAATCAAAATTTCGGTTTTCAAGGGCCCCCCATGAGGCCAGGATCCCTTTCAGAGGCTAAATTATGCTGAATTCCTACTATTTGAGGACAGGTCTGTCTGCAAAAATAAGAAAGACTGCATCCAAGGCATAATAATGGAGTTAGGAGACCCTGAAAAGGGTCCCTGCTGAAAAAGTCACTTTTTTGCCAATTTTGGATTTGCAAGTTCACCATATGGGCAGTTACCTATGGTAATGAAACTTGTTCAATAAATGTACAGAGCTTAACAAATTTATTAGACCATCTGTCATAAAACTGAGAAAATACAAATATTTTAGAAATTTGTCAAAAAACTTGTTCAATTCTAACAATTATATTGTTATTTATTTAGCAAATAAAAAACAAATAAATAAGTCCTTATTCGCACATAAAAACCAAAAAAACTGAATACTTTGTTCGGTCTCCTTTGGCCTTGATAACGGCCTGTATTCTTGCATTCAACTACTAAAACTAATTTTTATGTTCAGGAATGCAAGTAAATAACTGCTATTTGGCATCTTAATCAAAAAATAATAATGTGCTAAACTATTTTTTCTGCTTTTTTTGTAAAACAGTGAATTTGAAAATTTATGGATAACAAAAAAATTATATTTTAGAATTAAAATATCATTTCAATTAAAGAGCTTGAGCATACTGGTGGATTAACCATTAGAGAAACATAAAAAATAATTTTGGTAATTACTGATACTGTTAATTTAGGACAGCTGTGGCATAAAACTTACATTGCAAGGTGGTCTAATAAATTTATCAAGCACTGTTTTGGCTTTATTCGTGCAAAACTATAACTTGTTTTCTCAACTCCTTCACTGTTTAATCATTTTTTCAGGTGTTCATTATGAATATAGAAGTACTCCTAAAATAAATTTGAGCCAAATCTGAGTTGGTGACCGGGGGACCCCTGGTTGACATCATATTGAATAACCCTAATGGGTGTGCCTCAAAACACCATTTCAGTGAGGTCTTCTAATTTTGAATCTCTTCTATCCAAAAAGACTCAGAATCAGCCACGTTGCAACAAAAGAGGTTTTTAGAGTATATTTGTGAGGCTGGGCACTCGTCTACATCTCACTGCATTTTAATCAGGTTGAACTACATGTTGAAATGTACTTGGGTGCCTAGCTTTTAAATGCTGCATTAATAACATCTTATGTAGCAACCTGGTTGCTCCCAAGTCTTTTTGGATCTCCTTCTTGCCCCCGAGTGCCCGTTTTGCTGATCTCCTTAATTAATGATCTTGTGTCAAGGGATGTGAAATCGATAAGAATGCCATTTGAATTGGTGCCTTGAAGAGTAATATGGCAGAAGGCTAGTAAATCTTGTGACCTCTACATTATAGGGAACTGGAAGCCAAAGTCAGGACTCTTCGAAATGAAGTGTGCAAGGTGGAAAATGAGCGCCAGCATTTTCTTAAAGAAGAGGTGAGCAAATTTACCCAGTGCTAATAACAATGCAATACCACTGTCTGGTCACACTGACTGGTGTGATTTGAAAGTCATTGCGTTTTGATTTTAATCACAATTTACACTGTGTCCCAACTATTTCGTAATTGGGGTTGTAAATTTCCGTATGACGTCAATTTGTTTCGTGTAGCTTGTAAATGGTTTGTTTCCTTGCTGGGTACTTTCGGAGCCCCTACATGTAAGCATTACCAGGGCAAGCACAAGTCGCTCATGTTGGGAACATCCCAGCAGCAACTTCGGCCAGCGATAAATCTATTGCATGTGAACAGGGCTTTAGTAGTGTTATGGCAGACATACATGAATCAGAAGTACATTGTCCTCACTGTGATTTCACTAACCTCATCGGTCTGCTTTTGAGAAGGGATTTAACTCTAGTAAGCCAAAGATCAGATTAAAATTGGAAATCACAATGCAGATGTTTGCTCAATGCCTTTGTCACATCTGGCATAAAGCTAACACAGCATTCCACAATAAGAACATCAGACCAGCAGTCAAACATGGGTGCGGTCACGTGATTTTCTGAGGCTGCTTCACTGCTTCAGGACCTGGGCAACTGGCAATAATAAATAGAAATATGAGATGTGCTCTCCACTTCAAAATCCTGAAGGAGTATGTCTGGCCATTAGTTTGTGACCTATAGCTTTAGTGCAGGAGGGTAATGCTACAGAACAATGATACAAGTCTACCTCTGAATAGATCAAAAGAAACAAAATGATGGTTTTGAGTTCCCTAGTCAAAGTCCTGACTTTAATCCATTTGGGATGCTGTGGAATGACCTGAAACAGTGAGGTCATGCAATAAGACCCTCCGATGTGGTGGAGTTAAAGCAGTTCTGTAATATGGTGTGGGCCAAACTTCCTTCACAGCGATGTGAAAGACTAATTTCCAGTTATCACAAATGTTTGATTGCAGTTGTTGCCGCCAAGGGTGGCATAACCAGTTATCAGGTTTAGAGGGGGCAAATATTATGTTTTGAATATCTACCTTTCAGGAAAAGCAAAGTGATAGAACATACAATCTGAAATGCTAAGAGCACACTTTCTGCTTTACAAAATGTGCATCAATTATTTTTTACAATATTTTCTTACCTAATAAATTGACAGTAAAAGATGGCAATGGTTGTCTTTGGGACCATTTCTGTGAGCACAACCATGTCTTAGCATTAGCCAATCAAAAGTGTTTGGTACCACTTCTGGTATGATAGGAGTTGGGCTCCTTCCAAACACTTTTACAGCAGTGTATTGTTTTGCTGAGCTGCATTTTTTCACTTCACCATCTCAAAAGTTTATTTCTGCTGCAAGCCGTTACCCACAATTCAACTGAATTCAGAGAAATGCATGTCTCTCCAAGTAGCCCTTGTCCTCACTGTGGTTTCAATACTGGGCTGCTCACTTTAGGATGTCATTAGGAAGTCTCTAGTGAGAGGACTGAGGACTTTCGTAAGACCCAGTGTCTTAAGTCCTCAATGTCTCTGCCAGGAACACGTTTCTCTTTGTTTTGCTCCAGTCTGTCTTGGCTGCTGGAGCAACTTAATGAACATGTTATTTTTTCCCTTTCCAGATAAAAAAAAGAACTTAAAGAACAAATTGTGGAAATTGGTGTATCAACATCAAGGAGAAGGAAAATCAAATGCTGAAGGTGAGGCACTGACATGAATACATCAGCACTGTCATTAAAGCCTTCTTAAAATTTGGTCAGAAATGCTTTGGATTGTGTGATTCATGGATGAAAAAGTCTTGCATTTAAGTGTTTGCCACAAAGCAGTTAGTCTTCACATAATTTCATATCTCCAATGTGAATCTTTGAAGGCCTCAACAATGAAGAGCAGAACAGACATCGCGAGGCTCCACAATAGTCTCTCACAGCAGGAACAGGAGCATGAAGCTGAATTAAGGGACCTGAAATGCCAGCTGGAGGACACCAAGAAAACTTATGAACAGTAATGTGTCAAGGCCTTGCATAAGATGTTTGCAGATTATAAATAAGCCATGATTGCATTAGTTGACTTTCACTCATAATAACAAACTACTAGTAAATATAATGGGTCATTCCATATGAACTCAACCAAAGTAAAAGAATCTTCCATTGTCACCGACTCAGATTTGGCTGAAATTTATTTTGAGAGTCCCTCTATATTCATAATGAACACATGAAAAATTTTAGGCTCCCACTCCAAGGGGTTTCCGAGATATGGCCCCCAAATATCTGGGGCCACACCCCCTTTTTACTCCCGCGAATCGCAAACGTTAATTTATTGATATTTTGGAGGCCAGTATCTTTGGAACAAATCATAGGAATGGGCTGAAAATTGCCACCAAGGCTTTCAGAATCTTCTGCAAAAATTGATCTCACTTTTTTTATTTTCATATGAAACTTTTTACAGGCAGAAATCAAAATTTTGGTTTTCAAGGGCCCCCTATGAGGCCAGGATCCATTACAGAGGCTAAATTGTGCTGGATTCCTACTATTTGAGGACAGGACTGTCTGTACAAGTAAGATTGACTGCATCCAAGGCATAATAATGGAGTTAGAAGACCCTGAAAAGGGTCCCAGCTGAAAAAGTCACTTTTTTGCCAATTTCGGATTTGCAAGTTCACCATCTGGGCAGTTACCTATAGTAATGAAACTTGTTCAACAAATGTACAGAGCTTAACAAATTTATTAGACCATCTGTCAGAAAAACGAGAAAATACAAATATTTTAGAAATTTGTCAAAAAACTTGTTTAAGTCTAACAATTATATTGTTATTTTCTTTAGCAAATAATATAGACACAACTAAATAAGTCCTTTTTCACACATAAAAACCAAAAAAAAAAAAAAACCTGAATAATTTGTACGGTCTCCTTTGGCCTTTATAACAGCCTGTATTCTTGCATTCAACCACTAAAACTAATTTTTATGTTCAGGAATGCAAGTAAATAAGTGCTATTTGGCATTTTAATCAAAATATAATAACGTGCTTAACTATTTTTTCTGTTTTTTGTAAAACAGTGATTCGAAAATTCATGGATAACATTAGTATAAACATAATAATAAACAATAATTATATTTTGGCATTAAAAATATCATTTCAATTAAAGAGCTTGAGCATACTGGTGGATTAACCATTAGAGAAACATAAAAAATAATCTTGGTAATTACCAATACTGTTAATTTAGGGCAGCTGTGGCATAAAACTTACATTGGGTGGTGGTCTAATTCATTTGTTAAGCACTGTATATATCTTGGCTTAATTCCTTCAAAATTCAACTTGTTTTCTCAACTCCTTCACTGTGTAATCATTTTTGCAGGTGTTCATTATGAATATAGAAGTACTCCTAAAATAAATTTGAGCCAAACCTGAGTCGGTGACGGGGGACCCCTGGTTGACATCATATTGAATCACCCTAATGGGTGTGCCTCAAAACACCATTTCAGTGAGGTCTTCTGATTTTTAATCTCTTCTATCCAAAAAGACTCAGAATCAGCCACGTTGCAACAAAAGAGGTTTTTTTAGTATATTCGAGAGGCTGGGCACTCGGCTACATCTCACTGCATTTTAATCAGGTTGAACTACATGTTGAGATGTACTTGGGTGCCTAGCTTTTAAATGCTACATTAATAACATCTTTTGTAGCAACCTGGTTGCTCCCAAGTCTTTTTGGATCTCCTTCTTGCCCCCGAGTGCCCGTTTTGCTGATCCACTTAATTAATGATCTTGTGTCAAGGGATGTGAAATCGATAAGAATGCCATTTGAATTGGTGCCTTAAAGAGTAATATGGCAGAAGGCTAGTAAATCTTGGGACCTCTACATTATAGGGAACAGGAAGCCAAAGTCCGGACTCTTCGAAATGAAATGCGCAAGGTGGCAAATGAGCGCCAGCATTTTCTTAAAAGAAGAGGTGAGCAAATTTACCAAGTGCTAATAACAATGCAATACCAACTGTCATAAGACATGTGCTGCATATTTCCACAGTTAAGTGACTGTTGCTGGTTTTCCTTTTCCAAAACATTTAGAAAATGCTTTGAAGTCACTCAGTGACTAAAAGAACACGTTTCTAGAACATAATGCTGTCATTTTCACACCCATAGTCACAGGTATAAGTAAACTGAGCTCTGTAAAATTCTAAATGAATATGCATGATTTCTGATCTGCTCAGCCAGTCAGGCCCAATGAATCTATCCCTCTCCCAATGATTTCTTTAGCCTGATCTTAAGTGTACTGAACCTTCAACTTCTCTCATTCTCTGTCTTTGTCTTGCCTCCTCTCTCTTTGCATCTGCAGGTAAAATGTCATCGCCGAAATGCTGAAGAGCATTTGGTAAGTACACTGTTCCAAGAGTTGATAAGTATGATTGAATTAACTCGCAGAATGGTAATTCCTCTCCAATGCCTCCAGCTAACAAGTTGGAGCAAAGACAACGAGCTGGGGAAGGAGCGAAAAAAGACCACGGAACTGCAGAAGAAGTGGGTTTAGCAGCCAACACAATACCATTTAAATGGGTTAATTGCAGTGACCAAAATAGATTCTCGCCAATCAGTGGCAATTTCTTTTCCACTCACCTGGTTTCAAGTTTATTGTTTGCCCAGATAAATAGGCTGATTTCTCTTAAATGGAGACAGACGGTGGCTGTCTTTAAGAGTTTATTTGTTTTCAGGGTAGAAGAGTTCAATGAAAAACTGGCTGAATACGCCAGAAAATCTGCAGCTGCCTCCAGAGGAAAGAGTGAGTCAGTTGTCCTGCTGATCCCTCAAAGATTTTTGGTTCTAGTGGTGTACTAGACATGGACTTAACCAAATCCTGCAATCCTCCTTGGTTTCTATAGTACCCAGCAATGGACAGCCCTGTGGTTTCTTTTATACCCACAGAGCAGTCCTTCACAGGCCATCACATCATCCAAGATGGGTTGCAGTTGTTGGGATGGTCCATGTTTCGTCATTAGCAATCAACTCCTTACTGGATGTTTATTCATCATTGTTCTGCAAATCACAACACGCACAATACAGAGACTCCTGTAAGGGACTGACTGAAACCCACTTTTCAACCTCCGGGTTGAGAGCCTGTGGTGTTTCCCTTGGTCGCCAGTGGAGTGATATCAATTCACATTTTTTCTGCCCCAATAAACTGTTTCTCTCAGATCAATCTAAAATACCCCCCCATTGCCTCATATTTTCACCTTGGTCTCACATTCTTTCACTCTCATGTGCCCAATACAGTCATACCCTTCTCTCATGCTTTTTCTAATGCTGATGTCATATTGTCATCTTTTCTTCAGCTCCAGCTCCAGCTCCAACTCCAACCACTCTCCCCCGAGTATCAAAAATAAATGTAAGTTTCAATAGTGTAAAATGGATTAAAACATTAATGATAGTGCTGTGTTACAAGATTTACATGTTTTTAAATTTCATTGGAATGCTAGTCAAGGCCCAGCGTACTTTTATGACTGATGAAGCAGCTCTGACAGCTAAAATTTGTAAAATGTTTTGTTTTTTATATCTGTAAAGTGTTTCATTTTCAATAACTTGATTTGTTTGATGCATCAACAAACCCCCCCCTGCAGGGTGTAGATGAGCCATGGGATCCAAGACCACCAGAGGAAGAGCTGTCTTCTTCCATCTAAAGCCACCGAAGATTACAGTAACATTAATCCCTGGTCCACACAATCATTGTGATAGTGAAATACATAAATTTACCTTTCAATAAACAGCAATATCTGTTGAAACAGACTATATTTGATGATTGTTGCTCAAAACTACATGTAGCATTTCAAAGACAATTGGAGACGTAGAGTTTTCTAGTTTATACGTTACGTCGGCTTGCCTGTCAGCGGTCTGGTTTTGCTGCTGCCCGCGCTTTTAGTTTACTTTTATTATTTTATCCTTTTTTTAGAGTTTTATCGTTTTGACATTTTATTATTTTACTTGTTTTATCATTTTATTTGTTTTTTTAATTAATTTTTATTATTTAGTTATTGAATTATTATTTATTGCATCAGCTGGCTGGTTGCTGTAAGGCCCAGCAGGCTAAAATAAAAAAATATGGCTCCACTCACCTCCCCGCTGGGCTGTGTAAGCTGCCTTCGCCTCTTGCAAAAAAATTGCGGAGCTGGAGGGAAGAATTTCAATCCTGTACCAGATTAAGGACGATGAGCAGCTCATCGATTCCCTGGTTGCTCCAGCTCTTACTGCTGTGAGTGTCACCACCACAGCTGAACGTGACTCCTTGGCTTTCCCCTCTGAAGCCGCACCGACTCGAGGTGAGGACCCCTGGATCCAACTGGGAGCGAGACCCAGGGCAATCGTCAGCTCCACACCTAACCCGGCTGAACCCTGGGTCGGATCACGTGGCGGGAGGCGTTCGTCTCGTGTGTCGCCTGTCTGGGACCTGCAGCTGGAGAACAGGTTTTCCGTCCTGGCTGAGGAGGAAGCGACACCCCCCTCCTCCCCTGTAAGTCCAGCTGCAGCTGCTCCTCGGCCGCCGTCGGTGTCGAGAGAGGCAATTCGCCCCCGCAAGTCCAGCCTTGTTGACGCGGTGCTGAGGAGGCCTTCGCCCAGACCTGAAGTGGAGGTCCTGCGACGGCATTCGCTCAGCCCTGATGCCGCTGCCTTGTCGCAGCGCTCACCTGCACGGTCACTCGCCCTGGTCTTGCCACCACTTCGTCCTCTCTTCTCCCCGACTACATTACTGGTGGGAAACTCCATAATCCAGAACATTCGCTTCTTTAACGTAGCGACCCACTGCTTCTCAGGAGCTACAGTCATGGATATCCTGGGTAAGTTACCTGGGCTACTTTCTTCACTCCCGTCCACTGTCAAGCGGATTATAGTTCATGTTGGGACTAATGATACAACCCGGCGGCAGTTGGAGCATACAAAATACAATTTTAACCTCCTTTTCAACTTTTTAAAAAACTGTGGAAAATCAGTTTTTATTTTTGGTCCTATCCCCACTTTCAAGCGTGGCAGTGGCCGTTTCAGCAGACTACTTAGCCTGCACACTTGGCTTCAGTATGCTACCAGGACTCATAGCTTTGGTTTTATTGACAATTTTAACTTGTTTTGGAACTGTGCACCCTTTTTTAAAACAGATGGGGTACATCCCAGCAAATTGGGCAGCCAAATGCTATGGGCCAACATTCACCATGCAGTGTTGTCCTTCCCACGGGACTGACTGTTTACGTCTTGCAGACACTGGCTGGAACTTCCTTCCACCTTCTTCCTCAATGGTACAATGTCAGCCTGCTGTCTCCCACAAGAGCTCCCCCCAACATCCAGCTGCCGTCACATTTTCTAGTGGACTTGGTTCATCTGTTGGCTTTTTAAACATCCGGTTAGATGTTGTGAGGGTGTAACATTTTCTGGGGCGAAAAGTACTATTGCGCACCCAATCGCAAAAATTACTTGCACACGCCTGCCAAGGCAGAAATTTAGACCAAGTGGTGTCTCGGTAGCAAACCTGACACAAATCAATATTCAGACCCCTGATATTATTTTAACAGTCCCTCCTGTAGTTTTAACACCTGTAGATTTTCATTCTCGTAAGTGTGGGTTGGGTCTACTGTGTCTTAATGTAAGGAGTCTGTTACTAAAAATGGATTGTGTTAGGGCTCTGGTTCTGCAAAGTAATCCTGATGTATTTCTTGCCACTGAATCTTGGTTGAATGTTTCTGTGTCGGACCATGATATAGCAGTGGTTGGTTATAATATTTTTAGGTGTGACAGGAGTAACACTGGGAGGGGTATTGATGTTTGTAAAATCCTCTCTCACTGTGAATGTTTTATTATCCTCCTCTATTCCAGAGCAGTTTGAGTGTCTAATTATTAAAATAGGTTTGGGTTGTGCAAGTTTTACACTAGCAGGTGTGTATCGCCCACCAAACGTTCTTTCATCCTCCATAATCAATCTCTCTAATATCTTGTCCACTTTTGCCCACACTGAATTATTGGTTGCTGGTGATCTCAATATAGATTGGTTATCACCATCCTCAAACCATTTTAAAGAGGTCTGTGATGGCCTGACTCTCAAACAACTAATTTCGGAGCCTACACAACCTAATTTTAAAGATTTATCCCATTCAACATGGATTGATCTGATTTTAACAAATAGACCACACCAGTATGCCCTGAGTGGCATCTTTCCCTTGGATTTTAGTGATCACCGCCCAGTAGCATGTATTAGAGACATGAAAGTTACAAAGGCTCCTCCATGTTTTATTACTAAAAGAAATTTTAAACATTTCTTGAACAGGCCTTCCTGCACAATATTTTCTGAAGTGATTTAAGGTCTGTGGGTTTTATTCCAGACCCTGACCTAGCATTGGCTCACTTTACTACCGTGTTTAATCGTGCTGTGGATAAGCACGCTCCGGTTAGAAGACTTAGCGTTAAGAATAGAAGAAACCCTTGGTTTTTAAATGCCTTATCCACTGAACTACGTGTCAGGGAAGAAGTATGGGTTAAAGCTAGGGAGACCCAGGCACTCTCTGACTGGTCCGTTTTTAGTAAACTAAGAAATAAATGCTGCTCTCTGATTAAAAAGGCAAAATCTGATTATTTTATCTCGTCACTGGCTAAAAGTCAGGGTAATCCTGCAAAATTTTGGAAAATTGTCAAGTCCCTGAATTTTAATCCTTCTTCATCTATACCACACTCTATCCACACTGATTCTGGTCCTATAACTGATAAACTCAAAATCTGTGATCTTTTTAACCAAAATTTTATCGCGGCTGGAAACCTTTTTGAAAATTTTATGTCTGACCTCCGCTCTAGTTCATTCACAAATTCTCCAACACCAAGAGTATTATTTTCTTTTAGGGAATTTCAAGTGAATGAGGTCCTACAAAAATTGAAACAAATTGATGTAAATAATTCCACTGAGAGGATCATCTAGTTCCGAGTCTTTTGCGTCTAACAGCCCCAATGATTGCGTATTCAAAAACTGATATTTTCAACTTGTCATTATCGACGGGGACTATTCCCAGTGTATGGAAAGCTGCTCATGTTTTTCCATTATTTAAGGGTGGTGATCCCAGTTCAATGAACAGCTACCGACCTATCTCAAAATTGCCTTGCCTGGCTAAGATTTTAGAATCTCTGGTTAAGCATCAACTTTGCAGCTTTTTAACTTTCAACAACATTTTAACTTCACAACAATCTGGCTTCAGGCCTGGTCATAGCACCATTACAGCAGCCTCAGTGGTTATAAATGATTTGGTATCAGCTTTGGATAATAAACAAAAATGTGCAGCCCTATTCATTGATATAGCAAAAGCTTTCGATACAGTGGACCACTTCATTTTATTAAAAAAGTTGTCCTCCATTGGTCTTGATTGTGATGCCTGCTTGTGGTTCCAGGACTACCTCTCTAATAGAACACATGCTATTATGCTTGGGGATGCAAAGTCTCAATTTTTAAAAGTGACAAAAGGAGTACCCCAAGGATCCATACTTGGACCAATTTTATTCATAATCTATATAAATTATATTGCGTGTAATATTGCAAATTGCAAGGTTCATTTTTATGCAGATGACACGGTGTTGTACTCCTCTGCACCAACGTTCAGGCCCTTATCTACTTGCAATCGGCTTTTAATCTTATTCAACATGCTCAAGCTGATCTGAAACTTGTTTTAAATACTGATAAAACTAAGTTCATGTTTTTTTTCTGCATGGAATGCAATTATGCCGAATGACTCAATTTTCTCTGTGACTGGTGCTAAAATTGAGCAAGTTCAGTCTTACAAATATATTTGGGTATCTGGCTGGATCATGACTTTTACTTTAAAACATGTGTCTAACTTCTCCAAGAAAATTAGAACAAAAATTGGGTTTCTTTACAGAAACAGTTCTTGTTTTTCTTTAGACAGTAGGAGGAGGATTGTCCAAGCAACTGTCTTACCTTTATTTGACTATGGGGATGTCCTTTACATGCATGCCTCTGATAGTACTTTAAGACCTTTTATTATATAATTTATCACAGTGCTCTGCGTTTTATCACTGTTGATGGTTTCCGCACTCATCACAGTGTTTTATATAGTTCATTAGGGTGGTTTTCCCTTCATTTTAGAAGGAAGCTCCATTATATTTTATCCATCTATAAAACATTGCTTGGCATACTTCCTTCTTATCTTACTAGGCTTTTGTCCATCAACATCAGAAGCAAGCATGTCAGATCGCAAGGCTGGATTTTGTTTGAGTCACCCAGGACTAGAACAAATTTGGGCTGTTCTGCTTTTAGCTCATTTGCATCCTGTGTCTGGAATAGATGCCAAGACACTCTGAAGCTTGATTGTCTCATTCCATATGAGTCCTTCAAGAATTGACTGTGGGAGATGTTAGTTGAGGAGGCCAGATGTACTTGCCTATTGTTTTAACTTTGTCCTTTGTACTTGTATGTTTTACTTATTTTATTACTTTCTTTTTTATTTTTAATTGTATTTTAAAGTTTGTTTTCCTTTAGTCTGCAGTTGTTGTATGTAATTGTGTGAATTTTACTGTGCTCTGTGTTGTTAACTGATGTTGTAATTATTTTATTGTATTCAGGGCTCCCCTGAAAAAGAGACAGTCTCAGTGGGACTTCCCTGTAACAAAGGAAAATAAATGAATAAATAAAATATAAGATACTTGATGAAAGGAGCGAATAGTTTGCTCATGTTACAATTATTTGGCAGACTAGCTTCATAGCTTGCATGCAACGCAGAGTCTCTTCAGGAACAATTCAACCAAAAATGAAATTTCTGAAATCATCTTCTCACCCTCCATGCAAGTTGAAACACAAGTGATAGTTTATAGTCCTCACCTCACACTGGCCCTCATTTATCAAACGTGCATACACCAAAAAAATGGGTATACGCCAAAACTGCCGCAAGGATCGGCATTTATCAATCTGAACGTGAGCGAACGGTCCGCAAAAATCTCACACCAGGTCTGACCAGGTGTACGCAAATTTGAAACCAGCGAACAACATGCAGGAACGAGTGCAGCTGTCAAAATGAGTACTAAACCATATGCAGTGATGCGGACGTCATGCTGTTGTTGCTTTTATAAGTAAAATGAATAAATAGTCTAAATAGATAAATTGGCTAAATGAATAAATGAATGAATAAATTAGACTCCTGTGATGAGAAAATAATTAAATTTATGTTTTGAGACAACCTGCTTGTCAGGCCAGACGGCTGACAATTACAATCAATTTGATTTAGCGCAATGCGCAGCTTGGCAGATATGCAGTGTGGTATGTCAGATGCTCATCCAGTCAGATATAGGCCTATACTGAACAACAAAAGAAACGCAAGTTAGCCTAATTGAAGGCAGACTGGAAAATAAGTTTGCGCGTAATTATTTTAGAAAATCAAATTTATAACTAGCGCGCACACATTTACACTCGTTTCATCAAACTTTTCTTTATTTTGCCGTCACTTCGACCGAATAACCAGAAGAGTAGCCTACATTAACTAACTAGCTAACTTGCGTTTCTTTTGTTGCTCAGTATATAGATGCCTACGGACACTTCGACCGTGATCACATTTTGACAATGGCAGATCTTCTATTGTTTGAGGAATAAGCTTCTGTCCGAAGTGAGAGGAACTTTCGGCACAGAGATCTCCTCTGGGAAAGTGACGAGGGGCTGGTCGTTTTGTGTGGCACCCAATAAAATGTCATGGAGTAGCACTAATAAAAGTACAATGAAGAGTGATCTCTGCAGACTGTATTTTAACAATTACCCTCATGCAGCTCCGATCGAGGCGGTGGGCACTCATCTATGTCCCCACCGCCTCGCATTCCCATGATGGAGGGGGAGCCTATCAGTGCTGCCATGCGCTCCTGGAACGGTGACAGCTGTCTGGTTGGCCTCCACCGGTCTGTGCGCTGCTGCGCCTGAGCGCAGCCGCCCGTTTTTTGGAGGTGATCTTAAAATCGGACCACTTTTTTAACCTACATGTAAAGCCTTTGGATTGTCAATTATGTAGGCTTTATAACATGAAATATCATGGATCTATAAATTGAATTTATTCAGGCCGATGTTATTCGCACTTACATGTGTGGCCAATGCTGAATGTTTTTCTTGACCACACTTATAAGTGCGCAAGTTGATGACCATTTCAGGGCCGCTTAGAAAGTAGCTACCACTTAAAATAAGTTTGGCCAAGAAAAAAAATGTAGCTTTGGATACACTTAAAATAAGTGTGGGCAATGGAGAAATGTGCATCTGGGCCACACTTATAAGCGCGTCTAACGCGAATTTCAATGAATTTTTATGCTTGGACGCACTTAAATAAGTGCAAATAGTCACTTCGATTTATTAATGAATTAAATCAAACTTCTGCTGCACTCCGGTTTTCCACCTCAACGGTGTTTACCGCAGCAGCAATAGTTTTCCAAACTGCAGCCTTCTGGGCTCCCTTTATGCCATCCTTAAGGCTTCCAAATAAAATTATTTTGTTTTTCTCCACCTCGGACGTGTTAATTTATATTTCCTCCTCAGTGAAGTTCTTTCTTTTTTGCCGTCTTTCGAGAGTCCATGTCGTAAATTGGGCAGGACTATGCCTCCCGGAGCATGAATTTATAGGAGCATGTCATGTAAATTACGATGGTTTCAGCCGCCAGATTTATCAACGCCACGCCAGTTCTACACCAAATTCAGCGACGTACACACTTTTAGTAAATCAGACGTGACACCTGGCGAACGCTGATATTTACACCAGAATCTACACCAGATCCTACGCAAGTTTGATAAATGAGGGCCAATGTGTGGTTTGATGACAATGGAAAATTATGTGTACATACTGTTTGCTGCAGCCTTTGTGGTCGCTAGATCTCAACCCAATTTTACTTCGATTGAAGATTTAGGACTGACAAGTTTGCTGACATGGTATGCTTCATCTCCATCATCAAAACACCATTGAGGGATCATGTTTTTGGAAGAACACTGTTCCATCCCTCCAATATAGACATGTGAAATCAATGCCAACGAGTATAGAAGCCGTTCCGTCAACTCGCTGTGGCTCAACACCTCATGAAGTTCTATTCTTCAATTTGTCACCTGTGTGTGTATGCTGCTTCAGCTCCGAGATTCAGAATTAAAATTCCAAACCCAACCTTTAGCCTGTGGGAAGGTAATATTACACTTCTTCTTGAAGGAATATTTTATTTTCTCATCATTATTTAGAATGGAAAAGAAATGTTATTATTTATGCTGTAAACCCCCTTCTGGGCCTTTCACTGATAGAGAGGAATACTTCGACAGACTGCTGTTTGTTGTAAAATAAAATTGATATTGAGTGTAATAAAGTCAATATCAAAGTCATTTGAACTTGATTCAGATAAAAATCTTAACTCAAATTAAACATTGAAACTGGGTAAAATTAAGCCAGATATTCATGGACACAGCCTTTTTTCAATAGACTCAAGGCTCACAATTCAGTTACGTTGTTCAAGATGAAAAGATGAGCAGACGTTACACTAGTACGAAAAGAAGGCACTTGTTCTCAGACAATGTTCGGACAAAAAGAGTTCTGTTTCTTTTGAGTTGGAATTACACATAGTTCGAGGACAATATCAGGAAGAACTCTGAATCAAATACTCATTTGATTTGAAATACCTCTGCTTGAAACTGTCGGATATTGTAGCAAAGTAACAGCCAAGATTCTGCCGATACCTGCACATTTTTAGAAAGAAATTCACAAGATAGATACGCATGAAGGAAAAAAGTCTCATTCTTCTCCTGCTTGCAGTGATCTTTTCAATTATGCCCAAGGTATGCGGAAAGGTTTGAAAAAAGGTGGGGTGTAGTTAAAGAGCATGAGAATCATTCAAGATGAGGGAGGAAAAGCGATGTACCCTCACAATATGGTAATCCTGTATGGTGCAACATATTTCATTTTTAATTTGACCTAAACTTGGATGCAGGTTTTACTTTTTGTCAACTCAGATCTTTAAAGTTACACAAAACAATTGCTAACACTTCACCACCACCTCCCCTCACCCACTGGTCTGTGATTGGTTGCTCCTGGCTGCTTCTTGCCTTGAGTCAGAGAAGTCCTCGAGCCAGCTTTTGTCACTTAAGATGAGTGCCAGGGTAATAAGAGTAACTGCCCTTTATTTTGTATAAACTTGTGCCATAAAAACTTCTGTCTCTCTGCAGCACTTCCTTGCAAAGGGACCATAGCTTGTTCTGTCGGCAGATGTTTACATCCTGCCTTTCCTGTGATTTGGGAGCTAGCGCGCTGAGGCGGAAGATGTCTTGCAAGATGGAGCCAATCCTGCCAAGCAGGATCAAATAGACCGTGTCTCTGTCCCTCAGAGTTTAGTAATGAGATATTTTAGGATGGAGTTGTTTACTTTTTAATGTTACCATTTAATGTCTCATTGTGTGTGTCTCTAAACAAACTAAAAAAAATGCTGAAGGTCCTGGCACACCAAAGCAGTCTCACACCATATGCTCCCTTTACGCACTGTCTACTGACTTTCAGCGGTGGGTTCATGACTTTTGACTTTCATGGGAAGAATGAAAAACTTAAAAGGATAATGCCCAGAATTCATTGGCTCTCTTATTTTGGGGAAAAAAAAACAGCTGCTTATTATTGATACGCTGGGGAGTGGTTTCACTCATTCTTTTATGAAAATATTCACATCTAACTGAATGCATTCATTTAGAACAAATTAATTTTGCTCTACCTCTGGAAAGCAGAGTGTACCAAAAACAGTGAAAAAAGTAGAGCCTTTTATTGTATACAGTCAGAAATTACTTGTGTTTAGGGGGTCAATGAGAAACATGAGATTTGACAATGGATAGGTTAGACAAAGGATACCTGTAATATTTTTCATCCTGTTGTAGGAATTTTGATTTTATATTCCTGGTATCACCTTCTCAGAAAGAACTCAGACAGAGACAAAGGAATTAATATTTCCAAGCCAAAGGTCAGTTTACTTTTTCTGCAGAAAAAGGATCCCCGCCACATGCGAGAACTCTCGTTACAGGCAAGAGCACGGATAACCAAAAAGGATTTTGCTGTGGTTTAAGTAAGAGTCCATCTTGACATCCTCCTCCCCCTCGAGCTGATTTATGCATCATGGTATCAACAGGAATGTTGCAGACGCACACAGCCCACGTAAAGCCGGTCCCAGAGTATGCATACATCGTTTCGTTCGGCATCCCAGGCTCAACTTGTACTGTTCTTCCTGAGAACACATAAACTTGAGAGAGAGAAAGAGAACATCTTGGCCCTGTCAGGACTGCATGGCTCCAGATAAATGATAAGCAATTACGCATTGTTCAAATTTGTGGAAGCTACAGCTATGAAGGCCTAGGCTAATCAGAAACAGGCAAGAGTACACGACCATAGCCTAAGAAAATTTGAGCCAGAGCAAGCAAGGATAAACAATTAATAATAATTAAATGAATCAATATAAAAATGATTCCACAATCCGCTGGTGTATTTTTTTTCATTGCCTCAGGCCATGGCATCATGGATGAATGTGATGTAGCATATACTAAAGCACTGTCTTGAGTATCTTTAACAGCCAAAAAGGATGACAATATACAAGATGCCATTCTCAATTGCCATGTATTAACCCCACTCATTTTTTAAAATCTGGCTTATGTCCGCTTAGCATTATGACTGAGCTGATAATCAGGATATAATCTTGTTTTTAAAGTAATTTGGCCTCCAAGACTGGTCAATGGGACACCATCACAGCTTAATCTGGGCCTCTCCCAGACAAACTCTTACATACAGGCCAACACAGATATGTGTAAAAAGAATGGAACAGAGACGTGGCTTTAGGTACAATTATGTTTATTTAGCAACAAAAAATATTGAGTGCAGATTTAGTAAGCAAGAACCAAAAATAAGCAGAGTTGCAAAATAGAGGTCTTAAGGGCTAAAAGGCTAAACAATACAAAGTAATGCTGGTTCTGAGCCTAAGAAAGGAAAACATACATGAATCATACCATTACTGTACCGACTATGACAATATGGCAGTAGATGAAAGTTAACAAGGAGTGACTTACCACTGAGGGGCAGACCCTAAAACACCCTGTGCTCTGTGACACAAATTAGCAGATATTCCCTTTTACATTACACACACACGATCACTGCAATCATATAGGTGCACAGCAATACTTGTCAGCGTGCCGGTGCTCACAACCAATGGCCAGCACCCCCAGCAGTTCAGTCCAGTTACGTCCTATATAAAAAGGCACAGAAACAGCATTACAGCCCAAAGTTATTTCACAATATAGCCCAACACTCAGTATACCGACCCGCGGTAGAAGCACAATGCATTGGTTTCACAAACAATAAGCACTCAGACTAAATCCGAGATTAAAAGAGCAGAGTCACTTCGTTTCACAAGCACAGTATAAATAAACACTCAGTACGACTAAACCTGCGGGTTAAAGGACAGTTGGTTCCTTTCACAAGCACAATATAAATAAACACTCGATAAGGCTAAACCCACGGTTTAGTGTACAGTTGGTTCGTTTCACAAGCACAATATAAAAAAACACTCAATAGGACTAAAACCTGCGATTCGCAAATAAAAGCAAGTTGGGCGATGGCAAGCAACGCATACAATATTCTCTATGGGCAAAACAGTAGCAAACTCTCCTATAAAAGAAAACAATGAGAAGGTAAGCCCAAGCACTTCAAGAAGGCTTAAATGAACGGCTAGATTATTCAACCCTACCTCTCCGATGATCATGCCAGCCAACACCAGCTCACTCCACAATATCCCCCCACGAAACACCTGTATTAATGCACAAACTTATAATACCGGAAGAAGCCATGGAAAGCCTTAATATCCACTACCAAACTGCCTACCTCTCCCGGTGGGGTCAATCCCAGTTTCCGACGCCAGTCACTCAAATTATTGGAGAAATAATTTACCGCGATTAAATCTCACGTCTCCCGTCTGCCGGCTACTTTGACTTTGACAATGGATTACACAGCCTTACGGTAGGACAGCTCTCTTACACATGTGTTCCGTGGGGGTTTTTATATTAATCCTGTGATTGAATAGAAACTTTGGCGTTTTCCTAATATGGAAACGCCACGACCTGAGTAGAAGATCATATGACTAACCCGGTTTAACAGGTAAGTGGGAGGGGCACTGAGGAAGCCCTGTCACAGTATTATTGACCTTTTTTCTCTTCTTTGTTTCATTTAAATGATATTTATCTTTTATCATGGCATTTAGATTCCTTAAAACAATATTTTCATGATTTTGAATATAGTGCTGAATCCTTTTGTGAACTTCGGCCCGAGGGCAGGCTGCTTGGCATATTACGTACCGGGAAATATTATGCCATGTTGTAGAACTAAATATCGTTCCAAAGTTTGAGGAATCAGCATTCTAACTGCGAAAGGCATTTTATGATGCAAATACGATAGCAAAAATAGTATTTAAAATTGTGTCAGAAAAATCCTCAGCATGACTATGCACTCCCGTAAGTTCAATCATAAAGCATTTTTCAGATTTGTCAAAATACGTTGAAATTAATGTTCTTACCTTGGTAGCGGTCCAAAGATAAAAACCTGTTATGGTTTTCACACTGCAAAACAAGCAAGGCTGGACACATGTCATTAAATTGACTGACAAAGAGATAGTAGCTGCACGTCTATGGGAATTTCACTCTAGTTTTTTTTTTTACTTGTGAAGGAGTGCTGTAGATTTAGCAACAAAACAAGAGCACCCACTGGCTATTATGTGCTGATCTAACAAAACAGTAAATGTTTTAGCCTATCAGCCCTCACTCCAATTTAACAGAAAAATAAAATACACAGACAGCCATAGGTCTGAAACTATAAAAAGACGAATGTGTATGGTACCCAAGGGATTCATTTTTTATGAGGAGGAATGAAGCAAAAGACTTTGGAAGTGACTTTATTGATCACATATGATCACACACCTGTGCAGGGAATTGGAAGGGTATATTGGACTGAAAATTTTGCTATAGATGGGGAAAGAAGGAAGTTGTAAAACTATTGTAAAGGCGAATGCGATCATGACTATGAATGCAGAGAAATTTGGATTCAGCAAAAAAAATTGTTGAAACGCAGACAAACATTTAAAAAAAACCATAAAACATTAATTTCATTTACAGAATCATAATATTTGAGCCTGCAGTCATGTAGGTGTCTGGCTGTATTATTTTTCTGGGCTGATGAAGCTTTGTCACAGTGCCACAGGGGCAAAAGAAAATTTAGAATATTTTTCTGTCAGACAAAAGCTTTTATTTCTAGTGTTGTTACTCAATTTAGGAAATATCAGCAATTCTAACTTCACTGAGTATCATATTTCAAATGAGACCATAATTACATCTGTAATTATGCGGTTCAGTAACATTAAGCACTTCAGTTTGGGAGGAAAAGGACTGAACTAGTAAGGGTTTGGCCTTACAGCCCCTCCCCTGTCACATTCTTTCACCTCCACCTTGACGGGCAACAGATGCAGCCCGTTAAGGTGGAGGTGATTGCAGAATATAGGGCTGGCAGGCTGAGTTGCCTCTGCATTTTCTTTTATGAAGTGGGAATGTGTGTTGCTCCCTGGTTTTTTTTTTTTTTTTGGTCCTGTTCTGTCCTGGTTTATTTTATATTTAAACTCCAGTCCTTTTACCACCTTTGGCAATTGAGTCTCACTTCTCCAGGCCCATGGTCCTAGTGCCTGGAGGAAAAACCATGACAGAAATTTAAGGGGTTAATATGCATTCACATATACTGCGATAAAATGTGCGCACAAAGTCATTCCATAGGACATTAGAAATCAATAAATTTATGCATGTAATCAAAGAATAAAAATCCGAATTTGTCTTTGGTAACAGTCATGATTTACTGGACATGACATGATTTTTAGTATTTGAGTCAACGTTTTTAAAAATCGACAGAAATTTGCAGTCAAGAAGTTGGTTTATCGGCGTAAGGAAAGTCAGTTCTTTTGTGGAGTAGAAATACATTCGAATAGTGCATACCAATTACGACTCCGGACTTCTTGTGCTTTTCTTTACTAAGCGGTTGGGAGCAAGGCATGTTTTGCAATTGTTTGAATGAAATTAGATCATTTGAAACATCTCTATGCAATTACATTGCTTCCAACCCCTCCATGCACAAGGACTTAAATGCTGCGCGAGAATCTCTTACATAGCCTACGCGTAGATTGAATAATTGCTGACTACAGCAGAGGAACGTAAATATGCCACTTAAAGTCACACCGAATGCGTGAGAGTTGACAGGAATGCGTTATTAATGAAAACTGGCCACACCTGATAATGTTGAGACCACAGAGATGTATAATAGAACCAGAGAGAACGAGGAAGTACCTTTGCTTCAGCCAGTTAGCATGTTAGCTTCCTGCTTCCACGTTTCCCAAGGATGGAATTTTGTGGCCAAATATGCGGCAGCTCCATAGACACCAATAGGAAAGTGCGCATTTTTTTTCTTGCCAAATAAAGCGAAAACAAAAGAAAATGTATTCAGTAATCCTTCATTATTTTGCTCTTTGTCTCATGCAACTGTTCCATGTTTTCAAGAGGGCCTGTAAATTAAGAACTGATACTTAGAGCTTGATGACAGCTCTTGCACGAGTTTGGTTGTCCAGCTATTGCTCTGACTGCAGCAGTTCAGCCAATGAGTGTATAGTGCGTGCGCTTTCCAGATTAACAGCGTTGCTCGTCATTTCATCTCGAACTCATTCGCCAATCCGCACAGACGACACATTTTCTTGGTCATTTGTGCTGTGTAATCAGATTGGCAATCTTATGAAATGGTGCCGGAAATAAGCACCCATGGAACGCCATTTTTATAGATGGTGTTGGTCAATTCTGTATATCCTGGGCTGAAGTAGCTAGCCTAGCATCTCCCATTGAAAGTAATAGGGCCAGTACTTCCTCGATCTCTCCAGTTCTATTATATTACTTCCATGGTTGAGAGTTTTCGGAGTTTCTGTAATGGTAATTTAAATGAATGATTGAACACAGGTCGTGACCAATCATTAATTTTAAGGGATTGTTTTGAGCCTCCCCTGCTGCCAGTTCACGAGCCGCCACTGATGTGTGTATATATATATGTATGCACATTCATGGTTTATGAGCTTTGTTCTCTGGAGGCATCATGTTGAGACAGACAAGGGATAGTCGGCATAGGCATAGATACGGATCAGGATATGTCCTGGCCAACTTTTGAGACAAACATATCCTGACCAACTTTGGATCAGTGGAGGAAACGAAAGAAACATCAAATCTTGAATCTAATATGATCCAGTCCGGTGTAATTCTCGGTTTGCAGCTTTGTCCAATTCAGAGATAGTCAAAGGTCCAATTTGAAGTGTTTATCTCAGCTGCAGTCGCGTTACCTGAGATAAAAATGCTTAATAGACAGGATTGCGGACTGGCCAGCTTACTTAGCGAAATACCACTGATTTGGTTTCAGTATCCATCTTACTAAAACTGAGCGGGTTTCAGGAGTGCGCTGGGATGATTTGTTGTGATTAGTGAAGGTTGTGGAAAGTTAATTGAATATCAAGTAATGTTTGAATTTAAGTACTTGACATCCAGTGGTGGAAACAGGACAAATGCAATTGCACCCAAGCCCCCTTGTAATGGGGATTCATTTAAACTCTCTGGCAATATGATCGCGATCTAAAAGAAACATAAGCACATGAGAGTTTTACAGCACAATTTGCATTAATGATAAACTGTTCAATTTATTTAGTGATGTAGTTTTAGTATTATATATATGACAGCAAAGACAAATAAATCTTAGTCGTGAGAAGTAACAGTCTTGAGATTTCAATAAGTCGATGTTTAATAATCACGTAAATTTTAAGGGGACTGCATGAGATAAGATTTTTTAATTGAAACTGATGGTGCATTGGCTGCATATTTTCTGTTTATATTTAGGAAAATATTCTTCCACTTGCTTTCCTTTTGTGGAGATTTATGGGCAATATGATGACCAATCAGATTACTCCTCACATCTTTCGCTCATGAGGCTCCTCTTATGTACTCTTATGTGCTCAGCCTCTACCTTAGCCACTTGCACACTCAGCCAGTGCACTGTACACAGAAACAACATGACTCACAAATCAAAAAAAATTCAGTGGGCAATATTGAATTACTGAGTACTGAACACTGCAGTTGCTTACTTTAAAACAGTTTCCCAGTTTTTTTTCTTTTTTTTTTTTTGCTGGTTAATACTGTAATCAAATTGAAAATATGAAGATTGCTATTGTACATCTTTAATCTCAGATGAATAGCCTGTAATATTGGTCTTGATATTTTCTGCTTTTTTGAAAGTTGGAAGGCACAAGTCTCAAACATCAGACTAAAGTCCTCACCAGTTGTTATAAATTTCTGTTAAACTTCTGAAATCATAGGTGCAATCATTAGCATGAGGACCCTCAAATCTCACTGCTGAATCCAAACTGCTGGAACAATTCTTGAACTGGTGCTAGTGATTGCCCACCCCTGCATCACAACCAACTCCCACTCAAAGAGGTTATCACTAGATGGCCACCCTTCCAAGGTATTGGAGTTACAGCCAAGCCCATTGGTGATAGCCTTTAAACGATCCATTTTTACATCTCTATAGGTAGGGGGATTCAAATATTTTCATGAAGACATTTGACCTCTGAAAATAAGATCAATTGGATGAATTTGATGGGAGAGGAATTAAGATCCTCCTCCCGGCAAAAGCCAATCATTATATTATCTGCATCTGTCCATCTCTATACCAAGAAGAATATCCTTCTTTTCTGGTTGGGTCTTCTTGTGGTAACCAGATAAATAGCCACTGCTTTCAGAAATAGAGGGCTGGGATTTGAGCAGTAGGGAAACAGATATGTCGATATGTGAAAAAAAATCAGGAGAGTCCGCACTCAGAAAGATACTCCTGAACTGAAAATAGAGAAACATCTAAGCATTTGTGGACATGGCATGACCAAATATAACTTTAACCTCTAGAAAAACAAGCTGAAGGTGAGTGTGTCTCAGACAACCTCCTTATGAAGCTTCAAGGGAGAAACAATGCATAATAGCGAGATCTCCCATTTTTGACATGAAAACGACCCAAGGGAGTTCTCTTTAGAACTGACAGTTAATTAATCCATAGCCAGCCCTTGATAAATATGGTTGAACAATCTAAATGCTAGAATTAATATACTTGAATTACTCAGGAAATTGCTAAGGATAACGAAACAACAACTGTATGAACACATACCCTTGATGCCGGAAATGTCATGGTCTTGCCCTCGCCGGCTGCAAACAGCAAACCGGCGGGCACTGGGACCATGTACCCAAAAGGAGGAGTAGGGACCCAAACGCACAGGCTGAGTAAAAATATATAAAAAGACTTTTAATAAACAATAATACACAGCAATCAGGGGAGCAGCAGCACAAAACACATCAGGGCTAAATGCACAGAACAGCTCTTAAATACTCTTCACTTCACCTCCACTTCAACGAGCAACAGGTGTGGCTCGTTGAAGTGGAGGCGAAGACAGCAGGAGGGGGGAGGGACTGATTAAACACTCATACACCAAGTTCAGAGTCAAGGGCCATAACTCAGTAAAAAAAAATTTCTCGGAATCAATTGCCGAACTCATGCAATAGGGTCATTAGTACTGGCCACACACAAAATTTCACCCATGAAGGTGCAATAGTTGCTGAGAAAACTTGTCCCCATTTCAAATCCCATACACCAAGTCGACAAACAGAAAGAAGGACCATAACTCCGTAAAAAAAAAAACTTCTCGGAATCAACTGTCGAACTCATTCAATAGGATCATTAATACTGGTCACCCACAGAATTTCATTCACGTAGGTGCAATAGTTGCCGAGAGAACTTGTCCCCATTCAAACACCCATACACTTAAGCCCACGAACAGATTCAAGGGCCATAACTCTGACAATGAATTTCTCGAGAAATCAATTGTCAAACTCATTCAGGAGGGTCATCAGTACTGGCCACATACAAAATTTCATTCATGTAGGTGCAATAGTTTCCGAGAAAACTTGTCCCTATTGAACCCGGACGGACGGGCAGACGGACGGATGGACAGATAGACAAGTGCCATTCCAATATCCCCCGATCCACTTCGTGGCGGGGGATAATAATGTGGGAGGCAGAGATTTGTCTCATAAAAGTCATTTGCAAGGATTTTCAGAGAAGCATAATAGTAGATTTTGAGATTTATTTACCAGTAATCTAGCAATTAAGAGAGGGAAGGAGCGTGAATTAGAGTGCTTGTCGTCCATACCCAACATATTTTCTTGCTGAACGTGGTTATTTTTAAATTTATGAGTAGGGTAGAAAATTTTGTCTTTCATCTTTTCACACTCATTTCTGTAAGCATCAGAGTATGATTTTGCTGTTCACAGAAACTCTGGGTGTTACTGATGGACAGTAGTCCCAACCTACAGCTCCCAGGCATGCCAGTGCTGGTTTCTTGTTCTAACAGAATGCAGCAAAGATCTCATTCTATGTATAACCCTAGCTTTTCCCTCTGAAGCACATAGTAATTTTAGTATTTTAACACCAGAGGAGAAAAAAAAACATGGTGAAAGTGGGTGCTCAGAATCAAACATTGTTAGAGAGCCGCTGCTGACTTTGCAGTCTAGACAGGGATTTAATACAGGAACAGTACTATTGACAATGTAATTGAGATATACGTTATAGTTTTTTTTTTTTTCCATGCTGTTGATGAGAAAACATGCCTTTGAATTTATGAATTTAAATTCATTTGAATTTGAACTGCGTTGTTATGCATGAGATTAATCCATTGGCTTGCTCATGACAAGATACCCAAATCAAGTATTTGGATGAGACAGTTTAGCTGTAAAATAATGTGCTGAACGTGTTGGTAAAGAGTAAATAAATAAAAACCCAGATCCCAGTATCCAGTACACTAGAACTGAGTGCTGGTGTACTGTATGCTGGACTTTACACATCTCCTTATTACTCTTTTGAATAGTGCAACTGTAAGGTCAAACTTTTTGATCATGAACTTTCATAATATGTCTGTTTCATCAAGGGCTCTTTGGGACTCAATGGCACACATCCATTGTGGTGTCACAAAAATTCCATTGGTCATATTACACAACAGCCAATTCCAAATTCCAGCCAAGCTACCCAAGATTGCTGTGCAATAAAAGGCAACTGGTTCATCGATCAACAGGGGTAGAGAAATGGCATGATGGTACTCTGCCATCTTGAGTCATCAAGATCCGAATGCTCCCGCAGCACTTTTTTCCCTTTCAGCCAAGACACTTCAGGGGAGGAGAACATCGCAACTGGACCCTGTCACTCTTGCAAGCCACACACAGTAGCACACAGACTCCACACAGTACTGTCAACTAAAATAATGCACCAATCAGTGTATCTGTGAACTACTACAAATGATATATGAAGGTGACAATTAACATTTTACAAATGCAGGCACACTGAAATTATAAGATGGTATTAATGGGAGTTTATGATTCTGATTATGTAACAGTTATAGTGTATATATTTTTTCAAGATCTCGTGTCTGTTTGATCGAACGTATTCCAGTAATGTGCAGATGTCCAAATAAGGGTTTGGATTTCGGATGGGCCACCATTCTGGACTACCATAGAAATGCATTGTTTGTGAACTCATAAGATCATATGCATCATATACCAGGCTGAATAGTTCTTCATCCTGGTGGAGTCCCCGTTTAAGGCTCATCATGGTGAAGACTATCTTTACAGGTCTTTTCAGTTCTCCACCAGAGTTGGGTCAAGTACTTCTAAAAGTACTTGAGTACAAGTACTTTTAAAAGTACTTAGTGCAAGTACAAGTACTTTTGGCATTTTTCAAAATATACTTGAGTCCAAGTACATGTATTTTCTCAAGTACTCAAGTCCAAGTACAAGTACCGACCCTACTCTGGTCTCGACTTTAGGGGAGTCTCTAATTAACAAGGTTCCTGGCATTGCCATTGCAGAGGCTCTGTTGGCAGATCTCCTGATGCCATTGTGATTGATGTATTCAGTTATTTGCATCAATGGTAAACTTGATCATGTTTATTGCCACAGTGAGGATGTTGTGCAATGTTGGTGAGGTTTAACTGCATTATGTGCAATGATGTGTGAATTATGCGTAAGTGTCTGGATTTTCAGAAACAGAACTAACATTCCGGTGAATAAGGACCCTTTCCCCCAGTCATTTCCAATCAGATTATTTTGGTCTGCCTCTCTACTGTTTGGTCAGAACTATTAAAACGAAACATTAGCTGCTTGACATTGGTGTTTATAGGTATTAAATGTGCTCCTGGTGCTTTCACAGTTTTAACTGATGACAATGTTTCACCACATCTCTACCTTCCTCTCTGGCTCATCAGCTGCTTCTACTTCTCCCTAACATAAGAACCTGTTAAGAGCTGGTGCATACATGCCAACTCTACCGCTTTTGGCGGTAGCCTACCACTTTTGGGGCGTTTTTCTCAGAATGAAACGCCCCAAAAGCGGTAGAGTTGGCATGTATGCTGGTGCTTGCAGCCTGAAGTACAAGTGTTTCGGGCAGTGTGGTATGAGTGCTTTGGTCATGGAATTGGTTCTCCGCCTCACTTACAGCTCAAGCGTACAGTAGTGTGCAGTGATGATTATACACCAGTTTCGTCTAAAAGGGGTCCTAATATATTACTTCTTTATAATTTTTTCATGAAAATGTATTGAAAAATACTATTGTAGGCAAGAAGAACAAAAAATATCATTCCGTCAGGTATGTTGAGCTAAAAATATGGGTAATAAACAACAGCACTGAAAACATTTTTTTTAATGACAATTGAAAGGTGTTGAAAATTTTTTTTTTCACCTCTGCATGTTGGGCCTTCCTGTTAGTTGCAAATTAATTAAGATTAGAAAAGACTGCTGATGAAACAACAACCACAGCGTTGTAATGTGTGCTTTCACACAAAGAGCACATGCTCCTCTTTCTCAAACAGTGAAGCTTTTGTGACTAGGGGCTATTTCACAAAAATTACCACGTGCACTTAACAAAACCCAGAAAAGCTTTGTTTGCTATCAGTACTCTAGCGTTTGGAGGGTTCTGTTACTCCAGGGCTGCGTTCCAATCCGAAATAAGATACTCCCTTCACTTCTTCCCTCCACTCGAGTGAGCCCTCCAAATGACGTCGCAGGCGAGTAAACCCTTCCCGAGCGAGGGAGGGCAATGGAGGGAACTGGGGGGGATTGTGGGGAATCGGATTGGAACAACCCTCGCCGTGTTTCTTCCGCACTTCGACATTTGTCAACAAGCCAACGGGAAGTTTGTGTTGCCATGGAGCCAGCTGAGTTAGTTGCCTGTACGTTTTACCTTTCACAGTTCACGCGGACTCTGTATTGCATGTTAATGGCAAGAAGAAGACGGCGTTCTCGTTTGATTGCTGTGGCACTTGCGACTGTTTTATGGGAAAATAAAGCTGCTTTCACAGCGGACACGTAACAAATTTTTCACAGGGCAGATTACATTCAAAGTCAATGCAAAGACGCGAATACACTCATTCCTCGTGTATTCGCGTCTTTGCATTGACTTTGAATGCAATCTATCGTGCGAAAAATTTGTTTCGCATCCAGTATGAAAGCGGCTTTAAGCTCCGCAACAGTCCTCGCGGATGCTGTAGGCTAGCTACAGCAAAAATTAACGTAAAGTTACATGCTTCAAAAAATGCAAAACCGATGCCCCTCACCCCCAAACTTCGCTATTTGCATATAACTCTGTCATAAATTACACAATACTCGAAAACAATTCTTACATTTGTATGGTAATTTCCCTGCAATAATTCCTCCTTTTGCCAGCAGAAAAAAAAATGGCGGACATGAAATTTTTACCAAGGGAGAATGAGCAAAGCATTCTGGGCAATATCAAAGCTTGGGGGGGATGTTCGTTGCTGGCTTCATTTGAGGGAAGATAATCGAGGGCTTGAGCAAATGAAAATGCACCCTTCCCTCCGCAAAACTGGATTGGAACGACCCTACAAGTGGCAGTCATCTTACATCCGGGATTTTTTGGGGATTCCCCCCTCGATTGGAGGGCGAGTGAACACGATGAAGCAAGCATTTTTTCGGATTGGACCGCAGCCCAGGTACATATCCCTCAATCGAAACAATCCTGCTTTTTGAAGCAGGGTCATTGGGCGGGATTGCGCAATGACTACTGTAAAAACAGATATTTTACTTTTGAGGGTTGGTAAGAAAAGACCCAGGTCTTTGTCCAATGAGAAGTGCATGAAGTGGTGCCACCAACAAAATCCTCTGCTGAACCAGTAAAGGAACATCTGCATGCCAGGCCAGTTAGCAGGTCCGCTTATAGAATTGATACAGCAAACTGAATTTATTGGAGGAGAAAATGAATTGGTATCTTGTGAAACTTTGAAGTGCATTCTGCACTGTGTTCTCTTTGTCTCACCCCAGTGTCCCCTGTCAAACTATATTCAGTGAGTGTAATGAGGCTATAAGTAGACCTCTTCACTCAGTTCTCAAACTTATCTGGCAGCTTGCCCAGTCTGGCTGTACATGACCTGCCCAAGGAGAATGAAATAAAAATAAATAAATAAATAAAAATGGAGGATCATTCCATTTTCATGTCCTATCTTTGCGGGGGGACAAGATTACTTTTCTTGAGAGCAATGGATCATTCTTTTTCAACAAGGTTTATTTCTAGAATGATGGCAGATTTTTTTTTTTTTTTTCATCAGACAGAAGATCATTCCTTGTGGGCTGGAGATCTTTGCATAAGAACTAATGAGCATTATGATTGTGTTCATTCTACTCATGAAGAGGACCCCTTCAATAAATGCAGATGGGGATACGTTGATAACATAAGCTGATTCTCCAAGGCCAGAAGATCGATCCACAAAAAAGAGAGCCTATTCTCATTAGGGAATAAGGAGAGGAGCATGCTTCCATTAAGAAAAAAAAAGGTTTCATGTGGCCACAGGGAAGAAAAAACTCATTTAAACAGACCCTTAAAAAAGTTAGTTTCCAGAAAACTCTTCAGAGAGCAAAGCCAGGTTGTGTTGTAGTGTTTGCCACCCTGTTCTGTAAAACAAGAAACACATACATAACCTTGCTGTCAAACATGCACTATGCCAGTCAGGGGTTTATGCAAAGGCTTGATTGTTAACTCAAGTCCCTGGAGATAATTTTCGCCTGAGAACGGGGGAGCGCTGACCACACTACTTTCATTGCGCTTGCAGACAGAGGGTGAGTTTAATTGAGCATAGATACCTGTTAAACAACGCTCAGAAATGTCGTACCTGGCCACTCTGGGGAATAGCCATGGCTTCAACAGCTGAAATTATGCCTTCGTAAAAAGGAGAAAAAATATCTGGGAAAGGACCTTTTCCAGATCTTTTTTCATTATTGTTGCTGCCTAATGAGCCATGCAACTTAATTAGCAGTAGCGACAACGGCAACGAGACATAATTCTCGGCCTTCCTGCTCCAGTTTTTTTAATGCTTTCTCTCCCCTTCTCTAACCAGCTCTCTCTCTCCCCCTGCAGTCTCCTCCCATCTCTCTGTCTCTTTCTTCTTCCAGAGGATTGCTGATTCCATCTTGTGCCAAATGAGGGCAGTGGTTGACTCTCCAATACAATGCTGGGCTTGGTCTGCACCCTGGTAAATACTTGGTAAAGACAGACAAGCCTGATTCAGCCTTCTTGTAAATATCTAAAAGCGTGACGAAAACAAATGATGAAATTACAAGTAATCTCTGCATTTACTGGTTAAATCACATCCCTACCCTGTGGTTATTGGTATTGATGCTGTTTCTGTTTGCTTGTGCCTACACTGAATGCTTTAACAACACAAAGCAAGACAAATGTCCTGTTTGTAAATGATTGACTGACTTTGAATACCCTTACTGCAAATGCAATTTGGGATGACAGATTATATCATTAAAGTTAGAGGCTGGAAAGGCAAAATATATACCAATGCCACGTGTAAGAGACAAAAAAGCACTTTCGGAAAATGGAATGGGGGAGGATACATTTTCACTTCAAGTTGATAGAAACTTGAAAATGGCCCCCAAGTTTAAACCATAGAAGTTTATGATACAAACTCCATTCAAAGGCACTCAGTTCAGGCTTCTTTAAATAACTCATCTGAAGAGATAATTATATATCATATAAGTATATTTTAAATTATATTGTATATAGTATAAAATATATGAGTGAGCCTGACAAATCAAATTAATGCAATGAGAGTAACAATTTTATTTTATTCTGAGCCTTTGGAGAGGAATAAATGAAAATTACTACTTGAGCTTCATAAATTTGATATCTCGGGTTCCAAATTTGAGTTCCTATGATCCCATAAATGTCAGCGTTATTTTATTTGGAAAATGGAAAAATAACACGTTAGCTTCTTGCTGGCAGTCAATTCAAGTCAATGGGATGAATAATTCGCTAACTAGCATGCTAAGGCTTTTGGCATTAGATTAATAAATTCAAGCGTCTATGACAACAATTACATGTGTACAGTAGTGTGCAGTGATGATTATACACCACCACCTCTGTCTAAAAGGGGTCTTAATATATTACTTCTCAATAATGTTTTTTGGTAAATATGTACTGAAAATACAATTTTAGTCAAAGAGAAAAAAAAAAAAAAACATTCCCACAAGTATATTGAGGTAAAAATATGGGTTATAAACAAAAACACCAAAAACATCATTTTTTATAACAACTGAAAGGTGTCACAAATTTTTTTTTTTTTTTTTTTTACTCTTGCATTGCCTGAATGCATGTTTGAAGGCTCGTTCCATGATTCTTGATGCTAAAAGATTTGTTTAAACTGGTCTGAGACAACATTGTTCTGCAAAATTGCCTCTGATGGTTACTTGTTCCATTATATATGAGGTGATATGAACTTTGAGCAGTGTCATGGTGTTAAATACGATGGCATGACGGAAGGAGCTCTCTGAGATTGTTTGTAGCCGCACTTGGTGTAGATGTTAAATTCTGCCATGGCACTGTAAGAAACACCATCAAGCGTTTCAAAGGGACCAGTTCGCTGAAAACTAGTGGCAAGAGGTGCAGAACAGAAGTTAAGTGCCTCTGATGTTTGTTATATGTGTATGACAAGTAAAAAAAAAAAAAAAAAAAATTGGCAGTTGACAGCACTGTCATGGTTATGGTTGTTGGTCATGTTTATGTTCATGTTCAGTGTTCATGATTTTGTCTTTTATTTATTCTTTTTGGTTATTGTAATCCTCAGGTTTTTAGTTCATTCTATTTCTCAGTTCCTTACTGTTCTGATTACTACAAAATACAAACGTTAGTTTTGTTAGTAATCAGAACAGTAAGGCGAAGGAAGTAAACGAGAATCGAAGGAATGCATTAAACACCAGAATACATTTAAATCACCCGAAGTAAGAGAGCACACAGACCGGGAAGACGGACTGAACCACCTAGATCACAAGACAGGGGAGACAAGTGCAATGGAACTGAGAAATAGAACGAACTAAAAACCTGAGGATTACAATAACCAAAAAGAATAAATAAAAGACAAAATCATGAACACTGACCATGAACATGAACATGACCAAAAACCATAACCATGACAAGCACAACAAGTTTGTGATGATATTAATTGCGCCAAACATGAAGAGACTAAAGTATCAAAATCTAATATTTTTTTTTTTTTTTTAATTTTGCATCTCCAATCTCACCTGAATCTGGAATGCCCAATTGGGGAACTACGTACAAGGCTTGCTCATACGTGACCTCGTGCTGCCAACTCAGGAGAATGGAGACATTTCGCGGCTCTCCTCCGAAGCACGCACTTGTCAGCCACTGCTTCTTATACACTCATTGTTATGTTCTTGTTCTGCCTTGTCTGTCCCAGGTTTTTGTTCCTGCACTACCAACTGGAATGCCTCCGCGGAATATAAAGGTACATGGCTTGAACAAGGAACGAGGAACACCTGGGCAGACAGGGAGGAGACAAAGCATGAACATAAGACATTGGACGAAGCTTAATGACATAACGAGCTCATTAAGAAAATGAGCGTGCTCAGCTAAGTATCAATAAAGTATGTAGATTGAAGGAAGAGTGAAAAAGTTATGCAGCAAAGCAAAGCGAGATCTGAAATAACACAGCAGGAAATCATGACAATTAACGCCCTACCTAAGTTAGTAATATTAGTAAAGTGTCTATCTAAGAAAAAACCTCCCTGAATGTTAGTAGCTGTTAGTCACTAAAAACTGTTAATTGGCATTAAGATTAGAAAGCCCCGAAGCCAGAACAGCACTGAAGGAAAGTGGAAATACCGCAGCCAGCCAATAGCGAAGAAGCAGTGCATGCACAAGAGAAAACAAGATGTGGACTGGAATGCAGACATGAGGAGGATTCCATTGGCAGTGCTGGAACAAAAACCTGGGACAGACAAAGCAGAACAGAACAAGAACATTACATTAATTGATGTTACGATCACAGAAGGACACCAGTAGCGAGTCTTGAATCCAATGAGTAATTTATTAGAGCAGAAAACCAAATAAACACAGCACATGGGCCAACAGAAATTCCAAAAACAAAACAGAACAATGTGGGGAAAAGGAGGGCATGAAACCAAAAAAAAAAAAAAACTGCACTTAAAAAGCTGGAATGAATAACTAAGGAATACTGAGGGCTTAAGGTGGCACAAGGCCTACAAAAAACTACACTCCAAGAGCTGAACTTTAGGGTATACAAAGACTAGACAGGAGAAGCTTGGCATGAAAACAGGCAAAGAAATACGCGTGAAAAACTCTCAGGAAAACATAGCATGGAAACACAAGCTCGAACCTGAACACAAACAACTGTAGGGCCAAGGCCTGCCAAAATGGCTGCAAACCACAAAGAACAGCCATTTTAACTACATTCCCAGAACTCCAAAAGCATTATCGCTAATGCAATTAAGTCTAATGATGTCAAAACCCCTTTGAGAGCATCAAGCAAACCATTGTTCTCTCTCTCTGGATTCTGCTATGGCGGAGTTAATAGAGATCAAGGGTGCGCATCCATCTGACTGAAAAGTTTCCTTGGAACAGAACAAAGAGCAAAGTTTTTTGGACCTCTCCAGTTGGCCACGGTAGAGTTAAAGATTAACTACGTTCTGCTCCATGATTTCTCGAGTTGCCTATAGGCATATCGATTCAAAAACGGTAAAAGGAATTCACACTGCAAGACGACAGTGGAATTTCTTTTGTTTTAACTTCTTTAACTTTTGGAAGAAACGAAAAGGCGACCAGCTTCCCTTTTTGCTATTTTCCGATCAACAAGTCCACGAACTTTCTGCATTTTTTTGTGCATCATTGTGCCTGGAAAAGCAGATACTGTTTCCTGTCTGCTGACGAGCGCTCAGGAAAGAGAGGACCGCCGCCCAAAGCCTTCACTCGGACACAGTCACTGTTGCTGGAGAACTGGGTCAGTAAGGAAATTTGCATCTGGGCAGATTTAGCTAGAATATGAAACGCGCGATTCTATGCTAATTGTTGATTTTTTTAATGTAATTATTACTGTATACTTTGAGCTGTGTTATTCTTTGCTTGCTGGTTTTAATGTTCTGGATCTTACTGTTGTACTGAATGTAAAACTTTGGTATGTAAGAGAATTTGTCTGGAAATCGCGGATATTTACTCTACATTGCTGCATTGCTGACCTGTTAAATAGCTGATCTTTGAAAGAGGTCATTTAAAACCACGGATTGTTCTGTTTTACATTGTTGCTTTGCTCGGTGTAAATCATTAGAATTGTTGAGAAAGTTTGAATTGAATAAGGACGTTTTGACTTGTCTGAATGATTGTTCAGCCCACTGCGGCTTGCTACTCAATCCTATTAGACTTCGCCTGCGCCTTCTTGTCTGCTTTTTATCTCTCTCATTCTCTCTCATCCTCTCTCCATTCTCATATTCTCTTTTCAGCTAATTTCCGCTCACTACACTTGGCTTACTGAGTAGGAAACACCGACTCTGGCCTGACTCGTGCAGGAGTCTTTTTCTAATTCTCCCGCCTGTGCCGCCCAGTTCTTCGTTCTCCCTCTCAGCACACGTGCCTCTCAGACTGAGATCATCAGTCGCCATTTTAGATCTGAGTCCGCCCTCTTAGATCCGAGTCCGCCCTCTCAGATCTGAGTGCAAGTCTGCCATTTTAACCCCTCCCTTTGCCACTCAGACTTACACACACACACAAATATCCTACCTTTAGTCTATCTGTATGCTCTGTTTCATAATATAACAACTATTTAATCCTTCCTGTGTATTTGTTTTATTCAAGTAGTATTGATTGCATGTTCATTGCTAGTGAGACATAATAAACCTTTTTATATATTTTCAACAAGTGCTTCTAGTTGTCTTTGCCTGAATATTAGCTTGAATCTAACCTCTGCCAGGTCAAGAGCTCTCCTTTCCTTCAGCGTGTGGTTATTTTATTGGTGCTGGATATTAATGGTAATCATATTACTATTGAATTTTAGCATTGATAATTAAGCCTAGTTTTCCCATTTATGTTGAATATTGTAATCATTCATTTATTACAAAAACTTTGATTGTAGTAATTTGGCATTTATGGTGAAACATTAATGAGACTTAGTCATTTAATTGCTATTAGTTTTCCCTTTACTAGAAGGGTGGTGCCCTGAGGAACTTTAATTATTAAATTAAAGTCTTAATGAATAATTAAATAATTTATTAGTTAATAATTACATTTAATAGCCATTGTAATGCCCTTTTAAGCTGTTGCACCAACACAAAGGACCGACTGCCAACTAGAATGCCTCCATGGAATATAAAGTTACATGGCTTGAACAAGGAACGAGGAACACCTGGGCAGACAGGGAGGACACAAAGCATGAACATAAGACATTGGACGAATCTTAATGACATAACGAGCTCATTAAGAAAATGAGCGTGCTCAGCTAAGTACCAATAAAGTATGTAGATTGAAGAAAGAGTGAAAAAGTTACACAGCAAAGCAAAGCAAGATCTGAAATAACAACACAGCAGGAAATCATGACAATTAACACCCTACCTAAGTTAGCAATATTAGTAAAGCGCCTGTCTAAGAAAAACACCTCCCGTGAATGTTAGTAGCTGTTAGTAACTAAAAAAGTTAATTAGCATTAACATTAGAAAGCCCCGAAGCCAGAACAGCACTGAAGGGAAGTAGAAATACCGCAGCCAGCCAATAGCGAAGAAGCAGTGCATGCACAAGAGAAAACAAGACGTAGACTAGAATGCAGACATGAGGAGGAATCCATTGGCAGTGCGGGAACAAAAACCTGGGACCCACAAGGCAGAACAGAACAAGAACATTACACTCATTGGTTGAATCCTGGCACGTTCAGAATGAGGGTAGAGGATACCCGAACAAGAACAAGCTTAGAATCTTCCTAACGAACATCCATCCGGCCAAGAGGAGGCGCTTAAGCAATGAACAAAGCAACCATTTGTATATTACTCTCCCGGCAGACACTTCCCAATTTGCATCCCTGTAGCGCAATGGCCAATTGTGCGCTACTCTGAAAAAGCTGCCGACCACTGCCGGTTGGTATCACCGTGGTTCGAACCCGCGCCGTGATAGTCACTTCTGCTTCGCAGTGCGACGCTTTAACCAAGTGAGCTATCCGGCAGCTCTAAAAAAATCTAATATTTCTTGATGCCTGTGTGAAAATGGTCTGATTGGCTTTGTTGCTGCCAAGAGCTGGCAACATCAAAAAAAAAATTGAGTTTGACAAGAAATTCAAGGATTGGACACCAACAGACTGGGAACAAGTCCTTTGGACTGATAAATCAAAATTCAAAATTTCCTCACCAAAACGCAGAATTATGTGCGCTGTAGAGTTCGAGAACATTTCAAAAATGAATGTTTAACCCCTTCAGTTAAACATGGAGGTTGTTATACGATGGTCCGGGTTTCAGTCTGCTCGAATGGAGTCGGTGATCTCATAAAAATCAACGGAATCAGGGATCAAAAGAAGTGTCACAGCATCCTTGGCATGCACTGCCATCTGGAAAAGTCTGGGTTGGTAGGGGATTTTATTTTCAACAAGATAATGACCCTAAACACACTTCTAAGTTGTGCAAGAAATATCTCAGTTGGAAAGAATCATCTGGTGACATAAAAGTTATGATTTGGCTTGCTCAAAGTCCAGACCTTAATCTGATTGAGCAAATCTGTTGTAACACTGAAAGAATCTCTTTGGAATGAACTTTAAAGGGCATCTAAAGTCGATTCCCATTGTTTTTGTTTATCGGCCAATCAGCGAGCTGCACCAGCGCAAACGACCCAAAATAGAAGGATTATCTATGCATGTACACAAAACATTGGTTGATATGCATAAAATTGGTCATGTGACAATGCAAGATGTCAACAAAAGCAAGTGATTTGTTTGTAAACATTGGATGTTCAACGTCCCGTCTGAGAAACGACTTTAGATGCCCTTTAAACCATATGGGATGGTTCAGCAACTCACAAATTAAAAAAAAAAAGAAAACTAATAGAAAAAATAGAAAAAAGATTAATTGCTGTAATCAAAGCAAAGGGTGGCCACACTAGATATTGACTTTTTCTCTCATAAAGACACTATTATTAACATTTTTACTGTATATTGTTACCTGTTTACTTATTTTCATCTATATGATCCAATATTACATGAAAAAAACACTTGACTAGTACTTGGTTTCAGATTTATCTTTATTTTTTTGGGTGTATAATCTTCACTGCACTGTTAGGCGCGGCGATGGGAAACACCAGACGTGAGACGTAAATCCAAAATAAGGAGGTTTTATTAAATAACACTCAAATAAAACACGGCACGAGGGCCAACAAATAGCTTCACTCAAGGAGCTGAAAATTTGAACAGAAATTTCTGATTCGGGGAACATACGGGGCACAAAGGCCAACAAAAAACTACACTCAAAGAGCTGATAAAAATGGAAGGAATAACAAAGCTAATAATTAAATGGCGAGGACAAGACACAGAGACTATGGCAAAGAACGGGAACTTAATAAGCACTGAATAACACATGGACGTAACAGGACTGTGGCAAAACAAGGATCCGTCTGCCAGATTGGAGCTCCACCTCAGAATATATGGGCTTCGGGGCGGGATCAGGGAAAGAAGGAACATGTGGGCAAAATGAGACGGGCAAGGCACAGAAGCATGAGACATGGGACAAGCAGTAAGACTTAACGAGCCCATTAAGAGAATGGGCATGTTCAGCTTAAGTACCAATGTAAGATGCAGCAGAAAAGCAAATGAGATCTAGAAAATAGCAAATAGGGTATCGATTGGCATGATTTCCCATATCTAAATTAGTAAGGATGAGTGTGTGCCTGTCTAAAGAAACACCTCCTATGTGAGTTGGTAAATTTTAGTAATAAGTAAAAACAATCAAGAGGCAATCAAGCTTAGAACAGCCCCGGATTCAACGAAGGAAGTAGTGATGGGCAGATTCTTTTCAAAGAATCGGCTCTTTCGAGTTGGTACATGTAAATGTATCGAACCTTTCGAAGTTTCAAAGGGGGGGGGGCGTGAGGGGAAATATAAAAAACAACAGGCTGTATGTCATAAATATATAAATAACGAACTTTTTGAGGTTGTCATGCAGGCTCTCTAGCTAGTTTGCCCCACCCACTTTTCCTCATGCGATAAGCAAGTTCCTGGCAACTGAGCAAATCACATGAGCGAACACATGGCCTCCGAGCAGCGAGTGCACACAAAGGTTGTCACATGGTGGTGGGAGATATAGTTTTCTGAGAAATCTATCGGTTTCTATCGGTACCGTAGCAGCCTGTGAGCAGTACAGGTGGGCGAGTCTAACTGGTGGGAGAAGTCGGGGATTCACTTCAGTACTTGGACATTTGACAGGCTGATCCGGTACATATCGGACGCTAAAAAGAGTCGTTCAAAAAGATTTGTTCGTTCATTTTTGCCCATCACTAGAAGGAAGTGGAAACACCACCAGCCAAACCAAATCAATGAAAGGTGCAGGCACGCAGGAACAAAACATGGCATGGAACGCAAACTGGAGAGGTGGATCCCAACTGGCAGACCGGACTGGAGCTAGAAAATAGAAAGACACATCAATAAACAAGGACACATTAAAGAACTATAGCCAAGGCTATGGCAGAAACAAAAAACGCACTAGACAGGCAGACAAACAGAGCAAAAACACAACATGCACACTACTGTTACTTATTACTTTACTGGCCAAAAGTGTCAGTACAAATTATTCATCCCAGTGAGTGCGTTTACATGCACACTAATAAAATGATTATTATCACATTACTGGAGTTATCGGATTATTCAACTGGTCAATGTAAATGGCAAAGTCTGATAATCATTATCGGATAAAGGCCGTTGACGGTTTATGAGAAATCCAGTAAACACACCTAGCTTTTTGCCCAATAATCCGTTTATTCTGTGCATGTATACAGCAAAAGCTGATTTCTTTCGTTTTTTTTAAATCTGCGCATGTGTGACCTGTGGAGGGCAGGAATTAATCCAGGCTAGTTCCAATCATTTTCCTTTATTGACACATTTTCCAGTCATGGAATAATCCATTGGCAATTGAGGACACGGCTTCTCTTCCCATGTATGCGATCTAACAGCAACAAAATAATGGGGAAAGTTCAGTACAGAAAAAATAGCTTACTTATAAAAAGGCCCATGCTTTACCAAAGACAAACTGCTCTGAAACTTCCGCGCTACCTTTTCCGTGCATCTGGTGATTTAGCTTGTGCTCCATGATCATTTGAATTGTTTAAATTAACTACATTGTAAAAAAACATTTGTAAGGTCTTTATGCAATTTCTTAGCTTCCAACCCCCAAGGAAAGAAAAGCAAGAGAAGACTTAATTTCCGCATGATAATTTCTTAAATATGCACTGATTGAATAATGACTGATCCGCATTCCAATGAAATATCGCCTTTCACTCTCGTGGGTTTATTAAAAAGTGGGACTCAGCAATTAAATGTAATATTGTCAGCTGAATTAAAATTTTCAATCTTCACTTTTGTTATCAAGATTGCAGACTACGGCGAGAGTATGCAATATGCCACTTAAGACATTAAACTCCTTATGTGTGAGAGTTGACAGGTATGCAATTTGGAATAACGCTGATTTAAATGCACCAAATTACGCGTCCAAATTGTCGACGTCATACCTAAAGGGGGAGAATTAGCGGCACCTAATAGTGTGCAGTGCTCTCGGAGCGAATCTATTGTTAATTATGAAAATGATTAAGAACTATCCAGGACTAATAAAGGGATGTTCTGTTGCCCCCAAATTTTCAGTTCTGGTGCTGCCACTGCTTTGAGAGAAATCCGACTACTTGAATGAATCACATAAACCAGGTTTTTCCAGATATCGGTTTATTAAAGTGCATGTAAACGCCTCAAATCATATTATTTCCATTATCGGATTATTCCCGGTTATCTGATTATGCTGTGCATGTAAACGTACTCAGTGACTTAAACTGTCAACTAGAGGCTAACGTCATCGGTGCTGAATGGTTACCAGCAGAATTGGTGAAGTTACTTTTGCGAACATATTTGTTGACGTTCGTCTATGAACAGAATCTGACCAATCACAGACTGAGAAAGCTGTCATGCATGTGTGATACCAAACCTGTATCTCATGGGTTGTATGGTACCAATTTGTTATCATTTATGAAGTAAATAATTATGGTATATATTTTTAATAGTCTTTATTTAATGTAAAATATTACAAAGACAACATATCATATTTGAAACTGAGAAAATTTGTTCTTTGAAAATATCTGTTGATTTTGAATTTGCAGCGTCACACAGATGGGTTAGTGAACCGAAATGGCTAACTTGGACATTTGATTGGTCACCATATTTCTCATAAATCTCTACAACAGGAAAGCAAGAGGAAGGATATTTTCCATAATATTAACAGAAAATATGCAGCCTAACCATGGTCAATTTTTATAAAACAATTTTATTACTCAGGTGAAGTGAAGGCCCCGACATATTTGCATGAGTATTAGACATAGACTGATTAAATAATTTAAAATGTTTGTCCCCATGAAAGAGATTTGTTTGACATTGGTGCTGTTTATAAACTTAGAAATGCTACTAGTATCTGGAGTGTTGATGCTGTCTTCTGATCGCGGCATGATCACGATTGCCAATATAATTAATGACAGCACCCTGGCTAATTTTGTTGCATCATGTGCTTACTTGTCAATGGGCTCCCAACTGCACCACCGGTATTTCTGATCGGGTATAAAAAGAAAATCCCACGGAGGATGAGCCTTTTAGAAGTAAAGATGGCGACGACTTCACCATTCTGAAACACTGCACAGGGAATTCATCAATTTTAGACGAACGTTTCTCAATGTAAAATTGCAAAGAATTTGGGGATTTCATCATCTACAGTATTTAGTGTTATAAAAAGATTCAGAGAATTCGGAAAAGTCTCTGTACCCAAGGAATAACGTCAGAAACCAATATTGAATGGTCATGATCATCAGGGAATTAGGCACTGCATTAAAAACAGACAGGATAAGGTAGTGTAAATCATCGCATGGGCTCAGAAAACCTCTGAAAACAATTGTCAGTGAACCACTGTTGCTGCGTACACAACCCAGGTTGAAACTTTACTATGCAGAGATAACCCTGCATACACACAAGATCCAGAAACACTGCCGCCGTCTCTGGGCCTGAGCTCATTTAAGATTGATTTAGGGGAAGTGGAAAACTGTCCTGTGGTCTGACCAAACAAAATAAGAAAATTTTAAAATGGATGTTGCATTCTCCGGGCTGAAGAGAGTAGGGACCATCCAGCTTGTTATCACCACAAACTTCAAATGCCATCATCCAGCATTTAAAAGCCAAAATCATCTTACAAAACTATAGCATAACAGGACAATAAAAGTCCCAAAGTTTAAGGCAAAGTGTAGTCACACCAAATATTGGTTTCCGTTAAAAAGTTTTTAACTGTTTACAAACTCAATCAAATCAATATTTGGTGTGACTATGCTTTGCCTAAAAATTTGGGTCACTGTCCTTTTTTCCTATAGTTTTATAAGATAATTGGCTTTTTGCATGTAACAAGCAGAGTGGAAACTTGCAACCATTCTTCCACAGACTGACTGTCTCACTTGCCTCTATCCCTCCAAGAAATTGCAGACAGCCATGATGATGATGACATCAGGGCTCTGTCAAGACTGTATTATATGTAACAACTGTTTTTAATGAAAAACATTTATTTATAAAATTTGGAATTTCAAATATACTTTTTATCTTCAGCAACACCAATGTGGTAAACGAAAAGTGAACACCTAAAGCCAGATTTCGATTTAAAAAAATATAGAGTGCCGAAGACTTTCGTACAGTCCTGTATAACAACAAAGCCCCGTTGTAAAAGAGTCCGGGTGCTAAACTGGCCTTCCTGCAGTCCAGACCTGTCAGCCACTGAAAATATTTGGTGTATTTTAAAACAAAAAAATATGACAAAGGAGGTTGTGAAGCATTGAGAAGCTGAAATCCTAAATCAAGCTAAATTCGGAAAACATTATGCTACATTAGTTGGTCTCCTCAGGATCCAAATGTTTACAGAGTGTTTTTCAAAGAAGAGGTGATCCAACACAGTGATAACTATAAGGGCACTCAGTAAAGTGCATACCTCTGTCACGCCTAGTGTCCGTATTATTGGTTCTGTATCCACAAGAATATTATCCAAATCACTAACAACTATATTCGATTCTGTATTTGTTTAGATTCTATTTGATGCAAATCTGTTCATTACATAAGGGACAATAATTTTATTCAGGTATATTTTAACTTCTTCCAGATCTAGAATCTGGAATAAGTTCCAGATCACTTTCAAAATTAAATAAACTCATCCTTGGAATATCACCTACCAAATTTTGTGCCAATCCGTTTATAACTTTTTGTTATTCTGTCACCACACAGACAAACACGGGTGAAAACATAACATCCTAGGCAGAGGTAAAGATGCCCCATTCCAACTTTTTTGAAACGTGTGCGAGCATCAAATTCAAAGTGACCAGATTTTTTTCCTCAGTTTTAAAATCTGATTTGTTGTATTTTTACTATTCTCAATTAAATATTGAGTTCAAATTATTTGCAAATCATTAAATTTTGCACAATGTCCCAACTGTTCTGGAAATGAGGTTGTATTTTACTTTTATATTTAGATTTGATTGATTTCTTACCTGGATCACTACCAGTAAATTTCCTGAAACCACGCTCACAAAACATTTGCAAAAAGCTGAAGTGCTATTGCAAGGTGTAAACTTAAGAATATGATGATTCATGTGGTGAAAGTGCTCTTTCTAGGGAGGAGAGCTTCATTTACCTGTACTTAAAGACAATGTGTAACTGAGAGCAAAATGACAACAAAACTTGCACAAGTAGTGCTCTTCCAGTTGGTTAATTGATGATTTTACAGTTCCTGTATTAAGATAAAAATGTTATGATTGATATAAATCTCTGAGTTACCGAGGGGCCCCAACCATAGACTGTATAAAAAGATGGACGCAGCACCTGGGTCTTAAAAGTGAATCTAATGCAGAAATCTTTTAAAATTGCATTCTGTTTAATTGCCAGCAGATGATGACGTTATTGGTTGCAGAAAGAAGTTCAATGCTATAGAAGTCTATGAGGAAATGACCCTACTTTCCCACCTGATTTATTATTTCAGTAATGATTTTCCACATTATTTTATGGTGTCTATCTCAAGTTTCAAGTCTCCTTCGATATATCATGATCTTCATTTTTGTAAATTATGTTCCCAAATAGACTTGAATAAAGGATAAAGCCAGATGTGCTTTATGGGGCGTGGCTATTCTCTGGTCCTCGTCAGATACGGTCAGATCCAGGCGAAGTTCCACCCCTCACTCCTCCCTGGATCTTCAATTCATGTTCTCGTCCAATAGAAATCACATCTGGTTTCAAAATGACAAAATGGCATTGTTCAGATTGGCAAATTTAGGCTTCCTAAATGGTGTGCTGAACCAATGGGTGACGTCACGGTTGCTTCGTTCATCTCTTTATATAGTCTATAACAACTCCATATTTTTCTTAAATTCAGGCTATCATGGGAGTATCTAAATGAAGGCTCTGGCTATACAGTTGTGGTGAAGAAAGGCTCAATTCCTCACTATTTATGCCTCAACTACTGGTGTCTATTATGCTTTTAATTAATCGATGGCTCAACTCTCTACAGTTGCAGATGCAATTTAATAATAGGGGGCAGCAGTGAAGGCAGCTTAGGTTTTAGATGTAAAAACCTTGCAAAGTGCCTGTCCCCAGAGTTTCAGGTTATCTTTGAGAACCTACAGGAAACTGAAGACAGAGGGGAAGATGAGTAAAATTTTGAGGGTAAGTAGTCTAATTTTGGTTTTCCATTCCCCGGCCCTGATGGCCTTAAAATGGAGGTTTAATTGTTCAATATGATGCTTCATTTAGTTTTGAAAGTTTTGTGTAACATTTGGTAGTAGTTATTTCAGGTTGCAAATCTTCACGATTAATGAGCCAACAACTCTCATGCGGCCATATTAGGTTAGGTGACAGTTTTTCTGGTTCTGTGTTAAAGGGGACCTATTATGCTGATTCTTCTTTTAATACATACAAGCAATGTTATAATGTTGGATGGCCATACTCAACCTCTGTAAAGTTTCTAAACATAAGATACAGGGGTTTTGCCATAATCCGATAACGTGATTTCTTGAACGTGATTTCTTCTCTGAACAGCTCGTCCCGAGATCTTCACCAGATCTGGGCAAAACATGACGTCAGGTTGTGCCGTCCAATTAGTACAGACCTAGCCAGAGCCAATCACGGCGCTGGACCTGCCCACCCCGGAAACTATTCTGGCAGGCACAAACACCACCGATCTTAGTACCATAGATATGCATAATACACCTTAGTAGCTCTGCACTTTCGGAAATACAAACAAATAAGAAGAAGAAGAAGAAGAAGAAGCACCGCGGATCATTTGAGGTGCAGTTGCGTCAATATGTCTCCCAAACCTCCTTGTCCGTGTTTTTTTGGATGCGAAAAAACAGCACAACTATTTTCTCTTCCAAAAGACAATGCCACCTGGAATCAGTGGATAGCTTTTTGTTTGCCAGCGGCCAACAGCCACTCTCTGTGGGAACATTAGCTGTTTCTGCTCGGCATTTCACCGAAGACAGCTTTGTCAATAAAGGACAGCTCGACGCTGTATATGCATCTCAGCTGATTCTCAAACCTGGGGCAGTTCCTTCAGTGAAGATCTCGGAGTCACAAGCTGTAAGTAACGATATAACAGCAAGTATTGTTAGTAAAGCTAACGTGTTTAGCATTGATCTCACCGGGGTATTCTTTGAATAATAACTCGTCACGTAAATTGATTTTCAAAGTTCGCTGTGGGTTATCCAGAGAAGGAAGATAATGTGAGGCGAGGTATTTAGAGTGTATGCAGCAGTTCTTTAGTGTTCTCAGTAGGGGTGTGCGACATAACAATAATAGGCGGTGAACGATTAGAATGTGTCCACGATCCGTCATTATAAGCAGACCATTTGCATCGTGTGTCAGTGCTGTTGAAGCTGTAGGCTCATACGCTGGGGTGTAGTGGAGGGGGAGCACGAGAAAGTGACGCTCCCCCACCTCTCAAAATATATATAAAAAGATTTGATCTGCCAATTGACTGATTGACAGCTTGCCAACATATCAGATTTATGAAATTGTCCTTTTACCTGACTGCGTGAGTGCTCATGATATTTTGCGATTGGGTTTCAAAGATCAAATGCGATCAGCCGAACAATGCGAGATCGCCATCATTTCTAAACTCAAGCAATCATCACTCTTAAAATTTATAGATAAAAGAATCCGAACGGAACCATCTGAAACATCAATTATATCGAAGCAGCATCGATGAGCCCGAGCTTGCCTTCGTTACCGATGACCAGGGTGAATTTAAAATTATATTAGGAACTGCTAGCAGGAAAGTAGATAGTTACATTCTGGCTGCTGGGGGAGTGCGCTGCGTCAGGGGCAGAGCCAATCAGCGCAGCCGGCGAGCTAATTACCGAACATGGCCTACCTTCTCCAGGTATCAGGGGATTGTTTGAGAGATAAACCTGTAACCTTGAAGGTAATATAAATATTTGTTGTTCTATTGCCTGTTATAGTGCTCAAAATGCTTCATTTTGGTCTACATATTTCATTCAGCTCTGCGGAATGCGATAGTGGCTTTAGACTGATGGACCTAACCATATGGACACCCCATTCACACCTTTATACTGAATATTTCATGTGGGTCGGCGCTGATGTTTGTCAAACAAAGACCTTAAGGCAGGTCTTGGAATTCCTGAGCCCTGTGTGAAATGCTTAGCTGCTGCCTATCGCTCATCAGCGAGCGCAAGAGCTGGCTAAAGTAGCCAAGGTTTCAATTGACAACCTAGACCCACTTTGACTTACTCGGTTTTTGAAAATTACATTTTGGCTATGGAGCGTAATATCGTTAGCGACCAAATCTAGGCAAGTGACGGTGAAGTAATCCGTTCTGAAGAGTGGTTATCATGGCATGATGCATTGACTGAATTTAAACGATAGGTTGGCGTTAATTGCAGCGAGCTTTAGTTGTCGCTGTTAAAGGAATAGACAACGGAATTTATGTACATGCATAGGTTGATAGCTTATAATATTGAGAGCCCATGAGAAAAAATTTCAAGCATACCTGACCATTTATGAAAAAGTTGTGAGCGTTTTTGTGTGGCAGTCCGAAGGCCACTACTGAGCTGCCATTTTGCCTCCCGGAAAGGCGATGCGTGTCGTGCGAAAAATTGGTTTCGCGTCCGATGTGAAAGCAGCAAAACTCGGACACAATCAACCAAAGAAAGGGTTTTACAGGCAGAATGTGTGTTCAATTTGCTTTGCAACAAACTATGGACATAAGGTAGGACTAGCTTGTGGACTTGTTGATCATAAAGAAGTGGTCTGCTCGCCTGCATCCAAGTAACTGCTCTAACAGCGGATTATTGCGAAAACATCGCTGATGATGTGCCTGACATAGCAGCTATGTATAATGATGGAATTGGATTTTCCTGCTAGGCATTTTACAATAGACTAAAAAAAGTTTCATATGGTCAAGTATGCCTGAAATTTTTCTCATGGGCTCTCAATGTTATAAGCTATCAACCTATGCATATACTTAAATTCCGTTGTCTATTCCTTTAATCAAACATTAACGTTTGTTTTCACCGAGATGCTCTGCAATGTCAGAGCATAGCTATATTTTCTGGATGATAACCCCAGCGGTTTGTGCATTAGACGGAATATTTTGAGTAAGATGTGTTGCGACACATCATTATTGACGTGATGGCTTCAAATACTACTCTCAAGTTTGCTGAATCCACGCGCTAATTTCTTATTGTTCTGTGATCTTCGAAAATCTATACGAGGCTCATACATAAGCCTAAAATACCCCGGTGAGACCAATGGTTTACGGGTTGCTTGCAGAACCGCAAACGATAGTTAGCATTATGAACTGGCCTCAAACGTTTTCTGTAAAGGCATAACTTTTGTGCCTATTTCATGACGACTAAGTTTTATATAAAGCAACACCCAGAAGCAAGCTGTGTTAACTTTATATCATTAGTAAATCTTGCATATTATCGAGTAGCGGGCAAATTTCTGACAATCGGCCTGTCATTACACTAAATATGCCATGTAGTGGAAGATACTAAGTGATCGGGATCTATTTGGTGCCCTATAAGTTGGATGAAAAAGAAAAAGTAATGAATACTATTGATATTGATGGAGTTTGAAAACGGAATACTTTCGCCCTTGCGCTTTTGACCGATTATGCTGTCCACTGCCTATTCCACAAAAATTTATCTTTTTCATAACTTGAGCTGCCAGACCTCCACTTTGAAATATCGCAGTCGCAATTTCTTTAGTTTTTCATGGCACTGTTCTACTGTTCTTTGATAACTACTCGAATGCAAGTACTCACATATTATTCCATAAATCTCCAGTTTTTCTGTCTGCCTAAACTTCGAGCAAGCATTTAATTTATTTGTTTGAATGGAGAGATTTTTTCGCCGCTACGTTTATTAGAACAAGTTCATTTCATTTGATCTATACACATGTACAGCATTTTATTGCGGAATTTCCCCACTGATTCCTTAGATAAGATGGCAGACGCGTCTAACATTTCACGGTTGGTTCAGCTAATGACATTGTCCTCTCTTGCGTTTTCTTTAGCTCCGTGGTTGTAATATTTATCAAGCTGAGACGTCTTTGTCCATTCTTCGTTGCCTGGGCGAATGTTTCTCTTGTTCTCTCTCCGGGTCAGATTCGGGCTCCAAGACGAACGGCTGTATTTCATTACTTGTAATTTCATAATATCTCGATTAAAAATGTTTAGGTATAATGCCTTGCGGTCTGTAACAGAGGGACACACTAGGGAGGCGGACCCGGAAAACTGCGTTCTGCCGCCTCGTCCCGCCCAGCTCCGCCCTCCACAGAGCTGGCCAATCAGTAGAAAGTGGGCACACAGGGAGGGGGGCCATAGCAGAAGAGCCGCCCAAATGAGACGTTTCAGGCAGAGACTACAATGGACTACAATTGGGGTTTTTTGAGAATGGCAATATGAGCTAAATAAGGACCCTTTTTTGGACTTTGAACGATCAGGAGTACTCTAGGGGAGTCCAAGATCAAAATATAAACTTGGAAATGTAGCATAATAGGGGACCTTTAAGAAGGTAATGAGACTAGACTGTCAGTTAACCCTTAAGTTAACCATACGGTATAAAGTGCCGTTAAAAAAATCAGTGGAATGTCATTTTAATTAAAGCTTGTTTCCTATTCACTTTTGGCTCCTTTAATTTGTTTACAAACAAAATTTTTGAAAGGCCGAACTCCTTTAACTTTGAGATTCATGCATCAATCCATGGTATGCTGAATCGTCTTGAAATTCTTCCAAAATACATGTCAACCCTTATAAAAATTTACTACAGTTAACTATAATTTACTACAGTAAAATTGATGTAAACTATGGTAAACTACACTTTAATACAGTAAACTATAGTTTGTTGCAAATATACTATAGTAATTGAATATCATTGCTATAGTTTACTTTAGTAGAGTTTGACTTTTGTGATTTACTTTAGAATCACTAAGGTAAACTACAGTATATCTACAGTAATTCTGCAAAAATACCATAGTTACTATTGTTAACTATAGTATTTTTACTGTAGTATTTTGTGGTAATTTTTCATAAGGGAATGAGTATTGTTTATATTGGAAGTATTTCCTTTCTTGGAAAACAAACAATATTTTTCCTCTCCAAGAAAAACATGTTTTGTAGAGTTGGGCCCTTTCGGAATTCATCAATTCATATAGTAATCTACTGTACGACTATATTTAGAGCAACTTATGATGTATAACCATTGTTTTGTAGGTAATAAAGAACCTGACATTGTCCTCAAACTGCATTACATGTTTATGTGATTAATATTTATTACGCTCATGCCAAAAATAATTATTATTTGGTGTTAAGATCCAGACAGAGAACCAGATGCAGACATGCGTACAGTGCAATCAGTGTTTATTCACAGGAAGACGGTAACACAGAAGAACAGGGCCGTTGCCTCAATGACAGGGAAACAGTTCAGCTCAGATATACAGTATTTGCTTCTTGGGCACAGGGGCACAGCTTGCTCCGGGCCAGTGCCATTCCTGGGCTAGAGCCAGGTGGTTTTACCTGCGCCAAAGCTGGACTGTTTGACAGACGAAGCAGGACGTTTGCAGGATTGCTGTCCCATATTTGGAGACTGCTTAAGACCTGGGAGGTGTTCTCATGAAACTGAGCAGGGGAGCATACTGGTACAGGAGATTAGTAGAAACTTAGTTCCAATTCTGGAGACTGGTGGAAAGGCTTGGAAGCTTGTTTCTAGTAAAAAAGCAAGACAAAGCATTTACGTTTTCTGGTTTCACAAAGATATGCTAAATTATGAAAGGGAACTATACACAATATTTAGAAGACAAAATGACTGGTTGCTTAGTGGGGCAATGCCTGACAATCCAGCAATGTGCACAGACATAACTGAGGCTTAAATAAGGTTGGGGAGAGCGGGGTACCATGAGCCTATGGGCACCATGAGCCAAGGCCCCTCTAGCCCTAGTGGTTTAACTTTTTCCTGAAGATGGCAGTGTGAGTGTCCCTCTACAGATGAAGAAATAAACCACATATTATCCCTCCATTGTCTTTTCGTTAAGTTGTGTTTAAATCAAGCTGTCCGATTTTTGCAACCAAAAGTAACTTCACTTGGTAAGCTTCATTTTCATCTTGTATCATGATAACACATAGCAGCCATTCACTACTCTGTGCTGCTAAGAAGATATATGTGTGCTGCCAAATTAGTGTATCCTTGATCTCAACAGGCCTCTGACATCTAGGTCACATGAGTGAGAAGTGAAAATGTGTACACGGGGCACCTTGAGCCAGCTTTTGTGGGGCAGCTTGAGCCTGGCTCTTGGTGCTCCACAGTGGTGGACTGAATTGGTGCATATGTCAAATTTCAAATTTTGCCAGAAACTAAGCTTGCATAAGCAGTTATAAGTACATTAAGAAGATGTTCTTGTGTTGAAGTCCATGCACTGGAATAAGTGTACCTTTTTCCTCCTTCCAGGCAGAATGATGTGAAATTACAAGAGAATCAGTGTTGAAAAGTTTGCATTCCAGTAGGACATGAAAATTAAAAAAAAAACTTGAAATGAAAACATGGCAGGCCATTCAGTGGTGTTAGTAAACATTTCAAGTAACCGGTGGACTTCCTGCTACGTAAAGCACACATGTTAGACAGGTGTTAGAGGTGTTAGACAGTCATAAAAACGAATTGTAGAGATGTATTGTCATTGTAGTAATAGGAAATACAGGTAAAACAGGGTGTTATTGTGCTGGTTCAAGGTACCCCAAGCTTGGCTCAAGATACCCCAAGGTCGGGGCACCATGAGCCACCTGACAGACTTTTTTACGAGTGACATTACACCAGTTTAAAGCAAGACGCCCGGCTCAACAATTTATCATTAAATAAAGAACATGTTGTTGTACATTTTGTTTGTACATTTTTAGTGAATGTGAATCAATAACGAAATACGCACACAGTGGGGGAGAAAGGGAAACAACTGAACACACCTGGAGGGGTAGGCACGCTAGACGCCAAACCAATGAAAGGAGACAATACATCTAAAAGACATGCACATTGCTGCAAATGGGGCAGAAACACTTACTGAGACACGAGGGTTGTGACAATTTGCGTTCCCATTGGGCATTAACCTTTTCATTCTAGGCTGACATCACCTATTTGAGTAAGCCACCAAATTTCATTCATATTCAGGACAAACTGAACAGGTTGTGAGCAAAACAACACTGCAGTAGTACCACGCTATCTGTAATTGAATATTTTGGCTTAATACAAAAGACTTAGGAGGAATTTTTGCATCAAAATAAAAACATACATTAATACATTTGTTTTTTTTACAAGCAGTTGATCTCAGTCACATAACAATCATGACTGACTTAGCAATAGTTGTTCTGAATGCCATGCCAGCCCAGACTTACTATTGGGCTACCCTCAGCTCAAGGTTTAACTTTGGTATTATCTGCTCTCTAGGCTCTATCATAAACTCGGGGCCAAGTGTGACGCAAGAGTCTTCCCTAGTTAATGACAGGCGCAATTGTTGTTTTCCCGTCCAGTGTTTAGGTTGCGTAAATGGCAAGTGTACTTGCACCATAATGAGTGCCCATGGGCATGCTGGTCTTAGAATGAGGTGTCGTCTGGTGCATTGTTGCCATGTTGATATCTTGAGAAAGCACAGAGAAATTGCGCGATTGACCACGAAAAAACCTGTTCTACAGTCAACTGTCTGTTTTTAACAGTCTGTTTTATCCATATATGTGTGCAGTCTACAGCACCAATGATATATGGTAATCCAGCGACAGCAAAAAAAAAAAAAAAAATAAAAAAGCATTCTTCATTTCTACTTGCTGGTGAGCAGTGTACAGGAATGATATGTACTGGGGCATTAATGATGTCATTGCTCTCAGTACTTTTGGAGGCGCATAACTCAAAGAGGACTGACCTGTCTCCTATCTCTCTCTGAAATGAACCTGTGACTAGAACTCCAAGTGTGCTGAGCACTTGAAGATGTGGAGGAATGGGATTTGTCCTGCGAGTGTTTTGCCTAAGTTGAGGCTCCAGAGTATTGCACAAATCCAGAAGTGGTGCTAGTGGCAATCTGAAACGGCTCAGCAGCATCTGTCTCATCGAAAAGATCTGTGCAGTCTCTAAAAATCTGCTCTGTGTGTAAGGCCTGGTTTGCCAAAGCATATAACAGCAGTAAGTAAGCCATGATTCATGGTTCAGGTGCTGAACGCATGAAATGATCCCAGGGTTTCTATAGTCTTATTATGGATCAATTGACCAATAGTATTTTTTTCAACCAGAAAATAATCCAATCATTATAATTTCCCTAAAAAATATAATAATCTAAATTTGAAAATATCATGCATTTTTACGTGCCTAAAATGTGTAATGCGTAAAACATATGTTTCTGTCCGTTGGACAAACAAAATGCGTGGAATGTATAAATGGGATGTTTCTCTCTTCGTGAGAGCTTGCTCTTGACCACTCATAAAATTCTCTCTTACCAAAGAGAAGAGCAAAAATAAGAAAACATTGGTGAACCCCAGAAATCAATGGATACTAACAAAATAAGAGAATATCGTGGATAATAACAAAAATTTGTTCATGTGTCGCTTCTTGCATGAGGCCCAAGAACTCCTGTCTTTAATAGGTCCAGGGCATCACCTCCCCATGAATATTCAATCTACAGTAATCTGCTCCACGTAAGCAGTTACGTGTTTACTATGACGTCATCATTTAGACGCCGGTGCCTATGGCTCTGTGCAAATGGGTTAAGTAAATACGACTTTGCATTCTGTGCCTACTCGGCAAGGTTCATCACCTCTGGACATAATACCATAGTGCAAGGGTTACTGTTAGCTTGCTCACGTTGAAATCTGGTTCACAGAACAGTAATACTACTAGGGCATTAGTAGCCTTATTTTTGGAAATCAATTCAGCAAAAAAAACATTTCAATGGTCAGATGTGGCCACATTAAGGAGGGATTCCGAATTTTATTCCTTTTGCTGTTTTGAAAAAAAGTCAGCTACATTATCACATCGATCAATGCATCCCAATCATTGGAAGACATCCTAAGGTTGTGCGGAGAGATTCAAATTGGGGTCAATCTGTATTGAACTACGACCTAGTCCACATGTACACATGTATCTTAAAAACAGGGTTCTTCCTTTGTTTTCCAGCAAAATCTCAGTCAATATAAGGATGCAAAAACAGAATTAAAGCACTGACAAGAGCATGCCAAACCAACAACCATAATTTCATCCTTAGAGCGCTGAAACATATGTCAAGGAATTGCAAATGTCATTTATTTTTAGCTGTTGCAAACCTATCATGTGGTGACTTGTTTAAAAGAGCTCCCGCAGCTTTGATTTTGATATCTCACATCATTGAGCAACGATAGTTGCGTTTAGCGGTCTAAGGGTTAATGTAATACCATGTCGGCCAATTACAGTCTTTAACGAGAGGGGCACTCGGTAGAGCGCATACCTCTGCCACGCCAAGTGTCAGTATTATTGGTTCTGGATCCACAAGATTATTACCCAGATCACCAACAAATATAATCAATTCAATCAATATTTACTGTTGACATTTTTTGAAAATCTTTTCATTACATGCAGGGCAATCATTCTATACAAGTATATTTTAACTTCTTCCGGATCTAAAATCCAGAATATGTTCCAGTTCACTTCCAAAATTGAATCAACTCATCCTTGGACTACCACCTACCATCCTACCAAAAAATTTGTGCCAATCCATTCATAACCTTGAGTTATCCTGTTAACAGACAAACAAACAAACACGTGTGAAAACATAACCTCCTTGGCAGAGGTAATAACTTTCTATATGGTACACACACTCCGACATCACTAACCAACAGTGTTGCCAGTTTGGGTGGTTTGCTAACCTATTGGGTAGTTTTCGAATGAATTGTACGGGAAAAAATAACCTTGGGTGGGTGGACAAATTTTGGGCAGGTTTGTAATGAGCTGGGCGGTTTTGTTTAAGATCCATGATTTGCATTTGTTACGCACACAACTAGTTTTTAAGAAGAACTATCCATGTTTGTGTATTCATTAAAACATTTATTGACGTTTTAAACATTGATTGACATACATTTTAGCCACTCTCAGTGAGAGGAGTTAGCCAAGGCTGTGCTGCCTTGCCTGTTCCTTGCATAGGCTTACTGAAGTGATCACCCCCCACTACCATCTCTAGATAAAGGTCATTAATGTATTCTATAAGTACAATCATACGGGGGGACCCAGAAAGATGCCGTGAAGAGTGGGAAAGTAGCATTGATCTAAAATAATGGGTTCTGTCTGTCAAAGCAGATGTGTGTGAAGCCCATTGCAAAATCTGTCCCACCCAGATGTAGTAGCTAGGCCCCTTTAAAAAAAAAAACCTAAAGGATCATGCTGCAAGCAATAAACACAGATCTGGGATTATGCTCATGCTGTTTAGAGGCTTAAGTTATTGTGCCAGTGACATCACCGATAACCAGCAGAAACACTGTGAACTCTGAAAAGCCACGTAACTTATGTTATATCTCATGGTTCAATGAATCTACTTGATGATTTATCAGATATAGCTAGCTATGAAACTGGAGAATTTAAGTGTAGCAGGCTACAAGTGTGCCGTATTTTGGGAGAGAACATAGAGAGGATATTGGTGAGTCCCATATTCTAAACTGCACATTTTCATGAACAAGTTAATTTTGCATGTGCCTGAAGTATCACTCAAAAAAATCACAATATTTGTTTTGTTAGCTAAACGGGGTGAGTTGGCCTGCTAGTTTGCGTTTGATCGCTGTGAATGCTGTTTCTTCCCCTCAAGGGTTTATAATCATTTACTCTCTTCTTGCTCTCTGAACCATTAGGCTAAATACAGTTGATGTTCTGAGCAGCTTTAATTATTTTGCCTTTGACAGACAATTCTGTTCTTTTTTTCCCTCTCTATATATGCTTGTGCCTGTGTGAACGCTTGTTACTGGCTAGACTATGGGTTTTACTGCACCCCTTTGTGAGCCTCAGATGTTTTCTTCACTGCCCCAAAGAAACACAGAAAATTGATGCATGCATTTGCTGATATGGGCTAGTCTAAGGTTTACTGTTTAAGGTTAATAAAGTGTGCATAATTAATAAATGAATTGATAAATAGCATAAGTTTTGATAAGTGTTTTTTTGGGTGGTTTTAATAGAGTTAGGAAGACCAATCAGTTTTGGGCTGGATACTTGATGACCAATTTTGCAATACTGCTATCCAAAAACTCAGTTTTCCCTGTCCACACATAAACAGTGAAAAAGGAATTTATGGAAATCTTCACCTTGGACAACATTTGCCAAAAGCTCCACTTCTAGTGGCTGAAAATGCAGTTTGTATGTGGGCCAAAGGCCAAAACGTAAAGAACATGCTACATTTTCTAAAATACTTGCAAAAGTGAGGACAGGGCCTAAGTAATTTTAGGTATGGCCATCTGCTAAAAAAAGTTGGACTCAGGAAAAAGTAGTGGCTGCCAACACCTGGAGTAAAAAATTCTTGACATATAAAAAGGGACTATGCAAAAGCCATTTAAATTAAATATATACTGACATGCACCACCAAGGTGATGTCAAAGGGGTCGCATGTCCAAATCCACAGTCACGAGTTGCCTAACAGCTGCAAAAGTGGCCTGTTAAATCCCCACCGCACCCATTTTCACCAAAGACACCACTGTAGTACTGTTTAAAAGCAAGGGTTACTCCAAACTAGAGGCAAGAAATCTAAACTTAAATCATTTGGTCTGAGTCCAGTTTGATAATTAGAAATATCAATCTGATTGTGTTTTTTTCAACACTCACACATAAACATACATAATTTGTATCTTGGCCATGAAATTAAGGTGGGGCGTTTTAAGTGCTGGTCAGTATATTAATAATAAGACAATGAAATATGAACTGTTAGAATCTCACCAGTGGCAGCTGCCGAGCAAAAAATACAGGAGGCACAAAAAATGTCATTTAGCTGATGATTAGTCTAGACCAGGGATACTCAACTCTCATCGAGAATGAGCCAGTGTGGGTGCAGGCTTTCATTCTAACCAACCAGTCATACACCTGATTCTACTAATCAACCCTTAAAGCTTTTGCCGTAGACCCATAGAATCTGGTGTGAAACTGCATGGTTAGAATGAAAACCTGTGCCCACACTGGTTCATTCTGAAAAAGAGTGAGTATCCCTGGTTCAGACCTATTTTCAATCATTTTCCTTCACAATCTGCGAGCTCCCAAAACACTCAACATTGAAGAGTTGCCAGTCCTCCTTGCCGTGGTTTGACAAGAAATATAACTCCTTATTTAAATGCAAAATTGGGTGCAATACTCATTGTTGTCTAAAAATGCGGATACATGTCAATAATAATTGTGTCAGTTTAAACAATTAAGCTCAGGCTTGGGAGTTTGCATTCCAGGATATGCTACTAACTCAGCAATAACAAAGTTTTTAAAACTTTTTTGTAAAGCATATTTTATGAATTTAATAGCAACTGAATTACAGTTATTTTGAATCGCCTTATATTGCATTTAGAGAGAAGCTGTGTTTTTACCTGCCAATGGATTATCAATAGTAAATTTGTTAATGAAAGAAAATAATTGAAAACAGGTCAAGTCTTCATTTTAAAGTGACTTTTTTGTGCCTTGTCTATTTTCAGTTCAGCAGCTGCACATACTATACCTCAAGATAAATAAGTTAAAGAAAAAAGTTGAGTGAAATTTAATTTAGTTCATTGGTGTGCCCTTTTCTGTTACAATATTATTAGGCCTATATTCAGATGCATAGCTACGCTCAGTTGCAACGTGACGATCCCGGGTATGCAGTGATTGCAAAACCAGGATCACGGACAAAAGTCCTTATATACTGCACCCTATAAGTAGCTTAGCAGTGCTTGACAACAGAGCATGAATCAGAGATGGCTTATGAGGTTAGTGTGGGCTCAGCCCGGGCACCTTGTTCCAACAGCTTCAAACACCTTTTATGTCTATGACTGCTGAATAGATGGGGCCTTTACCCTTGAGGGACATTGCAGGTTGACCTCACTCTACGCCTCGTGTGTGTGTGCCTTTCTGTATTACTCTCTGGTGTGTCTCCATTCAAGCATGTACGTAACTGCTTTTGAAATGGCAAGTTCACGTCCGGAGAGCAGAGCACTGCCTCATGTCCATAACCTTCTCAGTGGCCCAGTTTTTGACTCTCAGATCTTCCAATGTTACTTTTCTGTCTGTGACTTCTTCTACCCTACTCCATGGGGAGTTCCACCACCTCCTTCTAGTAATTCAGGCCTGGACCCAAATGATTCATGGGGGGAGAATTTAAGACTGAACCCTAACTAAAACCAATGTGCTGTCGAAGGTGTAAATTATAGATGGATTCCTCTTCCCCAAGCACATCCCGCAAATAAAGCAATTAATGGGCTCCATCTATTAGACATTAACACGTTATGGCTCTCCAGTCTTAAATCATGCTCTTATACATCAGGACTCTTGGAAAGCATTAAAACGCACAGTGCTATGTATCAAATTTGAAAGTGTGCCAGCTGACATGGAGAATCTGGAGCTATAACAATGCAGACACCATGATGTATTGCTGCCCTCGTAGCATTTACTCAGATTAGGTTGTTCTTTGAGGTGTTTCCTGATGGAGAATTTTATGCTCAAAGCAGTGCATGAACAGCATTCTGCCCTCTGCGGTGAGTGGCTGGAAGACACTCTAATGCAATAACATCATTGGAGTGATGAGGTCTTTACTGCCTGTCATACTGTGTCTAAGTCCTAACAACTTGATACTTGTAGTGCTACGCATATAGGCTTATTACACTAATAGGCAGTTTTGTTCTTTAAGATGGCTGGTAGAAATGCTCGTAATCCTTAACACAGCTTAATTACTTGGTTACTAAGTTACTTAGAGGCCCCCAGGGGTCTCAGCCCGCTACTGAAGTCCTACAGGTATCCCAGGCCTCAGGCTGAGCCAGACAAGAGTCCCACGCCTCTGGCCTAGCCAGATAGGAGTGCCAGTGCTCTGGCCAAGCCAATAGGGTGTTCCGTGCCTCTGGCCGAGCTAGAAGGGCATTCCTGGCCTTCCGGCCGAGCCAGATGGGCATTTCGTCTGGCACCGCCCACTCCAGCCCACTTCTACTCCAATCCAGCGTCTCCCACTCCAGGTCTGCTCCAGTCCAGTGTCTGTTGCTTCAGTTCAATCCTGTTTTAATCCAGTACTGGCCGCTCCAGTCTCGCTCCAGTCCAATGCCGGCCATTCAAGTCCAGCAACAGCCATTCCAGTACCGCTCCCGTTCGGTGTCAGGCGCTCCAGCCCGCCTCAGTGAAGTCAATTATTGGCCACCTCATATCCGGACCAGTCCAGTGCAGACCACTTTCAAGGACTGCACAGTCCATTCCAGGCCACTCCGAGCCCTGCCGAGTCATGTCACCACTGGCCGCTCCTGTTGTACTCCAGGCCAGCCCCGGCTGTTCCAAGTCTTGTCCTGTCTGGTCTCCAAGTGGCATGTCTGCTAGTGCCCTGTCCTGTCTTCTAGTGTCCTGTCCTTTTTTGTCCCTGAAGTCCTTCCCCCACCTCCCACCTGGTTCAGCATAGGGGTCTCCAGGTGGCGACTCTTAGGTGGGGGCACTGTCATAATTGTTATTCTGTAAGTTCTGTTTAGTTATGTTTTATTATGATCATTTATTAATTTGAATAGTTTTCATTGTTCTGTTTTGCATTTAGTTTCTATTGTGTTACTGTGTTCAATCCCTCTCGCCCTCCACTCTCTTTCTTGAGTCTTCCCCATTCACCTCATTCGTTGCTATGACCATCTCTGCTCCCTGCCTGCCTCCTCACCTGCCCTGCATCCCTCCCGATTAGAACTGTGTGTATTTCATCCCTCAGTTTTAGTTTTCCTGTGTGTGTCTGTTTCTGTTCCAGCAGTTACTTACGTTTTCTTGAATATCGTCTCGCTTAGTTTAATTTTTTTTTCATCTTATGGTTTTCGAGTTTGGATTGTCCTTTTGTCCTCTGGTTTTTGGATCATGTTTTCTGTCTTTGCCTCTGCCTAATGTTCTTGTATAGTTATTCTCTCTTTCTGGTAAGGACTTGGACTGATTGACCCTGATTTTTAGCTTACCGGCCCTATGGGCCGATAAGCTATTGTTGTGGTGTGGTGTCCGTCGTCCGGAACATTTTTAATCTTTTTTTTGGCCTGATGAATTTTCGTGTAAATTTGCGATAACATACTACTAGACCATATCTCCAGATGTTTTTCTCGGATTTTTGATTGAATCATTTTTGTCCGTTTTATGGGCCCTTGAAATTTTGGCACCAATGTTAAAGATAGGACTGAGAAATTTAAAAAAATTATTTCTCAAAAACTGCGTAATAAATTTTTTTCTAAATCAGGTAATCAACTTACCTTGGTACCATCAATGTACAGTGCGAGCGCCATTTTGATTGAATCGACGGAAGTGGGTCTATTGGGGGCGCTGTACTTTATGAATATGCAAGATAGCCTATGGAGGCCAAATGGTTGTAGATAGAGATTAAGTTTGTATTATTGACATATAGGAAGTTATATATGACCAATATTTTGGCAGTATTAAATTTGACCACAGATGACTTTGAAAGGTCAAATTCGAGGTCAGGGAATATATTAACAATGTTAAAAGATATGACTTGAAATTTCAAAAAATTATTTCTCAAAAACTGTCTGCCAGATTTAGAAGAAAAGTTATCAGACAGTTTTTGAGAAATAATTTTTTGAAATTTCAAGTCATATCTTTTAACATTGTTAATATATTCTCCGACCTCGAAGTTTGACCTTTCAAAGTCATCTGTGGTCAATATTACCAAAAATATTGTCAAATATTACTTCTATATGTCAGTAATACAAACTTAATCTCTATCTGCAATCATTTGGCTTCCGAAGCAATTGGCCCATTCTCCATAAGACCCAATGTTAAAAGTTCCAAGCGCCCCCACTAGACCCACTTCTGTCAATTCAATCAAAATGGCACTTCTGCACTGTACATAAAAAGTGTATCAAGGTGAGTTGATTGCCAGATTTAGAAAAAAAGCTATCAATCAACTCACCTTGATACACTTTTTGTACAGTGCGAGTGCCATTTTGATTGAATTGATGGAAGTGGGTCTAGTGGGGCACTGTACTTTAACATTGGGTCTTATGGAGAATGGGCCAAATCGCCTGTGGAAGGTAAATGGTTTCAGGTAGAGATTAAGTTTGTATTACTAACATATAGGAAGTAATAAATGACCAATATTTTGGCTGTGCTAAAGTTGACCTCAGATGACCTTGAAAGGTCAAACTTGAGGTCAAGCAAAATGTTACAAGTTTCAAAAGTTTCTAGGCTTGGAAATATTGAAGTTTGGGAACATATGTGCATTGAACACTTATAGGAAGTCATGTATGAACTTTCATCTGATGGCCTTGAACTTGACCTTCGGCGACCTTCAAAGGTCAAACTTCGCATAGTGAAATTTCAATGACTTCTATCACCAAAACTATTACAGATAGAGCTTAGGTTTGTATTGCAGGCATATAGGAACTCATGTATGAAGTTTCATTTGGTGACCTTGAACTTGACCTTCAGTGACCTTCAACGGCCAAACTATACAGTGAAATTTCAATGACTTAATATCAGGAAAATCGTTACAGATTGGGTGTAGGTTAGTATTGGAGACGTATAGGAAGTCATGTATGAACTTTCATTTTGTGACCTTCATATTGGCCTTCGAAGGAATAGAGAAAATTCAATGACCTCTGTCACTGAAAAGGTCACAGATGGAGCCTAGGTTTGTGTTACTGGCATAGGAAGTCATATATGAACTTTCATTTGGTGACATTCAGCTTGACTGTTGATGACATTTGAAGGTCAAACTTGACATAATACAATTACAATGAGACATTTGAAGGTGAAACTTGACATAATACAATTACAATGACTTGTATTGCCAAAACGGTCACAGATGGAGTCTAGGTCTGTATTAGAGACATATAGGAAGTCATATATGAACTTTCATTTGGTGACCTTCGTATTGACCTTCTAAGGTCAAATGTGACCTAGTGAAAATTCAGTGACTTGTATCACTAAAACGGTCACAGATGGAGCCTAGGTTTGTGTAACTGACATCTAGGAAGTCACATATGAACTTCAAATCTACATTTTGAAAAGACCATCAACGATATTTCAAAACGGCTTTTAGTGTCTGATTTGGCAATGAGTCATCTACATGAAAACCTATATATTTCTAGTATAAAACGCTTTTTAAAAATTGCTGTTTTAGCAACTCTCATGTGGAATTGCCCTGCTGTCTCATGCGTAATTGCACACGCGGGAGGAGATGCGAATGTTTCTGTTGCAGGGGAACGCTGCAAGTATTTACACTTAAAGTATTTTCACATTTTACAACCCCAATTCCGAAATAGTTGGGACAAAGTGTAAATTGTGAATAAAATCAAAACGCAATGACTTTCAAATTACACCAGCCAGTATTCTATTCACAATAGAACAGAGATAACATAGCAAATGTTGAAATTGAGAAATTTTACAATTTTATCGACAAAATGAGCTACTTTCAAATTTTATGGCTGCTGCAGGTCTCAAAAAAGTTGGGACAGGGGCCTGTTTACCATGGTGTAGCATCCCCTCTTCTTTTTAACACAGAGTGGAGGCGTCTGCGCATTGAAGAGGCAAGTTTCTTGAGTTTAGCCATTGGAATTTGATCCCACTACTGTTTAATACAGGCTTCCAGCTGCTGGAGAGTTTTGGATCTCCTTTGGCAGACTTTTTGTTTAATTATGCACCAAATGTTCTCAATCGGTGAAAGATCAGAACTGCAGGCAGGCCAGTTCAACACACGGACTCTTCTACTATGAAGCCATGCTGTTGTCATAACTGCAGTATGTGATTTTGCATTGTCCTGCTGAAATACACAAGGCCTTCCTTGGAACAGATGTCGTCTGGAGTGGAGCATATGTTGCTCTAAAACCTTTATGTACCTTTCAGAATTCATGGTGCTTTTTAAAACACGCAAGTGTCCCACACCATAGGCACTAATGCATCCCCATACCATCAGAGATGCTGCCTTTTGAACTGAACGCTGATAACAGGAGGGGTGGTCTTTCTTCTCTTTAGCCCGGAGGACACAACGCCCATGATTTCCAACAAGAATGTCAAATTTGGACTCGTCTGACCACAGGACACTTTGCCACTTTGCTACAGTCCATTTTAAATGAGCCTTGGGCCACAGAACACGGCGGCGCTTCTGGGTCATGCTCAACAATGGCTTCCTTTTTGCATGATAGTGTTTTATGTGGCATCTGCGGGTGGCACGGCAGACTGTTTACAGACAGTGGTCACTTTACGTATTCCTGGGCCCATTTAGTAATGTCAATGACAGAATCATGCCGGTGAGTGATGCAGTGGCGTCTTACGCACAGAGATTTTTCCAGTTTCTCTGAATCTTTTGATGATGTTTTGCACTGTCGATGATGTGACCTTCAAAGCCTTTGCAATTTGACGTTGAGGAACAACGTGTTTTTAAACTATTCCACAATTTTTTTTATGCAAGCCTTCACAGGTTGGAGAGCCTCCGGCCATCTTTACTTCTGAGAGACTCAGCCTCTCTAAGACATTCCTCTTATAGCCAATCATGTTATACACCTGTTGCCAGTTAACTTAATTACTTGCTAAATGTTCTTTCAGCTGATTCTCTTATATATTAATTGCTTTTTCAGACCTTTTTTTGCCTGTGTCCCAACTTTTTTGAGACCTGTTGCAGCCAGAAAATTTGAAATGAGCTTATTTTGTGGATAAAAATGTAAAATGTCTCAGTTTCAACATTTGAAATGTTATCTATGTTCTATTGTAAATAACATATTGGCTCGTGATCTGAAAGTCATTGCATTTTGATTTCATTCACAATTTACACTTCGTCCCAACTATTTCGGAATTGGGGTTGTAGAAAATAGAATTAATATTTTACTAATTAATGGTGTATTATTTCACCCGCCGCAACCCATTAATTAGGATATTAATTTTATGAGCTGGCAGATTATCCGAAGTGTCTGCGGGCGTAACCGCAATCAGCTACCTGCCAAGTGTGTAAAAATAGATGTTTGAGGCTTGCGTTGGCAATATGAGCAGTGTCACGGAAAATAATGCGACTTGGCGCGGAAATTGAAAGGAGCTAAAAAAGTTTTTTGTTGTTTCTCTAATTGCATGAGCGACGTTTATGACATAGCGCCACTACGCTTCGGTGCTCATGGCAAGAACAAAATTAATTAATGCTTAATCAATTAATGCTTAATGCTTAATCACCAGCATAAGTCATGCATGAGTAATTGCCGCTTTAGTGCAGCATCTATGATAAGAATACAGAAAAATAAAAATGCGGTGCAAAAATGACATATTGCCAATATTTTGGAGACCCCCCAAAATTTCACAAATTGTGTTTTCAGGGGAGCTCATGTCTTATTAAGGGGAGTCGAGCTCCCTCTAGCTCCCCCTTAATTCGCACCCTGCTGGCAGGCAAACAGTTCTCAGATTCTAAACCATATCTAGTCAGAAAGAACTTTGTAAACTAATTTCTAAGGGTAGCAAATGTGAATTCCTGTTCCAAATCTGATCACATTACTGTCCCCTCAGTCAGATAGTATGGTGTGCACTTGTAATTTGTTGTAATTGACAACGCCGCTGGAGCCTTCAGTTCTCTGATTGTAAATTCAGACTATTTCTTTTCATTGAGTCAAAAATGTCAGATTATCATACAGATTGTCCACCAAATTATTCAATTATTAATTAGTTCACAGAACTGTTCAGCGGGCCAGTCTTAATTGACTGAATTGGGCAGGAGTTGGCCTGCGGGCCACCAATTGAATAGCTCTGGCCTAAATGTTGACTGGAGAGAGAATTCTCTTTAATCAAAACCCAAAAAAAGTGCATTTTGCATTGTATATTATTACTGAGTGGGGAAGCTACTTTCTCTCGATATACCATGGTTTGGAGGTAGCTTTATTATGTTTAATGATCAAATGGAATTGGAACCAAGAGTAAGTTATCAAGTAATCATTTAACATCATGTCAATATAATGAGGCCACCCCTCAGTGAACGCACATGTCCATGTGTCTTGCACATCTTGTCCTACATACTTGCATAACACCACAATCCACTACTAGCTGACTTACCACATGAGAGAATGTAACTGATCTTGCTGTTTACATTAATGCAGAAGTTCAAAAAATTCAATCTGATAAAAGACTGATAAATAGTGGTTTTAAAAATGCATACTTTACCAAGAATAAACTAGAAATGGTGGCCACGCTTCTATTCAGACCAGAAAAAAAGCATTTTCTTTCGCACCAGTCTGATCATTCCACCCATGCTATGAAACATCAAAAACAGCAACAAAAAAGCCTATCACGTTGTTTGGTATTAGCATGTTTGCAGTCAACAAACCTTTTATTCAAGTCCTAAAATGGCAGTTTTAATGACATATGTAATAAAATCTCATTTCTCAAACACCGAGTGATCTACTACTCCTCACCCCATAATATACTGCACACTCAGAATAGAGAACGGATTCTCATTCCTTACTGCTAAATTAGCCTCACAAATTAGCTAATTTAGGGAAATCTGTGCCGTTTCATGAGCCATGTGAATTCAGATTTTAAAAAGATATTGACATTTTACCTCGTTATTTATGTGCGAAAGAAAATGCCTCATAAGTTTGTGATGCAATGTACAACAATGCAATCAACAATACATTTGACAGTGATTCTACCTGTTACCCTCAGAAACTGTTGCTAATCAGGCGAAGTAAACTGCAGAGAATCAGGTACTGTAATTAAGCATTGAAAAGTGAGGGTACTGAAGGCCTTTATCTCTGCCTACAGATCACCTCTGACTGGACATCAGCAACAGTTAACCAGATAAATAGCTGGCTTACGCTAATATTGCTCATACAGTCATTCAGGTCATTCATAAACATTCTTCAGTGGGGAAAAGTGCTAGCATGCTAGCTAGCAAATTACTCCTCCCAATAACTTGAACAGACCACAAACTAGAAGCTAATGCTTGCGATGGTCAACAGTTACCAGCAGGACTGGTCACGGAATCTCACTAATTGTGATGCTAGGAAGCTGTATTACACACGCGTAATTTCATACATGCATGACATGGCTGTATTACACCAATTTTTAATCATTTATGGGATACATTTTTCAGTATATTTACAGCTAGCGAGCATCGATGATCATACACTTAAAAAAATGAAGATTAACCAAAAAATAAGTACTATTCAGGTACAGTGCTTAATAAATTTATTTGACCACCTGTCATAAAAATGAGAAAACATAAATATTTTATAAATTTGTCAAACTTGTTTAAAACTAAAAATTATATTGTTATTTCTTTGGCAAATAACAAACTGAAACAACTAAATAGTCCTTTTTCCACACATTAAAACCAAATAAGCTTAATATTTTGTATGGCCTCTTTTGGCCATGATAACAGTTTGCATTCTTGCATTCAACCACTAAAACTAATTTTTATGCTCACCAATGCAAGTAAATAACTGTTATTTGGCATATTTATCAAAAAATAATAATGTGCTCAATTATTTTTTCTGCTTTTTGGTAGAAAAGTAAATAAAAAAATTCATGGATAACAACAATATTTATATTTTAGCATTAAAAATATTTCAATTAAAGAGCTTGCGCATGCTGGTGGATTAACCATCACAGAAACATAAAAAATTTGGGTAATTACCAATACTCTTAATTTAGGGCAGCTGTGGCATAAACCTTAGACTGGGTGGTGGTCTAATAAATTTATTAAGCACTGTAAAATTGCGCACCTCACTAATTTTAAATTAGTTAATGTACAAAATGTTAAATGCAAATGTTTTTTCTTAAAATATTTTAGAATACATATGAAAATATGCACTTATATAAAGTAATAATGATGCAATTTAAGATGTAAGTTTGTCCGCTTTACTTGGGGGGGGCTGGGCTGAGGCACAATTCCCCCCCTTCTAGAAATAGCATGACCCTGGGAATTAAGTAAATATTTTGATTAATAAAACTCAGAGGACTGTGGAAAAAAACGTCCAAATCATTCTAGGCATCTAAGGGTTAACAGACTTCACAACAGCAAAGCTTTGTGTTATCAACCATGTGCCACTGGGTTTTTCAGGGATGCCTCTAGCTGTCACGCACTGCCAGCCCTTTTCAGTGTGCACTCTTCTCCCCCAAGTATCATACAGTCTAAACCGCTGCCTCTGGGATCTAATACTCATAGAAATTGAATGCACATTCTCAAATACCTTTCAAAAATCTCTGCCAAAATGTGTTATTTATTACGCAAATTCTACTGTAATGGTATAGGTTTTAAAGGTTGACAGAATGCGAAAGAGGATATTCGACAGGCTTTGTTTACACTTTGTTTGGGCACAACTGGATGACTTATCCTCCTCCACAGGGTTAATGTATAACTTTACAAAGTTAAGTTCAACAGCAGCTGTAGGCAATGTCAAATAAATAGATGGATAAATAAGGGATCACACTGCCATAGGCTTGCTTGCTTAAGTTCCATCTAAAAAATAAATAACTGGTGAGCCATATTTAATGCATCTTATGAAATCTTCATGACCAGATATTTGGTAGAAAGACAAGTTGAAATTTTCTCTTGCAACTACATCACAGTCTAATTAGAGGACCCTTGAACCCTCATTAATATAGATTTTCTTGAACCTGCTAAGACTCCTGGTGGTTTTATCTCTTGTGATTGCGTTTTGCTTTACCTCTTGCTCAGCACGCATTTCCATGACTGTCTGAGAAGCTACCAAAAAACTTGCTTTGCTTCAGCTTTTCTTTTCTTTGAAGGAGGTAAAACCATTTGAAATTCATGCAGAAGAAAAAAAAGAAAAGCATACAAGTTTTGTGAGGCAATTTTTCATTTCATCTTTCCTGACTTTGAGATTTTGTGTACTAACAATGGCGTGTCCAGTCCTCTTCAAAGCCTCTTAAACCAATTATTATTATTTTTTTTGCTTGATATGAAATGACAAAATTAATTAGATTGATCTTTATTTATTTATTTATTTTTGTAGTGGTTTTGAATTTTAGGGCTTATTTACAAAAAAAAAGCATTTTCATTTCATTGAGTTGTTCGGCACACATCCAGAGCTACAAAATAAAGTGTTACTGACCAAGATAGACTGACCAACGTAAAGTAAACCTTAGGTTCAGGTAGTTCAAGCTCTGAGAAATCAACATTTTTCAGTTGTACATTCATTCTCTGCTCAAAATCCACTATAAAAAATGGAAATGATGCTCGAAACTGATAGATTTATACAGTGCCTCTTATATCAGTAAGATCATTTAGAAGGTACACTAATCAGCCACAACAATTAAAATCAGCTTCCCAACATTGTGCAGGTCTCCATTGTGCCACCAAAACAGCTCCATAAAACTGACATCCACTTGAGTTCCCGGACCCAGGGTTTCCCAGCTGAACATTTCCCAGTGCATCACACTCTCTCCATGACCTTGTCTTATTCTGACAGTGCAACCTGGTGCCATCTCTACCCCCGGTTTAATGTAGCACAGGTACCCAGCTGATGCGGATAAATCTTAAATAGAGCAAGACCCACTGGACCAGTCAACCTTTTTCAGTTGCTCCAAGGTCCAGTGCCAACACTACCATGCACCAGCGAAGGCACTTTTGATGGTGAGTCGGAGTTAAAATGGGCACTCCGACTGGTGTGAGGTGAAAAGCGCTATATGCATTAGGGTGTGATGCCATTTCTGTTGTGACACATTCCTCATGGAAATGGGTTGCAGCTTGCAAGCTCATTCTGGCAGAAAACTCGAGGCATGCCCACATTCCCATAAACACTTACACGCATATCAGACTCCGCACAGCCCCTCTGCTTGGTGGACTATATAAGCTGCTTTCCTTCTTTGCCTTCACGGCATAACATGGCTCTGCATGCCACTGCCCTGCATTGCTCTTTGCTGTAGCATCACACTTGGCTGCTGGTACTAAACATTGCCTCCCAGTGAAAAAAATTTGCTGGCTTTGATAACATTGCCCGCTGCTAGATAACATACTCTTCCTGCATGCAAGCTGCTGCATGTAGCCAGTGTAACCTGTTCTCGTATGTGTTCACTGTCCGTAATCTAAACTGCAGCTGCGATCTTCATGCTTCAGAAAAAAAAAATCTGCAATTAATTTGATTTTGCTTACCTGTGCTGGCTTCAGCTCAATGTGCAGAGGATCTCACTCGTTCTTGTTAGCCACAAAGTTTTTTTTCATGAAGTTGGATCATTCCTGTGTTGTCCACCCTGCCTGGGTAAGTTGCTGAAGAGCGCTGTGAGCTTGCTGCAGCTGTTTGCTGACAAAGAGCAGGGTCATTCCATTTCAAATTTGAAAAAAAGTTCCCACCTGACCCCCTTGGAATCAGCTGATTTTTATACTACAATAACGGTATATTTAATGAATCCTTGGCCAATTTTACTTTCATCTTGTGAATAGATTTTGAGTTACAGGCTCTTAAAGTAAACAGGGGTAGGTAGAAATTTCTTGGGTCATTTTTTTCTCGCATTTTTGAGCCCTTCATAACTTCATACTTCATGTGTATTCGAGATAGCTAAATGAAATTTTCTGAGCCGAAAGACATATGGGAGCAATGTTAAAAAACTGCAATTAAATCTCCTTCAATCTCACAGCCTGGTTTGATGCACTGTTCAACCTTCACCAGAATCTACTGAACAAGATCATCACACTGAGCAGCAAAATAATAGGACAGGAGCAGGAATCACTTACCAGCATCTACAATAACAGGACTGAGAAAAAAGCAACACAAATTGTGCAGGACCTCACACATAATCTTAACAGTCTCTATTGTCTTTTGCCATCAGGCCACAGATTCAGATCTCTCTCACTAAGGACCAACAGAGCCCTAACAAGCTTTGTTCCTACATCCATCAGACTCTTAAATGACTGAGCTCCCTGTTTACACTCCTACACCCTGGCACCTTTCCCTCTTAAACTATTTATTGATCCACTATTGTGGAATTAGATTTTTATCTAAATTTTTAACCTGCCATGTGTATGTTTCAATGCACTATTTATTGTGTCCCCCCTTTTCTTAATGGCTATGTAGATTGTTATTTTAGTTGTAATGTTTTCCAGGAGTGGCTGTGTGTGTGTGTGTGTGTGTGCATGTGTTTGCGTGTGTGATGATGTTGTTGTGATGATGAGATGGTGTGTGTGAATGAGTGTGGCAATGTTGTATGTGGTGTGGGAACACATCCTGATACTCTATTCCACATGTGAGTTCCTAACGGAAAAATAAAGTACTTTGAATTTGAATTGAATTAAATAAATCAATTGTATGCCCGTTCTAGGTGTCACATTCTAAACCAAAATCTGGATTTTCTTAAATGAGATTTGTTCTGTAACCAACTTCAATATCATGGGAACTATGGAAGTTTCAATAGCAACACTGGACCAATGTATGATATAGTGTAGTAAAAACAAATATCGGAACCACGGATGTGTCATGTGTTTTCTTGTAATTCACCAGTGAAAACTTTAAAAAGTATATGTTAGGAAATGTTCAAGGGTCATATCACCATGTTGTCTGTATCATTACCCAGGCATTTCCACGATGACTCGTGTCACATTCTAGTGCATTTCCGAATTTATATTTTGGCCTGTACATTATGATAAATTTTAGCAGCCCTGTCATGTCGGTGCTGGAAGGTCTTGATAAAAGCTATAAAAAGGTATGAACAAATATTCATTTGATTTCATAGCGTGGCTTTGACTTGCATTATATGAAAAGGGCAATACAAAAAACACATCGATTTCAGTTGCAGTTTCTCCTAAAAGTATACAACATAGAAAATAAAAAAACACTCTCAGTGCTCATTCTAAATGTGGTCTTAAAGTGTACTGAAGAGAATTAAAATATTACAACCAATAAGTAGAGATACTATGTAATGTGCGTGACTCGCGTTACCAACGTGACTCGCGTTTTAATGTCCTACACAGCTGCATATGAGGACTAGATATGCATATTGGTAGTACAATTTTATTAGGTGTAGGCAACAGTAGGAAAACTAGAATTTACAATTACAGCCTGTCAGGGGTTATTATGAGGGATAAAAAAAAAAAGTTTTTGTGGCTCACGTTACATCACCATCATCACCCAATTTTAATGCAGAATCCTGAAAAATCTGGAACAGATGGGGAATTTTAGCTATCAAAGTACACTTGACCAAGGTTTCAAAATATAAAATCAACACGGTTGTCAAGAATGCACCCGAAAACATGCAGAGGCCAGATAGTGTCTGAAGTCCGAAATTAATTACATTTTGTCATTTTAACTCTGAAGATGTAACAAGTAGGATTTGGAGTACAATTTTTTTGGAATAAATTAATAGATTAGCTAATGGTATCATGAAGTTGCGCACCTAGATTAATGCAAATTTAGTGTACTGGCCGAAAACATGACATTTTATAAGAAAGTGATGAATGCAAAAAAAATTTGTAATATTTATGTAATATTGGATGCAGTGCAACACTTATGACCATGTTGCCTGCATTAAAGTCCTATCAATTATTGAAATCAAGGAAATGTTCATTTACATTACCATTTTTTGAGAGACATAGCACGCATGCAAATTGACATTTATTTTGAATTATTGTCTGGCCTCAGTGAACACGAAGAGCTTGACTGAATCGTTCAGCTTATGCGATTAAAGGAGGCCTAAAATTTGGCTAAATCCTCTATTGTGCACCAGGTCTATGTTAGATCAAGCTAATGTAAGTTACACACGGTAGATGACCCCCTTGGGAAAAATATTCATATTCCTTGCACAGTGTTCCAAGATGATTTTTTCCCCCCTCTGATCGCTAAATAAATTCCTCAGAGTTATGAATAAATTGTATATCTTACTCCCCCCTTTCTTCCCCGATGAAGCACAAAGGTCCCATGCCATTTGTTTCTGTCATACCTGAGTAAGGTTGCTGGGTTCACTAACTGTTGCCGGCAGTGGTGGGTGGGGAGACCGCCCACTAGATCTGCCACTGCAGATCTGGAACTGCTGAAAAAAAAATGTAGCAACTGATTTTTGTTTAGTTTGTGCCTCTTGCAGTTCTATGTCCACTATTAAATGGTCAAAAATTTTCATATTTAATTAAACATATTCTATTTTTTATCGATTAACAGTGTTAAAATGAACAGTCTTAACCCTTGAACTCTAATCTTCTGTTTGCGTAACACACTCAATAACCATGGGGTCGGTGGAAATCTCCTGACCATAGTGTTCTTGGGTGAAAATGATAATGCCAACTAAGAAGTCGCTACGACGAAGACATTTGAGTTTTCACGATATCCACTAGTTGGCTGCAGGGAATCTTAAATTTTATTTAACTGCACCCCAAACATCAGCTGTAGTTATCGTTTGGAAAATACAAAAGGAATGTAATTTACTCAAAAGCAGATAGATTAATTATTGTAATTGTGTTAATATAATTGTAATAAGGTATACAAGTTACACTAAAGTCACATTGGAAGTTAACTAAAGACTCCCGGTGCCATTGCGGAAGGGTGCTTGGTCCCAATCAGTAGTAAAATAATACATTAGCAGAAAGCGAGTGTTTTATGGGAAAAATCACCTACCCTGTAAGAAAAACAAAACATCTGATGCTTTTTTTTTTTCATTACAGTTCTGATTTATAATCAATACTGTTTTTGTCAAAACTGAAATAAAATTTTGGCTTTTTTTGGTCAAGAAGCAGGAGTAAAGAATTATTTTAGCCATTTAGCTTCATTAACTTTCATTCATTGAGGACTATCTCTGTAGCGCCCTCTAGGTGAATCGCAGCGAACTTTGGTACAATGGCATTACTAGGGAGTGGACAGGATCGATGTAAAAGGGCTCTGATGGAGAAGCAAGAGGGCTCATGTTCGACCTGATGTTTTATGGCGGTTTTAAAGCAACATTCTGCTACATTACTGTTACTGACTGAAATGGAGTGTGAATCAGAAACTGAACTATTGAGAGGCAGGGAAGAGGCTCAGGGAGTCACGCTGGATTAGAGTACTTCTCTACTCTCATGCCGTTGACAGGCATTACAAAGTGCTTTTATTAGGTAACTGAAGCCATGAGCCAAATTTGAAAATTAGCAAAAAAAAAAAAAAAAAAAAAAAAAATGTGTCTAGCAAAAAGGTCACTTATCGAGTCAGAGGCCTAAACAGCAGGGGCTTGAGCACCACCTGGGGTCTAAATGTGCAGGTGCCTGCCAATGTCCACAAAATAAAGAAAAGCATATTAATGAAACAAACAAAAAAGTAAATAACATGTGCACCGTTCTCTTGCATGAACACAGAGGCCTGACATCAGGTGGCAGTATTGGCAATAAAGTTTACCAATAACCCATGAGACGGATCGCCCTGCTCCCAATCATGCCTATCGTACAGCCAATGCATGTACTCAAACGTAGATAGAGGAGCCCTTCCCATTAATGGATTGTGGTAAAAACTGAAACGGTTATTAGGCCTATTGTACATGATAGGAAAAATGAAGCCCTAAGTTGTAATGGGAAATTATGGTGATGTGTGTAATAAATCCTTTTTAATGATGGGAGGAGTGACACTTCCTGTCAAGCGATGCTGACCTCCATGCGAACCACTTAAAAGGAGGAAGAAGTCTTGTGCATGATAATGAGAGGTTGCAAGGTTTGATAACATGGCTCTACTGGGGTGCGGCGAAAGGAGAGACAGCCCTCGTCTGCATATCAATTAATCTCATTTGAATGCAATTGGCACTCATTGATTTTGCTAAAAGTTACATAGTATTTTCCGAGTTGACGAACTCGAAGGAGAGCTAAGTTGTGGCAGACCTCAGGCAATGCCTGTATAAAGGCATGAGGTTCTGTATCACCCAGGAGACAAAAATACACGCACGGGCACACACACACACACACACACACACACACACACACACACACACACAAGCATAAGCATACAGATACGTACATATGCACAGAAATGCAGGGACACTCACATTATATGGAAATATGCTCAAAAACATGCAAATGCCTATCAGCAGAGGTGCATACAGCGACAGAAATAGGATTCTATAAGTACACACACCCTCTTTGCGTAGGCCACAGTTGAAACCCTACTTCTTCAGTTGTCACTGATTCCATTATTCTGTCTCCATCCACTTCAATTTATCCAACACGAAAGTGTGTTTTATTATTCAGGAACTCTCAATTTTATTCCTTAATGCAATTGAAAGTCATATGTGAGCTCTTTGTGACTATGTGAGGACATGACACTGATCTCATTATTAACACATTTATTTATTTATTTATGTTTTATTTTCTGTGGCACAAGTTCGACCCTTTTGCTGCAATTTTGGAGAATGTTATCTTGGGTAAAAGCATTCTGTGTCTTTCAGTTCTTTACTGGGAGAAGGCGATGCCCTCGGATTTCTTAAAGAAAAAAGAAAACCACAGATTGCATTTGCAACAAAAAAATGAATGAATGAATGAATGTATGAATGAATAACTACAACGCATGATGAAGAACAGCTTTGGGAAAACTTTTCTCAGTTTCAGGTCATTCTGAATAAGAATCACTTCCCTTCTGTTCATAGACTGATACAGTAAATGCACACCTTAAAATGCTGAAAAGGAATATTGATGTTTAATCTTTGATAGCAGCACACACATCACTGGCAAACTCCTTTCACAGCAAAATCTAAGCATTAAATCAACCAAGAGTTGTTGTGAGCCCAACTGGTGCCACACTTGCTCAGACTAAAAAGGGCCCTGTCAGAGGCTGTTTTACATTTTGCTGTATTACCATCCATGAAGTTACAGTTGAAACAGGACCATAAATCATGGCAATGAGCTACTGTATGTCCCTGCTGAGAAATCCATTTTCATCCAGCCTAATGCGGTCAAGCTGAACCCAGCTGTATTTTTGTCACGTATAGCCAGTCAGCCAGCAGTGTTGCAGTGACCAGCCTATACAGTAAGCAAGCCCAGTGATTCCCAGTGAATCCTGGGGACCTGTAGAGTTCATTGGTTTTTGTTCCAATCGAAATTGCAACCCCAGAATTTTAATGAGTTGCTGTTTTTTCTTAATTGTGCTTCTCATGATTATTGAGATTTTTTTTAAACCATTTTAAGCCACACCTCGTTAGAATTTAAGAATCAATTGGTTTCTAATTGTTGAAAGTGTGGACACTTGGTCACTAAAACAAAAGAATTCAAAGGCAAAGCAAATTATCATGACTTTAGCAGCATTTTTGCGTTTGGTTTTGGGAAAGAATTTGGAAAGAACTTAAACAAGTGGTTCAAAACTATAATTAGGAACTTATTAATTTACCGATTCTTGAATTTGAGAAATCACATAACCACCTTAAAATGTTGCAAAATGAAGGCAATATGAATGTTGGGTGTTTACACTTAAAGAAATGCATTGCTGTTTCAGAAAACATTGTTTAAGAGGGTGAAATGTCTCTCTTGCCTGAAAAGCAAGTAATCAAGAAAATAACAATGGTTTATTAATTGTGGGACTGTAACTGTGGTTGGACGAAAAACAAGCATACACAGTGGGTCCCCAGGACTAATTCTGAGGCCCACTGAGACAGCCCATTGGTTTGATCATTAGTCTTCACAGCTTAGCCAGCTGTGAACAACTTTGTCCAGCTAGAGACCAGCATTGACCAACCAGATGTCAACTATGCTCAGTTTAAAGTGTTGAAAACATACCTTATTCCAACTTGAATCAGTTTCATGAGCAGTGGAGAGACGATTCTGAAACTCAGGCCTTATAGAATTTTGAAGAAATAGCCGCCTCTGAAACTAGCAAGCTAGAGGGTAAAATTTAAAAGGCCATGAAAACTCAATGACTGGACAGAGCCTAATTGACTGCTGCAGATTAAACAGATTTTTTCTAGGTACTGTTCATCTGAGCAGCTCGTTATGAAACCAAGGCATCTGTTTCTCAAACCAGATTATAGTAGATATTATTAACTCATCCTACTGTTCATATTTGCGACTGATTTTTTTTAACTTCAAGAAGCTCTAAAAGTGTTATTGATGGGTTTGGGCCAAAAAAAAATGCAGTTTTGAACTTAACAATTATGAAATCAAAAAACACATACAGTTTATGTGTAAGGGAGGTCTCAGGAGTAAAATGCATGCATTAACATTGCAAGGAAAAAATTTAGGATTAAACAAGGTAATAACAAAATGAGTAATCAAAAAATTACTAAAGAAATGAATAGGGTAAAATCACAACTTATAAATTGCAGTGCCAAGTGAACATAAAAGGCTCTCTGAGACCACGGCCATTTATCATTAGATATATCACATTATCAACAATTAAATTGTGCGGAAAATACCATACGTATCCCTGGTTTTTGTTCTGTGAATTGAAATTTACTATTATGTACTTGCGTTCTGTTAATAAATTAAACATACCAAAAATACAAGTTTTATTTGTTTAGTAGCTGTACAGTTTTCTTATGGACAATTAAAATAAGACTGGTTATAGTGACAAGAGCATCCACTATCCATTTCTTTTTCTATTCTCTGAGATACCGCCTGGCTTCAGCCCCAAGGCAGCGTTAAACCTGAAGTTGCAGCGGGACTGCTTGTGATGTAGCAGGGATGTGCCTTTTAATACAGTTTAAAATTAAGAGGCCAACAGAACTCAATACTATGGTGGGCCAGAAAGGCCACAACAAATACAAACTAACAAACCGCTGCATAAGCCACAATGCAACTGGAGCTAATTACGCCGACTTTAGTAAAAACTTACCTCTGTGGGTAACGGTAAAGTTAGTCTTTCAGATTTCCAATCTCTGTGAGTTGATCACGGACAGTTTGAGAAGCAGTGCCATAAGGTTATATCGTATTCTTAAATTATGATTTATAACAGTCAGAAAGTGGTATTTATTACAGCTAGCATTATATAAGCACAACTTACTTTCACTTTTTTGTCCTGCTTCATCCACCGTTCCAACATTACCAATGATTGCACGCACTTAACATTGCTGAATACTGCTTTGATGGGGTTTTCAAGGCAGTATCAATGTGATAAAACAACAAAATATTTGGCACGACCATTCATAGCTCACTACACACTGTTAACAAACAGAGCTCAGGTTAACTGTGCTGATTAACTGGCTGATTAACACTGTGGATGTGTTGATCATTAATTTAAATTACCATTACAGAAACTCTGAAACCTTTCAACATTATCAAGTGTGGCCAGATTTCATTAATAACGCACACCTGTCGCATTCGGTGTGAGTTAAGTGGCATATTAACGTTCCTTGCATAGTCAGCAATTATTCAATCAACGCTTATGAAAGAGATTCTCGCGCAGAATTAAAGTCCTTGTGCATAAACGGGTTGGAAGCAATGGAATTGCATACAGACAGTTCAAATGATCTTATTTCGTCTAAACGATCATGAAACACAACCACTGCTTCCAACCCCTGAGTAAAGAAAAGCGTGAGAAGTCCGGAGTCGTAATCTTTTTTTTTTAATTTAAATGAAGAAGAAAGTTTATCTTGAGTTGGTAGGCCATCGGCCCATTTACAAACATCAACGAACATACATTATTTACAACAAATACACACTAAAACATTCAAGTGTGTGGAAAAACATATGATAAGACAGAGAATGACAAAAATAATATTTCAGGTATGAGTATTATTTCTAATATCTAAGGGAGCTTGTCAGTATTCTGAACAGTGAACGCATTCATTTTTGAACTGAAGCCTGTTAATTTTTGGGTTCATTTTCTGATGCGTTCATTTCCCGATGTGTTCATTCTCCGATGTCTGCCCAGGGCCTGATGCATTCATCTATGTGTGAAATGAGCTTTTAGATTATGGGCGCGGATATTCTTTTGTGAACGACGACTGAATATGGATGACGGATTATATAAACGCTTGTACAGGCCTATTTTAAATTCTCAGTTCCTTAAAGTGAAATAGTTCTCATTGTCATTGTTAGTTTTTTTTTTCATATAAAGTGAAATTGTTCTCATTGTCATTGTTAGTTTTTTTTTTCATACACTGGGTATAATCCGCCTGCTAAAGATCATTTGCCAATTTAGGTGATGCTTCAGGAATGGGATTATATGCGACCTACTCCTGTTCTCTGAACAAAAACATATTCCGGTTATCTAAACAAAAACATATTAAACTTAGTCGACTGAACAAATTAAGTATTAATCGTGCACATCATCTAAAAGTCTTGTCACCGGTATTCCAGCGTGTCACATGAATTCAGGTCTCACTCTGTGATCTCGTATCCCTGAACCAGCTAATCTTCATGGCATCACAAGACTACTTAGTTGTTTATCTTGCAATCAAGCTTATTCATTAATTAAACTGATAACACCCTTATTCACAGTCAATAAGCCTTGCTTAAACGTTAATAAAAATTGGTCAACATCTCCCACATCTTGACTGACCCACACAAATCCAAAACCATGAATATTTAACAGTGTCTTTATATGCGTTGCCCATGTACACCTGCCTGCATAATCTGAAGCTCTCATATGAATATAACATTGTTTTGGATACCTCTTCATTTAATGCTTTATAATTTACTGGATGAGACGACTCTGGGTGCACTTTACAATGATAGTGATCAGTGGCTTCTTGTTAACTGGCAATAACAGAAGCTCAAACGATCCCTTAAAATTAATGATTGGTCTTGATCTGTTTTCAATCATTCATTTAAATTACCATCACAGAAACGTGAGAACTCTCAACATTATTAGGTGTGGCCAGGCTTCATTTATAAAGCATACCGATTACGACTCCAGACTTCTCACGCTTTTCTTTACTCAGGGGTTGGAAGCAATGCATGTGTTCCGTGATCGTTTAGGAGAAATAAGATCATTTTAACCGTCTTTATGCAATTCCATTGCTTCCAACCCGTTTATGCACAAGGACTTAAATTCCGCGCGAGAATCTAAGCGTTGATTGAATAATTGCTGACTACGCGAGGAACGTTAATATGCCACTTAACTCACACCGAATGCGTGAGAGTTGACAGGTATGCGTTATTAATGAAATCTGGCCACACTTGATAATGTTGAGAGTTTTTGGAGTTTCTGTCATGGTAATTGAAATGAATGATTGAAAACAGGTTTGTCAACAGTGTTGTCTCAGCCAGTTAATCAGCACAGTTAACCTGAGCTCTGTGTTTGTTAACAGTGTGTGGTGAGCTATAAATGGTCGTGCCAAATATTTTGTTGTTTTATCACATTGATACTGCCTTGAAAACCCCATCAAAGCAGTATTCAGCACTGTTAAGTGCAAGCAATCATTGGTAATGTTGGAATGTTGGATGAAGCAGGAAAAATAAATGAAAGTAAGATGTGCTTATATAACACTAGCTGTAATAATGCTTCTCAAACTGTCTGTGATCACCTCACACGCTTTGAAATCTGAAAGACTAACTTTACTGTTACCCACAGTGGTAAGTTTTTACTAAAGTTGGCGTAATTAGCTCCACCGCAAATATGACGTTTACTGGCAGATTACATAAATATACAAACATAAACACTTTGAACAGTACAATACAGATTATTTATAACAGTCAGAAAGTGGTATTTATTATAGCCAGCGTTATACAAGCACAACTTACTTGTCCTGCTTCATTGAAAACTCCCAAAAGAAACTTCCTGTCGGTCACCGGGTCCGTCGGGAATCATAGTCCAAGAGTCACTTTCGTTGTGGGTTTTGCATTCGTGTTGTGGCTTTTGCAGTTGTGTTGTGGCTTTTGCATTTCCGTTGTTGCATTTGTATTTGCGTTGTGGCTTTTGCAGTTGTGTTGTTGACTTTTGCATTTCCGTTGTTGCTTTTGCAGTTGCGTCGTGGCTTATGCAGCGGTGTTGTTAGTTTTGTATTTGTTGTGGCCTTTCTGGGCCACCGTACGACACACATTATAACAAGTCTGAAATGTTTTCCTATGGAGCTAAAAACACCTTTGTGTGGAAAGAATATGAAGCAGATTTCCCATTTTCAAGTGGTAGGTCTTTTCGTTGTTGAACTAAGGTATGCAAAATGTTGCTTCCCAAGTCCACATTCTGGTTTTTTTGATAATCTACAACAAAAATTAAATTTGCCACCTTTTCTTTTCTTTAATATTATATTCCAAGGTTATATTGAAATGAGCAATTAGCATGTCTAGTATGCCACAGGCCAACATGGGCATGAAACGGGGGGGCGGGGGTTACTCGTTAGTTTTACATATGGACGTGGCATATAAAAACAATATTTATAACTTGTTGCTTTCATTAGTTTTGGAAAATTATAAACAAAATTAATATTACCTTAACTGTGTGACTTGAAGAGAATATAGGTGTAGTCAAGAGTGGGGAGTCACTGGCACACCTGCAGCATCCAGAATTCATTATTCTATGGATATGGATAATTTGCGATTTTGCGATTTGCGATATGAAAGTGTTTTGCTGTACAGCTTTAAGAATAATTATCGAAATAATAATAAGACCATACAGATTTACTTCGAGCAAATGGCGACCAATGACGAGACGATTCCAGAGGAGAAAACTCAGATGAGTTCTTTTCACTGCTGAAAAATTTGCTGTTTTAGATCACTTCCTTGCAGAACAAGAATGAACAAAGATATATTATTTTAGCAAATCTCTAGCAAGCTTGAGAGCGCTTGCTCTATGAAGAGAACGGGACAAAGCAACAGTCGATACTTGTGTGAAGGAAAAAATCTTGAGTGTTGCTCTCTTTTTCATTTCGGTGCCTCGTCAAAACCATGCAAAGTAAAAATTCGATACCGCTGAGTCTTGTTTGAAATAGCTCTCCATCCACCAAATTAACTCACAAGAACGCAAAGTTATGGACAAAGAATACAGTTCACAAACTCATTAGGACTCTGAAACAAAAATAACAGCTCAAAAACAGGAAACAATAATCAATCTGACAAAACCATCTGAAATATTCTAGAGTGCAAGCATTGCAATGATAACATTCGATACTTGAAGATCCTCAAAATTCTTGGCATCTCTTGAAAACATAAGGTGAGCAATCTCTGTATTTGAGCCAAGATTTGTTTACGCGCATGTCGCGATAGTGCCCCTTCAATGGACAACAACTCAATCAACATCAATAGAAGGAAATGCATGCAAGCATGCCGAGAAGCACAGTGGCTGAGGGAAGAAACAGGACAATTACTAATACGGGGAAGATGCACAGAAACAAATGCAGACAGCTTGAGTGAGGGAAAAAAAAAAACAATTATGAAACAATCAGGATGTGACACTAAACCCTTTAAAGTGCTGTCTTTTTTAAAGAATGCTAACTGTTCCTGAACCACTTTGACTATAGGCATAATGATGGTCTCCTTTGAAAGATGACACTCAGTTGATTGCTCTTAGATAGTCATGTTTGCTGAGAACCCAGATACCTAGATTGAGTAAAAAAACTGGAAATATACGTTTTTGTCAGTCAGAAAAAGATTTTGGGCTTTAAATTCGTTGACCAGGCACAGGTGCGGCGCAGGTGCAGCGAATGGGGGGAGCGCTGCGCCAACGGGGTGTATCCAGGCGTATTTCGCAATTTCGTGCCTGGCGCAAGAACTGCTCTGTCCCGCCTCTGTCCCTCCTGCTGGGGCAAGTGGCAAAAAGGGAGGAGAGAAGGCGTGAGTGGGTTTAACACAGCCAAGTCAAATCTTCACCAATCAAATGAGCTCCTCTCCTCACCTTTAAATATTGGAATAAAGAAGCCTCTGTCCTATGTCTGCATGATGCGTTAATGTTGCATTTTACTTTGCTGGTTCAGGCATGTTTTCTGCACCGCTTACGTCTATATTAAGCATTATGAATATGAGTTAGCTGGCTAGCTAGGGCATTCGCGAATTATTACCATTAGCGAACTTGAATGGAATTTCAAAACGAAACTACGTCAGATCATTCAAACTTATGAAGTTGGAATGAAATACCACGGTTGCTCATTTATTTCTTCTGCCTGCATCATTGGGAATAGAAACGATGGATAGCGTGTTCCTATTATTACACCCTGTTGCTGCTTAAAATTTTGGGATTAACATGCATGGACAACAATGCAAGATACGTTACACATTTATTTTCAATATGCGATTTTAACTCAGTACGAGATCACAGCAATCAGGCTGTATTCCTTTCCCCCACTAATAACGATAAAACCTAAGTGACAATAATAGTAGTATTAAGCCGCTTGCACACTGGATGCAAAACAAATTTTTCGCACGACAGATTACATTCAAAGTCAATGCAAAGACGCGAATACACACGTTTCGCGTCCAGTGTGCAAGCGGCTTTACTGAGCATAGAACGCAAGCATTATTGCACTGCCTGATGCCGAGGTAGTTTGTGGTTGGCTGAGAAAGATGTGAAGTCGTTAGTTTGCATCACAGATTCAGCTGCGTTGATTAAGCTGGGTCGAGTTTCCATTACGCGTGCCAACCGCCTTTGATCTGACATCAGGACAATCGATATAGATACTATAATTTATGTCCCGATTCAGATAGTAACATTAAATAGTGGCTGCTGTAATTATTTATTGCATTGAAATGTGCCTGACATTCTGGAAACCTGCCTGTGAGGTTTCGGTGACGTGTGCGCACTGTGCGCCAGTCAGCCAAATTACCACTGCACAGAAAGTAAAACCAGGTTGGAGCTGGCGAGCTCTCTGCGCACTTTGGCGGAGCCTTTATCCCAAAATTGTCACTGCGTCATGATGAATATGTGACACCTCCCCTACTACGCTGCCACACCCATCTCGGCGCCGTCCATCTACCAAATTGCCAAAGTGGCTGCGCGCGGTGTTGCACCGCCGAAAATTACCACTGCGCGGGCTGCACCGGACGAAATTACCACTGCGTGGGCTGCATCACACTGCGCCACCCTGCGCTGCGCCAAGAAATTAGAGCCCTTTATGTTTTCTACTGCCCCTATGGCGCTGCACCCAAGCCTCATCACCAAGCCTAATCACCATAGAAAAATAATACAGCCAGACACCTAAACAACTGCAGGTTCAAATATAATGATTTTGTAACCAAAAATAAATAATTTATGGATTTTTTCTTTGTTACGTTTGTGCATGTTTCAACAAACAATTTTGGAGAGTCCAAATTTCCCACCGTTCCAAGCCACGATCACGTTCGCTTTTACCACAGTTTAAACTTCCTTCAATCAGGTCTCCTTCCCGATATGCAGCTAAATTTTAACTCTAATACACCCTTCCAATGCCCCACACTAGTGCGCAGTCATATATGTTTAATAAAGTTGCTTCCAAAACTCCTTTGTGTCATTGAAAAAATCTCCCCCTTGTCAGAAACCATTGACACAATTCATCCTCATAAAAATTAATCCCTTAGCAACCTTACACATCCATCTTTTGAGGTTTCAGACCATGGCTGTCTGTGTAAACTAAAAGAATTTGTGACGTTTGTCCATGCTTGCTTATTTTGCTGATTAAAAACTACAACAGGTTTTTATGTCTGGACTGTTACTGAGGTGAGAACATCAATTTCAACATATTTTAACAAATCTGAACAATGCTATACAATTGAACTTATGTGACTCCATAGTCAGGCTGAGGGTTGTTATGACTTACTTTTAAATACTATTTTTGCCATTGAACTTGCATTTAAAATGGCTAATGCAATTAGACCGCTGAGTCCTCAAACGTAGCATAATGCTTAACAGTATAAAAATGGAATTACACCAAGCGGCCTGCCCTTGGGCTGTTGCTCACTGAAGGGTTAATATAATGGGAGTGGTATATTTGGCTGCAAATTAGCTCAGGAGCATGGTTTTTGAAACATGAGGATGAGTGTGTGCTTAGTGCACTGGAGTCTTTGCAGCTGAAAATAGGGCAATACAGAAATTAACCATTGTAAATTTCACACTTTTGTTAAGTGAGAGAAATCCACCAACCTTCTGCTCCCAGTATATAAAAAGAGGAGTCACACCAACCAGTTGAAATTACTGCAAACTGTGGGTAAGTTTGACCCTTTGACCTGCAGTGTATTATTGGTTTCTCAGCAACTCATTTGCTTTGACACTTGAACCTGCAGAAAATAAAATGCATGTCATGTCTTGTCTTGCTATGAAAGAAAGGAAAAATAACCATGTTTGATTTTTGAAGCTTAGGAGGTTATTCCGCTTTGTTTGTCCTTGATACCTATTTATGGATTTATGTACCGAGATAATATAGCAGACCCGTTCAAGTACATAAAAAGGTGGAGAGTGGGCAAGAAAAAAATGCTATAATGCAGAGTTATTCCCATTCTGGATGTTTTAAGTATAGAAAACAATAACCATAATGACAAGTGGAATGAATCTCTAAATCCCTCCCTGTCATTTTTATATGCTTTTTGAATATTGCAAACGACTAATCCATTTACACCCCGTAGATTAAAATGTACCACATCTTTAAATCTGGACTTAGCAGTCTAAGAAAAATGTCCTAATGGCCAGGGTAAAAAAATGAAGCCTTTTTGTGACATTGCACACAAGAAATCAACATTTTATTTTTTGGCATTAATTTTGTTTAATATGATCACAAACATGACAGGTATATCTAGTAAAGACATAGCAATATAAGTATAGACAAATGGCACTCTGTCCAAATACTGCTCTTTGAATTTAACATCAATTTTAACAAAAAATGCGTTACACTCCTGACATGTCATTGTCATTGTAGGCATCACTCTAAGTGCACAACATATCCTTGTAAAAAATTACAATTAAAAAAAAATTGCCGTGAAATTTTAGACATTTAGTGGATGCCCAAAACAACTTGCAATTTTCTTTTGCAAAATGAGACTATTAGCCTTGTTGAAGAGAAAGGAATGTTCAGGTAAAAGTCACATAAAACCTGTTGCCGCAGGTTACAAGAGTATTTCCGCATTCAGAATTTAACATGCAGTCTTTGAATTGCAAGGCCATTACCCTGGCTATTATTCAACATTGTAATCCAGTGCGCGCATGTGTGTGTGTGCGCGCATGCGCGTGGGTGTGTGTGTGTGTGTTTGTGCGTGTTTAAATTTAAATACAGGAAAAATTTGACCCACAATTGTGGCAGAAATATGCAAATTAAAAATAATTTTTTATTTAATCAGACTAACTGCACATAGGTTTCTGCTTGGTGCGTGACTTAACATTGAGTGAGCTATCTAAATAACAAAAAGAAAAAAATGACATGAAGGTGCTCAGCATGGTTTTATGTCATTATTACCATGGCAGTCTATCAGCATATTTCACATGGGAATTGCATTGTGCAATATGAAGTAAAAACTAATTCTGATAGAGGTGGCATTATGAAAAGCTCTTCCATGTGTACTGTTTATACAGTATGAGTCATATAATATGAAATGCATTCATTTATAGTGTGAACACTTGCATGGATTAAATATCCATAAAAAGAAATGTCTGAGGTATATAACATGCTGGTTGGATCAAATCTTCGCGCAGATTTTCATGTTCAGCAATATAACATAATATGTGAAAGTTATCAAAAAATATGACATTAAAAAGACAGAAGCTTTGATTAAAAACCTCACAAATGACATGTTTGCTTTCTCCTACTGTGTGGAATTAAAATTATTGTCTCATCATCAACTGCTGACAGTCATGTTCATTGGGATCTAATTATTTCTGACTTCATATCGCAATAAATTGATTAGTTTATTGATTATTGTTTGTTGATGTGGCCCACTAGTATAAATTGGTTGTTTACAAGTCCTTTACATTCCACCTTTTGTTTGGAAACTGCAGTGTTCGTATGAAATGGACACAAAAACTTGTATTTGGCTGACTCTGCAATCCCACATTGTTAATTTCCCACACAAAATGCAATAGAAATATAGTACACAAGCAATGCATGTAGATGATTAAAGTAGTTCCAGAAAGTGACTTAACCTGTCTGACAAAGAGAAGTAGGCTAAAACATCTCAAAAAGCCGCATCATGCCGCAATCTAAAGAAATTCAAGAACAGATGAGAAACAAAGTCATTGACATCTATCAGTCTGGAAAGGGTTACAAAGCCATGTCTAAGGCTTTGGGACTCCAGCGAATCACATTATCCACAAATGGAGAAAACTTGGAACAGGAGTGAACCTTCCCAGGAGTGGCCAGCCTGCCAAAATGACTCCCAGACCGCATTGACGACTCATCCAGGAGGTCACAAAAGAATCCAGAACAACATCTAAAGAACTGCAGGCTTCACTTGCCTCAGTTAAAGTTAAGTGTTCATGATTCAACAATAAGAAAATGACTGGGCAAAAATGGCATCCATGGGAGAGTTCCAAGGCGAAAACCACTGCTGGCCAAGAAGACCACAAAGGCTCATCTCACATTTGCTAAAAAACATCTTGATGATCCCCAAGACTTTTGGGCAGAGGTGGAAAGAGTACTGAAAATTTGTACTCAAGTACTTTACTGTTACATTGCTTAAATTGTACTCAATTACAAATAAAAGTACTGGTGTTAAAAAATACTTGAGTAAAAGTACAACCCCGATTCCGAAATAGTTGGGACAAAGTGTAAATTGTGAATAAAATCAAAACATTACATTACAGGTTCTTAGCAGACGCCCTTATCCAGAGCGACGTACAAAAGTGCAAGAGATCGGTACAAAAGTGCAGAGCTCCTAGGAGACAAGTACAATGCTAACAGTAAAAGTGACAGAGAACACATTCAGTTGTTACAGGTCTAGACCAATAGGTAAACACCAAATATACTGATAAAAAAGACCAAATAAAGGGCAACAAAATCAAGTAAAGGGTAATAAAATCAAGAAAAAGAGCGACAAAAACAAGTGCAACAAAGGTCAAGCGCAACAAAATCAAGTGAAAGGGCAACAAAATGAAGTAAAAGGGCAACAAAATCAAGTGCAACAAAGTCAAGCGCAACAAAATCACAGAAAAGGGCAACAAAATCAAGTAAAGGGTAATAAAATCAAGAAAAAGAGCAACAAAAACAAGTGCAACAAAAGTCAAGCACAACAAAATCAAGTGAAAGGGCAACAAAATCAAGCGCAAAAAAATTAAGTGCAACAAAGTCAAGCGCAACAAAATCACGTAAAAGGGCAACAAAATCAAGTAAAGGGTAATAAAATCAAGAAAAAGAGCAACAAAAACAAGTGCAACAAAGTCAAGCGCAACAAAATCAAGTGAAAGGGCAACAAAATCAAGTAAAAGGGCAACAAAATCAAGTGCAACAAAGTCAAGCGCCACAATATCATGTAAAAGGGCAACAAAATCAAGTAAAGGGCAACAAAATCAAATGCAGCAAAATCAAGTAAAAGGGCAACAAAGCAATGTGGGATGTAATGACAGAGGATTCAGGGCAGTGGAGTAGGGGAAAGGTGGAGCCTGAAGAGGTGGGTTTTCAGGCAATGACTTTCAAATCACACCAGCCAGTATTTTATTCACAATAGAACAGAGATAACATAGCAAATGTTGAAACTGAGAAATTTTACAATTTTATCCACAAAATGAGCTCATTTCAAATTTGATGGCTGCTACAGGTCTCAAAAAAGTTGGGACAGGGGCCTGTTTACCATGGTTTAGCATCCCCTCTTCTTTTTGACACAGAGTGGAGGCGTCTGGGCATTGAGGTGACAAGTTTCTTGAGTTTAGCCATTGTAATTTGATCCCACTCTTGTTTAATACAGGCTTCCAGCTGCTTGAGAGTTTTGGGTCTCCTTTGACGGACTTTTCGTTTAATTATGCGCTAAATGTTCTCAATCGGTGAAAGATCAGGACTGCAGGCAGGCCAGTTCTGCACACGGACTCTTCTACTATGAAGTCATGATGTTGTAATACCTGCATTATGTGGTTTTGCATTGTCCTGCTGAAATACATAAGGCCTTCCCTGGAATAGATGTCATCTGGAGGGGAGCATATGTTGCTCTAAAACCTTCATATACCATTCAGCATTCATGGTGCTTTTTAAAACATGCAAGTGTCCCACACCATATGCACTAATGCATCCCCATACCATCACAGATGCTGGTTTTTGAACTAAACATTGATAACAGGAGGGGTGGTCTTTCTCCTCTTTAGCCCGGAGGACATGACGCACAGTCGCACATGATTTCCAAGAATGTCAAATTTGGACTCGTCTGATCACAGGACACTTTGCCACTTTGCTACAGTCCATTTTAAATGAGCCTTGGGCCACAGAACACAGCGGCACTTCTGGATCATGCTCATCAATGGCTTCCTTTTTGCATGATAGAGTTTTAGGTGGCATCTGTGGCTGGCATGGCAGACTGTGATTACAGACAGTGGTTTCTTGAAGTATTCCTGGGTGCATTTAGTAATGTCAATGACAGAATCATGCCGGTAAGTGATGCAGTGGCATCAGAGTGCCCGAAGATCACGGGCATCCAGTAAAAGTCTTCGGCCTTGTCCCTGAGCACACAGAGATTTTTCCAGTTTCTCTCAATCTTTTGATGATGTTATGCACTGTTGATGATGAGATCTTCAAAGCCTTTGCAATTTGACGTTCAGGAACACTGTTTTTAAAGTATTCCACAATTTTTTTTACGCAAACCTGCAAAGGTTGAAGAGCCTCTGGCCATCTTTATTTCTGAGAGACTCAGCCTCTCTAAGACATCCCTTTTATAGCTAATCATGTTACACACCTGATGCCAGTTAACTTAATGACTTGCTAAATGTTCCTTTAGTTGATTCTCTTATATATTTATTGGTTTTTCAGCCCTTTTTTGCCTGTGTCCCAACTTTTTTGAGACCTGTTACAGCCAGAAAATTTGAAATAAGCTCATTTTCTGGATCAAAATTTAAAATTTCTCAATTTCAACATTTGAAATGTTATCTATGTTATATTATAAATAACATATTGGCTCGTGATCTGAAAGTCATTGCATTTTGATTTTATTCACAATTTACACTTCGTCCGAACTATATCGGAATTGGGGTTGTACAAAGTACTCTTCTCAAAAACTACTCAGAGTATTAATTACTTTTTAACCGATGGATGATTTATTGCGTCATCAATAGCAGGCATTTGATTTGATTTACCTGTATAAAATATCACGTTCAAAGCACATTTCTCAGGCAAACAGTAAAGTTCTTTATTTAGCTAGTCTTCTTGCGCTGCGAGTGGGTTGCCATGGGACACGGTCAGAGGACTCATTGTGTGTATGAATGTTCCGCGTGTAAGAACATAGCTTGGTAAGACAGCTTTTTATTATAATGTCCCACACATCTGGAATCAGTTCGAAGTTAATCTGAAACTGAATGAACTGGTTCCTTTTGGACATTCTAAAACTTTGATCAAATCATTTTATCAAGAGAATTGTTGTTGTTTTAATTAATGTTTTCCCTTCAATAATGACATTGTAATATTATTTTTTTTCTTCTTCTTAGTTCTACAAATGTCCTTGTAAACTGTGTTATTTTAATTGTTTGTCACGCAGGGCCCTGCTGAAAAGGAGACATGGTCTTAGTCAGGCCCCCTGCTTAAATAAATAAAAATAAATAAAATAAAAATAAAGGTATAGAAAAATTACACTAAGGCAGTTTGTTTTGTAAACAAATGTAGTTATAAAGCAGGAATTTTGTTTGAATCGGGAAAAGGAGCGCGTCTTGGGTAGAAAATCAAAATCACTGTACCAGGTGCTCTTAGGAATGGGGCAAAGAATGTAACAAAAATCCGAAAAAAAAAAGTCTAAGGCACTCTGGTAGTGGAAAAAAAGTAAAAAAGCCTTTATTAAATGGCTAATGCATTAGGCATTTAAAAAGGCTTTTTACTTTTTTTCCACTACCAGAGTGCCTTAGACTCTTTTTTTTTTCAGGAATTTTGTTTGTTAAAAGAAGGGATCAAATACACAAAAAATGCTGCTCATGGAGCTAACAGATAAAAACAATCAAAATTATGTTCTGTTAAAAAAAAATACATATCGGACAACATATAAGCCAATACCGATTAAGATCCATGTCGCTGTGATAGGACAATATCAGGCCAATGATATTGATCAACTGATATATCAGTTGGGCTCTAGTGCTATAGGTCAAGTAAGAGCTGGGAACCTGAAGATTACTTTGAGATGCAGCTCAGCACTGTGTGCCAGGTTATTTAATCAAAAATAGCTCACCTTATACGGTGAAATTACTGCAATGAAATGACTATTATGAGGCAAGAGTGTAAACACATGGCATACACATGAATACATTGGTCTCATTGACGCCACAAGAGTCACAGTTTTCCAGTCAGGCTCAATTTATGCAACTGTAATACTGTTTAAGGACCCCAATATGCAGGAATAATTAAACAGAATAGGTGAAAATAATACATAAATACCGCACGCAAAATAACCACGTGGGTTTTGCACAAAACTGCAAGGGATTGGAGTGAAGTGGATATGTCTGTAAAGGGGTACCACTTATCATTAGAAAACATTTTCATTCAGGTATCTTGAAATAAGAGGACAAGGGACCCCTTGCTCATGCCCTGTTTTCCATGCTAAAAGTTAGCCTAAATTTGGTGCACTAATTACCCCCCTTACCGACAAGCTAACATGACATGGTTAATTTTCAATGGATGCGATTTGTGTTCTAGTTTCATATAACATAGCGTCCCTCTAGCACAAAAAAAAATAGGCCTGCTGAATGTAGGCCTGTGAGTAATAAATGACTACATATTTAATTTATTGTAATAACCGTGGTTGTCCAAATACTACGCAAAAACATTTCTAAGAATTGTAGCTCAATTATGCATGCACTTACGTGCGCACGTTAGCTAGCTCTGTCTTATTTTAATACCAGGCTAACCGATGACAGTGACAATATCTTTGCAGGCTTTATCTTAGCCAAACTAATAACACATATGAAAAAAAAAAAAGCAATATCACAAGTATAGTTGTAAAACCTCTTACCGCAATGTGTTTTTTAAGATTAGACGCTGAAGTCTTGTAAGATGATATCACCGTATAGGTCGAACAAAGTTTGCATTGCATCTGGACGTGGTCTCCTTTTCTCCCTCTGTACATGAAAAAATCCTCCAGGTACGACCACGGGCTCTCCGTCTTTTCTTTGTCATTTCACTGTTAACAACGTTGTCCTCTATCTCCATTTTGGCTTCTTTGTCTCCAAATCGTCAGTCCATAAATTAGTCTCTACTCCTCCACTACGTAGGTATGTTACCTGCAGACACCTGTGCCTGCTGCAGCGGAGTTTCCTTTCCTTACATCATAGGTTACTTGGCGTCGTCGCGATCGGACAGCGTTATTGGCTACAAAGATGCAGATGAAAGGTTTTAATATTAATTCAAATCGTGGGTGTACTCAACAGCGACTTATGATTTTAAAAGTAGCGAAGTAGATTACATGGTGTAAATTGTACTTAAGTATGAGTGAAATTACACACTTGAAAAAAATACTCATAAAAGTACAAGTACCCAAAAAGTCTACTTAATAACAGTAACGTGAGTATTTGTAATTCATTACTTCCACCCCTGCTTTTGGGAAAATATTCTGTGAACTGACAACACAAAAGTTGAACTTTTTGGAGGGTGTGCATCCCGTTACATCTGGCATAAAACAACCACAGCATTTCGTAAAAAGAACATCGTACCAAGAGTCAAACATGGTGGTGGTAATGTGGTGGTCTGGGGCTGCTTTGCTGCCTCAGGACCTGGACGACTTGTCGTAATTGATAGAACCATGAATTCTGCTCTCTTCCGGAAAATCCTGAGGGAGAATATCTAACCGTCAGTTGACCTTAAGCTCAAGCGCACTTGGGTCAGCAGGACACACACCAGCAAGTCCACCTCTGAATGGCTTAAAAAAAAACAAAATGATGATTTTGGAGTGGCCTAATCAAAGTCCGGACTTAAATCCGATCGAGATGCAGTGGCATGACCTTGAACGGGCCATTCATGCTCGAAAACCCTCCAATGTGGCTGAATTAAAACAATTCAGCAAAGGACAGTGGGCCAAAATTGTTCCACCGAGATGTGAAAGACTCATTGCCGGTTATCGCAAATTTTTGAATGCAGTTCTTGTTGCCGAGGGTGGCACAACCAGTTATTAGGTTTAGGGGGCAATTACTTTTTCACAGCACTGTAGATCATAAGTAGCTTATGAAGCATACAAAATTTCAGGCATAGAAATCGTGGCCTGGATGGATGGACACCCGGAGGGACGGACGAATTGACCCCAATCCAATATCCCCCGTCGCACTTCATGGCAGGGGATAATAATGGTGAAAGATTGAGTTTTTGGTGTTTCATGCTGTACTCAGCCATTTTTCAGCTATATGATGGTGGTGTCTGCTTGCAACAGGGCTTTATTTATCATAAAACCGCTCTTTATTATGCAGACTCGCCATCCTCGGAAGGAATATCTCACCAGCTAGTTATGTATTATACTGACACCAGGCTGACCAGTCCCCCTCTACCAGCTAATGCTGCGTGCCAAGCAAGGGAGCAGGAGGTACCATTCATAAAGTCTTTGATATAACCCGACCTGGCTTTGAACCCCGGATCTACCATTTACGAGGCTGACACTCTAACCACTAGCTATTAAATGACACTGAATGAGGTAATATTGCATTTATGGGAAATAATTTCAACTTTGTCAGTGTATTGTGGCTATTTTGCATAGTGGGGATGAATACTGAAGTGTATAAAATAAACTGATCTCACGTGGAACACAGTTTAAACAGCCAAAATGTGCTACTATTCAGTTGAAAATGGCGGCTTCATTTGAAACCACCGAATCTTCCAGTTCATGGTCCAGTTATGAGGAATTCCTGTTCCCAATCTGATCACATGACTGTCCCATCAGCCAGATACTATGGTGTGCACTTTTAATTTTTTGTAATTGACAGCACCACTAGAGCCTTTGGTTCTCTGATTGGAAGTTTATAGAATTTGGTTTCATTAAGTCAAAAATAATATAATTGCACAGATTTTCTGCTGGATTGTTTAGTTATTAATTAGTTCACAGAACTGTTCTGCGGGCCAGTTTGAATTGATTTGCTTGCTGCCAATTGAATGGCCCTGCCATATGGCTTCAATTTCAAAAAGAGATTTCCATTCTTAAGAATTGAATTGTCATACTCAAATAATGAACGTCGGAGGCACTTAACTTCTGTTTTGCACCGCTATTGTTACTAGTTTTCAGCAAACTGGTCTCTGAAACGCTTGGCAGTTCTTGCAGTGCCATGGCAGCATTTAACGGTTTTAGCATTAGATAAGACCACAATGCGGCTATGAACAATTTCAGAGAGTTCTTTCTGTCGTGCCAGCGTGTGTAACACTGCGACACTGCTCAGAGTTCATGTCACCTTATATATCAGAACAACTGACCATCAGGGGTAATTTTGCAGAATAATGTTGGCTCAAACCAGTGAAAACAAATTTTTCAGCATCAATAATCATGAATTAGCCTTGAAACATGAATTTATGCCATGCAAGAGTCAAAAAAATAAATTTGCGACATCTTTCGATTTTTTTTTTGTTCTCATTGCCTACAATAGTATTTTTTCAATACATTTTAACCTAAAAATTATCGAGAAGTAATATATTAGTACCCCTTTAAGACAAAAGTGGCGGTGCATAATCATCATTGCACACTACTGTATTCTTCACTTTACCTTAGTCTTTATTTTTTCTTAGTCACTCATGGACTTTACAAAGCTTCAAAAAGCCTCTAAAGCGGACAAAGTGCCTTCAGCATGTATGAGGAAAAGGTCAAGCCTCAAATATTTGTGCACCAACAAGCCTGTCCATAATTTAGGCGTCACTCCAGTCCAGCCTCTAATATTAGGCACCCTGTGCACCATGAAAGCTAATTTAGACCTCTTGAGATTTCAGCATGGAATTTATTCAAAAGCGCTATGAGGAATCCCTTTAACCCTTATATTGTGTTAGGGTCAAATTTGACCTGTTTTCAAGTTAAAATACAGTATGTAAAAAACTATTTTGTTTTTCTTATTGGGACAAGGCTTCATGATATCCTCAGACACATCTATTTTAACACAACAAAAAAATTGTAACCATTTTAGTCACTTTTGAGTGTTCTCTAAAAAAAGTGACATCTGTGGTGTTTCGGGTATAATCTGACCCGACAGAGAATATTGTCTGCTGCAAATATCATTTAAAAATTGTGGGTTGCTCTTTGGGTCAAATTTGGCTCAATTTGGCATAAACCCAAACCCACACGCGCACATAAACACACATGAATGCACGTGAACACACTCGTGCGCTCACAAGCACGCTCATACACACACATGCAGATGCACACAAATGCATGCGCACACACGCACATACACACACACGCACACACGCACACACACACACACACACACACACACACACTCACAAACCATCTTGTCAATGTTCAATGTTCAATTTGAATGTGTCCTTTTGAACACACACACAGACAGCCAGGGAGCAAAAGAGAAACTTGTTGTTTTTCATTTATTTTAGAAAGTGTATTCTAAGTCTATTATGGTCAGATAACATAATTACATATTGTAATCCTTCACTATAGGAAATATAATGAGTGAATTAAAACTTTTTAAAGTAAAAACGAGTGGTATATTGTCAGATGAAAGGCTCACAAGGTCATAAAAATACAATTAAAAACAGTGATTGCATGGATATGAATTCATAATAAGTTAGTTTTGAGGTGAAAAACAATATTTGATGTCAATGATTGTATTTTGAGTATTTTGGGCTGAGTTAAATCTCAGGTCAAATTTGACCCGCTAACACAAAAGATGTGGGCAACTTTCTAATACAAGGGTTAAACCCTTTATTTCCTGATTTTTTTCTGAGCAGTTTGATCAGCATAGCTATTCAGGTATACCAAAATTAATGAGGGACACACCCTTTAAGGTTATCTACTGTGTACCAACAGGCTAGCTATCACACTGGTCTGAACATGTTTTTATAGCTATGAGTTCAAACACTACTTACCCAGCTAGGCAAGAACTATTTGCTGTCAAAATATGGTTTTGTTCATTATTAAGGATGAGACTGGTATTGCACAGTGTCATTACCATTAACTTGGGAGTATCTTCATTTGTATAGCGCAGAAATTGCTAGTCATACCGATGTAGACAACATGCCAGCAAATGACATGATTGTGCATATATGCCTTATGTATGCCTTATAAAGGTGCACTTGGTGTGTTAGTAGGTAAGCGAACATTTATTTCATCGAAGTTAGGTTAGACACCCACTGAAAAAGGCAGGCAGGCCATATATGGAGCCTAGGAAGTGCAATGACACAAAAAAGTATCTTGTGGCCATGAGATATAAATCGTTACCACAACGTAGTTAACTCATTCCCATGATTTAGCTATTTTGCGGCCACAAGATATAAGTTGTTCCCATTATTTACCTATCTCATGGCAACAAGATATAACCCGTCTCCTCAATTTGAGCTACCAAAATCATTGCAACAAGTTAATTAACTTAAATCTCGCAGCCATGAGTTAACTAAATCCTGGGAACAAGTTATATCTCGTGGCCAGGGGTTTGCTAAATTGTGGGAATTAGTTAATTAAATTGGGGGAATGAGTTATATCTTGTGACCACAAATTAATAAATTGTGGGAAAGACGTATCTCATGGCCACAGAATTTTTTTTTTTTCATGTCATTGCATTTCCCAGGCTCTGTATATTAAGCTATATTTAGTGGCACCGAAATGAACCGCCAAAATCTCCATTGCAATTTTGTTTGGTGGATACGGATTGTATAGGACCCAGTGCTATATAGAAAATGAGTTTTGTTACCAAATTGTGTATTAAAACGAGACTGGGCTAGTTTGGTGTCACAAGCCAAGGGGAGGCATACCACACGTTAGCTGTTTAATGTATGCTCTGCTCATATCATACTCACAGTACTTCGGACTCAAATAGACACACCTTGTTTGTTATGGTTCTGCCTTGTGTGCTTGTTTGTGCTTGAGCGTTTTCCCCCGTGTCCCTCTTGATTTGTGTTTCAGCTCCATTCCCGCGGCCTGTCCATCTATTCCCCCTCGCCCTGGTTCCTGTGATGTCGTGTGACAGCCCTGCATGCCTGAGTCCCGTTGTCCAATCACATTTCCTCTTTCGGTTTTGGCTTTGGTATTTCATTCATTGCTTCCAACTGTGCTTATTCTGGGTCTCGCAAAACTCTGAGTGAATGGCTCGTTAAACTGAGTGAATGCGTTCTCTGATAGGGCTATTACTAACCTTACTAACCAGCACTTATTTAAGGGTGTTTGTATATATTGTCACATAGTACTAACCTAATTAACTCATTAGCGAGTGCGAGTGTTTCTGGCTTTTGTGAATTCTTTCCTAAGGTTTCCCTGATTAATTGCTTTTAAAGCTATGCTTTCCTTTGCTGTTCTCGTGGTGCTTTTTACTCGTCACGTTTAGATTACCTCAATCTAAACTGTCCAGTTTGATTGATCATGTTAGCGTTTTGTGTCGAGTCATCATTGTCTACCCGGTCCTCGTGAATTTGTTAATTAATCCCATGTGTTTCTTTTTCCCCTTGAGATTGCCTGCCCTATCCCCGCCTCCTCCCTAGCGTATATAAACTGGGAAGAGGGAAGAGATGTCAGACGGGACTTCGCGTTTTTACCTGAGTCTGTACGGCATTGAAGATTACTGTTCCTTCCGAGCATTTCCGTTGTATTTTTAAGTCCAGTGTCTTCCCCTTGTCTAAGTCTCCGTGTTTCCCGCCAGCTTGTTTCAGTTTTATTCTAGCCACTCGTGGAGTGTTTATTTTAGTTTTCCCCCCTTCCCTGCCTTTGGCAGAGTACCTTGGTTCTCCTGGTTCAGTGCATGTGCACGGTGTTTCTTTTTGGCCTGTGTGCCACTTTTCCTGTGTCTGGGTTCCAAAGAAAACCTCCTGGATCCTGCGCCTGGTGTCCACCTGACCTCATTTCCTAACATCGTTGTTATTTTATTGGTAAAAAAAATCCCTGCATATTCATTTCCACACTATGACTGACTGTGTGTGATAAGCATTTGGCATAGTAACCCCTTAGAGACCTGTCAGCCAATAAGACAGTATTTGGACATATTTTTCTGACATAAACCATCTCTGATTGGTCTTCTTTGCCTCCGTTCATTGAAGATAAAAAATACGACACTGCCGTCGTGTTTTACGGACCCTCAGTTACGTAGTGCCAAACTGCTCAAAGTGAAAAATTTAATTTAAGAAAAAATCTTCAGGGCTACAGCCCCAAGTGCCCTGGCCAGTTTGTCATTGAATTTTATTCATCAAACAAATTACATTAACCAAAGTGACTACTGCTAGTAATTTTCTGCTCGTCACTGATGGATTACTTTTGTCAATGACGATAGTGACAAGCGCCAGCGGGAACCCTGCTAATGTTAATCTTTAACGTCTCTTTATTTTGAACCACCTGCTTATTTGGTATTGTAAAACTACATACATTCTTATTCTGTCATATATATGAGAAAAAAGCAGGTTAGATAATGGATGGATGGATATTCAGTGCCAGTATATTTAATATATGTCCACGCTTTCAAATTGGGTCAGTGTACATTATACTCCAGATATCTGATTTGCGACTGGACTGCATATGAGAATAGCCATGAGGATATTTATATGAAGAAGAAAGCATCTGAAAGTACATGTATGTACTGAATCAGCAAGAACATGAGCTGGTAAAGATTAGCAGAATTATTTATTTAATACAGAAGTGGAATGACTTTTATTCGCACACATCTTTTGTTCTAAAATATTAAGCAATAAGACTGAATTGCTAACACCATGAAGACACATGCTACGGTAGTGTAGTTTTAAATTGTAACACCTTTTCCTTATATACAATTTCCACTGATTTCATCTCATACCACAATGTTGGTCCACAGCATCAGTATATGTCAGCATATCGTCTGATATCATCAAGTGTTATTAACCCCCCCACACTTTTGGTCACTTTTACAATTTATGAATGTGAATGAAATACATTTTTTAGTTAATGTGAGCAGAAAAAGAGGAAACATGAAATGACATATGAAGCAGTCCAGTTATTTACTGAAACATATCCCTGCTGTCAGGGTGTGCTCTCGAGGTTTATGATAGAGGAAATGGCTGACTGTAGTGTTCCTGTTACAACAGGAAGCAGCCAAGTCTGTCAGATTGACGACACTTGAGCAACCTCAGAAAGGTCTCCACTTTGTGGGCATCTTTCTTAAAGCAGGTAAGGACAGTGTAGTCTGTCAGCACAGACTCCACCATGTTGGGCTGAGCCATGTCTTCGGTCAGATTCTGGCTTGCCTCAGATCCTATAATGTCTTCTTTCAGCATCTGAGGAGCAGGACAGGGAGGGAGACAAAGGCAGAGTTAAGGAAGTTAGACTGACAGAAAATGTGGAAGAAATCGACGGCTCTTCCAGAATTACTTGTATTATTATAAACTGCTGGGTTGCTGAGCATTAGAGCAAACTTTATGCTCAGGACATAATTGCGCGGCAATCTTTTGTGAATATTTGATCGAGCACATTATTTGCTGCATGGTTCATTGCCAGAATAATTTCTGTACCGTTTTTAAATAGATTCAGCTCTTGTTCATCACAGAAATGGCTGTTGTCACAGCTTGATCTTCTTGGCAACCTTGAATTCTGCTGCTGTGTCACCCCAACCTCTGTTCTAAAAGCAATGCTAGTTTTGTTTTTACAGTCTGTACTTGGCAAAGTGGGAGTAGGAGGGTAGTCTTGCGGATGGGTTTTCTACTCGCTTCTGCTTCAAACCCCTGGTAGGCATATGAAGATGCTAACATATAGCTTCAGTTGGTTTTTGAAACTAAGCAAAAGAATTGTGCTGATGCTCCCTTCCACACCCGTTAATGCTTAAGGGCTCGATGGGCAATACTCCGCGCTCTCTCTCTCTCCCTCTCTCTCTCTCTCTCTCTTTGCTAAAGTCACACTTTGCTAATGTCACAGCACTCTGTTTTTACAGAAATTTAAATGGCTTAACTTCTCTACATAATCTCAAACGGAATCTTGTGGGAGGTTAACAGTCAAAAGTTGGAAGAGAATAATTTTTGTTTGAATAGTGTCCAAAATTTTGGAATTCTGAAGAAAGCCATATTTTGCAAAGTAAACAGACAAATATGCTCCTTCCATTTTCCAACAGCCGAATTAAAGTCAAGCTGTTTTGGGACTGATTGGGCAAAAAGGTCAATGTAAAGCAAACCACAAGTACAGCACATCTTTGGGAACTTAAACTGCCATGCAGCTGCAAACTCATTAGTTACACATGACTGTCCTTGGGGCGGGGGAGATGCTGGTTAGTTTGATGGATTTAAAATTAGGTCTTTTTTTGTTGCAAAATAAAGGGTGCTTCTTTCTTTATTTAACATGTATTGTAAGAGAAAATGTGAGTGTGTCCAAACTTTTGACAGGTACTGTGTACATATATATATATATGAAGAGTTTTATTGCAAAACAGGTTAACTCCACTGAGTCTGAATTGAGAAAAATGGCCTTCTGTGTAATTACTATTTCTGTAAAACTTTGAATAATGGTCTTTTCTACTATTGTATATGAGCCAAATGGTAACCAACTGGCATATTCATTTCAAATCCAGCCACAGGAATATTCTTGAAAAAGACCAAAAAATTACTGTTTTTTTGCAAAATGAGTTAAATCTATTGCATACTTTTATTGCAAAATGGGTTAAATCCAATCGAATAAGTATGTTTCTTTGTTGTAGTGTCGGGAAAATCTATTCATTCAATACTGCCAAACAACACAAAATCACACACTCACATGCTTTGCACATTCACACACACACACGCATACACACACACCCACCCCCACACACACTCACACACACACACACACGACACCACCCAAAGTCAGCCTTGGTTCATTGGCCACACAAACACTATGGTCCTGAAACAGAAATGTGCGTGCATGTAAACAAAAATTACATACACATACACGCATGCACACATGCGCAAACACGTGCGTGCACACATGACACCACCCAATTTCAGTCTTTGTTCACTGGACAAACACTATGGTCCTGAAACACAAATGTGCGTGTGCATGTAAACATAAATACACACACAAACACAAACATGTACAAGCATGCATGCACATACACATGTACACACACACACACACACACACTACCCAATGTCAGTCTTGGTTCATTGGACACACAAACACTGTGGTCCTGAAAAACAAACGTGAGTGCATGTAACAAAAATACTCACACACACACACATGCACAGACAAGCACGCACCCTATGAGGCAAACACATACACACACACACACATACACACACACAAACACAAAATATTATACACTCATGCACATAAAACACTAATTCCTTGTTGTTTAGTTGTGAAACTTTTACTTTAAAGGCGGATATAACCTGTTTTGCAAACAAACAGAGGTGGCACTTAAGATAGTCAACGTAAGACTATCTTTTTTCTATTGTTTGAGATAATAAACAAGCAAAATGTGGATTTGGAGGCAAACCCGTTTTGTGATCAAACTCTTCATATATATATATATATATATATATATATATATATATATATATATATATCAGTGGCGGCTGGTGAACCGGCGATAGGGGAGGCTCAAAACAATCCCTTAAAATTAATGATTGGTCACGACCTGTTTTCAATCATTCATTTAAATTACCATCACAGAAACTCCGATAACTCTCAACATTATCAGATGTGGCCAGTTTTCATTTAGAACGCATACCAATTACGACTGCATGTGTTTCATGATCCTTTGAATGAAATAAGATCAATAAGATCAAGTCTTTATGCAATTCCATTGCTTCCAACCCCTCCACTGCACAAGGATTTCAATTCCGCGCAAGAATCTCTTACATACGCGTTAATTGAATAATTGCTGACTACAGCAGAGGAACGTAAATATGCCACTTAAACTCACGCCGAATGCGTGAGAGTTGACAGGTATGTGTTATAAATGAAAAGTGGCCACACCTGATAATGTTGAGAGTTTTCGGAGTTTCTGTAATGGTAATTCCCTTAGCCTATCCCATTTGACTTGAATTCTAGCCTTTGCGTTTTGGTTTGGTTGCTCGGTGAATTCCCGGTGTTGGACCTCAGTTTCTGTATCTGACTACCCCTCTCGTCTTGCCCCTTTTGTACGCTGTTAGGTTTACTCTGGTTAGTTAGCGTGCTCCCAGCTGGATCTCACAGTCCTTCCATCGGGGCACTTCTTTGTTATTTTGCTTTGTTATTTTTCCTTCATTATTTCTGAAGGTGATTCTGGGCGGAAACTTGTTTCCATAGGGGGCACAATATTTGTTCCCTCAGTCTTTATTTGCGGACTGAGAGTTTGGGAGCTCAGTGTTTAAAAGCCGCCCTGAGCCCGGCGAACCTTTGAAGATTAGCCGTAGGATTAGTTTAGCTCTAGTTAGGCAGTTAGGGACCAGAGTAACTGAGCAGCGTGCTATTCGTGCCTTTTACAGTTCTCCCCGCCCGTCCTTCCCTTACTTTCTCTACCTGTTGCTGTCTGCCCTAGACCGGGTCATAAAAATCCTAAAATACACTTAAAGCATATTTTAATTTAAGTGGTCTTTTACAGATAACTGTGTTCCTGGAAGAGTAAAAAAAAAACAAAACTGAAATTGGACATACAGCTTTCCTCCTGTAGCTGTCTCCTCTCTGCTCCATCTTTAGCCTCCCCACCAAAAGGGTACAGGCATGAGCACATGCTTCATTTGCGCAGGCACGCAACACTGGAACAGCTGAGCTGGCATTGATCAGCTGGGATTGACCAGAAGCAACCATCAGCATCCAGTTCAAGAGGAATTTTTTTTTTTTTAAATTTGGCATCTCCAATCCCACCCGAATCTGGAATGCCCAATTCGCGAACTATGTACAAAAGCTTTCCTCCGAAGCACGCGCCTGTCAACCGGTGCTTTCTATTTACACTCATAGCTCAAGACTTTGCAAGTTCAGAACAAGGGTGGAGGATACCCGAACATGAACAAGCTTAGAATTTTTACTGACGAGCGCTCGGTTGGCCAACAGGAGGTGCTTGAGCAACGAACAATGCTACAATTCAACAATCCCATACTGGCAATCCCTCCCAATTGATTTCCCTGCAGCGCGAAGCCAATTGTGCGCTGCTCTGAAAAGGCTACCTACCACTGCTGGCTGGTACGACCGGGGTTGGGCCTTAACCGAGTGAGCTAACCCAGTAGCCCAAGAGGAAAATTTTACATTTTCAATTGCGATGTCCGACTCACATGCAAGAAAATACTTGGTCGCAGTTAGCTGCTGTTAGGTAATTTTAACATGCCGGACATGGAGTATTTTGCATTTCGCGTCCAACAGTCTTGATCGTGCATGCGATATTTAATTCACAATGTCAATGGTCATGGAATTGATTTGCTCACTGACTAGGCTACAAGCACTATTTTATCTCTGGTGTGGAAATAAAGCGTGAATCTGTTCGATCCATCTGACTAATTTTCAAAAGAGAGACTGAATAAAGACTGTTGTCAATCTTCAACGGAAGAAAACAGACGAATAAAAATACCAAGAAAAGTCGACAGCTATCAATTTGAATTTTATAAAGGTCGAACACAAACATTGCTACGTTTATATGTCTAATAATTGCTGGAATACTCGAAAAAATAGAACTTTTATGACTGTTGGAGACGGAGTATTTTAGGATCTCTGTCCGACAGTCGCTAAATTTGTCATAAATGCACTAAGTCCCGCTCTGATGTCGACTTATATTGAGCAGAGATTAAACAGAAACATTGATTGAAATTCTCTGCACTCATCTTGAAGAACTGAGCCGTCTTATCAAAACATTCCCGTTTAATATCTAAAAGATTCAGTAGATTTGAAGAAATTAAAAACAATAATCGACTGTCGGACACAGAGTTATATTAAAACCCTGTCCGACTTTCGGACACGTAGACACTGCGTTTAACATTTGTTAATGGCATTGCGCAAGCTTCCTCTAAGTATGAACAAACTTGCTGTCTTGTGAGCATTTTAAGTTCGATGCACTGAGCAATAATATCGTGGATGGAATTGACACGCCATTTTGCCGTTTAGTCTTGTAAATTAGCAATCTGAGGATTGATTAACTAATCAAGCAAAGTAATAGAGTTATCGTTTGTTTAACGGTGAGGATTCTGCCTACCCTAACTGACCTCCGACCCCATGTCACTGGTTAAGTATTATTACTTCGTGTTATTTGTACAATGTAACGTTGCTGGCGTAGCCTACGTTTGTAGACTAGCCTACGCTACACACACACACACACACACATACACACATTGTTGAAATCATATGCTGGATGCTTTATTCTTTCTATGTGTTTTTTAGTAATGATCGGGCTATAATAAGACGACGTTGGCTATGTAATCGCTGACAACGGGACATTTCATAGTTGTTGGTGGAAACCGGGACATTTTAGCGTTCTGACAGGCTTTTGTCGGGACTCGGGACACGCAACTCAAAACCGGGACGTCTGGTTACCTTACCCCAAGTAAACTTTTGGTACTATGTAGAACAGCTTTATTTGATCTATGGCATCGCTACCTGGCTTAGTTGTACGGATCAAAATGTAAAGATGTCACGTTAGCTCTTTTAGGGAAAGTTCCATGAGGAAACGTTCGGTTTCATTCTAATGAAATAGCTGCGAGTAATGATAGCCAACATTATCATCCTAACTTGCCTTCTTACTATCAGATGAGAGGGCTTCCCATACTCTTCCCATAAAGTACTCAAGCTTACATTCTGCAGCAAATTCAATCGCGGATTGCCCAGCGCTGTTATCGGTGGTCAGAACAATCACAGTAAAATGACTGTTAACAGCTATAGCTAAGTTAGCTGTGTAAACATGAACTTGAATTAGCCACAAAAGGCTAAGCTATTGGCAAAATTCAACATATCCACTCATCACTTGATTTCAATGGAAATGTACCTGCACAACCAAACAAACCGCTACAACACATACAGGAAAATTAAGTTAGCAGCCTCACCTTACCTGCCGAGGAGAATGGCGAGCTCTGAATCAAACTTAGGCCAATGCCATCACAAAGTTCTCTCCATCTCTGAAAGGCTTTTCCAGTATTAACCCCTGTTTTATCACGTTTTCTGTCAGATTCTCTTTTAGCTTCTCTTTTTGATATGCCGATCTTTCTTTTTTTGGTTGCTTTGCAGTGTTGGCAGTTGAACCTTTTCTGCAGGAGTCTCTGCCATTGCGTCTGCCTTTCACTGTCTTCAGAGACGAAGGTTCATGCGCATTTGCTATGGTAGAACAGCCAATACATACACTCTCTCTAAAATGACTTGTGATTGGCCAAAGTACCCCAACTGGGCTGGATTTTTTTTAATTTATTTTTTTTGGCTGAAAGCAGAGCCAGGTGGAGGTGCAGGAGTTTGTTTTTCTCTCAGATCACTTAAATTACAATATGCTGAAAGATTATCATAGAATTTTTGCCTAACGATGCCAAAAAAAAAAAAAAATAAAAAAATAATAATAAATAATAACCTCCCCCACCTTTAATCTTGGAGGGCAAATTTAAAAGCCACTGCTGGGAGCATTACAAGGGCGTAGTCCAAGGCTACTGAGGCTGAGCTATTTTCTTTGATTCAAATAAAATACAGCACCAGAACTGATCACCCTTGGGACTTTGAATTTTGCCAAATTGTTAATAATTATATTGCTTGTGCTACTCTCTGCACTGTGCTCAGCTAATCAGTAAAAGGTGAGCAAAAAATAATTCGCTATGTTCAATTGTGACAGTGGTATATAATATTGTGGAATAATCCGCATACAGATCTGAGACTGAATACCTTTTGTAAGGATTCTAAAAGAGTGCAGCAAACATGAACAAAGTAATTTGTCCAATTTTGAAAATTGATCTGCAGGGCATTGGCTACATTTGAGAGAAAAACATCACAAAGCTCTCTTACTTTAAGTTCCTCTTATTCATCACAAAAGACACTTGGAAAACTTTGCGATGGTGTGGAGTACTCAATAACTCCTGGGCAGTCTGCTTGGTCAGATGTTTTTAAAGCAATTGAAAATTGTGCCTGACATTTAATTGAGGGTTGATTAGTGGTACCTTAATTATTAGTGGGGTTTAAGGTCTTTTTACTTTTTTACAAAGTAGCCTGCTTTGTTCTAATGGCCCTGCTCTACAAAGTGGATGATCGGACTGATTAATCTCATTTTGCATTGAATAAGTCTCTGTTTAACAAAGCTTAGTATCAATGTTAAAATGCTATAATTTATGCGGCTTTATGGATTTTTAGACTAACAACATAGTACCGTCCTGCCACCTAATCAACAGCTTTTTATCAGATGCTCTTGGGCATACCTTTTTGATGAGAACTATCACCCCTTGCTTCAAACTCATCAGTTTCACTGACATCCACTTGGTCTTGTTGAGAAGCCCGACTGGTGCGTGGTCATAGAGATCGAGTGTGACCTGCAGATTGTGTAGTGGGCCGATCCAGGACTGAATCATGACCAGAGTTGAGTGGAGAAGCCACTTATCCTAAACATAATACAACAACAACAAAAAAGAAAAATCTCGAGAGCACAGATTAACGCTGTGAAACTTCAAAATCTGATGTGCTTCAAATAGTCCTAGACTCCAAATGAATTAATCCATATCCAAAGCTAAGACCTCAATAGTTACTCTGAATCTTACTGAGATCTGTTGGATTTCTCCCTTGGATCCAGGAACAGAGCTGGTGCTACATGCATTTCCTCCTCGGCTTAGCTGGGGCCGCAGTGTGAGGGGGATGAAGATCTCCTCCTGTCGGTTGAGACAGATGAGCACTGTGCCACGCTCTGCAAATCCTAGGGTGCATCTACTGCCCATGAAAGAGCATTGCCATTTTATGCTAATACATTCCTGGACAGCAACACTATTTTAAAGGCCTGTGATTTCAATTTGGTTCACTGTTAGCTGTTTACATTCATATTAAGGAAACCCTGTAGAGATTGCTGGCCTTTAAAATTTTGCCACTGCCAAAATGCTTGCTAATTTCACCATCTATTAAGTCAAAAGAGGATTTTGAGAAAGGTTTAAGTCTTGGACTTTGACACATATTGTAGGTAAGTAGTTGAGAAAATGCGACTTGAAAAAATAATTATAGGCTTTGTGAATAATATAAAAATTACATTTTACTTGCTTATTCACTTCATGTTATGGTTTTGAAAGTTAGCTTTTCAATAATTTCTGCTCAATTTATAATTGGGTTGTAATCTCATTAATTTGAAAATAGCTTTTTGTCTTACTGAGAAAAGTCATTAGTTTCAGTATGGTTAACCAAAACAGATTGTAAAAGATGGGGAATAAAATGAATGAAAAGCACTGATTTGTTAATTAGCATCAGATTTGAAGTTCTTGGATTTTAATTAGAACACTCCCTCCAGCTTTCTCACTTGTAAAAACCAATAACTGAAAAATTGAATCTCAAGAAGCATTTTAGTTATGTGGATGCAGACTTAAAATATTATTTAATCACCCTTTCACTCAATATGACAAATTGTTCCCAGTGAGGTGACACAGTTTTATTAATCTCCCATTAGGTTCAGAAAATTCCACCCATCAAGCAAGGAGCAACTTTAAACGGTCTTACATTCCTTAATTGAGAGAGGAAAATAGGAGGTTGTAAACATCTGCAGTTTTAGCAATGCTCTGTTATTTCCCCTGCAACATGTATTTTGTACTTACAAACAGCGTGCACGACTCCTCTGACGCTCGGTAAATGAGTTCGGCATGTTGGATGATTCGATCCAGCAGCTTGTCAAGGGTAATGGAGGGGCAGCGCGTGCCATCCTGCTGGTCCTCCTGGCAGTCCACGGGGTATCCCACAATCCTGTGCCACAGCACCAGCAATACACAACCCTGCAGCACTGAACACACAAATTACAGCAATTTACAGGGAAAGGGAAACATGAGGAATATTTAAAGATGGTTGTAATGATAGCTTAACATAACTACCCCACTCCAAAAATCACCCCAAAACCTCCTCCACTCTCATGATACACCCACATTTTGAAGTGAAATTACACCCCTTCTTGCATGTACGCAAATATCCACGCACGAACACACACACGCACACTCCAATCTGACACAGGGCCAGAAACGTATGGACCTTTACATTTTAAATCAATCAAGCAGTTATTCAAAAATAGTAAAAAAAAAAAAAAAAAATTCTTAAAAATTAAATATATGGAAAATAAATATGGTGACAATTCAATCATCTTGCGTTCAGATGACTGTTCAAATTACAACAATCCATATTGAAAAACAAATATCAATTTAAGCATATCTTTAGAATGTACAGCTTTCTAACCTGTAGAAAATATGTTACATTTAACCTTGTTCATTTTTTTTTTTTTTAAATTAGCCTTATATAAATTTCTGTCCTTTACAGACCGCTTCTCCTACCTTTGGCGTCTGTTTGTGAGCAGTCTTTATATACAAAAAAACCCAAATACTTATGACTTATACATACCAAATTTAGTGGGCATAACAGCAGAATAGGTAAACTGATAGGCAGAAGTCTTCCTTTTGATTTTATGCATCATCTTCATCTGTGGAAGTGAGGGGGCATTAGTGGAAGACTTCTGTATACCAGCTGGTGGAAATTTTCTTGAAGGCACGTAACATCCTTGTCACGCAAAGTGTGGGGAAAGGTGATGAGTGTATTGTGATATTTCTGGTCATTTCATTTTCAGCATTACCAGTGAACTTTACTCCATGCAACCAAAAAATTCTTACCTTTTTATTTTTAAAATAGGCCGATGGGATGAATCGAGATAAGGCATTTTCAATTGCTGTATTTTGTCTTTTTCTTGGATGTCTTCATTCGAAGAAAAGAATTCTATCCTCCAAGCATTGAATTGTCGCTCTATCAGTCAAAAGAATATTGTGTCCCACTATTGAGGAATCTGATTCTAAGAATGAATGAAATCTTCAACGGTCCTCCATCCTGAATTTTGAAGATAAAATTTAACATCTGGTAAAATTTGGTAAAATTTTCATTTCCTTTTATAATCCGAAATTTGCCGAAATCATCTTCATAAACTAGGCAGTCCAGTCAGTCGCGACCGCAAGGGTGTAGCCCCTGAAAGCATGCTTCTACCCTTTTTTTGCGCATTATTCGGCCAATACTGTCACCATGGCAACTAAAATCGATAGTTGTCATAAGTGAAGTATAACACATGTCCACACCAAATATGAAAGTAAGAGCGTCCACAAGGATGTGTCTACAGACGCGGCGGTGGCGGTGGCACGCATGAATCCATAGTGAATTCATCTGGGGGCTACAATGAGAAAGCCGCAGTCCCTTATTTTTGTCAGTCAATCAAGCATATGTGCTAGGGTGGGCTGGTGAGAGAGAAGATCTTATGTCACCATAGGTTTGCAATCAAGGAACTACAGCAGGAGAGTGATAAAATTATAAAACTCCAGCACATGGATATATACAGTATAAGCTGCTTCCATTTGCTTATTCACTCTCCTGTTTTACCATCCAGGGGACCTTACCTGCCAAAGTATGTGAGCAGCAGTGCCATCATATTGAAGCCTCCTATCGGTATCTTGCGTTTTGGGTCCATGGCAGAGCTGTCAATCTCTTCCATTTGACATTTTGATTCCCTAATAATAGGATTCACTACCTAGAATAAAACTGAGGTGTTAAAACGAGAGTTTGCCAACTGTCACACAGTCACATTCATATGCACACAGATACTATACATATATATTGTGTTTGTGTGTGTGTGTGTGTGTGTGTGTGCGCGCGCGCGCGTGTGTCCCTCTTTTCTCGATACTGGGTAACAAAAGCGTGACTGTGAAACAATCAAGAAAACGCCAATTCATATTGAATTTCCAAAGTCATCATCACTGCTTGCAGGTAATGTCAACTTTACAATTAGTTCATGCAAAATTTTATAGGACAAGGTTATTCTGAAGCACAACTGCCATCACGATGAATAACGGTGGTCAAGAAACGGGTGCTAATGAATCCATCACTGCATGATAAGAAATCTTAAAAAAAAAGAAATCCCACTATCCTAAAATACTGTATATTTAATTTGCATTATTGATGTCATACTGTATATTCTAACGCATATTGACGCTATATATATACACAATGTGTGTATGTATATATATGTATATATATATATATATATATATATATATAACATGACACATGCCTGTCATATTCTTTATGCACATTAAAAAAAATTTTTTGTAACTTTCCAAGAGTTTTATAAATCATAGAAGCTTTCACTTGATTTAAAAGCCTTTTCCTCACCAGTACGTGCAAGTATTGCCCAGGAAAAGGCATAGAGGCAAGAGGGTCAGGTCAGTATCACCAACAACTAGCATTAATGGGGCCCTAGGGATGAGAAATCAACCCAAAGATCTGTACTTTCAGAGAAAAAGGGCAAGAATCGGGGAACCCTTCTCAGTTCTTTGCTGTAGCTTTTAAAGTGGGTGGGGACAAGTTTAGAAATTCTCCGATTGAACCACTTTGCCTGACATCAAAGCCTTTGATTTGATAGATCTCCTTGGAGACACAGAGAACTTTTAGAAGGCTTACAGACAAAATGTTCAATGGATTACAGGAATCAACATATAGTCCATGTTCTAGTGTGTTGAGCTAATGAAGTGAAAGGTGGCGATGGGGCATGCAGTTAGAAAAGGCCCACAAAAAATGCTACCTCCACCCTGTGTGCCAGTATACTATGGAAGCCCTGAAAGGTAAGGCTAAAAAACATAAATAAAAATGATTATTTGTGTGAATGAGATAAACTTAGGTTAGCAATGAAACAAAATTTTCATAAGTAGAGTTTTGCCAAGGCAGGGAAAAAAGTTGGCAAAGAAACTTGGCACAGTCACCTGGGACACACTCATTCCATCTCCAGACTCATGCTGAAAGGACCCTGTCCTCAGCATGGAAAGGCCACAGACTCAAGACCGAAGTTGTAAAATTTCTCAAGTAATGATAGGGCAAATTATTGACTGATAGGGCTTTTCAAGGCCTGAGGCCAGCTGGTGTCAAAATAGAAATGCAATAACTCTGTTATCAAGCTCCCTTCATCCTAGAGAGGCCTTAAGGTGAGGTTTTATTCCTGTCTTACTTGCGCTCAGTCTGTAATCAGCTGTCCGTCCAGAATTGTAAGTGACAGCAGAACATATGTTATAATGCCTCCGTAACACACAGTGGGTGGGAGGCATACGGTTTTTGCCGATTGTCTTTCTGTGCATGCATCTGTCACATCATTCGTCACAATAGTCAGCAGATCAAACATGGTAACTCCCAGCAGAGGGCAGCTGAACTTTGGGTTCAGGTTTGGAGATCATCAGGTCAAAGGTCAAGGAAACATGAGGTAAGTTGTATGTGGGGGGCATAAGATCAACATTTTGGGCGGTTGAAGGTAGGGCAGAGGTATAGCAATCAATAATTTACTTTGGGTTATACCTTGTTTGGATTACTATGATACCAAATATGATTACATTATTATTGTGGCATTTGGAGTGCTGAAACAATCATTTAATGAACTTTGGGAGAATAATTACAGCGCTTATTCACTTGTCTTGTGGCCAGTGTTAATAAATTAAGTCATTTTGAAGTGACACACGAGTGACACTATCCCAACTGAATTGTGGTCTGGCAGATGCATATTATCCCTTTTTCCCTTTGGGTTTAGATTTGGTGGGTTCATTCGCTAACAGCCTTTTGCATCTAAAGGTTATTTAAGACAAAAAAAAACACATTTCAAACAAATAAGCTCAAATTATGAAATTAGATCCATCTTTCTAGCCAATATCAAACCTGCTTTTTGCTGGTCAGATTGTGGGATCCTGGAACCTATCCCAGAATGCTTTCCAGAAGAGTCAGGAATACAGCCTTCACATGCTGCTAATCTGGTGGATAGCAATGAAATTCAATAATATTAGATCATATTTTGACCCTGGATTTTGAAGCTCAAAAAAAAGCAGTTGGCAGCGGCTTGGAAAGAAACTTTGCACACTGCATCTAAACATTTTGTTTAATTCAAGGGCCTGTTCTCACTGGATATTAGTCCAAGCTTAGAAAATCATCATTGGTGAGCTCAGTATTTATTTTTTTTTTTTTTACTGATTTTTGATCTCGTTCAAGACATGGTGTTCACAGTTCCCTGTAATGCTGCATTAATAATTACCACCCAAGAGATACTCATTACAGTAACTTCAAGAAATGCTTTTTCAAGTGTAAAATTATCCTCTCTTGGAACTTCTATGTATAGAAACATTTTTCATACTGATAGTCAAAGTTTAATTCATATTATTAAATAACTACCATCATGATTTTAATAAAAGCAAATCAATGATCATGAGAGATATTCGGGGTTCATCAGCATCTGTTATGGCTTCAGGCATTTTCTGTTGCCACCTTGTTAATTTTTGCGCCAGATAAGAGTGAATATGTGCAGTATATATTGTAATTAGATTTTTTAATAAGTGTTAAAGCAAATTAGGTTTTAATTGTTCTATGTACAGACCTCAGGCAGCTATTTTGTGGGAAAAAAAAGTTCTTTAATAATGCGTCTGTTTTGTTCAAAATGGAACTGTGCTTTTTTTCCCTATGGAAAGCTTACCTTTTATGATTTATTCATCTGTTGATTGAAGGAAAAAAAATATTTTATGTCCTGCTAAGCTTAGCAAAGTACAGCACTTTGGGAGAATAATGTGAGTCAATGAAAATGTACGAAATGACTGATACGCTGAGACCTGCAGATATTTGCTTTAAGCTAAGACATGAAATTTTCTGCAATAATTTGCACATTAAAGATACAGAACAATCCAAAAAAAAAAGGAGCCGGGGAGCATGAGTGTGTTAGTTCAAAACACAAAACGCCAGCTATAAAAAGGATATCTGGGCAAATCTGGGCGTCCCCTTATAAAAATTTACTATAGTTAAGTATAGTTTACTACAATAAAATTGATGTAAACTATAGTAAAATACACTTTACTACAGTAAAATATAGTTTGTTGCAAATATACTACAGTAATTTAATATCATTGCTATAGTTTACTATAGTAGAGTTTGACTTTTGTGATTTACTTTAGCATCACTATAGTAAACTACAGAGTTACTACACAGAGTGAGTCAAAACAAACTATACACTTTTTAAATGTCCAATTATTATATTCTGTGGCAATGTACAACATCTTTTTACATGTATGTTTTCAGCAGCTCTTTCTGCTTCTTATGATACCAGTTTGCACCTTGTTAGATTGAACTGGAACAATTTAAAGAGTGAAGTAAAATTTCACTTGTGCAAACTGATCAGGCTCTGATACAAAGCAAACAAAACAGAATTCCCTCTGTGAAGTTTCAAGTCAACATAAAACATTTATGGCACGTTAGGAAACTGACGCCGAAAACTCTGCAGCACATTTGTAACGTTCCTGTCCTATGATATTCAGTGACCAAGAAGGCCCTTTGCCTGGGGGGAAACTGTGGACGCACTATGCTTGGCTGTGCCAAGTCATTACGACCAATGCACAGGCAAGATTCATATGCCTGTTTTTAAGTTCAAATGACTATGCAACCCATTATGACATGCATGGTCAATTTCATATCCAGCTCTGGTCAGTTGGCACAAGTCAGATTTCACTTGAGTCCCTTAATTGTCCTCTGTGCAGTCATGCCTGAAACCTAAGGAGGTGTAACTGGAACCAATATCGGCAGAAAGATCTGAGGCAAAAATACAAAACATGTTGTATACATGTATATTGCTACACCATCACAAAATGACCTGTTAAAAAGTGTATAGTTTTTTTTTTTTTGACTCGCCCTGTAGTATAACTATAGTAATTCTGCAAAAATACCATAGTTACTGTAGAAAACTATAATTTTTCATAAGGGTCACCAATGAACTGAGTTTGATCATATGCTTTGCTCTGCCTGCAACTGCCACTCTGCAATAGGGACACTACATTCTCTCACTTATCCACAGCTCTTTTCATTAAGTCAACTTATTATTTTATGTACCTCATAAAAAGACTTTTCAGCTGGGAGTTCTTCTCAGTCCTGTTTCACGTCAGCTGATAAGGATGTAGTCGAAAAGAATCCTATGGAGGCCAAAGAGATATTTTTAGTTTTAAAATGAATTTGATTCACCCGGTAAATCCCATTGCATTCCATCATGAAAAATTTCAACTTGAACTAAAACAGCCACTGCATTTTGTCTCTCAGCTGTACCAATTCAAATGGACAGGATGTCAGATTTTTAAAAACCAGCTAAGTATACATTAATTTTAAAGCCAAAGTCTCCTCTAGCGTTTAATTTTCAGCATCTTCACATGTACATTTTATGGACTGTGAATGAGGGCTGAACTGCATTGTGCATATGCGCATAATCATATCCCTGCATTTGGCCAATTTAACAATGGAAAGAAAAAAATGTCTTAGTTCGAAGGGGGAAAAAGTCAAGACATATTCTAACTCCAAGCTTTGCATTTCAAAGCAAACAAAACCCGTAGATGTAAAAGTAACCGGAAACAAAGGCCACCTCCTTCCTAGAGTGTAGACCAACACATCCCAGACCTTTTTCCTCTGGCTCATTCAAATCCTTTAGTCCTCAATTCAGAGTCAGTTAAAGGTTTGTCTGGCCAGTACATTGATATGCAGGCCTCGTTTTCCTTTGCTGGTACAAACTTTGTCTCAAACACTTGGACTTTTCTAGAAGTTCTCTCTCACCAGCAGGAGAAGGTAAAACAGGTTCAGCTGAAGCCCTTTATCTACTTCTGAAGCTGTAGTGGATTCTCATTGACTCAGCAATGAGCTGAGACATGAGAACAGCAAGAAGTGGAGCTCTAATTCATAGTCGTGCCAAAGTGGACGATGTGTGCTTTTGTGGAAGTGCCTGCACGTGTGTGTAGATGCATAGGTGCATGCATTTTTCCGCATGTGTGTTTGTGTAGGTGTGTGAATATACCACTGGAGTACTTCAAATAGGAATGGTTCAGGGTTTTCCATAAAAAGAGCAGAATATCAGCCGCTTTTCTTTGCTGATTCCTTTGATTTTTTTTTTTACTTATTGTCAACTGTGTGCCATCATGCTCTCTACACTGCAGGGTAGCTGCATTGGGCTCCCCAGTTTGTTCCTCTTTTATTTATTTATTTTTTTTACTTGGCATTTCTACTAAGGGTAGTTCCACAGCAGACAATTCATTGAATATTTATAATGACAGCTGGCAGCTCAGTCCATTTTTATCAGTAAAAAAAAAAAAAAAAAATGTAGCATTGGTTATGGTTCAAATAATTGCATGTAGATTTCAGAAGTGTAATGCTGGCATAAAACCGGCAAAATATAAAACAGCATACAAATAAGTAACAGATTGACATTGATGTTTTATATGGGGCATAATCTTTTTAATTTTCCATTGGCTTGTCCATTTTATTACTGCAAATTACATTTGCAACCATATTATGACAAGTGCATCAGGAGAATGAAACTGTATGTCATGCAAACAGGGACCAAATATTGGAAGTGCCCCTGAAAAATGGCTATAACTTTTTTGTCTCCAAACCACATTTTAAGCTTTTGCTTAAAACAGGCCTAACCAGCAGCATTTAGATAGCTATGACTACAAAGCAAGATGAGGATACCAAGAGTTTGAAAGACACTAAATGCCCCAACTAAAGGTGCTTTAGTGACAAATGCTGAAGAAAATGCAAAAGGATAAGTAAAATACGTCAAAATTGATGACTTCATGGGCTTAACACCAGAAACGCCAACAGCTGGGAGTCTAAGTCCTTTGACTGACTGACTGACAGACAGACAGACAGACAGACAGACAGACAGACAGACAGACAGACACTTGGTTTAACAGTTGCTAATAACTACAGAATGGTAGCTCAAAAAATCATCACATAATTAAATCAAACTAAATTTGAACAGTCTCAGCAAACAGTGCCTTGCGAGCTAAAAATGCTAAGATTTATGGTGTTTAGATGAATTTCCTGTATAAGTCGAGTCCAACATGGTCATCTATTTATGAATTAATTCATCAATTAATGTATTTACTAACGTGTGTTTCTTTAACATGATATATTTTCGATTTATGTCAGACATTTACTTTTTTGTGTACTGATAATCATACTGTTCCTCGCAATTAATTCTTTTAAAAAGCATATTGCACTGCATTTTGATGTATGAAATGTGCTATGTAAATAAAACTAAGATTTCACATGAATGTGTCACAAATTCATAAAGTATTCATAAATATTATGATCATTTTGATGTTCATTAAGCATTGCTTAAATTTTTATCGTAAATGCAGTACTTTAAGGGAGATAATCGTATTTTATGGCATTTTTTCTTACATCTCCATGGTTCATACCTCTTCTCTCTCTCCTCTGTGTGACAGATCCCCTGCTGATGTCATGTCTGCCCCTCCACCATGAGTCAACAAGCAGGCTGTGGGAGTCAGGTGTCAGGCTCAGAGAGGGCCTTCCCCAGAGTGGGTCCAGATGGTGCTTCTGCCACTTTATGAATAACCAACCCCCGTGCCCCAGCAGCATTAAGCTCCACACGTCTGTGGTGTCTTGGGTTTCTACACTGCCATCCTCTGTTGACCTTTTCTGATGCCTTGGCTCTGCATCAGTGCAGGAGTGGCTTCCCAATGGCGCACAATGTGTCAAAGCCTCGTGATCACCGCTGATTTACACGCAGAGGAGCTGACGCTATGTCATGGAACTCCCATAGCAGTGAAAGACCTACATTCAAAAGCCTGTTGGAGTTCAATGGCACTAAGCAGATCTGACTAAAAGTGCTCTCTTTTTCAACAAAATTGCATGTTATTTTGTTAACCGCACTTATGACAGATTACACACTCACATGCAAAAATTTATTAAAATTATATAAATCTATAAAAAAAACCCCCCTGTCTATCAAATCCCAGGTCATCCCTGCTTCTTTTTTAATGAAGATAATTAGCTGAACAGTAACAACTGGTACTAATTTGCTCGACTGACTTTACATCTGGCTCCCTGAGAAAAGATAAGTGGAAAACCATCAATTTTCCAGAGGCAGACTTCCACACAGAAGGATTGCCATTATTGATATTGATATGCTATGAGATTATGCTGCCAATGGCCTGGTGTCAATAGAGTCCAATGCTCCAGGGTTTGATTGCAAACAAGGTGACAGGAAAATATTATCCAGAAAGGTAGCTCATATGCTGCAAAGCAATAAATGCAGTTATCATTTGTAATCTCCTGGAGAAAACAAATGTTCGTCACATAATTTCTGACCTTTGAGAATTTATTTTTGGTTCATAATCCCCTGATTGTATTGCAGATTACCTTTTTAAAGAATGAGTCAATAAAATGCTATTCAGAGTGACATTTGTTGAGTTCCTTATGGCATCATTCTACTGTAGTAGTTCTGTAGTACTTTGGCATCCAGCATACTTTACTCAATATGAAAAAAAAATAAATGATTTGATTTCTAACCTGTGGCAAAAACAAAATCATGATTTATTTATACTTCTCTGACAATTGATATAAAGGGAAATGAATAGGCAGTCATATCATTGAGGGAAAGGCTACTTTCTGTACAGAATGACCCAACACATTTACTGTTGTAACACCTGCTTGTGAAAAAACGTACCATGGGGAATTACTCTGAACATAAATAGACCAACTCGGGCTCTTTTTATTTAGGCCCTAAAAATTTGGTACACTAAGCTGAGAATATGGGTATTTCCATGAAGTTGCAAAAGAATAATTCATTTATACTCATAGGCCAAAGCTGTAAAACTAAAACTGCCCAACCAATTTATTCCTTGCAGCATATGACTGATATCAGGCAATTTTTACCTGCGAGTTTCGAACTCTGGGTGACTGCTTCTGGACTCATTCATTATTTTGCAACATCTGCTTGTTACCATCCATAATAATGTAATTAGACTATAATTTGGGGGTATTAAATAAATGCTGTTAAATTTTTGTAGTAAAGACTGGTATAAAATATGGGAATATGTTGTGAGAAAATGTCCAGTGTTGATATAGTGTCCAAGTATTTTCCAGCAAGGTTTAGAGAAACCAGGCATGATCCTGGACCCTTGGGGATAAATTGATGTGTGGCCTCTGTCTAACTCCCTGTCCATAAGAGAAAACAGCGAGCTCGTAAATATACATGTGATTTGCCCATTTGGATTTCTGCCTGACTCCCCCTGGCAGCGCCCCTTATTCAGACCCACTTTGCTGCATCACAGGGATAGGAGTCCATGGCTAGGAGCATGACAGAATGAATGAATGAATGAATGAATAAATGAATGAAACTTTTATTGCACCAAAGGGAATTTTTCTTGCACTTGGGAATAACATGGAATCATTAAAAGACACACTGGACATATAAACGCAGACTATAATAAATAATGTTAAAAAAGGAGAGAAGCTGCTAAGACAATATAACATCATACAAACACACACAAGATAAGTGCAGAATACATACTTTAAAGGTTCTCTCTGTTCAACATCTGAATGCTCGTTGGCACAAAGGAAGACATAGTTCTATTAGTTTTTGTATAGGGCATTCTATAACAGAGTCCCGAGGGGAGAGGGGAGTACTCAGAGAAGAGTGGGTGAGATAGATCATCCTAAATCCTCAAGGCCAAATTAATTGTGTATTCATCAGAAAGCTGCATAATACTTTTCACATCAGTTCCCGTTATTTTCCTGCCCAACTTTATCACCTTGTCCAGCATGCTCTTATTCTGGGCAGATAGACTCCCCCCCCTAACACTGAATCGCAAAAGTCACAACACTGTATAAATGTTAGGTAAAACAATCTCAAACCCAGGGCCAAGGCGAAAGAGTGGATTTGCCCTCAGGAGGTATACAATGGGTGTGATTATTGGAAATAATTGAAATGATAAAAAAGCCAGTCAACAGGTGGCTCAGCAAATCTCTTTGCCAATAACCAAGTTATTTGCTATGCATTTGGGCATTTGGGGCCTTCAAAAAGAGTGACGGGGGGATTCGTTTGCTTTATATCTTTGTGAATGTTTTCCCTCTCATCTTTTAGAATAAAAATATTTTTTATCTACTTATTTGAAAGGTTTTGTTGTCAGGACTACTGCTGGATGCCACATAGAGTCAGCTAGCCCAAATGTTTGTTTTCATTAGTGCATTCAGCACACAAGGCCAGTGCTGACTTTCTGAACCTCTGCTGCGCTGAAATAGGCCTTTATTCTGTGTGCTCCTTCTCTGCATGTTTGGAAAGGATTTAGTTGGGTAACATTAAAAGAGTTGCCAGCAGTTATCTGACAGCCCCACAACCACACGCATGAGCACTGATACACACAGGCAACACAGTGAGGTTTCTAAGGACGGATACACACACACACACACACACACACACACACACACAAATTTATATACAGTATTACTCTTAAAAAAAAAGTAGGGGATATTGAAATTACAAGGTCAATAATGATACTGTCACACCATGACGATCTAGCCAGCTTATGCCAACGTATCAAACTTTCTCTAAAACGCTGGCATATGCTGAACTAACAATGTTTTTACATATACATAGTGTATTCATAATGAGTTGGACTTATACATAACGTATTAGTAACTTACATAGAACGTTTTGATAGCTTATAGATAACTTATACCAACAAATGCTCACGTGTTGCCAGCGTTCACAACTTATGGCCAATGATAGTCTAACTTATGCATAGCACCGAGAATCTCGTGTCGTAGCCTATAAAAAGGCTGCCGCTTGACGATTCAAATCATAATAAGCTGGTCATACATGCCAAACTGCCACTGCCTCCCGATCCATGGTCTCACCCAGTTCCTTCTCCTCCGTTCACCTCTTCTTCTGCTGGCTCTATTGGCACGCAAGTCGTACAGTGTCAAATCTATGAGGTCATGCTGATTGACAAATATATGGGTGTGGCTCACGAAAACGACCCCACCCCTTTTTATTTTGTCCACTGCCTATAAAATCCCCAAAAATCATTTCATTTCATTTAAGATTATAGGCTTAATGGAAAGAGCATGAGTGGAGCTCCAAGGACATATTACTTTTATGGGTCTATGACCATTATTTCCCCTTCTAATAGCTACTTAAAGTCATCTCAAAACCTCAAATACCAGAATTTAAGCATGTCCACAGGCAATGTATACATGATTACACATGTTTTTTTAGCCTGTAGATCACTTATTATTGATGTAAACTAAGTTTCCCTCTAAAGTATAGAGTTTTAGCCATAGTGACATACCAAATTAAAATTCCTGCTCTTGACCCTGTGTCCACAGCATTCCTAGGTAAAATGTCCATGAAATTATGTCATTTACTTTATCCCTGAACAGCTATCAGTAACATAATCTAGAATACGCATTAAACACTCCACTTATACTCAATATTATCGCCAAATTAGCAGTAATTAAGGAAATAAAGCAAAAGTAACCCTATAGGTACTGGGTTCGAGGTGGTGACTGATCGTATCATGACTTCGACGGCGTACGGTTTAAGAATGTCACTTACGTTATCGACGTGGTGCCGAACCTGCTTGTTCCTTGGTACTTCCAGTCTTTTAAACCCATCCAGTCGGTCCAAAACGCGACAAAACATAACTATGATTCGCTTTGACATGTATAGTAGCGTCTCCATAGCCCAAAATATTAAATTTATGTCATTAACGTTATCTGACATTTATGTTATCCAAAGCAACACGGGAGGATTTCAGCCCAAACACCATTGTAACCCCTCTGAATCTTATCGCGCTGTATTTTGCCTTTTCCGCGGACCTTCCTCCTCTGGTCAGAAGCGTCCCCACGCTGTTTTGGGTCGGAGGACCTGAGCTACATCAAAAAAAGTCAGTTTTTGCCATTTGTACACTCTGATTGGTGTAAATGACTGTGTGTTAGTGTAAAACAAGTGTCAGAGATTCACCATGCCGAAGATCCGAACTCTATGATGTTTTTCAATGGTTAGACCGAAAGAAAGTTTTGTTAATATGTCTGAGTTTCGAAACATTGCGCCGAATACAACGCTGTTGACTTGATAACGTAAATGACCATCTACGTTGTAAATGACAAACTTTCGTGAGAAAACATGTCGGGAAAGTTGTTTGAATGTAAATTCTTTACATGATATCATCGATAAGGATGTCTAAATTCTGTTCAGAAGTATTTTGGTGTTGTTTTGGCTTTAGATTATGTACCCAGGATCGATTTCGGGATAACGTAAATGACATTTTTGTTCGTAATTTCGAACGCCCAGTTTTCAATGCTTGTAGGTCTCTGAATTGACTTGCCATCTATGTTCTTGCATTTGAATCAGATTAAAACAATGCATATGGGGATAACGTAAATGACATCTTTTATGATTACAGAGATGCCAAGTCTCACGCATTCGGCATAGGTCTCACGCATTTTTAGGCTTATTCACCGTGGTCCATAATTATTCAATGAACGCTTATTAATGAGATTCTCACGCCGAATTAAAATCCTTTTGCATTGAAGTTTCAGTTTCTCTTGCATAAAGGTGGACCTCACCACAAGTAACATGGAAAGCGATTATGACTCCGGACTTCTCGTGCTTCTCTTTACTCAGGGATTGGAAACAATGCATGTGTTTCATGGTCGTTTAAATTGTTTAAATGAAATAAGACCATTTGAAACGTCTTTATGCAATTCTATTGCTTTCAATCCCTCAGTAAAGACAAGCGTGAGAATTCCCGAGTCATAATCGATTTCCGTGTCACTAGTGGGGAAAACCACCGTAATGCACGTGAAACTGATTAACTTAATGCACAATGACTGAAATTCCGCGAGTGAATTTCTTCAGTGCGCGTTGATTGAATAATTGCTGACTATGGCACAGGAACAGGAATGCCACTAAGAGGCCAGAGACTCACGCAGAATGCGTGAGACTTGGCATTTCTGTGATTATTGTGATTTTTTATGACGTCAGATACCGTCCATGTCATTTGTCATAATAGTTTTAATGTCCAGGTGGTTCTTCTAACTATATTTAATCAGTTTAATGTAAAGAATGCCATTTTTAGCTCCAAACCGGGGTGCTGTAGTGATTTTCTGAAGATTTTCATAAAGAGTGTCATTTACGTTATCCGTGTCATTTACGTTATTTGCCCTGCTTTCTAGTGCAGTGATACCTTCTGTAGGCTGCAAAACTAATGTAACTTGTTTTAGCAAAGTATTATGATTGATTTGGGGGGGGGTAAAGTGGGCAAATAAAGACTTGAGGGGTTGTTCTGATGCAAATTTCAGATGTTTTGTGTTCATTTACTTGTCAAAGTCAGTATGAGTGCAGGTGAACTGCACCAGGGGATGGCATTTGGGGTACCTATCCAAAGATTTATGGATATATAATACTAAAATGAGGTTTGATTGCATATGACAGCTCTATAACATGATGCAAAGGTATTTTCAGAACACATAGTTGAGACTCATGATTATGTCATTTACGTTATCGTTTGGTACCATTCACAAATCAACCTTGTGCACCAAGGCATTTAGTAGAACACATTTAAGGACACATGATTAATCACAAAGACCTACACTTTAATGTAAAATAGCTAAAAATGAATAAGCAGGCAGTTGCACAGAACTAGAAGTAATGGAACAGTCCAGTTTTTCAAGTTATGCAGCAGAACTAACATGCACATTTTCAGGCCAAACTTCAAACAGGTGACACATTACTAAAATGAGGTGCAGGCAGCTTCTCTGTATGTCAGTTTCATTGTTGGAATGTCAGGTTAGTATAAAACAGGTTTCCACATGGCTAGGAATTGATAAACTGTACATTGAGCTTCATTAAAGACAGGTAAGTCAGCTGATAACGTAAATGACAGAGCCAAATTTGACTTCTGAGAGGGCCTTCTTCAAGGACATGCCCCGGAAAAACTATTGCTCGTTTGATCACACGGTTTTTTCACATAAACCCATAACACTTGTACTTTCTAAATACTTATTTGCAAGATCCAGCTAAGAAAAAAATATTTTTCAAAGTCACAACCTGGCTGGGGTAGTTTTTGTGAACCACACCCATATGCCACTTTTCCCGGAAATAGGTTTCATGTTTGTTTTACAGCGCTTTGGAATTTGAGCCTCCCGACGTAAGCTTTGGCATCCCCGTGTTTACTTATGATATCAAACTGTTGTAGATGCATTTTTGCAAACAAAAGTTGCTTTCCAAGTAAGTCGTTATATCATGTAGAATTATTGAACGAAATATAATTATTTTAGAAAATTTTATTTGTATAATGAAAGCAAATCGTTGTTATCTCATGAGCTTTGTGAAGACCATTCGGTTTTGTGTCCCTGAATATTTCTTACGTCGTGTATGTATTCATGGGTACGACTAGTAGACCTCCGCTAAATTTATGAATAAAAATACCAGGGCATAACGGCCCTGGATGAACATCACCCAACTAGCAGAAGGTTGTTTACAAGTGACCTCGTTTGCACGCCGAAATACCACGATTAAAAGTTGATTTCCTGGCCTTACGTCATTGGCGTTTTGCCCAGAACAGCCACAGGCATAAAGTAAGCCAAGAATTTTTTAAGCTTTCAAAGAATTAAACTTATGCTTGTTACATACTGCGATTTACGGTCTTAGAGTGCCATCTACTGGAGTTAAAGTAATTAAAGCTACAAACCAATTTAGTTATGTTCTCCAAATCAAGCATTTTATTTGTTTCATCTTAATTCTCTTTGCTTTGCTGACGATAATGTTTTGACCCAGTGGATGTTTATGAGCGCGCTTTTCCGGGTTTGCGTGAACTTTTCCGCTATCACTTTCAACAAAGACGGTTTGATCCTACGAATATTTTGGACTGCTTTACAGTATTCCCGTGTGGTTTTGCTGCGGACAACGACGCATCTCCCACTTTCCGACCAGCCAGCCGCGCCTGAGAAAATCGGCAAAGTCCCGCTCTCGGAAAATGGACTAATTGTGATAGATTGATACTGTGATAAATGATGAACATTTCATTTTCCCCCCAAAAATTCAGGTATTCGAGTAACTAAAAATAGCCTTCTAAAGAATGAATAAATACATTTTTAATTTTACCCCCATGTTACGCACTGAGCTCCAATTTTATCAAAATAGCCATATACCAATTCCCCTAAACGCTGCCAATACGCCATTATATGGTAGCTGTAAGTTAGAAACACGTTCAGTACGTTCTGTGGTCGTATGGAATACGTCAAATACGTCTACATACGTCAATATGCGTTGGAGATAAGTTCCATGTAAGTTACACATAGGTTCAAAGCACGCTACTCATAGGTTAGAAATAAGTTTTAGGTACGCAAACATTATCTCGACGTATTTCGACTTATGAGTAACTCACAAGTAACGTGTGTGAACGTGTGTCAACAATCGCATAACTTACCTACAATTTATGGTCCGCGTATGCGGGACATATGAGCCATACGCTGGCATACGTTGAAAATTTTGTGCATTCACGACATTTTTGGATGACCTCGCCGTACTACGACATATGCCAGCGTGCTTCAGAGTGCTCGTAACTTATACAACACTTACCCATAACTTATTCAACGTACGCCAGCGTATTCGCCAAAAATTTTGATACGTCAGCATACGCTGGCTAAATCGTCAAAATGTGACAGTACCATAACAAACTAATGATATAGAATAATTGGTCCCAAAGATAAAATTGTATCTTAACAAAGGAATTGAGTAAACAATTCACCTGCTATTTCATTACCTAAAGAGTTTCTCTTGCCATCATGGTCAGTGAAAGAAGGAATGGGTAAGAAACGGAAATTGAAAGTTTACATTTTTATGTCAATAGTGTGTAATACCCCTGTTACTGGCCAAACACTTATTGATTTGTCGAAGCATCACGCGTCTGAGTCTACCTATGGTGATTTGATGCAGTCTGTCCCATTCTTCCACCAAGGTCTGGCCAAGTTCAGAGGCATCAAATTCTGAGTATTTTCAAAAAAAAAAAAAAGTTTATCAGTTTGAACATTGAATATCTTGTCTTTGTAGTATATTCAGTTAAATATAGGTCGAAAAGGATTTCCAAATCATTGTGTTCTGTTTTTATTCACGTTTTACACAACATCCCAATTTCATTGGAATTGGGGTTTGTAGTACTGTAAATTTCTCAAGTCCAGCGGGAGTAGAAATGGCCACAGCACCGAACACTCACACTGTGTCCCCAACCCTCCACAGATGGCGCAAATGGTTTTCATACTGACCTCCTTTGTCTAAACCTCCTGGTTTTAGCAACAACTTCTGCTTCATGGAGAACTCCAATCTAAACTACACAAGCACAGCTGTGCCCACCAGAAGGTATTCATGTTGTGGTAAATCAGAAGGTGTTATGGCCATTTGCTCTAGGTTTAAGTCATATTATCTTGACATCAGAGTTTTGCAGTTTCGGGTTCTGGAAAAGGTCTGAACATGACACACATGCCTGGAGAGTTGTCCTTTCTTTTACAGCTCAAGTGCAACAGTAGGTTGACATTTCCAATTAGTTTTATTCTTGTTTCTGTGTATTACCCTGTGAAAAATACAGTATATTTATTATGTCTATTACACAAGTAAACTGCCTTGACAATCAAATTAAGGCAGCGCATCTCACTGCCATGTGAAATACATTAAGGCAAAATTCCCAAAGCAAAGATTTTCATTTCCCATTTTCTCTTGTTCTCTCATTGACGCACATTTGCCCACACACACACACACGCACACACACACTCACACTCATGCGCACATGCACGCGCGCACTCACACACACACACACACACACACACACACACACACATATATATGCAAGAATGCTTGCACAAGCACCGGAGCAGACAAAAACAGACACACATGGGCATGATGTGTGGAAACTGTGAACGCTTAAGATTTTGGAAGTAAACAAAGTTAAACACTTGATAATTTGGACCGCTGTCTGAGATCCTGAACCCAACCATGTGCTCAGTCCCTCTGTCCCTAGTAATGGGCATGCCAGCCTATAGTCTGTACTCATGTTTCATTCATGTGCCTTTCGAAAGAGTAAGTTCGATTGCAAGCATTTATCACCCAGTCCATGACAGCATGATGCATTGAGGCCCTGAAATTTCTGAGGGCTTGCTTGCTGGAGTCCATGGCTACCTCTTCCAAATACTCTTGGCTGACACTGGAATGAATGTGTATCCCAATACCCTGTGAAAACCAAGTAATTGCAGGGCAAACATCATGGAAAGGGCAGACAAACTTGCCCTTGGAAGTTAGCGTCCAACAGAAAAGGCCACGCTATCTGCCAACTTTCAAATCTTGAAGAAATGTGTTAATGTGTGGCGGATTTTTACTGCATTTTGAGCTGATCTCTGCATTGATAACCCAAAGCTAAATTTCTCTTATTTCCCCTTGTGCTACAATGAAAAACAAGCCCCACATAGAACAGCCAGACTTTGGTCCTGACCAGCTCTACTGAGTGGCAGTATCCTGTTTATTTCCTGTTAATCAAGGACATTTTTCCTCCACGCTGCGCTCTTCTTTATTTCTGGACTTGCTAAACAGTAAAGACGATACCTCATCGGAGACCATTTATTTCTTCTCTTCTCTGCATGAAAAAATGGCTCCACACGGGTCCCTCTGCCTCTGTGCCATGAGAGGGAATGGCGATAAACAAAATGAAGACGTGCAGAGAAGTAGAATTGCTAGAGGGAGAGAGAGCTGAAGAGTCTCGGCTGAAGACTCAGCTGAAGACTGGCAAACTCTCATTAAGGGGAAATGAGGTGATAATGTTTCCCTGAGAAAAATAAAACAGATTCTCTTCAGGCAATAAAGAAATATTATGAATATCAAAAACCAAAGGAGGGAGGGAGACATGTTTCTGCTTCTACCTCTGCTGCCTTAAAGGTCCTACATTATGCAGTCATTTTTTTGGAAAGTTATTATATTCTTGGATGTACAAAAGTGGGGTTTCTAAACTTTGAAGCAAAATCCCCATAAAAATCTAAAATTTCTAGGCCATTCACAGCCTGTCATTATCTCCCCTCAGAAAAAGATGCTTTTTTGAGCAGCAGTCCCCTCTATGTAAATGAGTTCTGTTCAGATTGGCCAATATTCTGAGCTTCTCATTTCATTCAAGGTGCGTTGACATATAGCGATCAATAAATCAAAATCCCCTTGCTCAACCCCTTAGACTCTAAATTTTTCACTTACGTTTTCCCTTAATTAGATTCAAAACTTAAAAGATTTTTTTTTCCATTGTGCAGGATAAAGTCATGTCCATATTCCGTATCTGCCAGTTGTAGCACTTCACTGAAGCTACATCTCACTTATATTGAGCAAAATATTCAAACCAAGGATGCCATGTATTTATGGCTTCAGCATTACTTGAAATTGAAAAAATCTAGGTCTTGGACATCATTTTAAACACATTTCCCAATAATTTGACTGAACATATTCGGGAGCGTTGGAAACCTTGGGATCTCCACTAGAATTTAAAATAGGAATTAAGTTCCACAGGTTTGAATACAGCAGCTGCATTTTACGGACCCATATATGGGTTCGTTGGTTTTATGGGGTTTACAGCCCTCGGTCTCTAAATACATATGAATGAATATGGAAACGTAATACATGCAGTCTGAGCAATTTTGAGGGTAGCACTTACATGCTTAGCATGTAGTTGCCCATTCAAGTAAAACTAGGCTTGAAATTCAGTTTAAATATTATCAGAAATAGAAAATATAAACTTCGCTACAGATTCAAGATTTGCAGTTTCTTCACAGCCACTTGGAATGGAACCATCCTTCAGTAAAACCTTTTTAGCGACTTCAGTGTTGTACTGGCCCTTGTTCAAAAAGCAGTCTGATGTAGAACGACAAGTTCATTCGAGCAGATGTGGATTACCACCAACTGGGACATCGCAGTCTACGAACAAAAATAATTAACTTCCGTGTCACACAGAAGAGAGAGGTGGGGAGGTCAAGCAAGCCTGTGGGAGGGAGCATGGCACACCGACACAGTTGCTGTCATGATATGTGTTTCTGTATGTTCTGGTTTTAAGTTTTATTCCACTTGGTTTATTAGTTTATTGATTCTGTTGTATTTTGTATTATCTGCCATATCATTGCCATTTGCCAGTTCCGTGCACATTGTTCTCCTGTGTTGTCTTGCGTTTCTTTGTTTACTGCCAGTGCACGCCCCTGTCTGCGAGCTGTCACATTTCGGGTGATTTCGGAAGTTTTCCAGTGTTTCACGAGTTGCTTCACGTCTCGTTTGCTTCCTTCAACACTATTTACTAATTAAATACTAATACCAGTAACACTGTATGTTTTTGTCGAGTTCATCTCCTAATCCATACTTATCTACTAATCCTGTAACATAACAAGCACTATTTGGGTAATATTATTATCACACAAACTACTAACTTTACTAATTGGATCTCTACGCTTTCCACACTAATCTGTAACTCTGCCCGTTTTGTTCTCCCAGTGCTTTGCTTTAGTTTCGGTAGATACTTTGCAACTATCTCTTCTACAAATCTGTTCCTTCCATCTCTCCCCACTTAGGCACTCCTTGAGTGGAGCTGTTGTTGTTTAAGGATGTCCTGTGAAAACTAGTCTTTATCATTGTTTCCCATTTTGTATTGTGAATTTCCTCTTGTATTTTCCCCTCTCAGTTAATGTTTAGATATCCCTCGCACCTGTTGACCCACCAAGCTTGTTACCTCCCTTGTTTATAAGAGTCCCTCACTTCTTCTCATTTTTTGTCAGAACGTTGATCAATGTTTCCTGTGCCAAGCTACCCATACGCCAGTGATCTGTCTGTGAGATAGTGACACCCAGGGGCGTGTTTAGGGTCTGGCTACTGGGCTATAGCCCGGGGTATTTTTTATTTAACCAGGGGTCTTTTCTTACGGCTAAAAAAATAAGACGAGTATGAACTTTGAGCTCTTGCAACCACTGAGTCTTTAGCCTATATTGTAATTTATTTGCGGCGTGCGTTGTTAAGTTACCGTAGTTATGGGGACGCATATGTGTCTGTATCGTTCTGCTAAAAGCCTCCTCCCAGAAGCTTTATAAGCCAATTTAAGGTCTTCGCATCCATAAAGTTCAGGACACATGAAACGTGCAATTGGGGAGCTAGTGAGTAGCACAGCCATAAAAAAGGGATCTGAGAAAAACATAAAACCATAAAGGCAACGTTTACTTATTAGATATAAGCCTTCCATTTTTGATAAATGTCATGTTATTTGCATCTGGCAAAGTGAACAGTGAACTTCAAACTTTTTCTCGTTGTGGCTAGCTACCCCTACATGAGCTAGCTTGTTTAACCACATTGGTGTAGTAGTCTAACATTAGCAGGTTTTCATCACTGAACGCTGACGAGCTGATTTTAAAAACTTGGGATATTGCGACAGGTTTAACCGATTTTCAATATTTTCGCGCACACAGCAGTCGATTCTGCTAATATACCTTTTTAGGAAGTTTAAAAACATCAAGTGCGTGGCTTTGATGAATAATTCTTGCGTGCGATTAAAATATTCAAAATCGGTTTATCCAGGACTGCCAACGCTCACGCATTCGGCATGAGATTTAATGCCACATTCACATTCCTGTGCTATAGTTAGCAATTATTCAGTCAACGCAATGCGTGGGATCAGTTGCACAGAAACTTTAAAATTGTAATTGCAAAATCCAATATATACATAGAGCTAAATATCCATGAAAGTAACAAATTACTGGATTGTCTGTTTATTTTTAGTTTGTTCAAGATCATTGGTGATTTCAGTAATCAACAATAATGCACCTCAAATCGCATTATCAGAAACCCAATCTGAAGATAGGAGTTGGGACCATGCAGGTAATATAATAGAACTGGAGAGAGCGAGGAAGTACCATCCCTATTACTTTCAATGGGAGATGCTAGGCTACCTACTTCAGCCCAGGAAGTACGGAATTGACCGACGCCATCTATATAAATGGCATTCCATGGGTGCTTATTTCCGGCACCATTTCATAAGATTGCCAATCTGATTACACAGCACAAATGGCCAAGAAAATGTGTCGTCTGTGCGGATTGGCGAATGTGTTCGAGGGGAAATGATGAGCAACGCTGTTAATCTGGAACGCACTATACACTCATTGGCTGAACTGCTGCATTGAGAGCAACCGCTGGACAACCAAACTCATGCACGAGCTGTCATCAAGCTCTAAGTAGCAGTTCTTATTTTACAGGCCCTCTTGAAAACATCGAACAGTTGCGTCAGACAAGGAGCAAAATAATGAAGGATTACCGAATACATTTTCTTCTGTTTTCGCTTTATTTGGCAAGAAAAAAATGCACACTTTTCAACTGGTGTCTATAGAGCTGCCCCGTCTTTGGCCACAAAATTGCATCCTTGGGAAACGCAGAAGCAGGAAGCTAACATGCTAACTGGCTGAAGCAAAGGTACTTCCTCGTTCTCTCTGGTTCTATTATATATCTCTATGGTTTAGACTGATATCATTTGAACCTCTTTTGAAAAGACTTATTTGTCTAATGATTAACGCTGATCAATTCTTAAGTTGGGCATTCTGATTTTGTATGCGTGGTGGCACTCAAATACTAATGAGCATGCTCAGAAGAAGTAACAGTTCAGAAGAAGCAGACCAGTTTTTCTTTTTCAGATTAAAACACAAACACAAAGTGATAAAGCACCAATTATGTACAAATAGTATTAAATAAACCATTTGAGATCAAAACATCATGTTAACTAAAGAACCTATTGAAAGCAACAGGCAAAATTGCAAGAGTGTCTATGAAACACCACTGGATCATTGCCTGCCTTCATAGGGTTAAATGTGCAATTTATTCTTTTGCGATAAATGAGTCATTGCAGACTTTTCCTTAATAATCCATTAAGACTAATATAATCTGAAATTTATTCAATGTAGACTGGTGGGTGCCTGTCATGGGTGGCTTGAGGTGGGCAAGTCCGGCATGCAGGCCAGGACAAGGGCTCCACTGAGCTTGTCCTAACCCCAACCTCCGCTTGAAACAGGTTATTCAGTTTCCTGTAAACAGGGACCTGGGCTGCAGCTGTTGGGTTGGTCTGGAGAACTTGCATAGAGCATTTCTCTGGTGTCTCCCACCCACTGATTTTGTTCATTTGTTCTTTGAAGCGTGAAGCATATTGTCCTAATAATGCTTTATTACATTGAAGGGCTTGTAAGAACCCATTTTCCCTATGAGCTGGTTAGCAATTCCTTTTGCAGTCATTGAGGCCATCTAGAAACATGCACTGACCCCCCATCTGGAGTGCCCACAAAGTCACCTGCAGGCTTGCCGTGGTCAAAATCACCCGTTCCCTGACTAGAATCGCTCCCTTTCTCCAGGCGCAGTTCTCCTCTCTGCTTTCACCAGGCTCGCATTGACCAGGATTATCTCATCAATGTTGCAATCTTCCAGATAAACTCAGAGGAAACAGAGAAACCCTGCTGCATTTGTAATAGGCAGAAGAGTTGGATTTTTTCAGAACAATTTAAGGATACAGCTTGAACTGCCAGTGTGCCTGTTGCACTCTTGTTCTATACTCTACCAAATCGTGACCCACCTTGAGGTGCTCTTACTCGCATTCCCACCTCTGTAGCACCTGATAGGACAAGTGTCTCAAACACAGTGAATGGCAAGCCGGTAGAATGTTCTTGCTTTGCCCCTGAAATAAATATTTGCATGTGAGATGGCTGACTGAAGTATTGTGTGACATGTACAGGAATTGCAACAATTTTTATACAGGGCTCCCCAGCTCCCAAGTTCAAGGGGTGCAAAGGTCATTAGACAAACAAAAATAATCATAAATTAGTTTTAATACTTTGCAAATCCTTTGCTGTCAATGACAGCCTGATGTCCGGAGCCCATAGACATCACCAGATGCTGAGTTTCTTCCCGGGTTATGCTCCGCCAGGCCTTCACTGCAGCTGTCTGCAGTTACTGCTTGTTTCTGAGCAATTTTGCCTTCAGTTTTGCCATCAGCAGGTGAAATACCAACTCAACGGGATTCAGGTCAGGGATCCCTCTGCTTTGGGTCAAAACCCATCTCCTCAGGGATAAATTTTGAGGCATTTGGCTTGAACTGAGCAGATAGAAAAGCTCTATACCAGAATTCATCCTGCTGCTGTTGTCAAACCAGAAGTCAAGAAAACATTGTTGAAGAATTAGTCATTCAACATGAAGCTTTGAAGGGACAAAATGGACAGCTGTACTTGACAACCTCTGGGAACTCACATTAATGGAGAAATGTATCAAGAATTACTCAGATAACCTTGCCATTCCCATCCTTTTAGCAAAAACCTTACATCATTTCAGACAACGAACACTCCAATGGCACAACAGTGGACACAGTCATCACGTTTCATCATTCACTCATTTCCACAAATATTGACTTCATCTCCGTTTCAGCCAAGGGACAAAGGTGCAACAAAAATTTTGTATAACATGGAAGCTATTTTGCACTAACCCCAAGTTGAATGGCAAAGTGAACTCCTTCAATGTGTCTAAATCTCTAATATCTGGACAAAAAAATTACAGTGGATCTCACAGTGAGTGTGCCTCAAATTGGCAGAAAGTAATTAATTCACAATAATGAGTCCCACATTCATGAAATTATATTAAGTTGGCTGAAAAACTAGTCAAAGCACTCATAGAGATAGAGTCCGACAAAAAAAAAGTTCAATAAATAGGAATGCATTGGAAAATAAGCACCGGCAGAGACATACGTATGATTTAAGCCTTTAGAATCCATTTTAATATTCTCCATGTGCCACCATATGTAAACTTCACAAAGAAATAGCCATTAATTACAGCAATGCATCACATTAATAGGCTGCATCTTAATAATTGGATGGATACATAAGTAAACAACAATGATGGATCACTAGCCAGCATAGTACTTCCATAACAAAGGAGAGCGTGACTGGCATGCGGCAATCATTAACTTGCATAACATTTGATGGCAGAAATATAAAGAAATATGATACATGGACATCTCAGTTCTCCTAAAAATAAATAGTATGAATGAGACAAGATGATACAAGATAGAAAAAAACAAAGTCATTTCATCACAAGACAAATTTTTAAATCCAGTTTCACAACATTCATTCTTTCATCCACCAGTTCTCGTGATTTCACTCATCAACACTGATCACCATAATTTATGAGATATTGACACAGTTTAGTTCCGTTGGCTGAGTCAATCATCGGATCTGAATCCAATTAACTGTGTCTTTAACAAGCTGAACAGGAAATGTGCGGTAACATTGTAACCCTGGTTCATTGAGTGAAGAGACTCTCTCTCCACTCTGTTTCATATCCATATGTACAGGGAATGATCCCCTGCTCGTCAAAGTGCATGCATAATCCTTTAAAACACGCCGGCTTGTCCGGCCACTCCCCACAGATTACCTACAAAACACCTGTGGAGGTGTGTGATCACTGATATTTTGATCGATCATGTGTCCGAGCGGCCTATTAGCTGGAGAGGTAATCTTTTCACTCAGAGACCCTTGGTTACGGTGTAACCACACATTCTCAATCGTCTCGAGACTACCTCTCCCCTCCTTTACTTATTCCACATGTACGGGGTAACTCTTTAAGACACCCCGTGAGGAGACATTGCAGCTAATAAACCCAAACACCTCTGTGCTGTAAATGAACAATTTTGTAATGTACACTACTTATATGCCACCCAGGTCAAAGCCCTGCCAGACTCAAGGGCCAGGCCAGAAAGGCAGAAGGGCTGCTCGGGTCAGTCCACCAGACGCTGCGGCATATATGGCAGCCTGAGAGGCTCCCCGCCATAAGGCCCATGAGGCGGCCACGCCACAAGTCGAGTGTACCTGAACCCCAGATGGAACAGACACACCAGAAATTACACAGACCAGCTAAATTGCGGCTACCACCCAATGGGACAGCCTAGGTTGGGGCCTACCCAGATAGCTGTGATCGAAGCAAATGAAGAGCTGATTAGTCGTTCTGATGGTCTGTGTGTGCCGGATGTATTCTCTCGAAGCTCTGACAGGGCAGAGCTTACACAGGCACTGCTCAGTCTCCTGATCTCCAGCAGAAGCAGAGAGTGATGGCAGTCCTACCGACTAGGTCAGGTGGAACTCAGACAGGACCTTAGGCAAAGATGCCGGGTTGCGGTGCAGGACTATGCCTGACACATCTGATAAAAACCTGCAGCTGTTACCATGAACCAACAGGGCTTGGCGCTCGCTTGTCCTCCTGGCAGATGTTATGGCCAGCAAAAACACAGGACGGGTGGCTTTGCCATGAATGAAGCTGGAGGGAGCAGCTAGCAGAGTGAGAGCCTGATTCATTGGAGGGAGCAGCCCACAGGCAACCTGCTCTCTGCCACTCATGTTTGAAAGCCTTTGACATGGTGCAGACCACTTGTGCATTGCTGCTGGTGAGTTAAATGTTTACACACCTGTTCTTTAAAGTCAGGCAGGACAGGCACCTGTGTCAATGTGGGGCTCATGTCTATATCCTCCTCAAGCCAGGAGGTTTGGGTCTTAAGGGAGTGCAATATCCAGAGCTCTGGTTGTCCTGCCAATAACCTCCTCAAAACGGCAGGCTAACTCACCTTTTGAGGTGTTAGCTGCGATTTGCTTATTTCTTTGTCCTCAGCGGAAAAGATAATCATCCTCCTCTTCCTCCTTCTCCTCCGTTCCTGGAACAGAGGGAGGCTGGGCTGCTGTTGGACCCAGGAACAGGGGAAGATAGAGTGTCCTGCTAGGTTCTCGAACACTCCTCTTTTCCTCTTGTGACTTCAGCCAGTCTCCTGAATTTGCTCCCAAGCATATCAGTGAGAGGGAAGCCCGCTCACTTTGTACCAAAAAAGTGGCAATGAGCCTCCCTGGTGCGTGCAGGCAGCATAACACAGTGCATGCACGACTGGGGTTCATCTCATGGCCAATACTGCATGCTGATGCCCAAAACACAGCAGAAATTTATCATGCTCATCTACCAGAGGCATAGAAACTCCACAACCCACATAAGAATGACCCTGATGACTTGCCATTCTTGTGACAGCAACCTGGAAGTCTGCTTCCTTGTTTACAACTTGCTGAGGATATTAGCTGCTGATGCTAGCACCGTCAGCAACTTGCTAACAACTCTGTGGAGTTTATCTTTATTCAGAGGAAGTCCGCTGTTAGCCAACTAAGTCTGTGCTCAACACGGAGTCACACCTCCAGCAAAACCTGCAGGTTGCAGAAGCATGTTCTCACCTGCTGTGAGCCGATTTATATCTGCACTCACCATGGGTACCCTGCACAGCACGTAAACTGACGAAACCGCAAGCAATATGCTGGTGCCGGGAATTACAACCTCTGCCAGAAGAAATGGACAGGGTGAGACAACGGCTATACTGGGCTGAGAAACTTTTACTGTTAGCCGACTTTCTGTCTGTGCTATAATCCCACTGCGTGCGTCAGTGAGCAGTATTCTGGTTTAGGATGTTAGCCATTGTAACCAGACTCCAGAAGGAACACAGGGAAAGGGAACAGCAATTCAGGGAGGCTGGCCGCAGACAGACGCCCAACCACCTAATTTTTTAAAGGTAACTGGATTCAATGCTGTAACCCATTCACTCTTGTAGGAACACATTCAAATGATTCAAATTACCAACACAGATTGTCACACACTGCACCCTGACCAGGTGGAGATCAAACAAACAGTGATCACATGCCTCCGCAGGTGTTTTACAGGTAATCAGCGCAGCGTGTTCGGACAAGCCAGTGTATTTTAAAGAATTATCCACATACTTTGACGAGCAGGGGATCATTCAACGTACGCATGGAATATGTAACGGAGTGGAGAGATGGTCTCGAGACAACAGAGAACATCTGGTGATCTTTATGCTTTCAGCCTTCATGCAGTCATTGCATCCAAAGGATATGAAATGGGGGACTATGCACGAAAGACACAGTCATTTCTTTCTAGTTCATCCAGTATGAAAAGACCCACAAATTAAGGCTGACAGTCTGCAGTTGAACCTCAGTCATTTCATCCTCTAAAACTCAAAGTGCTACTGCACCAAGATAAAAACAAAGTATCACTGTCCAGTATATAATGGTGCTCACTGCATATGTGCTTAATTTCAAACAATGGTGAGGCAGATAATAATTATATTTAAGGCATATTGACTTACTGGGTCTATGTCTCGGCAATTTTGTTAAACAGGCTACAAAATTTTTTTGGAAAGCATAATGACAAGGCTTATTAATTGTGAAGTTATGAGAGAGTTGTCATTGGAAAAAAATCATTCACCTTGATTCAGCAAAAATCACTACTGGACTGTTATGGATTATGGTAACACTTTACAATAAGGGTACAACAATTAACATGAGTTAATGCAGTAATAAGCATTTACTAACAGGTAATTAACATTTAACTAATGCACCTGGTAATAATTTACAAATGATGTTCACATCAACTAAGGTATTAATTTATACATTATGGTTAAATAGTTTGAAGTGCTACATAGAGGATACTTAAGGAATGGTTTCAACTTCACAATAAGGGAGACACAGAAAATCATTAAATGTTCAATTATGGTTGCATAATGCTTATTCAGCTATCTAACACATTAGTTACCTGCTAATTAACTGATAGTTAATGAAATAATGTTAATTAATATTAATTGTTGTACCCTTATTGTAAAGTGTTACCTGGATTACCAACTTACCAAGTATGGTCACATGTGTACTGTTCTAATTACTGATGTAATTAGCAGTTCTAGTGACTCATAAATGTTATTCATTTACATTGTATATGTCGGCCTTTTTTAATGGAGGGTGTCATTTTTAACCTTCCAACAATCAACATCAATAGCAAAAATTAATTCAGAGAAAGCAGCCTGAATGGTGGATAAGAGCTTTTAAAATACACCAGAACAAAACATATCCTGAATCCACTGTTTGACAAAGGGGTGAGCAATAGTCCTTGAGGCCTGACATGCTTGTGGGTTTTTGTTTCCACCGATTACCCTGGCTAAATGACCAAACTGGCTGCATTCACCACCGCTGGTTTACATTTTATAGTTTGTAGTAAAACATTTCATAGGGGGACACAAGGCGGACTGTCACACCCACTTTCTGGGCTGAGAGTCCATAGGCCTCAAAACGATTTTTCAAAAATGATGGCGCAGTCGCAGACAGCACTTTGGTGCAATAAGGTGGTTTATTCTGGTTACCCACAAAACCAACAACAGACTTTCACACACAAACAAAAAACAAATGTCATAACCCAAACAAATATTTCACACTTAACTGGGTAGGCCAGTTACCGCCACCTACACCGTGGCCCAAACCAACCCAGACTCTCCTGGTTGCTCGAACCAGAACCCCTCTTGAATGGAAAGCCCCTCCCTCAACAGGCAATACCAACATAACCTAATTACAAATTATTTAATCCGGCATGATAAAACATTCCCCTTATTTCCCATCATTAGACCACAATTTTGGCTTCGTATAATACATTTAAAAACTTTTATAAGTGTCCCCCTTTTTATGTTTAAGGCGTTTTATTAATGCATCCACCCCCACACACGGTTGCTCCCTACTGCAGAGCAAGTGCGCAGGCGTCGCAATTTCAGGCACTTGAAAAGACACCTCAATACGTTGCCTCAGTTTGGGTCCTGATACTTCGGTCGGGAAACATGGAAACGTAAGACAAACACAGAAGACGCGGAACCGAAAGCAGAAAAAAAATAACATGGATGTTATGGATAACCGAAACCCTACGATAAGTGAAATAAAAGGTGCATCTAACTAGTCAATAAGTGTATGTGTTGTGTTTAGAGCTGTATACGATGTATATATGTGTAAATGAAACTGTCATGTATATTTGAGTTAGTTAATGTGTGCACCCACTAACCAAGACAAATATGTTACTGCTAAAGAAAAGGGAAACAAAACTTAGGTGCGGAGCACAGGATTCGTTTCAGGGTGGTAAACGCCTCCTCACAGGCCTCTGTCCACTTCACTGGATTGCTGCAGGCTTTAGTGGTAAAATCAGTCAGTGGCACTGCTACTGACGCAAACTGTGGATTAAATCTGCGGTACCACCCCACTAGGCCAAGGAATGACCGCACCTGGCGCTTAGTGCGAGGTCTTGGACTTTTTAAAATGGCTTCCACTTTGTCTACTTGTGGTCGAATTTGTCCACTCCCCAGTTGATATCCAAGATACCTCACTTCCTGCTGTGCCCATACACACTTTCTGGCATTCAGGGTGAGCCCTGCCAGGTTAATCCTGTCCAAGACATGTTTGAGGTGGTGGAGGTGGTCGTTCCAGGTCCTGCTGTAGACTACTACGTCGTTCAGGTAAGCAGCAGTATATGACTCTCCACCTATGAGCACCTGGTCCATTAAGCGCTGGAAAGTTGCTGGCGCTCCATGAAGGCCAAAAGGCATCACTGTAAATTGTTGTAATCCTTGGGGTGACCGGAAGGCAGTGTACTCCCTGGACTTGTCCAACGGCACCTGCCAATACCCCTTACATAAATCAAGGGTGGTGATATATCAAGCATGGCCAATCGTCTCCACTAAGTCATTGATGCGCGGCATGGGATATGCATCGAACTGAGATACTGCGTTGACCTTTCTGAAGTCAATACATACCCGCAGCGAGCCATCTTTCTTGGGAACAATGACCATAGGACTGCTCCATTCACTGTTTGATGGTTCAATGATGCCCATATCCCTCATGGTGTCTATCGCCTTCTCCAGCGCTACTCGTAGACTTTCTGGAACTCGGTAAGGCCGCTGGTGGATTGGTGTTCTGTCCTTCAGATGGATAGTGTGCTGAATAAGATCTGTTCTGCGTGGTTTCTCCTGGAACAAGGTTGGAACACTATCAAAAATTCGCTGGAGGTCCTTCTGCTTCTGGGGTGTCAGATGCTTCATATCTGCCTCTTGGGATGCTTGTTGTTTCCAGACATGCGGGTCACTCACCAGCTCATCATCTTCTTCCCCCACTTGGCGTACCAGCAGATTTTGCACTGTAGGGAGCTCTCTCTCCCTCCAGTCTTTGAGGAGATTCACATGATACGCCTGCCGGTCCTTGCCTTTATCTGGGTGTAAGACTTCATATGTTACTGGTCCCAGCCGTCGAACCACCTCATAGGGCCCTTGCCACTTTGCCAGCAGTTTATTAGTGGAGGTAGGTAAAAGCAATAAAACCTTTTGCCCCGGCTTGAAGACTCTTTGGCGAGACCGCTGGTCGTACCACAGTTTCTGATTCTTTGGGCCTGCAGTAGGTTTTCCCGGGCTTCACTCTGATACTGCTCCAGTCGGTCTCTCATCTGTAGTACGTATCCTATGACCCCCTCTGCGGATGGTGCCGGAGACTTCTGTTCCCAACTGCTTTTCAGCAGGTCAAGGGGCCCCTGGACTGTCCGCCCATACAGGAGTTCAAACGGGGAAAATCTGGTTGATGCTTGTGGCACTTCACAGTACGCAAAGAGCAGAAAAGGTAGTCACTTATCCCAATCTTTCCTCGTATCGGAGACGAACTTACGAAGCATAGTTTTCAGGGTTTTGTTAAACCTCTCCACTAGTCCGTATGTCTGTGGGAGGTAGGGCGTTGTTCGAATGCCCGTGATTCCCAGCTGTTGATGAAACTGCTTCATTAGCCTGGAAGTAAAATTAGTCCCCTGATCGGTGAGAATTTCATCAGGGATCCCGACCCGTGAGAATAGCTGTACTAAGGCAGATATCACCTTAGAGGTGCTTGTAGATCAGAGAGGGAATGCCTCAGGGAATCTCGTTGCGTAGTCACATATCACCAAAATATACTGGAAGCCCGAACTAATTTTTTCCAGTGGACCCACAATATCCATCGCAATCCTCTTGAATGGGACAGTGATGATTGGCAGAGGGATAAGGGGAGCTCTGTCAGCTCTCCGTATAGTACTTGTTTTTTGGCACTGTGGACAGGTTTGACAATAATTAATTACATCCTTGTATTTAGATGGCCAGAAAAAATGAGAACTGACTCGATGGTAAGTGTTGTCTTGTCCTAGATGTCCGGCCCATGGAATGGTGTGTGCAAGGTGTAGCACTAACGAATGACACTGACTAGGCACTACAAGACGCTTCCCTTTGGGACCCTCTACATACAGAATTTCCCCTTCCAGAGGAACTCTACCCCCACCTGCAAGGTCTGCCTTCACCCCCGATTCAGCCTTTTTAAACAATGGGACTAATGAGGGGTCAGCTCTTTGGAGAGCTGCAATATCCATAGGCACCTCCCACAGAGTCGGTGGCAGGCCAGACATTTTTAGGTCAGGGGGTGGTGTACCCAACTTCTTTTCTAGACGTCGTTGGCGCCTAGAGTTTTTGGCCCCTTTCCACCCCCTTGGAACAAGCTAGGACAAAAATGTGCAAATGGCAGTGCCTCTGCGGCCTGTGACCTAGTCACCACCGGACAACATAGCTCTGCTTGGGACTCTTGTTGTAACACATCATAAATTAATGGAAAATCTGTTCCCAACACCAAATCATGCGGCAGGTGATCAACCACTACAACCTTCAATAGGAACATTTGGTTTTTGAGCTCAAGCGTAACCTCCGCCATAGGGTATTTTTTTACATCACCATGTACACATTGAACAGGGATAGATGCAGCATAGTCCACATTTAAATCATTCACAAGGTACCCCTTAACAAGGGATACCGAACTACCAGTGTCAATGAGGGCCTCCACAATCTGTCCATTCACCATTGCAGCACACTTGACACAGTCCTGTACCACAGCACAGCTCCCCTCCCCCACATCATTAACCCGTGGCACATAGCATAACCCAGTCAATTTGGCCTTGCGTGCTGGGCAAACAGAAGCTTTGTGACCAGTTTGTTGACAATAAAAACATACTATTTTGTCACCACCATAGTCCGGCTTCCCCTTGACCTCCTCTCGAGTGTCACAAGGCGCTACAGGGTTACCTTTTGTGTCCTTCGGGGTCTTGGGTACCTGATGCTGGAACCGAGGCTGTGTACTCCGCGCGTCCAAGTATTGTTGCGCTAGCTTTGCTGCCTCCAGACCACTGGTGGGCTCATGCTCCCGAATCCATGTTCTGCTGTCCCCCGGAAGCACCCTGAGCAGCTGCTCCAGAATTATTTGTTCTCTAATGTCCTCTTTACTCCTCTGTTCCGGTTTCATCCAGCGGCGATACAACCCCTTCAGTCGATAATATGTGTCCTTTGGGATCTCCCTAGTGGGAGTAGTACTGGCCCTGAATTGCATCCGATAAGTTTCTGAAGAGATGTCGAATTTTGCTAGCAGTGCTTCTCTCAAGCCTGAATAGCTGTCAGCCAGGTCTTCATCCATGGCGCTATATGCTTCCAAAGCTTTCCCCGTCAGCAGGGGCACCAGACGACATGCCCACTCCCCCTCTGGCCAGCCCCAGGTCTTAGCTAACCGTTCAAATCAAAGCAAATAGTTTTCGATGTCTTCCCCAGCTTGAAAGGGCATCATCTTTGGCTCCTTGCGACAGGGGGCGGCATTGGCTGACTGCCCCCCTTCTGGGATTCCCAGGGAAGGTGGTTCCTGCTGCTGACTTGTAGGAACCCTCCTTGGTGCTGGCGTTGGCAGCTCCAGGCGAGGACTACCCTGGAGAGTGCTCTGCATTGCTGGTGGGGGAGGGTTGGATGAGGCCATCATCAGGTCCTTCTAACGCCTGATTTCTTGCATAAGGCCCTCCTCCCTGTCCTTTTAAGCTGACATAAACTCACGAAACAACACCACCAGCTCCCCCTGCTGCTGCCCCTCTCGTGGTTCCTCGCCGTCCTCCTCCCACTCTTCATCAGACTTGCTCTAGTGGAGCTGTGCTTTACTAGCACGTGCCCCAGCACTCCGTTGCCGTCGTGAAGGAGTAACCATCCTGTGACTCGCTATCCCACTTCTGATACCATATATGTCACACCCACTTTCTGGGCTGAGAGTCCGTAGGCCTCAAAACGATTTTTCAAAAATGATGGCGCAGTCGCAGACAGCACTTTGGTGCAAAAAGGTGGTTTATTCTGGTTGCCCACAAAACCAACAACAGACTTTCACACACAAACAAAAAACAAATGTCATAACCCAAACAAATATTTCACACTTAACTGGGTAGGCCAGTTACCGCCACCTACACCGTGGCCCAAACCAACCCAGACTCTCCTGGTTGCTTGAACCAGAACCCCTCTTCAATGGAAAGCCCCTCCCTCAACAGGCAATACCAACATAACCTAATTACAAATTATTTATTTAATCCAGCATGATAAAACATTCCCCTTATTTCCCATCATTAGACCACAATTTTGGCTTCGTATAATACATTTAAAAACTTTTACAAGTGTCCCCCTTTTTATGTTTAAGGCGTTTTATTAATGCATCCACCCCCACACATGGTTGCTCCCTACTGCAGAGCAAGTGCGCAGGTGTCGCAATTTCAGGCACTTGAAAAGACACCTCAATACGTTGCCTCAGTTTGGATCCTGATACTTCGGTCGGGAAACACAGAAACGTAAGACAAACACAGAAGACGCGGAACCGAGAGCAGACAACAAATAACACGGATGTTATAGATAACCAAAACCCTACGATAAGTGAAATAAAAGGTGCATCTAACTAATCAATATGTGTTGTGTTTAGAGCTGTATACGATGTTTACTTGTGTAAATGAAACTGTCATGTATATTTGAGTTAGTTAATGTGTGCACCCACTAGCCAAGACAAATATGTTACTGCTAAAGAAAAGGGAAACAAAACTCCACGCTTGGACACAGACACTAGTGCTACACCCGCGATGTATGTATGAGTGTATGCGAGTGCTGCCAGTGGTTTGCATGTGTAGAAGCCTTATCGGACATTAGTGACCGAACCCGCGGTCGCACGAACCTTTGGTTGTCATTCACGTGCTTATGATGAAAATGCCAAAATTGTTGCCAAAATGTCAGATGGCATGAATATGACACCGAAATAATGATTCAGAATTTACGGGAAAATTTACAAGATTTACAGGAAAGTCAAGCATCACATATTGAGGGCTTAAAAAATAAAATAATAAAAGAAAGCAGCTTGTTTCACCCTTGTCTGAGCGTGTGTTACTTGGATGGATGTCAATAAAGTTGTTTGCCAGTTTCCAATGTTTATCTGACTGGATGAAGGTTAATGCATTCATTATTTTCTCAGGCTCCGTACATCACTTGCTCTAAGCGAAACTAATCAGCTGTTTTCTTTTTCCAAGAATTTTAATAGGATGATTACCCTGGAACATTAAGATGGCATTTTTAAACCAGTTCTACGGTGGCCAACAGGGGCAAATGTACTTCAATGACCCAAAACATCTCCAATTGGATAAATGCACTACAAAAATAGAAACAATGCAAATTCAAAAACATGCAAGCCGCAGAAGCAAATGCAAGAGAAAAGCGCTGCATATCCAGCATTAACACAACGGAAATGCTTCCAGCCACTATGGGAAGCACTAACTAGAACAGCTTTTACTTTTGACCAGAGCGAGACTAGCTAGCTAAGTCGGCAAAAAGGCTTTCTAGCTATCTAGCTAATGTCAGTTTGATTGCTTAGCTAGCTAGTTTGCTAGCCTAGCTAACAAACAGTTATACTTGGTGCACGGACGTCAATAGAAAATAAGTGGAAAAAAAAGTATCCATTATTTTGCTATCTGACTTAGCTAGAGTTGAACCGTGGGAATTTATACTATACCAAATATAACTCTTTGCTAGCTAGGCTAGCGAACTAGTTAGGTAAGCAAGCGAACTAACGTTAGCTAGCTAGAAAGCCTTTTTGTCGACTTATCTAGTTATATCTGATGCATGTAAATGCTAGCTTACTAACTAAATGATGAAGTTATAACGATTCACTGCTATCCATTGAGTTCTCTGGAATACACTTAAGGCTGTAATCGCGAGCAAGCCCTTTGCGCGTGCTCACAAGGTCGCAGCCCTGGCAAACCCTTTGCTGCGGTGTAAAACCATAAAACAGCCGGTCTCACTCAGGTCAAAAATAAAAACTCCTCTAGTTGGCGCTCCCCACAGCAGCTTGGAGTACTTTCATTATGTTGATGTCTAAATGCAGCATTTTTCTCTTGAATTTGCTTCTGTGGTTTGAGTGTTCTTGACTTTGCATCGTTTCTGTTTTTGCAGCGTGTTTCTCCAATTGGAAATGTTTGGTCCATTGCAGTGCATTTGCCCCTGTCAGCCACCGTACAGTTCAAATGTATAAACATGAACAGCAACTTTATTGCACATTGATTGCAGATCTGGTGAATTTAATTGATTTCCTGTCCTCCAGATCAACAAAAGTGTCACTCCAGACCTTGACAGGGGCCCTCGCAGACTGACAATAAGGGACAGAAACTTTACAGTGCAATGTCTGATTGAATGGACAGTTATATGATCAGATTTGGAACAGGACTTAATTGTGATTGGACACAGGCAGTAGTGGTGAAACTGAAGCAATATAAGCCTATTTCTGGTCAGCCGTTCCTCCTCTTTCCACTCCGGTTTTGTGAGAGACCGTAGCTTGATACACACAGCTGAGAATACCTAGGCTGAATCCCACAGGGACAAAGAAAAGGCAGCGCCGTGTCAGCCAAAACACCGGTTTTCACCTCTACCAAAACCTGTTTTCTAGCCATTTAAACTGCGTACACATAACATTAGTTTTATTCATGAACTGTACATGCAGGAACATTGTTACAGCCAAAAGTCGAAATGCAGTGCCTGCATCCCTTCTCACAAGAATCTGCAATGGGCCAGCTTCCACGGTATCAACAAAAGTAAGGAAACGTGGACGTGTATCTCAGCTCGTCAGTAAGATAGATATTCAAACCCTCCACAAACATTCCATGAGCAGCAGCAGTAAGACTGCCCCAAATATCAGGGCATTAGCTTACGTTTATTTGTGTTTATTATATTTTAATGAACATACATCATCATAAAAATTAAATATACCGACTATGTTTTGTATTTTGTTTAGAGAAACATTATACAGTATCATATTGCTTTAGTAAGAGCTTTCACTAAATACTCAGTCACTAATATAGTATTGACTGCCTTTATATTGACTGTGCATGCGATTTCCCTTGCATGTCTATTCAGGAATAAGTATGTGGTCTTCCTGATGCGTAGTCAAGTGAGGTTTATGGAAATTGGCCAGACATAATTAATTCCAGTAAAATTTGATATATTTTGTCTCAAAATGACTATGAGACCATATCACTTTCCCTCAGTATCTTTATTTCTGTCATTCATTGTGTGCCAATGCGCATAAGCACAGAACAGCCCAGTTCAATGTCCATTCCTGTTCCCTGTCCTGTGTATGGTTAGATAAGTGCTTGTTTGTTTAATAAATTAAATTTTATCAAACAAGGTCTGATAATTATTTGAATAAAGAATCTGAGGCAATAGAAATGCAGTATATCCCCTGCAATTCTTAATTCTGCGAATGAGGACTGGGACAAACACGTCTTCATCCGTTTTTATTATTTTAGTAGTGACCAATTAAAGGGACTATGTCAGCTGGGGCACATGCGTACTAGAGTCCAGTCGATAAACACTTTCATACATGCAGTGCAATATCAAGGGAGCACAAATACAAACCCTAAGCTTATTAGTACGTGTGTAAAGCATCCCTTCGTCGCTGTTTTAAATACAGAAGATGGCCTGCAAACGTGGAGTTGCTAGAGTAACCGCATTTATCTTTGCCGAAACCCACGGAGAATAAATTATACTAACCATCCATATTTCCTTCGGCGAAAACACATTGAAAGTGTGAGGCAAGGTAAACCTGTGAATTCGTGGTGGAGTTTCAATCTGTTTGCATCGCTTGCATCCTTGAGAAGTTTGGGGAATTTTTATCCAGCAACTGTCTTTATATTCGCAGAACCTGTTTGTCGCAACATTTTGTCTGACATGCAGCTGTCATAGATCCAAACAACGCAGGCTAACTTAAAAGCAATAATAACGCTATGAAAACCCGAACTATGACAAACTGATGCTACGAACAGGCTCTATGATCAATAAAGATAGTTTTTTGGTAAAAATTTCATCAAACTTCCCAAGGATGAACGCGATATAAACAAATTGAAAAACGCTGACACGAAATCTCCATTGAACTTGAAATAGTTGTACCAACGTTTTCAAGATGCTCCGCTTCGTCGCGCGCATGCGCCCCGGCTGACATAGTCCCTTTAACTACAGAGGAAAAGGAAGCGAACCAACACAATGTACGCACTCAGGCTGAAAGAACAGGACCATCTTCAACACTTTCTCATGATGGACCATTGACCTTGAAATGCTACTCATCAAGGTACCAAAAAGATTGCATAATGTTGATTACCTGGATGAATCAACTCCCAATAAGAGATGACATACATACACTGCACAGAAACCTTAGGCTATGCACCAAGGACTTGACTGAAAACATGCCATAGGAGATAAATCAACAATATAACAGAAAACAAGGTAAGCTTTCATATTTTCCCATCGTGAAAACGTGGCCCTTAGTTTTGGATGCAATTTATTAAGGTAGCAAATAGGCTACTGTGCATAATGATGCTTTATAACACCCAAGAAAATATAATTGAGCATATTAATGTTCCTTAGAGAATGTGACACAACCCCTGGAGAAGTTTCATCAATTCTCACGGCAAGCAACCTTGGTCTTTAGCTTAGCAGGTTAATTGTATCTCCTGTGGCCTGAATTGAAACTCCCAGCTGAACTTCAAAAGGAACAGCATCTGTACAGCGCTTATGTGTATTATTCCATGTACAATAGGGACCAGAAGTTTGAGTACCCTACAGAGTACTCAATTCATTTACGCTCACTCTTACTAGGAGCTGGATCAAACAGACTGAGTATAAGTTGATTAAACTCCAGCCATTTCCCTGCGTTTTTTCATAATATATCAAGAGAGCTAGTACAATTTTGATTATTTGTTGTTATATCTTTAATAAAAAAAACACCGTACTAGTGTACATTTGAGCTAGAAAAACTAAAATCTAGAAGAAAAAGTTCTTGAATAGAATTGGGGAATCTGCTCTTTTAAATCCTGATTTTAATAGCCTTGTGTGATCACATGCACATGTAACATTGTGGATCACAGATCCCAATCAGGGAAAAATGTTTTGTATCAATCATAATGGAGCTTACTGTATCAGCACAGCACAAAACAAAATATGTAAAACCATCAGCTGCACTGTACAAAAAATGAGCTCATTAGGAAAATGTAAAATTGCCACAGACCAGAATATCACAATGGTGCTCAGAGAACCTCGGTCAGGTGCAGCTCATTTTCCTCCTCTCATCTTACTCACTGTAAGGACTTTTTAAACAGTCCTAATAAAAATGTTTGCTTTCTATCCCTCCACTGGCCAGTCTCCCTGCAGTTCTCCATTAACTGGAGATGGTGTCTTCATTTACACTTTCACTACCCTTGTCCTCCCAGTGAAGCCAATTGTTCTCTATATACAGGATTCTGCTGATATATCTCTTCCAAACATCGATTAAGTGATGCAGTATGCTTATACATTTTATTATAATGGATATGAGTTTGTTAAGGAAAATAAAAAATTAAGCCCCATTAATGAAAGGTGCGCAATTGCGGCTACGCACCTTTGCGCGCCTAAAATTGCATTTAAGCTGTGCAACTAAATGCGCACCTGTCCATCAAAAATGTTCCATTTTTGTGCGCCTAGCTATCCGAACTGCAGCACCATCTAGACAACATTTCCAAACTCTATTGCATAGCGTGCAAAGGCTCATGAGTAACAGTGTGGACATAAGTGTTTTTCATTGGTGAATTACCAGCTGTGTGGGATTTCCTCAACCAATGGGTGAATTACCAGCTGTGTGAGATTTCCTCAACCAATGAAACTGCGCAGTGCCTCAATCAGTAAAGACGACGAAGCAGGCTGGGCATATTGCCCAGCTTTCCACAGTTAAAACATGGATGTGTAAACTAAGGGCATAAAACCCGTAAAAATTGTAAAAAAGGACGGGAAGGAGTGGGATATGGAAGTAAGCGTCCTTATATCCATTGTAAGAAAGTTTAAATTGCTGAATTTTGGTTGTTTTGACAGTGAAAATTGGCGCGATCAATCAGTTATTCCTGCAATTTTTTGCAGCCAGATTGGCTTAATTCACATCTCGTCAGCAGTTTTCGCTATGATTTGATTAATTAATTACTAGGACTGCCCCCTTCTAAAACAAATCTCGATCAACCAACAGTCGGCCGTTTTTTCCAATCGTTTGAAATTTTTTAACTCAGTTCAGAGCCCTTGCTGATTTTGCCATTGCACTCAAAAAGTTAAAGTTCAACTACACAATAGACTGATGCTTGTATTTGATCTAACCATAAAACGTTCCACTTTGTAGGAATGAAACTTACGTTTGCCTATATCACTAATCTGAACTGTAGCTCGAGCAGATCTTAAGCTACAATTAACAATGAATATTTGCGTGCCTATATAAGAAGGATATGATGTAGGAATGAAAGGTGTTACCCTTTTTAGTTTTACTTATTAAAATATTACTAGAACAAGTTGCTTGTATTAGTTTCGATGAAGTATGCACAGAATTAATATCACCTTAACTTTTCTATGAAAGGCGCGCGTTTGCATGCTTAAAATACAATGTAGCATTTGAGCTGCGTAAAAAATGTGCACCCAAGGCTGAAATATGAAGTTTACAGGCCCAATGTGCACCTAAAGATTTTTCAAAAAAAGGCCTGAAAATTGTATGAATTGTTAACCCTAAATCTTTGCTGTGCCCTGGGAGATTTGTTTTATGCTTTATTCGGAACAAGGAGTGTGACAGCTCACCCAAAATCAAACACTGAAAGGTGTTTTACTTAAAGACAACTTTCTGCATTTTCAACTTGCAGTCTGGCATCAGCTCATCATCCATTGATATCCTCTCAAGACCTGAAAATTATGTTTTCTACTGTAGGAAACATGAAACTATGGTCTGAATATGAAAACCCATATTGTCCACTCTAAATAAAAATAGTACAGGTCATAGTTTCACTTGCACTTTTTAAATAAATAACATCTGTCAAGTCAAAAATTAAGATTCTTTATTTTTAGTCTCTGGAAGATTCCCCTATGTTAACACGCTCACGTCTCTAAACATTTATACAGTATTAATATATAGTATGACTTCAAATCTTTCAACTTCAAAAAAGTTTCTTTTGTTTGTGGAACTGGCAGAATAGCAGAAGGCCTTGTGCCTGATGTTGCCTGCTACGAGCACAAATATTGCAAAGTTCAACAATGCTAAGCTTACACAAACACAAAGTTCTTGCTTTAGTTGAATTTAGATGCATGATTTGGGCAGAGACCGTTAACTCAGTAGAATTTGTCTATGGAGAAAAATATAAGATGGTTTCTTTGTAAAGAAAAAAAAATTAGAGGCTTCAAACGTGAAAAGGGAGTTGGCTGGCCTTTTTTCCAAATGAGAAGCGCTTTGTTCGTTTGGCTTTTGGTGCTCTAAAAAGACATTAAGCCACAGCAAAGACTTTGAAAATGTGTAGCAGAGGATGCTATTGAAGTTCAGTAAACTTCTCAATGGCGTACCAGGCTACAAAGTGAGAAAGCTGCCGAGAGGCTAAGCAGACTGAGGAAATAGCCGGTTCCTGATTAGCTTTGTCTAAAATATGATCGGTTTAGGTCTGCTGAGGACAGCTGTGGAGATCACAGGCGGTAGCAAACTCCATAGTACTCAAAGTCACAGATGAATTGAGGACATCTTGGGTAGCCTTCAAGTATTCTAAGGCTGAGCGGATCCCCGCTGCGCTGGATCACTCCCATGGTACCCGAGACAAAAATAAAAACCTGGCCGACTGGGAGCCGATGGTCTCTCTAACTTAATAAACGTGCTCTAGGCTCCTCTGCCTTCCCTGGCAATTTCAAATGAAATTTTCTAAATTAATGGCCCGTTTCCTGAAGTTTCCAACAAAGCGTTCTTTGTTATTATGAAAAAAAGAGAGAGAATAGAACAGCTTTGATTTTTCCTAAGTGTCAAAGACCGTGTGTCTCTCTCACATATTACTGGATGTATCCTGATCACTTCACATTTTATTTCTACATCAACACAAACATGATGGCAAAGTATTTCAATTAGGCATGGCTTTGACTCATCACAAATTGCTCTGCTTACTATCTTACCCCAACTCGCAGGAGTATATTAATGTGTGCCATGAAAAAGACTATGATTGTATTAAAATGTTCATGCTATAATCATACACATACTTTTACTACAGATTTTTGGAACAACATAAACCTCTGCTCCTTCTTTTGTAGTATTACCCTCCCTCCATACACACACACACACACACAAAGTAAAACAATATCACAATGTCAGAATTGCTTTTTGTTCTAACTTTGGGAAACAACTATACCAGAGGGAAAAGTAATTTTTTTTTACATCATTGAGAATGGGGATGTCGAAGTGTTAAAATTCTTGGACATCATAATGTTGCTGTGTATAACCTGGAAAAACCGTTTATAAAATAATTTCTTGTGCATCTGAAAACCACCATTATTCTAAACCAGTGTTTGGTTTTTGGAGTCGGCTGAATAAAACAATCTCAACCACAATCAGTCTCAAATGTTTAACGAAGGCAATGCTCCCTTTACTGCAGTTATGTAAGTGAAACTGACACTCAACATGGCAAGACAGGCAAACCTTTCCAGCTGGGTATTAATATTTTCCAAATCATACTATGAATAATTCAATAAGAAGCCAATCATTTCTTGCCAGGATGCTGCTGGCACTTGGCCATATTTGTATTGTTCACACCTGGTGCAAGAGGCTACTGTTGGCACACAGGCAGCCTTCAAGCTCAAGCTGCTGCAGCCTAGGAGCCATATTGTAGAAACATCCGTACTGACAAATCCAATACTGTCACATGGGCATGAAATCTGGGCATCGTTCCATCCATTCATAATTTACCCCGCTTATTCCTGGGCTGAGCTGGGGGGGCTCTAGCCTATCCTATCAAGCACAGGGGAGAAAAGAGCGAGTAAATATCACCGATAGGCACAACAGTTTGTTACGCATTTTATGAAAATTGGGACATATACAGAAATATAAAGCAACACTAAAATGGAAACATTTTGTGCAAACTGCAACCATTAAATGGTTGTATTTTAATATAAAATTTTTTAAAAAGTGAAATGGAGAATAATATTTTTAATTATTTCATATTTTAGTCATTGAATCCCAAGGCCTAGATATCTTTGAATTCTCCAGATGTGAAGGCTATCATCACACTAGCACCATGACAGAACCAATCAAATTAAAGTGAATCTTTCAAGGGTGTAAACTGAGCACAACTGTTATCTCCCTGGGGGTGGCACAGTGGCACAGAAGGTAGCGCTGCTGCCTCACAGTAAGTATGGTCTGAATCCATCCTGGGGCCTTTTGATGCAGAGTTTGAATGTTCTCCATGTTTGCGTGGATTTCCTGCACGTACTGCGGCTTCCCTCCACAGTCCAAAGCCATGCATGTCAGGCTAACTGGAGATTCTAAATGGATTGATGAGCCATCCAGGGCATATCCCTGCCTTTTATTCTTTGTTTCTGGGATAGACTCCAGCTCCATCATGACCCCAGTCCAGAAAAAGTGGTTCAGATAATGGATGGATGGATAGATGAATGTAATCTTCCTGAGTGTAGCTGAGTGTTGCAGATGCCGGATTGGTTAGATATCATTGGACACTTTGGTCAGTGGAAGATGGTGTAGGTATCAAGCTGGCAGGACTGTTCAAAGGATCACAAGAGCTATAAGATTTTCCAGGTGGTTTAAAGCTGAGTTTTGTTTTACTGAGACCGTATAGCATTTCGGATTGTCCTTTTACTGATGTAATTGCGCAATCGCTGTTGTGTCTGTTTTTCTATTTTAATGACCAAGTTTGCCATTCGCAGATTGAGAACATCTGCATGTATAATTGTTCTGTTTCCCGTTAGCTAAATTTCTAATGCTGCAACTAATCTGCTCGCTGATTAGATTAGTAGATTAGTTTACGAGTTGCTCATGAGCTGAAGTTAGCTTCACCTCTTGGTAATTTGTTGAAGCTAAAATGAGCTATCCAGTCACGCATCGGCCCATCTGTACATTGTGAAATTCATTGCGGCCAGCACATCGTCTGCGTTCCCCCTTGGTCTTGAGACAAATAAACGCGCACCCACAGGGACACAAGCATACGCATCCAACATGCGCACAGACATACACATACTCACTTGCACGCTGGCATAATCATTGTTACCTTCTTATAGTTTGTACTTAGTCCTCCCGTACATTAGCCCTTATACCATTGTCTGGGTGAATACTCTTTTCTGATTAGCTGGCAGGTGTTGATTAAAACCGTGGAACCACACAGGTAGTTCGGCCTACGGTAGTTTCACCATTCGAAATTCATCCACTAGCCAACCTGTAACCATAGCAACGTTAGAGCACTGGCATTTGGCTGGGTATAACAGAAACCTAGCTGCTCATTTATCTCCAGTAAATTTGGCGGCGTCAGAGAAATTACATCCTGTGGGGCGGTTAACTATAGGTGCTCCAGCGATAAATGACCATAAATATTAAACCAGCAAAGTAATCGCGTTTTATTCATTAAACGATAGTAATTGTGTATGGTTATAAAGGAAGCTAATGTGTCTACTTTATGTATCAGCAACTGCTGACAGTTCGCTAGCTACATGCTGTGACAGACTGATTTTCAGCTTAGTAGGGGTTGATCCTCTGAAGGCATAGGCAGTGTGTAATTGGTGGTGCAACTGTATAGTGTGAAGAAGGAAGGGCTAGTTGTCACGAGTCGGAAGAATCAAATGCCACAGCATCTTCTTCCAGAGTCAATGGGAGCGGGTCACTGTGTGGTGGGATAAACATTTCAGCTGTGTTCAGGGTGGGGAAAAATGGGAGAAAAAAAAAAAAAACTTTTGCTACCTTGCTATGGGTAACTAATTCTCTACAGGCTTGTACAAATTGTCTTGCACTAATTTAACAGAAGGAACCTGTGTATCTCAGAGAATATATTGCTGAACCTGTCAGTATCCAGGGAGTAGGTGAGAAGCCTGAAAATTCTCCAAATCAACTCAGTGATAAATGCCAAATGCCATGACATTGATAACTGAGGACAGTATGGGTTGTGGCAGATGTAGAAGTCATTTGGACTGTTGAGAATACCAACCTGCTGTTTTATCAGAATGAACTGTGCAAAACAAACAGTAAAAATAAAAAATGAGAAAAGTTTCTTGAAAAAATCATTAAACGGGTTTTTTTCAGCAACTCTGATAATGTTGATGACTCAATTAAAAAGGTCATTATGTTTAATGATGAATGACTTCAACCATATAGCCACAAATGAAACAAGCATGAAATAATCAGATCCTTCACCACAGGATGGCTGATATCTGACCTGGAAACAAAATGGAGTGGAGGGATGGACAGACGGGCAGGAGGACGGATGGAAATATGAAAATCTGCAATATGATGTGTCCATACATGAAATTTTGTTAAAAAATATTAAACTGTATGGGAGTTCTGGCACAGAAAAGGTGCATGACGGACAGACAGACAGACATACATAAGGACAACCCTCACTCTTATATCCCCATCCATGTTGTGGCAGGGATAGATAAAGGCTTGCTTTGCAAACCCGCACTATTGTTCCATTTAATCGTGGTGAGTGCAGTGAATTTGAACATGAGATCTGCAGTCATGGTGGCAATTAGACATGAAAGCCCTGACGCTCTTTTTTTGTTATGAAAGGTGTACATTTTTGAAATGAGCATTTCTGTCTTCTACCGAGGACCGTGTTTCCCTCAAGAGATGCCCAAACCCTTTATGAGGCACATTGCTTTTGCAGAGGGTCCTTTTGAGGTTCTGATTTGCCAAAGGATGTGTTCCTCATTCATGGTCCAGTGCGCTGAACAATGGTGTAACATTTCAGGTAAAAAGGCTGGCTTGTTAATCCACTCAGACACCCCTCAACAGCAGCTAGGAAGCTTCCCAGAGGTGGGCTTTGCTTTGCTGAAACAATGCCACAATAGGAAGGGTCAAGTGCAGTCAGGAATGGAAGGAGGTTGCAATGCTTGGACACACAACAGGGGGAGAAGAATAGAGGGAAGGAGTACACAAAACACAATGGGACAATGCGGAAGAAAGGACAGCGGCCTCAATTCGAGGTGAGAGATGACGCCCCGTTATACTTAAGACGTGGAGCTTTGTGGAGCACCTGGAAAGTCTGTAAGGCCCATTTGCCAGGTTGAGCAGCATGCATTTTGGGTTAAAAAAAGGAAGGACGAAAGTTCAATTGGCCTTTATAGTCAGGACTCCATGAGATTCCAGGAATCAGCCTGACAGTCACATTGCACTGACTGCCAAAAAGCATCAGAGATCAGAAAGTGTTGCCAAAATGAGATGCTGAAGGCAAGTGACAGATCAGCTCGTCCAGGCAAAAAATAAAGATGATTAACCACTGCAGGAAAATTACAACAATCCGCCACTCGGTGGACAAAAAACCAAGATTGCCAACTGCAGTGAATCAATAGTGATTAGCCTCCACAGCTGAACAGCAGAGGTGAAGTGATACAAATGCCAGAATTTAATTACTAACAGTAATCAGCCAATCCAGACGGACAACAGTTGTCACTCATTCCGGATGACTATCAGTGGATCAGCCACAAGAGATAATCAACCAGTGATCAGCCATGACAGATGATCAGCAGAAATCAACCGATCGTGACAAGCAGATTCTGCATTAAGTCTGCAAGAAAGCTACTATTCTCCACTGCCCAAGACAGCCATGGCGTATTTCAGCTCGCCGCCCCTCTGAAGCGCGACAGGTGATGCGGGGGCTGACAGGCAGCCGCTGGTGGCAGGACTGACTGATTAATGACTGTGATGTGCTCCAGACACAGACACTCTGTACTGATCACTGCCCTCAGGCTGCTCTGGACATGCCAGCCAATAAAGCTGCCAGCAGCCTCTCTCTCTCTCTCTCTTTCTCTCTCTCTCTTTCTCCCTCTCACCCCAATTTTTTCTGTCCCTCTATCTCTCCATCTTCCACTCTTCTATCTTTGTCTGTCCCTATGTCTCACTTTCTCTTATGCTCTTTCTCTTTGTATCTTTATCTTTCATATCTATGCGCTCTCATGCTGCCTCTCTTATCCTCTCTTCCTCCCTTCCTCACTGTCAGATCCCCTCCTCCCTCTTCCTCTCCAATTTTCACTTACCGCCTCTTGCTTTGTCTTACATCTTCTCTCTCTCTCTCTCTCTCTCTCTCTCTCACATATACACTCACCGTCTGCGCGCCCACCCCACCACTGCCCGACTCAGAGGGGGATTCTAAATCTTCTTCCTGCCTAAATAACTTGTCAAAAACAAGCAGAGTGAACAAAATAAATAAAAAAAGGTTGCAGTGACAAACAAAATTACATGCTATTTGCACCTGGCTGTCACAATTTAGCCTCCAATGTCAGGGGAGAATCATGTACTAACGTAGCTATCATGCACCACAAAGAGATTAGGCCGGCTGTCGGCCCAGAACTGGACATGCACATCTGCTCTGCTTCAATTTCACTTCTCCCTGTTGTGTCACCACCCAAGGCCTGTCTTAATCATGCCACAGAAGAACAGTGACAATTTAATAATGGCATTTTGGAGCTCACTTTACGACTGGATTTACCATCACATGGCCCAATGAAAATGTGTGTGTTTCTGTGTGTGTGTGTGCGCAGGCGCGTGTGTATGTGTGTGTGATTGTGTGTGAAATACATTTGTTGCAGTCCATTGGCACATATTCTTTCTGGTTTATTGGCACAGAGACAATCTACCTGCTTTTTTTTACAGTCATGGATCGACATATGAAAACTATGTGAGATTCATGATGTCTTTGACTTTCTGTCTGGTGTGGTTAATCTGATTCATCGAGCTCCTCCCTTTTACGTTGGGACCCGGGTGTTTTTTGGTTTGTTTGTTTTTTTTTCCCTCATCGGTGCTATGATTATGGAAACAATCATTTTAATTACTGGTAAAATGGTAAATGGTAAATCTATTCTGTTTCTACACCTGCAAACCAACATTTTTGGATTTACTCAGTAGAGATATTGTGGGGGAAAATTATTGAATACATTAAAGGAATTTGCAGATAAGTGGGCTGAAGTTATGATACCTGACCCTAACTACCATCTTAATGGGTTTTTCAGGCTATATATTACAGTGTCTGCTTACTGGAACAATGATAGCTATAACTTGTTTTAAAATTGCACTCCTCTTGAGGAGACTAACTTTAGTTTTTTTCCCACTTCATTCTGACAGGAAGATGCAGAGAGGGAGCAGAAAAGAAGTGCATAGCCCTCCAAATGAAACACCTGTTGATCCGGGGTACTGGGGTAGAAGTGTTGAGAGTTGGTCATTCAGTGACTATGTCAATGGAGTCTCTCCTTGTAAAAATATCTTATGAGCCCTGCCTTCATGGTCTAAGTGCATAATGCAATAGTTTGCTAATAGAAAACACATGTATATGCCCACTGAACTCAGTGCTTAGCTCAGTCTTTTCTCTTATTTGCCTTAAAATATGTTACTGTGATGTTACAATAAAAAAAATACACGATCACCATGGAATCTGCAACAGAGTGTCAAATTGGAAATGATAATGAGTGAAGAACACTGAACCCCTCTCACAGAGGCGCAGAGACCTCAGATGCTGGCGTTGAAATGATGCCATAATAGAAATTTTACCTGAAAAACATAACTTTATATTGAACATTCATGCAGAAGTAGTGCCCAAGAACCATTCAAAAGATGGGAGTTCTTCATTCTGAAATGGTGGAATAGCCATTGTTTGAATCATATCTCCCCATAAAACCTGATTTGCCATCAGCCTGGCATATCTGGCTTCAGAAGCTTCCAGAGAATATTTCATAATGCATATTGACTGCAAAAAAAAAAAAAAAAAAAAAAAGTCTAATCTCATGGGAAGAACACTAAGCCATACAAACGCAAATGAACATGAATACAGCAGTAAAACAGTGCTTAGGAAATAACAAAATTATTACCATAACGATAAATTCTTGTTTTCAGTCAACTATCAAAATCTCTCATTTCATGTAAATGTGACCTGTTCCATCATTCTGAGTCACTAAATATTTTTGGGTTCTCTTTGTGTCTGTAAAAAAGAAATTCTTAGTTTTATTTTGAGACCAATATTATCTTACTACTCCAAATATTCTATGTGATAGGGTCTCTAAAATGTTGACTGTGATCAAACCGTCTTTCTGAGAAAAAGGACACAGAAGGTGGCAATTAATTTTCACTCGGTATTCAAATAAATCAGAAAAAAAATCGCTGCCATATGCATTTGCACATACGATTGCCCAGATCCACAAGAATAAAAACACATGCAGATAAAAGTGATTGGATATAATAAAACTTAATGATCCAGCACAAATAATTATATAATCTGTAATAAATAAAATTTGCAGTCCGAACTCCAAAATATTTGGGACAGTTTGTAAGAAGAAAAGCAAAAATCAATGATTTGCAAATCTCTTTTGAGATGTATTCAATTGAAAACAGCACACAGACAAGAATTAATGTTTTTACTACTGAACTTTACTTTTATCTCCACCAAGGAGGTTATTTTCTTGCTGGCGTTGGTTTGTCTGTCTATTTGTCTGTCTGTCTCTTTGTGTACAAGATAACTAAAAAAGTATTAAATGGATATCTCTGAAATTTTGTGGGTGGGTTGCTATTACGTCAGGGATGGACCCTTTTCATTTTGACCATGATTGGTCACACAATATGGCCACCATGGCAGCCATCTTGAAATACTAGGACACGCGATAACTTCGCTCCCAGTGATATCACTCAAATTTTGTGGGCTGATTGATCTTGCATCAGGGACGTTTGAAATACTCTGCATCAAACAATATGGCCGCCATGGGAGCCATCTTGAAATCCTATGTTGCAGATACCTTCAATTTTTTATGATCCATGTTCACTCAGCAAGATTGACTGTGCTGCCTTGGCGGGGTTTGCACTCACGGAATCCCTCTAGTTCTTTTGTTAGCATAAACTTATTCAACATTTGATGCCAACAAAACGAACCAAAAAATTTGGGACAGGGGGTAATTGCTAATTAGAAGGCCTATATGGGTACGGGTTTGGATATGTAATGCGCTTTAAGGCAAGGTGAGAGCAGTACAAAAATCCCTCCGATGGCAAGACCTGAGTGGAAGAGGTGACTTTCAGCAGTCATTTGGGAACTGAGGACACAAATTGTTGCCAGGGCTACCTTGCTGTTTCTGGACTTCGGAGATTTGCCATAATTAATTAAACAATAAATTCTGCTCTCTGCCAGAAAATCCTGAAGGAAAATGTCCGGCCATCAGTTTAAGATCAAATGATCAAGCACAGTTGGTTTTGCCAGTGTAGGAGAATGATCAGAAGCACACAAGTAAGTCCATCTCGGAATGATTCAAAAGGAAATAAATGAAAATTTTGTAGAGGCTTCATCAAAGTTCTGACTTGAATCTGAATAATATGCTGTGGCATAACCTTAAACAGATGGTTCATGCTTGAAAACCTTCCAATGTAGGTAAATTAAAACAAGTCTGAGAAGAAAAGTGTGCTGAAATTCCTCCACAGCCATGTAAAAGACTCATTGCCAGTCATCACAAATGTTTGACTGCAGTTGTTTTCACCAAGCGTGGCGCAACCAGTTATTCAGTTTAGGGCAGCAATTATTTTCTCACATGGGTATTGGGCAATAAAGGTATTGAATAACTTTAACTTTCACAAAGGAAATCATTTAAAAGCTCCATATTGTGTTTACGCACATTGTTTTTACATTTTAAAATTATTTGGATGATCTGAAACATTTAAATATAACAAATAAGCAAAAATCTAAGAAATCGGGAAGGGGAAAATACTTTTTCATAGCACAGCACAGGTGTTGCATGCTATCAGCACGTATGTATTTTTCCATCCCATTGGCATGGAAAATAGTATCCTTGTGATTTATAAACATACAGCCCGAGATAAAAAGTGTGAATAATTAATTAATTCTTTGACCCATTATCTGCCATAGTTAATCTGATTCACCCAAATCCAATGTTTTATGTACAGACATGTTGTTAAAGGGAGTTGCTTTCCTCAGTGTCACTATAATCTAAGCACCAACTTCAATGACTGACAGTTGGGATGGTGAGTCATCCTAGTATTAATAGCTTGAGGGGAAAGTCACAGGCCACAGCAATGCCCTGAAAGAGATGAAAGAGTGGTGCTTTCGCCCCAAATGAACAACAGGACACTGGTACGTTCCTCAGTTGAATCTCCCCTGTCAGGAGTGAAAATACAGGTATTTAACCCCTCTGTGCATATGTAGACGCCAGTGGACATGAAGTTGCACTATTTATGCATGCAGTTACACTATTCTATCACTAGATGGCACACCCGGATCAGTTATTGAATATTCACAACCAAGCCGAGCTCAAAAACGGTTTAGAAAATGGACGAGTTCAGTCCCATCCCTGTTTTTCAGGAGTTACATGAATTAAACTCCTCAGCTAAGCCTGATGTGCAAACTGCTCAAGATACTTGCCCATAGTATCTATCCAGACGTTCAAAAAAAGATCTCTTGCGACATTATTGACATCTATCAGTCTGGAAAGGGTTACAAAGCCATTTCTAAGGCTTTGGGACTCAAGCGAACCACGGTGAGAGCTATTGTCCACAAATGGAGAAAACTTGGAACAGTGGTGAACCTTCCCAGGTGTGGCCAGCCTACCAAAATTACTCCGAGAGGACGACTCATCCAGGAGGTCACAGAAAAACCCAGAATAACATCTAAAGAACTGCAGGCCTCACTTGCCTTAGTTAAAGTGAGTGTTCACGATTCAGCAATAAGAAAGAGACTGGGCAAAAATGGCATCCATGGGAGAGTTCCAAGGCGAAAACCGCTGCTGACCAAAAAGAACACTAAGAGCTCTAAATTCGTTGACCAGGCGCAGGCGCGGTGCAACGGGGTGTATCCAGGCGTATTTTGCAATTTCGTGCCCGGCGCAAGTACTCCTCTGTCCCGCCTCTGTCCCTCCTGCCAGTACAAGTGGCAAAGAGGGAGAAGAGAAGGCGTGAGTGGGTTTAACGCAGCCAAGTCAAATCTTCACCAATCAAATGAGCTCCTCTCCTGACCTTTAAAGTGTTGGAATAAAGAAGCCTCTGTCCTATATCTGCATGATGCGTTAATGTTGCATTTTACTTTGCTGCCTCAGGCATGTTTTCTGCACCGCTTACATCTATATTAAGCATTACGAATATGAGTTAGCTAGCTAGCTAGGGCATTTGCGAATTATTACCATTAGCGAACTTGAATGGAATTTCAAAACGAAACTACGTCAGATCATTCAAACTTATGAAGTTGGAATGAAATACGATGGTTGCTCATTTATTTCTTCTGTCTGCATCATTAGGAATAGAAACGATGGATAGCGTTTTCCTATTATTACACCCTGGTGCTGCTTAAAATTTTGGGATTAACATGCATGGACAACAATGCAAGATACGTTACACATTTATTTTCAATATGTGATCTTAACTCAGTAAGAGATCATAGCAATCAGGCTGTATTCCTTTCCCCCACTAAAAACGATAAAACCTATGTGACAATAATAGTAGTATTAAGCTGCTTGCACACTGGAGTCGAAACGAATTTTTCGCACGACAGATTACATTCAAAGTCAATGCAAAGACGTGAATACATGCGTGTAGAACGCAATCATTTTATATTTTATATATATATATATATATATACGCACTGCCTGATGCCGAGGCAGTTTGTGGTTGGCTGAGAAAGATGTGAAGTCGTTAGTTTGCATCACAGATTCAGCTGCGTTGATTAAGCCAGGTCGAGTTTCCATTATGCGTGCCAACCGCCTTTGATCTGACATCAGGACAATCCATAGAGATATTATAATTTATGTCCTGATTCAGATAGTTTCATTAAATAGTGGTTGCTGTAATTATTTATTGCATTGAAATGTGCCTGACATTCTGGAAACCTGCCTGTGAGGTTTCGGTGACGTGTGCGCACTGTGCGCCGCTCAGCCAAATTACCGCTGCACAGAAAGTAAACCAGGTTGGAGCTGGTGAGCTCTCTGCGCACTTTCGGGGGAGCCTTTATCCACGAAATTGTCACTGTGTCATGATGAATATGTGACACCTCCCCCTACTACACCGCCACACCCATCTCAGCGCATGTCCGTCTACCAAATTGCCAAAGTGGCTGCGCACAGTGTTGCACCGCACGAAATTACCACTGCGTGGGCTGCACCGGACGAAATTACCACTGCGTGGGCTGAAATTAGAGCCCAAAGGCTCGTCTCACATTTGACAAAAAACATGTTGATGATCCCCAAGACTTTTGGGAAAATATTCTGTGGACTGACGAGATAGAAGTTGAACTTTTTGGAAGGTGTGCGCCCCCTTATATCTGGCGTAAACCTAACACAGCATTTCATAAAAAGAACATCATACCAATAGTCAAACGTGGTGGTGGTAGCGTGATGGTCTGGGGCTGCTTTGCTGCTTCAGGTCCTGGATGACTTGCCGTAATTGATGGAACTATGAATTCTGCTCTCTACCAGAAAATCCTGAAAGAGAATGTCCCACCATCAGTTCCCACCATCACCTGAAGCTCAAGCGCACATGGGTTATGCAGCAGGACAATGATCCAAAACACACCAGCAAATCCACCTCTGAATGGCTTAAAAAAAAAAAACAAAATTAAGATTTTGGAGTGGCCTAGTCAAAGTGCGATTGAGATGATGTGTTATTCTTAAACGGGCTGTTCATGCTCGAAAACCCTCCAATGTGGCTGAATTAAAACAATTCTGCAAAGAAGAGTGGGCCAAAATTCTTCCACAGCGATGTAAAAGACTCATTGGCAGTTATCGCAAATGTTTGATTGCAGTTGTTGTCGCTGATGGTGGCCCAACCAGTTATTAGGTTTGGGGGCAATTACTTTTTTACATCGGGCCAGGTAGGTTTAGATAGCTTTTTTCCCCTCAGTAAATGAAATCATCATTTAAAAACTGCATTTTGTATTTACTCGGTTTATCTTTGTCTAATATTAAAATTTGTTTGATGATCTGAAACATTTAAGTGAGACAAATATGCAAAAAAATAAGAAATCAGGAAGGGGGAAAATACTTTTTTCACGGCACTGTATTTCAGATATTACTGAGTTAGTGAGTTATACTTCATCCTTATAAGGTGTGGAAAGTGTTTATATTAGGTTGTGAGCTCGAAAGTGGGAACTGCTTGCTTCTCATTGCTGGGGGAATGTTCTGACCGTTAAATAAGCAGTTCCTTTAATGAGTATGTGTGCTGGCTTGCGGGACTCCGAAGAGGGGACAATATTCTCAACTTCATCATGGAGAAAAGTCATGTTTTGTGTGTGGAGAGGTTACTGATGACCATTGAGGTCCAACTGCACCTATCTTGATAAACTTATGCTAAATTTAATGAGAAAATCATTAGTTCATATTGAATTTCATGCATCAAAAGTTGATTTGTGTTAAATATATGATTATTTTATTATTTGACGGTGCGCCATTTTGGAGGATGTTAGAGTTTGGGGAGCCACCTGGAGAGCTGTCTCCTAGAGAGTAGGTAATTTAGAATTTAATGTTCAGATGAACTATACTTGTGGTCAAAGAGTTTATGATCCCAGAAATGTATAGTTTTAATCCCCAGCCATTTTTCAATTCTCAGTATTATTTTTTTTTGCAATTTCAATGCTGAATTTTCATGAAAATTTTTTATGTTTGAGGCCCTTTTTCTCTCCCAAAATCATGAAAATAAACTGTAATACGATGGAATTCTAAATGCTTCTAAATGCTCAGTTCAGCCATACCCTTCCTCTCTGTGAAGCTGCAATCTTGAATCATAAGGCCTTAAATAAGGAAACACATGAATAGCCAGATTTGGCTTCTGTGCAAAGGTTTTATTTCAATGGTCTTTTTGGAATGTTGTTATGTTCATAAGACTGCAAATGCTGTTAACAGTGTTCCAGAACCCTGACTTAGTATTCATAGGATTAAATTTCCAACACTCACACGCAATAACTAATGAAAGTTTGAATTTCTATAATTTCTTAAGAATGGATTTAGTCAATGATAAAGTATGGGGACTGCAAAGGGAACATAAATGGGGTGACAAGAAAGCAATGATTATCACATACAAAATCATATACCATCTTAATGGCTTCTTCAGGTTGCACATTATGCCTCCCTTTTTGAAATGAAAGAGTTCTAAGCAGTTTAATTAGACTATTTTTGTTATAAAATAAAACTGAGAGCAGACAGACCATATGATTTTCAACAATGAATATTGGAAGAAGCAGACATTGTTCAGATAAAAAGGAAAATTGGTCTGGCCATCTAACTGACAGCGTTCCTTGCGAGCCTATACATAAAATGTGCCACAAATGAACTTAAAATTTGTTCATTCACCAGTTACATTTTGGGAGAATCCTGGACCATAGCTCACCTATGAATTTAATAAAAACTCCCAACAATCTGCCGGGGATGGGTCCACTGCTCATTTGATTATACCACTATGAAGGGATTTAGTCACCTGGATCTGCCGCATCACACAAATATTCAGTATCAAACTTTCATTCTGTTTAGTATTGATGCAGCCTCACTCTCAGTACAGTTTGAGTTTCTCTGTTGAATGTAAATTTTTGGTAGAGAGGAAGCAAGGAGGGTGAGTGACAACTCCAATATAGACCCTTTTCTCCCGACTCATTGATTCATTGAAATGTTACCATCCAAGGCCACACTCTCAGCCGGGATTGAACAGCAGACACAACAAAGAGAAGGGTCCAGATGGAGTGCTCAACGCAGTCAAGTATTGATGCACAGCCAACTTTAGACAACGCAAGATAACAGCTTGAGATGAGTGGGAATCATTGGAAAGCTTCAAAAAATGAGAGGAAACGGTACCAAATTCCTCCAGCTTCATTACAACAGCTACTCTTTATTTCCTACAAGTCCCAGCACTTTTTTGAACATATGGAAGGGAATGAAATAGCACTGCGGCGCAGGATCTCTGCCACAATTCTTCCACGTTGTCATCCCACCTGGATTTGCGGAATATGGAAAATGAAAAAATAGCCATCTAGATGAGTCCAAAGCAAAAAAGGAGAATATTACATTCCTTACACAGGGGGCAACTGGAGACTAGCTTCTTTGATTTAATGTACACTTCTAGAATTTTCTTAAGGTAGGCCATGGCTTAGAAACTGTTGTTAAGGCAGCTGGGTTTTTTTTTTTTTTTTTTTTTTGGTTGCTTGACAGTTGATCAAGCACAAAAATTAGTTACAGAGGTATCTCACATTGTCTGGTTTCTGAGGTCTAAATTGTCTTGGGGTTATGAGGTAAAAGTGGCAATGTAGGAAGAATGATACTGACACTTCAGTAAAGGAAACCTTCCAACGTTCTAACAGCACCCCTTTGCCCCAAACAATTCAATAGCTTCATAAACAAACTGTGTGCATGATTTCTACAGACGCTGGTCATTGCGCATACCCATCACTCCAGTTGATCTGACCTCAGGATTACCCCACCTCATTCAAAAAAAAAAAAAACAAAACACTTTTTTGTGGCAAAATAAAAATGCTGAGAAAAGGAAAAAGCCATGCTTATGTAACAAAAAAAAAAAAAAAAAGTAAGGACGTGCAATACAGATTGAGTTTTCGTCTTGGAATATTCTGCAAATTTCCCACATGGCTTGTTTGTCATTGCTTGTCTGTCAATCACTGGATCTGAATCCAGTTGAACATGCATTTTACATGCTGAAGAGGAGATTGGAGGCAGAAAGTCCCCATAACAAGCAAGAACTAAAGAAGGCCGCAGTTCAAGCCTGGTTGAGTATGGGGTGCCAAATGGGACATTTAATGCTGTTATTTATCACTGCATTTTTTTCCCCACATTTAACAAAAAATATCATTTTTTTCTCACATTTAGCAAAAAAATTGTTCATTTTCCTCACATTTATAAACTTTGAAGTGGCAAGCGTGAATGTTAAATGTGTTGCGTAAATGAAAAATGTGCTATTCCAAAATTATATATAAGTTAAAAGTTTTATTATTTAGTGGTTTCTAATATTTAGCTAAATGTATAAACATTTAACTAAATGTATGAAACATTTAGCGAAATATATAATTAAAAGTATAAAACATTTAGCTAAATGTATAAAGCATTTACCTGAATGTGTGAAACATTAAGCTAAATATTTACCTAATGTGTGAAACATTTAGCTAAATATATAACTAAATGTATGAAACATTTAGCCACATGTATGAGACATTTAGTGAAATATTTCAATAAATGTATAAAACATTTAGCTAAATATATGAAACATTTAGCTAAATATTTAACTAAATGTATAAAACTTTAGCTAAATGTGTGAAACATTTATTTAAATATTTAGCTAAATGTTTCAAGCATTTAGTTAAATGTATGAAACATTAAGTTAAATATTTAACTAAATGTTTTATACATTTAGAAATGTTTGAAACTCATGTTAATGAGCTCCACCTCCAGGCGGAGTTTTCCTGTGGCTCAGTAGATAATGCTGCATGGTTTGTGAACACGTCTATCCTGGTTCAAATCCAATCTATGTTCTCCTGCTAGCTGGATATAACTGGCGTTGCACTGCTCTCGATTTCTAGGTTTATGGGACAGGTGCTCTTGTATATAGTTTGTGAAACTGTGCATTGTTGGTTTGGGCGGGATTATACCAGGCTACACATAAACTGAGCGGGAGAAAGCGAGCACTCAGCTCATTTATGACATTGGCGTTTCTCGGTACAAGCAGTTTGGTACTTGTTGTGCATTTACTGTGCAGATATAGAGGATTGCCAGCCTCCCAATCAACAGTGGAAAACAGTTTTACAAGGCAAAATAGCGGAGAATCGTCCAAATATTTCAGCATGCAGATATGGCAAACAGTCGTTGGAACTAGCCTATGGCAGTTTGAAAATGCACATTTAATTAACAATGAACTCTGATGTTGATACTCGATTCTGCACCCTCGGTTAATATTGAAACAAAATGCAAATGCAAATATTAAGCAAATGGGGGCAGGGGCAATTTCTTAATTCACCCTTGTCCAGGTAGTTCTGAAATGGTTACGCTACGCTCCAAGCCGGATGGATGACTCTGGACGCCACACAGGACAGGCACGAAGAATAAAACTGACTTAACTTGTTTCAACGAACTAAATACTTTTTTAACTGATATAAACTTGCCCATTGTCATTTATGTATTAGATAATGCCTAATTTTCAATAACATAAAGCAAGGCTTATTGATATTTTGTATCATTTGTCCTGGCTGAAAATAAAGCAGGACAATTTTTTTAAATCAATATGGAAGTACTGATCATAATTTGCTGTTGTATAATATAGTTTGAAATACGATTGAAGTCCTGTTGTTCTTTTGTTCTGATTTGAACGTTTCAATATAAACCGAGGGTGCAGAATCGAGAGTCAACATCGGAGTTCATTGTTAATTAAATTTGGGTTTTGAACTAACATTGTTTCAACGATTGTTTGCCATATCTGCATGCTGAAATATTCGGACAATTCTCCGCTATTTTGCCATGTAAAACAGTTTTCCACTGTTGACTGGGAGGCTGGCAATCCTCCATATCTGCACAGTAAATGCACAACAAGTACCGAACTGTTTGTACCTAGAAATGCCAATATTATTAATGAGCTGAGTGCTCATTTTCTCTCACTCAGTTTACGTGTAGCCTGGTATAATCCCATCCAAAGCAACAATGTACAGTTTCACAAATTATATACAAGAGCACCTGTCCCATAAACCTGTAAATCGTGAGCAGCGCAACGCCAGTTACATCCAACTAGCAGGAGAACATAGATTGGATGTGAACCAGGATAGACGTGTTCACAAACCATGCAGCATTATCTACTGAGCCACAGGAAAACTCCGCCTGGAGGTGGAGCTCATTAACAAGAGTTTAAAACATTTCTAAATGTATGAAACATTTAGTTAAAAATTAAACTAAATGTTTCATACATTTAGCTAAATATTTGAAACATTCAACTATATATTAAAATAAATGTTTCATACATTTAGCTAAATGTTTTATAGATTTAGTTAAATATTTTGCTAAATGTTTTATACATTTATTCAAATATTTCAATAAATGTTTCATTCATTTAGTTATATGTTTAGCTAAGTTTCATACATTTAGATATTTAGCTTAATGTTTCATAAAATTAGCTAAATGTATGTTTTATACATTTGTCAAATATTTAGCAAAATGTTCCATACATTTAGTTAAATATTTAGCTGAATGTTTTGTACATTTAGCTTAATATATCATTAAAAGTAAAGAATATTGAGCTAAATGTTTCTTACATTTAGCTAAATATTTAGCTAAATGCTTTATATATTAGCTAAATTTTTTATATTTTTAGTTATATATTTAGCTAAATGTTTCATACATTTAGTTAAATGTTTATACATTTAGCTAAATAATAGAAACCAGTAAATAATAAAACTTTTAATGAATTTATCGAGGGCTGACTGCAATAAACAGTCATGTCCAGATGTTTTACATTGGAGATAACTGTTTATTGCAGTCAGCCCTCGATATATAATTTTGGAATAGCACATTTAACATTTACGCTTGCCACTTAAAGGTTTATAAATGTGGGGAAAATGAACATTTCTTTTGCTAAATGTGAGAAAAAAAGGATATTTTATGTTCAATGTGGGAAAAAATACAGTGAAAAATAACAGCATTAAATGTCCCATTCGGCATCCCATAGGAGAGCATTACTATAGGAAATACCTAGCATCTGGTGATATCACTTATCATTTCAGAATCTAATTTGATCTTCATAAAAATGTTCTTGCCCGGAATTGCTTTCAATATAAAAAAAAATTAGACAGTCTGATCGCCTGTGCTGTGACCGTATGGGTGTAGCACTGAGTGCCCGCCTGTGATAGCTTGAAAACTGACCTCTAGAGCATTCACAAACCAAACACCGAAAAGGGTAGATTTTCTGCATGAAATTGTGCTTTATTCAGCCAATGTTGTTGGCATGGCAACCAAAATTTATAGGTGTCGCGACCTAACCATAATCAATGCCCAACCAAATATCAAAGGAATCAGTTGAAATTTGTGAACTGAAGAGTGTCCACAAGGAAATCTCCACGGACAGCGGAGATGACCATGAACCCATAGTAGCCACCCAACTTTGTCCGAGGGTTAGAATAATCCATAGAATTTTCAGGCTATACAGAGGCGACAGTTGGAAATTGAAGATGAACACGCTACTAAACTGCAGCTGCATCCACAAACTAGAAATCACTCAGAGAATGCACACGTCTGCCAAAACATTTGTCACAAAAAACGGAATATATATGGCCGTGGCAGCCATAGTGGAATTCAAATCCATCCCAAAATTTAATCAGTTGTTCCTTGGCCCATTGCTCCCGCTTCCACAAAATATCATTGAAATTGATTGAGAAATTTAAGAGATATTGTCAGGATGAACAAACAAACAGCTAAACAAACAGACATGGGTGAATACATAACCTTTGGAAATAATGCACTTATCATAATGATTATTTGTTTGACACTTGTCTAAAATAGCTTATCTGTGCTCAAAAAATGTATTCAGTCAGCTGCAATCAGCTGTATCAACATGCTCTGCTGACTAGGTTAGAGTTCAATTTCTCAATATGTTGCCTTTTTTCAACCTCATTCACATATAAACTGAGATTTCCTTCATTTTTCTGCCATTTTTTCTCAATTGTAAATGCATTTGAAACATGGTTTTTGAGTTCTTACACAGTAATTGTTTAGTAGCCGTGTAAGTAGAGATACTGCCTCCATAATCAAAGACCACTATTAGACAATTGCTGTTAGTTTTTTTAACATTCTTTTTTGTCCCAGAATGATGCATACTATAAATTTATGTTTGTTTACTTATATAACTTTAGAGTAACTTTAAGCGACTGTAGTGTTACACTGGATGTAAATCAAAGTTTTTTTTTGAGCTCTCAGTTTGGTCAGTCATTATGCTCAGTCACTCATGCAACGCAGCATGAGCTCCCCATATACATAGTGGGCCTGCTACTCTAGTCCTCAGGTTTGGTTAATGATCTACTGCAATTTAAAATGCGGTACAAGGGCAGAACACTGCGTCACTCCTATAGGAAAAAAAAAAATCAAAGAGGGATTAAAAAATTAAAACACTAGAACAGAGGTGGGAGAAGCTCTACAGTGGGAAGAAATTTCAGGGGAACCCGATTCTACCGAGAAGGCCCAAACTTCTACTGGAGGTGTCATGTTCATTTTCCTTATACCCTCTTATATAAACAATTCAAAGTCAACAAAGTTCTCTGTCTTTGTATCTCACGGGTCTGCATGGCTTCTACTCCTATTATTACAAGTCATTAAATAAACTTTATTCTATCATCATTCCATTTTTTTCAGCAGTCCACTATCTTCTACTTCAGTATGGGTAGTGTAGCAAAACATGTAGCCTCAGTGTCCAGTTTCACTGGGTTTGTGGACTTATCAGGCCACACATTTTTACCGTGATGCAAATGCACAGCTTAAACAACACTTTTTTCTGCCTTCAGCTCACACACTCTATTTCATCAGGAGCCACTCTTTTCCAGTTCTTAGATGTACTTGCTACTTGTGACTGGTGACACCTGACTGTCACAGTTCTCTTGCAAAACTCTAAGCCTTCCTTGTCATCTCACATTTAAAATTACATGTTTTACTCTCAAGATTGCCCAGAGAAATAGCCACAGAAAATGTGTGCAGAGACATTTTTTCCGAGTAAATTCACAATATATTCAAGGGTAGCCTATTTTAGTCTTCATCACATTTCTTTTTTTCTTGAAATCATAAATGCCTGCTTTAAACCTGAAATGCACCTTGTTAGTACAGTAGATATTATCCAGTGCATTAGATCAGGGGTTCTCAAATGGTCTCACATTGGGACCCACATTTTCCCATGGTCATTACGTCGCGACCTACTTTTATAGAATCGAAACCAAGCAAATATATTTTTCAAAAACAGCCTTTGAAAACACGTCATCTTTTTAAACATACATACACATTTATTTATATGTGCAAAGTGCATTTCAGAGCACACTATTAAGAAAATGAGGAACATGAAAACTGTATTAGTGAATAAAATGCAATTAAATACCAAAACTGCACAAAATAAATATGGCCACAAAACTAAATATTTAACTTCTATGAATATTTCTGCATTCAGAGCACAAAATGAGGAGGAACATGATAACTGCATGTATAAAAGTGAATAAAATAAAATTATCAAAACTGCACAACATAAATAAGGCCACAAAACTGTTGTAAATATTTCGCGTCTATGAATCGCTCTGCGTTATATGCTTAGCATATTACTGCCCACCACAGGTCAGATGTATTATGATACATCACAGATACGCAAAAAAAAAAAAACTCCATTTCACACAAACTTGCGCTTCAAGTTCAAACTCCTATTGTCACTTGTGAGCGTAACTCTCCTCGCTTCTTCCTCTTCTGCTCAACTCCCTTTCGACTCTCCAGAACCTCAACTAAACACTTAAAGTGAACGTCAATCAAATGATGGTTACCATGGCTCCAGAGTCAGACGCGCATTAAACATTATCCACCTCCGCTAAGGAGGTGTATGTTTTTGCCGGCGTTGGTTGGTGTGTTTGTTTGTCTGTTAGCAGGATCTCTCAAAAACGGCGGCATAGATTTTAACCAAACTTTGCAGGATGTTAGAGTAGCACAAGAGGAACAAGTGATTAAATGGCATATCTAGGCCAAAGAACAGCTGGGATATACGGCAAAGTTCAAGATTTCAAGTCTTTCCAATGGGCCAGATTTCCAATCGCCGTGCTTTTGGGTTTTGCTGCCACCTGGCGGTGGAATGCAACAATACCCTACATCAGCCAGCAAAAATAATTAATGCACAGAGTTGCCTTGGCGTGGAGCGCTCTTGTTTATTCATTTTTTAACCAGCTGTCCGCGACCCACCAGTTGAGAACCACTGCATTAGATAATACACACCTGGGTGAAAGTTAACCCTTAAATGCCCCCTGTGACAAATTTGTCACTCAATTTTGGGGGTTGTCAAAACCACTGACCCCGCATAAATTTTGCAACCTAATGCCCATAGTGACATATTAAGACCATCAGTCCTGCCATCTGATGCATAAAAGTGGAACTGACACTACACTGGCTGCACCAGCTAACCTTTCCAATATGGCCGCCCCCATGGTGGAATCCACACAATAGATCAGCACCCATTCATCACTGGAAAGTAGACAAACAGGTAAGCTAATGAAAAATAAGCTATGCCTAATACTTCAGCCATATTTCAACTGTTTTATCATTCAAGTCATTTTAGCAATAAGGTCCTCGAAATGCCCATTGTGACATATATGTCACAAAACTAAAATGAGGTCAAAGGGCACCAAAAATTAAAAATTGCTATTGGGTTGTTATTAGCCCCTCCCCAGGACATATTAACAGAATACATAGATTTTTCTTTCAACTTTTACTATAGTTGGGCATTTATGGGTTAAACCCCACCAAATTCAAAATGAAATTTTCTGAAAACCGGCTTGTCCTTAACTCTGTTCATTTCCATGAAGGTTTTATCTTGCATTTGACATGGATTTTACATTCAAAAGACTTGGTCATGAATTTTGCTTAATTGCATCTGCTGAATGTTGGCAGTTGGGTGGCACTTCAGAAAATTTAGGGTTCAGCTTTATCAGATATTGATTCTGTTCCTTGCAATGAAGCTTCAGGGGACAGTTGTTTGTTTTGTTTTTTTTTGCAAACATAGTTCTCCTTGGCATCTTTCAAGGACAGTGGCCCAAACTTTTATCAGCATTTAATGTGTTGAAAACATATCCTTTCTTTAAAAGCTAATAAAGTGTGAAGTAAAGATGAAATTCTTTGCAAACTAACTTTGTGTGCCAGGAAAGATATGCCCTTTAGTGAAGTGAAACTCTTTTTCAGAATTGGGTGGTGCTCAAATTTGCCTGGGTGTATAGTTAAACTGATAATTGACTGCTTTGAACATGAAATGCACCTAATTAGGACAGTAGATAATATCCACAGTAATGGATAAAAGTACTAAATAAAATTAATTCTCGCCTACTCTCAACTGCTGAGCTCGGAGTTGAGCTGATAAGAGGTGAAAGAATTGAAAAGGAATTCCCATAAGTATTGATTGTGACACACAATAAGTACTGTAGAGCTAACTACAGGCATTATAACAATAATTTCGAAAGTCATTTCAAATTAAGGTCTCACTAATGCAGGCATGCAAACACAAAGACAACAAACATTTAGTGGACAGAATGGTATTTTCTCCCCTGCTGTTGCAATTCTGCAGTTAATACATTGGAGGACATGGGCTCAAGTGAACTCATTTAGGATACTCTGATCCAGTTTATACCGCTGCATTACCCTCTGAACCTGTGGCGTTTGTTTCAGCTGAAAACTGCATGGGCAGCAATCCCAGAGCTGATGCCCCTGCCATTCTAACATCGGCAGTTTTTTAACTGCCTTTTTCATCCAGCTTGTGCTTCCAGAATTTCACAGGGCTTTCTCCCTACTATTAATGTCAGTCACTTTGATTAGTTTACATTTAGAACCCTCACCCAGACCCCCCCTTCTCTAGAACCAGACCCATATTTCCACACACACACACACACACACACACACACACCGAAAAAAATTCATGGGGGCGACAGGCGATTCGCCCGCTAAACCTTATAAATTGCCACCGTCAACCCAAGATACGGGGGCGAAAATGTTTTAATTTGCCCTCGCTCAAAAATCGCCCTCGCTGAAAATCAGACTGTGGTCTGCGCAGTTAGTGTAATTGGGCCTAAGTCTCAAACAGGCCGCCTGGACTATGCTGCCACGTTTACCATAGTAACCTGTCGGTGGGCTGAAGCGCAACTTCTCAGCTTTCAGGAAGTTGGAATTTTTTCTAAAGCACAAACCTTACGGTAATTGCAGTACATACAACATGACGCGCGCATTTGTGTCTGAAATTACGCGTTCGGATTAGAAGGGTTAACATTTTCACTTCAAGATGGAGCGTTTCCTTGTGAGACAGGACAATTGAGCTCGACTTCTGCCCGGGACCTCAAAAGCACCAATTACTACCGAAGTTGCAGACAAGAAAAAACACAAAACAAAAAATGTGGTCAAGAAAAAAAAGACTGAGTAGGGGTAGAAAAGCGAGCCGTTTTTCAAATCCCACGCAGCTTTTTCATTATTTTTTATTAATATCTATAGCAAGTGTGTGGCTTTTGCGATGTAATTGCAATCTGCAGGCGCATGTATGTATAGTTGGCATGGTAGATGAGAATGCATACGGTAAATATATAAATGAACAAAAATGGATACACGTTACATTATTAATTACTAGGTTTAATTGGGAAGTATTGTGAAATTATGTGTCAAAGATTGTGGTGATTGAATGTGATAATGGTGATAAAATCTGATATTTAGTAATCAGTTGTGTTGAATCTTATTAAATTGAAGACTGGAACTCAATGAGGACAGGAATGGAAAAGCAGATATTTGTTGCTTTAAATTTCATTGTTAAATGAAGTTCATAGTTTGTAATTAGTTTTGAGCCAAATGTAGTAGCCTAAGCAATAAGGTATGCAAATTCATGCGACACTACTCCATTTTAAACAATTTGCATAAATGCAAAGAAAAACAAAAGAAAAAAAATGGCCACAGTGAGCTCAAAAATAGCCCCCATGAGAATTTTCAGGAGGGCTATCTTGACAACAGCCCTCGTAAAAAAAAAAAAAAATTTTTTATCCTGACACACGCACACGCAAATGCACTTGCACACACACGCATACCTCTGTAAGTGATATTAAAGCTTTACTCTTTACTTTTTTAGGTATCTTAGCATCTTTCTCTGAGCAAATTATCTCTGTGCTGAGGGGGGCAAATAAATAAAAAAATAATGTTCTCTTCTTATAATTACTATTTGCTCGCAACAAGTTGTTTCAAATAAAATTATTTCTTCCCTTTCAGTACCCTGGCAAAACGGCCCCTCTTATTCTGCTTTCAGCCAGTTGTAGATGCCTGCAAAAAGGTAGAACTGGAGCAGACTCAGGGCTGATTTGTAATTTAATGCATGCTGTGCTTAAGCTATTTGTCAGTTTTATGGTTCAGCTTTTATTATGCACACACAAAACATGGTAGTCTGAAGTGACCAAAAACTCCACTCTCTCAGCATTACAGGAATTCAAAGAGGAGCATGAAACCAAAGGGCTGATAAAAATAATTCCACTTCACGCTACTTATTAATCTCCAATAAAGCATTAATTTGTGTGCTACAATCCCTGGCAAAAATGATGGAATCACCACACTTAGAGGATGTTTTTCCAGCTTTTTTTTCAGAATGAAGTGGAGGAAAAAAACAGGGAATGAAAGTTAGACAATTTTTAAAATGAAAAATGCTCTCAATGAAAATATATATTATATATTAATATATATGTTAGGATTTGGCATGAAAGACGCCAGGCGCGAGATGAAAAGTAACGACGAATGTTTAATGACAAAACAGAGAAAACAACAAGGCATGAAGGCCAACAAAAAACTATACCCAAAGGGCTGATAATGGAACAAAGGAACGCTTCACAGAACTGATAAATAACGAAACAAAAACTTCCAGAAAACTAAGGAAATCACAAAACTAGGAAGTCAAGACAAAGCAAGTACAAACAATACTATGATACAGAACTAAGGTAAATAAATGCTCTAGAAAACACTGTGGAAGTCAAAGCTTGTGGGAAACAAGGACTTTTGAAGACAAAGTAGACAATGCCATAGAGCAGTGGTTCCCAACCCAGTCCTCAAGGACCCCCTGTCTGGCAGGTTTTTGTTGCAGCTTTACTTTTGCTTACCTTATCCATTTAAGGCCCAATGCACCTTCATGCACACGCTGTTCAGGTAGATCTTTTTCAACCAATCAGCATGAAGCCCTTTGTAGAATCTGGAAATATCAGTGACAAATGGCTGATAAGCTCAGTCCAGAGCCATGCCAGATAGCAATAAAGCTTTTGTGGACTTCCTCCCCAAAATGCTTGCTAAGGTGTTAACGGTCTTACTGTTCCTATGTATGGGGGGGTTGTTAGAGGGCTCTGGCTGACACAATGCCCCTGTGCGAGTCATATTACTGGCCTAATTCTTGAGTTAAAGTCCAGTTATATTAATCTGTTTAAAATGATCTAAACCCCTGAGAACTGCATAATATGCTTATATGTTCAATATTCTGCAAAGAAATCCCTTCTGGACGTATAACCCAATTTACCTATATATTAATTCATCTTAAGACTTTTTCATGACAACTGCATCATATTAGTACATATTCATATCATGTTTGGTCTTGTTATTCTCGGGGGAGTCCAGGGAGTTGAATGGAGTATGTTTCATTCCCATTGAAATTATGGTTTATTCCCTTTTGGAAACTCCTGAGAATTCGGTCAGAATATTCTCTGGTAATCACCCTATTCTCCTCTCTCTGCTGAAGTGTTTAATTACATCCTCCCAATGGTGGAAACCCAAAAACCGGATTCGACCCCCCCTTCCAGGTGTGTATGGCCATGCCGCCTGGATCAAAGGCGTGATTTGGCTTAAAGCAAAGAGAAACAATCCATTCTGGGAAGATCGTGTATCCGATCTGTCCCCCCAGCGTCACGTAAGTGCGTGAGTAGCCTTTTTCAATGATGTAACATCGTATTTCGAACTTCCGCGCAGACGTTAGTGCGTGTATCCCTTTCCTCCAGGTATGACTTTATTCTCCTCTTCTAAATTATGTGTAACTTGTAATTGGCTTAACGTTGATTTGTTTGATTTAAGCTTTTGCCTACCTGGTGAATAAATCATTGTCATTCCTTTAAGCTTGCGTGGTCTCCGGGACTCTTAATCCTTTTATTCTTTCTAGCCGCGTTGCGACGGATACCTAGGGGTATAATCCCGACCGAGGTACGATTGATTGGCGGCCTGTTCTGGAGATTGGTTTTATTAAGTTGGAGAGACAACCATGATCTACTTACATAAAGGGTTTATGTATTGCCGGTTCTGGGATTTTAGCCTAAAGGAAACCCATGGATGAAAAGTCGGTTATCTGTTAAAATTCCCTGAAGGAACCCATGGGCGTGCATAGATCTGGGTTCGCTGTATTCAAGCCAAAAGATGCTGTTGCAGTGATGGCTGACTTCCAACCTCTAATCTAATCAATGAACCTAGGATCCGGTAACAGTACTAAAAACCCGGGAGTACATGTTAGCGACAGCGGTAGTCTCCTAAGAGTTCGAGGTGTAGTCACTTCGAGACCCACGCAGGTTTCCCTAGATTATGGATTCTAATTCTAATTCTAATTTGGAGTCAGATATTTAACGAGGGTATAACTAAATTCATCATTATAAATTTATTATGGAGTCAGATTAATCGTAACCGTTGTGCTTTTGTGCCCCGTTGTTCGAACGGAGAAAATAGATCCATTTTATTGCGATTCACACCAGCCAGGAGGTCGCGCTTGTTAACAACAGCCAAAAGAACACGCATAAACCTTCAACCCTACAATTTCTGCCGTTGGTTATTGTTTTGTGGGTTTTACAGTGGTGACTCTGCCTCCGTGATGGCTTTCGAGTATTATACCGTAATATGTCGGTTTGAGAATCTTTGCATTTTGCGGCGTGACGGCTTGCGTACCATACTGGCGATGCCTATAACCGGGAGCGCGTGATTCTGTTTTCCGAGATGTTTCCGCATTGTGCTGGCTGAAGTGTGAATCCCCGCATCCGATGTGATCCTGGTTTCTTTCGTGATCTGGCCGGCTCCATCAGTCGTCATCCACATGTTGTAAGTAATGCGGTGTTTTCTACTTTGTAGGATTCAAGGAAAGTTAGAATTCACTGCATAGAGACCGTTGCAAAGGGATCGACATATCCCCAAATAGGCCTGGGACCGTAGAAACCAGGCACAAGTTTCAATTCTATCTTTTTCGGGATCAGAGAATGGAGTGCAAGTTGTGGGAATGTTTGCATGAGCCTACTTTGTATTTCTGTTATCTCTTTAGACCGCTCTGTTTTCAGATTAATCCGGGTCATTTGATATTTTCATGCTTCTGTGTAGAAGGTTTAATGGCAAGTTGGAGATGATTGGGTTTCTATGTGCAGTGGGGGGCGCGCCTTGTGGCCATGCAATGGCAGAGATAAAGCTTGCCACTGAAAAGGTTGAATACTCCTGGCCTGTGCTTGAAACCAGAAAAGATTGTGTATATTGCATTCGAAGGTTTGCGTATGTGTACAGGAAGTAATCGGCAATTGTGTGTATTTGATGGATTTGGTGCAAGGTCCTGCTTTAACTATGCAGACAATCTTGCCCAAATACGGGAAGAAATGGGGCATGGTGAAATGCCAGTGTAATTTGAAGGAGTCTTGTATGTAGGGGAGTGAGGAGATTAGCTTCGAAATATCATTGGACTTACGGATTATATCGTTCTAACAATCGCACATGGGCTGCAAGTATGTTCATTAGTGCTTTGACCTGCATCATTGGTCCGGTTTGAGTAGACAAATATTTCCATCCTCTTGTCTTGTTAAACTTTGTGTAAAGGTAATAGCTTACGCTTTCACTGCCCAGTGTGTGCGCTCTTTTGATCAGCGCCCTGAGAGAGATGCAAAACGGCATTCGGAAAATTGTAATAATTTGGACTCAAAAGTTTAAGTAGGGTGCATTCTGCACCATTGGGTTTCAAAGTTGGACAAATTCGGCCGAAGTTTTCGTGCCGGCAGTCTTTTGGCACACGGACAGTGATTAGATTAATTCTTGATTGGGTTTGTAATGTGGTTTTTCGCAGGCGGAATGTTCAGCAGTTTCGGTACGGGCTGAAGTTTGCTGTTACGGGCCACGTGGGCTTCTCGGACTGCAGGTTGTTTTGCTTCAGGCGACTAGACTGTGCGGGTTGTGGGAGGATATGTGTCCTGGACATAGCAACGGGAAAGCTTATTGCTGAAAGTGTTGAATATTTTTGCATTGCACGTAAAATTGGGAAATTGCCCTTAAAACCGCTCTAAAAATCTGCTTGCATTTGAGCTTAGCTCAAGTGCGTATTGAAGCTGCCATATTATCTTTGCACAAAGGATTATCAAGTTGAATGGCCCGCCATTTTTGGCTCACTTTGTGGGGGAATATAACGTGGTTTCATCTGAGGGCAGCCATTGGTTGAGTTTGCATGTGGGAAGGTGCTTCCTCCAAGAAGGGGGGAAATCTTAGCCGACCCATTGGGTCACGTGATTATTCGCCGGTGAGCTGGTTGGCTGATACAGCCCTGAGTCAATCCGTGTAATATGGTGACGTGGCCCGTTGCCGGTGAGCTGGTTGGCTGACCCGGCCCTCATCATAAATGCGAGTCAAATGGCGCTCTTCAAATCGGCCAATCACTGCCACGTTTAATGCTGGTTTCCGGTCTTCCTTCCGAGAAGGAGAAGGCGGAACCTGCACTAAGTCGCATGCTGTGACCACCATCTTGAGTGTGGCCATTTACTAACAACTTACTTGCCTTTTAACCGCTATATTTGAAGCAGACTGTCTAGTCTAATTACGTTTGTGTGGATTTTACTAACCACCAAATACGTTTATTGGAATTAATGTTTGGTTAACCATTTTTTGTATACTGTCATTGCCACTGGGTATCAAGTAACATCTGAGCTCTAAATGCCTAACGGGACATTTGGTCTGTGTTGTCTGCCCCAGTGGGGGGGACAGTTTATGGCCTCATGGAAGTAGGTAATTAGATTTGAAATGCCTACATGAGCTACCTTTAGGGTGGAAAATTCCTCCCCTACATTTATATTTTCCTAAAATTCATTTCTATTAAATTTGCGTTCGTCCTTAGGTATTGGAGCCAGATGGGCTTGGTCACTTTTGGCAAAGATTACCGTATTTCTACTCATACTTGTCTTGTTTCTCACAGCCTGCCATTCCTCTGCTTGTGCCCCCTCTCTCTGATCCTATTCACCCCTTTGTCAGTTCGGACTATGTTCCTCAAAACATGGATCACTTCAATCCATGGGCCTGTACTCTTTATAGAGTGCATGAATTAATCAGGGTTACTAGTACATCAGTAACTCAACGATAGTTGCCTGCATTCCTACTGGATTGCATGGTTCAGTCTATGTTCAATGTCTGTTTGTCATCGTCTGTCTTTTCAGTGTCTGAAGCTATGCAGACATTCACCCTGCATAGTTTATTCTTTTACAGTCTTCACACCTGAGAGCCTTAGGTTTACAGCAGATGTCTAAGGTGATGACATCCTCTCAGGGGGTGGAAGAAGTTGTGGGGCCATAAAACGCCCGCTCGTGGGTAACAGGCCCCATCCGAGCCACTTTACAACCCTCATTCACACGCGCGCGCGCACGCACACACATACATACACACACACACACACACCACTTGCATTTCTTCATGTTTGTCTGTGTTTATCCTGATCCGAGGGGAAAGCTATAAAAGCATTGTTCCATTTAAAACTGTGTTACTAACTGCATCTGTTCTTTCCTTCTGAAAACAGGGGTGGTGGAATCTTCAATCGTGCCATTCACACATCCTCAGTCACTGTCCCCCTTGAGGTGTCGTAAGGTTACCCAGACGGCGGGGACATGTGAATTGTAGGATGATTGTAGGCACCGTGTTAACCCTCTCATCCATTGTTTTCCACAGGACAGTTTGCTGGCTCAGGAAGACCCAAGATCATCTTGCGTGTCTCATTTCAAAATGTTTCCAATTAACTTTCACTCTTTCTGATCCCTGCAGGTTGAGTTATAACAAATTACCTTGGTCGTGTCTTGTCTTGGTCTCCCTTGTTGTTGTCAATTTGGCAGGGTGCTGTTTCTAAAATTTTCTATACAGGCATCAAGGATTCGAGGACCTGACTTTGCCATTTACACCTGAGGAACAGAAGCTCCATTTATATGCTTTTGGCTGATTTGGATTTCGGGATTTCATCACAAACATGGTAGTGAATGTAAGGGTGAGACACACCAAAGCACAATACTCCCTTGTCCACCCTTCTGGCTCTTGGGAGCCATTTCTTCGACTATGCAACTTACTAAGGACACACATTCAAATTCCAGCAATATGTGCACCAACGCGGGCGGCCGCCGGACCTCAAACATCTCTTCAGCTACCGGATTCATACAGGACAAAGGAGATTTTCATATGGACAAACTGCAGTTGTGTTTGTGATTGTGATTTGTGAATTACATGTAAAGAGTGAGGGTTGATACAAAAATAGGTTGGGAGGAATCAATTAAAATTCTATTTTATAATGTGGCATTCAATGGACTGGAGCATAGAGGTTTCTTACACTGAAGGCCAAAGGTAGTGTGCCTTAAAAGTTCATAAAGTGAGGTAAAACTACATATGCATTGATCCAAATAAGTCCCATTTACCTTTAATATTTTTCAGAATTAAATTGGGAATTCCTACAAAAGTGCTTCTGACCAGCCTATTATGTGTATCGGCCCCACTCTCTCAATTAATCTCCAAATCATATCATGTGACGTAAATTGCTGAATGTCTGGACATATGAATTTCACGATTTCCAATATTTCACCATATCACTTCACAATATACCAGATGTAAATATTCTATTGTTTTCATTTTTAACTGTGTGTTTTTAATTGCACTTTTGACTGAATGCCTAAATGAATTGATATTGTGACCGCCATTGGATTTTTTCCCTCTGGGGTTTTTTCCAATTGGCTGGTTACTTAGTTTGTGGCACATATAATCTTTTTGCTTTCCCTAGTCAAGTGTGGGAAAGTTTTTGGTTTATGTGCTGGTTTGTTCTGCGATTTCTATTTTTACTGATGTTAGAAAAAATTACTTTTCGAACCATCATTCCATTGGCTATAATAACATTCGTCCAATTGGTACACTAACTTCAGATAATAGACTCATAGAACAAACCTAGATAAAAAAAATTTAATTAAAAGTATGTTTTGTTTTCTTTTTAATTTCTTCACGTTTCATGTTAATAAAACGGTTGTCTCTCTTTCTTTTAACTTCCCAAATCACACTTCTCTAAATTCTCAATTATATTGCAGTGAGAGGAAACAATCCATTTTTTCCATTTTATCATGTGATGCAGCTGTCATGAAAAACTCAACTACTCTTAAATCTGTAATTTCTCATCAATATTTCTTCTATAGTCTTAGCAAGCATTCCCTGGTACTCGCAACATCAGCCATACAATCACCTAGGTAATCTTTTATGACCCCGTGTGTGGACCTCTGTTGTACGGGGTCAGGGGGTGGATTTGTAGAATCTGGAAATATCAGTGACAAATGGCTGATAAGCTCGGTCCAGAGCCATGCCAGATAGCAATAAAGCTTTTGTGGACTTCCTCCCCAAAATGCTTGCTAAGGTGTTAACGGTCTTACTGTTCCTCTGTATGGGGGGGTTGTTAGAGGGCTCTGGCTGACACATTGCCCCTGTGCGAGTCATATTACTGGCCTAATTCTTGAGTTAAAGTCCAGTTATATTAATCTGTTTAAAATGATCTAAACCCCTGAGAACTGCATAATATGCTTATATGTTCAATATTCTGCAAAGAAATCCCTTCTGGACGTATAACCCAATTTACCTATATATTAATTCATCTTAAGACTTTTTCATGACAACTGCATCATATTAGTACATATTCATATCATGTTTGGTCTTGTTATTCTCGGGGGAATCCAGGGAGTCGAATGGAGTATGTTTCATTCCCATTGAAATTATGGTTTATTCCCTTTTGGAAACTCCTGAGAATTCGGTCAGAATATTCTCTGGTAATCACCCTATTCTCCTCTCTCTGCTGAAGTGTTTAATTACATCCTCCCAATGGTGGAAACCCAAAAACCGGATTCGACCCCCCTTCCAGGTGTTTATGGCCATGCCGCCTGGATCAAAGGTGTGATTTGGCTTAAACCAAAGAGAAACAATCCATTCTGGGAAGATCGTATCCGATCTGTCCCCGCGTACGTAAGTGCGTGAGTAGCCTTTTCAATGATGTAACATCGTATTTCGAACTTCCTGCGCACGTTAGTGTGTGTATCCTTTTCCACCAGGCATGACTTTATTCTGCTCTTCTAAATTATGTGTAACTTGTAATTGGCTTAACGTTGATTTGTTTGATTTAAGCTTTTGCCTACCTGGTGAATAAATTATTGTCATTGCTTTAAGCTTGCGTGGTCTCCGGGACTCTTAATCCTTTTATTCTTTCTCTAGCGTTGCGACGGATACCTAGGGGTATAATCCCGACCGAGTACGACGACTGGCCAGCGGCCTGTTCTGGAGATTGGTTTTATTAAATTGGAGAGACAACCATGATCTACTTACATAAAGGGTTTATGTATTTATTGCCGGTTCTGGGATTTTAGCCTAAAGGAAACCCATGGACGAAAAGTCGGTTATCTGTTAAAATTCCCTGAAGGAACCCATGGGCGTGCATAGATCTGGGTTCGCTGTATTCAAGCCAAAAGATGCTGTTGCAGTGATGGCTGACTTCCAACCTCTAATCAACGAACCTAGGATCCGGTAACAGTACTAAAAACCCGGGAGTACATGTTAGCGACAGCGGTAGTCTCCTAAGAGTTCGAGGTGTAGTCACTTCGAGACCCACGCAGGTTTCCCTAGATTATGGATTCTAATTCTAATTCTAATTTGGAGTCAGATATTTAACGAGGGTATAACTAAATTCATCATTATAAATTTATTATGAAGTCAGATTAATTGTAACCATTGTGCTTTTGTGCCCTGTTGTTCGAACGGAGAAACTAGATATATTTTATTGCGATTCACACCAGCCAGGAGGTCGCGCTTGTTAACAACAGCCAAAAGAACACGCATAAACCTTCAACCTTACAATTTCCGCCGTTGGTTATTGTTTTGTGGGTTTTACCTTAAATGGATCAGGTGTGAAAGAGTAGAGAGAGCGCGAAAATCTGCAGGGCAGGGGGTCCTTGAGGACTGGGTTGGGAACCATTGCCATAGAGACAAAAGGTTCCGTCTCCAGCCTTCTTCCAGCCTCTTCCAGAAATAGGCAAGGGGGCGGGACAATGGGAACGAGGAACACCTGGGCAGCACATGACGAGAAAAACACATGATAACAAGACATGGGGAAATAGAATGGAAACATAGACTCTGACAATGACCAAGCAATTAGACAATGACAAGGTCATTAAGAGTAATGAGCATATTCAGCATCAGAGCACCAATACAAGATTAAGGGAAAGCGGAGAAGTGAAACTTTAAACAGAATAGCACAAAGACCTAGAAGCAGCGAATGTAGGAATGCAACCAATCAATGCCCTAACTAAGTTAAGAGTGATTACTAAGTGCCTATTTAATTAGACACCTTTCCGTGCATTGTTAGTAAGGGTTAGTAATTAGTACTATTAAAAACAATCAATCAATCATTCAAGCTTAGAGCAGACCCGAATATAGAACAGCAGTGAAAGAAGTGAGGAAATAACAAATGACACTCCCGAATGCGGTGATCAAACAAGGAGAAGACAAAACATGCACTGGAACGAGGACTTGGAGAGGTGGAGTCAGGCTAGCAGGCCCGACAGGGACTACTAAACACACATGACTAAAAGGCAAATACAAGAACATGACACGCGAAACACAACAACATATTAGATGTGAAAGTAGACGTCAATATTTAAACAAAACCTTAACAATACAAAGCTAGATAAATACTGACAACGTTTGCAAGTATTTCACGTAGAGCACTTGAAAAGTATGTGAATTTTCAAGTTCTTTTGAAAATTAATTGGATACAACATAACATGAGTGGCGAGAGCAGGCCATTCAGCCCAACTAGGCTTGCCAGTTTCTTTTTACTATTGTGAATATATCACTTCAGATACTCAATGGTATCTAGCTTTAAGTCAAGCCTGCTCTTTAAAATTCCCAAGGGTCCTGCCTCAACAATATGGTCAGGCAAGCTATTCCACATCGAAATTACTCTTTAGGTGAAAAAATACTTCCTAATATCAGTGCTAAATTTACCCTTGGTCAACTTCCATTTGTGTCCCCGAGTTCTACTAACAAAACTTGGCCGAAGGAATCCTACATAATTCACTTTGTTAATCCTTTTAACATATTTAAAGACCTCAGTCAGATCACCACTAAGTCTCCTTTTCCTAAGACTAAAGAGATTAAGGATCTTCAGCCTCTTCTCATAGCTTTCATCTTTTATACCAGGAATTAGCTAAGTGGCTCTTCTCTGAACTTTTGCTAGAGCCTCTATATCTTTCATATAGTATGGTCCCCAGAACTGTACACAATACTCCAGATGTGGTCTGACGAATGTGTTGTACAAGAGAAGTATGACCTCCTTGGATTTGTACTCAATACTTTTGGCAATGTATCCCAGCATCCGATTGGTTTTTAACTGCTACGGCACGATGGCCAGAACCTGTGAGGGTTTGGTCAACAATCACTCCCAGATCTTTTTCATGTGGAGCACATTCCAGTTTCAAACCTCCCATGAAGTAATCCTGTTGTTAAGATGTAGGCAGGGGAACACCAGATGCAGGAACTGAAGTGTTTATTGAAACACAAAACACTAGGAGAAAATAGGCACACAGGCCAGAAATAAAACACCATGCACATGCACTGAACAAATGGGAAAACAAAGGTACACTGCCCAAGGCAGGGGGAAACAGAAGTCCACACTCCAAGAGTGGCTAAACTAGAAAAACAACAACTGAACCTAAATAGACTGATGGACACACTGGGAGACTTAAACAAGGGGCAGACAAAACGTGGGCGCAGCAAAATACAAGACTCGGGAATCATACAAAAGAAATACTCGGAAGGCACAAGGAGCTGAGATTTCACCATGCAGAGCAGAGTCTAACAAAGTTCCGTCTGATGTCTCCTCCCATCTCTGCCACATTATAGGCACGAGAGGAGGCGGGGACTCGAAAAGCAATCTCGACTGGAACAGAAACACATAGGATTAATAAACAAATTAACGAGGATCGGGTAAACCAAAATGACTCGAGACAAGACGCTGAGACCATCAATCAAACTAGACAGTTTAGATTATGGTAATCTAAACGTGACGAGTAAAAAGCACCACGAGAGAAGCAAAGGAAAGCACAGCTTTAAACGCAGTTAATCAGGGAAAGCTTAGGCAGGAATTACAAAAGCTAGAAATGCTCGCACTCGCTAATAAGTTAATTAAGGTTAATACTACGTGACGAAATATTTACAATCACCCTCAAATAAGTGCTGGTTAGTACGGTTAGTAATTATCCAATCAGAGAACGCATTCACTCAGTTTAGCGAGACCCAGAATTAAGCACAGGTGGAAACAATGAATGAAATACCACAGCCGAAACCGAAAGAGGAAACGTGATTGGACAACGAGACGCAGGCATGCTGAAGGCTGTCACGCGACATCACTGGAGATGGCAGAGAGGGAATCGATCATCAGACGGCAGAATGAAAGCTGAAAAATTAAACGAAAGTACAAAAGCACAAAAGCACAAGCACAATGACAAAACAGCACACATGAGGCAGAACCATAACACCTGTCTCATGTTTTTACTACCTACATGTACAACTTTATATTTCGCTACATTAAATTTCATTTGCCACATTTCTGCCCAATTCTGGATTCTATCCAAATCATCCTGAATCGCTTTAGTGGACTCTAAACTATTTACCAAACCTCCCAATTTAGTATCATCCGCAAATTTAACTAATTTCAGATCAATATTCCTATCAAGGTCATTAATGTAGATGAGGAACAGCAGGGGTCCCAACACCGATCCCTACTCCCCACTATACCTAGCTCAGATGAGATTCCACTGATTACCACTCTTTGTGTTCTGTCCTGTAACCAGTTTTGAATACCGCCTGTAACTTCAATGGAGCTCATTTTAAAAATTAGTCTCTTATGCGCTACAGTATCAAATGCTTTCTGAAAATCCAAGTATAGGATGTCATAAGCCCCGCTCTGGTCTTGGTGGCCTCTTCAAAGAATTCCAGAAGGTTTTTCAGGCATGACCTTCCCTGACGGAGACCATGTTGGCTATCCCTCAAGATATTATTACATTCAAGAAATAATTCCAGCTCATCTTTTATGATAGATTCTAGTATTTTGCATGCAATGCAAGTTAAACTGACTGGCCTGTAATTTCCTGGCTCAGTACGGTCCCTGCTTCCAATTATTTGGTATTTCTCCAGTTTCTAAAGACCGTCTGAAGATAGCTGAGAGCGGTTGAAAGATGATCTCCCTAACTTCCCAGAGCACTCTATAATATAAGCCATCAGGACCCGCCGCCTTATCTGCCTTTAGTTTATGCAACTTGTCTAATACTTCATTGTCCCTAACCTGAATTTCCGCTAAATAATCTTGAGCATTGGACATGCCCTCTGGCTGAATAAAAACCCGTTCTGAGGTAAAATTCTCAACAAAGTACCTGTTCAAGGTATCTGCAATATCCTTGTTATCATAAAGCAGCGATCCTTCTTTGTTCATTATGCACTTAACTTCCTCTTTGACTTTCCTTTTTCTGCTACAGAACTGAAAGAAGCGCTTAGGATTAATTTTTGCCCCTTCTGCAATTTGCCTTTCATACAGTCTTCTAGCATTCCTCAGCTCTTTTTTGACCACAGCCCGCATTTTACAGTATTCAGCCTTAGTACTCTCATTGTTATCTTATATGTACATCTTATAAAGAATCCTCTTTTCCCTCAAACTCCTACAAATAGCGGTGGTCATCCACTGAGGATTCTGCTTTTCCAGCTTACTTTTGGACAACTTTGGAATGAATTAACATTGTGAAACAAGTAAAACCCCCTTAAATCTTTCCCACATCTCATTTACAGACTCACAGTCCTGGGGCCTCATTTATAAATGGTGCGTAGGCACAAAAAAGATACGGACGTCACTTTCTTTGCAGATTTCTGATTTATAAAAACAAACTTGACATTAAAAAAGGGAAATTATTAAGATCATGCACAATGTCAATAAATTCCAAGTCCATCCTGATCAAATAATTGAAAATTCCATGCAGTTTATTTTACCCATAGGTTTATAAATTAGATTATTTTCCACAAAATGTAATTTTTATTTTTTTTGTCCGTATGTATTATTTAGGTATGAGATCCACACAAATTTTCATAAATAAGGCCCCAGGAGTGTCTCCCATTTTATTTCACTTAGATATGAGTGCATTCTGTCAAAGTTTGCTCACCTAAAATTAAAAATTTTGGTTTTTGAAGATAATTTTGATGTTTCATAACAAGTTAAAAGTTAACAGTACAGTGATCACTGGTCCCAAGTGGCTCCAGTACCTCAACATTGCTAATTCTATCAGGGTCATTACAGAGCACTAAATCTAAAATTGCCTTCTTTCTTGTAGGTTTATGAAGATACTGCACCAAAACATTGTCATTTATAACTTCTAGAAATTCTTCCTCCCCTTTACCCTGTCCTTTCACCATTTCCCAGTCGCTACCAGGATAATTTAAGTCTGCCATAATAATAGTCCCTCCTTCTCTACAAGCTTGCCTAATCCTCTTAAAGAGCATTTCATTGACAATACTGTCCAAAGCTGGCGGTTGATAGCATACTCCTATTTTTAAACCTCTCTCGTGTTTGCCAATGAGCCTGACCCAGATATCTTCACAGGGCAAGAAATGTTCAATTTCAGGAATTTCCTGCACATTCATGTTTTCGTTCACATAGAGTGCTACACCCCTTCCTCACCTATTACATCTATCCTTCCTGAAGAGCTTATAAACTTCTATATTATATTCATCTCCATCCTCTTCACTAAGCCATGTCTCTGTAATCCTAACTATGTCATGGCCCTCACTAATCATAACGGCCTCAAGTTCTGGAAATTTATTTTTTATGCTTCTTGCATTTAAATAAAAAACATTTCAGGTTATTACGAATGCTCTTCCACTTCGATTCCCCAGATGCCTGCAGCTCCAAGCCCCCCACTACGCTTTATTGCTTTAAAAATATATCATCGTTAATGCATGTTGCGCTGTCTGCTTCCATCAGGGCAGTCTGCATTTCCCTATGCATAACACTCTCTAACCTCCCTGCCCCCCAGATCCCTAGTTTAAATAACCCTGTGCTACCCTCAACACACGCTTACCCAATGCAAAGGTACACCTCCAGTCCAGGTGTAGCCCCAGAAGAAGTTCCAGTGCCCCATAAACCCATACTCCTCTTCCCTACACCAGGTTCGTAGCCACGTGTGAAACCTCCAGATAAAATTCTGCTTCCCTCTGCTTGCACGTGGTACCGTTAGAATCCCGTAGAAAACTACCGTGGCGGATCTGCTCCTAAGCTTTTCAGCTAATTCCACAAATCTGTGTTACAGAACTTCAAACCTACCCTTACCTATGTCATTTGTCCAAACATGGACCATGATCCCTCCCCGCTCTGGCCAGGAGCTTGTCCGCATGCTCCAGGTCTCCTACCAGGCATCAGGCAGGCAACACACTGTACGAGACTCCTTGTCGTGGGAACAAACTAAGCTGTCTATTCCTCTAATAATTGAGTCCCCCGCTATCACTAACTCCCTTTTCTGAGGGAAAGAGGCCAACAGGGTGCCCTGATGCTCATCAATCCCCCCACTCTTAGGGTCAGGGGTCAAGTCGAGTTCCTGCAAGGGTCGGAATCGGTTGGACATCTCAACCACTGGAGGAGCTGTTGCTGTACGGCGTGCATGCCCTTTCCTGCGCTGATGTCCTACAGTCACCCAACTTTCTCTCCATGCCTGCTCTGGGGTCTCTGCACACCCCTGCTTTGGCATACACACCATTTCTCTAAATTACATACTACTCAGTTCCTCTAGGAACTCTACTGGTTGCGAACTATGTTGTGCCGCCAACTGGCCCAGAAGATCAAGGATCTTGCTCTCCAGTTGCTCAATTAGCTGGCACCGGTGGCAGATAAACCCACCCTGGAAATCTCTGTTCAGAAGTGCGATCATTCTGCAACCGTCACATAGTTTTGGCCACATTTTGAACCCCCTACCTAATGACCTCGCTCACCCAAGATAACAAAGAAAATTATTATTGCCAAGACAGAAGCTCAGGAACCACAATTTATTAACCTGAGAGGCCCGAAGCAGCAGTCACGATGGAAACCGTGGGGAAACTATGTGAATGGATAATAAGCCTCTTTTAGCTGAGGCTTAGTTTCAGTTAACAAAAATGAAATACCAAATTGAGACAAACTCAATATGTAATAAGCACTCAGATGGCTGACTTGATTTTATATAGTCCCAGTACTTTGAATATACTAGTCTAAAGATATCACATGGCTTAGTTCAGAATCCAGATAATCACAGACTGGCTTCTCCAGATTCTGTTCTCAGATGAGAGCCTCCAACACCCGGGGGGGGGGGAACTCCGGTGAACCTTACTGTTTAAAATTCCAACCTAACCAAATGTACATGTAACTGTTGCTCTACTAACTAAATACTAAATCTCAGATCCCAAGTCAAAAATGCAGACAGTAACTATCTAGCTAGCTAGCCACAAATTCAACCAAAGGTAACCGAAAAAGAGTAAAGCCCCGGTACCCTTTAATTCAAACGGACCGAATAAACAAGTTGTTTACTATGTGAGCTAACTAAACATGCTATCTCTCCCAAAAAGCTGTGGCTATGCACTCAAGCTACTAAACTTTAACCAGCTGATCAAGGCACCGCTACCGGAGGAAAATACAAAAATAACGTAATTTGCAATGTGTTTAATCAGAAGAGCCCTGTGATAAAAGTGAGATGCGAAAAAGGCCGGTTAGCCCTCTCCAGGCTCATGTTTCAAATTTGCAACAATAAATCACTTGATGACTGATTATAACACATAAAGACCACATAGGAAATGGTTTGATAAAGTTACCCTTCCAGCTCAGTATTGCAAAAATACAACATTAGTTCCACCTGCAGCCACTAGAAGTCACCACTATCTCATTGCAAAATGGAAGCTTTCATGAGAACCAAAGTTTGTTGAGAGTAGGTCTGCATTTTTGAGGTAAGTATCACAGATATTTTATTAAGATCTAAAAAATAGTTGTGTAGAATGAAAAAGTAATGCTTGTAGATGATAATAAACTATAAATGATAATATGCAACAACCTCAAAATCCTTCAAAATGTGAGATATCTAATTCTGACCAATTCTGTTAGTTACTTTCGTGTATGAGAACTATTATCCATGAATGAAAGATTTTTCATATCTCAAAATAATAAATTGGGCTGGAGAGGGTTAGCATTAATATTTAATTCAAGCTTGGCAATTTGTTTAAATGTGGCAAAAGAAAGACGGAAGATGAATAAAAACCTTGGTGAACGTCTCTTTATTGGCTAGAAGACTGTATGAAAGGCAAGCGACTAAGTATGAAACCAACCCAGGTTGCAGTTAGATATCCAGGTATTTCGATAATATTCTTATTGTTGCTGAAGTTTGTTAGCTAAATCAGCTTCAGAAAAACCAGGTGAGAGTAGCACAGTCCTTGACAACTACTCCGTTTTACTTTGTATACCATACAATTTATTTAGTTAGCTAATTATTTAGCATTTAAGTTTATTTTACTTTACTTTGCTCCCGGGAGACTGAAACCCCAAAAAACCCCCTGTCGCCTTTGACCAGATTAGCGACTTAATTTGGCTATTTGCTAACCGACTTGTTACAAGGGGGGAAAAAGGGGAAGTTTCTCCCTGCCCCTAATGCGACAAAGGTTATACCTCAGGAGAAAATCATCTTACCTCTTTTAATGTTTGAGCTTTTACACACAAATTATTTTCAGAAAAACCCGTTTAAACAAGAGTAAATCTTCTGCTACAATCCCTGCACGTCTTTCTCTGGCTCAACCCAAGCAGAATGATCACCAACGAACAGTGCTACAGCACAGCCAAGAGGTCAGCAACAGCAACAGTCGACAAGGTTGAAGTACTTTCTCGATTTTTTTTTAGAAGTACTTGAATACAGGCACAAGTTCTTAAAATAAGTACTTACAAGTACTCAAAGTAATCAGATATATAAAGGCGTTAGCTATGCTGGGGCCAAGTTCCCACCACTTTTCGTCATAACCCATTTTGTCTCAACCACTATTTCAAAGTCTATAGGTACTGACATTTGATGAATAAAAGTATGTTGGTAAATATTGTGTCACTAATAGAGAAAGAAATTCTCACTGATTGGTAAATCTGAATAGAAATAGTATGTTGCCACCCAAGATTCTAGAGTGCTTTGCGCTCACTCATAATCTTTGGTTGCTGCCAGAGCCAACTACAGAAACAAATCTCTCTTCATGGCTCTGTTGGCTAAGTTGATTTAGTACTTTTTTTTTAAATGTTACATTAGGGGCAGGATCTTCTCTAAATGACTGGGTGTAAATGATCAGCTTTTTCTCTTTTTTTGAGGAAAAATACATTTATAACTTGTGACGGCTAGTTGTTTAGTTAATGTGGGTAAATAAAGGTAGTGTAATCGCAAATAATTACGCTATTAACGTAATTAATTTTACGCTAATTTGTAATTTTAAATTTGCATATTTATCTTATGCAAAGGCCATAATTGGTGGAACTGTGCTCAGTGGACCTTTGACACACACTCACACACTCCAGGTATTTACACTTGTCTACCTCTGGAAACCACATTGCTTCAAGAAAGCAGCCTAATCAAGCGACTTACTAGCAATGAAAATAACTATGGACATGGAGGAATGCTGTACCACATGGACAAGGCTGGATAATAGACCGGGCTAGTGGGGCCAGCGCCCCAGGTCCTGGGACTCCCAGGGGGCCTCCAAGCCTCAGGCCATGCATGACGTGAGGCTGAAAACTGCTGTGGGAAGTTGAATGCCATAGTCCGCAGTACGCAATACATTAACTGACTTATGGCTAATTATAGCAGGAGCTAACCACTGACGGCCGCAATCCACAGTCTTGGCAATGTCAGGCCCCTGGGCCCCTTGGTGCTTACAGTGTGAGGCCCCCCGGACTCCTGGTGCTCAGTGCTTGAGCTGACTTCTAGGGCCCCTGGTGCCTCAGTACTTACAGTGTTAGAGCCCTAAAGGGCCCTCCAGTTGGAAAGTTTCCATTGCGGGCAGTGGGAGAATTAAATATAAGGCAGGGCCTTTTATCAGATCGTGCCTTCCCCCCGGCCCTTCATGCGTCTAGTCTTTATTACAAGCGGGACCCCGGTTGGACTCACCAAACTCTGGAGAGAGTGTGAATAGCTTGTTGGCTGACATGCTAGTGCTTGCATTGAAAATAAATATAAGCGCTAGCATCCCAGATGACCTGTCCACCATATTCTAATCAGGAGGCTGGCATTTTTCAGAAATGCTCTGAAGTTCCTTCCCTGAGGCAAGGACTGAAATTGTTCCCAGAAAAAAGTACCAAGACCACTCCTAAACGGCCGTTCCTGCTAGTGCAGACATGCAAAACGACCCAGTTCCTATTAATAAAGTTCCGGAACTACTTGTAATGATGACCTCCCAAGTGTTCGGGCATTTAAAGAGTGAACTGACCACTAGGAGCCCTAGAGAGCCTCTGGGTACCTAGTATGTGAGGGACGGAGGCTAAAACATGCAAGCCATTTGCTGTTGTGGCTGTTTTTTCTCCTTTAAAGCCCTGCATTATCTGCTGCACAGCAAAATGGCGAGAAAATTTTACCCCACAGACATGTGCCCTGGGGCCTCACAGGACCTTGATCCAGCCCTGCACACGGAGGATTTTTGGTGAAATATCTAAATGCAAGATAGCCAACAAAAAGCAAGGCTGTTTGAACCTAACTTTGTTGTGTATTTGCCCACAACTGCCCGCGCTAGATTTACTCTAGACTAGGCTATTGCATGCTAGCTAGCTATTCTAGCTAAAGGGCCTATAGGCAATAGGAAGTGGCTGGTACGAGAAACGGGGAACAACCCTTCCCAAAAATTACAAAGGTCCGCTAAAATATACAATTTGAACCATGAATTGTCTACACCAGTGACGTGCGGTCGGAGGTTGGTTTGGTGAGGCACAATCCTCCCCTTTGCTTGATTAGCAATCAGACGATGAACTAATTTAGCAAGACTATTCGGCAGAATGACGGGCCAGTGTAAGTTTCCGCGGTGCTCTTCCTCAGTACATCGAACCTGAAATGCTCACGAAACTGCAGATTTGTGCGTACTTGCTTCCAGGAAGCTGAAGAAATGTCAACAAATATTACAACAGTTCGATTTATGCAGAGTTCAATGCTTGATCAATATACAATGTATTCTTCTTTAAATACGCGCTTTTACACCCAATCAAAAAAAGCGGGTGTTTATTTTCAGTCTTCTTTCATAATCCGATTAACAAAATGTTAAAACGATATACAGAATTACCGCGGGCCGATAATTTTTCCTAATTGATTGCAAGGATGGAAATCTGAATAGTCTCGAATTTAAACATACACGTGAATGAATCTTTTTGTCATTATCTCCTCTATCAGTATACGGGCTTCCTATAGGCTTGGTCTTAATTGTTTTGATTGTCAATCTGGCATAGTACGTGGAAACAGGTTCACAAAATCCTGTAATAAAAGTTTGGGTCACTGCCGCACCTCACCGTACATCTCTGGCTTCCTGGAAGGAAGTACACGCAAATCTGCAGTTTCGTGAGCATTTCAGGTTCGATGTAGGCCTACTGAGTAATAACGCCGCGGAAACTTAAACTGGCCCGTCATTCTGCCGAATAGTCTTACTAAATTAGTTAATCGTCTGATTGCTAATCAAGCAAAGGGGAGGATTGCGCATCACCAAACTAACCTCTGACCGCACGTCACTGGTCTACACAATGAGCTACACCAAGACTGCTCCGAACTGGTGCGAGAGCCTGACCTACTATATATAGGCTTCATTGGGTAAAAAGGTAATTAGATGCAGCTGTAGAGTGTGGAGTTAATTGTGCGGGAGCATGCCGGAGCTCAGAACTCTGGTGATATGGACCGTTGTAGGCGAGGCATGACAGGCAACACCTGATTAAGGATGCCTTAACTCCCCACAATCAAAGAAAATGACTGAAAACAGATAAACTAATTTTCAGTTAACTATCAGTTTAAAGGCATGTTTTGCACCCTCCCACATCCACTCTCTGTCAATTGGCTTCCATTGTTAAGACCTATGAATTAAAACCAAGAAGAATAGAGGTGAATCATCATCTTTCAGGAAGAAATGCAGTCGGGAAAAAATTTTGAATGATAGTGATCGGAGATCACTCAAACGTTTGCTGGAATCATATGGAAAAAAATCAACAATAAATCATTTTTTACTAGTGTGAATATAAATACAATAAGTATAAAAAAGCACACATCATATGAAAATTTCACTGCAAGCATTTAAAAAGCATTTGTGGCGAGATAATATGTATCATACCTGTTCTTGAATGTATTAACATCTGGGAAGAGTACTATATGAGAAGGCAAACTATTCCAGAGACAAACTGCCCTATTGCTAAAACTAAATTTTCTTGCATTAAGTCTTGACCTATTTACTTCAACAGTCAAACTGTGACCCCTCAGGTCACTGTACCTTCTCCTGGTGAAGAATACATTTGGGTCAATATGTTCAAAACCATGCATTATTTTATACATTTCTATTAATTTACCTCTAACTGGCCTATTTTCCAATGTACTCAATCCTAATTCGTTTAATCTTTCTTCATATGACAAGTTTTTTAAATCAGGAACTAACTTTGTTGCACGCCTCTGAACCTTTTCAAGGACTTGCTCGTCTCTTTCCAAGAATGATGACCACACATGCATATAATATTCAAGATGTGGTCGAACATAGCTTTTACAAAATACTAAAAATGAGTCTTTGTCAAGGTAGTTTAAAGCTCTCTTGATCATACCTAATGCACTATTAACCTTGGCTGCTGTCTTGGCAATATAGCTAGAAAATGAACAACAGTCGAACTCATGGCTATGTTTAATAGTGAAAATAAGAGCATTTCCACATGCACAGTGTGAAGACAACTCAAGGGATTGGGATTGAACAGCTGTGTAGCCTGAAGGAAACAATGAGGCCAATCTGAAAACAAATTCAATTTGCAAGGGAGCAAAAAGATTGGACTCTGAGCCAATGGAAAAAGGTCATGTGGTCTGATTAATCCAGATTTACCCTGTTCCAGTGTGATGGGCGATCAGGGTGAGAAGAGAGGCAGATGAAGTGATGCACCCATCATGCCTAGTGCCTTACGTACAAGCTATAATGTGGTGGCGGTGTTATGATCTCGGGTTGCCTCAATTGGTCAGGTCTAGGTTCAGCAATGATATGTGCCTTAAAATTAAGGTCAGCTGACTACCTGAATGTACTGAAAGACCAAGTTTTTCCATCAATGCATTTTTTCCCCTGATAGCTCTGCCAAATTCCAAGGTAACGATGCCAGGATTCATCATACTCAAACTGTGAAAGAGTGGTTCAGGTAGCATGAGACATCATTTTCACATGTGGATTGTGAAAGTCCCGACCTTAACCCAATTGAAAATTGTTGGGATGTGCTGGAGAATACTTTACACAACAATCCTAATGCTCCCATCAACAATACACAATCTTGGCAAAAAAAGCTAATGCAACTGTGGACAGAAATAAATGTTGTGACATGACATAAGCTTATCAAAACAGTGCTGTGGCAAATGCATGGTGTAAGCAACGCTAAAGGTGGACCAATAAACTATTAGAATGTGTGACTTTTTTTAGCCTGCAGTGTGTGTATATGTGAGTACATAACTATACGCCAAAATATTATGAACACCCTGCATTTTTTCAGAATTTCGCTAGTTTTTGCTATCTTAAAGTTAATTTGAGCAACAAAGGCACACAAAATGACAAAAGAACACTTGTATTGACTAAAAATGTTGCTTGCTAACAACTGCACAACTTGAAATTCAACTTCCAACATGTATTCCTTCTTAACCTGGATTAGAGCCCCACAGACAAGGGGGTGTTTTGCCAGTGAAAATGTTGGAGATCTCATAGAAGGGCACCATGAATAAGGAAGCATATCATTCCATCCTCCAACGCCATGCTATTCCCTCTGGGCTAAGACTGGTCGGTTAGAACTTCGTGCTTCAGCAGGACAATGACTCCAAGCACTCCTCTAAGCTATGCCAAAGATATCTTGACAAAAAGGAAGAAGCAGGAATGCTTCAGAAGATGGTTCTTGCTCTGGGATGAATTTGACTGGACAGTCAAAGAAGTGCGCCCATCAAGTTCAAAAGAGCTCATGAAGGAACTCTTGATAGCCTGGAATGAGTTACCAGGAAGTTCTCTCCTTAAAGAGCATGAAAATCCTTCCTTCACTTTCGCTCTGCTTTTGTGTTTTGTCTGAGCACACACCCAAAACCATTTTGGAGACACCTGTTCCACTCGGTGGTCCTTTGTTGCCGTGTCACCATTTTGAACGTCACCATTTCGCGCTGTCTGGCTGTCTGGCAATAAATAGGACGGCGCTCTTGTTAGAGCCATCTGACGTCAGCTCGAGAACGCAAATCAACGTGCAGGCGGCGCCAGGCGCACATGAACAGCCATAATTTGCATTCAGCCATTGACTCGCGTTGTTTTGATTGTTTATCTAGCTTTTTGAACAATGGTTCAGCGTTGTGTTGTCCAATGCTGTAGAAATTCTGATAAAATCGGACATAGTATTCACAAACTTCCAACCTACCCCTCTCGGAGTTTACCTTTCCCGATTAGCAACATTTGCTCAGACTAATTGGCAGAACCGACGAGAGTCATTCATTTTTGAAAGCCTCGTTATACATTGCACTACGAAATTATACGGCGTTTTCTTCTGTACATCAATGACAACGAAAAATATCAATAAGTCGTTATAATTTCTGCACTCGTGTAGCTGGTGAAACAGCACATATTTGTGTGAATTAGTTTAAAGGTTTAATAATAATAATAATAATAATAATAAAATACTTCGGGTGCGCTCGCGCCGTGGTTGGCATACTCCGCCGGAGGTGATCAATAAATTTAATTTGCAGTGATCTGTGATCGACTTTTGTGAAAAATAAATAAGTTTTGCGATCTTTGATTAATTCTCTGTCATATAATGATTGCCTAAACCCTAGGGTTTTCATGCTCTTTAAACTGCTGGAAAGAATGCCTAGGATATGTCAGGCTGTAATCAAGGCTAAGGGAGGGTACTTGGTTGAAAGTTGAATATGAATATGTGTATCTCTTAGCAAATAATTTTGCACATTTCTTGTTAATATATGTGTTTCTATGATATTTTGTTTCTTGTTGTTGCTGAAAATATACTTTTAGAAAATAATTTGAATTATTTTGGCTTAGTGTTCGTAATATTTTGGCCTGTAGTGTGTGTACATATTTGACTTTTAGTTTATGTAATTTATTTTTATTTCTTTTTACCAGAGAGGATCTGCGTAAATAGGTACGCAGATATGGGAAAGCAGACAGTTCAAATCAGAGAGTTCCAGGAAAGTGTTCTGCCTGGATCCAGCTCAGATTAAGCACTTACAGGCTAACTGAAAATAAAAAGGTATGAAACTTCAAACCTGTCAGGGTCCCCAGCACTTTTCAAAACAAACTGACGCCCATGTATGTTTATATATGCTATGCATATGAACAAGGAGCTTTTCACTTTTGGTCAAGCAGAAAGTTTGGGGAAGAGAGTTCAAGCTTCCTGTTGAGCTCAGCAGGTAGGGGCTTCAAACCTTTCCCGACAATCTGCTGTGTTGCTGTCTTTCTCTTGCAGGCTGTAGTTTGTCCTCTCTTCTTGCACTTTCACACTTTTCTGAAAGGTACCTGGTGACTTATTTAATCTGATAATCAATCTCACTCCTGTGATATTTCTTTACTCTGATTCAGGGGTGTGTTCAATGGGGCAACACTGACTACATCCACTTTTTGATTTCTTCCTCCTAAAACTGCACATTTTTGTTGGCTAATATAATTTCAGTCAGGACAACTTTGTCAACATAAAGATTTTATTTCGAATTGGCATTAATACATTTTGGGGGGTATGGTTCTGTTCTGGAGCTCCCTGGCCTTCCATGTGCACACATGGAATGCCCCAAGGCAGGGAGAGCAGCAAATTAAACCCCCCCAGAACAGAGCAGGCATGGACAAAAACAAGGTGGAGATGGGGAGGGGGTGGGTTGCAAAAGTGCTGGCAGAAAATGGCAAAGGAGTAAAAGGCAGCAGGTAGGTTTAAATAAAGCGCTGTACTTGATCTCATCCAATCGGGAAGCCTGGGTAGTTAGCTGGCCTGCACAATCAGCTGTGGCAATCAGCTGAGCCAGAGGCGCTTACGTCAACCAATGAGCGAGCTAGGCAAGACAGCTTGGGCCGTGCAATCAACTGAGGCAGTCAGCTGGGCCCCGAGCTGGGTGAGAGGCGCTTGCCTCAACCAATGCTAGTTGTGCTGAACAGCTTGGGCCGAGCGGTCAGCTGCGCCAGATGGGCCACTGACAAGGGGATTTAAGTTTAAGGCGTGACTCCGTTGCCTGCCTGAGCTAACGCAATGCTCAATCGCTGGAATGGAATCTGTAAATGTAAATTGTTGCTCAAAACTTGCCCCTACATACTTTTCTGTGTCCGTGATCTTCCCTGTTCCCCCATGAGGAAAATTCTTGAAACGATCTAGATCTGTTTGACACATCTGAAGCCTGATAGGAAGTTGAAATCTTTTTAAAATCTTTTTTCAAGATATTTTTATGACAATCAGCTTGAGGAGTGTGTCAAATGCCTGCACTTGAATCAAAACCATGCCTACCGTTTAAGCAGAGGGATTAATACACCGGTAACCAAGCATGATCAATGCTGCCGAAGACCTTTTTTATCTGTTATTTCAGAATAAAATAGAAAACAAGACATAATAGTTTCCACCTTGCTTTAATTAGGTGAGAATTAACTGAGATGAATAAGATGTAGAATTACAGTAGGAGGCAATTAACTGGTTTTCAGAAATTAATTTATATGAAATTCCATTAGTTTTCGGGGATCTAGGCAGCCAGTCACATACTCCCCTGTGTAATAAAAATTTCACCATGAAAAGAAAAATGACTTTCCACTGCTGCATCCAAAGTGAGGGGCACTGAAGTTAAGCAGTTACAGTATAATGTAATCTCGAGAGATATTCTAATTTTCAGAAACTTAAGAATTACAATGTTTCTTTCAGGGTAGGCTTAGATCAAACACAACAGTCTTTATGCTCCATCCTTGACTTGGACCCCTGGAGGTAAGAGAAGGCGTGAAAGACTGAAGATCGCATAGAGAAGAACTATTGAAGCTGAGCGAAAAAACCTGGGCTGGACAAGCTGGAATGAGATGTAACAGCGAGCAAAAGACTGAAGGATGGAGGATGTTACTGTGCAGCCTTATGCTCCACTAATTGGAGCGAAGAGGATGAATGAATTTGACTTGGTGTGAGGTGGCACTGAACGAATGGCATGCATCATGGCTCATTACAGAAACGGACAGTTGTCAGTTTTACCTCAGTGCCTTCGCTGTCAAAATGACAGTGCACATATTTGGGTGGTTGGGGCTTCAAGTTTGGTGTTCCCATCGTAACTATTAGCATGATTACTATTATTATTAGATTGAAAGCATTTGTGTTTTGATCTCCCTGGACCTGGTTTTCAGCCATATGAAAATAACAAAAATATTAAAATAGCCATTCCAATTAATCTAAATCTAGCCCTTTTGAACCTTGCACCTATCATTTATCTTGAACTATGAACCATAAAACTGGCATTAAGAGTTACAATATACCTCTGGTCTGAGTTCCAGGAATGTTTTCATGAAAAATTATCATAATTTTCTTCCTCAATTCAACTTTGGAAATTATACATTTTTATTTAACTATTAGCAGCATAAGCTCACCATGAGGCTTGATGTTAATTAAGCAACATATCCATTGTAATGAAACCAATTAAAAATACACCTGCACCCTACATGAATTCATCATTTGAATTTTGAGGTAGCTGGTTTCTCACAAAACTTTTTGGTAACTCTTACTTTTTTTCTGCATAGCTGAGTTGAGAACCTCAGTGAATTTGGAATTTACAAAGGGAACCTCAGACAAATGATAAATTTAAAATATGGTAATTGCTTGCTCACTTTTCACTTGCTTTCACTTTCCACATCACTACCTTTGTCCTGCCTGCATGGGTGCCAGTTATTGCAGTTTTTACTGCAGTTGCTAGAGTGCATTGCGATGTTCTGCAGTTGTCACATCGCTGCTGAAATTCATTGAATTGTTCACACTATTTCAGTCTCAAGTTCAGAGTCATTTTCAGTTATCTTTCACCATCAAAAAAACCAGAGAACTCTAATCTCAAGGAATCTGGATTCTTGACATCTTGGTTGTCTCACTACATTAAAAAAGAAGCCCTCTTTTTCTCCAGTTGTCAATTTCTCCTATCTGGAGAAACTGTAGGGGGAGGAAATGACTGTCAGGGGAGGACAGGGTGAAAGCTGGATTCCTCTTTCAATGGCTGAGGAAGTTCTGTCCATGCACCATAAAGGCAGTTGGAGGTCAAAACCCCAATGAGCCCCATGAACAGCAATTTTCTTTGTATAAATTGATATTGCACAGGCAAGCACATTGGTGTGACACTGTCAATAGATATGAAAGAGTGAATTGCCATGGACTGTGTAGGTGTGAAGATAATGACTGCTAAGTGCTTCACTGTACTGAAGAAGTGACAGGTTTGGTGAACTGGCTCTGCTTAAGAGGCAGTAAATGTCAAGCGTAAAAGACCATATAAAACTGACACTGGACTGGACAATAAATAACATATTGGATATGTTGACTGTTGGCAGTATTTAAACGTCTGAGCATGCCTGCTGTAAAATGAGGGCACTGTGTGTAAAAATGGCTGCAATTCCTACGGAGATCACCGAAAACAAATATAAATGTTGTAAAGATGAAGTTGGTGTTCTTTTTTATGAAATTATTTTATTTTCTTATTTAACTTTTATTTAATGAGGGAAAGCCAGTCAAGAGCAGCACTCATATTCACAATGGCCCCTGAGTGTAATGAGAAGTAGCAGTGATTAAAAAAGAGAGAGAAAACAATTATATTAAATTATATGTATAAAGGAATGACAACTATAAATAAGATACATGTAGTTGAATTAAAAAAAATACAAGATACAAAGAAAAGAGACAGGCCACCATTTTATGAAAAGCAAGTTTTTAATTTTTTTTTTTTTCTAATTGCCAAGACAAATTGATAAGACTTTACTACTGCATTTTGGTTACTGACACATTTCTTGAAATTATGCTCAATTTCCCAAAACACAGCAAAATGCATAACTGCACACTCATCTTCACAAATTCCAAACTTCCAAGGTAAAACCAAACTCTCTGCTCAAAAACATGTTATCTGGTAGACAGAGGGCACAATTCCTGTATTTGAGAAAATAAAATATTTATGACACCAAAAAAAAAAAAAGTCAAGCTGGTGTCGGAAATACGGTTTGCCCTCTAGCCCTTTAACAGGCACACTAAGAAATACATTTTCAAAAAATTGTTTATTGGTAAAATTGTGTTCCTGACTCCACATTTAGCAACTTTTCAGTTTTTTTTTTCCCCCAGATGACCCAATCAGATGGCAGATACGCTAGTCAACCAGCCGGTTGACTTGCCCAGTTAGGGTAACTTCAGGCTTGAACTAACAAGTATTAGGCATCAATGGAATTTTTTAATTTGTGCAACTAAAGTTGAAGTTTTTTCATTAAAATAAAATTATAGACAGCAGAATATGTTCATAAAATACATCAATTTATTGAAAAAACATTTTTCTGATAACACGTACTGTAAAAAAAGATCATATATACATGAAGACCACAAAAGAAAAACAATCACAGTCCAAATTTTGCATTTTTGTATATTTTAGATATTATATATTACTATAATATATCTAATAATATATATTATTATAATGTTTTATATTTTTTTCATATTTTTTCACTGTTTTGTTTCTAACATCATTTGGAATTTTTAATTCATCATTTCTCCACAATGTGAAAAGGTGACTCTGATCATTATTCCGTTGTGGTCTTCATTTCAGGCCACCGGTCATAAAAAACACAAATATTCAAGAAATGTGTCAAAAATACACCACTAAAAAAAGTCTTTTTTTTTTTTTTTTTGCTTTTATGTGTGAATAAAAACTATTTTGTATGGCCTCCTTTGATAGCATTCAACCATTCTTGCATTTAACCACTAAAACTAATTTTTATTTTCAGGAATGCAAGAAAATAACTTATTTGGCATCTGAATAAAAAATAATAATGTGCTTTACTATTTCTCTTTCTGTTTTTTTTGTAAAACTAAATTCAAAAATTCATGGATAGCAACAATAATTATATTCTTGTAATTAAAAATACCATTTCAGCTTGCACGTACTGGTGGTTTAACCATTACAGAATCATAAAAATGACTGGTAATTACCAACACTGTTCATTTAAGGCAGCTGTGGCATAAACCTAGACCAGATGATGCAATTAGATAAGAGACAGTCATCAAGTTACTAAAGCAAACACATGGTCATCTGGATGCATCCCATCGATTCAAACTGACATAGAAAACAAGAGACTGAGATTCATGTTTACTGTGCTAAATAATGACCATCCCTTCAATTAAAGCCTCATATATATTTACCATTGTAAAATTTTATATTTATACTGTAGTTAGCTACTAATCTACATAGCTGTAACTATGACTATTCCATGCATAGGAGTGTTCAATATGGCTCAGCTACGATGGTTATGACAGAATAAATGAGCACTAGCTTGTAATTAGCATTAGCTTATTATTTCTCTTATTATGTAAAGATCTCATTATCATTATTATTTTATTATGTAAAAAGTAAATGGCTTTATAGATATGCCGATCTGAAGGTAAAATACAGTTAGGAAATCGATGATTACATTTTTTATCTCTGTGTTTATACGCTTCGTCAGCTTCAGCATCAGTTTACTCTGAACGGGCAACTCAACCGAGCGGTCAAACACTTTTTCCAGGGTACCGCAGCGATTCATTTTATTGTCACGTTTCTGCCATTCAACAAGAACATAATCATTACGGTGTCAGGAACATAAAATGCGATGATTTTTTTTCTTACTTAAATTTTCATCGTTTCCTGAAGCGAAAATGTGGGGTGACCGTCGTCTCTGATGAACGTCCGGTTTTCACAGAACTTTCAGTAAAGGATGTATTTTTACAACACTGCCACCCAATGGATGTAGTTAGCATTACACACTCTAGTGAACTAGGGGGATGAGGGAAAACAGCCAAAGAGGGATTTTGTCAAGGTTTTATTATGGAAATTTGATCGCGAACATAGCTCGACCGTGCGGTTACAATGCCCGTTAAGTCAGTGGAGTCAATGTGAACCCCGAAACTACCCAAAAGAGGGCTTTATGTGGGATACAGGGGCTTTGATGTAGCGCAGCCATGTTCCGTGTTGCCATTTTTCTGCACTGAAGGGTGCCAGTGCAGTTCTTGTGTGAATTGTTTAGTGCACGAAAGGCATAAATGCACTTGACCTGCACTTTCACCTTTTGTGCGCCAAGCTCAGTGCACTTACGCGCATTTCGCTCCAAACTCAATTGAAGCTTTTCACTTATGGCTTTTTGTTTTTAGCCTTTATTTTAAAAAGTAACTATTATTGGGACCTTATTTTTTTACCATTTGATAGAGCTAATCAAGACCTTTAAAATGATGTATAAAACTTATTTTAGCCCAAAATGTCACTTACGCCCCTTGTGCTTCAAACCCTCAATTTGTCTAATCTGAAAAAGACAAATGTGTTTCAGATGTATTGTAGTTATGATCCAGAATGATCCGGAAGGCCAATGTCTCATCAATCATGTACATATACTCTAAGACTCTTAATTTGGATAAGTATCTATAACAAGCATTCCATGTTTATTATTTAGTGACCTTTTTGACACCCAAAGGAGATAGCAATAATTTCTAAATACAGGGATGGTTCCAATTTTCGCAATCCGGATCCATGTTACCAGTCTCGCAATTTAATGACACTCGCACATTATTTAGCCAACAATATGAAGCAACTTTTGTGAAAATATCTTAGGTGCGTTAAATAGGAACCTGGTTGTTTTTCAAGATGAACTTTACGTTTTGCATCAATTTTGGTTCAGACATGCATTTTTCAATGGAAAATTGTCTGATACTTCTTCAGTTTTTCACATATATACTTATGTTTGGTATAAAAATGTCCGTCATGTTGTTGTGTAGCCATTAAAATTCATCTGGTTTTTCAGAACAATCATTTATGGGTTTAAATATGGACTTTTCGAGACTTTGCCCTACAAAAATCTGAGCAATTTTTGTGTTACAAACCTTGTTGGCATTTGGACTCACCCAAACCACCGTTTAATGCAAATACTGTTACCATATGATAGTTTCATGAATTGTATAGCAGCCAGCAAAGCAAAGAGATGCGTATCATTCCCCTCCAATTTTTATTTTCGTATTGCACCCAATAAACAAAACAATGTTGTGGTCTCAGGGGAAGGGGAGGGTGAAGCGGTAATTATATACATGTGAATATTTACTTTAATAATTGACATCAGTCTTGCCCTTGTTTAAAAACCATGAGAGCCATTCTGAATACAGTTTTAAGAGCGAAACAAAAGCGAAGATTCAAGTTCGTTTGCATCAAGAATTACTTATTTTTGGACTTCGGATAAAATTCTTGAATGCATTGTGTGCACTTTCAGCATCATGGACAGCCCCACATAGAAAAAATCCAATCAATTCTCTTAGGCCCGGCCAAGTTATTGTTTTGGATTGAGGGCTGCCTAAATTCAATTTGGACAAATCAAAATAAAAATAAAATTTGAACACAGCATTTTTAATTTCATTTATGTGCCAAAATAAATATTTTTGGTCCAAACTAAGAAATTAAAACTAAAACCAGAGAAACATTGATGCAGCTGTCAAAGAAAATCAAAGTCTAAGTGACTTATTGCGTGTTTTCATCCAATTTAGTTTTTTACCTTGTTCAGATAAGAAATCAGTGACCCGAAAATCGACTATATGTCATGGTTTTTGGAGGCTGGCGAGCTTTCTTTGTTACTCTTGTCCGGGACGATATCGTTTTGCCCACAATCGGATTCTTTGGCCAGCTGGCATCAATTGTGGGCGGCGCCCGGACTCTATTTAAACCCAAGTTCCGCCTCACCGCCTTTGCTAGAGTGTCAGTGATGCCATTGCACTGTAGCCCGCAAGATCTCTAGCTAGAGAAGTGTTGAGGGATTAGTTGCAAAAAAGGAAAGTTTTAGTTAGTAAAGAGAATCTTTCTCTTTCCTTTCCTCTTTGCGTGCACCGTCTAGTGCTTTGCCTTTTTATCTCGGTTCCCGAGATTTTTCCTTTGTTTCGTACTGTCTAGCTCGCACCGCTTCCTTGTTTCGCTCGGACTGGATTTATGTCCTTTGGAAGCGCGAGTCTCTCTCTCCTATTTTGTCTGTGTTTGTCTCTCTTGCATTCCTGTGCTTCCTATACAGCAACTGCCTAGAAATAATTCAAGTTCATCAAAGCCAAAGGTAAACAATTGTGCACATTAAAACGATCATCCCTGCAACCATGGTGCAGTAATTTTTTTGCTAAATGCTGCCCCTGTCCTGAATACAGTACAATTACCAAATGGAATAAAGTGAAACAGAGCTTGTTCAAAATGTGCCTTTTTGAGACCAGCCGATTGGTTACAGATTTCTCGAGAGCTGCTGAGCCAACTTCACTCACGAAACTGCAATATCTAGCATGTGAAGGTGGTCGGATGAACGGTTTTCAAGAAAATTGAAAGACATATGTAGGCTTCATAGCGCAAACTTCTACAAACCCATTCCCATTTACGTTTCCTAATTTGCAACTAAGTGGTAATTTGTTCAGTTGCGAGAATCAATTAATAGAATTACGGTCCATTTTCCCCTTAGCTTGGATTGTTGTTCATTGCAAAAGTTATCAAGTATTTTCCTATCCACATTAATGGTGACATAAAACGTCAATGCCTTTCGAAGCTTCTGAACTCCTGTAGCTCACAAAACTGTATATAATTTTTTTTTTTTTTCTCCTACATCAGTGTCCAGTCGGCTTGATGCATCTAAGAAACTCTGGTCAGCACAAAGTAAAAATAAAACTCTGGGTACAACCAGTGACATAACCATAATGGGGTGACTTTGTCCGTATTTTTATACAGTAAAAGGTTTACGATGTCAATTTTTGCCTGTAAGTCGGGGGCCCCCTGGAAGTCGGGGCCCATTTCAATTGAAACGGTTAAAACATAGGCAAGGCCACCACTGAACACAGGGAGTATCCAGCACCAGGAATTCCCGTAAATATGTACGTTGGATGATAATTCATGTATTCTGCTCTTTAATTTCATTATTTGCTGTCAGCATTCCAGTTCAATGTGCGGGAGTACAGAGAGCCAAAACGCAAAGTCACATTTTCAATACATCTGTGTTTGATGTCTCAGAAAGACCCAGTGGAAAAATGCAGATCACAAGAATGAGAAATTAACATTGTTCAGAATGGTAAGAGGAAGACTGAGGGAGGTGGTTGGGTCAGGGTTTAAGTGCTGAATACTTCAACTGCAAACAGTAATGTTTCACATAATGAGGCGGCATAAATGGCCACATTGTGAATGTACATCCAATCACCCCATGAGTTCTCTGAAAGGAAACTTTACTTCAATCCAAAGAAGCCAAATGGCATAATGGTAGCAAATTGAGAGATTCGCATTAATTATTTTTTCTGCATATAGAAGAGATTTATGAGCTAGTGGGCGACAAGGAGTTCTAGAAGTATGCGCTTTAAATTGCACAGTCAAACTGCACTCACTGGAACTGCTATTTCTGATAAACTGAGAAGTAACAGTTTTGTGCCAAGGTCATTGCAGCCCCTGGCTTCTAAGGCAGTTGTATCTCTCCTCAGAAAGTTAAAAAGGCATTATAAAATATTTTGAACAAACTTGTTTCCAGAAAATTTGGGACATTTTGGAAAATGTCAATAAAAACAGACTGCAATGATCAGCAAATCATTTAAAACTCTATAATAAATTGAAAATAGTACAAAGACAACATATCAAATGTTGAAACTGAGAAATTTTATTGTTTTTGAAAAAAAAATCTGTTCATTTTGAATTTGATGCAAGCAATGCATTTCAAAAAAGTTGGAAGAGAGCCATGTTTACCACTGTGTTAAATCATCTCTTCTTTTAACAACACCCTGTAAGTGTTTTAAAACTGAGGAGACCATTTATTGTAGTTTTGAAAAGCAAAATGTTTTTTCCTTCTCGCTTGATTTTAGATTTCAGCTTCTCAACACTTTTGCAGACTCTTTTGTCACATTTGTGCACCAAATTTTTCAATGGGTGACCCATCTGGACTGCAAGCGGGCCAGTTTAGCACCCTGACTCTCTTTCCTGAGATCCATGATGTAACACGCCCACATGTGGTTTGGCATTCACTTGCTGAAATAAGCAAAGCTTTACCAGAAAAAGACGTCTGGATGGCTGAATATGTTGCTCCAAAACCTGTATATATTGCTCAGCATTAATGCTGTCTTCACAGATGTGCAAGTTACCCATGCCTCGTGCACTAATGCACCCTTATAGGATAAGAGATGCTGGCTTTTGAACTATGCGCTGACAAAAAGCTGGACGTTCCTGCTCCTCCTTAGCCTAGAGGATGTGGAATCCTTCATTTCCAAAAACAAGAGGCCCATGGGCCTTAACGGTCACCTGAGTTGTATAAAAACTGATGTTATTGATGTGAATGAACCAAATATACCCAAAAGTATCATTTTCCTATATAAAGTATAGTAAACTTCACCCCCTCCCCAGGGGCAAACATGAACCCTGGGGGCCATGAAATTAACAATTTTGATAAAGCACCTGAAGCCCCTTCCATCTATGAAGAATATTGTTTTCCAGCATATCTGGGTCTGGAGAAGAAGATTTTGAAAATTTCAGCCAATTTGACCATTTTTAGCCCCGCCACTCAGAGCACCTGGGGGTGGGCACCATATAACTCACAATTTTGGTGCACATTTGACCAAGGAAGGTTCCTGCAAAATTTTATTGAAATCAGATCAGCGGTTTCTGAGAAGAAGTCGAAAATGTATTGACCAGTTTTAGCCCCGCCCCTCAGAGCCCCTGGGGGTGGGCACCACATTCACTGCCCATATTCCAAAGTCTCACCCTACATTCTCTGCCCTCACCCCGAAGTTACAAAAGCATGCTCATTGCCCTCACTCCAGTTTAGCAGATCATTTCTACTTCGCATAAATGCAAACTTTTTTTTTTTTTTCAAATTATTGTATTGCTCAGCAAAATAGACACCATATGGTGATATGAGTGCATTGCATATTTCTTGGCGTCATTGACAGTTTCATTCACAAGCATTTTGCAAAATACGACGCACTTCAAACTAGTGATGTCATCTGTGATATTTTTTGCCTGTTTTACACTCTTTGTCCAGTAGATGGCGCAGTGAGCAGTGAGCCTCAAGAAGCGTCACCCATTAGTGAACCATTTTGGGAGAAAGCTTCAATACTCCATGAAGCTTCATCTCGTCATCACTACCCGCCAGATGCATACGGCAATCCGGCGGGAGCTAGGACCTTGGGCCTAAATAAAAAGAAGGCTCAAATGCCAAGGCTGGTTCAAAAACTGAATATTTAATTAATAAATAATTAAAACCAAAACAGAGCTAAAATCCAGGGAGCAGCACCGATCAACGCACAAGGTAAAAAGAAAATGCAGAGGCACTTGGGGCCGGCAACTGCCAGCCCTTTATACTTCTGCAATCACCTCCACCTTAACAGGCTGCACCTGTTCCCTGTCAAGGTGGAGGTGAAAGAATGCAACAGGGGAGGGGCTGTAAGGCCAAACCCTTACAGCCTGACTGGGGCAAACCACTTTTCAGTGTGATCACTTCTGCTGCATCTGGTGGAAACATACCTATTTAAAATTTGGCTTCTCTCCTGCTGTTTTTGGCTGAGTATAAAATGAGGCCCGAGGTTTGCCCCCATGGCCTTTGCAGAAGGGAAGTAAAAACTGTACAAACCTATACAATGCTGATTGGATAACTGAGCAGTATTGGACAAAGCATTATTCAAATTGATTATTGCAAAAGGAACAAACTAAGTTCCTAAGAAATAGTTGCAGCAGCATCTGCCCTAAATCAACTCATGATCGTAAGCCTAAGGGTGAATTCCAATTCCTATCTTAACCCTCAATCTCAAGAATGCGCACTCCCGCGAAGTGCTAGTGCTGTCCCGATTCTCAGAATGTTAAGTTGAGGGACAAGTTTAAGGGCTGTATAGCCCTCAATATTGAGATTGTCCGACACCACCCTTGGGAGCAAGGGCTACCCAGAATGCATTGCGTATTTTCACCTAACAAAGATGGCGACGAAAGCTGCAAAGAAAGCGAGCTACAAATGTAAGTATTTTCTTTGTTAATAGAGATATAAATATTACGAAAACCATTGTATTATCTTAGTTTAGGCCCCTTTTACCTCATTGTTGTATAACATTTATTTATTTATTTTACGATCTTTTGGCAATAGCCGGCCAGTGCGGACAAGCCATGTTGCTATCGTTTGGTGACATCAACATATTTTGTGGGAATATGCCATTAATTGCGGAGCCAAGCCAATGAACAGAGCTTCTTATGCTGATGATTAAAGAGTATCAGGGCAATACTTTTCCGTATCTCACTCTGGCCATGACAACCACGCGATTGCTGAACCTACATACGACCCCCCACTTGTATCAGCAACACTTTAGGTGACTGTTTCCACTGGTAAAGGGAATAAAAAAAACTAAGCTGGACACAGTGGCTAGACGAACGTAGCTACAGCACATCAGCCAGTCTCTGAATTGTCTGAACTGTTCCTTTCACGGTCGTTTGGCGCCTAGCCTATACGAATGGTTTCAGCCTTTCCACATTCCGATACCCTCCCCCTACCCTGAAAGTACCTTCAAAAAGAGCAAGACCAATTCAGAAGGGTTTGCTGTGTATTGTAATATGATCGTGTAATTAAATTGTTTGTATGATTCATAACGCTCAAGCATGCTTCCCCTACTGTCAATACAAAATATAAATCAGGTGTAGGCTATAACGACGTGAGACGAAATAAGATATTATTTTATAGTGGTTTCTTGGGCAAAGTCGTGCAGAGACAGAGTTGGAAGGAGGAGCCCGCGGCAGACCTGCCGCTGCAGATACGCAGGCAGTGTGACCGAGCTGCAAGCGGTAAGCAGTTGCAGTGCTCGGCTCACAGAATCCGCATCGCTACTGCAGGCAGTGTGGCCAGGGCCTATAGCCCACGCAAAAGACAGGCATTGTCGCTGATTCTGCAGCTAAACTTTCAAACTTCCACGAACAAGCTTTGTTATCCTGGTTAATTATCTGTAAACATAATTTTTCCCCACATAGATGTTTGATTTGGCACAACAGAGACATTAGATACAAAAATAAAAGCTTATATTTTAATAACTGGGTTGAAAATAATATATTGTTTGTGTATCAATTACTCAACGAAAATGGAAACTTGTGCACATATACAGAATTTGCGAAGTAATGTGGATTTCCTGTATCAAAAAAAGAAATGACAATTATTCTTAAAGCTATTCCTCCTGGTCTTTTGAAACTGATGCAAGGGTATAAACCCACTGATTTCAATGATCCTTATGGTGTGAATCTTACAATGAATGGTGTAAATATTTAAGATAAAAAATGTTCAAACTAATTATTAAGGAAGGTGTGCAAAGCAGTTACAACTCCTCAAGCAAAAAATAAATGGTTCATTGAATTTGGATGGGTCAACTGGAAAGTCGTTTGGAATTACAACAACATGTACTGCATCACCAACAAAGTAAGAGAAGTTTCCTTTAAGATTATTCATTTAATATACCCTTCAAACCAGTTGTTAAATTAAAAATTGATGTTGATGATAACTGTGTCTTCTGTCAATGCTATAGCGAATCTCTTTGTCATCTTTTTTTGATTACACTTATGTTCAATTTTTTTTGGTTGGAAGTAGAAAATATATTTAACAAATTCTACAGCAAAAAAGTCAAATTAGAAAAAAAGGATGTAATTTTCTTTGATGAAAAGAAGGACATTGAAAACGAGAGGATATTCATGTTGAATCTTTTTATTTTATTTGGAAAATATTTTATCCATAAATGTAAATGGCTTAAGAAAAAAACCAAAAATACAGCAATTTAAAACAGAAATTGATTATTATTTTAGAATTTTGAATGGTCTTAAAAACAAAAAAGCCACAAAGACAATGGATTTGTTTTGTGCCTTGAATTTATCTTTGTGAATTACTTTATGATTATATTATTATTGATGTTTATTTTCTCTTGTCTGTATACCCCAAATTGATTGTTTTATTATTATTATTATTTTAATTATGAATTTATTTTTTGTATTATGTTATTTTCTTTTATTGTATCTGTTTCAGTATTTGTAAACTGAACTGAATAAAAAAATGTCGCTGATTCTGTTGATTATAACACGTCGCGTCTATATACGTCGACGGTAATGGACGACAACGGATGACATATATGCCGCCTTTTTCTTCTTTTTTTGAATTTACAGACTGAATGCAGCTTTGGTGTAATGCTGCCCCCCACAGTCTGAAGACATATCTGCATTTAAGGGGTGTCCCATTTCTAAGTCACAAAATAGCCCTTAACACTTGGTTTTTAGGGCTACTAAGATTAAGGGTTGAGCTTGAGGGTTAAGATTAAGGGCTCTAAATTCGTAGACCAGGCGCAGGCACGGCAAATGGGGGGAGCGCTGCGCCAGCGGGGTGTGTCCAGGTGTATGAGAAGGCGTGTTTGGATATAAAATAGCCTGAGTCAAATCTTCACCAATCAAATGAGCTCCTCTCCTCACCTTTAATGTTTTGGAATATAGAAGCCTCTGTCCTATATCTGCATTATGCGTTAATGTTGCATTTTACTTTGCTGCTTCAGGCATGTTTTCTGCACCGCTTACGTCTATATTAAGCATTTCGAATATGAGTTAGCTGGCTAGCTAGGGCATTCGCGAATTATTACCATTAGCGAACTTGAATGGAATTTCAAAACGAAACTACGTCAGATCATTCAAACTTATGAAGTTAGAATGAAATACAACATTTGCTCATTTATTTCTTCTGCCTGCATCATTGGAAAGAGAAACTATGGATAGCGTGTTCCTATTATTACACCCTGTTGCTGCTTAAAATTTTGGGATTAACATGCATGGACAACAATGCAAGATACGTAACACATTTATTTTCAATATGTGATCTTAACTGAGTACGAGATCATAGCAATCAGGCTGTATTCCTTTCCCCCACTAAAAACGATAAAACCTAAGTGACAATAATAGTATTAAGCCGCTTGCACACTGGACGCGAAACGAATTTTTCGCACGACAGATTACATTCAAAGTCAATGCAAAGACGTATTCGCGTCTTTGCATTGACTTTGGCCGCGTTTCCCAGTTAAGAGCGTTCTTAAGGAGTTAAGAAGGCTCCAAAGAAGAGTTCAGCGAAGAGGGAGCCTTAAGATAAGAGTGTTTCCCAGATGCGTTCTTAGTGCCCTTAACAAGTGTCTTTGTGCCCTTCTTAACTGCCTTCTTAACTGGAGCCCAATTTATCAATCGAGGTCAGAGTAACGAGTGTTCCACATACTTACGTGCACACAAAAGAAGTTTTGATGTAGCAAGTGGCGTATAATGTTAAAAATGAACATGTGTAATGCCACTGCGCGCGCAGCAGAATGTCTGAAAACAAACGGATGCAAATAAAGACCAATAACACAGATAAGAACTTAAAAAATAAGAATGAAAACATAAAATAAAATCATTACATTACATGTGTGAAATCGTGCGGTTAAACCTTATTCAACCTGATTTGAGACATGCAGCTCAGGTTGCTTTATATATAGAGCGTACAACAAGTGGTCAAGTAGAAGACCGGAAATATTAGGGAAAAGTTAGGGAAAAACGGTAAAATATTTCAACACATGGAACCATAGAGGAGAGATGTAAGTTTTCCCTCATTTTAAATGCTTAATGGGTAGTAGGGGTGCATGAAAGAAAGGGGGTGGGATAAAATAAGGACGAACCGTAAGCACTGCATTAATATCTCCTTGCTTAGTGTCACATTGATTTGCCTGACGCGGCTGTATCTGCAGTATTTCGTCACTAAGAAAGGAGTTAAGACTGCTCCAGACCCTTCTCTCAAATCCTTCTTCACAAAAGATCATCTTAGGCTAAGAAGGAATCTGGGAAACGAGTTTGCTTCTCACTGGAGCCTTAAGAAGGCTCTAAAGAAGCTCTTAGCGCTAAGATCTTCTTAAATTAATCTGGGAAACGTGGCCTTTGAATGTAATCAGTCGTGCGAAAAATTCGTTTCGTGTCCAGTATGCAAGTGGCTTTACTGAGCATAGAACGCAAGCATTTTATATACGCACTGCCTGATGCCGAGGCAGTTTGTGGTTGGCTGAGAAAGATATGAAGTCGTTAGTTTGCATCACAGATTCAGCTGCGTTGATTAAGCCAGGTTGAGTTTCTATTACGCGTGCCAACCGCCTTTGATCTGACATCAGGACAATCGATACAGATACTATAATTTATGTCCTAATACTGATAGTTACATTAAATAGTGGTTGCTGTAATTATTTATTGCATTGAAATGTGCCTGACATTCTGGAAACCTGCCTGTGAGGTTTCGGTGACGTGCGCGCACTGTGCGCCGGTCAGCCAAATTACTACTGCACAGAAAGTAAACCAGGTTGTAGCAGGCCAGCTTTCTGCGTAACTTCAGCGGAGACTTTTGCCACGAAATTGTCACTGCATCATGATGAATATGTGACACCTCCCCCTACTACGCCGCCACACCCATCTCGGCGCACGTCCGTCTACCAAATTGCCAAAGTGGCTGCGCACGGTGTTGCACCGCACGAAATAACCACTGCGCGGGCTGCACCAGGTGAAATTACCACTGTGTGGGTTGCGCCAGCTACGCCACCCTGCGCTGCGCCAAGAAACTAGAGCCCTGAGGGTTAAGATAGGAATTGGAATTCACCCGAAATCTTTGGTTGCAGTAGGTCCTTATTTGTTGAAATTTTCATTAACTTCCGTTGAGTTTTAAAGAAGTTGTAGTAATTTTAGATCATTTCCATTGTTTTTTATTACATTTTGATCAAGTTATTATGGACTGACCAGCCTTTTATTACCTCGCCCCACCCGAAGGGGGAGGGCAAGGGGTATTGTTTTTGGTTCGGTTTGTTTGTGTGTGTGTTTATTTCTTTGTTTGTTTGTTAACACTTTCGCAGCAAAACTAATGGCCAGATTCACCCCAAATTCGGTTTAGGGATTGCCACTGACCCAGAAAAGATGCCTATTGAATTTAGGAAAAGTAGGTCAAAGTATGTGCGAGGGCCGGGGTTTGTTGCGCCTGGCACCACTTGTTTTATTTTTCGACCGCTTCATCACTTAGCTTATTTTCAAGTTATTTATTTAATTTGACGGGCTTGGAATGCCAAGAGATATGCAGACATACATTAAACACAGACATGATTCTGTGGCTACAGTACATGATGGGGGTAATGGATCATAAGGAGTAGCCAATCACTTGGTCTTTAACAAATGATATTTCCACAAATGCGTCATTAAAACTGTCATTTTAGGACTTAAATTAAAGGTCCGTTTAATGCAAACAAGCCAATACCAAACAATGTGACAACTGGATATTTCATCACTGTTTTTGACCTTTCATAGTGGTATGAAATTACATGACCTGACCTGAGCAAAAGAAAATATTTTTTTTCAGAGTCAAACCAGAGAACTTCTGCAGAACTGTAAACAGAGATATTTCTTTCATTCTGTCGTGTCATACTTCAGCTAGGAGCGTATCACTTGTGTGAAATGTTATACATGCATATAGGACAATGTGCATGAGCATAATCATACATTTGCTTTCACTGGAGGTGGTCTCATAATGTTGACATGACCTTAAATGATTACTTGATAACTTATTCTTGGTTCCAATTCAATTTGCCCTATAAATATAATAAAGCTACCTTCAAACCATGGTGTTTGTATAGAGAATACTTCCCCACCTAATTGTTAAATACAGTTCAGAATGCACTCCTGTTGGGTTGTAATTAATGATAATTTTCTGGTCAAAACTTAATTTAGTTGGAAGGAGTGCCAAGTTTTTGTTAGGCTAATTTCATCTGCTTTTGCTGTTTAGTATCATCATTTGAGTTTTGTTGGTATAAATGGTGCCAAACAAGATGTGGTTAGTTGTTTGTATTCTTTCTTAAATCATTAATATGTAATATATTTTTATACGGTTCCTTCTGAGCGAGTTGTGTGGTGATGGAATTTGGCACTTAAATGTCAGCTTGACAGAAAACTATTTTCCGTGTAAATAGGAAAGACTGCTCGCTGTGTGTTTGGTATCACAGCAAAGAAGAGGACCTTTGAAATGATATGAATTTGTCAGTAGAGTTCAGTAGAATTCATGCAATTAGTGATATGTAGAGGCCTGTGTTGTTCAAGGGACTTCTCCTGCAGTTGTCTCAAGGTTAACACCATGTCCGAAGTGCCACGGCCAGCTCTGAATCCACACTGGGCTGCCGGAAGGGTCACCTCGGCGATGGACTTCTGCAGGTGCACTCTGACGGATCTCCTTTCCTCTTGTAGATGGTGACTATGTCAGCATCCCTCAGTTCCTGGGGTTCCTGATGCTCCGGCCAGATTTTCAGGATCACCGCCTGAAGTTCAGTAAGAACTGTGGGTCCGCCGAATTTGAATACTTCCGCTGGAAGTCCGTCACATCCCGGAGGCTTGTTTAGCTTCAGTGCCTTTATTGCCGCTAGAAGTTCAGGAGTTTCGGGTGGCCGGTCAAGATCAGTATGTATCGGTCTCTGTGGAATCGCCCGGACCGCTTCGTCAGAGACATTTGCATCGCGGTTCAGCAACTGGCTGAAGTGCTCTTTCCACCTGGCACGTCTCTGACTCCCATCGCAGAGCAGAGTTCCGTCAATGCTGCGTAGCGGTGCGCTCACAGATTTAGTCGGACCGATTATGGCTTTCAGTTCGCTGAAGAAGCGTTTGTCGTTGGTATCCGCCATAGCTTGAAGAACCTTAGCACGATCAGCCCACCAACAGTCCCTTAGCTGGCGTATCTCACGCTGTGCCTTGCTCTTTGCTGCGATGAGAAGACGTTTTGCAAATGTGTCTTCGGGGCGGCTGAGATGATGCTGCTGCGCCCTGCGTTTTTCCCCCAGTAGTTTTTCAATCTCGGTGTCATTGCCTCCAAACCAGTCCCGGCAAACAGTCTTTTTGTAACCGATGGTTTTGGCACCTGCAGCAAGGGCCGATTCTTTCAGCCTATCCCAGGATCCGGGTGGCTTTGACGAATTTGCCAGTTGATCCTTCAGTTCCGCGTTGAATAAGCCAGCAATCTCGGGGTCCCAGAGGCGGTTGACGTTGGGCTTCTTTGTGCTGGGCCTGTGGTGCTTCGGGAATATTCGCAGCAGTACCTTAGAGCGGATCAGGTTGTGATCAGTCCAGCACTCAGCACCATGCATTGCGCATGTTACTAGGACGTCCCGACGATCACGTTGCCGGGTGATCACGTGGTCCAGGAGGTGCCATCTGCCCGAGCGGGGGTGCTTCCACAAAGTTTTGTACATGGTTTTGAGTTGGAAGTCAGTGTTGGTAACGTGCAGGTCCAAGGCTGAGCATAGCTCCAGCAGCATTCGGTCATTTTCGTTTTCCTTTCCCTTACCATGCGGGCCCAGCACGCCATCCCAGGCCAGACAGTCATGGCCGACGCGGGTGTTAAAGTGGCCCAGCAGAAGCAGTTTGTCTGCCTTGGGAATCTTCGTCAGGATGGAGTACAGATCCGCATAAACATGCCTCAACATATTGTCTTCGTTGACTTGACTAAGGCATTTGATACGGTAGACAGAAGGACCCTTTGGCTGGTACTGGAGCGCTTTGGATGTCCACCAGGCTTTGTTGAGCTGGTCAGGCAGTTCCATGATGGAATGACGGCGCGGGTAATCGAGGACGGCAAACCCTCGAACAGCTTTTCTCTGAGGACGGGTGTGAAACAGGGCTGCGTGCTAGCTCCCACCCTGTTTGCCATTTTCTTGACAGTTATACTGAACCGGGTTAGTTCCAGAGTCCCGAACCATGGCGTCCACATTCTGTTCAGAACCTCAGGGAGGTTGTTCAATCTGAGAAGGCTGCAGGCAAAAACGAAAACAGTGGTTGCCGTGCTGCGGGAGCTGTTATACGCCGATGACACTGCGCTAGTAGCCCAGTGTGTCGCTGAGCTACAGGAGATAGTCACCGTGTTCCATGACTGCTGCGTCGACTTTGGGCTACAAATAAACGTCAGCAAAACCGAGTATCTTTACCAACCTGCACCAGGATCACACGAAAACCTGGAGGACATACAGATACAGATCGTTGGCGAAACACTCAAGCGTGTGGACGCGTTCACGTACCTTGGATCCATCGTCACCGACGACGGATCATGCAGCCGTGACGTGACATTGAGCACTCGGAAGGCTGGCGCTGTGTTCAGAAAGCTAGAAGCTTGGGTTTAGTCAAACCACAGCTTGAAAAAATCACGGTGTACAATGCTACAGTCATCCCTACTCTACTGTACAGGTGCCAGAGCTGGTTGCTGTACAGAAAACATTTCAAGCAGCTGGAGTGTCTACGGCACATCCTGCGGATCTCGTGGAAGGACGGCGTCACAAACTTCGAGGTCCTCCATCGTGCCGGCACAATGGGCATTCAGTGTCGAGTTATGCGCTAACAACTTCAATGGGTTGGGCACCTGCGGAAACTGGATGACGTTCGCATTCTGAAGCAGCTCTTGTACAGCGAACTACACAGTGCCAAGCGACCTGCTTGCGGCCCAAAGCTGCGCTACAAGGACACCCTGCGGCGTCACCTAATTGAGGCTTCCATCGAAAAAGACTCATGGGAGGAGCTCGCGGCTGATCGCCCGGCATGGCGTGCTGCTGTTGCCGCCAGAACAACATCCTTCGAGGAAAGGCGCATCGCAAAGCTCATAGAGAAGCATGCGTTGCGCCACTGAGACGGAGACCGACCGGCCAGCAGTTTCGTATGTGAACAGTGCGGCCGCGGCTGCTTGTCCCGCATTGACCTCTCAGCTCATCAAAGAGCTCACCAGCGACGGAACAATAATCATTGGCAACAGCAGCGAACCACAACGCCTCTGCCTCTCCTGACTTAATGCCCGGACATCACTGTCACGTCTGTGTAGGCACATACAGATCTGTGGCGGGACTGGCCTCGCATTTGAGAAAGCACCAACGCCTGGGAGAACTCTGACTCGGACCCGAGTAGAGAAAGAAGAAGAAGAAGAAGTGTCATAAACATATAGCGCTTTGCAGCTATTGCATATGACATACCCTGCACTTGTCTCGTTGTCATGGTTGAGCATTTCACTGGCATGCTCCCACATGGAACTTTTCTGCTCTTCATTTTTAATGCGCCTTTTTAGACTTTTTCTCTGATCTAGCTTGCCTCCATTGTTGTTGAAAAATAGACCGTGCAATTTGTGCACAGGCGCAGTAAGAGTCTTGTCGGCTGATTTGTGCCGACTAGCTGAAGCTAAAAATATGTTCTCATATTAGACAAAGTCATGAATATTTTCACATCAATTATTTATTATTTCACCCACTCGCAACCCCCCTGCTGTTAATCACAGGGGCATAACCAGGACAAAATTTCAACCGGGGTCCCGAAGCAAGTACAGCAGGTTTATTTTCTAACTTTACATTTGTACTTTTTAAGTGCCCACATCCATTTTTTGTGTTTTGGCACAATGTGAGGCAAAACAACTGTCTTATTGTTGCCTACTCATTATCATTATGATGAAATAGAAACACAATTGATTAACTTCTTTGCGCAAAAGCCAAATCTGGCTATTTATGTGTTACCTTATTCAAGGCTTTATAATTCAAGATTGCAGCTTCACAGAGAGGAAAGGAATGGCTCAGCTGAGTCAAAACACTTGAACCATTTAGAATTCCATTGTATTTTGGTTTATTTTCATGATTTTGATTGAGAAAAACAGCTGCAAACAAAAAATCTTAATGAAAATTCAGCATTGAAGTTGTAAAAAAAATAATACTAGGAATTGAAAAATGGCTGGGGGTTAGAACTATTCATTTCTGGGATCATAAACTCCTTGAACACAAGAATAATTTTTTTTCCACAAATATATTTATTGCCATTTTGTGTTCGACAAAGGAAAACAAACATATAAGTTACAAACATACAAAAAACATACATCCGCACCCCCCATCCCCATGTCTTAAACCACATCAAGTCTCAGTGATACAAACAAAATAAGTGATAAATGACAAAGGTATATCAAAAAAATCTAAAATTCAATTAATTTAAGTAATAACTGAAATAAACACAATAAACCATTAACAAGTAAGAAAAAAGAAAAAAGTAAAATAACTAATAATAAAAAAAAAGTCATCAAGTTGTACAAGTCAGATGATTGTTAGATCATAACAATGATACAAAACTGGTTAACAAAAAAGCATATAGCATCCGGTCTCATCCTTCATTCCAACATATAAAGAAAATGTCTAGTTATATTCTAAAAAATGTAAGAAGTCCCCCCACATTTCATTAAATATGTGAGTTTTTCCCTTAATAGCAAAAGTTAATTTCTCTAGGGCTAAAAAATGAGAAATATTTGTTAGCCATTATCTCATAGAGGGTTTTTCTGGGTTTTTCCAAAAAAAACAGAAATTCTGCACTTAGCCTGAAGCAGAGGTAGAAAGATCTTTTTTTGATATTACTAAGTTTCAAGGTCTCAGAAAAATGACCAAAAATACAAAGTTTTGGGCATTGTGGCAACTGAACAGAAGCCATACTAGATAGTATAACAAGTACATCCCTCCAAAATTCTATGATCTTTGGGCAATTCCATAAACAATGAAACCATGTGCCCGTTTTGTTATTACATTTCACACGCTGGTCTGAGGTATTATGAAAATGATGTAAAAGGGACGGAATTACGTAAGTATGCATAATCCATTTATACTGCAAGAGTCTAAATCTAGTACTTATTTGTCATGAAGCACAGGTTCAAACTATGTCTTCCATTCACCGTCACTTTCACTTTCACTCGGCAACCAATCGTCATCTGAGGGTAAATATTTCCCATCAGGATGTGAATCAGCAAGTACCTGACTAAGTACTTCATCAACGGTAAAAAATCCTTTCGGCATTCTGTGTGTTTTTGCGGTATTTTTCTCTCTATCTTTCTCTATATGCTGTGTCTCGCTCAGCTTTCTCTGACTCAGTGGGGCACCCTCGCTGTGTTCACTCCGCTTGCTCCACCCTATTTAAAGTTCTGTTTCCTCAATTTTTTTGAATGAAAACACACCTCTAAATTACATCAGGATTACTGCTGCACGTTTGCCATCTGGGGTACAGAGTAGTTACAAGATTTGGCCGTGTATTTGGAACAATAGCCTGTTCTATGCAGCAATGTTGCTTGTTGCAATTTTGCGACTTTGGTGCTTAGAGGGTTAAAGCCAGTGCTTTGGCCATTAATTTTGTATCGGAATTGAGCAATGAAATGGGTCTATAAGAGTCACATCTAGAAGGGTTTTTACCGGGTTTTAGTATAACTGTAATTAATGCACTCTGCAAAGTTGGAGGTAGGCAGCCCTTTTCGAATGTCTCCTCAAACATTGCTAAAAGTGGCGATAACAGTTTCTTCTTGAAGGCTTTATATATGTCAATGAGGATTCCGTCAGGGCCTGCTGATTCTCCGCCTTTCATTTTAGTTAAGACTTCAAACAGTTCGGATAGTTGTATCGGAGCGTCTAAATGTTCTCTTCCTTCTTCTGATAGAGAGGGGAATTGTATTCCATTTAAAAAGTTTGTCTGGATCACTGGATCATGGGAGGGTCTGATTTATATAGGAGATTATAAAAATTTTTAAATGAATCATTAATTTCTTTAGGGTCATAAGTTATAATTCCAGATTCATTTTCAATTTTATTCATTATTCTCTCACTCTGCAGGGCTTTAATGCGCCAAGCTAATAATTTTCCGGCCTTTTCACCGTGGTCATAAAATCACTGCGTAAGTCTATTTATACTTGCCAATGCTTTATCAGAAGAGAGTTCATTATAATGGGCTCTTTGTATTGCCAGTCTACGCTGTAAATCAGGAGTATCGTTATCAAATATGTCCCTTTCCAACGGTTTTATTTCTGTTTCTAAATTGGACATCTGAACACAAGATTTTTTAAGGCGAGACACGGCAGGCAAAAACATGGATTTTTCATGCAGTGGTCAAATTTGAGATTTTGGGCTAGTTTACTCCTTGAATATGTATTCTTTCAAACTGCTATAAAGTAAACATTAAAATTATACATTTAGACATTTATTTTATTACATTTTGTCTACTTGCGGCAGTAAGTTTCTTCCGAATTTACCAAAAAATTAGCATTCCAACGCAACGAACAGTACTTCGCCTCTTCACTGAAGTCTGTCATGTCCGGTACCGTTGTAAAGCTCTGATTCTCCTGCACAACGCTATGTAATCCAAATAAGGGCATTTCCTTTCTGTCAGTAACCAATCGTGAAAGTTCATAGGGGGATTTAAAGCTAATGACAAAATCTCATTGGCTACTGCTGGTTTCTGCTAACGTGATTCTCTCAGATGCATCACGTGGTGCGCTCTGACACTTCCGTCTTTAGCTTGCCGCGGAACCTTGGCTACGTCCGAATAGTTAAATAATCACGTCCTATCGTCTAATTCCAAACCACTTTTCTTTAACCTCTGTGTAAAATGTCATAAGGTAAAGGAAAGGTGTAAAGGGGACAGTTTTACAGCTTAGGGAGAGAACCGCGCTAATAAGAGAATCCGAGTGCACTTACACTAGGCACAGTGATCACCCGCCTCCTGCCCGTCATGTTTGTTTGTTTGAGATTTGGTGGCATGTTTGCGTTCCCGTGCCGTGGTCAGCAATTAGTCTATCAACGCAATGCATGTGTTCCACGATCGTTCAAGTTGTTTAAATCAAATAGGACCATTTGAAACATTTTTGTGCAATTCCATTGCTTTCAACCCCTGAGTATCGAAAAGCGTGAAAAGTCTGGAGTCATAATCATTTCCATGTTACTAGTGGTGAAATCCACCGAAACGCATGTGAAACTGATAAACCTCCATGCACAAGTACTTCAATTCCGCCTGAGAACCTCTTACAAACGCGCTGGTTGAATGGTTGCTGACATATGGCACGGGAACGAGAATATGACACTTAAACGGCCGAATGTGTGAAAGTTGACTGCCTTTTGTCCTAATTGTGCTGCGCCAGGTCAATAAACATTGATACAGAAAATCATGGGTTCTGCAGCAGTTTATTGCTCGAGTGCAGTAATTGCAAAAGGGACACTAGTGCAGACGAAGCGTCTTTACATTTACACCAGTGATCTTCAACGTTGTTCCTGGGGACCCACTGTGTACACTGGCTTTTGTTCTAACCACAGTTGTAATCGCACGATTTTAACGAGCAACGACATTAGTCTTAATTAAGTGTATTTAATGTTTAGAGCAGTTATTTGCCCTCTTAATTCACAAGATAACAGAAATATCCATGTTTGCCATCCAGAATAAAAAAGTGCCATACCCACATTGCTATGCATTGGAAATAACAACATAAAATGAGAGAAAACAATGTAACTAATCAAATTAAAGATGTACTTGGCTCCTACTTGGTGAAAACTAATTGGAACATCATGACAAATTTATTTGACAAGCAAATGGTAAAGAGTCAAACCAGCTTTGTGTTAATCTAATTAATTCACCTGAAGTTTTTTGAAAGAACTTGAAACAGTTGTGTCCCTCAGCCCAATTTGGGGTTTACGGAGTTCCTCAGTGTCTAATTTGATCAGCTTCAAATGTTACAATGCTGGAAATTTCTTGCAGTATAGAAATAAAACCACAATCTTTGAGGATATTTTATTCTTCATAGCATGTATGGATGCTTCTATGTAACATTTGGCTAAAAAACAGTAAGTAACAACGCTAAATATGAAAAACAACTAATTAAGACATTAAGAACTTGTTAAAATCCTGTGATAATGATTATGTGATTATGACTTGTCCCTGCCATCTTTTTTCAACCTATGAATATCACCAGAGTTTAAATGAGTTTCTTGCAAGTACACAATTTTTAATTGCATAATTTTGATCCTAGTCATTACTTGTTTAAGCTTAATTAGTCCCCCCAAACCCCTAACATTCCAGGAAGATATTTAACAAAAATTCATCCAACCTTTTCATCCAAAATAATCAGAAGAGACCTTGTATATAATTCAGCTTTCACCTTTTCACCAGACAATATTGAATCATCATGACTTGAAAAAAAGAAAAAGAAAAAAGTAAAAAGAAAAGTTTACAATAAATAGCGATCCTATTATTTCCCAAAACATGACTACAAACCCTAACCTCCACTGCCTTACCAAATAGTGCAATGCTTCTCACCCCGACCATTTCAACTTCTGGACAAATCTTAAATCCTCTACGAGGATCAATAAAACCTATTTAAAAAACCCAAAAAACTAGAGCCCCTCACCCCTAACTAATACAGATAAGTGGGGGAAGCAACAATATGAAGAAGAAAGAACTTCACTTAAATCAAATGTTCATTGCTGCTACCTTAATTAGTTTTCCTCCTAAATCAAAGTATGACAATCTGAATTTTAACACAGCTTGACTTGAATTAAGGAACAGACTACATATAGCTTAATATAACTAAAGCAGTGGCGTTTTTAAGTGTAAAAACTTGGTGGGGCAAGAATGTATTTCAGGGGGGGGGGGGGCACAGTAAACGAGGGGTATGGGGTGATTTCTATGCAACAATTTGTGATAAATTAGTTTGCCTGCTGCTGCCTTACCTTACAAGCTTTTAGTTAAGTCAACATTCTCGCACACACGCACACACACGGAGGAGACGAGGGAGAAAGAGAGAGCACACGCGAGTGAGTGAGTGAGTGAGTGAGAGAGAGGCGCCTGCCATTCGCCAATACGGGGATCGACGTTTGTTTAAAAGCCATATGCCACCGTTGCTCTACAACACTCAGAGCCTTCAAGGCCATAAACAAAGTAAAGCGCTCAACACCACTAAGTGCCACGGCAAACCGCACGCACAGACAACTTATTAGGATCGATCCACTCTATGACAGCATTATGACAACAACCTTGTCCTTAAGCATATATCGAGGGCTGACTAAAATAAACAGTTATGTCCAGATGTTTCATATTGGACATAACTGTCTATTGCAGTCAGCCCTCGATATGTGACACACTGTCATCACCATCTAGCCTCGATCCAGCATAACAATATATTATACCATTGTCTTACTGTCATAATGTTGCAACATATTGAATATGTATAATATACATATGAGAATTATCTATGAACTGCAACATATTTTTTAAAGTCTTTTTAATATCATTTAAAAATGATAGGAGATTCAGGCCTTTTTAATATTCCAAAAATGATAGAGAAATTGTGAATAGAAAGAGCATTTCTTTGTATCCAACCGGTATAAAATACCTGGGCCAACAACAATCTTGCAAACTTAATACTAACGTTAGGATCTGACCTGGCAGCCTTAGTAACCAGCTTTGAAATGCAATCACATCCTCTTTGTTAGTCGTTCAGAAGAAAAGATAGGATTGTACTAAAATTGGGCGGTGTGGAGAAATATCCGGATAACTATACATTATAATTATGATTTATCTGTTATAAAGCCTCAGCTTCCATGACTAGGGCTAGTCTAGCCTAGCTACGTTAACATTTCGCTAGTGGATAAATAGTTACAGTAGCTCTCAACATAATGTTATAATACACAAATACATCCAAAATCTATCGTTAAATCTTACCAGCAAAAGGTAATTCCACGGGATCTGGTATTGATATCTCGTTTAGCATCCATATGCTGCGCAAAAATCTGGCATCTTTGGTGCAGATTTGAGTTTAAGCGCTCGACTGTTGTGAATACGAAGTTGTATTTTGGTAGTAAAACCGGCATTTTAGAGTATCAGGGCATCCTGGATCATAGCTAAATGTGTTACGTTTAAAACAAATCAAACCGCTTGGAAATCGGTCGAAAATTCAGCGAGTAATGATTTGTAGAAATTGTTTGATACTTCTAACCCTGTACTAACATGGTCGCTTGGTAGGCACGCCTCTCCACCACTCATGCGACGTCTACGTATATGTCTATGATGCCTGATGAAATGACGCTGTAGTGGGGCTTGGGGCTGTCAGCCCCACATGCCAACAAATTTGTGTTACCTCCACTAATACAGCCAACACTCTGAGCATGCGTACTCATATTTTCACACGTATCATAGACATTGCATTGCGTAAAGGGGGCTAGCCCCATTCATTCGGACATGGATCAGGAGATCGGTCTGAAGCAGCAAAACAGAGACCAACAAACATGAACTTAAATCCAAACACAAATTCCATGCAATTTAGGAAAATGCTAAATTTATAGACAATACATTTAATCAGATAATACGATCATGTTTGAGAATTAATAATGTAATTTGCCTACGGTCCTTTCTGGTGACACCAGGTGGGGCACGCCCCTAATGACCAGTCGCCACTGAACTAAAGTATGCACTGATCAATACAATAATGAATTTGAAAATAAGTTGCAATTTTACCTTCAAGGAGGAGAATAGTCAGCGTCATTTTAAATGAGCAACAATGATTAACAGTGTCCTGCTTCTTGTTTGTGGTGTCATGTCCTTGTCAATTGCATTTAAGGAGGAAAAGAAAAAAGTAAAGTATAATTCATCTGAGCATTACATTCTAAATTATCTACTCTCTAGGAGCCAAATAAGACAGCTATCCAGGTGGCTCCCCGAACTCTAAGATCCCTCAAAATGGCGCACTGTCAAATCATAAAATAATCATATATTTAACACAAGTCTACTTTTGACACATGAAATTCAATATGAATTAATGATTTTCTGGTTGAATTTAGCATGAGTTATCAATATAGGTGCAGTTGGACATCAGTGGTCACCAGTAACCACTCCAAACACAACATGCCTTTTCTCCATGATAAAGTTTTGAATTTTGTCCATTTTTCTTCAGAGTCCCGCAAGCCTGCACACATGTACTCATTAAAAGAACTGCTTATTAAAACAGTCAGAACATTCACCCTGCAATGAAAAGCAAGCAGTTCCCACTTCCGAGCTCACAACCTTATATAAATATTTTCCACACCTTATAAGGAACAAGTATAACTCACTAACTCAGTAATATCTGAAATAAACCTCATCATAACAGAACAGACATTCCAATATCAGGGAAAATAAAGCAATATTTTACTCTAGCCCTCTCATGCATGAATTATGATAAACTCCGTCAGGATTTTTTACTAAGTGTTTTTATACATCCTTAGGGATGTAAAACAAGGTTTGAAAAAAAAAATTCTATCTTTATTCTATAAACGACTACGTTTTCCCATTGCAATGACCTACCAATGGAATTTTTTGTATGGGATGATGCAATAGCGTCCACTAGAGAGGACTATATGCAGCAGTGCCCAAAATTGCAGGCATATATAGAGAAAAAAACACTTTTAAACAGCTGTACACTGTAGTGACCTCCATGCATGAAAGGGTTAAATTGAACAGAATGGTGCAATGGACGTACCAGGTGGTTTACTGAAGTCCTTGAGCTGTTGACATAATAAACAAACCAAAATATTGACATTCAATTTCATTGAATGCAGTATGAATTCCAAAACAAAAAGCCACATTGAGCAAAATGCAACCACAGTAGCAGTAGCAGTATTTCTTCATCGAATCCCTCCTCTAGAAACAGATATATCCAGTAGAGGAAACCCTCAGGTCCTGTTTCATTCGGAATAATTCCCATTGACCATGTCCGTACCTCATTTAAATCCCGTAAATGTAACTGAACACTTCAGGCCGGTTTTGTGAGTCATTTATCTTTAAATCGTGTAATTTTAAGCTGCACAACTGTGCCAACGTTAAGAGAATACAACCTACCTTGCTCTTACGCAAAGGCTAATATACTTTTCTGATTGTCATATCAGTATCAGTATCAGTATCAGTATCATATCTTTAAATCACTGTGGAAAGTTTATACACTCTGGCATTGGATAAGAAACGAGTCAATGATAGACATCATTAACGGGGAAGCTTCAAGTGGGCGTGAGCTATAATTGTGCAGTTACGCAGATATAAATAATTGAGTGATTGACTATCAACATGAGATTTTAGAAGGATACAAAGGAGCGCTGAATTTGTGGGTGGACGAATCTACGCATAAATACATGATAGGGAACTACGCGTTTTTGATATGTGATGACTATAATTGATGGTATAATGACATAGTATCAATACCATGTTGAATTTTTTCTTCAGAAAACTTTCTTTTCTTAACCACTAATTGTGATACCGTTGGCTCACTGCTGCTGAAGTGCTTGCTACAAAGGAGAACGATTTTTCCTGTTGCAAAAGATCATTTTTTTAACTACTGGATAGATACTATGGGCAAGTATATTGAGCAGTTTGCACATCAGGCTTAGCTGAGGAGTTTAATTCATGTAACTCTTGAAAAACAGGGATGGGACTGAACTCCTCCAAATTCTAAACTGTGTTCGAGCTTGGCTCGTCTGTGAATATTCCATAACTGAACCGTGTGTGCAGTGATGGAGACACTGTACTGAAGGAGACGCCGTCTTTCGGATGAGACGTTAATCCAAGGTCCTGACTCACCGTGATCATTAAAGATCCTATGACACTCTTCCACAAGAGTAGGGAGTTCCCCGGTGTCATGGATAAATTCCCACCCTGGCTCTTTCTAATCCCCTGATCTACTTGGCTATGCAATTTGTCCTCTCCCTCTCCACCTCAACCCCCAGGGCTCCCTTGATAAAGAGATTTCAGTCTCAACGGGATAGAAACAATCTCACCACTTTGTGAACAACTGCATGAGCAAATAGTCCAACAGTTTAAGAACAACATTTCTCAACGTGCAAGTGCAAAGAATTTAGGGATTTCATCATGTACAGTCCATAATATCATCAAAAGGTTCAGAGAATCCCGAGAAATCTACACGAAAGCCGCAAGGCCGAAAACCAACATTTAATGCCCATGACCGTCGATCCCTCAGATGGCACTGCATTAAACACCGACATCATTCTGTAAAGGATATTACCATGTGGGCTCAGGAACACTTCGGAAAACCATTGTCAGTTAACACAGTTTGTCGCTACATCTACAAGTGCAAGTTAAAACTCTACCATGCAAAGCGAAAGCCATATATCAACAACACCCAGAAACGCCGCCGGCTTCTCTGGGCCCGAGCTCTTCCGAGATGGACCGATGCAAAGTGGAAAAGTGTGTTGTGGTCTGACGAGTCCACATTTCAAATTGTTTTTGGAAATCATGGACGTCATGTCCGCCAGGCTAAAGTGGAAAAGGACCATCCAGATTTTTATCAGCGCAAAGTTCAAAAGCCAGCATCTGTGATGGTATGGGGATGTGTTAGTGCCCATGGCATGGGTAACTTGCACCTCGGTGAAGGCACCATTAATGCTGAAACATAGATACAGGTTTTGGAGCAACATATAATGCAATCCAAGCGACGTTTTTTCCGGGACGTCTTTGCTTATTTCAGTAAGACAATGCCAAGCCACATTCTGCACCTGTTACAACAGCGTGGCTTCATAGTTAAAGAGTGTGGGTAATAGACTGGCCTGTCTGCAGTCCAGACTTGTCTCCCATTGAAACTGTGTGGTGCATTACGAAGCACAAAATATGACAATGGAGGCCCTGGAATGTCCAGCAACTGAAGTCGTACATCAAGCAAGAATGGGAAAGAATTCCAACTACAAAGCTTCTAAAATTAGTGTCCTCAGTTACCCAAATGCTTATTGAGTGTTGTTAGAAGGAAAGATGATGTAATACAGTGGTAAACACGTTTACACAACGTCTGAAGTTCATTGGAATTGGGGTTTGTAAATTATAAACCCCCTTCTCACTAAAAAAATGCCCCAAAATGTATTGGCGCCCCCTTTTAAAATTGTTCTAGCAAATAAAAAACCCCCCAAAAAGTGGAGGGTAGATGTGGAATTCTTTCCACATTGGATACTAAAATGTTAGGTTCTCACCGGCTCTAGTTGTTTGTATCACTCCAGGTAACATTAGGCTCAGACAGGAACACTGTGGCTTTTCACTTAGGAGTAAGCTGGCTGAAAACACATCTTGTTTGTCAGATTGATACAATACCTACAGACATTTGTCCATATTTTTTGACAGTTGGGTTTGTCAAAACACTTACATTCCCAAACACGTTCTCTCTCACACAAGCATGGACACACATACTGTAATGCAAACATCAGCCTTAAGAGGCAAAACAATTAACCGAGGTCCTGACCTCGGGGACCTCATAGCTGGCTACGGCGGTGGTTAATCAGAATCAACACTTTGGGACATGTGCAGCAACTAAAAAAAGCCCAATTCCTTTCCATCCCTGTCAGTAACACCTGAGAAATTTATCCAAATGTCAGCCCTGTCTGTCTTTTCCTTTTTATTTTACGGACCTGCTTTTATCTTGTTTTCAACTTCATTTGTTGACTCCGTTATTCTTCTGGTTATCTCACAATCAATCCAGTTTATCTTTTGACTGCACATTGCAGCGAAATTTGCGTTGGGTCCCGCAAGACTGTAATAACGTTGCGTAAATGATATTCTTTTCATCTGTATTTAAATATAACACTAATTTGATATTTATATTTAATGTTTTTAGGAGTAGCGAACTCAATGAAAAAATTTGTATCGTTTTAAAAGACTTTTCTTCTTTGCACTGGCACCAAAACATATAGCAAGCAGTCCTTTACAACTACGTCTTTGGACAGATAATAGTTTTCTGTGGAGCTACAGTTTAAGCCATTGTGGATCAGATTTCGCATGATTGGACCACTATATCTGGCGGCAAATTCCATTACTGCACAACTTGCTGAGGAAGGGCCGCATAGAAATATTTCACATATTTACGATTTCAGAAATTATTTTTGACATAAACAACAAACCAAATCTTGTGTGGCAACGTTTGTACCAATTAAATCCAAATGATTGCATTGTTTATAACTGCTGTGTGGGAAACTATTTTCTGTTTGAAGGTAGTTTTATTATATTTAATATGCAAATTGAAGAGGAACCAAGGATAAGTTATCAAGTTCTCATTTTAACATCATGTTGATATTGTGAGACCACCTTCAGTGCACACACATATACAAGTAGGCTTACACACATTGTTCTACATTCGAGCATAACATTTAATTCAAGTGATCTGCTACTAGCTGAATTACCACAGGGCAGAATGAAACCAATCTCGGTGTTTACGTTACAGCAGAAATTCAAAACATTCTGAAAAAATTTCGATTGAAAAATGCACACTTTGCCACAAATGAACTCGAAACGGTGGCTGCGATTCTATTCAAACCAGAAAAAAAGTGATGAAGAATCCATTTGTCACATTGTTTGGTATTAGTTTTTTTTTGCAGTGAACAGACCTTTTTTTTAAGCCCTAAAATGGCAGTTTTAATGACATATTTGTGAAAATATTGTCTGTTAAAGACAAAGTGATCCGCTACTCCTTATGATCTGTTACCCCTTAATGTACTGCCTCATTTAAACGTAACACTTTAGATTAATTTGCGAGTATAATTTTGCTAAATTATTGGCGCACTTGGGTGTGTATCCAAGTGTATGGCAAAGCCAGTGCTCGAGTTCAGTAGTTCACAGTCATGTAGTCTAAGAGGACTTGTGACCGATCTGTTCATCTGGCTTTTAATCTTAGTAAACAAGGTTATATAAAGACAGCATGATCATTGACATACATAAAGGGATTAATTTCTACAATTTTTGTCCTGCAAAAATCCCACAGTTCATTTTTTGACCCCCGCAGAAAAGTTTAAAACGCCCACTCAAGAGCTGCATTGGGTCCCAACCCAAATGTTATCCTCTAATTCAGTCGTGAATGAGCCTAACATGCATTCCTTAAGACTGCTGGAGGAAAGTATTCAGTTCTCTAGTAAACACATATAATCACTTCTTCACACACACAGACACACAGGAAAGGAGGACGGAAAATATTATCAATCCAGCAGCCACCGATTCATGTACCACTAAAGCTCAGGATCTGAATTGGTTCAGGTTATTCATGCGCCACAGTAACTGACTGCTGTTATTCTCCCTTTTCCATCAATCAGTTTATTGCCAGGGGCCAACCATAGTGAAGACCTCATTTCAAAAAGTAATTACTGGGAAGCCCTGTTTTTCGTGATTTGTCCCTGTCCACCCTCTTGTTGGTGTTGGCAGTACACAGTATGTCAACACATCCCTACTGAATCATGAAATAGTACTTTGATTGCAATCATAGCCATTATTTTTAGATTTTCTGCTGATCTGCAATTGAAGACCTGGGTGCAAGAAGTACTTTAGTCACAAAATAACACTTTTGAGATATTAAGGGTCAAAGTTTTGAAAACATGCTGCAGATACTTTTTTTGAAAGATAACATTCAGTGGCGCCTGCTGCTAGTCCCAGGGGTTATACAAAGTAGACAGACACGTTTTTGTGGAAAAATAATGCTTTATTATGAAAAAAACAAGAAAATCAGTTTCGGACTTTGGTACTTCTTACCATAAAATGCCTGGACTTCGGTACTTATTGCCATAAAATGCATGGACTTCAGTACTTTTACCACACAAATGCCGTTTCAATCATTTTCTGATTGCCAAACAGTCATTTTTGCTACGCTTGTCACATGACACATACTAGCAGCTGATTGGACAGTCATGGACTTAGGCACTTGTTCCTGATGACGTCAAGGACTTGAGTATTTCTTGCACAAAAATTCAGTAGATTCAGGGAAGGCCGTATATCAGTATTGAGGACTTGAGTGCTTATATTTGGAATTTTTTGGCTTTAAATGATGCACATGACACTCTACTTTATGGTAGTAGTGTCAGCTCATTTTTTGAAAATGTGACTTAAGTACTTCTTGCACCCAGGTCTTCAATTTAAGACTGCAGATGTGTAATATAATTTCAAAAGGGTGGAAGGATCATATATCCCCATCAGAAACTCAGTTTGGAGGATGTGGAATGAAACTGGTGGCCTTCCAGTACAAATGCAGATTTAGACGAGCATCTTGCAGTGAATAAACTGAAATTGAAAAGCCCACCAAGTCCTCACATTCCCCACCCTCTGTTACAACTAATGGGAGCATTTCTGTTTCGACCCATTGGAGTGTTTCCTTAATTACCGTTAGTAATAGTGGCACAATGCCTTCCTCAATAAATGCTTAGGAAAACATTTGAGGCTATGTTTAAAGTTGTTACTTCCCAAAGGTTAAGGTTAGATTCACGATAAAGTTGAAATGCTCATGGTTTTTAACAGCCAGTTGAGACTCCTAGTTGCACATGGTAAACTCACGGTTGGAAGTGGGAATCTAACAATGGTACCCTGAGGGAAAATCTGCTGGTTTTTTTTTTTTTTTGTCTCAATCATTGCCCTAGCGTCCTCCTTACATGGATTTTGTTGCTGTATACAGAAGTCATTTTCTTCTTTGCTTTTCTGTAATTTAGAGGTGATTATTACAAGATTTTACAAGATTCAGGATATTTTACCCCCAGCCACTATGTCTGGGGAGAATCGCTGTTGAGAACTGCATGAAGCACATACTCCCTCAACGGGTTGCCATTACTAAGGAATATTGCTTGATTATTGCCTATGGGCTCCACTTGATGGACCTTATATGTTATGTCGCGGGCAATAAATGTAAACATAAGGGAGTTCCCGATAACATAGGTTAATGAACAGGGCCACTCCCAACGCGCCTCCCTATTCGTCCTTACGCCTATAAATACCTCCTACATTCCCACAAACCCCGCTCGTCTCGTTTCTACGTACCACCCTCCTTTCCCCTCTCCAAGAAGGAAGCAAGAAACAGCCACCAACTGGGACCCCGGGGGGCTTAGGAGCCACAAGGACTCCGACAAGAGACGCGAGCCCCACCCTGAGTCTCACCACCTGGGGACGCCCAACGTTCACACAATTAAAAATCAAGCCCTACATCACATTCGCCCCTACTCCCTATCCGCAGTTCCACCCAACATTCTCCTCCGCTTTGGGAGTGGTCCAGAATTCACTAACACAAGCAGTTAATGTGTGTATCACATTTGGAAATTGTTTCCTTAATAGTGTTAGCCTAGACTTATTCCTCAGTTGTTTACATTAGGCTATAAGCTCCTACTTCACATAACGTTAACTACTGCTCCGTGACTTAGAAAAGTTGCTAGGTTGTTAAATAGGAGATTTTGATCGTTAACAGACAACTCTGGAATTTATTGTGTATTTTTTAATCCCCTAAGCAGGATTTCACTGCTGTATTCATGCTCATTTGACCATGTATGGCTTTATGTTGTTGCTGGGAGGTAAGACAAATTTTTCATCATCACTATATATAATGAAATAATACCTGTTAGCTTCTGTAGCCACATATGCCAAGCTGGTAGCAGATCAGCCTTTATGGAGAGATATGTCTTAAATGGTAAAATAAATGTTTTATTAATCATAAGAGCTCCCGTCCTCCTCATGGATATTCAATCTACAGTTACATGCTTACCATAACGTGATCATTGAGTTGCTGGCATCTACAGTTCTGTGCAAATGGGTTAATGAATTGGAATGCTTGAGTGTATTCCTAATAAATAATTCTGCTATTGTTGTTGGCAAAAAAGCACATCGCAAAACAGCACAGTGTGGTACAACACAAAGCCAGCAATAAACTCCATACTCTTTCAGTGTAGCTGACCTAATAAACCAAGGTCTAAACTCTATGTAGCACATGTGATCACTCGCATACATAACTTGGCTAGCTTACCGATTACAACATCCATGTCACTTCTCAGCCCCTTCCAGTCCTTCAGCATAGACCAGCTATCAGAATCTGCATAGATATTTATTGCGGGACATGTTTCTATTATTGTCACAAAGCCGTTGTGAACCATAGGGGAGTTTAATTTACCAGCCATTTTGCATCAGAGGGTGGCAGTGAAACCAGGTGCAAACGCCATTAATACACCATTCCTCACTGACCATATGGTGAACTGGCAACCGCAGGAATCCTGCTGCAGAGATAATGCGTGGTTTCAACTTCATGCTGGCTGAGTGGTGCTGTTGTGGACCATAATAAACAAAGACTTATTTCGGACTCCACAAAAACGGGACCCAAAAAAAAAAAAAAAAAAAAAGCTAAAATCCTAATACATGTAATTTTTGTGGCAAAATAAATACTTTTATTATGCACCTTTCAGGAAGCCCTATTGAGGTGTTGTTTTTTTGTTTTTAAATCTTCAACTGCGTAGATATCTTGTATCTATCACCTATAAACTTTAATATAGGTTGTTCTCTGTGCCTACAGCAACGACCTATCCGGTTCTTTTCTTGTGAGGATGGGCTCAAAAACTGGAGGTTGCGAAACAGGGCTCCTGCGAGCCCTCACGGACCTGATGAAGAATAGTTTGATGCAACACACTCAGATTACCAAAACTGACAAACATTGAATTACTTAAGATTTTGATTTCATCACCGTTGTACAACTGTATAAAATGCTTTATCCCAGTATCGGAGAGAATGACTGTGAATATTAATAATAAATCAAATAATTGATATTGTTGTTCTAGCATGGCGACTGTTGAGAACATGTGCAGCACAATCAAATTTAAAATAAATATGCGCGAGTCATAAGTCCCTGGGGTCTAAGCATCACTGAAACTGGCCTTAATCCCAGTGCAGCACGCCTCCACCACATGGATAATGATGTAAAGGGACTGCAGGCATGTGTGAAATTTTGCTGTTTTTAGTTGGAGAGAGTAAACCCTGCAGATAATTCCTTCCGAAATACAGCAGACTGCTGCAAGGCTTGATTTGTATTCTGTCTGTGTGTGTTGACATATAATGCCTCGTTGCCCAGTGTGCAAGAAAGAAAATTCACTGTTATGCCATATGTCTATTTAATGTAGGTATTCTTCCCTTTCCCTTACTTACAGTCACTTTCCAAAAAAAGCATTTTCTGATATTGTTGGAACATCGCCCTCATCTTCATCGCTCAGAAATGTTATTGCAAAGCAAAGGTCTGGAATCATGTAGGAGGACAATATTAAAAAGAAAAACTACCTCTAATCTAAAGTACATTTTGGATCCAAAACTGTAAATGTGTTTACATCCAGCACTGAACAAACACCAGCTGTGAGTAGAAATCAAAGTTTGACTTTTTTAAACTTAAAGTCAGTCCTATGTCAATACGTTGATGGTCCTCATTCAGCCACTGTTTGAACAATAATTAGCAATGATCATGTTAAGTCATTTGAATTCTCTCAATTAACCTTTTAATTATTGTTAATTAAATTTAATCACATGCAGTACTGGCTTGCAGAACCATGCTTTTGCTGCATAATTTGTGTTATTTTGTGGTATTTTGGTCGGGAGAGTGATCACATGACTCTGCTCATCACTATAGAAACTGTACTTCAGTGATGCCTACTTAAACTAGGATGTGTCATTTTTCATTCTTGTTTATTTAACTCTGTTCATTAAATGTCTTTGACCCCAAAGTGAATAATTGAACTATTTTGGTGCCATTTAAGTGCCTGTGCATGCGTTTGTTTTCATGCTTTTATTTTATAAGGATTCGTAGTGAAAGTATATCATCCTAACGAGTTGTTAATTCAAGAATGCATTTATATTTACTTGTGTCATTGAGCTGGCAAGCATGTAGGTTTAAGTTGTGTTTTTTTGCAATTATGAAATTTGTTTTAAATGTAATGTTTACATTTTAACCTGCCCCAGCAGTAGCTACTCCATTGAACTCACAATGCACTGTGACACTTCATTCATTAATTAATTATGCTCATGTTCCAATTTGGTTCAAGGGTCATTCCATATAAAATCACCCAAAATGGGGAAACCTCCCAGCTCCATGGCCTTAGAATTACTCTATTCTTTGATATTTTTGAACCAGCAGTGGCGGAAAAAAATCGCAGTTGGTTTTAGCTCAATATCTCACTCCGTTCACTTCTTGTTAGGGTTTGAAAAAGGGATGTGCTCGCGTTAACCCTCCATGACCCATTTTTTAGCATTTTCATCTGCCTCTGTATCAAAAACTAAGTAAGACATCAACTTCATTTGTTCTGGATATCTTTATTTTATCTCATACACTTGCTACATGGTACTTAAACTCACATTAACCCTTTGTGGGCCGTGCAAATGACAACCAAAAAGTAAAATTTGAGCCAAGCATACCGAAAATGAGTCTGTTTGAGGGTGGATTTTCTCATACTTCTCAAAGACTGTTTTGAACTTGAAGCAGATTTTGGCTGAAGTGCACATGAAGGGCTATCTCTCACAAGTAGTGTCCTTTTGTGGACATTCTGCTGTCACTTTTAAATGGCTTCTATGTCTCCCTAGTCTGTCTGGTGTCCCTTGTCGTCAGGTGTTCTTATACAGCATCTTGATGCGTACTGTCCCCGGTATTCATCATTATGCAATAGTTGTATGGGAGTGGGTTAAAGTCATAACATGTTGTACAAATTTATGTCATAGTCACAGTATATTTCAAAGGAATAAAGAGAAATAGAGATGACAGTGGATAAATTGTCAAAAAGCATGCAGACTTAGGGTTCAGGCTGAAGATTTCACACTCCATAGTTCATCGCTGTACATTTTGTGTATACTGTACATAATAGACCTACGCTGAAAGCAGTTTCTTTACCCAAAAGTATGGCCTTGAATGGCTGCTTGTTCCATTTTGGTTTTGATATTCATTTTTAGTACTCATAAAGAGCTTTTCATTGATACATTTGTTGTTGAAATCATGGTCAATTTTAGGGTCAAAAAGGGCCACACCCACATGACTGGCCAGAAAGGGGTTAATTTTACTCAAAATATATGAATGGCATTTAAATTTTCTCTTCACTTTGAGATAGCCCTTCATGTGTTCTTCAGCCAAAATCAACTTCAAATTCTAATAGTCTTTGAATAGCATGGAAAAATCCATCCTCGAACAGGATCATTTTCAGTATGCTTTGTTCAAATTTCACTTTTTGGTTGTTGATTCAGTGGCCCACAAAGGATTAATGTGAGTTTAAGTACCATGTAGCAAGTGGCTGAGATAAAATAAAGATATCCTGATGAAATGAAGTTGATGTCTTACTTAGTTTTTGCAAGAGAGGCAGTTGAAAATGCTTAAAAACAGGTCATAGAGGTTTAACACGGATACGCCCCCTTTTCCAAACCCCTGTAAAAACCGAACAGAGTGAGATATTGAGCTAAAACTGACTGCAATTTTCCTCTGCCACAACAAGCATCAAGATATCAAAGAACAGAGTAATTCTGAGACCTTGTAGCTGGGAGGCCTGGTGATTTCATATGGAATGACCCAGGTGTTTGTTCTTTTTACTTTTTACCATTTCTTACCTTATCTTTGTATTTATAATTCTGTTAATTTGCTTTTTAAAAAAATAGATCTGTTCCAGTGGAGTCAAACTTAATTTCCTTTGTATGTATTTTCTTTAAATGGGGAAATGTATACAAGACTGGCAGAAATAAAAAAATTAAAAAATTTTGAATAAGAAGATTAAAAAAATGGTTGTATTTGGATGAAATGTATGCCAGTGGTGACATATAAGTGAAATTAAATGAGTTTTACAGTTTGGTACGTGAGAAATCTGAAATCAAAAAGGTGCTCTAACTGCCAATTTGGGGAAGGTACCTAGACATTCCTCTGTAATTTTGCTCTAATTTTCTTTATTTGAATAAACTTTGACTCAGATAATGATAAGATTAGGTGCTGTTATTTGCTATAGAGGTTTCATACTGCAACTAAATAATTTCCAAAGGGATAAAAGTTCATTTTTGTTAGGCGGAAATAAGATCTTTCATTCATGCTGTGTTCCATCTTCATTTACTCTGACTCAGTGACATATATACTGATTTTTACACCACAACAGAAATCCCCAAGGTGTTACCTTTATTATGATACGAAGATTATTCAAATGGACCAAGTAGTTGCAGCAATGTACTAATTTCATTTTGGGCATGTCATTTTCAAGCTAGAGGCTCAGGGCTTAAGCGACAAACTACACTGACCCAAACTGACCGTGCTCCCGAAGCTAGACATGAACAGATTTGATCCTAACACTGTGGTAGTGTGGTAGAAGAAGGCACTCTTCTCCTCCCCCTTACCAATCATTCTGTCTGTACCTGGCTATTCAACTAATCCACTCCCATTGTTATTTTTTGAATGTCCCCCCAACCCCCCTCTGTTGATCATTCATTGGTTTTCTCTGCAATTTGACCTTTTATATCCAATCAGTTCTATCGTTACTGTAAAGAACAGCCCACTTTGTTTCAGTTTAAATCTCTGGACCTCCATCTTTAGGGCCTCTTGCCACGCTGGTACCAGACAGAGCCACAGACTTCAGCAGTTGAGTTTCATTGGTATGATTCACAACTTGTTCACAATTTTACCAGTACAATAAACTTGATAAAAGACTATTTGTCGAAATCTCTCGGTTCTACGACAGTAGCCACCCTAGCACCGCACCCGGCTCTTTTCCCAAAGTGAGCCACCTCAGCTGCACTTTGACTGCTTTTGACTGTACATTTGTCAGTCTTCTCAGGGCTTAAAGGGAAAGTTCACCCAAAAATGAAAATTCACTCATCATATACTCACCCCAAGGCTAACTGAAGGGTCAGATCATTTCTTTTGTCCTCAAAATAGTTTTGGAGTTTTAAAGAAAAACAGCATTGAAGAGAAATCCAAATGAATGGAATCCTATGGTGGTCACTTTTTCAAGCTTAAAAAAGCAACGTTAAAAAACATAAAATGCCTCCATACTGCTCGTGTGACATTTGAGAAGTGTCTACAAACCCTGTCATTATGATTTGACTCGAAAAGACATCATTTTCACTATGCTTTACGCCTTAATGTCCAATTTAGCCAGTTAGCCAGGAGCCATGTTTTTTTCCTCGGGAAGAGTGAAGTTCCGTTACTTTGAGGACTCAAAATAAGAAGAAGAAGAAGAAGACCACCTAGAAAGACCCGCCATAAAACTAGAAGAAGAGGAGGACCTAGAAAACTTGGTGTACCCTCGAGCTTGTGTTTACATGCAAGCAGTGAACCATGCCGCCCGCGATAGGGAGATCTACGCACATGGTGACTTATCACGTTTATAGTTTACGAAGCTAGTTTGTTGGTTTCTTAGTCAATGTTAAGATGCTTTCACACCGGACGCGAAACGAATTTTTCGCACGATAGATTACATTCAAAGTCAATGCAAAGACGCTAATACACGCGAAACGCGTGTATTCGCGTCTTTGCATTGACTATGAATGTAATCTGTCGTGTTTCGCGTCTGGTTTGAAAGCGGCTTTAGCAGGCAACCTTTTTATTCGGCACATTTTAATGCCAGCTAGCTAAATGTTCACGGTGCAACTCCATCCAAATTAGTTCGCATAATAATGGCTATACGCATTTTAAATGGACTAAATTTAAATGCCGGAAATATAACGTTAGCTAGCTAGCAAGAGAGCCTTTATGCCAACTTAGTTAGCTATATTTAATGTATGTATATGCGAGCTAGGTGCTTAAATGGCCAAGTTATAAGTATTCACTATTATCCATTGATTTCTATGAGCAAATTTAAAAATAATACAACTGCGCATGTGCACCTGGAGGGCACAGCGAAATAGCCGTTGAAATGTAAAAACGGTTCATGGCAAAATATACACTTTGTAAACTATAAACGTGATGCGCGCAGATCTCCCTATCGCGTGCGGCATAGTTCATTGCTTGCATGTAAACACAAGCTCGAGGCTACACCAAGTTTTCGAGGTCCTCCTCTTCTTCTAGTTTTATGGCGGGTCTTTCTAGGTCCTCTTCTTCTTCTTCTTCTTCTTCTTCGTATTTTGAGTCCTCTAAGTGATGGAACTTCACTCTTCCCGAGAAAAAAAAAACCTTGGCTCCTGGCTAAGTGGCTACATTGGACATTTAGGCGAAAAACATAGTGAAAATGACGTCTTTTCGAGTCAAATCATAATGTCGGGGTTTGCAGAAACTTCTCAAATGTCACAAGAGCAGTATGGAGGCATTTTATGTTTTTTAACGTTGCTTTTTTTAAGCTTGAAAAAGTGGCCACAATAGGATTCCATTCATCTGGATTTCTCTTCAATGCCGTTTTTCCATAAAACTCCAAAACTACTTTGAGGACAAAAGAAATTAACCGACCCTTCAATTAGCCTTGGGGTGAGTATATTATGAATGAATTTTCATTTTTGGGCGAACTTTCGCTTTAATCAGATATACCCAGACACTTATCAAAAATCAATTCCAAAAGATTTACAGCAGAAGTAGTCAAGTAGCTGTATTTTCATTGTTACAGATGTTTGACAAATTGACTGCCACAGTTCAATGAAGCTGCTTGCTAAGGAGTGCTAAAACACTTGTTTCTTAGTCTAAAGACCCTCATGTACTTTTCATTTTGGACAGTTGTGCATCTGGGCATTTCACTTCTCTCTGTCATGGTTGGGCCCATTTTGTCCTCTTCTTTCAAGACAGTTGTGCATACATTTTCAATCTGTAGTTTCTTGGCTGTGCATGTTATATTAACTCCACCGAGATCAACATAAAGTGCCAAAAAGATATTTATAGTTTATGTAATATTTAATACCTTAGGAGTGGTTCTCCACTTCCATGTAAGAATACTACCATGATTTAAGGATATTCCCTAAGTGTATGTGTTGTTCCTGCTTTGGATTAATGCATGCTAAAAGAAGGGCCTTGCCAATACTTGTCAAAAAAAAAAAAAAAAAAAAAAAAAGCTTAACTAAAAACAATTGATACAAACACTAATGGTTATACATTTATCGATATCTTGGCTTGACTTTTTGGACAATTTCATCTTTGTAAGCACAAGTAGCAATTTATTTTTAAAAACCAACATTTCTAATGATTACAAATGTTTGAATGGTTACTGATCATAGACAGGTTCATAAATACATACACATGCAATCATGTTTCCATGCACTGTCACGATCTAAATGCTTACAAACCTCTTTGTGTTTGCCATAACTTTTCAACATTAGAGCTACTTTGAACCAAAGAATGATGTGTTTCTACCTGTGGCTCCTGAGCAGCTGTCAGAACCAACAAAAAATACTGTGAAAAAAATACACTGCATTTGTCTTTGGTGGGAACATATCACAGCATCAACTGTTGTTGAGTCTTTCTCTGTGCTGGAACTAAATTGGACACCAAGTGGAAAAAAGTGTTGTTCTTGTATACGAATGGATGATTGTGGTTTCTCATATGCTTGAACAGCGGTTCTTGATAAATCAATCGGGCTCTGCCTCTGTGGAACAAATTTTTGACTTTCGGCTAAAAATCACCTGCATAGTTTGAATTTACACATTTTTATCATGATGTTGGCAGCTCTTAAGCTTTGATAGACAAGGATTAGTTGGCAAAGCCAACTTCTGAATAAATGCTTGAAATGTCTTGAGAATAAAATGCTTAAATGTCTACAAAATTGTTTTCTCATCTACACCAATCAGCCACAACAAAAAAACCACCTGCCTGATATTGTGTCGGTTCCCCTAGTGCCGCTCCATCAAATTAACGTTTACTTGAATTACCAAACCCACAGTTTCCTTGTAGAACATTTCTCGGAGCAGTACACTCCCTCCACCTGCTTGTCTTCTTCCCACAGTGCACTGTGGTGCCATCTCTTTCCCAGATAAATGATGCACACGTTCCTGGCCTATGCACATGGTATAAAACAGGACTCACTGAACCAGGCGACTCTCTACAATTGCTCCAAGGTCCAGTTCCGACACTGACATGCCCATTGTAGGTGCTCTTGACTGTCGACCAAAATCAGAATGGCCACTCCGAGTGGTCCGCAGCTACAAAGCCCTAAACGCAGAAGGGTGCTGTATATGCTGCGTTTTGAACCACATTCCTTGTGTAAGCATTCCAGTCATATGAATCCATTTTTGTTGAGTGTGAAAGTATGGGGTTAAAAGATTATATGTGGCTCAAGTTGAAAATAAAATTTTAACAAGCTTGATTGAATGGATCTCATTGGTTTACAGAGGTCATATTTAGTACTGGTCCAATTCACTGTGACGTAGTTGGAGGCTGGTGCTTCAGTTAAGTATACCATGTTTCCACTTCTGTCTCAAATATTAAATACTGAAACACAGAGCAAATTGCCCTGTAGTAGCTTTCAGTATACCTGATGTAGTGGATTCTGACCTGAAGTACACACCTGCATGTGTCATGGTTTTGGAGGTTGGCGTTTGTTTGGGAGCTTTCTTTGTTACTCTTGTCCGGGACGATATCATTTTGCCCACAACGGATTCTTTGGCCAGCTGGCATTAATTGTGGGCGGCGCCCGGATTCTATTTAAGCCCAAGTTCCGCCTCGCTGCCTTTGCTACAGTGTCAGTGTTATGATTGCACTATAGCCCGTAAGTTCTCTAGCTAGAAAGTTGGTTAGGATTTAGTTGCAAAGAGGAAAGTGTTAGTAAGGGAATTTATCTCTCTCTTTTCCTCTCATCCTCTGTCTGTGCACCGTCTGATGCTTAATCTTTTGATCTCGGCTTCCGAGATTTTTCCTTTATTTCGTTCGGTCTAGCTCGCGTTGCTTCCTTATTTTTACTCGGACTCCTTTGGAAGCGCGAGCCCCTCTCTCTTGTTTTGCCTGTGTTCGTAATTTCGCTGTGCTTCTTTTCGTTCCAGCCACTGCATTTGGCATCTCGAAACACCAGCCATCACAGTATGACATTAAATGGCAGGTACATGACTGCATACTCAGCATAATAATAATTTTCTCTGCCAAAACACATGCCTCCCAATGACATGAAAATTATTACACAATGGATCCCTCTCAATTATTTTCCCCATTTCATAAATGGTAATGTACTCTGGAGAATATGCTGGTGTCTTTCAAAACAAAATGCCAAATGGTATTTTTCATAATTCTATAATTGTGTAACACTTCTTCTACTTTGAGTGCTGCAAAACGCAACAAAGAATACAAGGACGAACACATTAAACATACGGTCAGGTCAATAAATATTTGGATACTGATGAAGTTACTAACATTTTAGCTGTCAACCAGATTATTCTATTTCAACGGAGATTAAATTAAATAATGAATATGAGCACAAAGCCAGGACTAAGCAGAAATTTTGGAACACAATTTTTGTTTAGTATTCATATGCAGAGTAGGTTATTGACATAGGAATTACCACATTTCTTCATTTGTGCCCCCCCCTCCCCCTTTTAAGGGTCCAGATTAGGTAAATGGCATAGGAATTACTAGAGTGCTTTATTTGTGCCTCCCTTCTCCCTCTTTTTGGGGCCAAAAAGTAATTGGACAAGTGGTTGCACAGTTGTTCCCAGGGCAGGTAATTGTTATTCCCTTTTTATTTCATTTTCAAGCAGGCAGAAAATGGCCTGGAGTTTATTTTAAGTGTGGCATTTTAAATCTGTTGCTGTTAACACACAATGAAGAGCGATCACTGCTAGGGAAGAAAGCAATAATTTGGGTGAAAACTCAGAGCAAACCCATCACAGTAAAAGAAAAAAAAACATTAGATATGACCAGATCAACTATCTGGCAAATTTTTGATAAGAAGGAACCCACCAGTGAGCTCAGGAACACTAAGAGGGCCAGAGGACTATAAATCAGAGCTGTTGTGGATGACTGAAGAATTCCATTAGATTTACTAATGGTGCGACAGTTGACAAAAGCATCAGACAGAATTCTGAATTGTGTATATCTGAAAAGTTACGTTTACTGCTCAGATTCAGCTGAACGCTCTAAAACTCATTGGACGCCTCATTGCAGTGCTGCTGGATCATGACTTGAAGCATATAGCAAAATCAACCCAAGACTTTCTTTAGCTAAAAAAGATGAATGTTCTACAATGGCCCAGTCAATCAGCTTTCCCAAAACCAGCTGAGCATTCACTTCACATGCTGAAGGCGAAACTGAACAAGGAGGAACTGAAGACAGCTGCGGTTAAGGGAAAAAAAATGCTGCATTTATTGATGACTATGGGCTCTGAACTTCAGGCCATTATTTACTGCGAAGGGTTTGCAACAACATATTAAAATGACAATTTAATTTGTCATTTATGAGTATGTTATTTTATCCAATTGCCTTTGAGTCCCTAAAACTGGGGGACCATGAGCAAGAATTTTTAAAATTCCTGTACCAACCATGAAACACTGATTCCAGATGTAAACAACCTTATGTGCAGTTTCCTAATTGTATTTAATTAATTGTAAATTACATATGTAATTATATAATATTTCAATGCTCATTGCTACAAAGCACAGAACATTCCTGATTTTCTAAGATGTAAACTATGCCTTTAGCGCACTTGCTTGTCTTTTTACCTATGGGCCTTCTAGTTTCAATGACTTATTAGTTAGTCTGCTGCACTGTCAGATCTCAAACAACACTTAAACAAGAAAGACAGATAGCTGCTACTAATCATCCAGTGTTTTTTTTCTGAAAAGGAAAATGCTTTTTTTCTGGAAAGCTTTTTTAACTATTTTAAGTTGCACATATTAAATAGTGATTTGGTATGCAATAAAAGAAAACAGCTGTAAATAATCTGTTTAAATTCCCGCTCACCTCCAGAATAAATTTGTCCGGCAGCCATTTGTGATTGCTCACAGATTGGCAGATTAACTGAGTTCAGTAGTGTGCCTTTCGTATCATAAGTAGCACTCAAGCCATCAAACTGCATATACTGTATGCCTGACTGGATAAGGATCTATTTCTCCGAGTCAACCTTTTTTTTTTCTGAAAAGCACACTGGGTAGGAGGAAGGAAGCAGGACAGAATTACATGGGTGTAGGTGGGTGCAGGAGGAAATGTTCCCAGAGAGGGATTAAAAAAAAACTGTTCCATTCTGGGCTCCAGTTCTGAGCACAAATGACATTTTCATGCTTTTTAAAATGAATATTGAATGTATTTTAATCTGCCCTTATTGCATTATCATTTGGATAGATGAAAAATTCACAAAAAAATTCTTAGTTTGGAAACATGAAATTATTGGTCGCAATTTATAATTCTTGAGGCACTATTATTTTATTTCAAATCAATTGTATTGGCTTGTTGAGCCTTATTATTATAGTCCATTATTGTCCCACCACATTTAGAGGACAATAAGATGAGACTAGTTTACATACAGTATTTATGCTATTTATTATAACTATGTACATTCAAAATGTACAGCAGTAACTAATACTCATTTTACATCTTCAACATGATTTAAAGTACATTTTTGGTTAACTGCCTGAATATAAAGTCAGTAAATGTATTAATGTCCTTATAAAGCCTGTTCATGACTTCTGTAAATTCTGTCTTTCGTAGTTTCAGCAATGCCGCAAGCATTAATGGTATGAAGAAGTTTGTTTTGGCAACTGTTTTTTGAAATTATTTTTATTATACATTTAGGGGATAAGAAAAATTGTATTCTCATTTGTCTTTTTTGTTGGTGCTTCCACTGCAGCGAATCTGCTTCAGGATTCTCTGAAGGCTGCATTCAGCGGAGAAAATTTCCTGTTGACTGTAACCATGGATACATTCACTACAGCCAGCTAAATGACTACTTCTGATATTGAGGTGGAATTTAGAATGCAATGGCAATGCGGCAAGATGGGACAGAAGCTTACTACTGCCAATGGGGGGGAGGTTCTGCTGAAAATATTTTTGTGCCAACGAGATTTTTATTTGTATTACAATGCATTTTGCATTACTGGTTCTATCATGAAACTTACTTTAAATCTTTATTAGCACCCCTTGCTTAACACTGAATTCATTCCTTGTGCACGCAGTGACTGGAAAACAAAAGATTTGACAGATATCACTAATCAGTGACATAAATATCAAAATTTTCCTTTGTAAAGATAAACTCTGCTTCAAGACATTGTATTAGTAATTGCCTCACTCCTGTATGACATATATTCCATTATGAGGAGATATGAACTTGCAGATAGTGTGGCATGTGTAATGTGCATCCATTTTTTAAATGACATACAGTATATCGAGGGCTGACTGCAATAAACAGTTATGTCCAGATGTTATATATTGGACATAACTGTTTATTGCAGTCAGCCCTCGATATACAGTGTAACTAACTATGCTGTCAGTGTTTTTTCCCACAATATGTATAAAGCCACACCTCTAGCCGTCCAGCTCACTGGACTACTAAGACCCGGCCTGCACTTCATTCATTATTCAATTATCTCTCGCACCTGTTTCTCATTGCCACTGGGTGGTAGCAGTGTGTATTTAAGACCCCGTTTCACTCAGTCTCATTGTGAAGTCTCGTAAATCCATGCCTGTATGGCATTGTTAAGTCTTGTTTAGACTTTTTCCTCTGTATTTGCGCATCAAAACTCTAACCTCTTCAAGCTTAGTGCTGTTTATGTTTATTTCAGCACTTTATTATTAAAGAACCTCGTTTCCTTTTGTTTTCCTATTTGTAATATATTGTTACTGCAGCTAAAGCCCAGAGTTTGTATTACTTATAGTGTTAAAGGAAGCTCATTTCCATTTTGTTTGGTGTTGCAACGTTTGTGCCTGGTGTTGTGCAGAAGGCACAATAAATACAACTAAGTCCATCCTTGCACCTGAGTCCAGTCCTTATCTTCCCGTCCTCCGTGCATCTGAACTGTGCTTGCAGCAAAACCGTTACTATATATTTGTTGTCAGGGGATTTTTTTTTTTTTTTTTTTAAGAATGCATTTTACATGACTGATCCTTTCAGTAAAATTACCTTACTTGCAAACCTTTGCTTAATACTGAATTCAGTATTTGAGCCCCCAGTGACTGGAAAACACATGATTTAGTTGCTATCTCCTGCCACAGCTGAACCAAGAGTTACCAGCTGGGGGTATATTTTGACCAAAAGTGTGCTACATCTAAGTGTGATATTCAAAATTACCTTTGCCTGTGAGCTAAATAAGATAGCTTTCCAAGCAGCATCCCAAATGCCTTTCCAAGTGGCTCTCCAAGCAGCTTTCCAAGTGGTTCAAAAAATTGTGTACAGTCAAATCAAAAAATAATCATATTTTTACCGTGAATCAACTGTTTTTACCCATGAATCTCAATATGAATTAGTTATTTTCAAGTGAAGTAGCATAAGTCTATCAATATAGGCAAGGCTGGACATCAATAGTCTCCATAAAGCTCACTTACCCCCAGAAAATGCCCTTTCTCCATTAAAAAGCATTTATATTTGTCCATTTTTCACCTGAGCCCCATGAGCCAACACACATTCATAAAAATAGCTTATTTTACTTTCAGAATGTTTACGTTGCAAGGAAACAGTGAGCTGTTATCACTCCCCATGACGAGGATGAGGGGTTGGACTTTTGGAGGATCGTAAAATGAAGAAAAAAAGTGAAAACTATTAATGAGGAACATCGGGCTGCATACTGCACACACGGTGAAGTGTGTGAATTAGAACAAATGGCATGCAGGTGCAGTAACATGCACATCAATATGCAATCATACTCCCCTGTGTTTGACACTTTTCTCAATATTGCATAGTATGCATCTTTTGTTGCACTTGCCCTGGAATCTTAGTAATGGGCAAACTATTTTTTTGCTAACTTCCACAGATGGAAGTTTAAGACAAAGTTTCAACAGACCCATGAGGCTGATCTGCTTGTATTCACCTAGGGTAGAATTCTCCCATTTGACATTTACCCGCCTCCAGCTACGCAATTTTGTGTTGCGTGTATTCTCTCTTCAGCACCTTTGTCACACCCACAGCGCTTAAACTTGTAATGAAAGAGGTCTCAGTAAAAAGGCATGATGTATGCAAACTTGGATTGTGTCCACTATACAACTTTCAGAATTTCAGTGAAAACCTGGAGCTTGGACTTTCTCAAGAACAATTTGAATGTATTTGAAATCCACTCCAACCACAAAGCAGACTACAATTTTGAAAAAAAAAAAAAAAAAAAAGTGCACAAGAGCAATATTAATGCATAACAAAAGAATAGACTCACCTTTTTGTATGTTTTCAACCCAGTAGGTAGGAATCATGGCACATCAGCTTGCCATGTGATATTTTTGAATGTGTGGAAATCCATTAAAAACAGTCAATCATTGCAGGAAATGTGAAACAAAGTTTGTGTTACAATGCTTAAATGAACTTCTTGAACTCATGCTGAGTAGCTAGTGATGAATGATCATTTGCAATCGGGCACCATGACTCATTGAATACTAATACTAATACAGGAATCTCACAGCAATTCGTCAACATTGAGATTGATTCACAAATAAATTACGTATGTTTTTGGAGCAACAAAACAAGGTAGCCAAATTTTACCAAGGGAGAGCTGGAAGTTTTGGTGCACATCGTGGCATGACACCATTATTGTATGGCCCCACTGTGCTGAAGGCAGACCAGCGTAAAAAAAAAAAAAAAAAAAATGCTGTTTGGGTGAATATCGCTCAAGAGGTTGCCTCAGTGGGGAGATGCAAGCGCAGCATCTCTGACCTGAAGCATAAATGGAGTGCTATGCACACCATGTCAAGAAGTGGTCGGGGGAATACCAGATGCAGGAACAAAAGTGTTTATTGAACACCAAGACACTAAATGAGAAAAGCAGGCAATCAAGCCAGAAACAAAACACCGTGCACATGCACTGAACAAATGGGAGAAACTAAGGTACGCTGCCCAAGGCAGGGGGAAACAAAGGTACACACTCAATGAGTGACTAAACTAGAAAACAAAAACTTAACCTAACTAGACTGACGGAAACACTGGGAGACTTAGACAAAAGGGAGACAAGATGTGGGCGCAGCAAAAACACAAGCCTCGGGAATCGCACAAAGGAAATACTCTGGAAGGCACAGGAGCTGAGATTTCACAATGTAGCACGAGGTAGACAAAGTTCCGTCTGATGATCACTTCCCTCCTGCCCACAGATATACACACGGGAGGAGGTGGGGACTCGGAAGGCAATCTCAGAAGGAAACAGAAACACATGGGATTAATAAACAAATTCACGAGAATCGGGTTAACAATCATGACTCGAGACAAGACGCTGAGACAATCAATCAAACTAGACGGTTTAGATTAAGGTAATCTAAACGTGACGAGTATAAAAACACCACGAGAGAAGCGAAGGAAAGCACAGCTTTAAATGTAGTTATTCAGGGAAAGCTTAGGAAGAAATTACAAAAGCTAGAAATGCTCACACACGCTAATGAGTTAATTAAGGTTAATACTACGTGACAAAATATATGCAATCACCCTCAAATAAGTTCTGGTTAGTACGGGTTAGTAATGATCCTATCAGAGAACGCATTCACTGAGAGTTTAATGAGACCCAGAATTAAGCACAGGTGGAAGTAAGGAATGAAATACCACAGCTGATTCCGAATGAGGAAACGTGATTGGACAACGAGACGCAGGCATGCTGAAGGCTGTCAAATGACATCACAGGAGTTTGGGCAAGAGTGAATCAATCCTCAGACGGCGAAAAGAAAGCTGAAAAATAAATTGAGAGTGAGGCACGGGAGAAAAGGCACAAGCACAAAAATAAAAGTAATAAACACAATGACAAAACAGCACACATGAGGCAGAACCATAACACACCAGTGTTAAAGGTACACTAGGCTCCCGCAGATTTGTTACAATTTTTAAAAATTCTTGTTTTACCTCTACAGTGATCGATAGAGCTACGAAACACAAGATGTTTGACACTGGAATGAAAAAAATACGTCTATCCTGTAAGGGGCAAGAGCTAAAAAAACAACAGCCAATCAAACGTGCGACCAACTCAAATGATTGGAATGATACAGCTGTCAATCAAACCCCCCCTATAGATGCCCACGCCTCTATCCGCGTACACATCATGGTGCGCTGTGATTAGTGGTGGGCATAGTCGCATTGAACTGCAGGATTTGAAAGTTCCGCCCTCAAACCCACGGGTGCCTAGTGTTACTTTAAGGCCAAGCTTTGCAGAGGCCGGTGTCATGAAACAGCATTAGGTGGTGGACCTCAGTCATCATCAGTGCATTTGAATACGTTTGAGGAGCAAGTGAAGTCCACTCTCTCCTCAGTAGACGTGCATCGAGAGACGTGTAGTTGACATGGACCAGGGTAATGCATGGGCAAATTTTAATTATATTGTAATATTGAAGAGTCACCTTAACCCTTTACTCCCTGATACCGCCTACAGTCGTGATAATTTAGGTCGCTGTGCAGGCGAGTCCCGACTACAGGCGTGATAAACACATCGCTTCTGCCGGCGAATCCCGACTACAGTCGTGGTATTTTAGTAGCCATATTGTCTTAGGGCACCAGGGGTCAGTGGCTGCTAGGGCAGCAGTCTAAGATAGCTACTAGGGAATAAAGAGTTAACGTAACTAGACAGAATACAAACCAAGCATATGGTTCCAATTCTTTATTCTGTTGGTCAAATTTCTTTAGTGGCTGGGCCTAGCCAGGTGGTGTCTCCATCTTCACTGCACAGAGGTATGTAGTGCATGCATTGCCATCTACTGTTCCATCTGGGAAGAGTCAAAAGTACAACTTTATTTGGCAGAAAATATGGAACCCATTGACCTCTCTCTGGAGACGGCAGCACTTGGGGAGGAGATTGCGCCTGCTAAAGTGTCAGAGGAGCAGCAATCAGCACCAAACACTGATGACCATGAAAGTGAGTATCGCCGCCTGATGTGACTGGAGGAGGAAAGAATGATAGAGGAATGCGAGGAACGGGTGCATCAGCAGCAGTTCCATCAGTTCATTGGCATTACGTTGGTCAACACTGAATCAACTCTTCACTCCATCATCGATCCGCTGCAAGTGCTGGGAGAGATCAAGCACTCAACTTGGCGTGCTCACTTCTCTCCCCAAACTACCTTTAGCCACTGTGTGAAAACAAAGGGTGACCATCACAAATAAATAAATTGAACTTGTTACATCTTGTGTTTGTCTGGTGTACCAGAATTGATGAGCAAACATACCTAATTAAAATGCAGGTCAACAATCATTTGGTGCACACATGCGGCCCTCTGCAGTTGTGGGAGCTCCTCAGCCTCTTGTGGGCTGTCCAACTCCTCTTGGTGGACATAGGCTGGCGTAGGCAGTCCCCGCTTCAGTGCCATGTTGTGGAGCATGCAGCATATCATGACAACACGGCACACCTTGTCAAGACTGAGAAGCATGCAGCCACCAGACTCCCCCAGGCACCTGAAGCGACTCTTCGGGACTTTTAAGGTGCGTAAGGTGTCCTCACTTGGCATCTCTGCCCTCTTTTGCAACAATAAGGAGTTGCGCAAGATATGAGTCATGTGCAGAGCTTGGGAATTTGGCACAGACACTCAAGATTCCCCCGTCAGAGTCACACACAACTTACACACTGATGCTGTGTTGCCGTTTACGATTTCTGTACGCTTGCTCGGTTTCCGAAGGTGCTCTTATTGCAATGTGCGTGTAATCTGTCACCCCCTATTACATACAGGAAATCAGCAACCTGATAAAATTTCCGCTTTGCTCCCCTTCTTTCCTCTGCTGTGAGAGGAAGTTTAATAAAAAGGTTGACGAGGTGCAGCATCGCGTCAAGGAACTGGGTGAAACACTGACGATGAGGAGATCCACACCACATCACCTGCCACCCTCTGAAATGACCCTCTTGCTAGAACCAACAGAGCACTGGTGACTTTTATGAGCATCGGTAGGGCATGCAGATAATTGCTGTGGCTGGAAAGCTCCTAGTCCAGAGGCTGGCAGCAATAAATGATGCCATCATGATCTAGGCGAAATTGCTGTATGTACTGAACATCAGACAGCCCCAGAACTTCGAGGTGATGTTGATAAACTCATGGCCACCTTTGTATTGGAAGAACTCTTCTCCGGCATTCCCATTCCCTCAGGAGCACAAGCAAATATAATGTTGGCAATTAGTGCATGATTAATAGAGTAACCCCTAGATTCCACCGAGTGCTTATCTGCACCATAACGTGAGCAATGCTATTTTGCTCCATCTTGCAGGCGACTTCATGTTCCACTGAGATCGAAACGTTAGCGAAGCGTCCTACCAGCTGATACAATTGACCTGCGCAGACTTAGCTTATTTTGTCATTTTTTCCTGGATATTTGTGCTTCTACCATGGCTGAGTTGGCTTCTTTTTGTTTTTGTCTACTTAAATCATATTAAATGTCATTTCTGACTTTGTTGTGCTGTAGCCTACTACAGTCCAGCCACGAACGCCATAGATCAAACATTTGTGCCTGCATTTTAGTTGAAAACAAAATCACAGACAAATAGCTGAATAGTAAGTTATAAACAAATTTTATATCAAAGATTTGTGGCTAGTTTCTTTTAGCGTATCCCCCGTGATAGTTACTTCCTGCCTGACATGATCTGGGGTGCGGTTCCCATTAGCACAGATCTATCGTCCAAAGGAAATACCCAGTAAGTCACATTTTAGCCGAAAATGAGTTAAGGTCAAAATCGACCTTACTGGGTTGATTTGCATCATAATGAAGTGTTTTCATTGCAAAAATGTCTACCAATGCATCAAAACCACAGAGGTAAAACATAGCAAGTACACAACTTAGTCACGTATCCCAAGGTAAAACCCAGTAAGATTTGCTATGATAATGAGATGATACCACTGATTACATCTATGATCAAAGCTTGGAATAGCCTTGTCTTGGAAATGAAATTCATGTGTTTAGTTTTTTGCTGGTTGATACTGCTTGGAACAACTCAATCAGTCCTGGCACTGACTGGATATTCTCAACTGACAAAGTGATGGTAGTTTATTTCATCAATGTTTCAATTTGAGCATTAATAAATTTCTATGAATTGTTTACTATTAATTTATTCTTCATTCATTCCCTCCAAAAACAAGATGGACAACATCATTGCTGGTAAAATCCACAGATGTAACTGCTGAGAACTGTGACTTACTAGGTTTTTTTTTGTTGCATTCTGATGGTAAAACGTGGTAAGTCACATTAAATCCTGTTATGTAGCATATTTTTGGATAACTCTCACAAGTATTTCAGAGCCGTTGATTAAAAGTGTTTTCCATCACCAAAGGTATCATTCCCAATCTTAATGCAGGGGCTGGAAATTGTACCCCATTTTTCTCCAAACTATCAAAATGTGACTTACTAGGTATTTCCTTTGGAAGCTAGAGATGCTAACATACAGTAGTTGAAACCACTGACTTTAGATGGTCAAACTAAGGGAAACGTATCCCTGATACATTCAGGTCAGTGCGACTGTGGCCCGCCACTGCCAAAAATAGACTCTGCGCTTATTCTCGGCGAAGCAGAGCGGAGAACCGCTTCTAGGACACTGCCAAGACATGCCATGGCGTGGCTGGTGGAATCACAAGCATTGTCTAAAATGGCCGCGATCAACTCAGGCAAACGTGTCACGGCAGTAACGCGGCCAAGACGCTCCCGGTGGAATCTTGGGGTAAGGAGGATGGTGGGTAATATTTATATTGGTCTTAATTATAGTTCTGATTGAAAGCCCTAATTGATTCATTGTAATTGAACATTGTAGTTCCTGTTATTACACCAATGCGATGTACAGCGTACACATGACCATTCTGATTAGAATCATTTGATGTGTAGCATACTGTCGTGGTTCCCATTCAGAACTGTATTCGTATTTTCGAGGTCCCCCATCTTCAAACAATTGGAGAGAGACAGACTCTTCAGAAAATTAGACATTATTTAGGTATATGAACCAGTACAAAGCCAAGCTCTTGTTGCGCAAAAAGGACTTGCATTCTACTTTTCATACCCAATATTTATACCTTCATCACAAGAAATTTCTTCCAAATGTGGTTTTACTGTCGTCTCATACTACAGTGGTTCAATAATGCAATGTCTGCTTCTTACTAGTTTTTCAATGGTTCAATAACGTAATGTCTGCTTCTTACTTGTTTTTCTCTTTTCTCATTGGTTTGCATCATTTGCAAAGTAACTACTTCAAGGCTACTTAATTGTTTACGTGGATTTTTAAATGGTTGTCCCAGGGACAGGCAAACCAAAACACTGCCTACGTGCCCTGAGAACTACAACTAAAAGATCACAGTCTTGCAATCTTACAGTTTAATGCTGGTTATACATATTTCTAATTCATGTAATGCATAACACATATAGTGGTGCTACTATAATAAAAACTACAGTATTACAATGATTATACAATGATTTGTAAATCTCATAAACCCAAATTTTATTCACAATAGAACATAGACAACATTTCAGATGATGAAAGTGAGACATTTGTAAAACCCCACCAAACAGTACCAACGATGGAAATTGCAGGGGGTGAAGGCTCAACGTGCTCTGTGGGCTGGTGTTAACAAGCGCGACCCTTTGACTGGTGCAACTTACAATAAAATGAATAAATTTTCTCCGTTCAAAGAATGGGGCACAAAAGCACAACGGTTACAATTAATCTGACTCCATAGTAAATTTAGAATACCAAATTTGGTTATACTCTCTTTAAATATCTGACTCCAAATTAGAATTAGAATTCATAATTTAGGGAAAACATGCGTGGATCTGGAAGTGACTACACCTCGAACTCTTCGGAGACAACCGCCGTCACTAAACATATACCCCCGGGTATTAGCATTGTTACCGAATCCTAGGTTCGTTGATGATATTAGAGGATGGAAGTCAACCATCACCGCAACAGCATCACATGGCATGAATACAGCAAACCCAGATCTATGCACGTCCATGGGTTCCTTCAGGGAATTTTAACAGATAACCGACTTTTCGTCCATGGGTTTCCTTAAGGTTAAAATCCCAGAACCGGCAATACATAAACGCTTTATGTAAGTAGATCATGATTGTCTCTCCAACTTAATAAAACCAATTCCCATACTAGGCCGCTGGCCAGTCATTCCTCGGTTGGGATTAAACCCCTAGGTATCCGCCGCAATGTGGCTAGAAAGAATAAAAGGATTAGGAGTCCCAGAGACCACGCAAGTTTAAAGGAATAACAATAATTTATTCAGAAAGACCATTAACACCTTCCTGGGCCCACTCAGAATAGAAGAAGTCCAAACAGTTTTATTGCTATCTTGCATGGCTCCGGAGTTCCATGAGGCCCAGTTCCTGAGCTATTTGTCACTTCCAGCCTCTGGGCTCCCCCACACATCAGCGTTTGCAGAGCTCCAACCCCCTTTCCAGATCTTACACATTTTACCATTTCATTGAAAAATATTAGCTCATTTTGAATTTGATGGCCACAACACATCTCAAAAAAGTTGGGACAGGGGCAACAAAAGGCTGGAAAAGCAAAAGATACTATTAAAAAAACAGCTAGAGGAGCATTTTACAACGAATTAGGTTAATTGGCAACAGGTCACTAACATGACTGGGTATAAAAAGAGCATTTTAGAGAGGCATAGTCACTCAGAAGTAAAGATGGGCAGAGGCTCACCAATCTGCAAAAAACTGAGTCTATAAATTGTGGAACAATTTCAGAAAAAATGTCCTTTGATGTAAAATTGCAAAGACTTTGAATATTCCACCATCTACAGTACATAATATCATCAAAAGATTCAGAGAATCTGGAGAAATCTCTGTGCGCAGGGGACAAGGCCGAAGGTCAATATTGGATGTTCGTGATTTTTGGGCCCTCAGGCGGCACTGCATGAGAAACAGGCATAATTCTGCACTGGAATACACTGCATGGGCTCAGGAACACTTCCAGAAATAATTGTCTGCGAATTGTATGTACATTGTACAGTTCGCCGTACAATGTACCAATGCAAGCTAAACGTATATCATGCAAAGGAGAAGCCAAATGTGAACACGATCCAGAAATGCCGCCATCTTCTCTGGGCCAAAGTTCATTCAAAATGGAATGAGGCAAAATGGAAAACTATTCTGTGGTCAGATGAGTCAAAAATTGAAATTCTTTTTGGAAACCATGGACGCCATGTCGTGCGGATTAAAGAGGACAGAGATCATCCAGCTTGTTGTCAGCACTCAGTTCAAAAGCTTGCACCTCTGATGGTATGGGGTTGCATTAGTGCCTATGGCGTGGGCAGCTTACACATCTGAATAGGCATTATCAATGCTGAATAGTATATAGAGGTTTTCCAACAACGTCTCTTTCAGGGAAGGCCTTGCCTATTTCAGCAGGACAATGCTAAATCACATACTGCATCCATCACAACAGCACGGCTTTGCGGTTGAAGAGTCCAGGTACTGAACTGGCCTGCCTGCCGTCCAGACCTTTCACCAATAGAAAACATTTGGCGCAACATAAAACAAAAAATCTGGCTTAGAAGACCCAAGACTGTTGAGCAGCGAGAATCCTACATCAGACAACATCCCCATTCCAAAACTCCAGCAATTGGTCTTCTCACTTCCCAGACGTTTACAGACTGTTGTTAAAAGAAGAAGGGATGCGACACAATCGTAAACATGGTCCTGTTCCAACTTTTTTGAGATGTGTTGCTGCTATCAAATTCAAAATGAGCCTATATTTTTCATGAAATGGTAAAATGTCTCACTTTCATCATCTGAAATGTTGTCTATGTTCTATTGTGAATAAAATTTGGGTTTATGAGATTCGCAAATCATCGCATTCTGTTTCTATTCTTCTATTCTTTCTATTCACGTTTTACACAACATCCCAACTTCATTGGAATTGGGGTTTGTATATTCAATTGAGTACACTACAAAGACAAGAAATCTAATGTTCAAACTGATAAACTTTTAAAAAAAAAAATATATATATTCACTCATTTTGAATTTGATGCCTGCAACAAGTTCCAAAAAAGCTGGGACAGGGGCATGTTTACCCCTGTTACATCACCTTTCCTTTTAACAACACTCAATAAGCGTTTGAGAACTGAGGACACTAATTGTAGAAGCTGTGTAGGTGGAATTCTTTCCCATTCTCGCTTGATGTACGACTTCAGTTGCTCAACAGTCCGGGGTCTCCGTTGTCCTATTTTGAGCTTCATAATGCGCCACATATTTTCAATGGGAGACAGGTCTGGACTGCAGGCAGGCCAGACTATTACCCGCACTCTTTTATTATGAAGCTACGCTGTTTTAACACTCGCAGAATGTGGCTTGGCATTGTCTTGCTGAAATAAGCAGGGATGTCCCTGAAAAAGATGTTGCTTGGATGACAGCATATATTGCTCCAAAACCTGTATGTACCTTTCAGCATTAATGGTGCCTTCACAGATGTGCAAGTTACCCATGGCATGGGCACTAACACATCCCCATACCATAACAGATGCTGACTTTTAAACTTTGCGCTGATAACAATCTGGATGGTCCTTTTCCTCTTTAGCCCGGAGGACACAACGTCCATGATTTCCAAAAACAATTTGAAATGTGGACTAGTCAGACCACAGCACACTTTTCCACTTTGCGTCAGTCTGTTTCAGATGAGCTTGGGCCCAGAGAAGCCGGCGACGTTTCTGGGTGTTGTTGATATATGGTTTTCGCCTTGCATGGTAGAGTTTTAACTGGTACTTGTAGATGTAGCAATGAACTATGTTAACTGACAATGGTTTTCCGAAGTGTTCCTGAGCCCACATGGTAATATCCTTTACAGAATGATGTTGTTTTTAATGCAGTGCCGCCTGAGGGACCGACGGTCACGGGCATTCAATGTTGGTTTTTGGTCTTGCTGCTTATGTATAGAGATTTCCGGATTCTCTGGATCTTTTGATGATATTATGGATTGTAGAGGATGAAATCCCTAAATACCTTGCAATTGCATGTTGAGAAACGTTGTTCTTAAACTGTTGGACTATTTGCTCATGAAGTTGTTTACAAAGTGGAGAGCCTTGCATCCTTGCTTGTGAACAACTGAGCCTTTTGGGGATGCTCCTTTTATACCTAATCATGACACTCACCTGTTTCCAATGAATTGGTTCACCTGTGGAATGTTCCAAACAGGTGTTTTTTGAGCATTCCTCAACTTTCCTAGTCTTTTGTTGCCACTGTCCTAGCTTTTTTGGACATGATGCAGGCATCAAATTGAAAATGAGTGAATATAAAAAAAAATAAATAAAGTTTATCAGTTTGAACATGAAGTATCTTGTCTTTGTAGTGTACTCAATTGAATATAGGTTGAAAAGGATTTGCAAATCATTGTATTCTTTTTTTATTCACGTTTTAAATAAAATCCTGTAACGGCAGACTCGAAACACACTGGTACATAATAAAAGGACATAACAAATTTCAAGTTAGAAGTAATAATAATAATTTATTTAAATCAACACCAAAAATAAGTCAATGTTTAGGGTATGTAAATCATGGATGTAATGTCGTGCATGTATGGATGCAGTGAAAGTCTTTGTAAAGGTATGTTAGATATGGCAAAGAAAGTAAAAGAGCGAGAGAGTGAGCAAAAAGAAACCAAGAAAAAGCACCATGCTGGTGAGGAAAAAGTATCAAAGACAGTTCCTGCAAAGAAAAGAGTATCAGCCTCAAGGGAGAGAGAGAGAACTCCTTTTAACAACTCCACCCCCCCAAGTGCAGGTGAAATTAATAATGTACTTAAGCAAGCTAGGCCCAGCCCTGCCCGTGCACTGACATAGCTGAGCCTACCGGGGCACAGATGAACACAGGTGGGCGTCACACCTCCCTCCCTAAAGAGATTTGTTCTAACAAATCTTAGAATACACTCAACAAAAAAAAAAAAAAAAAAAAAAAACCATGTGTTCCACACACATAACGCCATCTCCTAAATCCATGGGCACCTTAGGATCAGGAAGAGCGATAGGGAACAAAAATCCATGCGAACAAGAAAAAAAATTAAATTCTCGACAACGCATCAGCGACAATGTTATCTTTGCCTCTAATATGCTGTATTTTCAGAGGATATTGTTGAAGGATTAAACTCCAACGCATGATGCGTTGATTCTGGTTCCTCATCCCATCAAGAAATACTAACGGATTATGATCAGTATAGACATCTGTGGGACTCAAAGATGAGCCCAGGTACACATCAAAATGTAGCACAGCAAGGATCGAAGCTAATGCTTCCCGTTCAACTGTGGAATAGGCTTGCTGATGGCGTTTAAACTTCTTTGAAAAGTATCCAACCGGGTGTTCCACACCGTCAGAGCCTAACTGCAAAAGAACAGCGCCAGCGCCACTCTCACTAGCATCTACAGCAATACTAAATGGGCAGTCAAAATTCAGGGCTGCCAGTACAGGAGCAGAAGCAAGCAATAACTCAACATAATCAAACGCTTCTTGACATGCCAAAGACCACTCAAAAGGAACCTTAGGGCTAAGAAGGTTAGTCAAAGGCAAAACTACACAAGCAAAGTTCTAACAAAAAGCCCTATAATATCCTGCCATTCCAAGAAACCTCCGGAGTTCCCGGCGGGTCTCTGGTACAGGGAAATCACAAATGGCTTCAATCTTAGCACCTACAGGTCGGACTTGGCCACCTCCCACTACCTTACCAAGATAGATGACGCTGGCCTTGCCAAATTCACACTTGGCAAGGTTCACAGTAAGGTTAGCCGTAGTGAGACGAGTGAAAAGTTCATTAATCTGATCCAAATGATTACTCCATGAGTTACTGTACAGAACAACATCGTCGAGGTATGCATTACAACCTCGCATTCCCCCAGCACATGATTGACGAGCCGCTGAAATGTGGCTGGAGCATTCCTGACCCCAAAAGGCATGACCTGGTACTACAGGAAATTGTCAGGTGTAACAAAAGCAGACAACTCCTTCGCCCTAGCTGTTAAAGGGACCTGCCAATAACCTTTGAGAAGGTCAAATTTGCTCACAAATTCAGCTGACCCAACATGGTCTACACAATCATCACAATGTGGTAAAGGATAACAGTCTGGTTTTGTGACTGCATTAAGTCCTCCATAATCGGTGCAAAAGCAAAAAGTTCCATCCGACTTATTAACCAACAGACAAGGGGAGCTCCACGGACTAAAACTGGGCTCAGCAAGGTTATGGGTTAACAGATAGTCCACTTCTTTCTGCAAAAATTCCCTCTTCCTAAGATTTACACGATACTCATGCCGTTTAATGGGCGGAGCATCGCCAACATCAATATCATGTTCAATCACAGATGTACGTGTAGGAACATCAGGAAAAAGAGTAGGGAAACACTATCAACCCAATAATATCTGCGTTCTCCAATTTAGTCAAGTGGAAAAGATGTAAAGGTAAATCTGCCAAGAACTCAGAATTTCGCAGGTGACCCTCAACAACTGCCTGCGATGGACCTCGTACCCCTTCATCAAGTTCCTCACTGTCAGAATTGAAACAAACATCACTGCCAACAGTGGAAATGTGTTCTACATCACTAGAGCCCCCTGCAGGCATGGTGGTAATCACAGCAACAGATGCAGGTGGCAAAGATGGAAAGTAAGGTTTTAAAAGGTTGATGTGACAAACCTGCACCTTCTCCCGCCGATCAGGCGTACTAAGGAGATAGTTGTAATCAGGCAGACACTTAGCAATCTCATAAGGTCCACTAAACTTAGCCTGAAAGGGACTATTCAAAAGAGGCAACAAAGCAAAAACTTTATCACCAGGATTAAAACTACGGTGTTCAGCCTTTCTATTAAAAAGACGTTGCATCTTACACTGAGCTTTACCTAGTTTCCGTCTAGCAGCAGCTCTGGCTTCATAAAGATGATAGCGAAACCCGCCAACATAATCCAGCACATTGACTGGAGCCTCAGCAGTACTCCACTCATCTGCTAAGACAGCCGTCGGTCCCCGTACCGCATTCCCAAAGACTAGTTCGTTAGGACTAAAGCCTATGCTCTCCTGAACAACCTCTCTAATTGCCAGGAGCAGCCAGGGGAGACCCTCCTCCCAGTCAGACCCAAACTCTACACAGTAAGACCTCAATAGGGACTTAAGCGTCTGATAGAAGCGTTCAAGGGCTCCCTGACTTTGAGGATGGTAAGCACTTGAAATGTTATGTCTAGCTTTCAATTGTCGCAATGCCGTGGAGAACTGCTTTGACATGAAATTGGACCCTTGGTCACTCTGAATGACTTTCGGAATCCCAAAAGTAGACATAAAATTAGTAAGAGCCTTCAATACAGACTTGGCAGTGATTGTCCTCAGAGGATACGCTGTTGGGTAGCGTGTAGACTGACACATCACTGTCAAAAGAAAGGTATGCCCCGCCTTGGAGCGAGGCAATGGACCCACGCAGTCAACTATTAAGTGTTCAAATGGATTGGACACTACAGGAATGGGCTGTAAAGGAGCAACAGGAATCTTTTGATTAGGTTTGCCAGTTAATTGGCTCACATAACAAGATCTTACATAAGAGGAGACATCTTCCTCAACTTTGGCCAATAAAACCGACGTACAACCCTGTCATAAGTCTTCCGCACCCCAGTGTGTCCAGCTACCTCATTATGAGCAAGGTCGAGAACAGCTTTCCTAAATTTACAAGGAACAACAACTTGCACAACAGTGTTAGAAAAGCTCTCTTGCTTAAACACAAATCGTCTACACAACAAACCATTTTGGATGAAGTAACATGAGCCAGCAGTCGGGTTTCCTTGAGAAGCCAAAACAAATAAAGGCTGAAGAGAGGAATCAACTGACTGTTCTTTAATCAGCTCCTCACGTGAGACCTTGAACAAATCAGGCAAAGAACTATTCTCAAACTCATTCAAATTTGACATAACTGTTGACTCAACACCAGTCACTTCCAAAGGAGGGACAACTTCTACAGACTCGACCTCAACATATGAGTTTTCATGACCCCCAGTGGAGTCACAGTTGGCAGTGGTAGTCTCTAGCTCTCCTACAGGTGACTGAGAAGAACTATTATCTGCAACATCAGGAGGAGCGAGAAGAAAAGTGTCCTCTAAAGACACAAAATCAGAGTCAATGCCACGTTTCGCCATAGCACGAGTGACAGCACATGCTGGAAACACATCAGGATGCCGCTGTAAACACAGGTCAGGCTTCAGTAGTAACTCAGGCACAGACAAGACAATAGGTGGAGAGACAGCATCATTACTATCCCACACCTTACCACCAGCTAAGTCATTGCCCATGATGAAAGAAATACCCGGCACTGGGAGAGACTGACGTACTCCAACCACCACATCGCCATTGACCAGTTTGGAAGACAGATGGACACGATGCAATGGCACCTGAACAGGAGTCATTTCAAACCCCCTAACCAACACGTGTTCCAGTAGCTGTACTGTCACAAAAAGGCAAGACACCAGACAGCAGAAACGACTGCGCTGCCCCAGTATCCCTCAATATGCGCACTGGCACACCACATGACTCTCCAACTACGGAGACAATACCTTCAGTTACAAAGGGAGTATGATCAATGTCAAATTCACCTTTACCCACTTCAGCAGCAACCACAGACCCAATACTTGCCACCTCATTTACAGAAGATAAACCAGTACCACAAGATGCCACTAAGCCAAAACTCTTGGCATTCTTACTATTCTTTTTCTTAAGAGCAAAACAAGCAGACATCTTATGGCCTGCCTTCTTACAATAGAAGCATGCGATCTCGGTTTTGTTAACGGGAGGCTGGCTAGAATTAGCAGAGGAAGTAGGCTGTGGAGTTTTATCCCCACCTCCGGTCTGTTGTTTAATCATAGGAGGATCTTTTACCCTGTTCTGTTGGCTAACCCAGCGGCCATCAAGAACGCGTTTGTGTGTAAGAACATACTTATCAGCAAGAACAGCAGCTTGATCAAGTTTCCGCACCTCTTGTTCGTTCAGATAAACAGCAACAGCTTCAGGGAGACAATTCATAAAATCCTCCAATAAGACCAACTGTCTTAAGTCTTCCCTGGACTCTGCTTTCTGTGCACTGCACCACCGATCAAACAAGCACTCCTTCTCACGTGCAAACTCAACATATGTCTGCTGTTCTGCTTTCTTACCATTCCTGAACCTCTGGCGATAAGCCTCAGTGACCAACTCATAAGCATGTAGAATGGTCTTTTTAACTACATCATACTGAGCAGCCTGCTCATTGGCCAGAGTGGAAAACACCTCCTGGGCCTTCCCAGTAAGCACACACTGAAGTAAAAGAGGCCACACTTCTTTGGGCCAATTAAGGGTGGTTGCTACCCTTTCAAAGTGAGTAAAATATTTGTCAACATCCTTCTCGAAGAAGGGTGGCACAAGGCGGATGTTCTTGCTAACATCAAAACCAGGCTGTAGAGGAGGCAGCTGAGTAGGCTCTTTTTTCTTAGCTTCTAACTCCAGCTTCTTTAGCACAAGCTCATGTTCACGCGCTCTGTCACGCTCTTCGCGTTCCATGCGCCTTAGCTCTAAATCATGCTGAAGCTCCAGCTCTTTAGCCTTTAAAGCCCTGGACTCACTCTCAGCCTTAAATTTTTCAAATTGCAGCTGTTCCGATACAGCAGGTGCCTCTGGTTTCTTAAATACCCCATAGCCTCCAATTGGTTTTTAACAGCAAGTTATAATGTCTCTTTTAAATTCTTTTCCCGTGATGTTATAACCAGGCCATAATGTTTGATAACTTCCAAAAGTTGGGCTTTACTTAACCCAGCTAACAGCTCCTCAGATGGACAGGCCACAAAATCTTCAAAAGACACCATTGTCTCAACAGGTCACCGCAAAAACCCAACAACAAAATTAAGCCAAATCGCCAAACGACTACGCACACAATAAAAATTTGTGCTAGACCACCTATTCCAACAATAGGCAAATTTCACCAAAGTGTCCTTTAATTTGGCCTAATTTTAGGGCCTAGATGCCTAGAACCAGTTAATGTGGCACAACAACAATTAAAGCAAACAACTAAAGCTCAAAATTTCGAGACACAAAGCAACGAAAAAAAAAAAAAAAAAACGCAGGCTACTATACTCTTCCCCACACAATGGGCTAATAGGCTACAATGTACAATAAATCACCAAAATGCAAAACTGCACTCAAAAATAGCCTATTACTCACTCCCCAAACAAGCTTTAGCCAACAAACAGAACCTTTAAGTTCAACAGGCTACAAGCTACTCTCTCACTTTACATGAAAAAAAAGCCAAAGTTACTTTTACACAAAGTAGCAATGAAGCCAACAGAGGCTTTACCTCTACCACCAAGTAACTTTGAATCGCCTATGCGTTCGCGCACATAGCCTAAAACATCAATGAGATGGGCTACACAGACAAGAATGAACGTCAGTCTAAAAATAGATCAGCGAACATTCAAGCATCATTCCGCGATAATGTAGCGAGCACACAGCGAACGCCAACAGCACCAAACTAACGCATTTTACCAACAAAAACACATCCACATACACAGACCAAAAATACTCAACATACCTCCAGGTGAAATAATCAGCTGGTCGCCGCCTTAATCCACAATAGCAGGGTGGCTAACGCAGTCCTCCGGCATCCTAATCCTAACAAAAAAATAATAATACTACCTGGCCTAGCTAGGCTTCAGGGAAGTTGCCGGTCTTGGGATGGCTGGTTAACGCTGAACTCGCTACAGTTTAAAACTGCACAAACGTATCCCTGACAGGAGTTGCAACACACTCCGGACCGGAGCTGTCCCCAAAAACTACAAACTAAAATAACAAAGGCAAAATAACAAACTGTGCACCGAAGGTGAGGCAGAGCCCCACTGGAGCACACTGACTGACCAGAGCCTGCAAACTAATTAGCAAACAACCAGGAGACGCCCTCACCTGGAAGCACGCGAGTCTACGATCCGGATTCTGAACCAATTAACGTTTCTCGCGGACGAGTGACCCCAAATTACGTAACGGCAGGCTCGAAACACACCGGTACATAATAAAAGGACACAACAAATTTCAAGTTAGAAGCAATAATAATAATAATTTATTTAAATCAACACCAAAAATAAGTCAATGTCTAGGGTATGTAAATCATGGATGTAATGTCGTGCATGTATGGATGCAGTGAAAGTCTTTGTAAAGGTATGTTAGATATGGCAAAAGAAAGTAAAAAAGAGCGAGAGAGTGAGCAAAAAAGAAACCAAGAAAAAGCACCATGCTGGTGAGGAAAAAGTATCAAAGACAGTGCCTGCAAAGAAAAGAGTATCAGCCTCAAGGGAGAGAGAGAGAACTCCTTTTCACAACTCCACCTCCCCTAAGTGCAGGTGAAATTAATAATGTACTTAAGCAAGCTAGGCCCAGCCCTGCCCGTGCACTGACATAGCTGAGCCTACCGGGGCACAGATGAACACAGGTGGGCGTCACAATCCCAACTTCACTGGAACTGGGGTTTGTAATATGGTTACTGATTATGATTACTGGTTTGCTGCTGAACATGATGATTAATAATGAAATAGGATCCTCAAAAAAATACCTTTGCAATACGCTTCACAAAGCAAAATAAGGATGTAATCGTACTTCAGGTTTACATTCATTGAAAGACTTAAATGTAACGTAGAGAAGAACTGTATCGATTCATTTCTAATGCCATTTCAAATAGACCCACAATGAAAATTTCCGATTATAAAATGTTTTCCCCATGTAGTGGCGCTGGACTTAACACAGTCCTCAGAGGCACATAGCCAAAAAGCGGGAAAGACCATGGGAGAATTAGGTTTAAGCAGAATTTAATGAGGATACGCCCATATTTTCACATAGCTACACCCTAAATGCTTAACTGTGGAAAAGCTGCTCTGGGGGCAGACTTAAGTCTCGGGAGAGAATGCGCCTAGGCTAAAAAGTGCGCAACCCCGTGTTTTTTTTGAAGAGCATGAGCGAATTGCACCCCTAGTACACAAGCATGCAATAGTCTTGTATAAACACATTCCATGCTCTATAAGGAGCAGGTGTAATTCACTGACAGTAATATCCAAAATATACCTTCTATATATATATATATATATATATATACATTTGTACAGCGCCCTCCATAATTATTGGCACCCCTGGTTAAGATGTGTTAAAAGCCTTAAAATAAATTCAATTTTTATTGCAGAAGCATACTCTCGCACTGAAAATTGTAGAAAAATCTAACCTTCAACTCAAGTGAATTTTAAGGAAAAAAAAAATCCCTGACTAAGAAATAATTATTTTTCATAAAATCACCTGTTCCACAATTATTGGCACCCCTAACAATTCCTAGGAAATAAATGTAACTGAAGTATTTCTGTCATTTCTACAGTAGTTTACAAAGTTGATCAGAGTATCTAGGAACATTTAATTAGTAATTCATCACTTCCTGTTTCCCTGGGGTATAAATATGACGTGACACAGAGGCCATTTCTCTTATCCACTCTTCAACATGGGAAAGACAAAGGAACACACCATTCAAGTAAGGCAGATGTGTGTCGACCTTCACAAGTCAGGCAATGGCTACAAGAAAATAGCCACTCGCCTGCACCTGCCCATATCTACTGTCAGAGGAATCATTAAGAAGTTTAAAACAACTGGAACAGTGGTAAACAAGCCTGGATGAGGACGCAAGGGTATTTTGCCACCACGCACAGTGAGGAGGATGGTAAGAGAAATAAAAAGTTCTCCAAAGCTCACTGTTAAAGAATTGCAACAAATGGTAGCATCTTGGGGCACAAAGTCTCCAAAACAACCATCAGGCGCTATCTACATGCCAACAAGCTGTTTGGGAGGCATGCACGGAAAAACCTTTTTCTCACTCACAATCATAAACGCAAACGCGTCTGGAGTTCGCTAAGCAGTACTGGGAGTTCAACTGGGACTGTGTGCTTTGGTCAGATGAGACCAAGATAGAGCTTTTTGGCAACAAACACTCTAAGTGGGTCTGGCGGAACACAAAAGATGAGTATGCAGAAAAGCACCTCATGCCCACTGTGAAGTATGGGGGAGGATCGGTGATGCTGTGGGCCTGTTTCTCTTCCAGAGAACCTTGTTAGGGTGCATAACATCATGAACGCTTTGAAATACCAGGGCATTTTAAATCAAAATCTGGTGGCCTCTGCCTGAAAGCTGAAGATGGGTCGTCACTGGGTCTTTTGGCAAGATAATGACCCTAAACATGTGGCCAAATCTACACAGAAATGGTTCACCAGACACAGAATCAAGCTCCTCCCATGGCCATCTCAGTCCCCAGACCTCAACCCCATTGAAATCTGTAGAGTGAGCTGAAGAGGAGAGTGCAGAGGAGAGGACCCAGGTCGCTGGATGATTTAGAGAGATTGTGCAAAGAGGAATGGTCGAAGATCCCTCTTTCTGTATTCTCCCATCTTGTGAAACATTATAGGAGAAGATTAGGTGCTGTTTTGTTGGCAAAAGGGGGTTGTACAAAGTATTAACATCAGGGGTGCTAATAATTGTGGCACACATGATTTGATGGAAAAGAATTATTTCTTAATTTGGGATTTTTTTCCCACTGAATAAATGCACTTGAATTAAAGGTTGGATTTTCCTCCTTTTTTCATTGTAGTCCTATATTATTTAGAAAAAACTGAATTTATTAGAAGCTAAAGAACACATCTTAACCAGGGGTGCCAATAATTATGGAGGGCGCTGTATGTATATATATATATATATACACACACACACACACAAAAAGATATTCCACCATCAAGAAAAAGCAGATAATAGGATACTCTACCTTGAATGCAAATCAATGCATCTAATGTAACAGACAAACGTGTCCTTGAGCTGTTCGCGAAATAAAATAGCGTAAAACAATTGAAAGACATTTTATTTTGTAGAATGCCGTAGAAATTCAAAAACAGATCTCCAGAGTGTGTAATATCCCACTTTATTCAATGTTATCAGCAAAGGCTAGCGGTTATTGATGTGAACCAATGTAACTATAATGGTATAAAAATCACGGCAATAGTGGAATACGGGAAAGACTACATAGCCAGCTATAATAACAAATACTGCAGACTGTAATATTTACTCATTGAGGAAATAGACTTCCCCATGATAAAAGGCCTCCTCCAATGAATCAACACTGTCAGGCTCCGAAAACCTCGCAGTTCTGTCTGGATTGGACTCACTCCCAGTGTCTACATCTGTGAGATGGTTATATAACTTTTCTATCTTGTAAATATGAAGTGAACACTTTCTCAGATTGTGTTTCGGCACAGTCCAGTAATTCAAATGTGCGAAGCTGACTAGATGCAACCTAACTTGCTGTTATACAGGAGTTTATACACTTTTTTTCCGGAGGCCCAGTTAATTTCCTTCAGTTATTCTCAGAAAAGTCATGCTGTCCTTGAATAAAACACTTCCAAATTAAATGACCATTATCGAGAAAGAGCATTGTCAATGTGAACTACAGGTGTGCATTCACGCTACATGATATCTACAGCTACAAATCAGACTGTATATCCAGGAGAGACTGTTTGCGGCGAGGACGCATTACTGAATGCTGTGAGGGATGTATCTATATGTAAATAAATGGTAGGGTAATGTCTTATTTAATATCTGATGGCTATAAAGGACAGTAGAATGACGTATCAATACTGTGTTGAACTTTTGCTTCAGAAAGCTGATTTTTTTAAATACTAAATTGACATGGCATTGGGTTATTGTGAGTTTAGCTTGTTGCAATTTAGAAACCACATTTTTTTTTGTCACAAGAGGCCATCTTTATCAACTGCTGGATAGATACTATTGGCAAGTATGTTAGGCGGTTTGCAGATTAGGCTTGGTTAAAGAGTTTGATTCATACAATTCCTGGGAAACAGTGATGGGACTTAACACATCAATACTCTAAATCGTTTACGGGCACTGCTTCCTCATGAATATTCAATATACGTTTCGGGTGTTGGACATATTGATAGGCGACTGCGACTGAGTGCATCACTTGAGCAGTTCCATAGCTGCTAGCATCTGAATGGATGGCCAGGCTGACAAGATTATCATGCAACAAATGTATATACAATATTGTAATAACCCAAAATTCATTGTCACTATTTGAACCAGGCAAAAAATAAATCATTCAAACAAATATACAATTGGCTTTTGTAACCCACCTTAAAGTTTGGTTACTAGGACCATAAATTTAGTAATGGTCAGTGCCCAATAAATAGATAAATATATAAATATGAATAAATATGTCTTAAATAGAAATAACAAGAAGCTGAGTTTACATGATTATATTTATTTTCTTTTCATCATCTTCTTGATCTGGTTGAAAGTGAATGTACTCTCAAAGACTTCTATTTTGACGTATAGTCATCTCCTAGGTGACGGGGTTGTTTTTTTTTTAGACTTCACTTGAACAACTTGAAATCACTTGAATGAACGCTATTCATCTCTGTCCTGTACAAATACTCGTAAAATTAAACTCACTTTTCTCTTCAAAACCCTTTTTATCGAATCATCTTCTTTTTCTATTCTACATCTTTTTTCACCCTTTTCTGAAGCTAGAAGACCCTTGTGTTTGTGTATAATTTGAACTCCGGTGAGTGAACTATTTCGCTGGCATCCGCTGGCGAGTGTCGGCACTGTTGGCTTCTAGTTCATTAGTTTGAATGGGATAACTAGCAACCGAGGGTAACTGAGCGAACTATTTAAAAACCAATCGAAGATTGACTTTTAGTGTACTGTTTTCCAAATATTGTTATTGAATTAATATTGTATTTATGTATGTTTTTGGAGAAGATAAGTGTTATTAATGAATAAATCGAATTATATGATTTTAACCGTTGACGGTAATGAACTCCTAGTTAGGAGACGTTAAAAATAGAATGTTTTGAGGTGCGCCCACAGTAGCCTGTGTGTGTGTGAGTGAGAACGGCACCTCTTCTCTCTCACTACCAATGACGCTAACGTCGTAGTTTGTGCCAGATCTAATTGACACAGTATTGTTTAACTGTGGTTACAAGTAACCTCCCTTACTTGTACATATTTATTTGGTTACAGTAATTATACTGAACCCCTGTATATATTTTAGAATTGGAACATGATGAGATCTCATAACTTTGATAACTTTGATATTTGATATTAGATATTGATTATTATTCTCAAACTGCTGTATGCAGATTGGTTTTTTTATGTACTCTGGATTTTGGATTCCATTGGATGGCGAGTCAGTCCCCTTGGATCCCGATCGAACTGTTCTGCTCATACTGAACTGGATTCCCAACCCCCTTGAACTCAACCCCCCTGGACCAACCCTTGTTCTGTTCCCTGGACACAGATAAGCCTTCACACGTACACTGATATTACACCTTACATACCCAGGTAACGGATAATTTCTTTTCTGTGAAACATTTTCTTTGAAACTTTGCTTTTATTTGATACTTTGGGGTATTTTATTATTATTTTATTTATGTATTTATTTATTTGTTTATTGGTATTTATTATTCTTGATATTTATAAATATTGATTGAATATTCTCTGTATCCCGAGAAAGGAAATATTTCCAGAATATTATTACTATTAATAAATGTCTATTGTCTTCTTCTACACTTAAACAGTCTCTTTGTCAACTTACTGCCCCCCTTAATGCCGAACCTAGAACTGGCCTAAACCTTAACCATAATCGTAGAAACACCTCCTTCTACTTAAAGGCTAATTTTGTCAGGTAGAGCAGAGGGGTGCTACACTTTCATTAAAAAACTGCAATAACTGCCTCAAAAAGTGAACATATCTAATACATTGTACATTAACCTGAATTTTGGGAATGAAAGGGGTCTGTCTGAATGAAGACCTCCTAATTCAGTAAAAAGAAATCTGCAAGAAAAAAAAGGTCATTCGGGAAATAAGTATTCTCATTAGACCCTAATCACAATCATTTATTAAATTTACCTGAGATTCATGACAACATGAGTTATGGCAAAATCAAGGCCATGCAACTAATGTAGCCGCATTAATCCAATAAACAAGAGATTGAAATGCTTCAAAGTTACACATCAGTTTCAAAGTTACTAAAAGCTTCCATCGTGATGCATTCTCTTTCACTAAGGTTCTATTTCAATATGTCTCAAGGACTGAACGTAACAGAATGGTTTGCTCTCCATTCAGTCTTTGAGTACATTTTTGCAGACATTTTTCACTTACTGAATGAACCTGTTGAATAAGAGAAAATTTCCTGTAATTCTCAAAATATTCTGAATTAATATGATCTGCAGAAACGCTGCAAAAATAAACAGCCAACCGCTCCTTCTTTACACACAGCAGTCGGCCAGCTCACTTATGGGGCCAATGCAATGGAGACCGCACATTCTCACGGCTGGAGCAGATAGGCCTTGGGCACCCAGTTGAGACAGAGCCCCTATTTCATATGGAGGTGAAGAATGCCCTGCTGGGGGAAGGCTGTCTGATCCTTCTCCCCTCAGGAGATGCTATAACTAATTTTGCATTTTCTAGGTGGGCTATGACTCTGGACTGCAGAGACAGTCACCAGTCAAAGAGCCAGTTCTTTGGCAGAAACTTACTGCTTACTTTTTTATATATATATATATATATATATATATATATATCCATTCAAAAGTTTGGACATACAATACCCGCGTTTTTCGTTCAATACATATTAAATGAAGAATCACACTATCCAGCATTTGTTGTCAAATTTGCTGAACACACTCACATTTTTTTTTACAAGGGCAGTCGTATGGCTATAATGAGTCTGCAGCTGCACAGCTGTCTAACTTCCCAAAGATGTGCGGCGTTTGTGGTGTGCTTTTCACTGACCTTTTTGCCCTTTAAGTCCCAAAACAGCTTGACTTTCATTTGCCTATCAGAAAATGGAAAGAGCTTGTTTGTCTGTTTACTTTGCAAAATATGGCTTCTTTGAGAATTCCAAAATTTTGGACACTATTCCATTGGTGTTTTCCCATGGACGCCAAGAGAACCCAAGCTTCCCCAGTTTTACAGGACCATAGCTGTCACTTCAATAAAATCAGCTTGTTTTACAGTTCTGGTAATTCTGCATGCTGTTGCTGCCATCTCTTCAGTGAGACAGCGCCTCTCTGTTATGTGGTAAATTTGCAGTGAAACACTACCGCGCTCCCAATGTAGACTACAGTCTTGTCCCTGGGGAAGCCAAACGAAATTGGCGTCCCTTAGCAAAGGAATTACCAATCAGATAAAGCTATTGTCATACCACTACCACCGCCAAAGTGACAGAACTAAGCCAAGGGAAGCCAGCAGCCCTTTAGCTTCTCACCAATCAAATCAAAGTATGTTGTCAACGTCATTGAAATGAAATAACAGTGAGAAACTTCATAGCTATCGTAATCTCTGGTGCGACAATAGAAAGTTCAGTTATGGAGGTTGATTATAAAATTGACTTTTAAGGTCTTTCTTGCTATTTTTCATTTACACAGTTCTTGGATTCATTAATTATCTTTCCATTCTGGTAAGTTAACATTACTTCCATTTTTCTGTCAGACGTAAGAGAACTTGTCTTTGATCTCATTCAAGTTGACTGTACGGCCCAATTGATTATTTTGCTTGCTAGCAAATGAATTTATTTAAAGGTGACATAGAATCAAAAACCATTTTTACCTTGTCTATGTTGAATAATGGTAGTCTACCCGCATTCAAGAACATACGAAAAGTGCTAGACGTTCTGAACATCTCAGTTTCATAGAAATTCCTCTTTTAAAAATGACCACCAGAAAACTAGTTTGGTCTCTGGCAGGTTAAAACCCTGAAGAAATATCCTGAAGTAAAAACTCGGACATTGCTCACTCACTGTAAAGACGCTGCCAGAGACTGAACTAGTGACATTGCCGATGACCAGTAGAAAGTACTGAATTCCGTGGAGCCACCAAATTTACATTGCATTTCATGTGTCCGTGAATGCTGTGGATGATTTGTCGGCAGTAGCGGAGCTAGCGGGGGAGCAGACGGAGCAGCCGCTCCGGGCCCACGGCTAAGGGGGGGCCCGCGGCGTAGCTACCATATATGCGTGAAATGCAGCTGCATTAGAGTCCAGACCAATTACAGGCTGAAGCTCGCATTGTACTACGACACCATGATATAATGGGACTGACGGGTCACTCCGTGTCAAAATAAAGGACCGAAAAGAAGACCTTGCCAGTAGACAATTACCAATTGCATATTGTTCCTTGATTTTGAAACGGAGTAACCCGTCATCGCCATTTGCCCTATAGTGAGAACGTTGACCGGGGGCGGGGCTGTTACGTTTCGTTTGTTTTTAGCTAAAATAACCGCATTACTACTGAGCATACGCGTGGACAAAGAAGACTTGGATTGTACTGGATGGTGTTTTGGAAGATGTTTTTGAGAGTTTGTAAACGGACGTTTTGTGGAGTTTTGCCGTTGCTACTATCTGTAACATGAGCTTCCAGCAAAAATGGAATTCGGATAATTTTTTAAAACTCCAGTGGCCATAAAGTTGCGCCAGGTGAAAAACAACTTCGTCAGTTGGGAACCTCTAATGGTGAGTTATTGATATACGTCACCCACTGTGTTGTAATCTGTGACAAGGTGCTGTCACCGATTAGCATGTTTTCTTGTGTTTTGCTGCTTCGGACTCCAGATTTTAAGTAGGCTAGGCTGGTCGGAGCGACTGAAGAATACGGCCTGCACCGCAAATCTAACTGTGGGTACGCACCTAGAGTTGCAAGAGCTGCTGATTCTATTCATTTTCAATGGACACCGGACGCTTTGCAGCGCTAGACGCCGATGTCCATCGGCTGCTCTTGCAGCATGTGCAGCTCTTGGTGTGCACCCACAGTAAGGTTACGTTACCCAGCTGGTTAACTTACAGTGATGTGACTGTCGTTTATAATTGTTGGTTTACGTAACGGGAAGCCAGCCAGGTTATAATGAAGCTTCCGAGCTGCTTATATTTAATGAATCACAATAAAACCGTAAAGTCATCGTTAGTGCATATGCTATTATTTGTCGATTGAAAGCTGCGTGCTTTTGCTTCTTTTGTTACTGCTGACAGTAAGTTGTGGTTGTGATGGGAGGGCCCGCTTCGACCAGCTTGCATTGGTGCCCGGAGCAGACTTGTTACGCCACTGGTGGTGTGGGGGAGGCACTTATAGCTTATTTACCTAGGGCTGCTTAGTTGTCAAAATACAACTACAGCCTATTTTAAATGAAGTTAAAGTTTGTGTGTAGAATATAATTCGGAAGTAACCTGAACAAAGGAAATCAGGAAAACGTATTTCTGCAAAAAATGTGTCGTGGGGTTCCCTACCCTTCAAAGGAAGTGGTACACTCCGCTAAATCGCACCGTATTTGCAGTGTTCTTTGCGAACCTGTCCTGGTCCCGCCACCAACCCACATGAGTAGCATTGACTGACAGTTGTGTTTCTAGAATGTTTAAAAAGAAAATGTCCGTAGCACTGAAGTGCAAAGAGCAGGCGAATAAAAGGAAAGTGGTATCATCATGTCCTCCACAAACAAATTATTTCACAAGTCAAGTCCTTTCTGCTCACCAAGCCAGCAACAATAGCAAGTTAAAGGAGGAATGTCCTGCAGTTAGGGCGCTCAGACAGCTATAGCCTAAAATTGCTTTGACCTCGTCTCCTAATGGTTTTTGCCCAGCACAGCCATGCCAGAAATAAGGCTATTGCAATAATACTACAGCCTAGCCTAATATATGCTCAAAAGAGTCTCATGTTTGCAACATTTAGCAAAATCAACTGTTTAATTCCGTATACCACAAGGTCGAAACAAAACATGGTGTTTTGTTTATAGTGGGGGGGCCCACTTTGAGTTTTCGCTCCCCCTGCAACAAGTCACTAGCTCCGCCCCTGTTTGTCGGATATAGCTAGCCAGCTATAAATGAACCTGGAGCGTTTAATATGCAACTACAGAACCATGTGCACACAATACGTGAATCCGTGTTGGCACCGTATTTCAGCAGAAAGCATATCCCCGTATTCTTAACTGCATTTTTTCGTGCATGAGTGAATTTGCATGTGCATGAAGTACCGCTCCAAAAAATGGAATATTTCTTGGACCAGTTTCAGCTGCAACCCCTACTGGATTAATTGCAGTCTCTTCTCCTCGCGGGTATGTCATCATTTTGTGACCCCGGGTATTCTAAAACATCAAGCCATATAAAGTTGAAGTTTAAGTTCTGAACAGCTCTTTCTAGTTATTTTGATTTTGACTGAATATAACGTTACACTTGAAGCCCATGAGCTTAAACGTGTAGGCTCGCCAGCTAAATACATTCACACTTACCGATTGGGAGAAAAAGTGACTCAATTGTAACTAACGTTAGCATTTTTACTACGCCGAAGAAACACTAGAAATGAGCGAGTGCATGATACTGATGATCTTGGGCTAACTCAGGGTTAACTGCTGAAGATATGATGAGCTAAAACAAATAAACTGATAAAGAGCTAAAGTTTTGGTAAACGTTCTTCGGTGTATAGTTGGGTGGGTTTAGAATTCGTAAGGTGCGCTTCCCGGACATTATATAGGTCACTTTATTCCAAATAAGGCAGGCCACGAGGGATGGAGGCGGGGCTGCAGCTCACGATGCGTGTTCATGTGATGTTACTCAACTTGAATTTGAATTTAGAGAACTGAATTTGAATTTTATGACTGAATTTGAATGTGCAAACTGAATGAAATGCTTCAAGTTTTATCTTAAATTCAATACAAATAATTGGATTCAGTTTCAGATTACTTGTTAATTCAATTTCAAAACCGATAAAATTCAATTCAAAGCCAATCAAATTCAATTCAAACCCAAAATTCAATTCAAAACCTGATATAATTCAATTCAAAGCAGGTTAAAATCAATTCAAAATTAATTAAATTCAATTCAAAACCAAAATTCAATTTAATTTCTGTTGGAACAAATTTAGTTCCATACTGCTAGGGCTAACCCAGGAGAAAACAAAAAATGTGTTTATGATTGATAGAAGTGGTCCAATAACTACTGAACCAATCAATGGATGCAATTGTGTACCTAAATTAACTTAACCTGCGAAACCAAATTATTGTCATTGCATTATTCTCATTCTCATATTGACACAATGCACATTGTGCAAATGCTGATAAAGTAGCATTTATTGCCTTGTAAGTACATTTGTGTTCTCCAAATGGCTATTTTAAATGGGACTGGTGCTTTTAAGTCCTTTTCCAGACCAAAGTCCTCTGAAAAAGTTATTTTGGTATCAAAAATTATAACCTGGACAATTGCAGTCTATAGAAAAAATGACAAAAATGAGTTAAAGCTGCTGTAAGTGATATATTTTTTGTTAAAACATGTGTTAAATAGCTCCACATTCCGACAGAGATCATTGATTTAGAGTGTCTGGTCCATGACACAGGTCTCTCAGTCACTCTCTCCTGCAGTAGAGCAGCATATAAATTTCTGGTGTCACCTACTGCCACTTTCCAATTTAGTAAGAAAACGCCATAAAGAGGCGGTCTTCTCAGCTCATGAACGTGCAGAGAGCTGAATCGGTGTTGTTTACAATGGCGGAGCAGATGAAGCTACCGATCCCAGCGCTACAAGAGATGGCGTACACAATTAAATATCCTAAGTGCCAAAAAACGGTAGAGGAACAGATAGAGTCAAGGAAGAACAAAGGGAGATGGCCAATAGCTGTATTTATATCAGTGCTGCTTTCTAGAGGTGGAGAAAACTAATGGAATCTAAAGCCCAACGCCCACCGGCCACAAAGCATTGCATCAAACTCCAAACGCTTTTAAATGCCCTCTGTAAGCGTCAGTTGCATCAATATTAACGGATGACAACAAGACCGAGAAGCAAGCCATGGGTGTCATTCTCAAAATATTCAACAAGACAACATTTAATTTTGAAAGCACCTACCGATAAAGCTTATTTTAACTGATGACAAAGTGCGATGTTCAGGTTACTGTGCACTACACGTTATATACAGGCAAAATTTACCTCCTTAATTCAGCCGTCTAGTAGCCTAAATTAAGATTATGATTCACTTTACTTCACCCAGCAACGAATTAGCTAGCTAGCTAACTTAGCAGTGTTAAGTTCTTATCAGTGTACCTTGAGTTAGGTACTAACTGTCGATCGCTTGATAACGTAAATGTCCGCAAAATAATGGATTTCCTTTAAAAACTGCGACTTGGTTAAAAAGCAGGTTGACAACTGCATGTGAGGTTGCCGCTAAATGAGTGCCACTAACCACGACAAGGCGAAATAGTAAAATAACCTAAAAGACAAATGCGTTTTTATTGTGTTGACGCTTCAGAAACTGAGCAGTGGCGAAAAGTAAAAATCTGACGCACGTCACACGCTGCCAGTGGGCGTTGCTCCATTGAAAAGAATGTAACCAATTTTTTGACGCACGTCCCACGCCTCCAGTGGGCGTTGGGCTTAAGGGTCCAAACAGCGAAGCGCAGCTAGCCTTGCTGCTACTGGACGGGTAAGCTATGTTTTACTTTGTAGTATTTATGCAGTTTTATTAGTCCAGGGTTGTCCTGTTGGCAGTTTTTAATTCTGCTCATGTTAGTTCATAAATATACAGTCGTAGTTTGTAGCTGACAACAGCTTGATTAGCTATGGTAACTTGGTAACTATTGTTATTTGTTCTAAAATGCACTCTTACATAGCAGATTACGAATGCATTCATGTGCGGCTTGGGGACGAGGGGTGGGGACTGCTAACTTCAGCAACGGACCGGAAGCTAGCTAAAATGACCAAACCAGTTCCTGCAGTTTAAATATTCAGCATTAATTTTACATTAACAGTGTTAATTTGAGACCACATTGAGTGCATGAGTTCTTGGTTCAAGGGACATGTGCTCTTCCATAATTGATTTAAGCATCTTGCAGTGCACATCAATGTAATAAATGGTCACAAAATAAAAATTTTCATGCTTGAGATTGAGAGTAATCAATATTTATACTTCAACTCTCAGACAAATGTATATGTGAGTTTTCTTTGCAGGCACAGTCAAAGAGATAATTTTGCTAAAATAAAATGCAGTGCCTTCGGAAGACTTAAAGAACGGGCAGACCTGGGGCCTGCACCATAAAGCTGGTTTAACATAGCCAGGGTTTCTCTTAGTTATCTGGCTGCACTTAACCAGACTTCCGCATTCCTGATAAGCGGTACCACGAAGCCAGTTATCAACTTGGTAACTGAACCCAGGGTTTTCCAATCTAGGTATGTGCGAATTCACATAAAAGGGGCGGCGTTTGAAGCAAATGGCCAATTGCAAACATGGACAAACCGACTGGAAGCAAAGCTGCCTACTTTTCAAATGCGGAGCAAGAGCTCTTAATAACAAGACTAGGTGCAATCTAATATAGGGCTGGGCCGCCAAGTGCCGTATGAGAATGTGGGCCCAAGAAAAGGGTGCTAAATGAGGCAAAGCTCACGCAATTATATGAAGTGCAAGTTTAGTAATGAGCTGGAGCTGATAAATTATTTACAAAGTAGGTGGGGAGAGTGTGAGAGTGTGGGAGTGGGAGAGTGTGAGAGTGATAGTGGGAGAGTGAGAGTGTGAAAGAGTGAGTGTGAGTGAGAGTGTGTGAGTGAGATAGTGGGAGTAAGTGAGAGTAAGGGAGTGGGAGGTGGGGGGAGTCTCGAGTAAGAAAAACATATCAAAAGCAAGTTATACATTTGAATAGACAAAGAGCTAGAGTAAGGGTAGTAGTTATTGATTTTGTGAATGTCAATTTGAGAGAGACAGCAGCAGCAGATGTAGATGGCAGTGAAAGTATGTATGTATGTATGTTCCTGAATTGTAAAGAAACAATAAAGTTATCATTACAGTTGTGCTAATCGGGGATGTGACGTCACTTTCGTGAACACATGGCAGTTCCTATATAGTGAGGGTGTAAGAACAAACTTCAAAGTATCCTATTTTTCCCCATGTTTCTTCTTTGGGCATGTTATGGACAAAGAATCCACAGTTTTGAGTAAAACTGCTTAGTAAATATGTTTGAGTGAAGGAGTTGCAATGTGTTTACATAAAGTGTTAGACGAAATTGGTGATGGTTGAATATGGTTAAGTATGTGACCAAAAAAATTGAAATGCAATTAATTTTAATGAATTTATGACCTATTGAAAGCTCTTGAAAAGGCCTTGTGGTTGACACAAAGATCATGAGAATTGGCCGAGAAATAAGAAAGTTTTGGAATTTTATAGTGCCCCCAAATAGCGAATTGTTTGGCATTTATTTCAGTCACTGTGGATAAAAAAAAGTGTGTTGCGAAGTGAGCAATTTAGGTCAAGTTTACCTCAAATATGGTAGACAGTCAAAAAAAATGATATAATCATTGTTTAAAGAAATGAAATAAAATACAAGAATTCAGGAAAGAAAGCATGAACGATTTTCATAAGTGACAGTTACAGCAGCTGACCGAGTATTGCATTTTGTCACATAGCTAATATGATAATCGGAGGTGAAAGTTACTTTGCTAAAAGTTGAAGTCACCCATAAGAAAATTACTTGAGTTAGTCTTAAAGTAGCTCACATTAAATGTACCTAAGTATACTCTTTCACAAAATACTTTTGGTACCTAAGTATCAAAAGTGCGAGTACAAGTACAATGTATTTTTCATAGTACGCATAGAAAGAAGCAAAGCAATCACTCTTTGTTCTCTCCTAGTGCTCTTTAATCAATTTTCAGGTGAATGAAAAATACAGTATTCAAAAAACAAACAGGCAGTCTCTCCCTTATATACTTCTTCTTCTTTGAGTTTACTGGCGGTTTTAAAAACCACTATAATTGACTATAATTATTAATTAATAGTAGAATAGCATAGTATCAATACCATGCCGAATTTTTGCTTCAGAAAACTGATTTTTCTTAACTACTAATTGGGATACCATTTGCTCACTATAGCTGAAGTGGTTGCTGAAGAGGACAATGATTATTTCTGTAGCAAGAGATAGATATTTTTTCAACTGCTGGATAGACACTATGGGCAAGTATATTGAGCAGTTTGCGCATCAGGCTTGGCATAGGAGTTCTATTCAGGCAACTCCTGAAAAACATGGATTGGAGTGAACTCGTCCATATTCTAAACCGTGTTCGAACTCAGCTTGCTTGTGAATATTCAATAACTGATCCGAGAGTGCCATCTAGTTGTAGAATTTTGTAACTGCGCCCATAAATTTGCAGCTCCATGTCCGCTAGCGGACACATCTGCACAAAGATACCCCGCCGAGCACCGTTGTGCTTCTCAAACACGCCAAATCCACATAATCCTTAAATTACGAATTACATTCATCTTTTAATTTGTAACGAGTAAAAAAGTGGCCAGTGTCAAAGTATCGAAGTGAAAGTATACTTTTTATCTTTTAAATGAAGTACAGTAAAAGTCAGTGCAGTAAAAAAAAAAAAAAACCTCGAATAAAGTATAAATCCTCAAACTATTTAAGTACTGCGATGAAGTGCATGTACTTCGTTACCATACACCTCTGATGATAGTGTATCCCAAGTCCCTTCATTGTAGCTGTCTTCTCTCCTATCGGTTGCGAGATTCAATAATAAGATTAAGGAAATAATCCTGGTACCGGCTACGAAATTCAAAAGGGAGATGGAAGAATGTAACACATCGTACCAATCTATTGTGAAAGAATCTTAACAATGGTCGGAATGTGTTTTTAATTCCCCTATTCAACCTCGGAACCAATACTGTCCTCCATGCTTGTTAACTGCCATATCGGTTGCAAGATTGAATAGGGAAATTAAAAACACATCCCGACCATTGTTATGATTCTTTCACGCTAGATTGGTACGATGTGTTACTGTTACGACCCTGGCTCAGAGGGAAGCAACAAAAAGAGGGAACACGCACCATTTATAAGAAATCTTACAAGTTTATTCACTCCAAAACCAATACCAACTTCACAGGACCCTAAAACAATTAAAAACACATCACAAAGACCGGCCACTAAACCAAAAACCCCAAACTGGCTGCCCCCAGACATAGATTAAGGCCGCCTTTTAAAACCCCCAAAGCCCAATCAAAAGGAACCAGATACCCACCCCCCCAATTAACCAATCAAGGGGTGGAAAAAAATCCCAGCTGACGAGCCTCTGGGTCGTCACACCCTCCCCCATAAAAAAAAAAAAACCGTCCTTGCGTCCTCCCACTCCGGCTTTGTTCCTCCGGGCCCTCGAACACCCCACCCAAGGCATCAGCAGCACGGCTTGCAGAGCGCGTTACCACGCATACAGGATCAATTTCTGCAGCCTCAGCACACGGGACCACTCCTACATGACTCTGAGGAACAGAAACAACAGGACACGATGAACTGGCCCACACCCGTTCACCAGCAAGCCCATTGCCCAAAATAACCTGCACCCCCTCAACAGGCAACTCCGGACGTAAACTCAACACCACCTCCCCCTGTACCAAATCAGACTCAAGGTGAACTCTATGAAGAGGTACTGATAACGTCTGTAGCCCCATTCCCCGAATTAACACACTAACTCCGGTATTTGATTGATCTGAAAAAGGCAAAACGGACTCCAACACAAATGAATCCACAGCTCCCGTATCCCTCAAGATCTTAACCGGCACAGCCTCATCACTGCCCACAAGCGATAAGGTACCCTCTGTGATAAAGGGCGAATAGGACAACAAATTAGACTCAACCCCTTGTGGGTCCACTTTCCTCTTAAGTGCCCGAAACAGAAGAAACCGGCACACCAAGAACGGCAGGCTTAACCCTGCGCACAAATGGGTCGTTTTGGTCTAGATTTCAAAACAGGACAATCTTTCTTCCAATGCTCCCTCTCTTTACAGTAATTACAAACCAGATCGAAATTGACATTAAAACGACGATCTATTCCAGGAGAAGCCAACTGAGAATCAAAAATATCAAGCCCTTGTCTACAACTCAAATCAGCTGTTCGCCACTCCGCAAAACTACCTGTATGGGTTAGAACGAAATCGTCAGCTAAAGCAGCCGCTTCCCCAGGAGATTTCACTTTACGTTCATTAATAAAAGTTGCGATCCTATCCGGCACACAGGACTTAAATTGTTCCAAAACCATTAAATCCGACAATTCCTCCAACGTTTTAATCTCTTGCGCGGAACACCAACGATGAAAATGTTTAGCCAACTCCCTCACAAACTCTAAATGAGTCTGACCAATCTCCATTTTACAAGTGCGAAAACGCTTACGATACGCCTCTGGCACCAATTCATAAGCCTTCAGCACAGCAGATTTGACCCTTTCGTAATTAGAACAATCTGCAACACTCAGGGAAGAATATGCCTCTTGGGCTTTGCCTGTAAGAACACATTGCAACAAAATGGTTCGCTCACCATCAGACCAATTTCTGGCCTCAGCTACGCGCTCAAATAAGGTAAAGAAAGTGTCGGGATCTTTCTCATTGAATTTAGGAACCAATTTCAAATTATGCTGAATGTTCGAAGAACCCAAAGAAGAGTCACTAGCAGCCGAATCAGAAAGCTTGCCATCCCTAATCAGGCTTAATTTGAACCCCTGCATCTCCAAACGTGCCTTCTCCAATTCCAAATTAATCCTATCGCGCTCTACTTGCAACAACAATAGCTCCTTCTGCTGTTCATACGTCAAACTCGCAGAGGGGACAATTGGATTACCCACTGGTACATCCAAAATTCCTTTCTCAATCAACTTCACCCTTAGAGCGCATTTAACATTATCTTTAAGCCTCTTATCCCCCAAAATTATACCATAATGTTCCGCGAGTTTCAACAACTGGTCTTTGGTACACCCCTCAATGAAGTCCCAAGAAGGAGAGGCCACAAATTCCTCAACGTCCATATTAAATAGACTAGGTCCAAAATATACAAATAAATTACTAACCGTGCAAACAAAACTTGAAGTTTCGCCCCACCTAACTTACCTACCCAACCAGAAAACTAGGCCTCACTCACCTCAACCCTAGTCTTCATGCGGCTAATGATGAGGGGTAATTACGCACTAGAACCCACTGGACTGAGAACGCAACTGACTATGTCAGCGACGCCTACGAGTCCAGGGATGTGCTCCCGAGACAACCGCTACTACCCACCTTCACCGCAACACTAAAAAAAACAAAAACATCGATGTGCCTCAAAGGAAACACACCGCTATTCCTAACGTGGGGATCCACTTCAATAACCAAATAAATGCACGGAAGCAAAAAACAGGAAAGAGAAAATACCATGCCCCAAATGACACTGTCAACGCGAACCCCAGCCGCAGACCTCAAGCATACAAGGTAAGCCAATCCAAAAATGGGCGTGTCCCTCTAATAACACTAATTATCACAAATAAAGCCTCAAAGCCAACAAAATTGATCTAACCATTACAATTCGACCTAGAGGCTCACAAAATACAGCCACTGGAGTTACCAAAAACCAAACAAAACAAATATCAAAATACAAAATCCAAATTGAAATTCAAAACATTCCAAAATCTAACAAAACTCAATTGGACGAGCCCCCATTTGTTACGACCCTGGCTCAGAGGGAAGCAACAAAAAGAGGGAACACGTTGCAATTTCAGTTTCATCCACCAGAAAATGCAGAACAAGTTCTACAACAAATAATATGGTTAAATTCCAATATACTTGTTGATAGAAGAATGATTTTCTGGAAACGCATGTTCGATAACGGTATTATTTTTTTAAAGGATATAGTGAATGAGGAAAATAAAATCATGTCCTACAGACAATTAACTAGTTTTTATGGAACTGTCTGCACACTGCAACAATATAATCAACTTATTGGAGCTTTACCAAATACTTGGAAATCAAAAATTATTAAAGGACCAGGAGGACATTTAGTCTGTCTGCCTCATATGAAAATGGTACAATGGTTAAAGAAAATAAAGATTAATAAACATATATACAAATTTTACTTAAGAATAAAGAATTTAGTTGCGACACCATATAGAATTCTAGACAGTTGGGAAAATTTGTTAGACACACCAGTCCCATGGAATAAAGTCTTCAAAATTCTTTACAATACATCACTTGATCCGAAGATAAGATATTTTCAATATAAGCTAATATATAAGTTTCTAGCAACAAAAAAGATGCTAAATATCTGGGGAATTGAGCCATCACCCCTCTGCCGATTCTGTCCAGAGGAAGTAGAGTCAGTAGACCATTTCTTTTGGTACTGCCCTGTAACAGCCCTTTTTTGGATAAAGGTGCAAAACTGGATATCTCAGTATAATAGTATACAACTAGATTTATTTAAAGTATTACTGGGTGATGTAACAAAAGAAAAACACCAAATATGTAATATAATTGTATATCTTGCAAAAATGTTTATTTTCAGGTTGACATCTGTTGGGGAGTTAAGACTTCAGAGATTCAAGAATTTTGTCATGTATTACAGTAGAATTGAAGGTTGGGAATAATAAGAGATGGACTGGATGAGCTAATAATCACAAATGCCAAAGGTATAAAACTCTGTGAATGTAATCCTTATTGTATTGTATTTTATTTATTTTTTATGGGTTTTTTTTTTTTTTTTTTTTTTCGTGTGTGTATGTTTTGTCGGGTGATGGTAGGAGGATTCATATTTAATTATATAACTGATTGAATGAATAAAGTTGTCCTCCAAAGTGGGGGGGTGGTGGCGGGATAGAAAAAAAAAAAAAAAAAAAAAAAGGAACACGCACCATTTATAAGAAATCTTACAAGTTTATTCACTCCAAAACCAATACCAACTTCACAGGACCCTAAAACAATTAAAAACACATCACAAAGACCGGCCACTAAACCAAAAACCCCAAACTGGCTGCCCCCAGACATAGATTAAGGCCGCCTTTTAAAACCCCCAAAGCCCAATCAAAAGGAACCAGATACCCACCCCCCCAATTAACCAATCAAGGGGTGGAAAAAAATCCCAGCTGACGAGCCTCTGGGTCGTCACAGTTACGTTCCTCTATCTCTATGGAATCTCGCAACCGGTACCAGAGAAAACAAGCATGGAGGACTGGAACAAACTGAACCAATCTAGCGTGAAAGAATATTAGCCTAATAATGGACGGATTGTGCTCGTAATGCAACAAAATCGAATGGCACTTTTTAAAAGACCGGGATGCTAGCTAGGGCAAGCACATCATATGCATCCGCTATATGAATATTTAATCCACCTTTTGCTGTCCATTAGAAGAAAATACGCATTAATTTTCATAAAATGGCGACCAATATCGCCAAGAAACATTCATTGGCGTCAAAAATTGCACATTGTGAACATTCTATATGTAAAAAATGTGTTCTAATTTAACAGTACATTTAACTGATTATTGCAGTCTATTGCTAGACTGGATTCAGGTACTGATCGTGTTACGTTGGCGTAGTGGGTACAACAACGTAGAAGTAGCTACTTCAATGACGGGGTGTCCAATTCAGCTTGGCGCGATCTTTTAAACTTTATGGGCCGTACTTATGAAAGGTGTTTAAGCCGTTACACGCGTGTAAACACTTAGCCAATGACTAAAATTCTTAGATGCACACCACGATGCATGTTTAAAGTTAGACGCTGGTAAAATTACACTGACATTTAGGCAGTGCTTATCTCTAACAATAGAAATCCTTAAACATAGACAGGGGGTTGTTTAGCGAGCATTCTAGTGAGAAAGTCAGAAATAACACCTTCGAGGAGAATGGACGCATTACAGGTATTTGTAATAGCTCAAGCCGAAGCAAATGAACTTGAAGAACATGGTCGTACTAGGGCTCCAAGAGTGTTCAGAGACAGGATGAATCCGTTAGAAGATTTTAACAAAACTGAATTCATAAGACGTTTCAGGGTATCGAAAGAGACATTTAACAATTCACTTGGGATTCTTAGATTGGACTAGAGCACTGGAAAAGAGAGTAACAACACTCCCATTGAGCTACGTGGTAAACCTTATTCGTCCTAGTGGTGGGATATGGGTATTGCAAAAGTGCCCAAAAAACCCATTCACTACAATTATGTGTGTTGCCCACTTGCTTGTAGATTGATGAAAACTGCTGTGTTTTTGCTTTTAGGTGTCTTGGTCATATTAAGTTATGCTTATAATTTGTTTATTTCAAAATGTAGATTGAAACATTAATGTAAACAACTTTTTTTTTTTTTTTTAATCTAACACGTGATTGGCCCCGCTATATTGAATTTGATGTATAGGCTCTATGCACAGCTTCACTACTTCCTGAACTTATGGCAGCTCCTTTATTTCTTGTCTTACTTTATTGGACAAACTGATTAATCCAGGTGTGTCTGACCATTGTGACTACTCAGACACACCTGGATTAATCAGTTTGTCCAAAAATGTAAGACAGGAAATAAAAGACCTGCCTTAAGTTCAGGAAGTAGTGGAGCTGTGCATAAAGCCCATCAAGCTACACAGACATGTGGTGCACAGTATAGCACATCTGTATATAAAAAAAAACAAATTCATCTGATGTATTACTGCATTTATTTAAATAAAGTGTCCTGAAGTATTCATATTGTTTAAGAGACAGAGAATAACCTATTCAGTTACATGTTATTTACTTTACAGGCAGGCTAATAATCTCACTGGCCTTCTCCAATGAAAAAAAAAAACTTGCTTCACAAACAATGAAGCTGAAATAAGTGAAACATTCAGTAACTTAGATACTGAAGTTGTAATGTAAGAATTTCACTTTACCATGTCGCTTCCACAATGAATAGCTTATTATCCTTTTGTGACCATCAAACATAACTTACATCATTGCAAATGTTATTTTGTGCCCTAAAAACTCACATATTTCATGCTATCCTAGCATGTTAGGTCACTGCACAATCTAGAGAAATATACAAAGTGGTTAGCAGGGTACAAATGAGACACAATGTCTCAACTGTACCCTGACAGAGTTGTATTACATCACATGCTGTTAAGTTGTACAGTGTAGGCTAACAATAACATGTTATAAGTCATAATAACACCAAAAAAAACAAAGAAAATGAAAATAAAATTTAATATTTGTCATACTTGAACAGTGTTATATTAATATATACTGTTAATGTTATAATGTCATGTTATATAATTATAATATAATAATATTTATATTAATAATACAATAATATTCCATTGTTTTTAATTTCAATAAAGAGGAATTAATTTATATTGTAATATCTTGTCAAATTGTCATTTTAAAAAAGTTCATTGCATTTACAATTGATGTTCAGTCATCATCAATGGGTTTCAATAGGTGTCTCAACTGTACCATGGTACCGTCTCAACTGTACACATGTGTATAGTACCCCATATGTATATGGGGTATGGTTGAGACGGTACCATGGTAAAAATGCACCTCATGTTTATGACCTGATTGTGGAAAAAATAAACAAATAATGAATGATATTCATCAATAATAACTTCTTATACAAACAAATTAAACAGCATATGAAAAATCATTTATTTTCAGTGTATAGTTTTGTTTTGTTTTAACCCTTAACCCTAACCCTTCTGTTCAAAAATGGAGACGCAAAAAGTGTCTCAACTGCACTCAGTCTACCGGTATGGGTGAATGAAGAGGGAAAGAGATAACCTTCATGCAACTATGAGTAATGTTATCAAAACAATGAACTAATATTCAGATGAAGGACAATACTAAAGAAAACACAGTGGCTTAAGTGGCTAACAGTTAGCTAACACAGTTGAATTTAGCGCGCAAACTTACAGTATGGCATCACTTTAGTGGACTTATCTTTATCATTTAAAACAGCAGGCATTCGTGACACAGCAATTAATGGCCACTATATGTTAATATTTATCTGTAAAAGGGTCCACGATGATGCTATTTACGTGGGTGATCTAGAAATTTCATTAAATTATTGAAAATACCGCACTTACTCGTTCACCAACAATACAGAGATGTCAGTCCTTGGGCACTTTTGCAATACCCATATTCTGCCACCAGAAGGCGTTTCCAGTTGACCAATGCATGTCGTTACTCTCTTTTCCAGTGCTCTAGATTGGACTTGGATCACCCAACACGACGAAGCAATCCTCTTCCAGCTGCATTACAGTAGGCTTGTGCATTGCGATTTTTCACTTGTGGAACATTTCAAATTGTTGCAGGCGACAAATCTGGGATCTCTCAACAAGCTTATGGAAAAGCTGTGCATAGGGTTGCTGCTGCAATCTGTGCCAACAAGCCACAGTTTCTGTCATTCCCAGAAGCTTTAGATGTAAAATGACATGTCAGGGATGGTTTTCGGGATATAGCTGGTTTCCCTGGAGCTATAGCCGGTGTTCTGACAATTTGTGCTCCCTTGTCAAAAAATGCCACCGTAATGCAAAGCGATCGTAAAGTCTTTGTTTTCGCCTTAATATTGCAATATGACTCAGTTTGCAGGAGTAACTTTATTTATTAGCTTATTATAGCATAAGCAGATGTTATAATGAGTTGGATAAATTTATTTGAAGATATATGCCTACATACGCCATTATCATCTAATTTCTGCATTTTCAGGAAAACCCAGCGTGTACATGCGAATATATTTAGGCTTCTACGTCGAAAGGCGCACTGAAAAAAAAAAATCTTTTTTTTTTTATTTTTGAAGATACTTAAGATATGAGCGAAGAAACAGCCCGAGATATTAGGTTTGCGCAAGCGCAGAACCGCAAGGCAGCATATTTTGATAGGTAGCAAAATTTGACAAAACACCGGAACGCATATTCCTGTTCACAATCCAGCAGCCAATCAAATCCCATTTAACAGATTGAACTGAGGTCATCAAGGTTAGACGGGCATTGGTAGACATGGATAACTAATCAACTGTTTAGAGTGTTTCTTCGTAGGGTGATTAAAACACACGTTTAGCTAGAAGCGTCTAAGTCATATTTATACACGTCTAAACGCTACATGCGGATGATAGATAGATGCCTTTTGTAGTTACAGCCCAATATTTTCTTCAATTTATTGTTTTCATTGGTGTCGGTTACAGTCGCTCTCATAGATACAATCAAAGCGGCCACCACAACTGCTTCTGTTCAAGGGAACCAACTCATGAATTCTTCCAGTATTCTTGAAAATACTGAAACATAATAGTGCCGGCGCCACTTCCACCATGTACGTAAATAGTCCATCACATGCATAAATGAGTGTGACACGTTCAATTCCACTTTTTAATTTCCGTTTCTGCGGCAAACTCTCAAATCCAAGATCCAACAACAGCAAAGTATTCAGTTTCTGTTGCAACATCTCAAAGCCGAAATTCCGAGACCCATGTATTTATAATGCAAATACACAGACCAGTAAAAATGGAGTGAAGTCGACGACCGGCCAGCCAGCCAGCCAATCGTCGGCTAACCAGTCGTTGAAGTTCTTCCCCACCAGCCAACCAATCCCTGAACAGCCAGCCAGCCCATCGTCGGCCAACCAATCGTTGAAGTGCTTCCCATCCGGCCGACCAATCGCTGAACTTTCTTCCCCCCCTGCCAGCCAATCGTTGAACTTGATCACTCAGGCAGTCAATCACTCACTCAGCGACATTCGCGTTTATAGGGGCCTGGCCGCTGCTCGGCCCAGCCCAAAAATATGAAGAGAATAAACATATCATTCTGGCAAAAATTAACACCGTTGCAGCTGCCAAATACAGAAAGGACCATTGGCAAAAAATCACCGACCTTGTAAATGCGTAAGTTAATTATAATGATAATATCACTGCAAATAACTCTCGTATTCATGACTGTATGTGGGCTATTGCTGCAGTAGTGATGATTTAATTTTACTTCTGCTGCAGTAATTCATGACAACAGGCGCTATGTAGGCTAGTGAGCGTATCTCTCTCCTTTTCTGCTTTGAAGGATATGTTTGATCCAGCACGAAGCCTAATGAGTATCGGGATGTGCGTGTCTTATCGTTTATAATGTCACTGCCCCATCAGTAAAATTACAGTTGCGTATTTCATTGAATTGATGTGATGCGAGGATGTATTCTTAGGGCGTGTATGGATTTTTTTTCCAACTGCAACCCCGGCGGTGTCAAAAGAGCCAGAGAACGAATAATGACTTACTACAAAAACAAAATTAAAAGCGGGCAGTAGGCTTACTTTCATAAGTGCAACAAGTACAAGGCTTTAGTGCTTTTAACAATACAGCATTGTGATACACTCAAGATGTGAAACTATATGCGTACGACTCCGCTGCGTTCGCCCCTCAGATGACAACCTGTATCGTACATATTGGTATTCATCCGCACACCGAACTCCGCTGAAACCTCTAGAGATGGTGATGCCATTTTCTCAGAGAACTGATTGGTCAGTAGGCGGTGCTTTTGCACGTTCTGCTTATGTTGCCGCGGTGACATACCTGGGTAAGAAGTGAGCCGCCTTCGTGGTACAGAAAACTCAGGGTTAAACCTGAAGTTACCGCAATAAGCCCAAATCCAGCTTTATGGTACAGGCCCCTGGGATACTTATTTATTTATTTAAACTTCCTATGCAGGAGAAATATAAAAAAATTTAATACAATTTCCATAACAACAGTAGAAATTAAAACACTGATAAAACGAAATAAAACATAAAATGAATATAAAATGATTTAAAGAAAAACAGACAAGACCTTAAAAAAAAACAGACCTTAATAGGTCAAATAAGAAATCATATTAGTGCAATTGTTTTATGCAATGTTATGTCATGCAATCAAGGCGGCGAAAATGAATTGCTATAAAGGGACTCTAATATTAGTGCCACTGTGAAATTTAATAATCTTATGTTCTAAAAAAAAAAAAAAAGACCACCTTCAGAATCAATTCACGCCGGTTGGGAAATTAGATTTCTTATCTGTTCTTTTGCTGGGTTTGATTTCTTCGCAGTGAACCTTGTAGATGTCCGGCTTTGAGTGCTTAAGTCCTTAGTATGTCTTCTGGAGAGGAAATGAAACATGATAAGTAGAGACTGATTTTTATCTTCTTTAGCTCGAAGCTTCCACCATTCGATGCATATTTCTGATGCTATCTAGATACTTTATATAGGAAATGTATTCTCATCTTTACATATTTTCAGCAGAAGTTTAAACTGTTGTGGGCATAAATGTTGTATTTAGGGTTTTTTTTTGTCATTTTGCTCTTTGCTGTTTGCAAAAGGACTATAAGATTTATTTTCAACTGGATTTCACAAATGCAAGATATCTTGAGCCCCAACAGTGCAGTATTCCCAGTGAAAATAAGGCAAATGTTTATTAGACCCTGAGTGCTTCTCATAAATGTTATACCTCACTCTGCCTTCATAAAAGTATTAAATTAAATTTATATGAATTTATAATTTTTTAAGCAGGTAGTGAGTGCATTTTTGCCCTATAATGAAACTGGAATTGCAAATTCAGCGATGAATCTATATTTGCTATATACAAATCGCATTGATGATAGATGAAAAACCAAATTGAAAATATGGCTGTGTATGTCATAAGTCAAAGCTTATAGAATGGTAAACAGTTAAAAGGCAACATGCAGTAGATTGAAAACCTAGAACTGAAGTAATTCCGAAGTTTGTAAATGAACATTGATTCTGTTCCTGCGGTCGCCTCTACTCGACAGAATCCGATGGTGAATTACCAGCCCTGGAGAGGAGAACTTGTGCTCAGTTTGAGGGGAAACATTGATCCTGACCTTTTATTTAATATGTATAAGTTGGTACTTTCTCAACGGCACTTTTTCCTCGAGGCCTTTCTCTTTGTTCCACTCAGCCCGCTGAAGAAAAGACTTGCTGTTTCTTTCATTTCTTTTTCATAATCCCTCCAATACATGTACTTACCAAGGGACATCTCTGGTCAAAATGAATACGAATATCAGTCAATAGACCGCTAGGTTAAATTCAGCTGCCCGAGAAAATCAGGTTTTGTGAAATATATAGAGATGTACCAGTTATGGTGTCAAGTCCTCTCATGATGGAGTCAATCATTATGAACAATAGCAACCCTGCCAGCAGTAATGGTTAGGTGGTAAACTGTGTGAAAGGTGGACATTTTCCAGCAATGTCTTTTCTTGTAGAAAGGAAATAATGGCCACAAGCTGCCATCAGCATTGCTGGGACAATTTCCACCTGTGTTTTTCATGTTATCAGTAATGAGATACATGCCAGCGCATATCAAACAAAGGGGCATGTGATTACATTTTGGGGGATGAGGCGTGTTGACAGAGAGTTCCAGGCCAAAACATCACATACATTCGTATGCTGACTGAAGTTTTCTGAACAAAAGAAGCAAGCGATTGTGGTAATATTTATGAAAAATGAACAGCAGTGGAAACCTTATTGATCACAGAGAAGTGACCTGGTGTCTGAACATGTGATTGAACCTCAGCAGACGCTTTGCAGCCCGTGGCAAAAAAAAATATGAATAAATAAGAAAACACTCGGAAAAAAGCACTGGTTGACCTTTAAATAACTTTCTCTTTCTTGAAGGGATAGATTGCTATAAACATATGTTCAGTCATTTGCTTCCCTACCGAGGAAATCAGTGTCCCTGTTCCAATTGAACTGTAAAGCCACTCATAGAGGCAAATTGCAGTCCAATGAGCTGCAGTTGGTGCTCTCGGGTTTTGTGTATTGACAAAGCCTCATCAGTCCTTACACATAGCTGTTGGTCTACCACAATGTGATTTTTGTTTTGTTTTTTGTTTTTTTTTACCATAATTTTGGTTCACATACAATGGAAAGACTTTATAATAATTATGCTTTATAAGTCATTTAAAAGCTATTACGTAGCTGATGATTGTCAAACATCAACATATCATTTAAATGCACCACCCAAATAAGGTGGTCTGTTCAAATCAACAAAGCAAGCTTAAGTACCCTCTGCTCCTCTGCAGCGTTGCTGCTTGCTGCCCCGCCTCCACCCCAGCATTTACCTGTGGGCTCTGATTGTAGGTCTCGGGGGGGTGGGTAGGATTATAAGTCATGGGCCTTGTCTTGTCATGCTCAGGCATTGCTGTCGATACATTTTATTGTATCATAAATGTTTTTATGTAAATTGACTTAAATACATTAACTGTATGTTCACGCAGTTTTTTTTAAAATGTTCACAGTTTCCTCACAGTAAATACAGAGCTTAACAAATTTATTAGACCACCAGTCACAAAAAAATGAGAAAACACAAATATTTAAGAAATTTGTCAAAAACTTGTTTAAAACTAAAAATTATTTTATTTCTTTGGCAAATAAACTGAAACCACTAAACAGTCCTTATTCATGCATAAAAACAACAAAAAAACTATATTTTTTATGGCCTCCTTAGGCCTAACAGCTTGCATTATTGTATTCAACCATTAAAACTATTTTTTTTGTTCAGGAATGCAAGAAAATAACTTTTATTTGGCATCTTTATCAAAAAATAATAATGTGCTTAACTATTTTTTCTGCTTTTTTGTAAAACTATAAATTTGAAAATTCATGGATAACAACAATAATTATATTTTAGTATTAAAAATAACATTTCAGCTAAAGAGCTTGCACATACTAGTGGATTAACCATTTCAGAAACATAAAAAAATGATTTTGGTAATTACCAACACACTTTATTTAGGGCACCTGTGGCATAAACCTTACATTGGGTGGTGGTCTAATAAATTTGTTAAGCACTGTATATATACTGTATGAGTCCAGTTGAGAGCAGATTTACTTCATACGTTTTGAGAACATATATGTTCACAGTATACTCTGTATTCATTGCTTTAATGCATAAGAAGGATGTAATAATTCTCATGTATGCCAGAAGAATAGCATTACCAGTGTCTCCTAATGCTCAAGGACCACCACGCTACTGTGAGTACTGACAGCGGGGGACTGCTCTATTTACGGCAGTGCCGGCCTTTTTAATCCAGTTTTGGAAAAGAAGCAGCTGAGGAACATCAGTCAGGGCATGTCAGGGGCATCGCACACCGGCACATCTCCCACTGAGGGGTCTCTGGCACAGTCCCCACTCCCTGTTGGCCGGGGCTGAAAATCTCTAGATCAGCCCATCAGTCTCCCAAGGCTGGACTGGAGCAAAATTCCACTTTCTTGATTTACTACTGCTGGGTCTGCAGCACCTCATTTCTCCAAATTAACTTGGTGAGGCAGGGGGTAAAGGGAGTTGAGAAATGATACAGTGAGAAGGGTAGCGTGCATGTTTGAGTGTGTGAGTGTTCGTGCATTTGGCAGGGTGCACTTCAGTAAGAGGGAGGGGGGGGGATAAAGAAACAGAGAAAGTTGGTTTTTTATGGATTTATTGGAGCTATATATGACCATGACACTGTGCAAGCTCAACATGCAAATATACAATAGACACAGCCTTGTAACTGAGGAAGTCCTCAAACAAGCATCCATGAGCTTTGAAAAAAGCCAAATAAATAGCACCCTCTATTGTCCTTAGTTTACAAAGTAAGATAGACACTGTCTTTTAGTTATTCCTCAAAGATGTTTCCCTCTCTCACGACTTCCCTGAATTGAATATGGTCAGCTTTGTTTGCTGAAGGTAAAATTAATGGGGCAGAGGGAACACCACTGATTAAGTAGAAATTCAGTGTAAGACAGGGAGGGGAGATTGGGGAAGTGGGAACTGTTGGGCTGCAGGGAGTATCAGGATAGGCAAAAACCTGTTTGAAAATGTGTTGAAGCTCGCAATTAAATTGTGCACTGCTCCTGTTCGCGGGCAATTATCACAAACTGGCTCACGTGAGGCACAGTCTTCATTCAGCTTTGTAGTCTGAGCATTTATATCCCCTTATTTTAGCAAAACGGAGAGTTAAAATATGCATCGAAATACAATATCAGTTGAATGAATCAGTGATTGAAATACTTCAAAATTATACATCACTTAGAAAGCTTCTCTATCACTATGGTTCTTTTGTACTGTTTACCACAACGGCAGTGTTCGTCTCAAAGACTCAACTAAACACAATTTAACAAAATGGTGCTTTTTGTGGGATAATATCTCTGCATACATTTCTATAATGCATTTTGATTTGGGCCATGACCGCCAGGCTTGTGGTGATATTTATTTTGACAGGACACAGTACAGAAGTTCTTTGTTAGAACTTCAAGCCAAAAATGAATTGAAAATAACATCCAATTCAGCAGCTTTTAATCAAACACCTCTTCATCACAATTACATAGGAGTTGTGAAGTAGAGAATGGGTTGTTGAAACCTTTCTGAGAACTGAATTATCTATAGTTAGTTTTGTGCTCTGATCTTCATTCTTAATTAATAAAACGGAACTCAACAAACCACACTTAGCAATATTTTTGTGTCAGAGCAGTGGGTAGCACTGCTGCCTGACAGCAAGAAGGTCGTGGGTTTGAATCCGGCCTGGGGCCTTTCTGTGTGGAGTTTGCATGTTCTCCTGTGTTCACGTGGGTTTCCTCTGAGCACTCAGGTTTCCTACCACAGGCCAAAGACATGCATGTCAGGCTAATTAGAGATGCTAAATTGCCCATAGGTATGAGTGTGAGAGTGAATGGTGTGTGCACCCTGCGATGGCGAGCTGTCCAGGGTGGGTCCCTGCATTTCGCCCATAGTCAGCTGGGATAGGCTCCAGCTCCCTCACGACCCTTAGAGTTTTAGTGGCATATTTACGTTCCTGTAGCGTTCTCAGCAATTATTCAATTAACGCATATTAAAGAGGTCCGCCCACAGAATTTAAGTCCTTGTGCGAGGAGATTTATCAGATTCACGTGCATTAAGGTGGATTTCACCACTAGTATTATGGAAACCGATTATGACTCCAGATTTCTTACTCTTTTCTTTACTCAGGGGATGGAAGCAATTAAAGATGTTCCACTCAGTCTTGTATCTTTTAAACAATTTAAACAATCATTAAACACATGCTTTGCTTCTAACCCCTGAGAAAAAGAAAACCGCGAGAAGCCTGGAGTCATAATCAGCTTCCATATTACTAGTGGTGAAATCCACCGTAACACACGTGAAGCTGATGAACCTCCATGCGCAAGGACTTCAATTCCGCGTGAGAATCTTTAAATACGCATTGGTTGAATAATTGCTAACTACGGCACGGGAACATGAATATGCCACTAAAACTCCCGGAAAATACGGGAGAGTTGGAAGCACTGATAGTATTAAAGACCGCAATTCAACATAAGTTTGTGTAAGTTGGCCAGTTATTGGAAAACATTTTTTGGTGAAAGATGCTTGAGTGGTCCCAAACTGAAAAGTGTGTGTGTGTGTGTGGGGGGAATCGGCATGCTCCTTTTGACTGACTTGACCCAGTCATTTATCCTGAAGTCATCCCAACTTTCTGTCAATGGACAGATAACAAAAAAGTTTTGACAAACTCCAGAAATAAAATGTCACACTGACAATTTCATTACCAGTGTTTGATTCACCCTGAAGCATTATATTGCCGAATGGATTTATGAGTGCACATTCCAGGGCCAATGTGACTAATTTATTTACAGTTTTTTATGATGATGGATCCTGGGGGTCATACCATGAAAAATTAACTGTATTACACAGCATAAAAAAGGTACAGGGTAACTAACAACACGTAATGCATAACAAATTATAAACTAATATGATATTTTATCAAGAAAAAAACATTAGAGAATGCTATGACTGCAAATCACTCACTCACATCAAGCTTCATTTATTATATCAGTCTGAAGCCAGACTGGTGCATTAGCTTGTGCATTGGATTTACCAAGTTTGAAGCAGTCTAGATTATATCTGCTCAGTGGCAATACTGAAAAGGGGAGCTAAATCAAACACTTTGCATGCACATTTAAATAACAGATCTAGTAAGGATGACTCCATAATCAGCTGATAAAATGAAGAGCTCAAGGAAATTATAAGACAGCTAGTTTTTTTGTCCACTCTTTTAACAACAATTTAAAAGTGTTATTACAGAAGTCTGTGGTCATAACCCATATAACTGATGTCATGGAAAATAAGTACACTTAAGTTGAAAGTTGCACCACTTTTCTTGGCTATTGTACCATACAGCGTTAATATAGTGCATGCTGAAAAAATACATCTGGAGATGTCTTTGACATCTGAAAATCAGGGTAATTCATAAACCTAGACAGAAACTGCTTGACAATGATTACAGAGTGATTTCCGCCAGAAAATCAGATTACAGCTGGGGAAAGTAAATCCATGCTCTGTGCAACAGCCAATTAGATTTCCATTCAAATTAAAGTCTAAGTAAAAAAAAAAAAAAAAAAAACAACAGTATGTGTTCTGACTCACCATACAGAAATGTGTAATTATGCACCCAGCCACATCACTAAAAACCACTTAGTAAACAAAATAGCGTGTCAAAAACTGCAAAAAAGTAAGCCCTATTCTCAGCTCTAAATCGCTGTGGGCGTGTCCGCTAACGCTGCTGAAACCACGACCGATCGCAAGTAGCAGCCTGTCTCAGCTCTGCCTCAAGTGCACTACAGACAAAGAAATTAATGCTCCAGCGAAAAAATTTTTAGAATAGAACAGCCATAGCTAGCTACATGTTCGAAACCAGCAGGTACTGACTTACTCGACAGTCAACCTCATGCCTTTTAGTCTGCAACTCAATCGTATTTCTCTTCCATTTATGCAAGTTAGCCATTTTTGTATAAACCACCAAGCCAAATGAACTCAGGCTATCAATAAATAAATAGCAAGAGCAAAACAGATTTTGTCATGTATCAAGACAGATGTATTTGTTGGTACAGTATTTCTCACGGAATTATTCTATTTGTGTCTGTAGATGACCAGGGTGTTTGGTGATTTAGCCAGTGAAAGCCCCAGCTGTTAACTGAAGGTCCATCTCCAGAGCATCGGTGGGGAAGGAAGAATGACCGACTGCTGGCTTGCTAGGAGGCAAGCATACTTTAAACGAAGTCGAGTTCGATTCGAAAGAAGTATCCTGCCGCTTTAATTCTTCTCATTTGAGTTCTGATAAACAATAACTTCATCAAATACAGACATATGGGTATTTTTCGAGCTACTGAGATCAGTATAACTATCGAGATTCTAGTTTGCTAACTGCAGACAAAACTTTCTTCTGCCGTATGTTGCATCAGTCGAATATGAAAAAGATGAATTGAAGTTGGTAAGGAACAGTAAATGTTTAAGAGTATTTTTTTATCCAAAAAATAGAAGCACCCTTGTTTACTAGCTAACTAGCCAGTATTTTTTACAGGTCAGTATAGCCTGGCGCTGGAGGGCAAACAAGTTTAAGTAATTTACCACCGTAACAGGACAGGCTGTCAATGCGGCAACATCTACGTGGCTAACGTTACACAATTTAAAATCCTGTTCATTTGCGGCACATCCGAATGTACACAACTTAGTGCATTGATGGTGGACTATCTACTTAACTAGCTAGCCACTAAAATTTAAATACTTGCACACAAGGAAACTAACTTACCGGTAAACTCACTGGTGGGCACCGCAGCTGACCTTATTGCCAACGAGGGTGCCCGGAGAGGGGAGGATTATAGTCGCGTGGGAAGATAGTCAGTTCGGCTGCATTTACCAATAACACCAGATAGACCAGACCATATAGAGTTTCCAGGTTTGCATTTAAATCCCTACCACTGTTACATCCCTATACTGTTGCTTTGATGTCCCATGTGCATCTTGTATCTTGCACACATGTAGTGCTAATTTCTGAGGATGTGCATAACCAAACGGAGGCAGAATACTCAAGTCAGCTGTCATGAGCACATAAATGCGGCATTAAAGCAATTATATCCGCATCCTTACAGCCACAAAACTGCTGTGATCAGAGGAATCATGGTAGACATTTCAAAAAATTGTTCTTACACACTCCATGCAAAATAACATATAGTGGAATTCGTTTCACAAATCTTTAACAGAGCATGCTAATTTCCACAAGGAAATACAAAAGCAGTTTTGTGATATACAGATATTGCTGGGATCTTTTTTTAGCAGGCTACTCTGTTTGCATGTACTTGAGTGACAAGATATTGGCCCCAGAACAGAACCTTTCATGGTCCAATAAACAACTGTAAAATGAGCAGATCCCCTATAATTTTCCAGTGTACTCACTTCTACTTGCTGTTCTGCTAGCCATGAAAACAATTAAGGATAAAAGGACAATTGAAATTGGATTGAAAGAGAGAGAAGTCCTCAGAAGATCTGACATAAAATGGAAAAGCTTTTGACAAGGACAAGATAAGAAAGCCAATCATTAAAATGGAAAGAAAGTGAATGGATGGACCCATAATCTACAAGTGTTCACTGAGCAAACTTTGTGTGGACCCCCTGGGACAAACCATTAAAACTTAGGTCAGACCCAGCCAATCAGAAGTCCAGTGGACCCGAAAAAAGCACTCTGTAGAGGAAAAATAATTCTGGATGGAGACCTGCAGCAGTGTATAAGCAATAACGGCAGATGAACACCGGTGTTAACTTGGTATTCAAATCAGATGTAGAGGTATCATTAATTAGTTAATAATATTACAGAATATACTCAGACACCTAACCCCCCCTCCAATAATGAAATTCCTTGTCGACAAACTGGATACGATTTAATGATGTTCATTAAGTTTGACTTAGAGCTGATCAGTCGGTAATGAATACAGGTATTATAGAGGTCCGCTAGTGGACTCGTCTGGTTACGGCACTGTTCTTGTGCATGGATAAGGACAGAATAACACCTTTTCTCAGCTACTTAACTCTCTTACAGAATTATTTTCTCGAGCCAGACTAAGCCTTTCGCAAACAGGGCTAGTTATTTGTTCAGTCGGGACCAATAAAGTGGCTGATTATCCCAAAGAGTGATGTGTAATTCTCAGTAAAACTCTCTATAGGTAGAATGGCCTGGTGATTTGTGACCCACCCCCCCCAACTGGTTGACTCTGAAAGCCTTCCAAGCTTACTATTGGCTTGCCGTGACAAGTCAAACGTGTGTATTGTCATATGAAGAAAAGCATCATTTGGCATTGCACGCTTTGAAGGAGAGTGCAAATTTGTCAGCCCTCAGATCCAGTAAAAAGTGTGAATACTCAGGTTTTTAAAACAGGGAAATGTCTGAGAATTTAACCTGCAAAGTGATAGTTAAGTTGTATGGTTCTTTGATCACTCCTAAGTGAGCTGTTTTTGGAAGCAACCAAAAGCCCCCTCGACAAAGGAAGTGATTTTGCTTGCTAAATTATATAAAATATTTCCATTCTACTTACTTCTTCTATCGCTGTATTGTTTTTCATATTGTTTTTTATTTCCCATTTATTTTTAATTGAGCTCTTTATGTTGCATCCTGTATTTATTTTTATTGCCAAGCATGTTGGGCTGCATTACCTGAAATTGTGTTTTACAAATTTGTGTATTATCATATGCATATGTTCATCAGCAAGAGAAGGCAAGTGAAAAGTGATGTGCCAAACAGCCGCTTTTAACGACTGTGCCATGACAAATCTGATTTTTGATGATAAGTTAACAAAGCATGTCATCAGAGATATGCATATGCGTACTTTTTTCTATTTTGTTGCAAATACAGTAATTTTGACTCTTCCATTGCTGCTTACACATATTTTTATTTATGACTGTTACTTAGATTTTTTTGTTTTGCAAGTGTAAGCTTCAGCACCAAATGGGTTACCAGTGTCACATCCCTCTAGATTGACTGCAAATTAGTCCAGTTAAAGCTGCTGTAACTGATTTGGTCGTTTTCATAGCTTCTTGTCCGAAGCCTATGTAAGCAGTCCCTGCCCCCCATCCCCAAGCCAGTCACAGGATCGTGCGTCGGTTTTAGACAGAGCCAAGAGAGTAGCGGCTCAGTTACAATATAAGTACAATATAAACAGACACTGTCAGTGATTGTCGTGTGAAAGCCTCACTGAAAACATGGACCAACGACACATTACATTCATGCAGTTGGCCACAAACGATGGCGGTTCATTCATAAACTGACATTAGCAGGATTAAAAACCACCAACAGGACTATCCGAGACTGATAAAACTGCAAAACTACTACAGAGTAAAACCAAGTTTACCTGTCCAGTAGCAGCAAGGCTAGCTGTGCATTGCTTTTTAAACCCTGTGATTCCTTCAGTTTTCCCCATTGAAAGCGGCACCTATTTCAATACAGCTCTTGGCCATCTCGCGTTTTTCCTCCTTAGTTCTATTTGTTCCTCTACCGTTCTTTGGCACTGTCACTTCGCTGTCATTCAGAAAGGACCCTGATCTCTTTTTTTTTTTTTTTTACATTTTTGCTGTTGTAGAGAGTTGATAGGAGAGTGTTTACTGATTAGGTAGTCCATTTCAAGTAATTCCTGTTGTTTTGTTCCGCAAAAGATTGAGAGGAGTGATATTATTTATGAGTTCAGCATTTTCGTTTTTAAGTGTATAGCTTAAATAAATGTTTTTCCAGTCAATTGTATGAAGGAATCACAATCTCAATTAAAAGCAAAAATTTGTGATTTTAATTTTCTCGAGAAATGTGCAGCAGTTTTATGTAAAAGAGGAGTAAAAAAGAGAGGAAATATTTAATGTTACATATCGTTTTCAGAATATTAAAATGTTTTTCCATAAATGCCCTCAGGGGCAGAAACCCCTCTTCTTGTCTTCTAAAAGCAGGGGACCCATAGGAAGGGGAAATGCGACGAAGAGCCCATCTAAGTGACAAAGCCTAAAAATCATAATTTTAATGTAACTAGTTGTTTTATTGTTTAATATGATGATTGAAATCATTGTGTTTTAATTTTATTGCCCTCTTTCAGGACGCCTCCAATTTGACCCCCATTTTGCAGATGGCCCAGGGTGAGAAGACCCCTCTGCCCACCTTACCCCCCCGTTACTGCCTACGACATAAAAACATGGCATTTTATAAACTGTTTGATGTTAGGCAATACATAATGATACTATTGGAAAATTTGCTCACGCGCATTAATTACACCAAGCGCTTTCAACACCCCAGCTCTTCGTTAAATATTCTCACAGGAAACCAAGCAAGCATCTTTACTTAAACTGAACATTGAATCAGACACAAAAATTTAATGGAGCAGGTTCATCCTAGCGATTAAGAATAATTATTTTAATTACAAGATTTGCAACTTTGTCCAGGAAAATTAGTATGATTATATCCTCTTCTAAGAAAATGTTTTGTGCTCCTCAAAATATTCTTTATTCACAGAAACAGGGTTGCATCAACAATATTCTAATGAGCTTGATAATTAAAATGCTAATAAAGCAGTTATTCAGCGCTGGTTGCAGATGTAGAAAAATCTTTTAGATGTGTTTATTTCCTAAATGCTTAACTGTTGGAATGACAACTAGCACGCACAGCAAGAATGAGAGGGCTCCCTAAGGCCAGGCTTTGCAATGCAAATGAGGGTGGAGCTGCATCACTGCTAAAATGTGTCCCTTCCAGAGACCAGTTTATACCCAGTGGTGATGTATTTAGTCTGCAGAGGGAGAACAGAGACATAGATGTGAGTGTGAGCATGAGCACTGGACTGCATCACTTAAAAGTCTGATATTATGGCAGCAGAATTCTGGTCTTATGTTGGCACAAAGCCTGAAATCTGGGGCATATAAGATTTTATTTTTTTCAAAGTCACTCCTAAACTGGCTAGTTAAATTATGACACTCTTCGTAATGAGATAAAAATAACAAATTATATAGCATGCCAAGTCAGGGATCATGTCAAATATACACTCGGTGGTCATTTTATTAGGTGCATTTATACGTATCCAAATGTTTGTTAATGCAAATATCAGCCAATTATATGGCAGCAACTCAATGCATTAAAGAATGCAGACTTGGTCCAGAGGTTTAGTTGTTGTTCAGACCAAAAATCAGAATGAGGAACAAATGTGATCCAAATGCTTTGGATAGGGAAATTACAGTGGTTGCCAGACTTGTAGTTTGAGTATCTCAGAAAGTGCTCATCTCCTGCGATTGTCATGCACTGCAGTCTCTAGACATTACAGAAAATAGTCCAAAAAAAAAAACCAAATTATTAAAAAAAACATCTTTTGAATGATAGTTCTTTGGGCAGTGCTGCTTTGTAAAGGTCAGATGAGAATGGCTACACTCATTTAAGCAGGCAAAAAGGCAACAGTAACTGAAATGAACACAATTTACCACAATGCTATGCAGAAAATCATCTCTTAATGTGTGACGTGAAATGGCAAAGTGGATTGGCTACACCAGCAGAAGAATGGGATTCATCAAATGGGATTCACCTCGTGTCTACTAATCACAGGGATGTGAGGCTGTATCTGGTTTTATGACTTGAAAATCAAAACAAAGAAAACCAGCAATGACAACTTTAACAAATTTATTCTTCACTGATTAGGTAAAAAAAAAACTTCCACAAATAATCCACTGTAATCTTAGAATTACACTCTAATGCCACTATGTAACTCTGATTCCAAACAAAACTCTGCCCCCACTGACCAAAATCACAGCATTTATATAGACTAGCAACATTCTGGAAAGATCTACAGGATTCCTGGGTGATTCGGCCCCCCAGGCAAGAAGATGCCAGAAGCTTCTAGAAAGCACTAGTCTATTTCATCACTAACAAGTGGTATTGCATCAGACCATGCAAAATAGACTGTTACAGAGACATACCACCAGAGGGTGCTAAATGATAACCAAAATAAACAAATCGCTGACCAGTCATAATGGGCATTTAAATAATGTCTAACAAATCTCCATTTACAAATGATATATAGTGCTGTACACAAAATACTCATACATAACACCTCCCCTCTTTAAGAAAAGAAAGGTTTGCTAAAAGCTTTCTTTTGTTAAAATTAACACAGCTTTATAATCAGTATAATCTTGAACTTTACACAAAAAGTATCATTGATCATTATAACAATCATATTCATAACAACCAGTGCAATTTTCACAATCAAATAGAAAAGTAAAATTACATGCGAGAAAGTGCATCTGGAATAACATTATCTTTTCCCCTGATGTGAGAAATATCTAAATCATACTCTTGCAAAAGTAAACTCCATCTTCTTGTTTGTTTCTTGATTCTTGTTTTTGATCTTATGCAAGAATGTGAGGGGATTGTGATCAATGAAGATCTTGATGGGAGCAGCTGAACAAGTCAAATAGACTTCAAAATGTTGTAAAGCCAAAACAGGTGCCAAACATTCTTTTTCAATTGTTGAATAGTTTTTCTGATGTTTATCAAACTTTTTGGAAAAGTAACAAACAGGATGATCTACTCCATCAGTGTCTTCTTGCAGTAAAACTGCGCCTGCACCAATATCACTGGTATCAACAGCTAACTTGAACTCCTTTTTGAAATTAGGAGATAAGAGAACTGGTGCATTTTTGAGGATAGCTTTCAGTTGGTCAAATGAATTTTGACATTTTTCATCCCAAACAAATTTTGCATTTTTCTTCAGTAAATTTGTCAAAGGTTCAGAAATGATAGAGAACTTTTTACAGAATTTTCTGTAGTAGCCAGCCATCAATAGAAATCTCATTAGTTGTCTATTAGTTGTAGGCTCAGGAAATTCTGTGATAACTTTTACTTTTGCATCAATTGGTTTGACTTGACCCTGTCCTACAATATGACCTAAGTAAACAACTGTAGCTTTACAAAAGTCACTTTTAACAAGGTTGATAGTCAGCTTGGCATCACTCACTCTCTGAAAGAAGTTTCTGATGTAGGTGAGGTGCTCTTGGAAGCTGTCGCTGGTGATGATAATGTCATCAACATAGGCCTCACATCCTGGTAGTCCAGCGATCACTCTGTTTAACCGATGTTGGAAGGTGGCCGGAGAATTTTTCATTCCAAAGGGCATGACCTTGCATTGGTATAATCCATCTGGTGTGACGAAGGCAGAGCTCTCCTTTGCTCTGTCTGTTAGAGGGATCTGCCAGAAGCCCTTGAGGAGATCAAATTTGGTGACGTACTTTGACTGTCCAACTTTGTCAATGCAGTCATCAATCCTGGATATGAGTCCGTTTTTGATAGAGCGTTCGCTTTCCTGTAGTCCGTCACCATTCTACAGAGTTGGGACCAAGTCATCATGTCCAAGTCAAATCAAGTCGCTGGTCATTAGCTCAAACTCAAAGCAGATGAAGGAGAGCAATGAGGAGTGAAAGGGGCCAGGGGAACAAATTAGACAGTGAGCTTACTAATTAACCAGCAGAGTGGGGAAAGCTGAAAGTGTTAAAAGCTTAGATACATTTAGGATCAGAAAGGGGTCAATGTCAACATGAAATGCAGCTCATGGCTCTCTCAGCTTTGCCCACTCTGCTTGTTAATTAGTAAGCTCATTGTCTAATTTGTTCCCCCGCCCCCTTTCACTCCTCATTGCTCTCCCTCGTCTGCTTTGAGTTTGAGCTAATGACCAGTGACTTGATTTGACTTGGACATGATGACTTGGTCCCAACTCTGCCATTCTATATGTTCCATTGGGTTTCGGAACTAGGATGCATGGAGAACTCCAGTCACTGTTACTTAGTTCAACAAAGTCATTTTCAAGCAGGTATTTGACTTCTTGTTGAAGGTATTTCAGCTTCTCTGGATTCATTCTGTAAGGATGCTGTTCTACAGGCTTGGCATCATCTTTTAGGATGACATCATGGTAAACCATATCAGTCCTTGATGGGACATCAGGGAATATGTGACTATATTCAAATATGAGCTGCTTTAGCTGTTGTTGTTGAAAAGGGTTCAGGTGGGACAACTTGCTGTCAATAATTTGAAGAATGTCTGAATTTTCAAGTTTGGCTGGACCAGGTTCATTTTCCAAGGGGCAGTCACAATCTTCTTCAGAATTTTCCAGTTCAATTGTATTTACCACATTGACTGGCTTTTGCTGAGGGTCTCTGTCGATGTATTCTTTCAGCATGTTGATGTGACACATTTGTTTTTGTTTCCTCCTTCCAGGGGTTACACTGACAAAATTTAGATCACTGATCTTTTTGAGGACAGTGTAAGGGCCGAAATATTGGGCTCTAAGAGGGTTTCCAGGCACTGGTAAAAGTGCAAGGACTTTGTCACCAGCTTTAAAACTTCTGTCTTGGGAATGAAGGTCATATCTGGCTTTCATTTTGCCCTGAGCCTCTTTGAGATTAGACTTAGCAAAGTCACAAGCCTTAGAGAGACGATTACTGAAGTCAGAGACGTACTGAAGCAAGTTCATTGGGACACCATCTTCGGCCAGCAACTTTTCCCTCAGAAGCTTCAGAGGTCCACGGACTGTATGCCCAAAAACAAGCTCAAAAGGACTGAACCCAAGAGACTCCTGAACAGCTTCACGGGCAGCAAACAGAAGAAGATGGACACCTTCATCCCAGTCTTTCTCTGTGTCAAGGCAGTTAGTCCTTATCATTTTCTTCAGGGTTTGATGGAACCTCTCCAAAGCACCTTGACTCTCAGGATGGTAAGCTGATGACCTGTATTGTTTAATACCAAGCTTATGCATAACTTGTTGAAATATGCCAGATGTGAAATTTGACCCTTGATCAGACTGTATAGACTTAGGAAGACTAACAAAGCAGAAAAACTTGGTAAGAGCCTTGATGACAGTCTTGGCCTTGATGTTACAAAGTGGAATTGCCTCAGGAAACCGAGTGGAAGCACACATGATAATCAGAAGGTACTCACAACCAGACCTAGTCTTCGGCAATGGTCCAACACAGTCAATGATGATCCGACTGAAAGGTTCTTCAAAAGCGGGAATGGGCTTAAGTCGAGCCTTTGGAATATTCTGGTTCGGCTTTCCAATCATTTGACAGGTATGACAGGATTTGCTGTATTCCTGTACATCGGACCTCATGGAAGGCCAGAAGAAATGATTCCTGACATGTTGAAGGTTTTCTTGATACCCAAAGTGACCTGACATAGGATTGTCATGGGCCAGACTAAGAGTTTCTTGATGATAAGACTTTGGAAGAACAATTTGATGGATGATCATCCACTCTTCATCTACAGATACATCAGGTGGACGCCACTTTCTCATAAGCACACCATTTCTGTAGTAAAAACAGACAGGAACTTGAGTAGCCTCTTGTTCACTTACAGCCTGTGGTAGAAGATGCGCTAGATCACGAGCTTGTTGTTGCTCCTGAATAAGTTGTTTCCGAGACAGAATGTCATTAGAATGACCTGACAAGGACAAGTCTGAAGATTTCCTAGACATCTCAGGACTGGAAGGTTCCTGATGAAAAGACTGCCCAATGAAGGCGTCAGCCAGGTTGACGTCTAGGTCAGCATCATCTTGAATAGCCTTTTTGGCCATAGAATGAGTAACTGCACATGAAGGATAGAGGTCTGGAATTTCCTCCTCTATAGAGTCAGATTCTTGATAAATCAAAGGAGTGTCAGTTACAACAGGGTAGGGCACAACCTTATCCCCAGCAAGATCATTACCAAGAAGCAAATGAACACCTTTGAAAGGAAGAGAAGACCTAACAACAACAGTAATAGGCCCAGAGACCAAGTCTGATTTGAGATGAACATTATGGAGAGGTACACTTGTAAAACCACATTCTACTCCTTGAATAAGGACATTAGCCTGAGTAGACGTTTTGTCCGAAAAAGGCAGAATATTTGCAAGAATAAGAGATTGGGAAGACCCAGTATCCCTTAGAATTCGAACAGGAGCAGATGAGGAAAAATCATGTGAAAGTGAGACAAAACCACCGGTGATGAATGGCTCAAAACCCTCCATAACAGAATCAGACAGAGAAGGTAGAAGATCAGGCGAACTGACCTTTATTACAAGAGATTCTTTCCTCGTGAAAGCAGTTGGCTCGGTTTCTTCTCGTTGTTATTTTTTCTTGAGAGCATAACACTCAGAAATAAGGTGACCTTGCTTTTTGCAGTATTGGCAAGACACAGTAGGTAAAGAATCAGAGGATTGTTTCTCACTGGAAGGTTTCCTCTCAGAAGTGGTCTAAGAATCATTAGAAGTGTTATTAGAAGAAGTCTTGGACTGTGACTTGCCTTGAAATTTAGGAAAAAGTGGATTTTTGGACAAAAGAAGACTTATGAGTTAATGCATAACTATCAGCCAGGGTGGAAACATCTTGCAAAGAAATGGCTTGTTTCTCCTCAAGGAAAGTCTTGATATCAGGCTGGATACACCTTTTGAATTCCTCAACCAGGATAAGTTGCCTCATTCTGTCAAAATCTTTCTCAACTTTCATGGAATTACACCACTGATCAAACAACTGTTCCTTCAACCTGCCAAATTCAACATGAGTTTGATTGGCTTCCTTGCGAGAATTCCTAAATTTTTGCCTGTAAGCCTTGGGGACCAATTCATAACCCTTCAGAATGGCAGATTTGACAAAATCATAATTAGAACACTGTTGGACAGATAACTGGTTAGAGATTTTCCTAGCTTTACCAGTAAGAACACTTTGTAACATCATTGTCCAATGCTCTTTTGGCCATTTCAAATTTTCAGCAATTTTCTCAAAATGGGTAAAGTATTAGTCTACATCATTTTCTAGGAAGGGGGGAACAAGTCTGATGTGTTTAACCAAATCAAAATGATCAGAGAGTCCAAAAGACTTTGTAACAGTACCTGCTTCTATTTTCTTCATGTCCAGTTCATACTGCAAGTGCATCCTTCTTTCTTCCAGTTCTCTCTCCTTCTCCAACCTTCTTTCTTCCCTCTCCAACCTTCTTTCTTCCAGTTCTTTCTCCTTCTCCAACCTTCTTTCTTCCAGTTCTTTCTCTAATCTTCTTTCTTCTTGTTCTCTCTCCTTCTCCAATCTTTTTTCTTCCAGTTCCAGTTGCTTCTGGCATAGCTGCATCTCAAGTCTTTGCAGCTCTGTTGCAGACACTTTTACATCTTTAATCAATTCTGCTGCTTCTTCCCCAAAGATCTATTCGTTGATGAAATGTTGAACCAAAATGTTCAATATTTCTTGTTTCTTCATTGATGATTTCACATCAGATAATCCAAGGTTTGAGGCTATTTGCAGCAAGTCCTTCTTCTTTGCCAGCACAATTGATTCCTGGGTTGGAGTTTTCAAAAAATTTTCAACATCAAAAGTCATGATTGCTGGCTTTTCAAATAGTCACAAGATTTAAAAATGATAGATCAGCTTTAGTCTTTGGTGAATCCAATGGTTGATCCAATGAATGGTTTATCTCGGTGGAACCTCCAATTTGTTATGACTTGAAAATCACAACAGAGAAAACCAGCAATGACAACTTAAACAAATTTATTCTTCACTGATTAGGTAAACAAACTTCTACAAATAATCCACTGTAATCTTATAATTACACTCTAATGCCACTATGTAACTCTGATGCCAAACAAAAACTCTGCCCCCACTGACCAAAATCACAGCATTTATATAGACTAGCAACATTCTGGAAAGATCTACAGGATTCCTGGGTGATCCGGCCCCCTCCTGGCTAGAAGATGCCAGAAGCTTCTAGAAAGCACTAGTCTATTTCATCACAAACAAGTGGTATTGCATCAGACCATGCAAAATAGACTGTTACACAGACATACCGCCAGAGGGTGCCAAATGATAACAAAAATAAACAAATCGCTGACCAGTCATAATGGGCATTTAAATTATGTCTAACAAATCTCCATTTACAAATGATATACAGTGCTGTACACAAAATACTCATACATAACACTGGTCACCAAAAGTGGACAGATGAATCTTCATTTTTGCTGCATCATGCAGATTGTATGGTAAGAATTTCACGAAAACAACATGAATACATCAATCCATCCATCTTTGTGTTAACAGTTCAACGGTGAAGCATCGTTTACATGCTGCAGGCTATCTGAGTGTTGTTGCAGACCATATTCCAAAATGGACAGCAGAGTGACATGCCATATCAGATGAATATGACAATGAGTTCAGTGTACTCTAATGGCCGCCTCACTTCTCAATGATCTCCAAATCTTAATCCAATACAGCACCTTTCGGATGTGGTATGACTGGAGATTTGCAGCAGGAATGTGCAGCCGTAAACTCTGCAGCAACTTCATGATGCTACTGTGTCAACATGGACTAGAATATCTAAGAATGTTTCCAGAACCTTGCTGAATCGATGCCATGAGTAATTCAGGCTGGTCAAGGGGCAAAGAAGGACCCTGCCTAATGAAGTGCTAACTACGTAAATTTAAATTCAGTGTTTTCACGCCTGGAGAGCCCAATAGGTATATTTTTTTAGTGGACCAGTGAACTATTAGCTGGAGTTAGAGGAGTGTGCTGTACATGGACCATATACAAAAACTTAAGAGACAGAACTACCTTTTATCATGACTTCCAATAGCAAAAGTGAACTGAATGGTACCTACAAAAGATGACAATAAAGAGGGATACGAGGAAAATCTTTTGTAACCATGCTTTTTCAAATTATACTGGGGAGGAGAAAAACTTTCAAAAATTTTTTTTTTTTCTGAGAATGATGAAAGCATTGCCAGCGAAAATGCACCTTGACAACAACTTTTCTCTTGTTATTCCAATAAGTGTTTACTTTTCCACAGGTGCACTCTGTCAAAGGCAAAGCAGAGGTAGATCAGGTAGGTTTTGGGTTACTTTAATTTAGAATTTTTATGGATGTATCCATTTTTGTAAATGTACATTTGTTTTTAAAATGCTGCCTAAAGGCAAGAAATTGATATGCAGACTTGTTCACCGATTAGTTTTGAATAATCACTCCATCACAAGGAACTGCCTTGAGGGCACAGTAACTTTTTTTTCATCGGGAAAACAACGATTTATATGCAGTATGACACCACAAGAATGCATTAGCGTTCCCACAGAACATTAAATTATAATGCATACTGACACAACCATTTAGTTAACACTCTGACGTGATAAAGTGTTTATGTGTGATAAAATATGTAATGGTTCAGCAAGCAAAATATACTTCTTATTTACATTTGCATAGCACTGACTAATTGGTCAGGACATGTTGCTAGCCAGGTGCCCTTTTAAAGTAAATACGCTTAATGTTCTCTTAGAGTGTATTCCTGTCAGCTCATAATAAGAGCGTCAACTCAATAATTGCAGTGCTAATGATATCAAGTACAGTTCGAGGACAATACACATGAAAAAATAAATTAAAATAAATAAGTGCTGTCAGGAGGTACTTTTGCTGTGACATAAATTATTTTTTTAATATTTGCAGCTCTGTTCTTGCGAAAATTGATATGAAACAGTAAGTGTGAGGCTGCTGTACAACAGCTTTAATTTGAGGATACATGAAGGCATGTTTGGTGATCTTCAGGAATTTCCTACACAGCAACAGTCCAAATACTCAAGAACTTTTGTGTAAACTGTTGAGTGGTGTGTGTTCTGAAAGCTCAGGAATTTTTCATGGACTGTAAGCTCACCCACATTTTTGCTGTGGGATGTCGCCGGAGCATATCTCCTCACAACAGGCCACTCTAACACCTCCAGAACGGCCTCAATCCAATGGTAAAAGAGACCAGGCAGAAGGATGAAGCCTCATACAATCCATTTCTGCAGGACATTTACCCCACAGACTCAAGTAAAACTTAGCATGGAAAGAAAGCAGAAAGTAAATGGCAGGGGAAAAGTAGGGAAATGCAGAGATGAATTATAAAAATGGCCAAGGCAGAGGAGTGGGTCGCTTGAACGACTTTTAACTTTTTTATTAACTCTTTGGCCTTGTTTGGTCGCCTTTTATTTTGAAATTGCTTTCTATCCAAATTTTGTTAATGCAAATATCTTGACAGGATGTGGGTGGGTACTTGCAGAGAGTTTACAGCATGAATAAGGGAAAATGAATGTGTGGGTGTTGGTAACTGCTTTATTGTACACTGTTCTCATCTAAGGTACTATAAGAAAAAAAGATTGTGCCCTTAATTATATCAAGGGCAATGACTTCAGTTTGAACGACCCAATGCATTCATTTGTGATCAAAGTTACTGTGGGAGGAGTATAACCACTAAACATTTCAAAACTAAAACTCTATTTTCTATGTACCTTCTCCTGCTTGGGAGTAAATTATTGTGCCACTACCCTTATTCCAAATGATGCTATCAAAAGCTGAAAGGTTTGTGCTGAAAACATTCACAAATGATTCAGACAGCAAATATCCAGCTTCATGCATAAACTGCACATTTTGATTTGGTTTTTTGTAAGCACTTCAGATCTGTCATAATCCAGATCAATATACTGCTAGTATTTCATTTCATTTTCATAGTTGAAGCAATATAATTGGATGTCCATGCTTTGGAATTTAGATGTCCTTTCCGAGTTCACATTGGTTTACTCTGGGTTCTCCTGTTGCCTCCCATGGTCCGAAGATATGCACGTCAGGCTAATTGAAGACTCTGAATTGCCTGTAGGTATGAGAGAGCGAATGAATGTTGTGTGCGCCCTGTGATAGATTGGGGAGCTGTCCAGGGTGTGTCCCTGCCTTTGGCCGAAAGTTAGCTGGGACGGGCTCCATCTCCTCCCGCAACCCTCGAGAGGAATAAGCAGTTTAGATGCAGAAATGGATGGGTGGATGGATGGGTGGGTAGATTGATGGATGACCATATTTATCAAATTGAGGTAGTGTTCCGAACATGATATAGTTAGAGATCTCTGAAAAAATTATTTTTGATGTTGGATATCATATCTGAAGTCATGACAGCGGAATTGTGGGAAAAGTTATGATGGATAATGCAGATACTACAGAACAGAATTATTTGTATTAATACATAATAAGATTATGCTTATAATCTCAGAACAATCCCCACACTGGGAAAGTGTGTGCCAAATCTAATTATCATATACTTCAAAATTTACAGTAGAGTTCACCAAAATTAAAACATAGATTTAAGATATAACATATACCAATTAAAATATCATGGCATATTTGTCCCACACATTTTCAAGCCCAGCCAATTGGTGGGTGTATGGAAGTCAAAGTGCATTACCCAGTGACCTACAACGTATGAGGTCAATACTTGTTCAAGGGCAATGTATTGAAAACAAGGCAACATGCATGCAATTTTGAGTATTTTACCGATAAATTTAAAATATTCAACCATTCATGAAGCCATCCACTGAGGATAATCCCATCATATTTCCAGTAACAGTCAAAAGCAAATTGAATCAGTTTTACATTTGGCATATACTTTGGGGTGCAAAAATTTGGGCACCCCTGGTATAAGGGTCTGTTACAATTAATCAACAAGTGATTGAAAGCAAACCTGAACTTTAAATGCTACAAAGTTAAACATGACACATTTCATCACATTTTAAAGCAAACATAATTTTTGTTTTTAACTTTTCACAGTTTCAAAATAATAAACAAGGAAAAAGGCCTTGTGCAAAAGTTTGGGAACCCTGTCAGCTAGTACATTGTAACTCCTCCTCGGGCAGCTATAACAGCTTGCAAACTCTTCCTGTAGCCAGCTAAGAGTCTTTCAATTCTTGTCTTTCGAATTTTTCCCCATTCTTCCTGAGAACACCTCAAGCTCAGAGATATTCTTCGGCCTTCTTGCATGCATGGTATGTTTAAGGTCTCTCCACAGATTTTCAATAATATTCAAGTCTGGGGACTATGATGGCCATTCCAAAACCTTCATCCATCTTTCCTGGACGTACTTCATGGCGGATTTTCAGGTATGCTTCGGGTCATTGTCTTGCTGGAATACCCAACCTCTCTTCAACTTCAATTTCTGGACTGAGCTTTGAACATTAGCCTCTAGAATGTCTTGATATTTGTTGGAATCCATTCTTCCTTCCACCCGCACAATATTGCCTGTGCCCCCAGCTGCTGCACAACCCCAAAGCATAATGGATCTACCTCCATGCTTAACAGTTGGCAACATTTTCTTCTCTACAAATGCTTCACCCTTTTTTCTCCAAACATACCTTCTTTGGTTGTGGCCAAAAAGTTCCATTCTGGTTTCATCAGTCCAAAGCACGTTGTTCCAATAGGCTTGAGGTTTCTCAAGGTTCTGTTTTGCGTACTTCAGACGCTTAATTTTGTGTTGAGGTCGTTGGAAGGGCTTCTTTCTTGCAACTCTGCCATGTTGGTCTTTGTTGTTTAAGGTACGCTGTATTATCGTCCTGTGAACAACTAGACCTGTGTCTGCTACTCTTTTTTGCAGCTCTTTTGCAGTGATGTGTGGGTTCTTCTGAGCATTTCTCGCCAGATCTCGGGCCATTCTATCTTAAATTTTTCTTGGTCTTCTAGATCTTGCCTTAAAATCAATTGTTCCATTATTTTCCATTTTCTTACGATGCTTCTGACAGTAGAAATGGGTAGTTTGAAATGTTGCGAGAGTTTTTTTGTAGCCCTCTCCTTGTTGGTGGAAGTGAATTATCTTGATTTTGACATCCTTGGACAACTATTTAGAGGAACACATGGTTTTTAACACCAGACACAATAGCCACCACAGTCGGATACAATAGAAGGCATGCAGTTACTTCAGAATATATAGCTCAACCCTGGAATTATATTCACCTGATTCATTGAAGCCCTCACGAGTAAATCACCTGGGTCTTGGCTTTAGTAATCATCTTCTTAGATGGTAACAAACTGGGACGTGCGGTCAGGGTAGGTAGTGACTTCTCCTTTTTATCGCTAGATTTTGTCAACCGTTTCCACGTACTATGCCTAATTGGCAATCAATCAATTTGACCTTTTTTTCTGGTCAATGAAGCCTGTAATGAGTAAGAGGTGATAGAGACAAAAAGATTAATTGACCTTTATGCTTTGATTCGAGACTGCAAGGAAGTAAATCTTAATAATTAATTAGGAAAAAATCTCAACTGTCTCAGTAATTCCGTATGTTTTGATCTTTTGTTTATCAGATTATGAAAGAAGACTGATTATAAACTCCCTATTTTTTAAAAATGGCAATAAAAATTACGTTTCAGGGGGGAGATGTTATCGTAAACATATTGAACACACATTGAATGCCGCATTAGAAAGGTTTTAATATTTGTTTAACTGCATTGCGTTAGTTTCCTCGAAGCAAATATGAACAAACTTGCTGTCTCGTGAGCATTTTAAGTTCAATGCACTGAGAAATAATTTTGTGGATGGAACTGGCACGCTATTCTGCCATTCAGTCTTGTAAATTAGTTAATCAATCTTCAGATTGCTAATCAAGCAAAGTAATAGAGTTATCGTTTGTTTAACGGTGAGGATTCTGCCTACCCTAACTCAGGGTTCTAGCCAGAAATTTTATTGAACGTACCGGAGCGATACTTCTCGTGATGTCACGAACCTGGTCACGTGGGTTTGCTGACTACCGTGGTTGGCAAAGAGCCACAACATGACAATTGATTTTATAGGTGAAGTAAAGTTGTCTTCCACATTTTGTCATAATGCCAATCAGTTGCAGTGTTATTAACTGCACAAACTGTTTCGTGAAGCGTTCAGGAATACGTTTCCTACGTATTCCTGATCGAGAACCGAAAAAATCTACTTGGATTGATGCAATTTGATGTAAGAACTGGATGCCATTGACCCACTCGCGTGTTTGTACTATTCACGTTCTGTCGGGTCAGTCGCAAGTTATTTTCCATCATTTCTACCATGAAATTTTGCAAAGTTTTCACATTTTATTAATCGGTCATGGCAAGGGAATGATTTTTTTTGTGTTGGGTAATTCGATAGGTTCCTTTCTTTCCGATAGCGAGTATTTAAGAGACAGTTCGGAAATTAGTATTGGAAAGAATTCCGTTTTCATCCTTCATCAGTATCGACTAAGATCAGTACTTTTTCGGCTTGAAATTTCGGTACACAGAGGAACATTCGAGCGTGTAAAAACGTCCATCGTACATCCAGTCAAGAAAATTTAGAGTTAAATGTCTACTGCAGCTCTAACGGTGGCAGCCTTGTTAATGATGACACACCAGGTGGCCAGGGAATGCGCAATACATGCATTCGCGATATTAAATATTAATCATAAATCTTAAACCCCCTTATCACGAATAAAACCCCCCAAAATATATTGGCGCCCCTTTTTAAAATCGTTCTGGTAAACGTACGACTGTGAATTACTTTCACTGATCAATGATGATCAACAAATGTTGAATTTTCTGTTCGATATAGGAAAATCAAGTGATAATCCAGCCGACCCAGACCCAAAGAGGGGTCGTTCCTCCAACCTTTCAGCTCGTAAGGATCCGGAAGCCTACACAGACCTTCGTTGTACTTAAGCTAACAGAAATATCTTGCCTTCACGGTACTGTCAAGGTTTTGTAATTATTCAGAGACCGCCGAATCGGTTCCACAACTACAGGATGCCATACTTTCCCTGTTTTGTTGGATTTGATTTACACTTGTTCTTGCCAACCACGCTAATGCGTATGGCTGAATATGACGTCAATGTTTGTGAACAAGAAGTATCGCACGTCAAAGGAGTCAGGAGGATCTAATTAATGAATAATTAATGCTGTTCTTACGCATCCGTGAGGTCACAAAAATTATTTCAGAGGCTAAAAGTCTCATTCCGTTTCCCCTGTAAAGTTAATTCGGGTAAAAGCATCGTGCTGTATTACCGGTTAATCTACTTCACCATCTCAGCAATGCCGTATCATTTTTTTCCCCAAATAAATTTTGTAACATACCTACACAAAACACTGGCAGCGACGGCAAAAATACAAAAATCACTTAGCACAGATCCCTATAAATAGCTTATCGTTTCATGATCATTTAATTGCCTTTTTCACCCGCTCAGAGAGTCCAGTTTTGGCCTAGGACCCAATCCCAGAAATACAGATTTTCCTCCTTCATCCATCGGTATCGCGCATAATCGCTGGTGTTGAAATGCCTCTCAAAAGCCTTGATTTTTTGCATCAAATTAAGGTCTGGTGCAGGTTTTCCCATGCTGATCAACTCAAACTTCTCATTGAATATTAGTCTAGAACATGTTCTTCGTAAACTCGAAACGATATTCACAGCTATCACAAACCAACAACTCAGGTTAACTCGCTAGGTTGTTTTCCCATTTTTTTTTTTTTTAAATTTCGCTAGATTGTGATTCGCCTGGGGTACAGCGGGCGGAACCTGTCATAACATTAGCGATAACAAAGCCCTCCCATTCATCAGGAAAATATGACTGGACAATTTTACTGTCAGTTGAAATTACTATTGCTCTGAGCCGAGCCCTCTGTACATGCACAGTGGACCCGCAGCATTTCCTTCCCAGCTGCTGCAGAGGGAGACAATTCAAAGTATTTAGGTGTAAGAGACACGACTTACTTCGACCATGCATTAGACGAGCAAGAACTATTAGCGAACGGAATACCTACATTCCAAGTTCACTAGCGATGTCATGGCAAGATCGCTAAACACACATTACAAAGGTCTGCACATACTGATTCGGCAGCAAGTTTCACTGGGAAATGGTATTGATATCAGAAAGATACCCATGGTTAAAATGGCGAGCTCGCAAAAATATTGTATTTTTTCATCTGTATGCGACGTGCTTGTAGCTAGTCAATATAAGTAAGGCAACTGGCATGAATTTACAACGTAGCCTGCTGCCAGTAATCAAGCTACCGGACTGTTAAGTCACAATATGAATGTCAATTCCAGTAACCAATTTAACTTTATAGTCAATGACAATGCAGTACTTTATATCTGATAGGAAGTGTTGTGCAATAACGTCTGGTGCTTCTCGTGAAGGTATCTTAGTCCAATTACTTGTGGCTAATTTGACGCCAGCGAAATGATCAATTTGCAATATCAGTATCTCTGAAGTATATAGCTGCATAGTTTCCGTGATTATTTTAAACTGTGCCAATTGCGCATGTTAAACGGAAGAGACTGCAAAGTGGCAGAAAAGATCGGGATCCATCGGACAGTTAAATAGACATTTCCTAGAGCTAATTCTAATTCTAGCTGGCTATTCACTCGCTCAAGCAAGGTCCGCTGTCGTTGATGGCTTTCGCTTGCTACTAGGCTCTACTCTGACGATTGCATCATCGTCTTCCGAACTTTCTGATGTCGAGACATTCGCGGCACTGGTTTCATTTTGGGAACTAGTCCCAGGAGGTGGACGAACCAGCCAAGCGTCCGCGATCGGCTGTTCGCGCGCTAACTGGTACTGAGCCTAATGTGCTATGCCTTTATAGGTAGGCTACTTGCGACCGCGGCAGCTATACAGGCCTATCTTCAGATAATCGATAAAACTAGGTTGATTGCTACAGTCTAAAGCCATCTGTGTTGTTGCTGATACTGGTACTGGTGACCTATCTGTAACGTACCGGCAGCAATTTTTTGCGTACCGGCGGAGTTTTCCAGGGTACCAGCATGCGACTTTTGCGTTCGTCAGCGTGGCCGGCTAGAACCATGCTAACTGACCTCCGACAGCACGTCATTGGTAACAAAGAATAATCCAAAAGGGTTCCCAAACTTTTGCACAGGGCCCTTTTTCCTTTCTCATTATTTAAAAACTCAGAAAAATTAAAAAGAAACCTTGCTTTTAAATTTGCAGAGAGATGTCATGTTTAACTTTGTAGCATATAGTGTTAAGGTTTGCTTTCAATCACTTGGAGATTGATTGTAACAGACATTTAAACCCAGGGTACCCAAATTTTTGCACCCCACTTTACTGTATTTTTACCAAATTTACCTCAATTGTTGTGTTATAAACCACATGACAACTCTACAATGCAAAGAGAAATGAGGTGCCGGAAACCATTGCTCCAAAGTTTTACAGAATAGGGGAAAATAATCAGGGAATTAAATGAAACTACCAATGAATTGGATTTTTACAAATCACTGCTCCAAGAAAAGCACTCACCTCATTGGTTTATTTATTGAGAGTCGTAAATTAGTTCAGCTGCACGCTGAATTGATATCAATTGAAATATCCCAAGCCACATTTCAATTAGTTCCTGCTCAAGATTAACTGATTGCTCGGCTTAAACCAATAGCTAGTGGGAAGGGAAAAAAAAAAAAAAAAAAACTAATAATCCAATAAGTCAAGAGACACCATGTGCTAAACAAACAAACGAAATGTACATTATACATAATCAAACAGTATGAATCATCATCTGGAAAGAACAATGGAATTTGGTGCACAAAATCTGACATTAAGAGTTGTTAAGTGGGAAGAAAAGGAATGTACTGAAAAGAGTCAACGGATTTGTGTTGTTTCACCACATTCATATATGAGATAAAAATGAGTCCCTGTATACTGTGGCTTGTATTCTTACGAGAGGACAAGCAAGCAAAAGGTGCACATACTCTTGTGAATATACTCTTGCAAAAGTAGTGGGGCTATTTCCTACCATTTCCACTTTCTTAGCAACTGCCTATACTGAGACTCAAGAGGAGAAAAAAATGTCCACCTTAAATAAGTTCCCCTGAATAGACCACAGAATAATATTTAGAATACTATTTCTAGCATTTCTTCCAGCTGCCTCATCACTGATTGACATGTCATTCTTATCACTGCTCGAAGTCATTGTCACAAACACAGCTGTGTTTATCGAGCAACTCTCCTAGCTCTCCTAGAGCATTTTCCCTACACTTCTACTTCAGCGTTGTTCTGTCTGTTGTACATTTATTGCACAAATAATTATGCTGCAGAATTTTTTGCCTCGGAGTTCTAGTACCTGATCTGGGAGTGTTAAGATGTGTTACGAATCTGCATTTGATCTGCTGTCCAAGTGGATGCCAAAATGCATAATGTAAAACATAAACTCAGCAGAGTTTACAAGTAAATGCAAAATACAGAGTAAGATGTCTATTTTTAAAATACAGAAAGTAAAAAGAAAGAAGTCCTCAGTGAATAATATACTCAAGAAAAGTGCAGATACATAAAAAATTTTGATGTTACAAAGCATTTATATTATAGTATTTGGAAAAAAAGATATGCATATACAGATCAGTTAGACGGACATCCTATAGATGCTGTTTACATTATTTGTGATATTGGTATTCATATTCACACAAATTTGAGATTTACCAGTCATTGTAATAGTCTTGTCAAAAGAGCACATTTTACTCTTAGAAATATTTTTGATACATTCAGGTCATGATTACAAATTTTACGTGTCCTTGTACAAAACTTATGTGAGTCCATTATTAGAGAGCTCAAGCTCTGTGTGGTCACCCTACTTGAATTGTAATGTCAATAATATTGAGTCAGTTCAACGGTACTTCACTCGAAAATTACCAATATGTAGAGATTTTTCTTATGATGAAAGGTTACGTTTTTTAAATTTGGATAGTTTAGAGAATAGACGTATAAAGTCTAATCTTGTATATTTTAATGTGTTAAATGGAAATACTAAGATAAATGTATCAGACTCCATTAGTTTTTCACATTCAAGTAGAGGTCACAAAAAGAACTTGTATCATTATTATTCTCGTACAGAGACTGGTAAGCATTTTTGGTCACATAGAATTGTAAGTTTTCGGAACAATTTACCACCAAACATTGTAAACAGCAAAACTGTTAAGAAATTTAAAGGTGCTATAAAAAACATTGATATTATAAGTAGGGGGAGTGAGTAATTTGTACTACACCCCTCTAGTATATTGTATTTTATATATATGCTATGTTTTTATTCAATAAAATTCAATTCAATAAAATTCAAATTTACATCCATCTTGCCTGATTTCAATACGTGAGTATTTATCATTTAAAATACGAGGGCCAATGTGTCACTGAAAAACAATTTTCTTCCTCAACTCTCCTGGCACACTGCTGTTGTGTGGGAACATTGCAACGTCTAAAGTTTAACAGAAAAAAAAATGTTGAGTTGCTGGAAGTAATATAACTATAAGCATATTTCAGTTTTCCAACTGACATGTAAACAGTTATTTTATTTTAGCAATGAGATACAATGATAGTTTGCGGTCTGAAGGCGCTTGATTCTGACGACAACGTGTGGCCTGCTGAGCTTGAAAAGAGCAGGGAGTGTCAGGATAAAACCCAGTGGTTTGCAAACAGCGAAACACTGCTTGATCAGTCTTTAAAGAGCAGTATCCTCTAAAAAGCTGTAGTCTCCTTGTGTTCATATTTTGATGGTACTTCATCATTCTGAATAAGATAAACTATGTTTTTGCTTAATATTCATCATTCTTCCTTTTGCAAAACCTGTTTTTTCCTCATTTTCTTTCGCTGTAGTTGAAGACAAATAAGGTGAGACAAAGATTGTGAACATCATCAACCAGAATATATCTGTCAATTGCACTTCTGATTTAACATCAACCAGCCGCAACTCATGCTATCTGTGGGATTGAAAAGTAATTTTCCTGGATGCTCTTGGCCCACAGGACCAGGTCGACAATGTCAAAGAAACCAAGAAAGCTGTCGCACCACAGGGTGTCAAAGCACCCTCGTTTTCTTTCATTTCTTATGTAAATAACTCCACAGCTATGCCATCTGTCTGCTTCATCAACACAGATCTGCTCAGCTTGATCTAAAATGCTGGTGGGAACAAGCAGAAGAGAAGTATAGAACATTCAAAGCAAGTTAGTTGTGAGGTCATATTGAATGTGCCTCAGGCTATAATTAGGTGACATGCTTAGCCATAGCATATCGTCAAATGATACTCAGCTAACCCTTATATCTTCATAACTTTCTTCTCTGCCAGTGAATTGACTGCTGACAGTATGCCAGTGCCTAGCAAACAAACAGCACTCTGGGGAAACCACAGATGAACTTGGATTGTGTTTCCAGTGGGAAAATAAACACTCAAGTTCATGTTTTGGAGGAAATATTAGCTACCACACAAAGTACAACACTTCATTGAGGAAAGGGTAGTAAACAAATGGTAACTGCAACTGACAATTTCAAGTAGAATTTCGCTGAGGAGCAAAAAAGGCTGACAAAATTTGGCAGAATATATTTTCTTATAAATTAACTTTAACATTACTTCCATGCTGGTGCAAAGCTTGACCCTGTCCCACCTTGCATGAGAATATTTAGCTAATAAGATAAAATGCATCTGCTATCATGAATATATTAATATATTATATAACCCCTTTATATATTAATATAAATATATATATATATATATATATATATATATATATATATATATATATAATAACCCCTTTGTGCAAATATAGACGCCAGTGTCCGTAAATCCTGAAATTTAATTCTTAAATAATTCTGTACTTGAATTTCCAAATGTATTGCTTCACTGGAATAATTTTCCAGAGTCTCTAGCTGCATCCAAATAGTCAAAAAAGTACGTCCTATCCACTAATTCGTGACCACTTTTCTTTAACCTTTGTGGAAAACATCATTAGGTAAAGGAAAAGTGTAAAAGGGAATTCCTAACTTAGGAAGACAACTGCGCTAATTAGAGAATCTATATGCACTTACACTAGGCAACATGATCATGGGTCCCAATCCCATCATAGATATTTCTTTACGAGATTGGCCGGATGAGTGGTCACCATTTGAATATTGCTCCTGTGCAGAATTATGGGATAGCATTATCTCCTCTTTTTGCGAAAAGGATGGTTCTGTATATCCTAAGGACGTAAATTAGGAAGCACTGGGACACCTTTCCTGAACATTTAAAGAATTTAAATTTACTTATCATAGCTGCCATGTAATTATTAGGAACTTTCCTAGGTAAAAAAAAAAAGACTATTCTAGCCTCTGTGACACAAATCCTGAGTTACAAAGCCTAAATAGGCTCCTGCATGACAGAAAAAAATGGCAATATTTGTATTCTGCGCAAAGGGGTTAAGAAATGTAACATTGGTGCTTTTAGAGCATGCATTATGGGCAATATACAGCAATAATAACAAAAAATGAAAATGGGAACAATAGTTGATGTATGAATGGCAAACGGAAAAATGGAGTGCTGGAATGCTTATAGTTAAGGTTGAAATGTGCTTGTTTCATGGCCATAAAGCCTCTCAGCCTCTCAGTGTTTCAATGAGTTCTGGAGCAATTGTTGCTTGCTGGTTGCTGTATCAGACAATCAATCAATCAATCAGTCTTTATTTATAAAGCACTTTTCATACAGTAAAATGTAGCACAAATTGCTTGACATGTTAAAAACAGAACCCACCCATCACAACCCCTCCTTCCACCCCAAACTCACCACCCTTATTCCTTGTCCACAAAAGTGAATGTGTGCTTTAGATTAAATTGGAATATAAAAAGAATAAGACAAGTACTAAAACTGAGTGCAGGGGAACCAGAGGAAACACTATCACAGGGAGCCGTCTGCGTCGGGAGGCTGGTGCCGCCCCCAGGAACGCGGCCGCTGACACGTAGTCCCATCCCGTAGGACTCCGTGTAGAACATTACCATAAAAACCTACGCTGTAGGTTATAGTAAATTTTTGGGATGTAATCCTGAGTTGGCCACACCAATCAGCTAACATATCTGACTTCATTTGGTCTCTAATATTACATTGCAGCCTTTTCCATTGCTCACTGTAATTTTGACAAGACTAATATGGCATCTGGTACAACATTTTTCAGCTGAGTGGGTCGCAGCATGAACATGAGGTTGCAGTTATGGCCAGTATAATTCCTGTGTTTTTCTCTATTTTAATTGTTGGTCTTCATTATGGGCATACATATTGAGCAATCTGGTTTATACTTTCTGGTCTGGACCCGTGACTTTGAGCTATACACATTGCGTGTCATTTACATAGCGGCCTTCTGCCGCACATTAAGCATTTCCTGTTCACCTTACAGAGAATACCCAACAGAGGAATGTTGGCTTTGAAGGTGTGGGGGTTTAGATTGGCATGCTTAGGGTTGGTATTGAAATCTCCTTTATTAAAGTCATTCCTTCATTTGACTGGCGGGCACCAGGGAAGTCCATAAGTTCCAGCTGCTGCTTTCATATCATTGTCAATTTCATGCATGCTGAACTATATTTGAAAAACAAGATGGAATGCCCCCCTGTTTCCAAAAAAGTTAAGATGCTGGGTAAAATTGAAACATATTTTAACCCCTGTTTCTAAAAAAAGTTGGGACACTGTAAAATTCACATGAAAACAGAACACCACAACAGCACGCAGACAGCGCGTACCTCTGCCAGTGCCCACCAGTCCCCCACACGTCTGGGACACATGAGTAGCACTATAATGTATCACCACAGAGGTAAATAAAAAATTCCTGGGTCCAGAATTTGATCTTGATCCCTCCCAAAAAGAAATCACTTCTAAATTAGCCAAGGTACACATCTGGTAATAATTTAATCAAAATCTGTCCATAATATTTTCTGTAATTTTGATAATTAACAAACAAACATGCTTACCTACAAGCTGACGGTAAAACATAATGTCTTTGGTGGAGGTGATGATTTGCAAACCATTTAAACTAGAAATGTAAGTACAAATAGTTCTAAGATAACTTGTAAGATGTTAAAACTGAGAATTTTTTTTTTTTTGTTGAAAAATACTGAATGCTCACTTTGAATTTTATGCTGGCAACAATTTTTTAAAAAGTTGGGACTGGGGCATGTTTACAACTGTGTTGAATCACCTCTTTTTTACCAACAACCTGAAAGTGTTTGGGAATTAAGAGACCAACTGCTATAGTTTTGAAGGCAAAATATTTTCATATTTTCACTTTATGTAAGATTTCAGCTACCTCCATTGTTATATTTCTGGTTTAATTATGTGCCTGATGTTTTTTCTGGGTGACCAGTCTGGACTGCAGGCTGGCTAGTTCACCACCCTAAGGAGCCATGCTGTTGAAATACCTGCATAATGGAGTTTAGCATTGTCTTGCTGAAAAAAGCAAGGCCTCTCCTGAATAAGATGTTATCGGGATGGCAGCATACGTTGCTCCAAAACATTTATATATTGTTCAGCATTAATGTTGTCTTCATAGGTGTGCAGGTAACTCATGCAATAGGCCCTAATGCACCTCCATACCATCATGAATGCTGGCTTATGAATTGAGCACTGATAACAAGCCAGATGATCCCGCTTATCTTTAGCCTGGACAATACGATGTCCAGGATATCCAAAAAGAATTCAAATTTAATTGCCCAGGTCACAGAACAATTCTGTCCATTTTATATGAGCTCGGGCCCAGAGAAGGCGGTAGCATTTCTGGATCTTGTTCATATAAGGTTTTATCTTTACATGGTAGTTTTTTTACTTGCATTTGTGGATGCCCCGATGAACTGTGTTAACTGACAATGGATTTCAAGATTATTCTTGATCCCATGCAGTGATTTCCACCACAAATTCCTGTCTGTTCTTAATACAGGGCTGCCTGTGGGCCCGAAGACTACAACTACTTGATATTGGTATTTGGCCTTGTTTTTTGCAAACAGAAATTTCTCTGGATTCTCTGAAGCTTTGAAAGATATTATGTACCGTAGATTATGAAATCCCAAAATTCTTTGCAATTTTGCATTGAGAAACATTATTCATAAATCGCTGAATTATTTGCCCATGCAGTCTTTCACAGAGTGGAGAAGCCCTTGCCATGTATGCTTCTTAAAGACTCGGCCTCTTTGAGATGCTGTTTTGGAACCCAATTATATCACTGACCAGTTTCAAATTAACCCAATTAGCTGTGCAATGTTCCGCCAAGTGTATTTTTAACATCATGCAACTTTCCCAAACGTTTTGTCCCAAAGCGTCAGCCAAGCCACCCTGCAGAGAAAGCTCATTTTGGCCACTTGCATTCGCAATCTTATTCTTACATTCACTGCCCAAAGCTCATGACCATAGGTAAGGGTTGGAACCTAGATTGACCAGTCAACTGAGAGCTTCGCTTTTAATCTCAGCTCCGTCTTCACCACGACAGACCAGTACAACGCCCACTTGACAGGCCCACAGACACTAGCGATCTGTCTGTCAATCTTATGCTCCATCCTACCCTCATTCTGAACAAGACCCCGAGATACCTGAACTCCTCCACTAAGGGCAACAACTCACCCCCTACTTGAAGGGGACAATCCACCGGTTTCCCGGGAGGAAAATATGGCCACAGATTGGAGGTGCTGATCCTCATCCTGACCGCTTCACACTCCCCTGCTGAAAAAAAGTCAGAGAAACTATCAGGCAACCATTAGGCATATTCTATTGGTTTCTCATGGTTCCTGGTAGTTTTGTAATGGTTTCTAATGGCTACTTATGTTTTCCTAATGGTTCGGGTTTTTTTTTCTAATGGGATTCTATTATCTCCTACACAAATCTACAGGACTTTAACTGGTCCCTACTAGTGGTTCCTACAGGAGTCTATTGGTTCCTACAGGCGTTTCTATACCAGTCTACTGGTCACTATACAGTGGTCTAGTGGTCACTACAGGGTGTAGTGGTCTCTAATGGTTCCTAATGTGATGGAGGAACACAGATGCCTTCTTTGGCAATCACATCTGTGTGATTTCTAGTGGGTCCTTGTGTAGGCTATACAGTATGTTTGTAGATTGCAGTTTTCAGTGATTTCATTTAATACATTCCAAGATCACCTTTGGCCTTTTGCGATTAAATTTGTGATTAAATCATACTTGGCCTTTTGTGATTAAATCATTGTTCATGACTCTTCCATCCAAGAGGAGGGAAAAGAACACAACCTGATGGTTTGATGGTTCATGTTCTGAAAAAATTTAATTAAAATCACAAACTGCAATGAGTTGTCACGCCGCATATGTCCTGTTCCCAATTCAGAGGGGAAAATATCTGAATACATACACAATTACATATATGTATAGACATGTCTCTGGTGCCCAGTATTAGGACTCTGCTATAATTTCTGTTGCAGCAGTAGGTTTCTCAGTATGTTTTTCTAATAGTTATAGATCATAATGGGACCAGTTTTTTAATGGTTTTAGCTCTTAATGGAACCAGTAGCTTTCTAATGGTATTACTTTCAAATGGAACCAGTGGCTTTCTAATGGTATTACATTGTAATGGGACCAGTAGGTCTCTAATGGTATTACATTCTAATGGGACCAGTAGGTATCTAATGGTTTTCTATCCTAATGGGACCAGTAGGTTCCTAATGGTTTCTTCTAATGGTTCCTAATGGGGTTCCAATTCCCATTTGACCATTAGAAACCTAATGGTTCCAAATGGTTTTTTCCTAATGGTATTCTACTGGATTTTTCAGCAGGGTCAGCTAGAAACTGCTCCTGTGTAAATGGTCACAGCGTGATTAGGCCAGCAGGACCACATCAACTGCACCAGAGATGCAATGCTGAGGCCACCAAACTGGACATCCTCCAAGCCTTGGCTGTGCATTGATATCTCGTCCATAAAAATCGTGAACAGAATGGGTGACAAGGCACACCCTTGGCAGAGTCCAACACCAACTGGAAATGAGTCCGACTTAATGCCGAAAATGCGGACACAACTCTGGCTTTGGTTGCACAGGGATCGAATGGCTCGAATTAACGGCCCCATACTTCCGCAGCACCCCCCACTGGATACCTTGTGGGACACGGTCATAAGCCTTCTCCAAGACCACTATGAACTATTAGGGTGACAGTCCCAACCAATATTGAAGTACAGGACAAAACAGCTAAATCTTGTCAGAATAACCGCAAAACATGTTTATAGATATTGTCATGCTATTTTTAAGCGTGACAATAATTTTTGTCAAAAATTTTGGGGTTTTAGATTTTTGTTGTGAATTATTGCAGTTTTTAAGCCAAACAGCACCCAAATAATTCATCGCATGCTATTGAAAAGTAATGGCAAAAGTATTTTTTATACTATTGTATAGTGTCCAATACATGACAGGACAGTGGTTCATGTCACTATAGCAACTCATCATGGTAGCCCTGCCCTGTAATGGCCTGGAATAATGGCATCAGTGGAATGGGGAATGCAAAACCCACCCTGAAAAAAAAAAAATACAAAATCACACTCATACCTATGGATTTTTTAATTTCCACTTACCGGAGAAAACCCACGAACACGGGAGAACTGCAAACTCAAGAGGGACATGGAAATACAGTAGACTGTCATGCACAAATCATGGTTTAAACAAGGCTCTGTTGATGTCCAGAATAATGATTTTTCTGGACCGCCTGTCATAAAGATTCACTTATATAAGTAATTGCATCTTCCTTAAATTAAGGTATTCCAAAGGCAAGGGCATTCTGGAAAATTTATTCAACCGCTCTGCAGCCAGCATCTGAAAATGTTCCATTGGAAAGCCATCTGTACAACTAGATGACCACTAGCTCTCACTTGCAAAGATAAAAGAGGACGCTCCATCACAACGCAGCAATGTGCCAAAACGTAGGGGAAGGGCCAAGTGGTCGGCTTAAGTGGACCAATTTTGATTGGGCCTATTTTGCTGTTTTGCCATCAACTGATAAACAGGAAACTGCGTGTAATGCACAGGGGAGCAGGATTCCCCTTTACTGGCTGTTTTTGGATTGGCAGCCACACATGCTGATGCACCTTCATCCCACGCGCCTTCTCACCACGGTCTCTCCAGCAACTCGATAATAAGCCCTATGACTCTGGATCCCGTTCTCTTCCTTCCGCAGCTCCTCTGTCTACTCTAATGAGGCAGTGAATGCAACCCCCCCCCACCCAAGTCACGCAGTTGCCCAGTACCATAATGAGCTGAGTGTGTCTCCTTGCACCTTGTAGAGACCACTAGCTCTCTCTTTGTGCCTCTGATTTTTAATTGTTTGCTGTCCATTGCTTCCTTTTTGCTTTTTGCTCCACTTCCATACACACATGCATGCGTATGCGCTCAACACACTCACACACGAAAAAACACACACACACTGCAAAAAGTGTCCATCATAACAAGTTATTTAATGTTTATATGACTCTTAATTTCCTAATTTTTCTCTCTTAAGTATATCATGTTAACTTATTTTAAGTTACCATGTGCTTGATTAGAGAAATTTTCTCATCCCATTGGCAAATATGGAAACGTGTCAAAATTATGTCACCACATTGGAAAAGATTTATGTCTTACTGAGAGAAAAGGTCATAGAAATAAGTGTTTTGAGTCTAAATACAAGATTAAAATTCTTGGTAAGATAGACTTACTTTTCTTTTTTTTTCAGGGCACACGTGTGTACACACAAACACGCGCGCGCACACACACACGCACACACTCGCACACACACACCAGCCCTTCCAAAACTGTTGCAACGCTGTTGTACTAAAATGCCGCAGGCTGACTTCAGTAGCTTCTCACATTCTGTAGCCAGTAAGGAGAGATGAGCTGTTGATTCTTTTTGCTTGTCCATTTAACTCTTGTAAAGAGTCTACTGTGCATTGTGTTTATTAGGCAAAGCATAAATACTGTAGTGCTGCTAGCACATCGCGTTTGAAAGCACATAATTTCATTATGATGAAAATCATCGTTGAAAGCATACTATACTATAAAGAAAAGAACAGGATAATTGTTCTCGGAACCAAATTTAGTTTCCTGCTGATACACTCTGAAGGGAAATATTTTGCTCACCCTCTGAAGCCGGTTTTTCCGAGTTGGGAGTAATTGCTGGCAATGCCAGCACAAATAAAGAAAAAATTAGGGTTTGATCGGTGGCTCTGGGATAGTGATGGAAAGTGAAGTCTTATGAAGCTTTGAACCTTTTTTAATCATTGTATCAGCAATTGTTTCACCACTTGAAGCTTCATTCATAGCGCTCGTGGGTGACATCTGCTGATAAAATAAATGTTTTGCAGTCAAATGATGGTGCACTCTAACATGATTGTTTTAATGCACACAATTATTTTTTAGTGTATAAAAGCTTACTTTCGGTCCAGTATGGTAGCAGGATTGTAATGCTATGACCTATTCAGCATACCAGTGAGTTTGTGTCTTCTAGTTTTGAGCCAAGCTCTTCCTCTGTGCTTTTATTGGTACTTTAATGATCAAGAAAATTTAAATTGTGCTTCAGAGGCTTATTAATAGGAACAAGCTCCCAAGCCTTAATATCGGTCTCCAGAATAAGGACTGTGTTCCTGTTGACCATCTGTTCTAGTCTGGTCCTCTGAGTCAGTTCAATAGGAACACTTCCCAAGCCTTCGTTGGTCGCCAGGATTGGGACTGCATTCCTGCTAAACTCTTCCATTCTACTGTCAATCAGTCGTGCTTTGGCGAGGGGAATTCATTACCTAGCGTCTGCCCCAGGGACAGCCACTGGCCTGGGTGCGGACACATCCCAACCCTATCCAGTCATTACCAACTGAGCTGCTCTGCCTCCCTCTCTGTTCTGGGCTTTGTCCCATTCCACGTCTACTACCTTATTCTTATCAATAAAGACTATCCTGTGGATTTTACCCTGAATCTGCTTCTGGTTCATAACAGTCATCATGTTACAAATTATTTTACTTTAGGAGTTCTCAAGATTATAGGGTTGAGGTATCTACAGTGGGGGAGTGGATGTGCTTGCTGTGCTGGCAATAACCATAATCAACAATGCCAACTCCACAACCCACAAATGCAGTGACTCTCAACACTGGTCCTGGGACCGTATTGTTCTACTTTTTGAGCGAGCCCCTTTTGGTTTGTTTACCACAGCGTCTTTACAATGAGTGACTATTTTTATTCTGAAAACACGCTTTATCGCTTTACTCCAGCAAAGCAATGGGATATATTTACTGATGGGGAAATATACAAAGATCTAATATATACAGTTCAAGCCTCTCGACGCTATTTTTAAATGACCTAGTTACAGTGCATCCAGCATTACACCAGATTCCAAATGACACCTTGAACTCATACTCAAAAAAATTTGGCAGAAATAAAGCTGACTGTTTTCGTGAACCATATGGTAATGTAAGTTAAATTTGAAATGGTCAATCAGTAATATAGTCCAGCATTTGACCAGCTGACACCAGACTGCTTTTCATCAGGTTCCATTGAGGTTTACCTAACACACTGAGTGAATGCCCATGAAACAAGTGGTTAATATACCCCTGAATGTCGGTGGTATATAGTTATATACCAAGAATTCCGTCCGTCCGTCATTCATTATTTGTCCGATCGATATCTCGAATATTATTCATTGGATTATTTTCAAATTTGGCACACATATTCTCTACCACAGGGAGAGGTGCAGTGCAAAACGTTGGCCATCTGGGATGATTTTTCACAAAAAATTTGCCATTTTCCTGTTTTTGGGCTTAGAAATTTTCAAGTGGGTTCAATGTCAATTTGTCCGATCGATATCGCAAATATTATACATCGGATTCTTTTCAAATTTGGCACGCATATTCTCTACCACAGGGAGAAGTGCAGTGCAAAGTGTCATAGATGTGTTTTTATTTTTGTCAAAATTGATTTTTGGAATGTTATAATTTCTATAATCACCAACGGAAAAAGCATGATTGGGGACGTCGGGGCTATTAGTAAGCTCTGCTTACTTTTTCACTTGTTGTCAGTGTTTCTACCTGTTCCTAGGTGTTTTTACTGTATTTTGTTTTTCCTATTCCCTTGTATAATTTGTATTTAGATTATGTTATTGCAGTAAGTTTTCAGGTGCTTTTGTTTTATCATACACCCCAGTTTAGTTCTCATGTGCCAGTATTTTTCTCCTGTGCTCCCTGCATTCTCTCTGCTTAGATTGTTGCTCTCTCATTCTCTTGTTTATAGCCACGCCCTTGTTCTCACCCTTGGAGCCCCAAACACCAGTTTTTACTTCTCTTCCTATACGTTCCCTTGTTTTGTAGACACACCCCCAGTCACGCCTTGCTGCTCTGCACTCCTCCCTCTCACTGGTTCCTGCTTTCTTTTGGCCATTCCCCATGCCCTCCCTGCTTAGTTTCTCCGCTTTATAACCCTGCACTGTTTGTTGCTCATATGCGTTTGTTGCCACAGTTTCCTGAGTTTAGTCCAAATCTTTTGTAGTTTCCTGATTCTTGGTTTTGATTTTTTTCTGTCTCATGGTTTACGAATTTTGTCTTATCCCTGTGTTTTGAGATTTCTGGTTTTGACCATGACTGGCTTCCAGAAATACGCTTTGGATCTTCCTTTGCTTTGGAATTTATATTTACGGGCATGTGAACCCTGGACTGTATCGACCTTGATTCTGCTTACTTCACGTGTAACACATTCCACTCCCCGTGGCTTCTGACTCGGATTGTTTGACCCTGTTTTCCACGTCCGATAAAACCATTGTACTGGGCAACCATATGCGCTTGAGTACTAAGTTTGGTCTTGACAGTTATGACACGACTTTGTCCGTACTAAAGTATAGGCAAATACATCAGGGTGATGAAACTGAAAAACTTTGAAATGAAGACGCAATTGCAAACAAAAACAGCAAATTCTGAAGCGTAGATGGCGGCTCCAAGATATGTACATTCACCATGATTTCCAGAAAAACAAACCCAGATGCAGACATTGATTGCTCTGGGAGCAATCTAGCTGTGTTATAAGTGAATGAAGGGACTGACGTACACATTACTATGCAATGACACAAATGGAAAGACACTTCCACAACTGTGGATAAAATGGGAACGGCTAGATTCACTGTGAGTCAGGCCAGCGTAGCACAAATGCTATGGCTCCGTGTGAAAATCACCAGTTACGTTCAGCGACTTTTTAAGCGACAAAGTGTAAAACAATGAAGCTGTAGGTCGTGGCAAAGTGGATATATAAAACACAAAAAGTAGACGTAATCTTCGGTGCGATTTACCTGGCATCCGCTGGTTACCGACGGAAAATCATAGAAAAACTACAGAAGTGCAGTTCCAGGGGAAACTGCGTGGGCAAGCCGGAAGCTGCCGAAGATATGAGGTTTAAATTGTTGAAAATGAAAGGTTAAAGCTGCTGAAAATGAGTTTGAAGCTTCTGAAAATTACAATTATTTATGACAGTGGGATATTTTATCATTTAATCATGATAGAAAAAACAAAACAAAATCTCCACACTTTAAAAGGTATGAAAACGGCAAAGGAAAATACTAGTTAAAGTGGTTTTGCACATGAAAGTAGGTGAAGGGGGTGAAGTGCTTCAAGTAAGGCTGTATCGACATTTTGAATGATTAAAGTGCAAATGCTACCCCTGTAATTGAGGTCAACGTGACAGAGCAAACAACTGCCATTTGGAAAGAGGACTTGTCAGCTATTTAACTGTACATATTAGGTAAACATAAATAACAACATTTTATGCTGCATGAATATTTAGAAAATAAGAAAATGAAATACTCCTTAGCAGTGTAGGGCATGAGAGGTGATTTTTTTTTGTTAATGTGTACTTCGAGCGGAATTCTGGCCTCCCGAAGTTTTGAAGCTGTTCCGGCTAGTTTGCTGGGGTCACAAAAATAAAAAGTTTTGCTTCCCAAAACAACAAGTGTTCTAAAAAGTGATATATTTCTGTAACAAAACCATGGTCAATGAATAACTCAAACTTCACAATCACTTAGCACTATTTTTCTTTCCCTCGGTATCACTGCGCGCAGGCTATCACCTGTTTCAAAGGTAACACGCTTGGATGTCGACTGCCGCAACCTGAGAGAGCTACACACAGAGATAAGTTTATTGTCAGACAAGAAAATACAGATAAAATGGTGCGGACTCTTGATTTTCCCAGCTGTAATAACAAAACCCTGTCTGATTCACCTTATGTCGACAACCAGTGACATTACCATTATGGAGGTCAACACTCAACCAATTTCCAAGTAAGAATCGGGCAATGGATAGAATTAATTTACTGAGCAAATGGGCTTTCAATAAGCTGCATTGCCATTCACAATTAAGACATACAGCTTTACCTCCACAAGGAAGGCTACAATATGAGATTGCATGCATGGTAGTTTTTTCTCGAAATTTCTCGAAATTCCATCTTGAAGTAGAATGTAATGTAAATGCTGCTGAAGATGATATTTAGATCAGGTTTAGATTTTGATTAATTAGATAATTGATGTTTTAGAAGCTAGACTGTAAAGACCTTATGAATGACTTTGGTCCCTTGAAAGTTTGACGCATGCCATGCATATTAAATGATTGTAAATGCGTGTCATGCATTGAAGTTTCAGGATACACTGATAACCAGTTTACTCAGCCATTCAATTATCAATGCTTTGATGTAAGAAGTGTTGGTAATTAAATAAATTAATTATTATCGCTTGGTCGGGCAACTAGTGTGCAACTATGCTTCCCTGCAAATGCAACCTTTCTTTGGAATGCTGAAAGCATTAGGATTCTGAGCAATCTTACAGGTAACCAATTTGTTCCTTATCCTCAACTTTTTTTCCCGCATAATTTGACAGGTTGTTTCAATAAAAAGATTTGTGTGTACGTTTTTTTTTTAAAATTGTATTTATTGAGCTTCGGATAAGTAACTTCCACAGATAAGTACAAAGCAAATAACATTTTTAAGTTTTACTCATTGAACAACATGGAAACTGAGGTATACATAAATAAATAAATAAATTTAAAGAAAATCCAAAAAATGATAAGGTCCAAAGCCAAAAATACAACAACAACAGCAACAAAACACAGACACACCCACACACACACACACACACACACAAAAAAAAAAGAGGGGTCAAGTTGCTGAGGAGATCAGTCTAACAAGGTTTGCTGATGCGGTATATCCAGAAAATAAATAATTACATAAAATAACAATAACAACAATAACAAGCTGACTATATGACTCAGATTTGCATGAGAGGAGATCTAGGGCGCTATCTTTCACACTGCCCTACCCGTTGCCACTACCCGCTGCCCCTGAATTACGCATTTAGCAGCTTCCACTATCCCTGAACGTTATCTAGCGGCCACACTACCCGCTATACATTATGTCGAATCCTTTATTTGTGGCTGGAGGTGTGCCCGTGGACGTGTTTATGCGCTTTCCCTACAATTGCTATCTTGACCACACAGGTTAGGGAAAGCGTATAGCAGTTCCTCAAACCACCCGCTACCCATTTGGCAATTGAAGACACGGCTTCTCTCCCCCTATGAGATCTAACAGCAGCAAATGGGCTACATTCAGTTCAGAAAAATAATTAATTATAATTAGGTCTATGCACTGGCACTCAGCGACGTAACTTTTTTTCCAGCGAGAGCGGCATTTCGGGACTCTTCAGCGAATGAAGGTAATTCGGGTGACAAGTACGTGGTTTCGTCCGTTTACATTTTCCAATTGGACAGCTGTCTATTTTTTTTTTTTACAGCAAGTTGCGCGACCGTGCTGCAAAAACAGGTGTGTGTACTTGTCGCCGAAATTACCTTCATTCGCAAAAGAGTTCTGAAATTCCGCTCTCGCTGGAAAAAAAAAAAAAAAATTACGGTTGCTGAGTGCCAGTGCATAGACCTATTTATAATTCAATTATTTTTCTGTACTGAATGTAGCCCATTATTTTGTCGCTGTTAGATCGCATGGGGGAGAGAAGCCGTGTCTTCAATTGCCACTTGATTATTCTTGAATTGGAAAACGTGTTAATAAGGGAAAACCATCTAGAATTAGCCAGGACTAATTGTAGTCAATAAAGGGATGGCTATTTTCTCCCAAATTTTCAGGTCTAACGCCGGCCCTGAGTATTATTTCCCACAGAACGAGAATGCGTGACAAAACTGCGCCTCTCCCGTCAGGCAGCGACGGAATTATGTCACCTGGTTGCAGATGATGTATACACCGCTGCCAGCTGTCCGTATGCCTTGCCGGTTGCTGTTAGGGTTACTGTGGCACTGTTTTTCTATGCTAGTGGGTCATTCCAACACCCACTCAGCTCAGCTTGGAGGCATGACCCAATCATGGCGAAACGCTTTTTTTTTTTTTTTTTGAAGTTTCCATCACAAAAGGGGTAGGCTTGATGTTTTTTTTTTATTAGATACCAAATATTAAACAATATGTCAATGTCAAATAATAATAATACAATTCATGATTAAAGTAGCAAAAACAGATCCTCCCCTGTCTGGATTTGACCTCATGCACGAGCAATTTAACTTCACCTTCGGAGAAACGTGGCGACCTTCCTCTCTCCATCACGGGTTTCGGTTTGAGGATTTGGGATAGCGCAGCCTGCTCCTAAAGGCAATGGCACTTGGCACACTGATTGGTTTAACTGGCGTGATGCCCAAACCACGCCTATGCATAATATAACGGGTAGCGCAGGTGTTTTAGGGATATAGGCAGGTGTGCAAGATAGCAACTTTTGCGGGGGAACGCCTCTTACGCAATGCTAAATCCCCAAATAACGGGTTTAGGGACTCTGGCGTAAGATAGGGCCCCTAAAGCCTAGATTCAACATAATCCATGAAGGGACGCCACATTTTCTCAAATTTGTTGATAGAGCCACGGAGTGTTAATCTGAGTTTCTCAAGTTTCAAGTTCTGTAGAACATCTCTTAACCATAGACTGTGACTAGGAGGCTGTGAGTTTTTCCAGTTAAGGAGAACCAATCTGCGTGCTAATAACATTATGAAGGCTGTAACTGTGTGATTGGAACCCTTAAGAAGACAACCCTCTCCCACAACACCAAATATGGCAATCAAAGGGTCTGGCTCTATTACCTGTCCAACTACATTGGACATAGTACGGAAAACAGATTTCCAGTAATTATGCATTTTAGGACAGAGCCAGAACATATCTTATCTTGGATTGATAAGCTTCATTGAGAACACCAAGCAATAAGGGTGAAAGTGACTTTGAAAATGTTTTGTAGAACTCCTGGTGCTTTAGAGCGCTGCATACTTTTTATAGCCGGATTTAATTCTTCTAGAGATATAGGCTCGTCGAGACAAATTTTATCTTGTGTATCATTGGAATATCTAATTTATTAAGAAAATCATTGATCGCTGCAGGATCCCCCTCTGACTCTGAAGAATAAAAGTGTGAATAAAATAATTTGAATTCATGATTAATTTCTTCCTGATTAGTTGTTGTTTGACCAAATGATGTACGAATCTCAGTAATCAATTTGGAGGCTGCTGACTGCCGAATCTGGAGGGCCAACAGTCCTCCCGCTCTCTCTTCCTCCTCATAAAATTTATGTCTAGCTTGCAATAGCAATTTTACGGTTTCTCCTGTGGCGAGAAGATCAAATTTAGCTTGGAGGGATATTCTTTTATTATACAAGTCAGGGGAGGGATTCATAGAATATTGACGATCTATATCTAGAATCTGACCTGTGATTTTTGAGAGATTTTTCATTTGGTCCCGATTAGCAGATGCTTTGAAAGAAATAATTTGGCCATGAATACGTATAAGCTATTAAAGCCTCCCAGAGGGTGCTTTTGGACACTTCACCGTTATTGTTTGTTGAGATGAAGAATTCTATCTGAGCCGATATGAAGTTGGTAAATTATTTATCAGACAGTAATATATTGTTTAACTGCCATGTTGGGGCCATATTTTTATTAAAGAAGGCTAGTTGCAGTAGGTGAGGGGCGTGGTCAGAGAGGACCATCGCCTCATGGTCACAGTGTTTAACTGCTGAAAGAAATTTACTATCTATTAGAAAATAATCTATACGCGAATAGGAATGGTGCACGGGAGAAAAAAAAGAATATGAGCGGGTAACTGGGTTTCTGAATCGCTAGGGGTCCACCATACTGTATGTCCCAAGAATAGATTGTATCAGTTTAGCTGATTTAGTTAACGGCTGGGTTGTTTTAGACGATCTATCTAATTGAGGGTTAAGAACACAATTAAAATCGCCTCCCAGAATCAAACTGTGTGAATTTAAATTAGGAACAGATGCAAAAATTTTGAGAATCGCTCATCGTCACCATTTGGAGCATAAATACTAGCCAAAATACGTGGGACATTGTAGAGATGCCCAGTAACTAGAACAAATCTACCTTGAGGATCTGCAGAGACATGAGAGGGAATAAAAGGGTTTTTCTTACTTATCAGGATGGCAGCACCCCTGGATTTAAATTGAAACTGAGAATGAAATATTTGCCCTAACCGGCCCCTGCATAGACGGGAATGATCCTGATTTCGTAGGTGGGTCTCTTGCATAAATATGATATCAGCTTTCAGTTTTTTTTAAATGGGCTCAGACCTTTCCCCTCTTAACTGCACTATTTATGCCTTTTGTGTTCCAGCTGACAAACTGCACTAAGCTTTCTCCTCTAACATTTAAATTGGTCATTTATCACAAGTCCATTTGGTTTCACTCCCATCGAGAAAGGAATTATATTGCAACTTCCTGTGACAGAGGATAACCTAAAGAAACAAAAGAACAAAACAGAAAAAATAGACAAACTATCAGAAACCCAAAAAGCACCAACCCACCCCCCAGGCCTTTCCCCAACTGAAAGGCAGGATAGAACCCATTCTAGCATAAACCTCAACATAGTGTTATCACACTACTACAGCTTAACTGTGTAAACCTTCTTTTAAGCTAAGCTCCCTTTAAACCACAAAAATGTGTACTGCACACATAACCACTAACCTATAATAAGTAGAAAATAACATGAAGTTGTGGTAATCACCGACTTCATAGTGGGTATTTTAAAATACCATCTAAAGGTAACAAGAACAAATATTATTTGAAGTCAGAGTTATTGGCTGTTTCTCAATATGCATTCTTCTCTGTACTTCTGTTCCTGTGAACTTGGGAAACGCCATCCCTCTGAGATCATGTACTGTCTCAATTCAAAGTTCGCATTCAACGAGAACGGTTACCAGTCCCGGAAGTGTTCTTGACAAGCCCATTTTTCCAAGGATGCATCGTATGGTAACTTGTGTGAACTTGACAGCACGCATATGACAGCACACATATCCCAGAATTCTTTTCGGCATCTAAGCGGGAGCGGGACGCCCCCGAGAGAGAAGTTCCCAAAAGCGTAGTTGCTAACTAAATTAGCAACTTACATAGTTCGTCCATTCACAGTCAATGGGTCCAACTATGAAATTTAGCATCTGTGATTTTGGGAAATGCACCCCAGGATCGGTAAAGCAGCTTTCACACCGGACGCGAAACAAACTTTTCGCACGACATATTTACATTCAAAGTCAATGCAAAGACGCGAATCTTTGCATTGACTTTGAATGTAATCTGCTGGTATTCGTTCGCTATTCATTAGCTAAATACTATTCTGCTCATTTTCAGGCGAGGAACTATTATCTGAGTACATTTGGAATATTGGCTGCTTTACGATGTTTATATCGAATATGCTGCAATGTTTTCGTAGTAGAGAAACTCCGTAACAGCCGGCGGAACGTAGCTAAGCTAAGCACCTTAACTAGCTCATGCTCACAGACCCCTCCTTCGCCACAGATAACATTACTGGGGGGAAAGAAAAGGATGATGGCGGAGGAAGTCGCGGCTCACTGGGCTGGCATATTGCGTAATACCAACGAGAACGCGTCGTCTCAAACTGTCGACAGCGTTCTGAGTGCTCGTAGCCTTGGAAGTGCACTCTTCCTAGAAGGACAAGCGAGAACGTTCCTCCCAAGTATGCAAGTTCGTTCTTAGCATTCTTGGTATTGAGAAACGACCATTCTCTTCTGATTTTACTAGTCTAAATCACGTGACGTAGAAGGACCATTGTGTAAGTTTTTATGTTGCGTCCTCGACCCCTAACAAGGATAAATTGTGAAGGAAAGCAATCACTCGACCGTCATGATCAGCCATTGTGGCTGCTGGACCACGGCCATTTTGACATGCCTACTACTTAATATGCATGATGATTTGCATGAAAAGTCATGTCAGATAAGTCATCAAATTCGACTGCTAGTAAATAAATTATGTTTATGCATTAGAACTTCATTACTATAAATATGTCTAGTTGCAAATATGGGACGATTTCATGTGCATTAACGATCTGAAAGTGCTAGGAAACAGGGAAATCGGGCATTTTGCACCAGGCATCAAGTTGACTGACGTATCCAGCAATAGTTTGGCCACATCTTCATCGGAAATATCTCCAAACCTGGCTGTAAAAGTTTGCCAGCGATCACTTTGGCCTTTTGTATTTATCCTGGCCTTAAATCGATCTTCTTCCTGGCCTTTTCAAGCACTTTTACAGGCCGAATCAGTCAGATATTTCTTTGGCCATGGCATTTTGCTGTTGGCCAACTTCTCTTCCTTTCTGCATCCACCGCGCACATCCGCCTTCGTATGACATCATTTTTGCATACTCATTAATACTAATGAGGTATTTCAAATGGCGCAGGGAGTTTTTGCGGGTCACAAAAACTATTTTCACATTCAATATTCGGGGTATTGCAAGCGGTCTCGGAGAAAACATTTATTTATTCCCATTTTTTTTGGTCATATCTATTAAATTATATTAAAAAAAAAGAACAGATTGGTTACCTTTAAAATGACTTAGGTTGCACTGCTGAAAAATATCCTAGAATGGGAGATGGAATTCAGAGAAAGAACTGAGTTAATTGATTTTTTATTATTATTATTATTATTGTTATTATTATTATTACTATTCTTCTTCTTCTTCTTCTTCTTCTTTTTTTTTTTTGCAGCCATATCATATCACTATTAAATACATTGTCAATCTAGCCCTTCAGTGATCTGTCATTTCTTAATTCTTTCTTAATAATCACATGCTTCTACGACCCCAATTCCGAAATAGTTGGGACGAAGTGTAAATTGTGAATAAAATCAAAATGCAAAGACTTTCAGATCACACAGGCCAACATGTTATTTAAAATAGAACATACATAACATTTCAAATGTTGAAACTGAGACATTCTACATTTTTATCCACAAAATGAGCTTATTTCTAATTTTATGGCTGCAACAGATCTCAAAAAAGTTGGGACACAGGCGAAAAAGCAATTAATATACAAGAGAATCAGCTGAAAGAACATTTAGCGAGTAATTAAGTTAACTGGCATCAGGTGTGTAACATGATTGGCTATAAAAGGGATGTCTTAGAGAGGCTGAGTCTCTCAGAAGTAAAGATGGCCAGAGGCTCTCCAACCTGTGAAGGCTCAAATTGTGGAATACTTTAAAAACAATGTTCCTCAACGTCAAATTGGAAAGGCTTTGAAGGTCTCATCATCGACAGTGCATAACATCATCAAGAGATTCAGAGAAACTGGAAAAATCTCTGTGCGTAAGGGACAAAGCCAAGGACCTTTACTGGATGCCCGTGATCTTCGGGCCCTCAGATGTCAGTGATTCTGTCATTGACATTACTAAATGGGCCCAGGAATACTTCAAGAAATCACTGTCTGTAAACACAGTCCACCGTGCCATCCACAGATGCCAGCTTAAACCCTATCATGCAATAATGAAGCCATTGTTGAGCATGATCCAGAAGCGCCGCCGTGTTCTGTGGGCCAAGGCTCATTTAAAATGGACTATAGCAAAGTGGCAAAGTGTCCTGTGGTCAGACGAGTCCAAATTTGACATTCTTGTTGGAAATCATGGGTGTTGTGTCCTCCGGGCTAAAGAGGAGAAAGACCACCCCTCCTGTTATCAGCGTTCAGTTCTAAAGCCAGCATCTCTGATGGTATGGGCATTCATTAGTGCATATGGTGTGGGACACTTGCATGTTTTAAAAAGCACCATGAATGCTGAAAGGTATATAAAGGTTTTAGAGCAACATATGCTCCCCTCCAGACAACATCTATTCCAGGGAAGGCCTTGTGTATTTCAGCAGGAAAATGCAAAACCACATACTGCAGCTATTACAACAGCATGGCTTCGTAATAGAAGAGTCTGTGCGCTGAACTGGCCTGCCTGCAGTCCTGATCTTTCACCGATTGAGAACATTTGGCGCATAATTTAATGAAAAGTCCATCAAAGGAGACCCAAAACTTTCCAGCAGCTGGAAGCCTGTATTAAACAAGAGTGGGATCAAATTCCAATGGCTAAACTCAAGAAACTTGTCTCCTCAATGCCCAGACGCCTCCACTCAGTGTTAATAAGAAGAGGGGATGCTACACCATGGTAAACAGGCCCCTGTCCCAACTTTTTTTATACCTGTAGCAGCCATCAAATTTGAAATGAGCTCATTTTGTGGATAAAAATGTAAAATTTCTCAGTTTCAACATTTGAGATGTTATCTCTGTTTTATTGTGAATAAAATACTGGCTGGTGTGATTTGAAAGTCATTGCGTTTTGATTTTATTCACAATGTACACTTTGTCCCAACTATTTCAGAATTGGGGTTGTATAATGGTCTTGAATATTCAGAAAATAAATTGAGTGATTATTACTCACGTGATATTGAACAGCAACAGCTTGAAAGCAATTACGTGTTTAAAAGTCAGAGGCTCATGGCAAGTCATTTGAATATCCGGCGACGCCGGCGTTACAGCCAAGGGGACCTTGGGCTTTAGGAAGTTAAATATCTGGATTTATTCTGTAATCTCGGTAATTATCTTCCACATTGTTATCTTTCTATTTTTGATCATTTGCATGTCTGTGAGCAGCTATTTGTTCCTGTGAATGCAACAAATAAAGGGTACGGTCCTTGTGCACTCAAAGGCACAAAAAAACCCTACTATCTTAATAATGCGCCCTTAAAATAGCAGTTAAAAACTGAGTATTGACCTCAGACCTGGTGTTTGTTGGTTAATCGCCCAAGAGATTCATGTTACTTCAAAATAGCAGCATGCCAGCAAAGCACCTGACCACACCTGATTTTAAGACCAACCCACCCATGGGCACTCAATTTGGTGTAAATGCATTCGCTATTTATGCAGCGTGGATGCTTGACAGGAAAATGGTATCTGCATTGGTCATAAAGTAGCAAAGACACTTCCATCATGCTTAGCACCCTTTTGCGCTGGTTGTACGATAGAGGCCTTTATCCTCAGATTCCACGGCTTCGTTGCGCATCACAGATAGTATGGCATTTGTCATTAGGTGCAAAAACAATTGAGATATTCCTAATGAGACGTCTTTTTTCTACAAACCTTGCAGTAGGTGGTATTAGTCTCCTTTTGGGTGAGTGCCGAGAAATAATTAGGAAAAACACCAATCTAATGTCGGGCATAAAAAGGAACAAAAATACTGTACGTCCTAAAGGTCAGTAATATAAAGAGAAATTATAGGGTCAGCTTGTTATGTAACAGAATTATATCCCTACCTCGTATTCCCATTCACATGCATTAATTTTTCTTTGTGCCAGTGAGGGTGTGTGCCCTGCAGGCACTCGAACAGAAGGACTTGCATGAATCAACACCTGATCCTCAAGGTCGTCTCTATTTCTGTACAAAGACAGACAATATGACCCTTCGTCCACATGCCCCTCTGCTAAGAGCTAACAGGAGCAAAGCCCTTCAAGCAAAGCCATCAATTTACTGAATAGAGGCTCTTACACACCACTGCCACATCAAAGCCCATCGCAGGTTAGGTTTACCTTGTGCCTGAGGAAAAATATTTTCTACAAACTAAAAATTAGATAAACTAAGACAGTTGGGGCCTGCTTGACAAAGCAGGAACACCGAGTCAGAGAACACCCTTCAAGAAAAGAATCTCTCCGAGTCATAGAAATTGTGAGAAAATCATGTTTCTTAATGAAAATCTTTGAGCCTTCATTGCGCATACCATATACTCCGATCAACCATAACATTATGACCACAAAGAGGTGAAGTGAATAACTTTGATAATCTTGTTATTATGGCTCCTGTCAGCGGGTAGGATATATTAGGCAGCAAGTGAATATTTTGTCCTCGAAGCATTGGAAACAGGAAAAATGGGAAAGCATGAGGATGTGAGGGACTTTGACAAGGCCAAATTGTGATGCCGAGATGACTGGGTCAGAGCATCTCCAAAACTGCTGCTCTTGTGGGATGTTCCCAGTTTGCAGTAGTCAGTACCTACCAAAAGTGGTCCGAGGAAGGAAAACTGGTGAACTGGCTACAGGTTCATGGGTGGCCAAGGCTCATTGATGTGCGTGAGGAGCGAAGGCTGGCTCACGTGGTCTGCTCCAACAGAGGAGCTACTGTAGTTGAAATTGATGAAAAAGATTGTACTGGTCCTGATAGAAAGGAGCCAGAACACACAGTGAAATGCAATTTGTTACATATGGGGCTGCATAGCTGCAGACCGGTCAGAGTGCCTATGCTGACCCCTGTCCACCACTAGAAACGCAGACAATGGGCATGTGAGCATTAGGACTGGACAACTGCGCAATTGAGGGTATCACCAACATGCAAAAAATGCCTGGATGTAGCGCTTTCGGCAAAATATCTTGCTACTTCCAGAACCCTCTTATTTCCGGTGCGTGACTGAGGTCACGGCTATCGTTTAGCGTCAGCTAGCTGCGGCTCGGCCGTGCACGCACGCATACGTAAATCAAGCCGAGGAAAACGTAAACATTCACCAAGCGTACAGCTAGTTTCAAGAGCGTATGGGCGAGTATGCAAGTAAGTACCCGATGCGGTTGGCGGAACCACGCATGCCTAGGCAGCGTTCGATTTTTTCCTGCAGCCCCGAAAGAGACCGGAAGCGACTGGGTAACCGAACTAACCCATAATGTATCTGAAACAGGGCAGGAATGCAACATCCGGGCATTTTTTGCATATTGGCGATACCCTCAATTGAAGAAGGTGGCCTGGTCTGATTAATCACATTTTCTTTTATGTCATGTGGATGGCTGAGTGCGTATGTGCCGCTTACTTAAGGAAGACATGGTACCAGGATGCACTATGGGAAGACAGCAGGCCACCAGAGGCAGTGTGATGCTTTGGACAATGTTCAGCTGGGAAATGTTGGGTCCTGCCATTCATGGGGGTGTCACTTTGACACGTACCACCTACCTTAACATTGTTGCAGGCGAAGTACACCCCTTCGTGGAAACAGAATTCCCTAATGGCAGTGGCCTATTCAGTTGAATAATGCACACTGCCACAGCGCAAAAAATGGTTCAGGAATGGTTTGAGGAACTCTCCAATGAGTTCGATGTGTTGACTTGGGCTCCTAATTCCCCAGCTGTCAATGCCATCGAGCACTTGTGGGGTGTGGTGGAGAAACAAGACCGATCCATCGAGGCCCCACCTCGCAACTTGCTGCGAACATCTTGGTGCCATACACTACAGCACACCTTCAGAGGATCTAGTGGAGTCCATGCCTCAATGGGTCAGGGCTGCTTTACTGGCAAAAGGGAGAACTACATAATACTTAGCAGATGGTCATGATGTTATGGCTGATTGGTGCACAGTTCTTTAAATGTCAGGCTGGGTTCTTGTGTGACCTCCAGGATAAGTTGTTGATTATCAATTTTGGTGGACCGACCACTCTTGGTAAAGTTCACCACTGTTCTCAATTTTCTCAATTTGAAGATAATGGCTCTCATTGTGGTTTGCTGAGATCCCAGAGCCTTATAAATGGCTTTGTGACCCTTTTCAGACTTTTTGATTTTCTTTCAATCGCAGCATTATGTGCTACTTTTTGCAAACTTCACCTTGCCAGACAGGATCTATATGAGTGATATTTAGATTCAACTGGGCAGACAGTAAGCATGCCTGGGTGTGTTTAGTGAAATGAAACTTGATCACCAATTAAATTTGTTTAATTGGTTGATTTAGGAACTATTAACTTTTTTCCCCCCATTGAGCCAGATCGGGCTGGATAGCTTTTTCCCTTCAACAATCCTCCACAATCAGACGGTTGACAGAAGGCGCGGTCAGAACTCATTCACAGACAAAGGCTCAGTTCAAGGGTTTTATTACACATCTTGGTAATACAGTCCAGTTCAGTGACACCCAGGAGAATTGCAGCATAAAAGGGGTAATCCAACTCATAATCCACAGACAGTCCAAAGATTAAAAGCCAATCAGTTGGTATTCCAGGTTTTAGGGTGTGCTGCATCGGTAGTCAGAGAAGCAAGTAAAGACAATACAAAAAAAAAAAAAAACTACAATACACAAAAGACTAAGAAGAATCATAATCAAAAGACAAAAAGGAACCAAAACAAGAGATCTTGAGAAGAACTAGAAATGCTCATAAGTAGGCATCGAGAATACTGGAAAACAAACTTGTGGTTAGACATAGACAGGAAGACGAATATAAAGGGAGAGACAAAGCTGATTGAGATAGGGAACTGGTGAGTGTGAGCAGAGAAAACATACAGGGAGATGTGGCGACAAATGAGGACATGAGGTGCTCCAATAGAAAAACAGAAAGCACAGTTCTCTCACAGCGTAGTTTCTCTCAGTTGGGGTCAGGCAGCGCGAGTAGTAACCACAAGGATGGATCTTGCGGTCAGTGGCAGATTCTTGATATAGGACAGGTTCCGCACCAGAATCAGAGGCATCGACTTTGACAATGAATTGCTCACCAGCTTCAGAACAGATGAGGACCGCGACACTGGTGAAACACATCTTAATCCTCTGGAAGGTAACTCCAGCATCTTTAGACTAGAAAAACTTGACATTCGTGAAGGTGAGAGCAGTAAGAGGAGCAGCGATGGATTTGAGTTACGTATGAACCTTTGGCAGAAATTGGCGAATCCCAGGAAACATTGCAGCTCTTTTTGTGTCTTTGGTTTGGGCCATTCGGTGACTGCTCACGCTTTGCTCTGGTCCTTCATGGGAGACTATAAATCCCAGAAAGCTTATAGAGGACTGATGAAATTACTATTTCTCCACTTTGACAGATGGTTCTCTGAGAGACATTTGAGGACCTGACATATGTGTTGTGTGTAGCTAGCAGGATCTTGGAAGATGAGGATGACTTTGAGGAATACATGGACAAACTAGTCTGCATTTTGCAAAGCACATCATTGACCGGATTCTGGAACGACCACTGGGGAGTTTGAGAGCCCAAAGAGGATAACTCAGCTCAAATTTTTTATAGATCTTGGTCATACAGTCTGGTTCGGTAATACAAAATAGAACTGCAGCACAAAAAGGGTAATTCAAATCGTAATCCACAAATGGTCCAAAGATCAATAGCCAAACAGTACACCAGGTTTGCAGGACATGCCAAATCAGTAGTTGGTTAAGCGTCAAAGCATCAAGAATCATTCACAAGGAATCTACAATACACAAACGACTATGCAGAATCGTAATCAAAAGATGACAAGGAACTGTAAATAGAGATCTTGAGAGGAACTCTGCATGCTTGTATTGTAAATAGGCACAGAGAATACTGACAAATAAACTCGTGACGTGACACAGACAAGAAACGGAATATAAAAGGAGAGGAAAGGCTGATTGAGAGAGGGAACAGGTGAGTGTGAGTAGAGAGACCGTGCAGGGAGGTGTTGCTACAAACGCGGACATGAGGTGCGCCAACAGAAAAACAGATAGGGGAGGGAGAGTGCGTGAGTGCGGGGAATGAAAACAGAAAGCATGTGGAAAGTCACAGATGAGAGACAGCTAAGGAACTAATACATGGATCAACTATAATACCCACAATGGATATATGCATAACAAGTCATAAAAAATAATAAAGAGATGAAATACAAGAAAATACAGACATAATTAACCCTTAAATGCCCCCCTGTGACAAATTTGTCACACGATTTTGGGGGTTGTCAAAACCACTGACCCCGCATAAATTTTGCAACCTAATGCCCATAGTGACATATTTAGACCATCAGTGCTGCCATCTGATGCATAAAAGTGGAACTGACACTACAATGGCTGAACCAGCTAACCTTTCCAATATGGCCGCCCCCATGGTGGAATCCACACGATAGATCAGCACCCATTCATCACTGGATAAAGCAGACAAACAGGTAAGCTAATGAAAAATAAGCTATGCCTAATACTTCAGCTATATGTCAATTGTTTTATCATTCAAGTCATTTTAGCAATAAGGTCCCCGAAATGCCCATTGTGACATATATGTCACAAAACTAAAATGAGGTCAAAGGTCACCAAAAATTAAAAATTGCTATTGGGTTGTTATTAGCCCCTCCCCAGGACATATTAACAGAATACATAGATTTTTCTTTCAACTTTTACTATAGTTGGGCATTGAAGGGTTAACTCAGACCCTGACAACGGTCCATCATGTGTGCTGATGCTTTGATTTGTGAACCTATTTTCAATACAGTTAATAGTACTGGTTTTAAAGCTTCAGAAAAGCTTTGTTTCACCACCACAAAGCACAACAAAATCAAACACTGTGTGCAGGACTAGGAAAAGGGGGTCGCTTGGGTCATTTTATGAAAATTGAAATTTTCCAACAAAATCAAAGAGTGATCAAAGTTTTTCATTTTGAGAAAAAAATTGGGTGAATTTGTGCACAGCAAAGTGTTGAAAATTGACAGTACAGTCGAGCAGGGATATCACTATCACTGGGATATCACTGAGATACCCCCTTAATCTCAAAATGGAAAAAAAATCCCAAGTGACCCCTTTTCCTAGTCCTGCACACCACTATACACTTCACAGTTGCAGCAGAGTCTCTTTGAACAAGAAAATAGCTAACCAAAAATACTGAGAGTGAACCACGTGGGGAAGATTGGCAAAGTATATATTTTGGATGGTTGGCAGTGACAGGATAGCATGGATGAAGTGTAAGGATCAATCAGTATGGTGGAGGAGCTGAACACCCAGGGATGGGATAACACTGGTGCTATTATGAAGAGGAGCAATTACAGGATGAGATGGGCATGGATGATAAGGTTTGCCAACAATGGAGCTTGTAAGGAGCCCAAAAACAGCTGACAGTGAAGGAGACAAAGAAACAGATGGAACAAAAAGATCCTGACACAATATAGCTCTTTGCACGCAAAACTGGGAAAAGAAATCAATTGAGGGAAATCAGTTGGGGCATTGGTCCAATTTTTGGTAATTGTGTATCTAAGGTCATTTTTTATGCAGTATCATGAACTTTTGGATGCATTTTTTTTGTTTCAAACCCTTTGTTTAGGTATGACAACAAAAATAAATAAATTGTTTAAATCCCAGTGAAAAGTAATTTAGTTGCGGCTAATTTGAGATTAAAAATTAGGGGAATCTTGTACTATTTTTATGCCATGAGAAGTTGGAAAAAACGTGGCCTAAATTGGGGAAAGGTCATGTTAATTCTCTGTGTATAGCCAAAACATATACAGTAAACCACCACAAAATCTGCATAGTCAGAACAGGTTCGCTTTTTACCCCAAGAAATTAGTGTTTGTGATCAGAAATGATTGATATTACTGGCCGATCGCTGTCTAGTTTACTGGACTACAGTGGCAGCTCCTGAACGGAAAATGGGGCGAAAAACATCTCTTGAAATGGATGATTGTTGACCTGTTTTCAATTGTCCATCTTGATTAACGTTTCCCAACAATATGAATAATCCACTGGCAGTTAAAGACAGCCTACTTTTCAAAGAAATGGTAAGGGGAGTAAAAAATAAATTCAATAAAAAATGTTTTATTCACTTGCCTTAATAGACTACTCTGAAAAAAAAAAGTGGCAATTGTGCCATCTGTTACTGCACATCTTGTTCGCGCAGCATCACAACCCGTTGCTACTTGAATCTCTCACCAATGTAAGGCAGTTCTGATTAGGCAGCTATTTGTGTATCTTCATTTTGACTCAAAACAAAAAAAGCTTGTTTCTGTAAAATATGCCAGCTGCACATAAAAGGCGATTTATCAAGCAGGTAGAGAAAGTCAAAAGGGATAAATGTGCCAGGATCAGCAGTCAGCTCTACAGGAAGACACATGCTGACAAAAGTTAGCAGTGATGGCAGCGTCCATGCCTGCGACAGACTGTCACACTCAGAGAGTTATTGTACTGGATAACTTTGGGAACCACTTCCACTACATATGCAGAAATTTTTGCAGGATAATATTTCAGGTTTCTGGAAAACCATTCCCATTTGCATTTTTGTGATTTTGTAAACAAAATAAACCAATCATTCTGGTTCAACAATATTCAGATTAGCTCCTATTATTTTGTGTGGTTTAGATAAAGAAATATATTTGGATAATACAGTTTTCTTTCACTTCCTTCTCCTATAGTACTGGAAAAAAACTTATAAGATTAGTTTTAGCAACTGCAGCAATTTGCTTTTCAAAGAGTCTAGCCTCTGCTCTTTTTCATCCTCAGCAAGTATGCCACAAATTTTAGCCTTATTAGTCTCATTACTGTTGTTTTTGTATACCTTATAAATATATTATTTTCTCTCAAACCCTTCTAAATAACATTAGGGTGCGTTCACACGTAGTGCTGTTTTCCCAGCTGTCAGCGCATATTTTACATGAAAACGCATTGGAGGCGGCCGCACAACAGGCAGAAGGCAGGTGCTCTCTAAAAATGTGGCGCCTTTTCTGCTCAAAAAAAAAAAAAATGCTTCTGAAAGTTGACAACAGGTGAATTTTTTTTTTTGAAATAGAGCTGTGATGTCAAGCACCTGTTCTTTCCACAAACCAATAGTGACAAAGGGGAGACTGATGCAGCCGGAACTGAGGAGTTGATTCATCAAAACAACAACAAATATGGAGCCGAAAGTACCGGTAGAAAATCATGAGTTCATCTTGAGTCAAACTGAAAGCAAGGAGTGGCTTCATTTAAATGTTTACACTGATCAAAGTAAACTGCAAAAAATTCTCAAAAAATGAAGTTCAACAACCAGCAGCAGACACGAAAAATCAGCTGAGCAACAGAGCCATCAGTTTCTCGGTCTTAACTGCATTATGAGCTGCCTATTGCATGTTTTTCATGATGCACAAAATGCGCTCTTAGCATCACTTTTTTTTTTTTTAAAGTAAAAGTGCTCCTCCACGTGAATGCACCCGAGACATCCTCTGTTGTGCCTTCTCTCCCGTGGCTGAGCAACAAAGCTGCACAGGCAACCATTGCATTTCTGCCTTTTTTACTCATTTTTGTTTTCTGGTTAGGATAACAATGGCAGCCCATAAAATTTTTTAAATTTTATTTGGGAACAGTCCCCTAATTCCTCTCACCCAGTTCCATGGCTCTGCTTTGAGTGTTCTAATGCCACCAGCTTAGTAAAAGTTGAAGTTGCATTTATGCACATAACCTTTGATCTGGGTGCTAAATTTTTGAAAATGAGGTGCCTTTGGATTCTTTTGATGAAGAGTTCAACGCACCCTATGACGTTAAATCTGGCCATAGAGGATTTTCCACCATACTGGATTTTTTTTTAAAAAGCTTAGAAACGCTTCCCAGGACACATACTTTGTTCAGTTTTCACCAAAATTAGCACTGACAATTTTCAGACCAAGCCTCATAGATGTTATAATAATAGGCTTCTGTTTCCTGAAAGTGTTCACCCATCGCAGGCAGTCCAACGTAGCCGCCAAACGGGTAGTGAGGTCATATCTCAGGAATGCATTGATGTATTAAAACCAATCTTGGAAGATGGACCCCATTTTGAGGAAGCACAAAAAATTGTCCCATTTGACTACTACTAAACAAAATAAGCAAAAATGTGTTGATGCGTTTACTTTTAATAAATAAGTTCATACATAATTTTTGTATCTAGCAATACCGCGGGAGGTCCAAAGGCCGAGACATGGCAACTTTTCGTCTCAACCTAATAGATGTGGCCGCCATGCTAGATTTTACCGAAAGGTTTAAAAATTTCTCACAGGCCACACATTTTGTCCTATTTTTACCAAATTTAGTGACAATCATGAAACTGCACCTCACAAAAGTAGTGAAATGGATTTTAGATTTTAGTCTTTTCAGCCAAATCGAAGGCAAACAACCAAAACAGGACATGAGGTCATATTTCAGTTATACCCAGTCTTTGCTCTGGTCACATTAAAGCATGGCTGTAAACATTGTAAGCAAGTTTTATTTGATCACATCAAGTTGCTTGGGCGACTCTGCCTTGTTGGAGTCCCATCCCCCATTCAGTTCCCACCATCCCCCATTGCAGTTAACAACTATATGGTTTGCTGGTTTATTATTTTATTAGGGGTTCAAGTGAAACCCTATTTGCAAATGCTGGTTTATTTTATTATTATTATTATTATTATTATTATTTTTCTTCTTCTTCAGAAAACAGAAAATTCCGTGAGATGGTAAAAAATGTAAATGCTGACCAAGGCATTTTTTTAACTCAGTAGGCCTGATAAATATAATCAAGAAAAACAGGTTTTTCACTTTAAAGGTCATTCATGTGAAGCTTGGTATAGACATTTTTTGGTCCGTTCTCTACAACTTTCCCTAAGGACCTCTAAGAGCCATATTTGATTTTCCAAAATTTTGAATTCTTTGAAAAACACATTTTTGACATAGGCGTGAGGTCCGATTTGAAATTTGCTATGGATCATCAGTGGACCAAGTTTATCAAAGATTGCGTAAAAGCTTGTTGAAATCTCATTTTGTTTCCAAGATATTGACCAATGAACTTCAGCAGGGGCGTGGCTTAGCACAAAATGGACAAAATTCAACAACCATTGGGCCAGTCATCACAGAACTTGCAGAATATGTCCATATAAATACCAGGAACATGCCTTGACAGTTTCATGCAAATTGGGGGCGCTATCACATAAAAATCAGACTATAAATCAGCAATTGTTTTTTTAAAACTCACAGGATATATTCATATAAGTACCTGAAACATACCCAGAAAATTTCATTCAAATTGACTGATAGGGGGCGCTATAAATGCAAAACAAAGCAGCATGGTATAACACAAATCCGACTATAAATCAGCAATTGTTTGTCCTATAGCCATAAAACTCACAGGATATATTCATATAAGTACTTGAAACATACTCTAAAAATTTCATTCAAATTGACTGATGGGGGGTGCTATAAATGCAAAAAAACAAAGCAGTGTGGCATAACACAAATCAGACTATAAATCAGCAATTTTTTTCTTTGAAACATACTCTGAAAATTTCATTCAAATTGTTCTTTTGGGGGCCTATAAATGCACAAAGCAACGTGGTATAACACAAATCAGACTATAAATCATAAATAGTTTTTCCAATCATTACAAAACTCACAGGATATGTCCACATGAAATATAGCCTGAAAGTTTCAATCAAATTGACCAGTAAGGGGTGCCATAAATGCACAAAATAGCCTAACATAACACAAATCAGACTATGCATCATTAGTTGTTAGTCCAATCATTACACTGGCAAAATAGGTCCACATAAAAACCTGCAACACACTCTTAAAGTGGTTTTTGTCCCCAAAATGTGGAGCAGGGGACATTATATTCAGATTCCGGCCGTCCGTCATGTCCCATTTGTTCTGAATCACGATATCTCAAGAACGATTTTTGACTGATTCCATTCATCTTTGGTGTTAAGGTATAAACCCCAGTAGATTTCCGTGACCTTGGCATTATTCTCAAGGTCATTACGATCATTTGACCACTTACAAATTCCTTGATCGTGATATCTCAAGAACGCTTTGACCAATTCCATTCAAAAGCGGCGGGGACATAGTATTCAGCTCCATCCAAAGCGTGATATCTGAATGGTTGGACCAATTCCATTCATCTTTGAAAAAGTGTATTAGGGCGGGGGACATAGTATTCAGCTCTGTCCGCCCGTCCGTCTGTCCGTCCTGTCCCGTTTGTTTTGATATCTCAAGAACGGTTGACCAATTCCAAAAAATGTTTTTAGGGCGGGGACATAGTATTCATGTCTGTCCGTCTTTAAACGTGATATCTGATTCCATTCATCTTTGGTTCAAAGGTGTATTAGGGCGGGGGACATAGAGCTTCATCCATCCGCCCAGCCGTCCATCCGCTTTTGTTGATATCTGTTCGACCGATTCCATTCATCTTTGGTGTCAAGGTGTATTAGGGTGGGGAATAAAGCTCCGTCCGCCCGTCCGGCTGTCCGTCATGTCCCATTTGTTGTGAAGCATCAAGAAAGGTTTTACCGATTCCATTTTTTGGTGTTTTTTAGTATTCAGTCTGTGCGTCCAAAACGTGATATCTCAAGAACGGTTTGACCGATTCCATTCGTCTTTGGTTTCAAGGTGTATTAATGTCCCGTTTGTTGTGAACACGATATCTCAAGAAAGGTTTGACCGATTCCATTCATCTTTGGTGTCTGTTAGGGGGGTGCTCACAACTCTTTCGATCTCCCGTGACCTTGCCATTATTCTCAATAAATTACACCATTTGACCACTTACAAATACCTTGTCAACATGATGTCTTAAGAACGGTTGGCGGTTCCATTCATCTTTGGTGTCCGAGGTGTATTATGGGCGGAGGATATTTCAGCTCCACGTCCCATCCCGTTTGTTGTGAACGCGATTTGTTTGACCGATTCCATTCATCCTCAAGGGAAAGGCCGGGGACATAGTATTCAGCTCCATCAATCCGTCTGGCAGTCCCATGAATAAAAAATGACCAATTTAATTCATCTTTGGCGTCAATGTGTAATTTTTTAGTCAATTTTCATCTTGGGGAACAGTCCATTAATTCCTTTCAACTCTAACCCTTGAACCATGAATTCTGCATGCTATATTTATTATTAATTATTATTTTCTTCTTCAGAAATGTTGAGCAAATTCTGTATGTTGGTAAATGGTAGAACCTGAAATTTTGCCATTTGAAGTGTGTGTAATTTAAGGCATTTTTAAATAGGCCTGATGGTGGCGCTATAATTCAAGAAAAACAGGTTTTTTTTGGGTCATAAAATTTTGTTTTCACACCGAAACTTGTACAGGTGCTTTCCCATAAGGACCTCTAAGATCCGCCATATTTGATTTTCCAAATTCAAGGTTCGAATGTGGACCATCAGTGGACCAAAAGCTTTGGAAATCTCATTTTGTTTCCAAGATATTGACCAATGAACTTCAGCAGGGGCGTGGCTTAGCACAAAAATGGACAAAATTCAACATTGGGCCAGTCATCACAGAACTTGCAGAATATGTCCATATAAGTACCAGGAACATACCCTGACAGTTTCATACAAATGGCATATAATATAACACAAATCAGACTATTAATCAGCAATTGTTTGTCCTATAGCCATTTTTTTAAGTACCTGAAACAAGTCTTTTCATTTAAATTGACTGATAGGGGCATATAACTGCAAAAACAAAGGAGCATGGTATAACACAATTCCGATTGTCAGCAATTGTTTGTTTTCAGGAAATATTCATATAAGTACTTGAAACATACTCTGAAAATTTCATTTTCTATAAAGCAAAACAAAGCAGCATGGTATAACACAAATCCAACTATAAATCAGCGATTGTTTGTCCTATAGCCATAAAACTCACAGGATATATTCAAAAATGAAACATATCCAGAAAAATTTCATTCAAATTGACTGATAGGGGTGCTATAAATGCAAAACAAAGCAGCATGGTATAACACAAATCCGACTATAAATCAGCAGTTGTTTGTTATAGCCATAAAACTCACAGGATATATTCATATAAGTTAACAAAAATTTCATTCAAATTGGCGTTATAAATGCTCTATAACACAAATTTTCATAAATAGTTTTTCCAATCATTACAAAACTCACAGGATATGTCACATAAGAACCTGAAATATAGCCTGAAAGTTTCAATCAAATTGACCATAGGGGGGTGCCATAAAGCACAAAATAACCTAACATAACACAAATCAGGACTATGCATCAGTCCAGTCATTACACTGGCAAAATAGATCCACATAAAAACCTGCAACACACTCATAAAGTGGTTTTTTGTCCCCCCGCCCACCGGAGCAGGGGACATTAGAAGATTTCCTCCGTCGTCCGTCATGTCCCGTTTGTTCTACGATATCTCAAGAACGGTTTGAATTCCATTCATCTTTGGTGTTAAGGTATAAATACGCCGACCCCAGTGTGACCTTGGCATTGTTCTCAAGGTCATTATATCATTTGACCCTTACAAATTCCTTGTCAACATGATATCTCAAGAACGGTTTGACCAATTCCATTCATCTTTGTTGTTGTATTAGCGGCGGGGACATACTATTCAGCTCCATCCACCCGCCCGGCCGTCTGTCCGTCCGTCCTGTCCCGTTTTTTAATAAACGGTTTGAACGATTCCACATCTTTGATGTCAAGGGTTATTAGGGCGGGGACATAGTATTCAAGTAAACGTGATATCTCAAGAAGACCGATTCCATTGATTTTGATGCCAAGGTGTATTAGGGCAAGGGACATAATATTCAGCTCCGTCCTCCCGTCCAGTGTCCGTCCGTTTGAAGGTGTATCATGGGGACATAGTATTCAGCTCGTCCGAACGTCCATCTGTCCGTCATGTCCAAGAATGCGATATGTCAAGAAAGGTTTGACCCGATTCCATTCATCTTTGGTGTCAAGGTGTATTAGGGGAGGGGACATAGTACAGCTCAGTCCAAAAAATGTCCCGTTTGTTGTTGATATCTCAAAACGGTTTGACCGATTCCATTCATCTTTGATGTCAAGGTGTATTAGGGGCGGGGACATAGTATTCAGCTCCGTCCGCCCGTCCGTCTGTCCGCCTTTCCGTTTATTTGTTTTTGATATCTCAAGAACATTTTGAACGATTCCATTCATCTTTGATGTCATGAAAGGTGTATTAGGGGCGGGGACATAGTATTCAGCTCCGTCCGCCCGTCCGTCTGTCCGTCCTGTCCCGTTTGTTGTAAATTGATATCTCAAACGGTTAGACCGATTCCAGATCTTTGATGCCAAGGTGTATTGAAACGTGGTATCTCAAGAAGACCGATTCCATTCATCTTTGGTATCAAGGTGTATTTGGGGACATAGTATTCAGCTTTCGTCCATCTGGTCATGTCCCGTTTTTGTTGTGAAGCGATATGTCAAGAAAACGATTCCATTCATCTTTGGTGTCAAATTAGGGGGGGGACATAGTATTCATGGGTCCATCTGTCCGTCATGTCCCGTTTGTTGTGAACGTGATATCTCAGAACGGTTTGACCGATTCCATAAAAATCTTTGGTTTCAAAGGTGTATTAGGGGTGGGGGTCCGCGCGTCTGTCTGTCCGTCATGTCCCGTTTGTTGTGAACACGATATCTCAAGAAAGGTTTTTCCGATTCCATTCATCTTTGGTGTAAACTCACTCGATTTACGTGACCTTGCCATTATTCTCAAGGTCATTACGACCATTTGACCACTTACAAATACCTTGTCAACATGATATCTCAAGAACAGTTTGACCGGTTCCATTCATCTTTGGTGTCAAGGTGCCCGGAAATTCAGCTCCATCCGTCCGGCTGTCCGTCCGTCCCATCCCGTTTTGTTTGAACGCGATATCTCAAGAACAGTTTGACCGATTCCATTCATCCTGGTATTAAGGCCGGGGACATAGTATTCAGCTCCATCAGTCCATCCGTCTGGCCGTCTGTCCGTCACGTCCCATTTATTGTGAACGCAAAATCTCGAGAACACTTTGACCAATTTAATTCATCTTTGGCTTCAATGTGTAATTTTGTGATACGCTGACCCCAATCAACCTGGCGGGGACATGGCCACGTTTAGTGGCAAAACTTTGACCATATTTTAAGTTAATTTTCAACTACTAATGGTCTTTCGTGGCTTGAACCCCGGAATTGCCGCTTGGGGCAATATTTTAACTTATTTTTGTGCCTGCCCCACTTTTTATTCTCAGTCTTGCAACCTCAAAGTTACACTGTCAAAGGCACACTGTGCAATGGTCTCAGTGATGGAACTACAGTACATTCTATAGTTTGAGTCATTGTACACTGAGGTTTAGAAGTTGGATTCCAAGTACCATTTTAATTAAGTAACAGTAGCAAGTAAAAAAATTCTAGATTTTTGAGGCATACTATTAAGTGTCTCTCTGAAAAGACATTAAGTTGCTGGGGCGGACAGGTTTCCAGGACACAATGTACTGCTCAGGACCATGTCTCAAATTTCAAATTGTCAATATCACTTATGCTCTTTCTATGTTCCTATTCCCAAAATAGACAAAAGTAATGGGACATACCTCTTAATTATCGAATTCAGGATTTTTATCTAGACCCATTGCCACAGATGTATAAAATCAAGCACCAATCTGCATCTCACAACATTTGAAGAAGAATGGGTCATCCTGAAGAGCTCAGTGAATTTGAGCATGGTACTGTCATAGGATGCCACCTTTGGAAAAAGTCAGTTCATGAATTTTCTTCCCTGCTAGATATTTCATGGTCAATCGTAAGTGGTACAAAAAAAAAAAACAGCAACTCAGCCATGAAGTGACAGACCACATCAAGTTGCAGAGCAGGATCGCCGAGTGCTGAAGTGCATAGAACATAAAAAATTGCAAAGGCTCTGTTGACTCAATAACTTTAGAATTACAAACTCCTCTGGCATTAACATTTGCAAAAACACTGTGCACCGGGAGCTTCATAGAATGGGTTTCCATGGCCGAGCAGCTGCATGCAAGCCATGCATCACCAAGCACAATGCCAAGCGTCAGATGGAGCGGTGTAATGCACCCTGCACTGGACTCTGGAGCTGTGGAAACATTTTCTGTGGAGTGACGAATCACGCTTTTCTGTCTGGTGGTCTGATGGATGAGTCTGGGTTTGGCGGATGCCAGGAGAACATTACCTGCTTGACTGCCGTGTACCTGCTGTAAAGTTTTTTGAAGGAGGAATAATGATATGGGGTTGTTTTTCAGGGGTTACGCTTGGCCTCTTAGTTCCAGTGAAGGGGAATCGTAATGCTTCAGCACACTGAGACATTTTGGACAATTCAATGCTTCTGACAAAGAGTGTTTGTGGGAACAGTTGTGGGCAGGCTCTTTTCTGTTCTAGCATGACTGTGCCCTACAGCACAAAGCAAGGTCCACAAAGACATGGTTTGGTGAGTTTGGTACGGAAAACTTGACTGGGATGCACAGAGCCTTGACCTCAGCCCCATTTCACACCTTTGGGATGAACTACATTGGAGATTGCAAGCCAGGGCTTCTTGTAAAACATCTGTGCCTGACCTCACAAAAGCGCTTCTGAATGAATGGGCAAAAAATCTCTCAGACAAACTCAAAAATCTTGTGGAAAGCCTTCCAAGAAGAGTGAAAGCTGCTATAGCAGCAGAAGGGGGACCAACACCATTTTAATGCCTCTGGATTTAGAATGGGATATTATAAGAGTTCCCGTAGGTTTGCTGGCCAGGTGTCCCAATACTTTTGTCCATATAATGTATATATTCAATATTGTTTACCTGTATAATAAGTAATTTGAGTCAAATCAACTTGTTTTTCCCTAAAGCAATGAAATGTCAACCCACACAAACTGCCCTGCATGACAGGATATTTTTTAACCTGGGTCAAAGCAATCTAATACTGCATACTCCTTGCATTTTTGTATTTCCAGTGTTAAAGAACATTTTTATTTTTATTTTTATTCCACTAGGTACACCAGTGCAATATAAGTGATTCTCCTTCAAGTATTGAATTAATAATCGTTCACTTGGATTTTAGGGATCAATAAAATATTAATAATGAATACATACACACACACACACACACACATTATATATATATATATAATACATATATATATATATATATATATATATATATATATATATATATATATATATATATATATATATGCAGGGACATTGAGTGTATGAAATAATGAGTGAAGGGATAAGCAAACCAAACTTTAGAACATAAAGGGGAGTGCACCAAACACAAAGGGGAAACCAGACTAAGGCTACCTGCCTAAATGGGGGAAAAACTAAGCCATAAATGCTTAAGGTAATCTAATAAACTTAAAGTTAAACAGGTGAAGATAATTAAGCTTGTGAACAACAGATAATTGGTTAATTAGGTGCAGGGCAGGTAGCCAGGGAAATGGAATGCCAGAGGGGAGGGACATTACAAACATACTAAACAACAACAAAATTTATGCAGGGAGTAGAAATTTTGAATTCACCTAATAAACCTAATTTAGTATTTGAGTTAATATTTTTCAAAATTGACAGAAAGTAGTGGTCAAGAAGTCAGTGTATCGGCGTAAGGAAAGTAAGTTCTTCTGTGGAGTTGCAGTACATTTTAGCAGTGCCTCTCACTCATGACCTGCCTGCCCTGGTAACAGTCGTTAACACAGAGGACATATCGGGCATGGACCGTAGTCTATTGACCGTAGTCTCAGTCTATTGAAGCTAAAACCCAGAAACCTGGGATGGAAGCTCAACACGCCTTCTACACAGTCAAGAATCTGTTTGTCTCTGCTCCTCTACTTAAATTACCAGACCCAGCAAAACCCTTTATAGTGGAAGTCGAAGCCTCCAGTGCGGGGATGGGAGCAATCCTGTCCCAGCAGCGCGGGACTCCAGAGAAGCTGTATCCCTGTGCATAGTTCTCACAAAAACTCACACCCGCAGAGGCCAACTATGATGTGGGAAACCGGGAACTACATGCAATAAAACTCATGCTCTAAGAATGGAGGCACTGGTTAGAGAGGGGTTGTCGTCCATTCCTTGTGCTGACCGACCACCGCAACCTGGAGTATTTGCGAAAGGCAAAAAGGTTTAATCCTCGTCAGGCCAGGTGGGTGCTTTTCTTTACTCGCTTCAATCTTTCAATAACCTATCGCCTAGGCTCCAAGAACATCAAAGCAGACATGCTATCCCAGAGATAGAAGGTAGAGAAAGATCCCGAGGCAGAAGAGTCAATTCTGCCATCCTCTTGCATCCTCACCCCAATGAAGTGGCAATTGGACCAGGAAATAGGAGGAGAACAGGAGGAATCCCCCAACTACCGCAGTGCCAGCGGGTGAGACGTTCGTTCCCGCTACCCTTTGAGAGAGAGTGATCCTGTGGGCACATAAGTCCCTGTCAGCAGGACATCCAGGACCCAAAAGAACTACAAACATCATCACCCGAAAATACTGGTGGCCCCACCTGGTCTCTGATTATTTTTTTTGTTGTCATTGGCAACAGTAGTATTTTTCAATACATTTTCACCAAAAATAAAATGATTGAGAAGTAATATATTAGGACCCTCTTTTAATGAACGTGCTGGTGTATAATCATCACTGCACGCTACTGTATTTGTTTCAATATTGTACTGAATATGTTACATTTACTGAGCTACAATATTTACATTTCCAAGCTTTGGTTGAAGAAAAGTATTTCACAGAATCTTCTGCCTGTATTGGGACAATGTGTGACTAGAGTGTGTTTTTACTCATAAAAACGTAAGTCTCCCGCTTGGCCCCCGTCCATGCCTAACCCAGTGGACGGACGGACAGACAGACAGACAGGCATTTAGCAAAATGCACTACTGCAGGACCTGAGTAGTAAGTATGCAAAATGTCATTAAGGTCATGCAAATGGTTTAGGAGTTGTGCTCCGGACAGAAATTGATCACATCCGGATGGGCAGACAGACAGGCGGACAGACAGGCACATACTAAAATGCACCACTTCAGGACCTGAGTATTAAGTATTCATAGTCTCTTTAGGATCATGCTAACGGTTTTGGAGTAATGCTCCAGAAACGAGGTGGGAATGCCGACGCGAATGCGAACTGGAACGCGAACGCGAACCGGAACCGAGCCTAAAGGCCCTGTCCTATACTGCCGTTTAACGATTCCGTCTGCCTCTGTCTAAATATTTACGTCAGATGGTGTCATACGGTGGAAAATTCAAATTTTTTGGCCATGGACGGTACATAGAACAGCATGAGTAACGTCTAAATACGTCTGAGAAATGTCTGTTTAAAGGTTGATTATGAAGAATGCGTATTCAAAGCAAAATTTTTTCAAAAATAATACATCAACGGTGCATTTAGAGGGGTGCAGAATAAAAGTATTTCTTTTCCATAAAAAAATATATTTAGTCTAAATTAAATAATTTAAAAATTTTGACGGGTTCGACAATGACTTCCTGTTTACATCGTACAAGCCAATAGCAGCCGGGGCATTGCGGGTTGCCAAATACGGTCTCTATGCTCAGCACAGCTAGGCTGGCACTGGGTGAAATGGCAGAGTTTGCAAGTCCTGCTGCAGCTGCTTCAGAGCCCCAGCGTATGGTGCGTTATCCATCCCAGCAGCAGAGTGACCGGAGAAGGGCAAAGACGAGAGTGAATATCGGCGAAGCATATGCTCGATGGACTCGGATAAAGGATTTCCACGGCATGAAAACGCATGCGGAAATGGCGACTTTTCTCCTACATCGGTAAGCTAACTCGCTTGCTAACTTAGCTAACGTTACCTGTCGGTCAAACTCCTCTGCAATACTTGTTTTCATTATATCACGTTGACCCTAGATATGAGATTACTGGTTGTGACCCATCGACCTCCACACCCAGTAAACAATGGAGGAAACGGAGGCGTCTCAATCCTCCTGCCCTGTCCAGCATTGCTGGCTCACTTTCACCACTGCGGTGAGTGGCTTTTATAAAGAATATTCTAGCTAGCTATCTGTACAGGTCTCAAAATAGACACCTAAGTCAAATGAGCATACTAAGAGGTTCCATTGGATGTTTATTTGAATTCAAATGTATAAATTCTGACTTTGTAGAGAGCATCAGCCAGGGGCGAGTAGAGAGGACACCCTCTCAGCCTCAGATGCCTTGAGGAAAGGTACGAATGCATTACATTATCCTTGCCCTGAATTTGGTGATGTTTATTTTTCCTCTTGTATTTTGATTTTAGAGGGGATACTGTATTGTGCACTGCTTTTGTAGATGAATCAACTTTTAGTGGCCTGAGATTTTTTCTGTTTGTTTAGCCTACAGGACATGAGTATGCAGGAAAATCCACAATCTGTCCTGACAGTGGATGTGGAAATTGAAGAGATCAATGATCTGAGGAACAGCATGTAAGTTACTATGACCCTGTTAGATGTGGTTTATTGGTTCATTTTATCGTTATTGTGCTAAGCATTTCTTTAATAATATCTACTTTTCTCTGACAGTATTGACTGGTCAGAAGGAGAATTTGATGAGGTGGACTTTGCTCCTGCTGACAGTTCCGATGAGGACTTTGTTCCGGGTCTTACGGTAGGTTATCGGTCACAGCTTTCTGTTACGTATTTTATGATGAATCCATATTTGTTGATTAATCCAATCAGTTCATTATTCTTCAAATAGATAAAGTGAAACAAATGAGACGAAGCTAAGATCAGGAACTAAGATCACTGAGTGGACAATATCATCACAAGCTGTGGTTAATGTCGCAATGTTTGTAGGCTTTAAGTAGATTGCAACAAGGGGAAATGTAATTTGAGCATCCCTGATTGAGCAAGCTGTTACAGCACTTAAAAATACAAAAGTTATTGGTTTATTCATTATCCCCCCATTCATGCATTGCTAGGACGGGTGGAGCATTACAGTCACCTCTGTGTATCCAAAGTCTGCCCGTCATTGGTGTAGACGAAACCATTCATGACACCCCTGAGGACACAGAGGTACCATTGGTCGAGGTATCTCGGCAGCAGAGGTGAGGGACTCGATTGGTGACTCAAGTTGCAAGTATGAGGACTTGAGACTTGATTGACTAGCCTTGATAAAAGACAGACTTGACTTTATTATCATGACTTCACGCTTGACTTTGAATCGAGACCAATGATTAGAAAGGACTTGGTTATAATGAAATATTCGCATTTTTCTAAATATTGTTCTGTTTTTTTTTTTTTTTTTCAGTAGTACAGAGAGGTGCCCCTTTGGGCCCACAGCTAAAAATGATTGCAATGCTTTCAAAGTGGACCAGAGCAGAGCTCATTGCATGACACAGCTGACATGGATTGCACACCACAGTAACTTGGGACTTGCTTGAGACTTGGAGGTTAAGACTTTTGACTTGCTTGTGACTAGTACTTGTGTGACTTACTCCTGCCTCTGCCAGGCACCTTACCACCCATTTTCCCAACACCACTCGAGGTGGAATGTGAGGAAGATCTCATAGGGAGGCGTGCCCTCATTCTTTATGAAGACTTGCTGCGACAACTGGGTTCATTCCTGGTCCCAGTCCAACGATGTCCATACACATGCAAGCTAACTGGGATGCAGTGCCAGTGCCTTCCACCCTACGAAATCTCTATCACCTCACGGGGAACAGCTTGCATTATGGACTGGGTGAGTAATTGTGACTTGAGCGCTTGATCTGCCTTTACATGTGAACAAACGTGTAGCCTTTTACATGTTAAAACTTGTACATTTTCAAAGGCTGTGCAATGCAAAATAAGGGTGTAGAATTCATACTTTATTAATCACTAAGCTGAGTTTGTGTTTTTTGTATTTTTAATATTATTCAGAACTGTGCCAGGTGATTTGGAGATGGAATTCGTAGCCCACCCTCAACTTTGGCATGCAAGCAGGGGACTTCATGTTGGCTTGCAACATTCTCCTCTCCGGGAACAACTACAGCAAAATCGCCCTCTTGTTCAAGTTTATGAACTTGGGGATGGTTAATGCTGGGTGGTTCCATGCCATCCAGGACACCTATTGTGTGGACTCCATTAAGGAATCCTGGGCAGCGAAAAGGGCTGAAGTCATCAGCCGTCTCAAAGACAGAGATGTGGTGGTTGTAGGTAAGACAATGTTTGTTATTCTTTAGGTGTCTTTGGCACACAGTCTTAACTATACATTGTCATGTGCTTAATTCTGAACTATTCAAACTTATCTTCAGCTGATGGGCGTACGGACAGTCCTGGCTACTGTGCACAGTACTGTACATATACAGTCATGGAAAACCAGTCCAGGAACATCATTTCCATTGTCACAGTTGACAAGCGGCAAATCAAGAGGAACTCCGTCGTCATGGAGAAGAAGGTGTTTTTCGAATCCATGACCCAGCTTCTAACAGAGCTGAAGGTGGTTGAGGTGTGCACGGATGCCCATATGCAGATCTCGTCACTCATGGGTAAGCAGGCATTATTGTCAGTTTGCATATGGTCTGTCAGTATGTCAGTGGTGCAAACTAAATTTTTTCTCTTACCCAGATAAAGGACAGTTCCCAGGAGAGTTGCACAGCTTTGACATGTGGCATGGATCCAGGAATCTTGCCAAAAGATTATCTGCTGTAAGTATTTTATCATGGGAAACAGACTTGTGACAACCAAAACTGTTTATCAAAATAAATTTTCTGTTGGGATTTGTGCGCATCTACTCGTCAGGCAGCACAGATCCCAGGACAGTCGGCATTGCTGGATTGGGTACGCAATGTCATCAATCATTTTTGGTGGGCGTGCAACAAGGCTACGACATTCGACGGATTCATGGTATGTTCAATATTTACAATATAATGACATTATTACATTATTAATATTTACAGGACACAACGAGTGAATAGTTGTAGTCATCTAAATAAGTTTGCGTCTCTTTCTGTGTGATACCTGTTTCTCATTTCATAATTAGAAATTATTTTCATCAGAAACTGTGGCTTGGCCTCATCCACCATGTGGCAAATGAGCATGAATGGGTGATGGGGCGGTGCCAACGCGACTTGCAAGAGAGCAGCTCCACCAAGGAGTGGCTGGAGAGAGGGTCGGTGGCTCATGAGGCTCTCAAGGATGTGATTTTAAACATTTATAATGCCCAATTGGTGAATTTACAACACAGGAAAAATGTCAGCCTTCCGAAGCCACGTGCCTGTTGAGTCTGATTCTATGACATGAACACTTAGAACTTTGTCTTGCAACAGATCAAACTATTTATTTATTTGCAGATCTCAATTTGAAACCGAGGCAATTTTTCTGAAAAAATCACATCCTAATGTGCAATGCTGTGCTGAGTGAGCTATCCGGCAGCTCAAGGATGTGATTTTAAACATTTATAATGCATTTCTCTCCTTTCGAGTTTACAAAGCCAGGATCCCTCCTGCTCTCCTCCTGTTTACGGCCAGGCTCGCAGCGGTGGACTACAACCAGCATGTGGGCCGCCCTTTAAAGCGCACAGCCGATGGCAGGCCCATGTATGTTCATGCCACTAAATCGTATATTAGGCCTATCATGAATTATAAGTCATATTTACTTGACTGACTGATAAGATATTTGACCGACTGATATAAGGTAAATGTAAATTGTCTTTGTAAACATTACAGGGCCATGAGGCTTTATAAAAAAAATGCCAAGAGGTGGAGTGTCTACGCTCTGAAGGTCAGCAAGACATATGACCACATTCCAGCTCTCCAGGACCGCATTCTCCCCAGGAGACTGGCTGCAAATGCAGGGCTGCTTCGACGAAGGACTCTACGGCCAGACGACCCAAGGAGACTTGGCCTTCTCCCTCCCATTCTGCCACCACCAGGGGAAGAACTCCTGCGCATGCAAGCCAAGCGAGGTCTTGATATGGAGAAAAACTTGTTTTACACCTTACTTTACAAATGTTGTTGTCTTACACTTTATAGCTGTACTGCTAACACAAGCAAATGTATTTTCAGAATATGAACAATAAAGATGTTTTCTTTTCTTAAAGATATGGGACACTCCTGATGCCTTTCCTCGCGACTTCATTCTCCAGCGCCAGCCCCAGCCCCAGCCTTAGCCCCCCAGCAGGGGCCATGACTTCCAACCAGACCCCCTTCACCATGCATGTCATTTGGGCTCCTAGTCCGGCTGGGCCTTCGTGATGTGTTTGTGGATCCTCAGACTATGTATATACGTTTAGTGTTTGCTTTTTTCTTCTTTGTGTGATATTTACCTCATTTGATATTTACTTCATTGATATTTTATATCTTTTTAATGATTTTTTTTTTACATTTTAAACTGTCTTATTTTTTTTGATTTTGAATCTGTTGTCGAATTCCTAGAATGTTCTACATGCACTTTGACAAGTTTGCACTCAGGATCATTGACGAGTGAAGCAGGTGCATGACGCAAAAACAAAGTATTTGTACTCTGGCAAGAACATCTTTTAAGATTTTACCTCTATCTTCAAGGAATGTCCTAATCATTTGTGGACAGTCATCTTGAAAAATAAAATCTTATTGTTGGGAAACAATGGTTGAAGTATTTACTTCCATTTCTTAATTGAGTGTTTACACTCAACTTCTTTTGTCATCTGTTAGGAATGTGATCTGTGTTAATGTCCTCAAGCCAGGCCTTTTATGAAACCATGATAGAAATGTTATACCTTGGAGCTGAGTACACCAATGCTTGACACATTTAGTCATTTCCTCTTTTAATAAAATGAGTAACTGAAAAATATTTTGCAGATAACTTATTTACTGATTATTATTTACATAGAACGTATCCACTGATAAAAATTAACTATTTACAAACATTGCTGCTCCCTTTACAAGGGCTCCACTTTGTATGCCCTGACGATGCACCTTGTACCAGGTGGGAGCATGAGGGACAGCAACAGACAGTGAGGGTCATGTTAGCGACCAGGAACAAAACCTGTGTACTGTCCATACAGATCAGGATAACGGTCCCTGATCACCCACACAGCAGCTGGGGATGACCAACCGGTTTCCCTGCCTGAGGGCACCATGCTGCCAAAAGATAAAATGTCTGTAGGCAGCATAGCATTACTCCGATTGTCATCCCCCAGGTCCCTCACTGGCCTCACTTCCATCAGGTCCTCCCTGTATTGCCTGAGAATACGCAAGTTGCCTTCATCCAGACAGTAGAGGGTGAGGTGTGTAGGTGGGTTCCTGGTCACAACATTTCCTCTCCAAGAGTGTGGGCATGTTTCTACAATTCCCACATGTACACCATGGCACCCTAGGCAGGTCGGGGGGGGGGCACACCATTCCGGGCTTAGTACATCCTCAGGGCATCAAATACAAGCCCAGGCTCTCTGGCGAACACCTCCCTCCCTAGCTCCCTGTACTCCTCAAGGGTAAGTGTCTGAAGAAGGTCCTGAGGAAGCAGACGGCACAGGAAAAAAGTCTTTCAATACAAATAATTTCCTTCAATTACAAAATAGAACATACAGATAACAAGAAGTGAATTTATTCTGTACAACTCCATGCCTTGGTCTAATATGACTGTATTCCTACTCGTTAGACCACTGGAATAAGAATATGATGGCCCTGTCCAACTTTGTACAAACCTCTGTCTTGACCCTTCTCTCTTCCAGCATAGCCACCACTCTCTGATCCTCTGGATCTTGCTGTATCCCCCTTCCTGAGTTGAGTTGAGTTTATTTCATTTATGCTCACTGTTAAAAACAACTGAATAAAAGCAGAATTTACACAGTGCATAGGCACACATAAAAACACACTTCCTGGTCTAGCTGTGTCTCCTCTTACTGCAGCTCTAGGGCCCCCTCTCCCTGCCTGGCCCCTTCCCCCTCACCCTGCAGCTCTGCCTCCTCTTCCTGCAGCTCTGCCTCTGCCGCCTCTTCTACCTCTGCCTCTGCCTCCCTCTCCTCTTCCTCGTGCTGCGCCCTGCCTGGCCTCAGGCTCATCCATACTAGTGTCCAGTGTGGCCTGCTCTCCAAAAGACTGTAGAAACAAGGGAATAATCTATACGTTATATAAAGGTACATTACATGGAACTCCTGTGTGCAAGTATTCTTTATTTTTGACCTTCTACCAACTGCTACTCAGCATCTGTAATATAGAGATGTGCATATGACCACACTATATTTTGCCAGTATATAAAAAGCGCTATATAAATGTACGCCATTATTACTATTATTATTATTATATAAAAACCTGGTCAGTGGTGTAGTGGAGGGTGAACCCTAGTAAGCCAATTTTACCATACAGTAAACCAATGAAGGGAAACAAGGTGGTTCAACTCTGTATGTGACAGTTTACCCATCTCTATATTCATTATCACCACACCACTGCATAACAGCTAACTTTGTACAAACCTCAGTCTCTCCATCTCTCCATCTGCCTTCAGCCTTACTGGCACTGCTGTGGAAGCTGCTGGTCTGCTCACCACCATCAGGCTACAGAAACAAGGAATCATTTTGAGTTGAGAGCTAGCTAGCTAGCTAATCTATTACACAACACTCAAAGAAAGACTTCCAGTTGAAGACATGCAAATCAGAGAGAGCAAGATGAAAAGAATGAATGATTGCAGGCTAACGATAGCTAGCCTAAATAGGACTGTCAGAGATTCTGTGCATCTTATAGATAATGGATAGCTAGACTAACGTTAAATACTGTTGTAAAATGAATTGATTCGTTGAAAATTACCCTGTATGATTCATCACTTGACACTGTGCAGGCTGATCGCTTGACACATTCGGCAACGAACCTGGCAACCTGACTGCTGGAGTTATTTTCTGTTGTTGCGACTACGATCTTGAGATACTAGGGGCTCTCTTTCACACTGCCCTACCCGTTGCCACTACCCACTTCCCATAAATTACGCATTTAGCAGCTTTCACTATCCCTAAACGGTATCTTGCGGCCACACTACCCGCTATGCATTGTGCTGACTCCCTTATTTGCGCCAGGAGGTGTGCCCGTGGGCGTGTTTATCCGCTTTCCCTACAATTGCTATCTTGACCACACACGTTAGGGAAAGCGTATAGCGGGTCCTCAAACCACCGGCTACCCATTTGGGCTTTTACAAGAGCGCGCCCAGGCGGCTTCAATGCACGTCCACTTGGACACATGTGGACGTGCACATGCGGCTCCACTTCCCGAATTAACTCGCCTATAAAAAGACACCTTGCTTTAGCCTCAGTTGAACCCCTGAGAAAATGGCAGAGATAGTACTAAATCGCCTTGATCGCCATGCAGTTAAATAATAGAAGATGCCCAGAACACGTGTACCGCCAGCGCACCACCTACCTGGACCTTTCAGGTAAGTTTATATTGTTTGTATTTTGTATCAATCATTTTTTCCGATTTTATAATAGTATATAATTATTATATATAATATATATTAATGTTATATATTATATATAATATCAGGGCCGGCGCTAGGCCTGAAAAATTTGGGGGGAAAATATCCATCCCTTTATATGACGACAATTAGTCCTGGCTAATTCTAGATGGTTTTCCTTTATTAACACGTTTTCCAATTCAAGAATAATCAAGTGGCAATTGAAGACACGGCTTCTCTCCCCCATGCGATCTAACAGTGACAAAATAATGGGCTACATTACAAAAAAAAAAAATTTAAATTCCCCCCCTGTTGGCAGCAATAAGCTGTGGAAAAAAAAAAAAAATCTAAATTTTTTTTTTTCATTGGCAGCAATAAGCTTCCGTAATGCACTGGCACTCAGCAATGGTAATTTTTTTCCAGCGAGAGCGGCATTTCAGAACTCTTTTGCGAATGAAGGTAATTTCGGCGCATAACAACGCGACACCTGTTTTTGCAGCACGGTCAGGCAATTTGCTGTAAAAAATAGACAGCTGTCTGATTGGAAAATGTAAGCGGATCGAATGTACTTGTCACCAGAATTAAGTTCTGAAATGCCGCTCTCGCTGGAAAAAAAGTTACGTCGATGAGTGCCAGTCCCTAAAATGGGATTTTGTTCTATGCTTCATTTCAGATGGAAGAGGGAGTTTGTCGATTTTTTTTTTTTTTCTTTTTTTTTTGAAGTTTCCATCACAAAAGGGGTAGGCTTGATGTTTTTTTTTTTATTATTACATACCAAACATTAAACAATATGTCAATGTCAAATAATAATAATAATAATGATACAATTCATGATTAACTTAACAAAAACAGATCCTCCTCTGTCTGGATTTGACCTCATGCACGAGCAATTCCTCGTCTTCGGAGAAACGTAGCGACCTTCTCTCTCCATCAGGTTTCGGTTTGAGGATTTGGGATAGCGCAGCCTGCTCCTAAAGGCAATGGCACCTGGCACACTGATTGGTTTAACGGGCGTAACGCCCAAACCACGCCTATACATAATATAATGGGTAGCGCAGGTGTTTTAGGGATATAGGCAGGTGTGCAAGATAGAAACTTTTCGGAGGAAAGCCTCTTACGCAATGCCAAATCCCTAAATAACGGGTTTAGGGACTCTGGCGTAAGATAGGGCCCTAGATGTCTGTATTCTGCTCATATTCCATAATCAACCTTTAAGTATGAGTAAGCGTCTTCATTGAGCCCAGCTTACAGAACATCGAACGCCTGAGTAACGTCTGCTTAAGTATGAGTAACGAACGAATTGGATTGTGTGTAAATAAATGTAAATAAATTGTATATAGTTACAGGATAAAAACAAAGTTTGTCAAATTCCCCACAATTTATTTCACAAACCCCTCAAAAAAGGAAAAACGAGCCAAAGAAAAACTTGAAATGAAATAAATAGTTTTCATTTCAAGTTTTTCTTTGGTTCGTTTTTCTTTTTTGTAACAAATAAAAAAAATTAATAAATTGAATGAAAAGAGAAATAAAGAACAAATTAATTAGTTTGCATTAAAAATCAGAATTATTTACATTCATTCTGGATGATTTTTTTGGGGGTTTTTTTTTTTTTTTTTTTTGGCGGTTTTGTGGGTTTTAGCTGTCTGCCTGCCCAACAGCCATAAAAGTCTAAAAACCGGAAGATTCCGCCCGAGTAACAGTGAAAATGTCAAAAAAACGCCAGAGTAACATATAAGAACCGCCAATTGCTATCCAAAGCTGGCTGTTGGAAATTTTGAACATGTCCAAAGTTTGGAACGGCTAGCACCGTCTGTCAACGTCTAGATATGTCTGTAAACTAGCTGAAAAACGAATAAAAAAGTCCAATAAACGTACACCTTTTACAGACGGAATCGTTAAACGGCGCAGTGGGACAGTACCTTAAAACAATATCTCCCCTCTCCCTCTGGGGGGGAGACATTAAAAAAAATGTGTTGTGTACATGCAAGTATTTGATTGAGGAGATACTTGTATTTGTGACTGTTTGGTGAGCTGCAATAAAAGCTCTCTGACCAGAATTGCTCTGCAATTCATGTGTTCTGTTCATTACCCATTCTCTGACGAACTGCAAAACCACAGACTGCAGTATCAGACTTTAATTTCAGCATTTCTACCTTTTTATGGAAGAGACCCTGTCCTTTGTGCATCCTTTATCACTGACCTCCCACCCCCCCCACCACCACTTACTTTGGCCACTGGCATGAGAAGGAAAACTTTCTCAGAACACCCTGATATCATTTTGTCCATCTGTTTTTCAATTTGCACTTCATTTGAAATCACCCTTTATGAAGCACTGTATGTTGAATTCCTTTTTTATGAAACTGCAAAGAATTTGCCATTTGTCAATGACCAATGGGTTTGTTAGATTAACAGTTTCATGGCAATGAATCTGGTGGACTTCAGATTATAATATTTTCCAAACATGTGCACTGTTGCAAAAGCTTCAAAACTGTTTTCTTTTTTTTTAATTTTTCATTTTACAGTTTTTCTCAGTTGCTTTGGCACATACATTAAATAATGTGTAACATTTGCAAAACAGTATAAATATAGTATAAACTGCAAAAGCTGGATGTGGATGACCTGCAAAAGCTTTTGATTTTCTCAAAATCTTTTGTTTACCTCTCAAACGTAAATAATTACATCACAAGGACACCACCTCCTAGTGGACTGGGAGGGGTACGGACCGATGGTCCCTGAGCAGAACATCTTGAAGCCCTCCCTGGTTTGTGATTTCCTGCGCTGGTGTCCTGGATCCAAAACAGGGCTGCCAGGTGGCGCCCCATCTGGGTGAGGTACTGTCACAACCCTTGTGTGAATCCCAATTCTTCCTCCTCTCATCTAGAAACTTGCTTATTTTTTGATACATTGTCTTCTATGATTGGTTTAGTGTCATGTGTGCCTCCCCCTCCAGCTGTTATGCATTTGTGTTTTCCTGCTTTCTTGTGTCTCTGTGGCATATATAAACCTTGCTTTGAGTTCGCTAAGTTACTTGACCCTTGCAATATGCTTATTAGCAACCAGTCAGTACCTTTCCAGTCTAGAGTTTATCGCCTTTGGAAATCATCGTGACCTTTAATGATGGTTAATTATAGAAGTACACTTGTTAGTCTTATTAATAGGAACAAGCTCCCAAGCCTATTTCCTGGGCTCCAGGATTGAGACCACGGACCTATAAACCTGCCTCTTCAGTCTGTTACTCTGCCCAGTCTATTAGGAACACTTCCCAATTTATTAGCAGGCTTCAGGGTTGGGACTTACATTCCTGATAAACTGTCCAAACCTGCCATCTGATAGTCCTGTTATAGCGAGGGTGACCTCTATTTGGCTTCTGGGTAGTCATTGGCGCGGACACACCCCATTCCTTAGCTCATTACCATCTTAACTGAACTGTCTCTATTCTTTTCTGGGCTCTGTCCCTTTCTGTTATACCGAACTCCTATCAATAAACCCTGCTGTTGGATTGTACCTCTGCGTCTGGTTCCTTGTCTGGATCATGACAAATTTCATATTTGTAATAAAAATGTAAGCTTGATCAGCCATTGAAGGAGACATGTTGTGCTTCCCAATAATTTTTCCAAAAATAAATTTCATGAAAATGTTCACACTTTGTATAATTGTCTTTTTATTGATTCATTTCATGATTACATTTACCTTTCTAACATTGACTTTTATCATTCTACCAGCACAGTTGCATGTGCTTTCCAAAAGCAACATTTTTTGTCCAACATACAAGATATAACAGGCATGAAATTCTTATATTCTACTGTCTAGAGTCAGAAAGTCATTTCTCACAGGAAGCCATTGCTCTAATGAGTGCAATGCCTTTATTTAGTGGATTGTAAAAGTAAATACCACATAATTACAAAATTACCATTTTTAAACTCTGGGGAGCAGTCCAAAAATGTGCTGCTTTTATTTTCTCCTGGTTCAGCCATTAAAAACCCCATTTTGAGAGAGGAGATAATTGAAAGAGGTTTAGGAGGAGGGTACTCATTTATGGTTTACAGAGGATCACACGACTTTCTAGAAAGTCTTTCTGGTAACCTTTCTTAGAGTGCACATAATGATGCTAATCCATCCACGGCAAGTACATTAATGACAGCAACAAAAATTAAAAGACTGGTTCTGCATAATAATTTCATCTAGTCAGGATGATGCCACGATTTCAATGCCCTTTGATCACATCTCGCTTGCTTGCATTGTTGTGTGTATATATATATATATATGTATAAAAATATATATATATATTGCTCACAAGTAGGGGATAATGAAAAGAAAAGACAACTCTGCAAATATATCTATTTCAAATTTAACACTATATTATTTAATTTGCGAGCAATTCAAGATGATGTTAGTGACACTTTATCTTCACTTAAATCATTGAGAATTTTTTTTCTGGGGGTACAAAATGTCACATGGTGGTACCCCAAGAGTCACAAAGTGATCAGTAATGAGTTGGTCCGCCATTAGCATCCAAACAAGCATCACACTGACGCTGCATGCTCCTAATGAGACGACCAGTGTCAGCTTGAGGAATTCTCTGCCACTCCTCCTGGAGTGCTGCACCCAGCTGTGCCAAGTCGTCACAAGGTGGACGCGGCCATTGTATGCGTCGTCCCAGCACATCCCATATATGTTCTATGGGGTAGAGGTAAGGGGACATCGCAGACCAGGGCAAGGTTTGAATTTGGTGCCTTTGGAGATGGTCAAAGGCTATGTTCAGACAGCAGGTCTTGATGCACAATTCGGATTTTTTGGAGAAATCTGATTTTTTTGTGTGCTCGTTCATATTACACATTATATGCGACTTCTATCAGTTTTGAGTATGAACTGAATGCGACCCTGAAGTGACCCGCATGCGCAAAAGAGGTCCTGAGGTAATAAGTGACCACCAGGCACGCACTGTTTGTTTACGGAAGTAAATATGGAGGCATCTCGTCTCGGTGCGTGTGGCACTGATAAAGTTTATCTACAACCGAAGTCAGTACCATTACAGACAAGTAATTCTGTACCCCAAATATTTATTAATTCTAAGACTTCGCTCTCCCTCCACTGTCCACTTTCCACTCCGTCCTCCGCCATGGCTGTTGTGTTATTGTTTTTCCCGCCGCTCCTCTTCCTGGGACGCAGATTTATGACGTTTGTTGCATTTCAATGACGTAAAGGTCGTATAAATGCGACCTGGCCATTCAGACAGCAGTCGCATTGCAAAATATCAGATACGTAACGGATTTAGGACCACATATGAAAGTGGCCTGGGTCGGATTTAAAAAAATCGGATTTGTGCTGTTCAAACTGTCTTTAACAGATCGAATACAGGTCACATAAGGGCAAAAAAATCGGATTTGGGCCACATTTGCCTGCTGTCTGAACGTAGCCAAGGATGATGCGTGCACTATGAGCTCTGTCATTATCATCTTGGTAGATGAATCCAGGTCCATGACAGCGTGCAAATGAAAGCACATGTGAAGTGATGATGTTGTCATGGTTATACACCCCTGTGACTCTCCCATGGCAGATGAGGAGATTAGCTGCCTGTCATAATGACTCCATCCCACAGCAATACTGCCCCCCCCCAACCAATCAGGTGGAATCGTAGCAGCTTGCTGACGATATTCACCTGGGGGACACCAAACATGAAGACGACCGTCAGTGAAGTCCAGATTGGACTGTGACTCATCGCTGAACATTACATGCGACCAATTGGCATTGCTCCATCGTCGATGCAGTTGACACCACTCTCTCCTTGTCTGCTGATGACGATCTGAGAGGGGTAACGGGATGTATGGCTGCCTGGCTCACAGGTTGGCAGCATGCAGGCGGTTTTTTTGGTCTGCGTTGAGATGAGGTTTCCTCTGGCCTGTAGATGCCCTTGTTGCAGCTGTTTCACATTTAGTCACCTGTCATGCAGGGCTCTATTGGTGATCTGGTTGTCATCTCACCTGGTTGTGCATCTTAGACACCCTCTTCAAGGTCTGTCCTGGACTCGGCTGATGACGAACTGCGAGACATGCAGTTGTCTGGCTGTGTAAGCCTGGGTTCTTCTGACCTGGAGCATCCCTATGGCATTCAATTTTTCTTTTTCCTGGAGTCTTCTCATCGTCAACAGTGGTGACATGATGGATGAGTGTGTTTCTAGGCAAGTTTTTATATCCATATGTGCACAAAAGCATGTGCATAACAGCATTTGCACCCTGAAGGCATGATGTTACTTTTCACATGCACCCCCAGGTGCGTTTGGGCGTCCTGTTTCTGCAAACTTTGAAATCTAGCGGTTTATGGAATATGTACTGAAATGTGCCAATGGCTAACCACAAACATGCTCAAAAATCTCGCGAACATCTAAATTCAAGAGCTTTCCGCAGTTTATTGAATTTGAATATCCCCTACTTTTTGTGAGCAGTATATATGAGCTATGTGTTGGACATGTGAAAGATCATTATGAGTATAAATAGATATAAAACATGGTCACTATGCAAAACAGTTCAGACAAAAAACATTCTTGCCTAACCATGCTGCTCAGCGTGATTGCCATGAGTGTTTTATGAAGCATGAAACATTTTTGCGAGCCTTTTGTGGCCCCCCTGCACTCCTAGCCCACCAGTGGGTCCAGATGCACAGCTTGAGAGCTGCATATGATTTAAAGATCAATGTTTAAAATGTTGCTCTCAAGCCCAGGGGCACCACAAGAAGCTGCTCGAACTAAAGCCCTCTGTACCGTCTGAATCTACACTTTCAAGCCTTTTGGTCAGACAGTTTCCCTTCATTATTTAAGTCTGTGGTTCTCAAACCATGATACACAGCGCACCCTCAGGTTGTATGCCAGACAACTCAATGCACTTCCATTTGCACCAAAAAAAATTTTATGTTGGCTAAAAAACATTTTGTTTCTTTAGGTTTTTTTTTAAATGATATATGTTGTAAAATAGGATTGTGAAAATAACAATTTCCTCGCTTTACAGCGTCAATATCATTTGTGCTCCAGATGCGTAACGTAACTTCCCGCAGAGCTTACTTATGTTGACAAAATTTGATGCAACTGGTGAATGGTACAGTCACTTTTAGAATAAGTGACATCTCAGGAGATGTCAGGTTGATTAAAACGCGTTAATAAGAAAAGTTGTTTTCCACTGCAGTTAGAAGAAACCAGGGATTTTGCCAATCTAGCTAGTCCTGGTTATTTTAGATCCATAAGGATTTTTATTTTTTTTGTTAGCCACTACTAATATGAATTGCAAGCCAGTATATACAGTACAGCTCAAAATATTACAAACACCCTGCAGTTTTCAGTGTTTGGCTGGTTTTTTTCATCTTAAAGATAATTTTGAGTAACATAGGCACACCAAATTCCAAAGGGACTCATGTATTCATTAAAACTGTTGCTTGCTAACAACTGTACATCTTGAAATTCAACTTGAGTTGCTGTGGGATGATCTTGACCGGGCAGTCAGGAAAGTGAACCGATCAAGGTCAAAACAGCTCATGAAGGAACTCTTGAAAGCCTAAAGTGAGTTACCAGGAAGTTCTGTCCTTAAACTGCTTGAAAAATTTCCAAAGGATATAACAGGCTGTAATCAAGGTTAAGGGAGGGTACTTTGTAGAAAGTTGAATGTGAATATGTATATCTCTTAGCAAATAATTTAGCAAATTCCTAGTCAAGATATGCGTTTCTATGTTATTCTGTTTTTTGTTGTTGCTTAAAATATACTTTAAGAAGAAGGAGCCAAATTCTAAATAATGCAGGGTGTTCATAATATTTTGGCCTGTAATGTATTTCAGCTTTCGTGGTAATTTGTCGACTTCCGTTAATGGTGTTGACTGAAAAAATTGCGTATTTTAGGTATGTATTGACGTCAAAGCAGTGGTGTTATTTCACAGATCAGAGAGCCTGTCCCGGCTAAGAATTGCAGTCACTGCAGCATGGACTGAGAGCCATGGAATTTACAGAAAATGACTGATGAATTAAAGTTCCTCCTTGACTCTCTTATTAAGATTGTTGACTTTATAAAGGCTTGAACAATAAATTCCTGCCTGTCTAGTGTACTTAGCAATGAAATGGGCTGTGACCATGTACAGCTCTTTATTAATGCTGAAGTAAGACGGCCATCAAGAGGCAAAGATTTCAAGTGGCTCTCTGAGCTGTGCTGAGGTGCAGCTGTTTTTGCGTGGGCAGCAATCTCCCCTGGCACGTCTGTTTGATGATTCATTATAGGTCAAAAAGTTAGCAGACCTGTTTGATATATCCTTATGTTTGAATGAGCTGAAAGTTGGACCAGGGGATCGCTTTTGCAATTTTTGTTGTTGATGAGTGTGATCACTGCCATAAAAAAGCTGCAGCTTTTGTAATAAAAGTCAAGGCAGGTGATGTCTCTGCTTTCTCATTTTTGGAGGACTTTCTGCCTATACAATACGACACTTGGTGCTGCCTTTCAATATTTGATATTATGCCGCATTTTGTCAATATAAGAACAGTTCTAATGCTATTTTTTCAGTTAAACCAGAATGGATTCCTTACTATTGAGACCATCTTTTGCAAACAAGACTTTTTTAAAGGCTGCTTCTGTTACCAGTGTTCATAAGAACGACTTCTCTTTATTTCCTGTGATCAAAACCAAGTACCATAATGCAGTGGAACAGATCTAGATCTGTGGCTCACTGCCCTCTTCCCTGACATTTACAAGGCTTTGCTCAGCTGAATAGGCTCACCCATCTCACTGAACTGGTTGCAGCACATGTATGTGTTAGTGTGGCGGAGAGCAAGTAGGAAAAGGTTAACTTCCACAACCTAAAAAAATGTGAATAAATAAACAATGTCCTCTTATTCTGGATACATTGGTGATTAATCATTTCTGTGGATTCTGTGAGATGGTGGTTTCTGGGTAGTGCTCGGATTGTTTGAGCAAAAAATTATGGAGATGTTTTTAAATTTATTTTTTAATGTCTGCCTTCATTCCATCATGTGCTTCGTGAATAAATGACACTGAGATAAAATTAAGTTTTAATCACACACAATGCACTAGTAAATACACTTAAGTCAAATAAGTCTGTTTCACTTGAAGCATTAACAGATAGATTCAATAATAGTTTGGCATCTAGGAGAAGAGAAGAGAAGAAGAGAAGAGGGCATGAGATGTTGACTAGTAGAAGGCGAGAGTGATGCAGCTTCAGGCATATCTTGAGTTGTCTGGCTGAACTAGCTCCACAGGCTGTGCCCCATTAGCTGTTAAGGACAGATATTAGATTCAGAGCAGATTTCCAGAGAATACAGAGCATGCTGAATTTTTATATGATCCTAAAAATATCACTGTGGATTCATCAAAATTTTTGGAGCATTTAAAAACCACAAAAACATAATGCCTGGATCTATTGAGTTGATCCTACAGCATCCAAATCAAGATATATAAGGAACTAAGGACAGTTATCCTATTCACTATCTTGCAGAATCCCAATAATTTGCTTGAGGATTCTCAGTCTTATTTAATTCGAGAGAGAATCCTACTTGCTGCCTGTATCTTGCCAGTGGACACTTGGAGGATCTTTGAAGATCCTACATGATCCTGGGATTTTTATGAATATCACAACCCTCATGTGTCCTTAATTGGTTCCTCCCCTTTTCCAGCAGCCTGCATGTGTTTTGTGGTTTTGTCTCCTTTATTTATTGTCATGTTTCCCCCCTTGCTCGCAGGTGTTGTCATTTGCATGCCATGCTCCTTTTGTGAATGACTGTTTCATTAGGATTTCAGTATGGTTGCTGAATTGTAACGCTTTATACCCTACAGAGCCCACCAGTCAGTTTATGTCTTCTAGTTTTGAGCTAAGCTCTCCTTCCGTGAGTTTTGGTCAATTAATGATTGAGAGAAATGTAATTACTGCTCAGGCTTATTAATTGGAACAAGCTCCCAGGCCTTTATATTGTTGTCCAGGATTAGGACGTTCTTTTTAATCCACTGCTCCAGTATGTTCTTTTGTGTCAGTTTATTAGGAACATCTCTCAAGCATTCCTGCTAAACCCTTTGGTTCTACTGTCAAGCAGTCCTGCTTTTGCAGAGTGGGATTCACCCCTGTTTCTGCCCCGGGACGGCCTGTGGCCTGGGCGCAGGCATGACCCTACCCTCCTCAGGCGGTCTCTCAAAGTATATGCTGCTGCCTTCAGCGGCAGCATTTTTAGGCAGCTACGTCATTGCTGGCTGTTAAGGCACTTTTGTATTCAGCAGAGAAACGTTGCCTTCATCTAGCCTGATATCAGATGGAATTGTCATCATGGAAATGGAGCGTAGACGACCTGACAGTTCTCTTTGATATCAGGCAAGATGAAGGCTGCATTTCTCTGGTGAATTTGAAAGCGTCTTCACGATGGTACAGCCTGCAATGAAGCTGCAACCTACGCTTTGAGAAGTGGCCCAGTCATTACCAGCTGGCCTGCCCCTTCCTCTGTTCTGGGATTCGGCCAGTCTCCCAACTATTAATACATACTGCCTTGTTGATTGTACCCTGAATCTGCCTCTGGTTCTCAGAATTCATCATGGAAGTAGATGCCTTGGATGTGGGTACTAAAGTGGTTCTCTCACAAAAGGTAGTCAATAGCAAGATCCTCCCCATGTGCTTCCTTCTCACAATGGCTGTCTCTTGCAAACAGCAACCATTCCATCAGCGACATGAGCTGTTGGCAATAAAGCTGCCATTTGAAAAATGGAGGCACTGTCTGGTGGGATCCAGACTTCCCTTCTTTGTCTGGGCAGACTACCACATCTGGAATACCTCTCCACTGCTAAGAGGTTGAACCCCTGGCAAGCGCACTGGTCCCTCCTCTTTCTTGAATATAGCTTCATGCTGACCTATCATTCTAAATCTAAGAATACTAAGCCTGACTCCTTGTCCCATCTCTACCCTACTTTACCTGGTGAACCCCCTGAAACCATCCTCCTAAATCAATGTTTTCTGGCAGCTACTTTGCTCCAGATAGAGCGTGAGGTTGAACAGGCACTGTGTGCCATCTCACACAATCAGACACCCCACCTAACCACCTCCTCGTTCCTGACGGAGTGAGAAGAGGACCTCTGTCCTGGGCCCATGATTCTCAACTGATATGCTGGCCCAACATCTACCATAACCTGGCACTCTTCTGTAAACGCTTTTTGCGGCTCACCCTCCATTAAAACATCTGAGAGTTTGTCGCAGCCTGCCCTGTGTGTGACCACTCCAAGTCCTGTAATCAGCACCCCAGCAGTCTTCTCCTGACCTTAGCAGTTCCCCATTGGGCTTGGGCAAGCATAGCTATGGACTTTGTTCCTAGGATGCCTTTCTCTGTCAGATTCATGGTAATTCTATCCATCATGGATTGGTTTTTAAAGGCAACACATTTACTCCCTTTAGCAAAGCTGCCCATGGTCAAGGAGACTGCCAAGCCCCAGTAACACCATATCGATGACCAAAGCGCAAAACCTCCTATCTGCAGAATTTTTCTGATTGGCGGATTTCACTTTGGATGATGAGAACAAGGAAGGCTGCTCATCCAAAGTGAAATCCGCCAATCAGAAAAATTCTGCAGTTAGGAGGTTTTGCGCTTTGGTCATCAATATGATGCATCTCCACAGCATTCCCTCGGTGGTGGTCTCCGGCTGCAGCCCTCAATTCGACAACAATTTCTTGAAGGCCTTCTGTGTCCCAATGGGCACCCCTCCTGTCCTCAGGATTTCTCCACAAGACTAATGGCGAGGTGTTGGATTGTAATGCTTTACACCCTACAAAGCCTACCTTTCGGTTTGTGCCTTCTAGTTTTGAGTTAAGCTTTCCCTCTGTGTGCTCAGTAAATTGATGATTGAGAAATTTTTAAAACATAATCACTTTTCAGTGTCTTATTAATAGGAACAAGCTTCTATTGCTCTCAAGGATTGGGACCATGTTCTTGTTATTGTTCTAGTCTGTTCCTCTGGATTAGTTTATGACAAACAACTTCCAAAGCCTTCATCAGTCTCCATGATTGGGACTGCATTCATGCTTAACACTTCAGTTCTACTGTCAAGCAGACCTGCTTCTGCAAGGGGGATTCACCACCTGGCTTTTGCCCTGGGACAGCCACTGGCCTGGGCCTGGACACGCCCCTACCCTTTTCAGTATTTACCAACTTAGCCAGACTGCCCCTCTTCTGTTTTGGGCTTCAGCCTTTACCTCCACTATCATGGTATTCTTAGTCATAAATACTCCCTAGTGGATTGTATCCTGAATCTGCATCTGATTCCTTGTCTGGATCGGAACTATGTATTTATGTTTGTTTGGGATTCCATGCCAAATCACTGCAGCCAAACACCTAAACTCTGATAGTATTCAAATTATTGGGATTGTTAAAGCTTTTGCTGGAGAAAAATATCACTGCTAAATAGCTTAAAAGAACTCTGCACAAAACAACCGCTACGCTTTTCCCACCCCAGATTATAAATTATAGGGATGCTTCATACAATTAACCGTGAGTATAAGTCTCTGAATTAATTATTTTCAGTGTTGATATAGAGCAGGCTATAATGCAAAATTTTACAATTATGGTTTGGTCTTCATAGACATACTTTTTCTCCCTGTAAATATAACTCATTGCTGGGGTTGTAGTTGAATAACAAAGTCATTTCCTAACATAATGTACAATGCCAAGTTTGCAATATATTTGATCGGTCATGTTGAGAAATTGCTGAAAAGCTCACTTTCAAATATCAATCACAAAAACAGCTCCCAAATGGCGCCTCAGTAGAAATTATCTTTTTGAGAGAGGACATCACTTTCAATAAATAAAATCATACCACTGAGAGCGATCAGACATCATTGTTCATCATAACTGCACAAACATGCCCACTCTGAATGAATAAGGTACAAGCCTGGCTTAATTTGTTTTCTGTGCAGTATTATTTCTCACTCTTGTGAAATAAAGCCTTAAGAACATAATGATTTGACAAGCGTTGGTGGGGAAAGATCGGAGATAAAGACAAGTTTTATTTTCACGCGTTAAAGTGAGCTATCGTAATTTAGTATTTTCTCCCATGTGCAGATGCGAGTGACTCAGACCAACCAGCAATTGCAAACCAACGCTTCCCACCCTATGAGCCTTGGAAATTTTCAGAGGGTCTTTTCAAAGAGGCTCACGGAATAGAGACCCAGAAACGACCCCCCAATACTTATTCCCTGTGTCATTCCTCTTTATTACACATAACTTTATTTATGGACTTATTTTTTTAAATTTCTTTGTACGTGTGGATTACATGGGTTGTTACCAACATCTGGTGAAAATTTAATGTCAATAGCCCCATTAGAAATATATTTACTGAGAAAAATGCTGATGCCTTCAATACTTATTTTCCCCGCTGTACATGGGAGGTGGCGTGATCAGCTTTTCTTTTTTTTCCACAAAATACAGCTTAAAACTAAAAGCTTAATGTTAAGTCAAAGCTGACCAGATATGAGGGTTAACCATTAACAGCCTAACCTATGTCATTCCACAATAATCTGACATTATCCTATAAGCCATACTAGAGGTCTGAAGAACACTTGTGAGGGTAATAAGTAAATCACTTCCGGAACAGATTTTCCTGATGAAAATTCATCATCAATAATATTTCAAGAAAATATAATTGGAATGATAAACTAGACAGTCCGGTCGGCCGTAACCGCATGGGTGTAGCTCCTGAAACCTCGCTTGTCCCCATTGTAGGGCATTATTCGGCCAATACTATTGCCATCGCAACCAAAATCGATAGGTGTCATAAGTGAAGCATAACACATATCCATACCAAATATGAAAGTAATCGGTCAAAAATTACAACCTGTACAGCGTCCACAAGGAAGTCTCTATGGACGCAGTGGCGGAGACGACAAGCATGCATCCATTGTAGCTGCCCGCCTTTGTCCTGGGGCTACAATATTATTGTTTACCAGTTATCTAAAATAGAAAATAGAATTTTAACTCTGAAAGAACTAAAATGGCGTTGTTCCTGTTTTTGATGATGTTCATCCCACTTTTTTCCTTTCGTTTTTGTTTTTTGTTGTTTGAACTGTTTCAAATCCCTGATTGTTATTGCCTCTGTGGCTTTCAAGTTTCCCTAAAAGTAACAGGATGAGCCTCAAATTTATCAGTTTGCTCAGAAACATCCCTAAGCAACTTGCATTATTTGCTTGAAATCATCAAGATTGCCGAGGTTTGGATTGGAGTTGCAAGAAGATGGCTCCATTCTATGAGCAGTCTCCTTGCATCTTTCATGGGAAGAAAGATGGGGAAAAAAGCACTGTTAAAATATTGGCAGATCAGTGTCTTTCACTTCACTTCAGGTTCCTCATTCCTGAGGGCAAGATTTTCTCAATTTAGTCTTTTGCAGAAAAATATAATCACCCATCAATCTTTAGGAATCTATTTTATTCCGCTCAGAAAGTAGGCATGAGAAGATGCCACTAACCAGCCTTCTCATATTTTGCATTTTTGCATTCATGATTTAATAAGGATATGATCACTACTAAGGTTATTTTATGACTGTTGGTAGTTCAATGAGTTGTAATTTATGAACATCTCAGTTTTGCCTGTTAATGCACTGTGTATAATTTGAAGAGGGGTCCGAATGGAAAACGACAATGTGTAAGAACTTTAATAATTTACTTCGATCCTTGTGACATTAATGACAGTCAGGTCCTTAAGGATTTTTAAAGTGACACTCTACCACCAAAATGATTTGAAATGAATCAATTCAGACTTGCTTGAAAGGTAGAGGCTAAGGGTTTTGCCAGCCCCCCCTTTTTCCGAGGCTTAAGAGAAGCAGTGATAGCAGCAAAGCCATGTTACAGACACTGATCAACAAACTATTTATTTTTCAGTGTATTGCTTTCTGATATGTTTATATGGTACTTCGGCTGTCAATCTGCTCTAAGCATCTTGCAATGTCTGTCTCCTTTCATGCTGTGCCCTCAAAGAAACTGCAGTATTTTGATCTGTGAGCTTTGGGCATGTTTTAATATAGCGTTGGGCCTCACGAGTGCTAATGTCAAATGCCATTTGAGTAAAGTGAATTACTGAAGTGAAAGCAGCTTCTCCTTGCTGTGAATAAACTTGCTGACTGCACCAGCTCATGAATGAGCATCCCTCAGCTGAACATTACAGTTGGTCACGAATGTTACAGCACGTCAGAACACGACATGACTTACAGTCAATTTACTCATTGCAAGTTTGCCGTATTCTCCCTTCACAGTCCTCCACAGTCAAACCTCGGCAGGAAAATACTCCAGTTGCTTCGTCTTCAAAATGGATTTTTTCCCCCTTTTGGTTTGATTCACATATGGTAATGAATGTTGGATCGTGCAAGTAAAGCACATATTCCGGCCATTACAGTCCTTGTAAGGATGAACGGTTAAATTTTCCAATTACGAACAATCCCATGTGAGAAGATACTGTCATGAGTTCTTTTGGTTTTTCCTGTCACATTTTTACTTAGTAAGAGCACTACATGCACTGCTCCAGTGAGATTTTAGATTGGTCTCAGAGACTTCACATTGATGTAAAACCTCAAAATATTATCTGAAGGGTTTTGGACATAGGGTTAGAATTGAAAATGACTATATTCAGGCTTCCCACACTGAATACAGCATTAGAGGAAGTAATAAATGCTTTAAAAGTGTTTGGTCGTGCTGTGAATAAAATATCCACTTTTATGGTTACTGTTGATAAAACAGTTGACAAAAGCATTTTATCTTTTTATGTTGCTGCAGCTTACAGAGTTAGTGCCAGCGGGAAATGTGTGAGCATGAGATTACTGAGAAATAATTATTGGAATTGTACATTTATTAAGCTCAGATTTTAAAGGATCAGAAAATCACATTAACAGTCACGTATCTGGAAAAAATGGCAAATTAAAAAATATTATAGGAATAGTATCCCAACATGATGACTGTTCTTAAAATAAAGAAATAAATAATAATAATAGCACGAGCAGAAGTAAATGTGGCTGCTGTTCTGTAGTTGCTGTATTTTTCAGGGTACTGTTCGTATGCTGAGATTCACATGATGTGTACCTAAATGGAAAAAACAGATAAAGAAGATAAATTAAAGACTCATTACAATTTCTAGATATTAACTCACGAAGTGAATATGTCAGGGTGAAATCTGAGACACTCAGGTGTGGCCAGCCGGTCAAGGACTATACACACACAAACACACACAACCCCAATTCCAAAAAGGTTGGGACACTGTGTAAATTGTAAATAAAAACAGAATGCAATGATTTGCAAATCTCATAAACCCACATTTTATTCACAGTTGAAAATAGGCAACATATCAGATGTTGAAAGTGGGATATTTTCCCATTTCATGAAAAATATTAGCTCATTTTGAATTTGATGGCAGCAACACATCTAAAATTTGGGAGAGGGGCAACAAAAGGCAGCAGGTTAGTAATATGACTGGGTATTAATAGAGCATTTAGAGAGGCAGAGTCTCTCAAAAGTAAAGATAGACAGAGATTCACCAATCTGCAAAAACCTGTCTAAATATTGTGGAACATTTGAAGAGCCGACTGCTAAAAGTGCTTAAGTCACAAAATGTCTATTTTGAGAAAATTGAGAAAATCAACTTAGGAGACTACAAAAGATGTTTTCCCATCCGTACCTCGCAACGTGTGAAAATGTGATGTTAGCAGTTTTACCATTAGTCTCTTCAATTTCAGAAAAATGTTCCTCAATGTAAAATTGCGTGCACATGGGCCCTACAGAAAACCCAATTTTTGCCCATTTACGCATGGCTGCCCTTACCGTGCTCGGTCAGGGACAGTCCCTGTTTTCCATTCCCAGACAGAAACAGGGAAATAGAGTGCCAAAAAATGACACAGAGGCAGGTGCCCACAGTGCCCACAGAAGTGAAGAGTTCCTACTCCTGTTGATGGGCAAAAAATGGGTTTTCTGTACGGGCCGTGTGCACGCATGTTTTACTCACTTAGACGGCGTCAAACGGTACTTGCGCTCGCCCTCAATCGTCTCGGACCCCTCATCTCATGATCAGTTCTGGTTGCTGTCCGGAATCTGTCACATGCAGGCTGTAACCAGATGTGGCGCTCTTGAGCTGCCATCGTCACTCGTGGCTGCCCTAAGCGGGGTCGGTCAGTGACAGTGCCTGTGTTCCATTCTCGCATAGACAGCCGACTGATTGTTGAACGGTGACAGTGCAAATGACGCACCACCTCTCGGCGGCTGAGATCTGCCCGTAACATGCCAATGTCTCTTTTTCTCTCTCCTGTGCCACAAGCCGTTCCATTTTCTTGATGCAGTAGCATTTTTTCGTTTTTTTGTTGGCTTTATCTAGGCTATTGACCACACCAAAAAGAACAAGTCAAGTGTCGCTGTACACATCACGAACAGCTCAATGTTTGTTATTACTGAAGTGCTTGGCGCGTGCACGTGGTGCGCGTCAGGATTACAATACCACGCCCTTTTCTTTATTTCCTCTCGTGCCTCACTTGAAAAGCAATAAAAATCAATCGATTCCTCAATTTGCCGCAAATATAGTACATACCCCACCTGTGCGTTTTTAATGGCGCTGAGTATATATACACTCACTAGTGCCAGAACTGAGTCATACTTAATCGAATGACTGGGTTTATGTGACATCGGCCACCCAATCGGCTTGCCAAGAATGGCCCAATTGACATCCAATGAGACCTGTTTGTGTTAATATCCAATTCGTAGCATGCCGTGATGGGAAAGTCCCACCTCCTCACAGAATGTATTTTTGTTTTAATATTGTTTTAAAAAGTGCATGGTGCTATGACGTTGAATTTCAATGGGAGACTGCTTTATTGTTTTAATTATGAGACACAAAATGTGTTTACTTCTTGAGAAAGAAGAAGCATTTTTGAGAATACATTTCATTAAAAGTTTTGAGTGTTTGTTTTATTTTTGCTTGCGTTATGGGGAAGTACTTCTTGCAAATTAAAATGAAAATGGGGAATGTATTTTAATTTTCAATTTGTCATAAAAAATGCAAACATGGACTTGAAAATGAAAACGCAAAGTGGATGATTACATTATTATTTTCAAGATGATACAAATAATGCGCCTGCCTCTCAAAAAAGAAAAGGCAGGGGTGGCCAACCCTGGTCCTGGAGAGCCGCAGTGTCTGCTGATTTTTGGTGTTACTCAGCACTCGATGGATGGATTAAAGTAGTTGATTACTCACTTAACTGATCTTACCTGGTGTCTCAGGTTTACTTTGGTAATAATGAGCCAATCAAGCAATTAGCAGGAACAACCCACAAGACTCCTAGAGCCAATTAAGCAGACTTGCAGGTTGTGACAGCTATCTACGTGTTCACCAAGATTTGTCAGTGTGGTTGGATATTTAACGTAGTTGTAATGCAGACAAAGTAGAAGTACAGAGTACAGATAAAAGTTTATAGAGCAGGGGTGGATAACGCTGGTCCTGTAGAGCCAGAGGGTGTGCTGAGTTTGGTTTTCTCCACCCGATTTAAACCTAAGACACCAGGTGAGATAAGTGAAGTGTGTAATCAACTGCTTTGATTCATCAATCAAGTGCTGAGTAACACTAAAAACCAGCAGACACTGTGGCTCTCCAGGACCAGGGTACTGTTCCTTTTATAACCAGAACTGAAAATTAGTCCTTTTATAACAACAATTAGTCCTAGCTAGTTCTCAGTCTTTTTCCTTTATTAACACATTTTCCAATTATAGGAATAATCAAGTGAATGAAGCATTTTTTCTCTGCAAAAATACAGCAAGTAGAGGATATTTTTGATACTTAAAAGTGACATAGTTCCATTGTTTTACGAAATACACTAGTATGTATAAAGCAGATATAAGTTACTTAATTGTAATTTATTTTCTCTTGTCTGTCTTTGTTCATTTTTGGTATAAAAGTAATCCAAAAGTAATGGAAAGTAATCAGTTACATAACTTTTTTTTCAGTGGTATTTGAATTACGTTACTGATTACATTTTTTTTTTTTTTACAGGTAATTAGTATCTGTATTGGAATACATTTTTAAAGTAACCCTCCCAAGCCTGTATATAATATGCCAGAGTGGGCGGGACTGGACCAGCTGACACTGGACATGGAAGCGGCCAACACTGGACTGGGCAGCACTGTAGCAGCCAACACTGGACTGGGCAGCACTGTAGCAGCCAACATTGGACTGGGCAGGACTGTAGCAGCCAAAATTGGACTGAGTATGACTGGAACAGAGCCAGGCTGCAGATGAGACCCTTGGGCTCGGGCAGAAGAACAGAAGGCTAGGCGCCAACTGGGTTCTGCATGTTGGAGGGCGGGACACTGACTGGGTCCAGCACATCAGGAGGCTGAGCGCTGACTAGGTTAAGCGCGTCAGGACCGTTGAGACCAGACTCGGGATCCAGTAGGAGCCCTGGGTCCAAACCCTGGAATTGGAAATCCCTTGGGCTAGAGAAAGAAGACCTCTCACGGCTAGAAACAGGAGCAGTAGGTCCCACAGAGCCATGAAAAGGAGCAGGAGGTCTTGCAAGGCTGAGAATCAGAACAGGAGGCCTCACAGGGCCAAGAACAGGAGCAGAAGACCCCACAGGAGGAGGACAGGAGCCAGAGGCCCCTCCTGGCTGTGGAGTCTGAAGGTCCCTCTGGGCCAGGGAAAAGAGAGTCTGGAGGCCCCATCTGGGCTGGGAACAGGAGAGTCTGGAAAACAAGACACGTGAAGGAGGGAAGGCTTAAGCAAACTTGCAAAGCCCAGAAGAAAACAGAGGGACTAAATAGAAAGACAAGTGATCGGGAAACAAGGGACAGGTGGAGAGGAAAGTAGAGGAGAGCAGAGAGGGGCATGGTAACAATCAAGGACTCATTAGAAAATGAAGGAAACATTGGGAAAAGTAAGACATGCAGAAGAGGGAAGGTTAGCACAGGTGCATGGAGACGAGCACACGGACAACAACTAATTAACTGAAACAGACAGGCACAAATGACAGAATGGTGACAAAACTATAGCAGAACAGGGGAGTACTGAAACTAAAAAACCCTGCAGAAAAGGCTTCTTTGCTGACCCACAGCTGGTTTTACATTGTGAGTAACGTGGATTCTTGTGATGACACCATCATTTAAAATTAGTAATCTAGCACTGGATCTTGCCAAATACAAAAAAAATTACTGCAGAAAAATATGGTCTTTTCACCCACAACAGAATAAATGTCATTTACTGTATGTGGTGATTACATCTGTTTAATTACTCTTGTAATCTTCATGAAAAAGAGGCATTGTTCAGCAACTGTATATTTTAAAGTAATTCTGAGAAATTTCCATTTGCACCATTTCACAACATTTTCTTATCCATCACTGTCCCCTGAATATTTAGCCGTTTGGGGCAAAGCAATTTACCAATACTTACAGCAGTAATGTAAGGACGGAATAACAAATAAAAACTACAGATATCATCGAAGATACAACCCAAGATCAGAAAAGGAAACTTCATTCTGGGATGTACTTGAATATATTCTAAATAATGACAAGAAACTTTCATATTGACACCCCTTGAGATTTAAGTGGACTTAGGAAAATAAACAGACATCCATTCAGCATTAGAATTCTGCAAGCGGGTTTGACTTTTGAATTTTGTGTAAAATCAGTAGAAGAAAGTGGGGCCTCCACTAATGGGAGTGCGCATGGGGATCAAGAATATTTATTCAAGACAGAGTGGTGGCACAATACCATCGGAGAGGAATGGTGATGATGTTAACTGCCGGCTCTGGAGGGCACAAAACCAGGACGCGCTGCCAGGATGATTGATGGCACGGTGCGTGCTTCAAAGAGTGCTCTAACGAATCCCGGTACTAGCCGCCTCCGTTGCCTGAGAGGCTTGCTAGCGCAGAGCCTTTTTCCAGAGAGCGATTTTAAACACACAAGTAATCTAATCCAGCGCCCATCTGGGTCCTTGCATGCAGGCAATTTAATGGTTTAATTTTTTGATGAAGTATTTGGACAGGCTTTGCCAAGCAACCTAAAAGGCTCCGTCTCACTGCACAATGGAAACGTGATGGGGTTGATTCCACCTCTCCATTCATCAAACTGCCAAATCCTCACATCTACAACGTAAGCTTGACCCTCTCTTCAACCCCCAATCTTATTACAACAATATGTGCCAAATAATTCTAAAAAGTTTCACTGCCGAGGACAGGCTAATTTTCAAGCTCTGAACTCTAATGGTCAATATGCCGAGCCAGGATGTCACACCAGCAGACACACAGTGAGGTGCAGCAAACTGTGAAAAATGTCATTTCCCTTCTCTGCAACATCAATTGAGCTCGACCACCATTCTCATCAAAAAAGCCCCTGTAATATTGCTGACACTGGGCCGACGAAAGCTAAGGCACCCTTAAACCATGAACATCATATTTAATATTAGTTTGAAAATAATTTGAGGAATTTTCCCTCATTGGCATGCCAGGACATGAGAATTTGAGTCAGTGGAGCCAAATTATTTGTTTGGAATGTGGATGAGACCTTACATTATTTTAAGTTTTTTTTTTTTTTTTTTTTTTAGTTGAGTACAATTGAGCCCCTAAGAACCATACCAGGCCAGCCCATGTTGGGGTACTTTTGAGAAAATGGGACTCAAAGTTGCCAGCCTCCTGTGTCATCTAGAGCGACTGGCAACAAAAACACTACATATGTTACAAACTCAAGATATGTGAAATTATGCACATGCACTTTTTGTGCAGGTTTTGGATGCATAATCATCATTTAAAGTGAAACCTACCTCCTTCTGAAGAGGAACCATCATCTTCTGATTCATTTGGGACAAACTCAGGGTCTCTGTCATCTTCCACTTCACCATCATAGGACCGTCAATCATAGGATGCAATTCCTCATCAGTGAGATATCTAGCCTCCATGTTTACAATGAATTATGGGAAGGTTGTGGGATGGCCTATTGTGGCTAAGGCAGTGCAGTGTATATGTACAGGGGCAGAGAAGACGTTTGCTTGTATTAACAATCCCTGTGGGAAGATTGGGTTGGCCCATTTAGGAAATGTAGATCTCAGTTTTCTGCACATGCTCACAACCTCAACTGATTTTCGCCAGAAGTGCGGGATGGCCCAGTATGGTTCTTAGGGGCTCAATTTTAATGCAAGAATATCAGGGATGGCAATACAAATGCATGAAGTTGTATTCTGAGTACGAATCAAACACAATGATGTCAGTGTGGCATATGTACAGTAAATACGTCCTTACTATACTGTATGAAGACAAATATTGTTGTGGCTCAGAAATCAAAACTCCATCTTCACAGAAAGTTAATCTGGACTTGTCAAAAAGTAGTCCACCTCTAATATGTGGTCTTGCTCTCGAAATTATTGACAGAGTTACTTACATAAATTTTGTTTTCCCCATTTTAAGTCCACACCCATTCAAAGGTCACATGTTGTTATGGAAGAAAAATCCCAGTTAAATCCCCCTGTATAGCAATCTACAATGTGGCTAAGATTCCAGAGAAGGTTGACAGACTCCTAGTTTAGTTGTTTGACTGCCCCTCACCTCCCCTCCTACACTTAAGCGTTTGAAACGCACTGCTTTAAAATCCTACTGTTTTCTAGGTCTCTGACTGACCTGCTTTGCATTGTTCATGCTAACCAGCTCTGCCTGAGTGTTGTGCTCTCGCCTACAGCCTTGGTCCCCCCCAAAGTAGTATTCACTTATGCAAGCACACGGCAGTCAATCGCAATAAATAGAATTTTTGCTAAGAGTTGATACCATTCATTCCAATGAGTGCAATGGCAAATGCAAGTAACTGACCAATTTCCTATATCCTGTCTCTAACTAACGGTGACTGCATATTGCACTTGTATTTATTTGCACTGGCTATCCTCATAGTTCCTTGGTCTGCATACATGACCATTCCATACACATTGTGTAATTTGCAACTAAATCAATACATGTGCATTCAGAGACAGTAGCTAGTTTAACCTTGGGAGTTTGACATATTAGTTGCACCTGGTCAGGATCAAGCCGATGTTGGGGGGACAAGTTACACCTTTTTTGCTATAACTTTTGAAAGAATAATGCTAGAGACTTATATATCAAAATGTCAGTATTGAGGAATACTAAATTAAATTTAACCAAATCTCTAAAATTATTTTTTTTGTATAATAATTGTCCAAAAACTAGTTATGTCGGGGGGACAGAAAAAGCTCACCTATTTTCTTACATCAAATTCTCAATAGCTAAACCTGCTGTTGTCATGGTTTTGCCCCCACCGGCTGAAGACAAGAAGCCGGCGGGCACTGGGACCATATACCCAAAGAGAGATTTAGTGACCCACATGCACAGGCTGAGTAAAAATATAAAAATCTTTACTTCACAGAAAAACAAACAAGAGAGGAGCAGTGGCAAAAACAACATCAACAGGGCTCAGGACACAGAATGCAGCTGCACTGCCAAACTGGCAGTGCAGCTCTTAAATACTCTTCACTGCACCTCCACTTCAACGAGCAACAGGTGTGGCTCGTTGAAGTGGAGGTGCAGACAGCAGGAGGGGGGAGGGACTGCAGGGCAGAACCATCACAGCTGTTCCTTACTTTGAAAAATTTTCGAATATGAACAACATGATTAAAAAAATAGTTTTCTTGCAAAAGGAAAAAGTTTGGGATCAAAAGAAAAATTTTTAAGGATTTTATGGCAAGAAATGTAAGCAAAGAATTTATGTCGAGGGGACATGATGTTTATATAGCATTTGACAGGTATAACAACAAAAGAAATGCATTTTTAACTGAACATTTTTTTATTTCATGATAGATAACCAATAGCATTTGTAAAATTTCCTGGGTGACTTGGGCAGGTGTTCAGCAGTACGCTTGACAGCACGTTTCAGAGAAGAAGGAGCAGCATTTTCTGGAACTGGATTTGGCTTGGACTTCTTCTTAGCTGCTCTCTGCGCAGCTTTGCAGGCTTGCTCCTTGGCACAAGTTGCCTCAATGTCCTTGTGCCTGGCAAGACGTTTCCGCCCGTTATCCTTCATCTTGAAGGAAGGATCAACTACTTGCTTCCTAGCCCGATAGGACTTACACCTGGAAGCATTGTCAGTAACCATAGTTGACTGTAGTAGTGCAGCGTTTGAGAAATAACTGGTGAATGATCTGAGACCTGAGCAGGACCGGTATTTATACCCACCCCGAGGGAGGATCAAAGTGACACCTGCCTCAGAGCGTGAAAATCTGTTCCTTCAGGGGTGGCTTTCAGAAAAACTTCCTTATTTTCACTAAGTTGAACCGTGAAGTTAATCTGCCAGATGCAAGAAATATTCCTTTAGGGGGTGATTCACACCAGCCTGTTTGATGTGCCTTTGAGGGGTGGCTTCATAAATCTGAAGCTCAAAATAATAATTTTTAGTCATGTTCTTTATTACAATATTTAGTCAGTGATTTGTTCATCATATTCTAGGTTATATTTAATTAAAAACACTGGATTAATGTCAGGAAATATAGTATACATCCATATATACTGGAACTGACTGAATCCAAGATGGCCGAAATTATGTCGGGGGGACAAACTTTAAGCCATTATTACTTTAAAACCATAATTTTTTTTCCTTTCTAAATTACATAGTCTTTTTACATATCCTTAAATGCTTATTTTAATGAAGTTTCATTTTAAGAAATTAATTTTAACTATTATAAAAGAAAAAACTTTTTTTTTTTTTCTTATGTCGGGGGGACACCAGCATCTTCAAGAATTATGCAAAATTCATATTGCATTTAAGGTTATTAAATACTACTTTTTATTAAAAATGTTAAAAGATGTTGAAAGTAGAAGTATTACCAAAGTGTAATCAGTCAGAAAAAATTATTATTATTATAAAGGAACACCAAATAGCAAAGAATTGAAAATCTGGGTCTGAAATGAGCAAAATTGTTCCGAGCTGAGTTTTGGCAATACCCTGAATGCTCTTAAAATCCTTAATTCTCAATATATTTTAAAAATTTCAACTGTTTTAGAAGCTTTAAGTAATATCCTTTCCAATGATGTAACTATTTAATCAATTTGATGACATTTACAAATTGACCTCCAAGTTCAATTTGGCTTGATCCTAACCACCTGCTGATGCATGGTCTATGGGCCTAGAAGATCTGCCTGTTAGCCAATCAGAGCTGAGCTCTTTTCATGGCGGGGACACCCACTCAAAACAGGTTGTCTTTGGAAGGAAGAGATTGACAGTCTGTGAATGGCCTGTAATTGGAATTGTAATGTTTTTTAAATTTTTTTTTTTTTTTTTGCTTGCTAAAAAACTTGGTTTTTAGTCAAGAACATAACTTGGAAAAAAACTGCAAAATACGAGAACCTTTGAGGCATTATTTGATTCATTGATATTTTCATGATACAAATACTATATTTAACAATTGCTTTGTACAGCACGACATAGGGAAAATCATTGAGGTGCAAAACACAGGCCGCGAGAGCATCACTCAGCTTTCCTGACTAAGATTTGGCATAACCCAACAAGAAAATATGCCATCTAATTACTGAGAAATTGCTTTTGCTGTTTAGTATCCAGCCTTCTTGGCCAGTGTTTTCTCAATTGCTAGGTTCCAATAAATATTTTGCATGGGCAGTGTGGCTGTTTTCATTGACTTTTAAATTCCGAAAAAATCTCCTTTGGATGTTGTGATGGATACAATATTGATTGACTTGAGTTTTTCATTGTTTTTCTGGGGTTCTTGGTTTTAGATGGGCTAAGGTCTCCAGGTTTTCCCATGTTATTTCCTCTACTGATTTTCCAATTTTCTTGGTAAGTGCCTTTTTGAGAGTGTTCTTTTAAAATGGGCCATGTTTATAATTCTGAATTGAATTTTGAGTTGAACTGAAAAGGTTTAAATCAATGCCTAAAAATCCATAAAATTCGAGCCAACATGAAATCAAGTAGTTCCCAAATAATAATGGAACTGAGTGAACAGCCACTAGAAGCAATTGGAAGTTGGATGTCTCCTTAAAATCAAGGTCAAATATTTCTTCTTCAGTGAGTAATGATGGTTGATTGGTGCTCTTGTGGCTTTAGTTATTGCCTGCACTGCCTTCCTGTATGAATTTCTCTCCTTTGGCTTTCCACCCACAATTATAAACAGAGAAGTTTATCTCCATATGGAGGTGTCTTGTTATAATAATGTCTAAAAGTAAACAAGCACATCCTTTTGTTATCCTTCAAGGAGAAAAAAAGTATGTGGTAGGTATGCATGCTTGAATGCATTCATGTTTGTATGTATGTAAGTAAGCATGCATGTGTGTTTTTATGTATGTATGATTATCAATCTATACATGCATTATCTGTACAGTTCCCTAATCTGTCTAATTGTGCATTTGTTTTTGTTGTGTGGGCTTAATCTCTAATACTTAAGATGGAATAAAAATTCACGCTTTTGATGTTTACTTCGTGTTTATCTCTCCATGTATTCTTGCCTTGAAAATTATCCCACTGTACATATTAATTATCTCCATTGAAATACTTTTTTCCAGTTTTGATCAAATTATTTTAAACCCCAGAGAGATGTAGCAGCTGCATAAGAGAGAAATTCATTTTGATGATTGCTGGAAATATCCAATTAATTCGGCACTGCACTTGTAAAATGTAACAAGGTGAGCGGCATATTTCCCACATTGTTTTCAGATAGTAATCAGAACCTAACAATGTAAGTCTTCCTCAATAAAATATACATGAAGTGCCTTCAGAAAATGTGATAATTGGTCTGCATTTGCTTGTGCAATTATGCCGTGATCTAAGTAATTTCTCATTTAATTACTAAGCTGACAAGTATCTTCCCCTATAAAGCCCATAGAAATTAAGTTGGCATGAATGTGAAATGCATGCTGTTCTGCCAGAACTAATCATGCCTTTTCTAACAGTGTTTCTGGACTCGAAAAATCCATAAAATTGAACTTACAAATCTGCAGCTCTCTCCCTTTTTCATCCGAGGGGCAGACGGGCAAAATTCTGTCTGTTTTGACCACTCTTACAACTAGAAGAGCACTCGGTAGAGCGGACACCTCCGCCACGCCATAAGTCATTATTACTGGTTCTGGATCCACATTGGAACTTCCAACTTCATTGGAATTGGGGTTTGTATTTTCACAGACAGCAGGTCCAGTATGCTTTGGAGAGGTGCATGATTTTAGAACACAAGAGTTTTCTTACTTCTGGAAAAGCCATTTAAAATGGCCACTTGGTGCAAAGCCTCCTGAAGGCCATACTTTTACCTACATCCATCGAATTATGTAAATATCCCACTGACACAGGGCAGCTAGATGCTGTCTCTCAAGGAAAAACTATGGCTAACACAGCTGCTAGAGCCACAGCCTCCGGATCCCACCACACCATTCTTACTCTGCACGCTCAGCCTCCTGCTCCAAGAGTAATACTGATGACCATTATACAGGACTGTCAAGCAGAGGCTTATTTTTATCAGAATTGCCTTTTAGTGACTGTGTCTTGTTTCTTGTTGTCTGTCCTCTTTTGTGTTTCTTGCATTTGTGTTTTAACAGATATTTAATTCTGAGGGGGTGGAATCTTTAAATGGCATCTTTAATCTCCAGACTCTGGGACATGAGCTGATTTTCAACTTATGCAAAAAAAAAAAGTGTTACATATCTATGTAAAAATTCAAGACGGGGCCATTACCTTATGGTGGATGTCACTGGACTCACCCCATGTAGGGGGAAGAAATGTTGTTTGGTGGTCATTCATATGCTTTCAAGATGAGTTTCCTGACTGAAGAAATACAGGTATTGTAGAGGTATTGAAATAGAGGTATTGTGATATTGTGTTCCCATTCCCGAGTATGGGGGCCATGACACATGAACACCCCCCCCATAGAGGACATTCAGGTTTTGAGAACAACCAATAGTCCTGTGACAGAGGACCAGAGGGTGCAAGCAAGATTGTAGGGGTGGAGTAAGTCAGTCATGTAAGTAGGGGTCAGACTGTTAAGTGCTTTGAAAGTTGTTAGAGGGATTTAATAATGTATAAGTGGGGAAATAGCCGGCCAATGCTGAATTCTAGACATACTGCAGTTGTTTTTTGAGTGTTTTGGAAGAGATACCACAAAAAAGGGCATTCCGGTAATTGAGACGAGAGGTTATGAAAGTGAGGTCTCGGGTTTCAGAGTTTTTCAGGGGAAAGTTGATGCGACAGCAAGAGCATAGGCCCTGCTAACAGATAATTGCTTGGTGGCGGATCCCAAGGAAGATCTCCTCAGACAGGGGCATACACTCTGCAAATAAGAAGTTGAAGCAGGTTTCAAGAAGGCTGGGGATTGAAAAGAAGATCCACAGCGCTTACCACCCTCTGAGTGGGGGGCGGCTAAGAGGGTAAATGTAACCATAAGAATTGCTTGACCAAGTAATGGGAGAAGCAGGTCTAGATTGGGTCCAGGTCCTGCCAATAGTCTTCACAAGCATTGGGGGTGCCTGCCCCATATGAAGTGATAACGGGGTGGCCCGAAGAACAGGACGCCACCCCCTGGGCTGATGCTGGACAAGGATCGGGAGACATTTGCATGGTAAGTTGCTGTGTTCAGAGAACTAAAATTCTGAGATCCGTGCATCAACAGGTTAGAGCAGCTTTCCCATTGCCAACCAGAGGCCCTCCACACAATCTACAACCAGGTGGTGATACATTGCCGCGGCAAAAAATGCTTAGTGGGACTGAGCCTTAAGTGATTTGAGCAACGTAAGCAAGCTGCTAAAATCGCTCGTCACTATGCTTTGGGAAATGTAGCTAGCTACCCCAGTTATAATAAAAGGGAACCTAAGTGATAACAGAGTACCTAGCTACAGCTGTTGGGCTCAACAGTTGTCGTAAACATGAATACTAACTAACTAACTTGTCAGCTGACCTTGAGCCCATAAACAAAGAACAGCAAGCAAAACTAAACTGTAGCTAATTGATTTGAAGCATGGCTGTAGCAGCTGGCTCAGTATCTCCTACATTGCTGTTGATATTGTAGGCCCCTCCCTCTTCTTGACTTTGATTGGTCAGTGAGAGAGAAGTGATATTGACGTGTCTGGCGCTGCTACAAAAAGCGCCGTGAGCAGAGCGGGAAAAAAATCTGAAAGTTCAAGATGTTGTGCTACGTTACTGTAGAACTGTTAAAAAGTTTTTTTGCTTATTTTTGCCCATTATTGATTACTTATCAGGTTTATTTAACAACATTATTTAACATATTGAACAACACATAATCTTTTTTGGAAAAAATTTGCACATATTGTTGTATTGTTTGGGGGGGCTTGCCTAGGGCACCAAATGCACTAGGACCGCCTCTGTCTGAATGAATCGTAATCAGTTAATTAGTTTACACAATCACTTACTTGATTGATACATGTTTTAATGTTTATTGGGTTGCTAAGTTGTTGTTACCCTTGTGTGAGAAGTGAACAAACCCCACAAAAATGGGTGATATGCAGTGGGAAAAGGGACGTGGCTCTTTTTTCATTTAAAGGCCGCATTTTGCTCATTTTTACATGTAAATATGAATACTGATTGATATTCATTGCATTTTTCATCTGTGAAATCCCTCCTTTGAGAAACAAATGGAAATTTCTATCCAGTTTGTGTGCAGTGGTGTGGCGTGGGGAAAATTTAACAAGTAAGACAAAACCTCTAATCCATCGTGACTTTAACAGCCAATTTATTGTAACCAGTGCACCCAGTATAAAGTGCTTCACTGATTCCATAATGAATTAAGGGAGCATTAACTCACTCAATCAGTAGATGTTGGTGGCTGAACTGAGTTACATAGCTATACGTAGGCTATGCAGTTGTGTCACCTATAAAGTTATCCTCAAGATTATAATGCCATCTAGCTAGCAATATATTATCTACATCAATTTATTATCAATATATTATCTTAAGAAATAATCATCTTATCTTAACAATATAATCTTTTGCCTGGCAAGCCGTAGGTAATGGGCATCATCTGATGCACAGTATAAAAAAATGCAGTATAAAAAGTATGGACAGACCTAATGTCTCGGCAAAACAAAATACCAGGGCATTTTTAGCCGCTTGCTTTTAGTAATGTTTATGGACAGTTCCTTCAACTAGTACACTGAAAATTCTGTATCTTCCGTTCAATTTTACAAATACCTCCATTGATCATAAAATGGACCGCTAAATTAAAAAAATGGCAAAATTAAATTCTCATTGTAGTTACGCCTCTGAACAATGCTCAGCCTGTCTTGGGGTGACAAAGGGCTTTTCCTCTAACATTACGAAAACTGGGCTTACTGCCTCCATTATGAACTTCATCTGAATAGGTTTCAAGGGCAGTAGATAGGAGCAAGTGCCAAGTCTTCATGACTTTAAAGGCAAAGAAGACACTTAGTACAGCTGATGCCCAATAACAGGACACTGCCCCTACTATTCAAAAATATTTTTGGGTAATTTTTGAAAATTTTTAACGACTAAATCAGCGCGTGTTTGTTGGAATCAGGGTAGCTTTTCATGTCACCTGGATGCCGGAACTCTTGCGCACGCGGAGCTTGTAAATGAAATAAAACATGACTATTGTTAGTAGGAGTTCGTCTGATGAATCATTTGTGAATCGGTATAAATACAATGACAAATTGAAGCCCTCCATGCAAGAACCAGTTATGTCACTTTTTGGTGTCAAATTACAAGGAGGTCAGTGACCCTACCACCATTTTCACTGCTGATTAAAATAATTACCAGTCCCAGGAATATGTGTAAACAATCATTTTTCCTAAAGATAGGTAACTAAAAAGTTCTGAGTTGAAATGCTAAACTTCATTTTTCTCAAAACGTGAAAAAGTGACATAACTGGTTATTGCATGGAGGGCCTCAATTATAAACTGACATAAGATTTGGAAAATCTACCTGTTCTATCTGTAACTGATGCTGTCATTTCTAGCCTAGCTTAAAGGTGCACTATGCAAGTTTGTTTACTTTCACTTCTCTTGACATTCGAACTCAAACAAAACAGAGGTAGCCCGCCCCTCCCTCCCATAGTTCCCTCCTTCCCATGCTTCCATAACTGTCAACTCTTGTCGGCGATTGGCCAGGATGGTTTGTTATGTCATGGGGCACAGCCTGTGCCCCTTGTGTTTATTTGCAGTTTGTGTCGCCTGTGCGGTCTTCAGAGCCCGGGGTTTTTTTACAGTGAATTTAGGGGCAGGCAGCTAGCGGATCGTTGAGAGATGTCAGCGAATTGAGACAAAAATATAATTGCGCAGAAAGTAAACAAAATTGCATAGTGCACCTTTAAGTTGACAGGTGCTTGCGTTTGGGGGCCTGCCGATGACTGAATTCCGTTGGCACGGCATCATCTTTCAAAATCTTTCGATATTTACTGGGCGATTTAATTCCATATTTTGCATAACTGTGCTCCTTGAAACAACTGGGTAAAAAGCGTGCAGAACATAACCGATGACTCTTCGTTGGTAGGTCCGAGTTACCCGTTTTATTGGAGCAACCAACAGCTGCATACAGCAGCATAATGGCAGATTTTGTCGCTCAGATTCTAATAATGATAGTTATCACATAACTGCAGTACTTTTCCCATAGCCCAGCTCATGACATATTTTTGATGTCACCCAAGGATAATTTTTTGCAAAACTTTCATTGGTTGAGAGCCTGGGGAAAATCGCTTTGCATTACGTCACACTTTTTATACTTAGCCAAACTGTATATTGAGTGTAATGTTGGTGAAATCGGTCTGGTTCAGTGGTGTAGCAAGCTAGTTAAGCGCCATTCACATAACTTGGTTCACCTTACTTACCCAGGTAGTGCGCACGCAATACTTTTTCTAAACCATAATGTAACATGAATTTGTTAGCTAGTGAGCTAACATTAGCTGGCTACTCAGTTGACTGAATTTACAAACTGTTGCTCGTTTAGCCGCAAATGTCTGTGACTCAAAGACTTGCTGTGTAGGGCAGTGTAGTTAGCACAGTGCTAACATACAATGGTGCTAACGGAAATTACATTTGCTTTTCATTAAATAATGCAATTCAGTTATGTGATAAACATAAAGCTCGTAACAAACGCAAAATTTACTCAAATTGCTCCATAACTTTCACAGGACACGCCCACTCGTGTAAGATCCTCTACGTATTATCGAACTTTGATCATTCGGCGTAAAATTAAGCTGCTGCACAAGAGATGATCAAGACTAGTTTAGATCAGCTGATTTCCTGGTGTCCAAGGGCATCATAACATCCAGGACATTGCCACACAAGGTATTTTTTGATTGACTAAAATATACGGAATGGCGGCATTCATGAACTTGTGCCTACAAGTTGTATTTCAGCGGTTTGACGTTTGATTACTTGGGACATAAAAATTGCAAAAATTTGCAAAAAATATTTATGGAAAGAGAAGAACATGCACTTTTATTGGGTAAGAGCTGAAACAAATGTTTTCTTTGCTTTTAAGCAATCTATGACTTCATGATTTATGTTGTGATACATATATTGACTTCAAATTGTTCTGAGTAGTGTTATCTATGTGTAAATGTAATGCATAATAATGTGACAGTACATAATACACAGGCCTTTTAACAAAACTAGAATGCAGTCATGGAGATTTAATCTCTGGTTGACAGCATAGAGCTAGCAAATAATATCCCTCTGGTTGCATTCATTCATTCATCACATTGATGTCACGCCTGGAGCGAGTGGGGTGGCAAACTAAAACCAGGGAAGTCCAACTGTGTCATACTTTCAGTTCAGAGAGAAAGTAGGGACCACTTTGAACTGTTAATGTTGTACTTTTGCATAGTCACACAGTATTTAAACAGCAAAAACCAAACCAAGTTTTCAATGACTTTTTTAAATATTGGCAATATCTTTTTTTTAACAGTTGTATTATTGCCGATACATAACAATACAAAGCATTGCCAATACACTTCTGCCATGACCGTGCCCCTCAACTACAACCCCATTTCCAAAAAAAGTTGGGACACTGTCTAAAATGTTAATAAAAACAGAATGCAATGATTTTCAAAACATTTGAACTTTATATTAATTTGAAAATAGAACAAAGACAATATATCAGATGTTGAAACTGAGACACTTTTATTTTTTTTGGAAAATATGAGCTCATTTTGAATTTAATGCCAACAACACGTTTCAAAAAAGTTGGCTCAGGGGCATATTTACCACTGTATTGCATGACGTCTTCTTCAATCAACACTGCTCTGTAAGAGTTTGGGAACTCAGGAGACCAACTGCTATAGTTTTGAAAGCAAATGTTTTCCCATTCTTGCTTCATGTAGGATTTTAGCAACTCAATACTTTGCAGCCTCCTTTGTCATATTTTTCATTTCATAATGCACCAAATATTGTCAGTGGGTGACAGGTCTGGACTGCTGGCAGACCACTTTAGCACCAAACTCTCTCACTACAGAGCCATGTTGTAATATGTGCAGAGTATGGTTTTTGACATGGTGTTGCTGAAATGAGCAAAGCCTTCTCTTAAAAGAGGCATCTGGATGGCAGTAAATGTTGCACCAAAACCTGTATATGTTGCTTACCGTTAATAATGTCTTCACGGATGCGCAAGTTACCTATCCCGTGTATACTTATGCACCCCTATACTATCATGGATGCTGGCTTTTGAATTGTCTGCTGATAACAAGCCAGATGGCCCCTCTTCTCTTTAGCCCAGAGGATAAGGCATCCAAGATTTCCAAAATGAATTTCACATTTTTATCAGTCAAACCACAAGGCAGTTTTCCACTTTGCCTCAGTACATCTTAAATTAGCTTGGCCTCAGAGAAGAAGGCTGTGTTTCTGGATCTTGTTTGTGTATGGTTTAATCTCTACATGGCAGAGTTTTAATTAGATTTTTTTTTTTTTAATGCAGTGACAAACTGTGTTTACTGAAAATGTTTCACAAAAGTGTTCCTGTGTCCATGCAGTGATTGCCACCACAGAATCCTGTCTGTTTTTAATGGACTGCCGCCTTGTCCTATGGGTACAAAGGTTAAGGTTTTTCTGGATTCTCTGAATCTTTCAATGAGATTATGTACCAAATAGGATAGAATCTCAAAATTCTTTGCAATTTCAAGTTGAAATCATTATTCTGAAATTGTTGAACTATTTCCCTGTGCTGTCTTTCACAGGGTGGTGAAGCCCTCCTTGCAGGTCCCCAGCATGCGACCACACAACAGTTATTCTGATAAAAAAAAAATGTGATAAGCAGACAGGACAACGTTGGGCTGTTGCTGCATTGACTCCTCATATTAGAATGACGGGAAAGCAAACATGAGTATAAAACAGAGTTCCAGCCAGCCGCTCAGTGCCCTGCTGCCATGTGCTGACGGTATTGTGTATAGCACCAAAATAACAAGTCCATACAAAACTGAATAAAAGTCTCGAAACTTGTGATAAATCATCAGCAAGCGCTGGAATACATATATGAACTTTAAGGTTAGTTATTATGTGACCACAACTTTTCTGCGTCAAACCCTCGCCATATTTACTTTTGAAAGACTTTTTATACCCAGTCATGTTACTGTCATGTTGTTAAATTATCTAATCAGCTGTGAGATGTTCTGCCAGTTGTCTGTTTTTAGCATCATGCAACTTTTCCAGTCTTTTATTGTCCCATCCCAACTTTTTAATAACATGTTGCTGTTATCAAATTCAAAATGAGCAGATATTTTTTGAAAAACAATTAAATTTATCAGTCTCAACATTTGATCCATAGTCCTTGTCCTGTTTTCAATTAAATATACGGTTTTAAGTGATTTGCAAATCATAGCATTCTGCTTTATTTTCATTTAACACAGTGTCCCAACTTTTGGGAAAAGGAGTTGTACACCAATGTTGCAAGATCGATTTAATTGGCTGCTACTAGAGCCGTTGATAGATGCCAGAGAACATCCGAATCAAAACCCTATCCAACCCTGAACCACTGTCACAGTAAAAGAGTATGGTTATGGCAGAAGTGCACTGGCAAAAGTAATGTAGCCGGCAATGGATATACAGAAATGCCTATACGCAGCAGTTCTATTTAACTGCACTAATCTATTCACACATTATTTACTCATATTTGAATGAATGAGTCAATGAATGGATCTCTGCCTAAATAAAATCCAACAAAGTTGAATCAGTTTCTCCATTAACAAAGAATAGCTTAATTATGAGAATTCTCAAGAAACATAGGCACTTTCTCCAATTTCATAAGCATGGTTTGCCAATCAATCAGTATCCAGTACAATCATTACTCTAACCAGGTCAGTTTTTAACTTTATGACAGTCTTTTATTTAGCTACAGAATCCATTTTTCCTCCCCATCATATGGTGTGAAAGAAAAGTTGGCCCAGTTACTTATCACAATTATTTATTTATTTTTGTTTTTGAGGGAACCTTGAAATAGCTCTCTAGCAGAGGCACTGAGTATGACCCCAGAAAGTGTGCTGAGAAAGAATTATGACACCTATATCGTACAAACAACTGTCAAAGCATCTAGAACTCTCTGTAGGCGCATGCAAATGCAGGAAATAGTGAAAAACTGCGCATTTTGTCCAGTTTATCTGGAATGTATATATTGACAGGCAAATAGCACTCCATACAAAGGTTCTCAGTCCCAGTCTTTTATAGAAGTAAAAGCTATATCTGTTTTTTATTCATTGTTAACAGTGATATTGACTGCCTGTTGGTTGGGGAAAACTGAAAATGGCTATCAAGCCAAATTGCTGCTAAAACAACGCTCATAACCTTCTGATGACCTTATATTATTTTGGGGCTTTAACATTCCTTTTGTAATAATCGTCTTTCTGGCTTACACTATTTAATGGTGATTAAAGTATTGTACCGGGTAATAAATTGTTTGTACTATATGTACAGTTATTTTACATTTTGGTCAGAACTGTGATATTATGGACATTTTTAGGATATTAATTAAGTTTTCCATTGTAAGTACAGAATATCATCAAAAAGCACACCATATAAAATTTGTTTTTGGAAGACTGTATAGCTGTGATTCACTGAATCTACGTACTTACCTTGCTTTATACGTGCAGTATGATTCCTCTATTTTGCCCGGTTTGATCTCAATGTGCAGTTTTTGGGTGTTTGGCTTTACTGCATCGATTGCCAGCACTTCGCAGTTACTCTTGTATCTCCACCTGTTCTGTTAAAGATTTTGACAACATACACTACCAGCCAAAAGTTTTTGGACACCCCAATTTTTCCAGTTTTTTATTGAAAATTATGCAGTTCCAGTCCATGGTACTTGAAATGGTACAAGGGTAAGTGGTGAACAATCAGAAGTTCTAAACAAAAGGTTAGGTTACCCAGGTTTTTTGTACGCCGTTGAGTAGGTGGAAGGATGGTTCCTCAGTGTGTGACATTAACTGTCAAACATGGAGGAGGAAGCGTGATGGTCTGGGGCTGTTTTGCTGGATCCAGGGTCAGTGACTTACAGAGTGAAAGGCACCCTGAACCAAAACGGATACCACAGCATTCTGCAGCGCCATGCAGTAGCCTCTGGTATGTGCCTAGTTGGTCAGGGGTTCATCCTACAGCAAGATAATGACTCAAAACATAAATCCAAGCTCTGCCAGAACTACCTTAGGAAAAAAGAACAAGATAATAAGCTTGAAAACATGGAGTAGCCAGCACAGTCTCCAGACTTAAACCCCATCGAGATGGTTCGGGATGAACTGGACAGAAGAGTGAAAGCAAAGCAACCTACAAGTGCCACACATTTATGGGAACTTCTGCAACAGAGTCGGGAAGAACTTTCTGAAGAATATTTGATTTCCATTGTAGAAAGAATGCGAGTGTGTTCAGCTGTTATATCTGCCAAAGGTGGGTACTTTGAGCCAAAAGTTTAAAATACATTTTAGTTCATAAATTGATTCCATGATTTCTTTTTTAACTTTGATTGTTAATTTGTTCTATCATGTCTATACTTTCATTCCAGAGTACAATGAGACATTAAACTGCATAATTTTCGATGAAAGTGCCCCTTCCGCGAGAAAATGGACTTATCTGTTAGTATTTGAATATGGTAGGTCCATAATCAGTTTGTGACATGTCGTGGTTCTTGAACTCCAGCACCACTTGAAGTATTGGTTTTCGCGAATAAAAGGAAATAGGCGGAGAATTTACGTCAGTTAAAAACGTGTTGCAGTGTTACGAAACACCGCAAATTGAATATTCATATTCTCGCCGGTTCTCGCCCACTCTGGAGTGTAACCGCCCACACACAGATTCCAAGCAACGTGCCAACTGTCATCCACAGTCTACAGCAGGGGTCGGCAACCTGCGGCTGCAGAGGCGCGTGCGGCTCTTCAGCCCTTCTACAGTGGCTCCCTGCAGCTTTGAAAAAAAATAAATAATAACGGCTATTTAAATGTATTTTTTTCTTTCAAGCAAATTATCGCTTATTTTGGAGATCGGGGTGATACTGTGACACTGAAAAAAAGCATTTAATATTTGTGACCCCGCCCGTTAAAACATGGCTAAACTCGCCTGATCTAATTTTGACATAAAGACCGTCAAGTAGTTCCTGTGATAAAAAGTGACAAAAATATGAGCTGTGAGTTTATTGCTGTAAATGATAGGTTACACATTGGGTTTTCGAAATGAATACATATTAAAATTAATGAATTTATTTACACTTCGTTTACGTGGAAGTTGCTTTCCACAAGCCCGGTCTATTATGTTTTCAATCGGCTTTTAGTTTACCTTCGGCGGATGAACGCCCGATAGTTTGGGTGTCATTCAGTTAAGGAACTTCTTTTCTACCATTGGAAGTGAATGGAGACGCTAATGCGCACCATCGTAAAGAAGGTCAGTCGAAGGTATGGCAGAAGAGTTGCGATTTAAACCAGGTGCGGATTTCTCCACGGATTGCGTCGTATCACCACGGAAATTTCAGAAATGAAGCGTTTGCATCTGTAGATTAACGTCTTGTGAAGCTAACCAGCCTAGTTTGAGGACATGTCATGCCTGCCAAAACTTTGAAATGACCTCAGTCAATATTAGAGATATCAGTTAGATTCTTTCACGGAATATTCCTTACATGATGTAGAATGACTTTGTGTGTTTAAAAAAAAAAAAAAAAAAAACTGTTCATCCCCAGAAAATGACTTTAGCTGGGTTATCACAGGCAGGGATATAGGTGACCAATTGGCAATTGCAAATGACGAGACATTCGTCTCGTTGCGTTTGGGATGATGCATTGGGGCTCCATGCATAGGCTACTAACATGAAAGCCCATCCGGGTATGCTATTCCGAGAGCTAGGCCACTTTTAGAATGGTTTAAAAAATCAATAGCCTAATCGCAGGGCTGCCAACTTTCTTGGCATTCTCACGCATAGGGCGTAGGTCTCACGTATTTTCGAGACATATTCACCGAAGTCAGCAATTGTTCAATCAGTGCGTATATTAATGAGATTCTTACGCGGAATTGAAGTCCTTGTGCATGGCAGTTTCAGTTTCACTATCGTAGCGGTGGATTTCACCAGTAGTAACACGGAAAGCGATTACGACTCTGGACCTCTTGCGCTTTTTTTTACTTGGGGATTGAAAGCAATGCATGCGTTTCATGATTGTTTAGTATTGTTTGAATGGAATAAGACAATTTGAAATGTCTTTATGCCATTCCATTGCTTCCAATTCCTGAGTAAAGAAAAGCATGAGAATTCCAGTCATAATCGATTCCCATGTCACTAGTGGGGAAATGAACCGTGATGCACGTGAAACTGATAAACTTTCATGCACAACGACTGTAATTCTGCAAGAGAATCTCTTAAATGTGCATTAATTGAATAATTGCCGACTACAGCATAGGAACGCGAATGCCACTAAGAAGCGTGAGACTTGAGCCGAATGCGTTGGAGTTGGCAGCTCTGCAATCGAGAGGGCTGCGAGACATTTCGTTTAATTTGTTACATAGGCTAGTAAAATTACCACTATGAAACGTCCATTGTTTCACGCGTTGATGGCATTTCCTGCATTGCATCGGCCTCCTCTTCAGATTCGGGGTCATATGTATATGTATATGGCAATATTTGTGAACTTTGTGTAGCCATTGCTTCGCTGAAGTCTTACTATGCCACCTGTAAAATCTGTTGTCTTTCACCGTCTATGGTTGCAGCTAGCTAGGCTCTGGGCCAGTAGGGCGTTGGGGCTGTTTACATATTGAATATTCACAAATGTAGCTGAACTATCCAATCAGTGCGAAGCTCATTTAAACGCCGGATATTCATGAGGGAACTCGCCCGTCTTCTCAGACTGCCTTTCAGTGATGTTAAAAAGGTCATCAAATAAGCGATCCAAGGCACTTTTCCCACAAATAATGGTATGAATATGATGGCAGGGCATTGGGGATTAACGCAAAATGAGGGGATATGTATGGAGGGGGCAATTTAAAAAACAGGAAAAATTGGGGTGTCCGAAAACTTTTGACCAGTAGTGTAGAAATATCTTTCTGTGAAATAGTTAAGGCCTCTCTGGACGACTTTGCTGGACAAGTTGGACGCATTTCGTAAGAAACACCTCAATATTTTCGGGTATACGAGCGAAAGAGAGTGGTGCTCTTATGTCGGCTGTGCTGTTGTCAATGTGGAACTGAGTGGCGCTGTATGTGGGGCAGAGCAACAGAAACTACGGGGGGCAGAGCTGGTCGGAGCGAGTCGGAAAGGTCCATTCACACAAGCATGCATGACTGTCCCACCTGAATGCAGGGAGATCAGCAGGTGTGCTGATTAGAAACAGAGGGAAATCCACTAAGACATTGCTAAAGTGGCTTGATACAAAGGGAATATGTGAAATTTGAGAATGTATGTGGTGACATGCTTGTCACATTTCTTTTGAATTCACGCAAGTGAGCATGACTGTTCCATCTGAATTCAGGGAGATCAGCATATTTGCTGAACAGAAACAGAGGGAAATCCAGTGAGACATTGCTGAAGTATCTTGACACAAAGAGATTTTTGTATTTGATATATGAGACTGTATTTGGTGACTAGCATGTCACATTTCTATCAAATTCATGCAAGCATGCATGACCTTCTCTGAATGCTGGGAGATCAGCAGACTTGCCAAAGGCTAACAGAATAACATCCAGCAAGACACTATTAGAATGATGTGGTAGAAATAAAATATGGTACACAAGGTATTAAACTATATGTGGCAACAAACCTGTTGCATTTCCTTTGAATTCATGCGAGCATGCATGACCTCCTTAGTGTGCAGGGACATCAGCAGGAATACTGAATGCAAACAAAGGAAATTTGGCAATACACTATTAGAGTACCTTGATACAAAGAAAATATGCTACATGAGGTACAAAACCACATGAGGTGACACACTTGTCGTATTTTGTTTGAATCCATGCAATCATGCACGACCTGCTCATCTGAAGGCGAAAGATTAGCAGGTACGGTGAACTGAACAAGAATGCATGTAACTCAAGATTTAACTCAAGATGACTGGGAAGGAATTGAAAAATACATGTTTCACATGAACAGGAGGTAATATCAAAAGAAAACCATGAAGCAGGTAAAGCAAACAAAATGAGCCATGGCTTCAAAACGTGAAGCAGATAGTTGCAGGGTATCAGGATGATTTGCCTGCCGTGCAGCATGCTTTGACAATGGAGGCGCTAGCTTTGTGCGCATGGGATGAGCTACAACATGAGGAGGTGTGGCTGCTAGGAGCAAAGTACTGGTTTTTGGACATTTATCTCGCATTGTGGTAAAAATGTCATTGATTAAGTATTCTAGCACCCTATCATATTTTTGTATATATACAGCGCCCTCAATAATTATTGGCACCCCTGGTTAAGATGTGTTAAAAGCCTTAAAATAAATTCAATTTTTATTGCAGAAGCATACTCTCACACTGAAAATTGTAGAAAAATGTAACCTTCAACTCAAGTGAATTTTACGGGAAAAAAAAATCCCTGACTAAGAAATAATTATTTTTCATAAAATCACCTGTTCCAAAATTATTGGCACCCCTAACAATTCCTAGGAAATAAATGTAATTGAAGTATTTCTGTCATTTCTACAGTAGTTTGCAAAGTTGATCAGAGTATCTAGGAACATTTAATTAGTAATTCATCACTTCCTGTTTCCCTGGGGTATAAATATGATGTGACACAGAGGCCATTTCTCTTATCCACTCTTCAACATGGGAAAGACAAAGGAACACACCATTCAAGTAAGGCAGATGTGTGTCGACCTTCACAAGTCAGGCAATGGCCACAAGAAAATAGCCACTCGCCTGCACCTGCCCATATCTACTGTCAGAGGAATCATTAAGAAGTTGAAAACAACTGGAACAGTGGTAAACAAGCCTGGACGAGGACCTAAAGGTTATTTTGCCACCACGCACAGTGAGGAGGATGGTAAGAGAAATAAAAAGTTCTCCAAAGCTCACTGTTAAAGAATTGCAACAAATGGTAGCATCTTGGGGTCACAAAGTCTCCAAAACAACTATCAGGCGCTATCTACATGCCAACAAGCTGTTTGGGAGGCATGCATGGAAAAAACCTTTTCTCACTCACAATCATAAACGCAAACGTCTGGAGTTCGCTAAGCGGTACTGGGACTTCAACTGGGACCGTGTGCTTTGGTCAGATGAGACCAAGATAGAGCTTTTTGGCAACAAACACTCTAAGTGGGTCTGGCGGAACATAAAAGATGAGTATGCAGAAAAGCACCTCATGCCCACTGTGAAGTATGGGGGAGGATCGGTGATGCTGTGGGCCTGTTTCTCTTCCAGAGGCCCTGGGAACCTTGTTAGGGTGCATGGCATCATGAACGCTTTGAAATACCAGGACATTTTAAATCAAAATCTGGTGGCCTCTGCCCGAAAGCTGAAGATGGGTCGTCACTGGGTCTTTCAGCAAGATAATGACCCTAAACATGTGGCCAAATCTACACAGAAATGGTTCACCAGACACAGAATCAGGCTCTTCCCATGGCCATCTCAGTCCCCAGACCTCAACCCCATTGAAAACCTGTGGAGTGAGCTGAAGAGGAGAGTGCAGAGGAGAGGACCCAGGTCGCTGGATGATTTAGAGAGATTGTGCAAAGAGGAATGGTCAAAGATCTCTCTTTCTGTACTCTTCCATCTTGTGAAACATTATAGGAGAAGATTAGGTGCTGTTTTGTTGGCAAAAGGGGGTTGTACAAAGTATTAACATCAGGGGTGCTAATAATTGTGGCACACATGATTTGATGTAAAAGAATTATTTCTTAATGTGGGATTTTTTTCCCACTGAATAAATGCACTTGAATTAAAGGTTGGATTTTCCTCTTTTTTTCATTGTGGTCCTATATTATTTAGAAAAAAACTGAATTTATTAGAAGCTAAAGAACACATCTTAAGCAGGGGTGCCAATAATTATGGAGGGCGCTGTAACAAGCATGAAGATACCATCTCATCCAGAATCAGATCACACTTCTGTGGTGTTTGCATGGAATGGCATTTTAAGGTTACCTATCCATTCAGACATTCAATCTCATGACATTCATGATCAGCCTGCATTTCTGGGCTTAAGAGGTTAATAGCGGTTTGCCAACTGACAGTCCTGACCAGGCCAGAGCTGCTAGAATTGCAGTAGCTTTCCCCTGCATAACACTGTCAGGTGTCAGGGTGCCCTTCGTCTCTTTCACCCATCTCCGCTTCCATCGCAGTTAGTTTCATGTTTTGTGCTCATTTTGAGACTCGGTTTGTAAAGTTTAACATCTATCATGCTCTACTGCTATGTGCACAATGATGCGGCTAAATAAAAAAAGTGCATCGATTCGACTCTCAAAGTATGAGTTACTAGGGGGCTAGCTTCCCCGGTTACAAATGCGGGGGAGGGGGGCAGCCTCCCTAGCTTCCTGTTTTTAGGGGGAACATGCAAATATGCGGAATAAATATTACTGCACATTTGATATTTGAAGTCGTCATAGCAACATATACTTAATCGCACAGCACCAACTATACAAAGCATTCCTTTTCCCGAGTCAGCTGTGTTGTATCGAAACAAAACCTGAGCAATGCTGAGTACACAGATATGACCGGGTAGGTACAGCATGGTTCAGATTTGTGGGTAGAGGAAGTGTGACATTTGTGGCATTCACACCAATCAACTACACGGAGAGTGAACCCGATTAATCAAACGGTCAAAAACATAAAGACATTTGTGTAGCTTATTGTGCCACCTATGATAACAGAGACCCCAAAATCCGCAAACATGCACAGAATACCATACTACATCAGAATGTAAAATTTTGTCATATTTAGCTGAAGAGTTCAATAGTTAAAGTAATTTTAATAAAATTGACCACTTTATTTTATTGATTATCTTTTTGATTATTATATAGTCTCTGCGTCCCCATGTTCTTTTTTCTTTTGAAAAAATTCTACGTGATAGAATATCAAAATTAATGCCATATTGGTTATAGGGCCAACACTGTTTAACAGAATGAACCTGATCAAATGTTGCATGTGATACAATTTTGCATCATCCACAGCCAACAATGAAATCTGCAAATTTTTCATAGCGCCCCCAAATAGCCAATTCACTCCAACTTTTACATGGTATCATTTAGTCTGGATGGAAATGTACACATAAATTTTCATGTTGATTGGTCATTGCTAGGCCTGCCAAATAGCAGCTGCTACTTAATTGGCTGTTATTGGCCATGTTTTTAAATACTGTTTTTCTTTTGTTCAATGGACAATGACTATACAGGGATACAGTATGCTAAATTAGAACCATTTAAGTCAAAATGGTTGAAGAGATATGACTTGCAGGCAGGGTCAGAACTCATATGCAGACAGAAACAGTTCACAAGTTTTAATTATTATGGTCAAGCAATCCAGATAGAGAAAATGCAGTGAAATTTAATAGTACAAAAGGGGTGAATTCAGAATTGTAATCAGAAAACAGCCTAAAATCAAAACTAGGAGGAAGGTACTCCAAAACCAAAACAAATGCCAAATCAAAAACCAAAAAGCCAATCAAGAAATGAAACACGGGTAATCAGACTGACACAAGAAGCAAGACAGAATCAAAAACCAAAAACAAACCGATTCAGAGCTGTGAATTTTCAGAAATAACAAATGCTCATAGATAAGACACTGCAAAACAGGCTTGAGAAACTCAAACTGGTCCACACAAAACTGGGGTTATATACTGTAAAGGGAAGGAAATGGCCTGATTACTTTGGGTTCAGCTGTGAGGAGCTAAGGAACATGCAGGGAGGCGCGGCTACACATTGGGGTAGAATCAAACAATTAAACAATGAAGAAGGGGTGGTGCAGGTGCAGGAGTGAAAGCAGAAAAAACGTGGCAAGTGACAGATGCATAGAATGACTGAACTAATACAATGAACTGGTAAAATAAACAATGAGACAAGGAAAGTAATAAATACAATAACAAAATACACATGAAACATGTTTAGACAGACTCAAGTCCTGACGAGATATAGGTACTTTTGCTGTTAATAGCACCACCCAACAATAAAATAATGAGAAATTTTGCATGCTGACACAAAGTAAAGGTCTCCATACATAAATTTTAAGTGATCTGGTAAAGCTGTGCCAAAAATCCAGTGACGACTTTGTGAAAGTTTGTTTTGCAAAAAATTAAAAATGGCGGAAATATTTGGCATAGGCAAACGAAATTGGGAGTATATTTTATTTGTCTTGAGCCAAGGAATCAAAGGGGAAAAAATGTGTTTCTTGGCCGCAGGATTCAGGAGTTATGGGCCAAAACATAAATGCCACCACGTGTCCAGTATGCCAAACCGCAAAGACCTGGGCAGCGGGAAACTTACAACTTTCTTGCCAAATTTAAAGCAGTAGAATTTATAGTTTTCACTGCTATTTAATTTTAAGATAATAATAATAATAATAGTAACTAAAAAGAACAAAAACAATAGGGTTCCAGCAGCTTCGCTACTTGAACTCCTCATAAGTAATTGAAATTATAACTGGAATCAAAGAAATACAGAGTCCAATTTTACCTTTTGTATGTGATGCACACAAGGGCTTTCATGGAAGAGCAGATCATAGAGACTAGTATCTATTCACCTGCTCAAGTGATGCATTTAGTTGAAGTATCCTATCAATATGGAGTAGATGCAAAATGTATATTGACTATTCTCGACTAAGTGGTGCCCATAAACTATTTAAAATAATGGACGGTTTATGTCTCACCACTGTTGCCTTGGAATTGTATGACTTAAGCTCGTCAACCAAGCATAATCTGCAAAAAGCCTATAATATTTGCCAATTGCATCCATCCAGCAGTTGATAAAAATGATCATTCACTCTAGAAAAATTCAGTTTTCATTGTAGAAGCAAGCTTAAGTCACAACAGCCCAGAAGTATGGCAATTTAGTACAGAAAAAAAAATCAGATTTCTGAAGCAAAAATTCAACATGATTTTGATATTCTGCCCTTCTTCTGTCCATTATACTTTTCAGATATTAAAAGAACATAGCACCGTATCAGTGCTTTACGCATAAATACGTCCCTCGAAGGATAAAGTGGTCAGTTCTTGCCTCAAACAATCTCTTCTGGAAATACAGTTGCATTCGTACTTGCTGGGCTTGATATTTATAAAGCACAGCTATATTTCACTCCCACATTAAACTTTTCCAAAAATTATTTAATGATTGACAAGAGTTTTATCCAATATTGGACAACATGAACTTTCCATGGTTATAAAAAAAAAATTGATTGGGCCTGCAAGAAAAGTATATAAATCCTTGTATTACAGCAAGTTAGGTCACATCTTAGAATTTATAGCGCATTCAACAAAATAGAATGTCAAAGTTTACGCTATTTTATTACGTGGACAGCTAGAGGACTGCACCATACCCGCTGCTATGTTTGATCCACAGAATTATGTTCAATCAAGGGTAGCATACTGCCTGCTTGTTTTTTCCTGATGGTAATATATCTTTTTTTTTAACTAAGATACCTTTTGGGTATTACTGGGTTAGTGAGTTATACTAGCTCCTTTTGTGAATAAAATGTGGGTTTATGAGATTTACAAATCATTGTATTCTGTTTTTATTCACGTTTTACACAACGTCCCAACTTCATTGGAATTGGGGTTTGTACAGAGGTGATTCGTCGGCAGTAACGAAGGCCTTCAGAAACCTCACCTTTCAATACGTAATTACCTAAACCTCTCACAGTTGACTTTTCCCGATTAGCAACAGTTGCTCAAATTGCTTGAATGACAGTCAAATTTATCACCCCACAAATCTATCTGCCCTCTCCCGTGCATCATGCATGCAGCTCAGCTTCTTACTGCAATGTTCCCTGCCTTACCCATCGGACTGACGGACAGACGGACAGGCATATACCAAAAGGCACCACCGCAGGATCTGAGAAGTAAGTATGCAAAGTTTTGTGAAGATCATGTAAACGCTTCAGGAGTTACACTCCGGAAACGAAGTGGGTATGCCGACGCCAATGCCAACACGCACGCGAACGCGAATGGACTGGGAACCGAGCCTAAAACAATATGTCTCCCCTCTCCGCCTCTCCCTCTGGGGGGGGGGAGACATAATTCTGGAATTTATTAAAATATATATGTGAACATTGTTAACATTTTGGTTAGACATGCATGTAGATGCTAGGGAAACTGTTTTGACAGCAATGGGGAGGGAATTTGTATCACTTGGATCACAGATGTGCCCCGATCCACAGAGACAGCTGTTGCTGATACTCATCATGAGTTAGTTTTAGAAATAAATGTCTCTGAGAGGACTCTGACTGTAACTGTGTTTCTGTCTCCTTACGATTATGTATTCCATACTTTGTCAATCGAAACAAAAGTACACATTCTGTCCACCAATATTTAAATGTATGTCAAATAAAGGATGTTAATAATGTGCATACATTGCTTTGATCTTGTGTTTTTCAAATACTTGGCAGTGATCTGGGGGAAAAAAGATAATATGATTTAGGAGAGGAACAACTCCAATCTACCTGCCTGGTTGCCCCTCGTTTACGAGGAAACCAGGAGACTGAGCCACAGCGCAGTGTGCTGAACAAAAACAGGAAGTCCTGAATATTAAATTTGAGCAGGACGTCATTCTTCAACACAAGCCTTTTTGAGAGCTTTATTAGTCCTGTTTTCTATCCCATTGTTGCAGCATGACTCTCAGAAACACCTCAGATGAATATGAACAGAACAACAAGAATCTAATTTCCCTCCGTGTACTGCAGCTGATTGTGTCACAGATATAGGGCAGTATCTCCGAACTAATTTATATTGCCGAAGAGACAGCCACAGAACTGCACTCTCCAGTTCCTTGTTGAAGAAACAGCCATTATGTTCTTTGAACTCCCTATCTATAAAGCATTATAAATGCATTCATAAAGGGTTATAAAGCATTCATAAAGCCTTATAATTATTGACATTCACATGTTTAACTATTTATACACAGTCATGACTACACTCATAAAACATTATGATGTTGTCTTATAAGCCTTTAAGACCTGAAGTATCACAAAAAGAACAACAATTAAGGCCATATCCCCATGGGACACAAAAAATGAAAAATTGTCAAGTTTTGTGGAAAGGTGCTAAGTAGCCACCATGGATGAAATAACGGAAAAATATCACAAATGAAATCTTGTGGTGAGCTTTTGCCCATGTCACATTAATATTTTTTTCTTTTAACCATCCTTTGCTGCTTGTTAGTGCAAGCTGTTTTACTTACCAAAATTTTTTTAAATGCTTAAGCGTTATTCTATGTATGTTCAGTCATGGTCTTAGTGAACCAGTAATTTAGAAGTTAAATTCTGTTCAAAAACATCAATGTTGATATCAACAGGTTTCCATCATGGGATTCATCATATTGCCTCTTCTTTCTGTAATTTGTTAGGGAGAGAACAATTTATACAAACTAAAGTAAAACTTTGCTGTTATTTTTTTTTTCCATGGCAACATCATGAAGCCCATTTGGATGTATAGGTCTATCACTAAGTCTTAGTTTTTTCAAACCCACTTGTAATGTGACATATCCTCCATATACCTTTGGTTGTCCAAAAAACAACATTGTCTCTGTTGTATTAAGACTGTTTAAATAAATTCGAAATGAAACTTCGTGCATATGTCTTTGATTTTTGTGAGTGCATGTAATCTGATATAGAAGCTGCCAAACCATACCACTTTACTTATTGTCTGTAATGGTGCATTTTGGCTTTTTATAAGTAATTATGTGTACATCTCACTTTACCTAGAGTATGCACTGGGCACTTGTAACTCTTAGTTAGTTGTTATGAGCATACATATTTAAATAGTATGGTATACATAAACAGCATTTGGTAAATTCATGGTATTTGCTATAAAGCTTTATAACAAAGATGTTATCACTGCCGTTATTGCCAGAAGTCAAAGAAGTTTTTCAAAGCATTGTGACACTTCAAGTTTTAAAGGCTTATAATGATGGTTTATGAGTGTAGTCATGACTATGTATAAATAGTTATGCATGCGAATGTCAATAATTATAAGGCTTTATGAATGCTTTATAACCTTTTATGAATGCTTTTATAATGCTTTATAGATAGGGAGTTCATAGAAAGTGTTACCATTACGATGGTCTTTTATTCCAATGTCTTATAAGTGAGGATCTGGTCTGATATTCTCTTCTCTCTTTGGCATTGCCTCTTTGCCATTTATCGGTATATTAACATACAATAACAGTTTGTATTTAATTTCAATATGCAGAACATATTTTGAATGATCACACCATAATCTTGGAGTGTGTAACTAGGAAGCTTCACCCTCAAATTAACTTCTTGAACTCTGATTTTCTCTTGAAAATCTGTTCATCCATCTCCCACAGAATTTAAAAAAAACCTAAAGTTCCACTGGTTTGAATAAAGCAGCTGCATTTGAGTGACTCATAGATGGGAAAGTGGGAATGTTGGTTTTATAGGGTTAATAAAGTAGAAAAACTCAGAGAAGGATGGGGACAAGAGTCAAAAACCACAATTTTGGTGGTGAATTAAAACACTTTTTGAAGTGATCGAGCTAGTGTTGCAGATTTGAAATGTAATTACATTCCCCAAGTAATTTTACTTTTGAAGATGGAAACATTACACAGCTCTGCTGAGAATAAAACAAAAAAAGACCTGATTGGGTGCACTATATCTCTTTGAATTCTTGTCCTGGGTATGCCGTGCAGAAAAATACAGCAAGTGTGAAAACTAAAGGGCAGGCCACTTTAAGGTCTCAGCAGGATGGACAGAAGCTCCATAGAAGCCCAGAACCTCAAGGGCCTGAATGGGCCTCTGTAGCCATGGGAACTGTGCATTGGAACATGGACTCTCACATGAATAATCAGAGACTGCAATGACGGAGCGGTGAGGAGAGATTACCTCCAAAAGCTCGAGGACCCTGGTGAAATGAAAAAATAAAACCATCTAAATTAAGCTATAGTGGCTCGGTGGGCAAATGCAAGCTAAATTAAATAAATTTCAACGCAAATGTAGGATGCAAAATAATCAGTATAATGGCAAAGCGTACTTTTTCACTTCCTTCCCATCTGTCTGTAAATTGATTTTGTGAAAGAAAATACAGGATTAAAAAAAGTTTAAATAATAGGGGAGAGTGGAAAGAGATGTTCAGCTTGGGTAATTAAAGATTAAAGCAAAGGTGCTTCCCTGGGCTCAGTCATACGGATAATAATAATCAAATCCAAACCAAATTAGCAGTGAATCCCAGACAGTCCATATTACAACATGAATGGATTCACAGGAATGTGCTAATCACTGACTGCAATGCTGAATAGTCTCTCCAACGCAGCAGTTTACAGGGTGCTATGGCAGTGAATCAATAGTAGGCAACTGCATGAACTGAAATGATGTCAGCTATAAATCGTGCCGTCACATGCTACCTGCATGTCAGAAAAAAAAACTTTTGAAGAGCAGCCCCCTCTGGCCATTGAATGCACTGCAGCATACCGACCAAAAGATACTGCATGTCATGAATCTATGGGATCACTTCATAAAATGCAGTCAAGTGCAGAATCATTGGATCCTCTGATCCATATGTAAAGTTTAAATATTTCATTACTACGTACTTCTATTTAAATACAATTATTCACATTTCAGCGTTTCTTATGAAATGGTCTTGAAAACATTAGTAGGTATCAAGATTATTAGAAACCCTAACAAATCTTGCCAGTAAGATAAAAAAGCCCTACATCCTTGCCTTTGTGTTGCTACATTTGTTTTTTTTTTTTTTAATTGAATTAAATTAATCTCAGGCTAATTTATTGATACTCTATAACCTCCAGTTGCAAAGAAATTAATTGTCATCAATGAATTTAGTGAACATCAACATGTCTTGCTTTGCTTGCAGTAAATAAAAAAATAAATTAAAATGAAACATGTTTCAGTGGCTCTCAGTGTCTGTCCTGGGGGCCCACAGAGTATGCTGGTTTTGTTCCAACCACAATTGCAATTATAGGATTTTAACAAGCTATTCATTTGTCATTTTAGTCATTTAATTGGATGAACCTCATGTTTAGAACAGTTTTTAACTCCTTGAGCCAAATTTTGACGGAAATATCCCAACATGCTATGAAGAATAAAATACCCTTGAAAATATATTTTTCTTTACTGTATTTCAAGTGATTTCAGGTAATATCATTTTTGAACAGATCTAATTAGACACTCATAAAATCAGTAAGCTCCAAATTAGGTTAATGAAAACAAGTGCTTTAAGTTCTTTCAAAATACCAGCTTGAACTTAATTACTTAAACATGACAAAAACAGGTCTGACTTTTTATCATTTGTTTGCCTGGTTACTTTTCAAGACCATGCATCCTCAATGTCATGACAGAAGGATGAGATGACCACATGATGCACAATATGTCAATTCCGTATTTTCATCCTAGTACATTGGCGCATGCATCAAAATCTAAAACAATCTTTCAATAATAATCAGGTAGGAGCAAGATTATTGTTAGTTTTTAAATTAAAAAAGCGATCCTGTGCGTAAATATCCACACAACCTACACACAGCCTGTGATGCGATATGATGATGGAAATTTATAGAGTCCTTTTGCAATCAATGGGGCAACACACACAAAAATCAATCGTCTTTCTTCTCTTTCTATTTTTAATGAAGACTTAATGAAGTCTGAGTCAGTTTAGGCTACTGAGCTGAAACAGCTGCAGCGTTCCACTACTCATCAAGAACACTTTGCAGCACATATCATCCATGAACTACTAACAGATTACCAAGAGCTTCACAAACCTAAATAATGTTCCAAATGTTAATGGAAAATACTAAATGTTACCCTAAATATTCTGTCTAGCGACCCAAAATCAAGCTAAAACATAAAAGCAAAAAAGGGATGAGGAAAGGCTCATAACTGATGTCCAGAAATACCCAGAAATGGAGAGCTATAGGGAAAATAATAAGAAAGAGAGAGCTCTCATCTTTGAATTCTATCACTATACAGAATCTAGCCACAATTATATTTGTCAGGTGAGAGGAAATGTCACAACTAGCATACACTTAATGGATACTGAGGCTAAACATATTCATGTCTCAAATCAACATGCTTGTTGTTTGCAGACTTTGTTGACTTACTTTACAGAGAATGATCAGATTGAACTTGTTTCACTTGAAACTTATTGGACGTCATTTCCTGTTTGCCATAAGCAATTTTTATTACCCTGATGGCTTAACTGTAGCCTGCATTGGCATTCAAATCATTGAATGCGAGTAACACAGCTGGCTAACTTCTGCTAGTCACATCACAATTGTCAGAATTTTACGATTTCACCACTCAGTCAGCTCCCCAATGTTCCTTGGGTGCACATTTCAGCCTTCTTTCATGTCATGCTGACCCTACACAGTCACCAAGAACGCTAAAGTTTTTTGAGCAAGTGAGATACGTTGATATGATTAGCAAGGGGTAGCCGCTGCTGAAGTGATTGAGGTATAAGATACACTTTATTGAACCCCCTGGGGTAATTTGTCCTCTGCATTTAACCCATCCTATAGTTAGGAGCAGTGGGCAGCCACAGAGCAGTGCCCGGGGACCAACTCCAGTTCTAAAGCCAGTTCCTTGGTCAGGGGTACTGATAGGAGTGTTCCTATAATGCATGTTTTTCCAGGCGGGGGAAGCCAGAGTACACGGAGGAAACCCATGCCAACACAGGGAGAACATGCAAACTCCACACAGAAAGGCCCCAGGCCGGATTCAAACCCACAACCCCCTGTGAGGCAGCAGTGCTAACCACTGCGCCACCGTGCCGCCCAGGTAGAGAGGGTAGGAAGGGAGAGATACGGATTGGGAAGAGGGAAGAAGCAGCGAGCACACTTAGAGGAAAAGTTGCAAAGAAATAGTATTGGTCCCACACTAAAACTAGACAGTCCGGTTGCCTGCAACCGCATGGGTGTAGCCCCCCAAAGCCAGCTTCTCCAGCCTGTACTACGTCCACAAGGAAACTCTATGTTTTAGCACAAATTTGCTCATTATTTGGCCAATACTGTTGCTATGGCAACCAAAATCAATAAGTGTCATAACTTAAGTATAATACCTGTCCAAATCAAATATGAAAGTAATCAGTCAAAAATTACCGCCTGTATAGCGTCCTCAAGGAAGTGTCTATGGACGCGGCGGAGAGGATAAGCATGAATCCATAGTAGCTGCCCAACCTCGTTCAGGGGCTACGAATGCACTCTAGTATAAATAGAGTCGAATCTGTTTCAGACAAGTTACAGTTACCCAAAAAAACTACTCAATTACAGTAACATGAGTACTTGTTATGCATTTCTTTACACCCCTATGCACACCAGCACAACAGCTCATTACTGGACCACAGAGAGACTCAGTATTCAATGAACCCATGGATAGAGATAGCAACAATTCTGTGGTCAGTCCAAAGATGTTGACATAATCATGGAAACTGCAATGATTGGAGTGTGGTGTTGGGATACACAGAAGTACACTTCAAATCTGATTTCACCATGCAAGCGAAAGAACCTTGGAATAGTCGACTGTGGTTTTGTTTGATACTCTGCCATTGCCTAACGTCATGCGACTTAAATGGGGCAGATTCAGTGCTATGATGCTCCTTGGAAGCTGATAAGATTTTTTTTTTTTTAGAAAAATAAGACATCTATTCTGTTCTTGTCAGAATTGTTTTTAAACTACTTTCTCCAAGATTTTGAGGCAAAAGGCAATTTAGAGATGGGTCTGTAGTTATTTAACACTGATCTACTAGGGTTTGGTTCTTTTGAGCTTGTGTCATGTGAAACGAGACTAATGCGGTGGTGCGATAGTGTGACTGAGCCTGAAAGTGTGAGTGTTGGCAAGACAGGGAATCCACAACTGTACCAGGCAACGTACTGGAATAGAATAGAAGCGAGCAGCCCTGCTGCATAACAGATAATAAATCAAGTAACAAGTTTAGTATGGGTAGCCAGATCAAAGGCAAAATAAGGAATCCTGGATCTTTTTTTTGCACTTAGAGATGAGGAGTGACAACTTCCAATGTGAAGGACTCTGTTTCTTGCTCTATTTGGGTGTTTCTACAGAAAAGGGCACAATTACGGTAAAGACAGTCCACCCATTTTTTTGACAATGGAACTTTGCTTTCCTATTCATTTGGGGGCTAGAAATATTGGGGGTAATATTTTCAATTAGGGGCAACTTTTAAAGGGACAATCATTCCAATGACCTTGACATCCAAGGTCAGAGTATGACGCAAATGTCCATACCGTAATCATTCAAAATTGAGCCAACGGAAAATTAAGTTGAAAATCAAACCCTTTTCACTGATGACTCAGACTTGCCACCAGGAACAAGTCTTCTTTAGTATTCCAAGTTACATAAGAAAAGCTATTGGTTCAGGAAAAAAGGGATTAACCCTTTCCCCTCGACCAAAAGCAGGTGTCCTTTAAGTTTGGTTTTCCCTTTCTTTACTGTAAACAGTCAGCTATTTTAGTTCTACAGTTGTCCACCAGAGGCCTGTACCATAAAGCTGGATTAACATACCCGGGCTTTCTCTTAGTTATCTGGCTGCACTTAACCAGACTTCCGCATTCCTGATGAGTGCTACCGCGAAGCCAGTTATCAACTCGGTAACTGAACCCAGGGTTTTCCAATCTAGTTATGTGCGCGTTCACATAAAAGGGGCGGTGTCTGGAGCAAATGACCAATTGTAAACATGGACAAACCGACTGGAAGCAAAGCTGCGTACTTTTCAAATGCGGAGCAAGAGCTCCTAATAAAAATATGAAGAGAATAAACATATCATCCTGGCAAAAATTAACACCGTTGCAGCTGCCAAATACAGAAAGGACAGTTGGAAAAAAATCACCGACCGTGTAAATGCGTAAGTTAATTATAATGATAATACCACTGCAAATAACTCCCGTAGTCATGATTGTATATGGGCTATTGCTGCAATAGTGATGATTTAATTTTACTTCTGCTGCAGTAATTCATGACAACAGGCGCTATGTAGGCTAGTAAGCGTATCTCTCTCCTTTTCTGCTTTAAAGGATATGTTTGATCCAGCACAAAATCTATTGGGTGTAGGGATGTGCGTGTCTTATCGTTTATAATGTCACTGCTTCATCAGTAAAATTACAGTTGCGTATTTCATTAAATTGACGTGATGCGAGGATGTATTCTTATGGCGTGTTTGGATTTTTTTTTTTCCAGCTGCAACCCCGGCGGTGTCAAAAGAGCCAGAGAACAAATAATGAATTACTACAAAAACATAATTCAAAGCGGTCAGTAGGCTTACTCTCATAAGTGCAACAAGTACAAGGCTTTAGTGCTTTTGCCCGTGGAAAAATACAGCATTGTGATACACTCAAGATGTGAAACTATATGCGCACGACTCTGCTGCTTTCGCCACATGTCAAACCCTCAGATGAGAACCTGTATCGTACATATTGGTATTCATCCGCGCACCGAACTCTGCTGAAACTTCTACGGACGGTGATGCCATTTTCTCAGAGAACTGATTGGTCAGTAGGCGGTGCTTTTGCACGCTGCGATCTGAATCTAGAATTAAACCTGCTCTGGAGCAGGTTAGCCGTTCAGCTTATGTTGCCACGGTGATATACCTCGGTACGAAGTGAGCCGCCTTTGTGGTACAGAAAACCCAGGGTTAAACCTGCAGTTACCGTGATAAACCCAAATCCAGCTTTATAGTACAGGCCCCAGATGTCAATCCTGCCCTAAAACAAAAACAACAACAACAACAACAGCACAAAAGGAGGCCATTTTGAAACCTTTTAGGTGTGGTGGCTGAGTGCCAAGGCTCAGGTAGTATCCAAATTTTTACTTGTCACACAAATTCAATGTCTTTGCCGTAATCATGAAAATATGTTTTTGTAGCTAGTGCTTCTTAATGAGGTTATGCTTGATTAGAAACCTGGAGAGAGGTAGTAAATAAGGGAAACTTCAGCCCTCACATTGGTTGCAAATTTCCATGGGGCTGCATTATATGTCTTTACCGGCGTCTTTACCGTAATCAACTGCTCTGCCAAGGTATCCGGTGTTGTGTATATAAGTGGAAAAAAATCCTGGAATGTGAAAATTTCTTTTTATCAGAGTCTAACATGATTTTCTTGTGACAAAAAAGTTTTCAAATTTGAACTCGGCTTTTAAAATGCATGGGGTCAATGCATGTTTTGACGCATGCATTGATTGTGAAGGGTGAAATATTTGCGGCTCTGGCAAAACGGACCATTTTGGAACATATAAATTACTGGTACTTAACAGGAAAGAAAATTATGCAGGGGCATGTTGGAATATAGTTCATTTGTCATTTGGCCCCAACCCCCAAAATAACATAGTCTGCAAAAATTCCTCATCCTTTACAGCCAGTGCATGTTCAGACTGCAAAGGTGGAGACATGCCTTCTCACACTCAGACTAGAGTTAACAATGAACCTTTCAATGCCTTTGAAATGTTTTAATGACCAAAAGATTCATGCAGGAAGTATGATACTCCTTTCTTCAGCGCAATTTGCCAAAAACACTGATTGCTGTAAAATGGTATGTCATTTCATCTTTACCGTAATTGTTGATTGCTATAAAGACATCTGACCATCTTAAAGTTTGTTGAAAAAAAAATTAAACCAGCCATAACCCAGCTTTGCCATTTTAATACTGACTAGCACTTTGGAAGGCCTATTTGAAGAATAAAAATCCCAGAGAAAATTTTTGGCGGACATGTCTTTCACTTAATCATGCAATTTTCTGTAGAAACGCCTATATCTGTCCGATTCCCCCCGCCATCGTTCTTGGTCCTTCTTGGAAGAGAGGCAGATGACATCAAAGCATCTGCCTTTATGTGACAGTTTTATATGAACTCACATGACATAATAAGCCATGCCCAGATTTCAGGTAAAAAGTGCGCTTGCCACATCAGTCATTTATTGGTGCTGAGTGGAGGAGATCCTGAAAACAAAAAATAAGTCTAATACAAATGGCTCCAATGAATCAGATGCCTGACTGGATGTCTATGAACTGAAAATGAGTGAGAACTGAAACTGAAAGTATTAAAAAAAAAAAAAACATTGATTGATTTGCTCTGTAAATGTGGAAGCTTGTCACAAATCTTGGTAGGGAGAAGGTTGTTTTTTTGTCACCCATAAATATTATGCTTTATCACCGCTTGTGGTCTTTGCCACTTAAGGGTAATACTTCTGCTGTATATGGGTCGTATAACATTTTGGAAGACTGCTATATTTTCTCTGCCAAGGTTTAACAAAGTGCATTCCCCTCAGTAATAACTTCAAGCCTCTCTTTCTCACTTTCTAGGGCACCTGAAGATTCAGGTGACAAAGATCCAATCTCAGGTCATGAAGGACTTGAGGAAAATTGAGGATGTACTGCCTTGAGTATGAAGTAGCTTTGAGGATATGGTTTTAGATTAAGTACAGAGATCCTCCCAACAATTTTTGACCTGCTGATATCACAGCCCTGCTGTCATATCCCCTTGTCTCAGAGTGAACATTTCCTGACACAGCCGGCTACTCTCTCAAAGTCAGAATCAGTGTTCGCAGATCAGGGCCCGTATTCACAAAGCATCTTAGCACTAAAAGTAGGTCCTAACTGCCGGATTTAGGAGAAACTCCTAAAGAAATGGGCGTGTCAGTCGAAAATTTAGGACTCCTAATTATTTTTACGAAGTGTTATTCACAAAGCATTTTAGGCCTAAAAGTAGCTCCTAAGTCTGGGAGAGCTTAAAAGTAGTCAAGAGGACTCCTAACTCGCTAAAACCTATTCACAAAAAATTGGAAAATGGTTGCTGCTGTTGAAAGACGGAATGACTTGGAAATTCTGAATGATGCGCAGTTGTTGAAAAGATATCAGACCGACTGTGAAGGGATTTTATTTGTTGTTGTCTTGGTGAGGGAGAGGATTACGTCTCCAACCATGAGAAACAACCCAATAAGCCCCGAAATAAAATGTTTGACAACACTTCGTTACTTGGCCACCGGAAAAATGCAACTTTGCAATGCGGACAATTTAGGTATTTCACAATCATCTGTCAGTCGCTCAATTCAACAAAAAATCAATGCACTCAGTGAACCCCATATCATTCGACAGTTTATTCGGTTTCCAATGGACATTCGCCAACAACACAGAATCAAACTTGAATTCATGCACATCTCAGGTATGCCCAGTATCATCGGTGCTATTGACGAGACCCATATTCAAATCATTTCTCCGACCCAAGATGAAGAGGAAGGCCTATTTGTAAATAGAAAAATAAAAGTTCATTCCATCAACACCCAGATTGCATTTGATGCCAAATACAATATTTTGGACATTGTTGCGAAATGGCCAGGATCCACTCGTATTTGAATGGAAAGCGGCTTACGCCAATTATTTGACAGGCATTATGTGCCTGTGAGATGCCACTTGCTCGGGGACAGTGGCTTTGGTGCTGCACCTCCTCCTGCTATGCATGAATAATTTTATTAGGCTATTGAGCGAGGGTTACATTTAATAGATCATCATAATAATACCAGCCTATGTCATATTTTGTATACATATTTAAATTGTAGGCTATAAATTACAAGTCAAGCTTAGTATGCTTTCCTGTGTGAACGATAGCCCGTTTATAGGCTGCAATCTCGGACCTCCCCTGCGATCGCAGCCCATACCACCGCTTCTCGCAGTCGTCTGCCATCCGAGACAGCAGCATTGATCTGTTGCCTGATATTATCCCACGCATCCCGCTTGGATTTGCTGTTCACCCCCGAGCCAAATTTCCCTTTGATTACATGCTTTCACTCCAGCACCAACTGGGCCAGCAGCAGTAACTGGTCGTGGCTCCAGTTGGGCTTTCCCGTCCTTTTTGATCTTTCATCCATGACAGTTTAGGGCAAACAAACTTGAACAGCCCGACATTTAAATGATCGCAACATATTCTCTTTGGGTAATAAGTTGCTAATTATTGGGACAAATGACGCGTTTTATTATTGACTCATTTTATGCTACCGTACAGGCCAGCAGACAGTGCCATTTCTACGCGAGATTATCGGGAGAAATACACAAGACATACACGAGAATATCGCGATGCAGCTTAAATGTATGAGTCACATATATCGTGCATAGGAAAAGTAATAGGCCTAATGCCGGTAACAAGTAGGCCTATACATGTGTATTGCGATAAGTCTCGTATGAAACTGGTGTCGGTAAACAGCATTGTTAGTGAACGAGATTCCGAATGTCTAACATCCAGTTTTGAGGTTTACTGTCTCACGTGTGTTTAAAATATGGCTCCAGGACAGTGTCATTTATGTTTTTTTATGTATAGATAATAGGCTACACTCAAAATATTATTTTGTTAAAATTTAAGAAAAACAAATTTGTTACACCTTTGTAACCAATTTATGTGTTGATGCAACAGAATCCCATTTGTTATTCTGACAAAATTCTTGTCCAGTTGTCTTAACAAATTAGATTTGTTACTTTTCCGCACGGAAAATTTCAGTGCACCAATTTCAGTGTTGTCTGACTGCGAAGGATCTTGAAATGAGCAGGAACGCAACGGGAAGGTGAGTTTTAACCTATGCCATCTTTTCTCTGTATACTATATGTCGTCATTCTTTAAGTTTTAATATTAAGCGACATACACCGACAACATTATTCTATCTTTATTTTTGTGTCGCAATCCAGATATTCGTGTGTGCAGATGATATTCCTATCCCACCATATTTTATCTTCCGCAAACCAGGTCATTAAACATGAGGAGACTGCCTCTGATGCCTGTTTTTGTTCCTTTAACCGCTGATTGATTTGTCAACAACTTATTGACTCACCTTTCTGTTCACTTCTTGCATTACCACTTCACTGTGAAGTAAAAGTACGCACTTAAATCATTTCATCCACATGTACATCGGCCGCATAATCGGTTTGTGCAGATTTATTTTAACAAAAATCCTAACAAAATAATTTATGGTCCAATTGTGTTAGCAAAACACATTTGTTACTTAATTGTTAGTCTAACACAATATTTTGTTAATACAGCGACAATTTTACTTTGTTAATAAAACAAACTAATTTGTTACTGCCTGAACAAATCCATTTTGTTGGAATTGATTTCAACAAATTAATTTGTCATCTCACATGAAACAAATTAATTTGTAAAACATTTTGTTAAAAGTAACAAATTCATATTTTGAGTGTAACTGTCATCGGATTATTATTAAACTGGTCAAAAAAAAATTTATTAGTCTGTGATTTTTGTATTTATCCAATTGAGAGGTTTACCGGCTCTGTTAAGTTTAGAGTTTTGGACCGATTGATTGGGACATGGGGTGTGTTTACGGATAGATATTTTCACAAATACAGAAAGGAAAAAGCAAATTCTTCTGTTAACAATGAAACCCTGTGTGACATTATTTTTATAATCCTATTGATAAATGAGTAGATGTCCCTTTGCACTCAAGTGTTTCATACCACCTGTGAAAGAAGCCACGGCTTAGATAAAACAAAGGTCGCAAGTTCCAGATGTCAAAATGGAAAAGAAGTCATTTTTTTAATCCGCAGCTTGAGGCCCGTTCATCAGTCCTTTAAATTCATAGGTAATGAGCAAAATTATCATTCAGTAAGCAAGATGTTAGTTGAGAAGATACGTTGTATTTCCCCTTATTTAGGAGCGCGTATAATGTCTCAGTATGACAATCAATAAACGCCGTCGCACATAAGAGAGATAGCAAGCTCCTCCGCTCCGGATCTGCCCTGGCTCTGAGCCGGATCAGCTGGAGTCAGCACAGAGCCGGGGCAGATCCGGAGCGGAGGTGCTTGCTCTCTGGGTGTCTGCTCGCAGAAGAAGGGATATCCATTCAAACTAAATCCATCAAACTGTACATACAGAGGCGAAATCTATACGCCAAACAAATATCGAACTAATAATTACTGTACACTTAACCAATTCCAATTGAAGGAAAAAAGACATGGAATGTGAGCTCTGTCGTTTTCAGGATACGGCAACAAGGCGTCGCTTTAAATATAATTTGACATGTGAAACGATAGATTTGTTGCTTTATTTATGACACAATGAGACGTGCGCAGAAAACATTCAACGGTGCATTTACAGTACAAATGTTTAAGAATAAACCAACATCATCAAACAGAAGGCTATTAAACAGCAAACATAATGTGAGTTATCTCCCTCTACGTGACCTGATGAAATGATGAAACAGTAAACAGGCTGAAATAAATGCAAAATTACAATCTACATGTATGCAGCATATTATGTTTTATTCAGACCAGCGGTACATGTATACTGAGATTTTCAAAGTGATTCTTCAACCGCTGCTGGATATCGTATACTCTTCTTCAGCCCACCCTCGATTTTCGCGGATTAGTGATTAGCGATTACCAACAACAACGCAGCAACGCAACAATGTATTATATCTATTAAATCCGCATATAAAAAAAGTAATTCTCAGTAACACCTGTGTATAGGCCTAATTCGGACTACATTACGTCGCACAATTGGCAGACTCTACGCATACGTGTGTAGGTTCGGCGGCCTGCCTACTGCGAAGCTTGTCTCGGCAGAGAACAAGGTTGATAATAGCACGCCACATAAAGAGGAGATTATTGCAAGAAATCCACAAGAGATACACAAGGCGTCTCGTGGGAATTAGGCAGTATCTGCTGGCCTATACAGTATTGATGTTTTTACAACTATCTCTTTCCTGTGTATGTTTGCCTAGAGCGTGATATGTGGGGACTGCGCATAGTGCATTTTCAGGAGCGCTCAACCTGTTATTATTTTATGGGACAAACCAGCCGCTTGGACTATTTCCTCATTTTTTCCTCCATGGGTTGTATGTGGGATATTTTTTTCAATGGGCCGCCCTCTCACCAAACAACCAATCACCGTGCTCATTGTCCCAAGACTCATGCATGAGAATTGACGTCATCCATAGCAACGGAGATTTACTCCCACCTATCTCAGAGCTACTCCTAGTCTAGGAGTTACCAGTTTTCTTAACTAAAAGTTGCTCTCAGCGGCTTTGTGAATAACTTTTAAGATTTTACTCCTACATAAAATGTTTTAGCGCGACTTAGGAGTACTCGTAGCGGTAAGATAAGATGCTTTGTGAATACGGGCCCAGAAGTACTAACAATAAGTAATTCTGAAACAAACTTAAATCATTTTTATGAACATAAGTCATAACATGAGTCAGAGGAGATGTGTTCACCTGGACTCAATTGAACTTCACTGATAATTTGCACTGAAAGCGATAAAAAAAGGATTTACAGGACACTATTCATCTTCCTACATAGAGGCCTGGAAATCAAGGTTGTAGTTTCACTTGAGAGAAGTGATTTAGACAAAGGGCAGGTATCAAATGAGAACAATAACTCAATGGCTTGAAGCAATTAAAAAGCATGAAAAGATCACAAACAGAAAATCATACTAAACTGCTAATTGATCTCGTGTTTCTTTGTTGACACGTGCTTGTGATGTCAGCATTAATTTTAGAGTCATGATTTAGTGTCTGCCAGTCAATTTGAATTGTTTGGCTCAGTGCCAGACTGGGGGTAATTTTCATTTTCAACTTGGGATTTTAATGCCTCAGACCAGCTCAGCTTGGCATTGTGGGAGTGGGGGCTAGGAGCTGTGCTCCCAGAATTAAAAAAAAAAAAAAAAAAAAAAATCCACCCAATTAATTGAAAATTTGGTAATACTTTACTTGAATATTCAGCTACAGATAGTTCATTGAGTATTTGTAATGTCTCAACAATAGTTAGACATAAGTTAACCTCTTAAGCCCTGAGCCTCTGGCTTGAAAATGACATGCCCAAAATGAAATGGGTATATCTCTGCAACTACTTTGTCTATTTGAATAATCTTTGTGTCATAATAAAGGTAACACCTTGGGAATTTTTGTCATGTAAAAAATGTAAAAATCAGTGTATATGTTACTGAGTCAGAGTAAATGAAGATGGAACAAAGCATCAATGAAAGATCTTGTTTGCACCAAACAAAGTTTTACTTTTATCCCTCCTGAAATTATTCAATTGCAGTCTGAAACCTCTAAAAAATTAGAGCACAGAATCTCACCATTAGCTGTGCCAAAGTTTATGCTAATCAAATAACTCAGAGCAAAATTAGAGAGGTTTTAGTTTGGGAATGTCAAGGTGGCCTCTCCAAATTGGCACAATGTGCCATTTCAGATATCTCAGGCAGCAATCAGTAAACTCATTTAATTTTACTTATATGTCACTACAGGCATACATTCCATCTAATATATATATATATATATATATATATATATATATATATATTTTTTTTTTTAATTGCAACCAGTCCTGTATACATTTTCCCATTCAAAGAAAATACATTCAAAGGAAAGAAGTTTGACTTCACTGGCGCAGATTTATTTTCAATAAGACAAGCAAATAAAAAAAATTATTGATACAAAGATGAGGTAAAAAAAAAAAAGGTAAAATGCAAAAACAACGAACACCCAGCAATTACTGTATTTATACTGCAAAAAAAAAAAAAAACAGCACACTACTCGAGCCGAGATTAGAACCATGAATGTCCTGTAAATAAACGCGCCGCCTTAAGCACTGAGCCAGCTGATTAATCAGTTCTACCAGTGTCGCATTCTAAATTTCAAGAGTGAGTCAGCAAAGTCGTGCACCCCGATGGAGCTCTTGAATTTCTGCATTCTCTCAGTAACTGCACATGGATTCTTTTGAAAGATAACTTCAAAAACGACTGTTGAATATTTACTGGACAATCGTAGCAAAAATATCAAAAAGAAACTGGTTTAGCAACTGTATATCTGCGCTCATTCCTGCGGTCTGAGTCTTTGTGCGTAATGTCGCCTGGCAGTCGGAATGCAGAAAAAGAGAAAAACAGCAATCAGAACAAACACCCCAGCAACAACATACACAAAAACTGTGATTGCAATGGTGTATACTCAAATGTGTGTGCTCAAAATGAAAGTTTTTATATAACCGTCACCTGCACAATAGCTCAGGGACTAACCCACTATGCCATTTCCAGTGAATCACCTAGTTATGCTTCATTGCCATATAAAGAGTCAGCTGGCGAGCAATAGAAACTGACATCTGCTGAATGTTTAGTGGATAATTATAGCGAAAATACCAAAAACAAATCAGTTTTAAGTTTATATTGTAATGCTCTACAAGCAGATGAGCATAATGGCTCACGGACTCTGAGTTTCACGCACCGGGAACGCAAGGCTCCATCCCAGGCTAGGTTTGAGTGATTACGGTCATTGAGGGCTCGTTGGAAATGTCAGAGCCCATAGAATTAAATGGCCACCCCCAAAATCAAATTGACTGGATCATAAGCCAATCACAGAGGAGAAAATACTTTGGTCCAATGGGAATGCTCAGGGCTTGCCCTCTCTGGAAGCAGTGCCCCGGAAAAAAAACACCCATGGAGCCCGTAAGTTGTATTTAAAATATAACGCGGATGCATTATACTAACAATAGACAGCGCAGATTTACTCTTGAACACAGTTTTTTCGTACAAAATAGCAAAAGTAAGGAAAAATTTCTCATCACTGTAGAATGTAAAGTGTATGCCTGCTGTTCTTTGAGTGTGGTTTCGATTTAAAATGACAAGGCTAATATCATTGGATTCTGCGGACTTTCCTCTTTCATTTGATGTATGGTTTGTATGCATAGCACACATTCAGTAGAAATACCAGCGATGGAGCACTGATATTTTATCCTATGTTTTGCTGCATGCTTATTTACTTGCTTGGTGCTTGAATTGTGTTCAGTTTAGGTAAAAATGGTCATCATGAACTTTTCACTGAGTTCTTCCCTTTGAGAGGATATGCTGCATTACCATGATACTATTAGGAAACATGCTGTAATTATTATGCGTAATTACTGCCCCTGGCATTGGGGGTATTCGGGTTTAAGAGGTTAATCTGCCTAACCCTGTGACTGTTCAACTGGCTCTGCGTAATGCTGGCTACCTGGACCGGTGCTCTCAGTAGTTAGTGTGGCAGTAAGTGGAATATTTCTGAGGGAAAGTAGCTCAGTCTTGGCCACGTGGAAAAGTTGGTAGAATTGAGACTTGAATTGAGCTTTAGGCCTTGCTGGTACCCAACACATGTTGCAGCTCAAAACTTGTCACTACAATCTACCCGCATGACTATCTTTCCCGAGCAGGCTGCAGTTTATTTACCCTTCTTTTTTGTTATCACTTTTTTTCTGGAGGAGGGCTGCCAACTTCTTTCATCTGATTATCAATCTTACCCCTGTAATATTTTATTTGCACGGGGTGCGAAGTGAGGGAGTCCTCAACACCGCAGAAAGATTTGCTCAACGGTAGTGAACCATCAAGCATGACAAGTGTCAGACTACTTGCCTTGTGGGTGCCTTTGCTTGCCTGATGCAATTCACATTTTCACCCTTGACCATAGTCTCTAAACTGGATAGATTTTATCAGTTTTTACAGTTTATCAAACAAATATTCAACTTTAGGTGTTGCATTTGGTCCCAAACAAATAGCTTTTCCATGAAACCAAACAGAATAGCTGAGTAAATTTTGACCTTATTTCTCATTTGAAAATCTTCCGTTGGGTGTATTAATGTTATTTTCACAAGGGATTATTTCAAGAAAATGGAAGGGACAACTCACTTTGTATTCATGGGTAAAACAAACTCATGAATCTAATTCAACATAATTCTTTATTTTGATGAAATGATTTGCTGACCAGAATGACCAGAGTCCAAATGTAGCATTTTTGTATATTTTATATATTACATATTATAATATTTATAACAAGTAGACATGGTCAAAAACATCCCCCGCCAAAATGTCTTCTTTAAAGATACTATGAACAGAGGCTCCCAAAAATGCCACAAGGGCAATAACTGTGGAAAAAATAATCGCGCGCATCTCATTTTTGAACTCCATCAAGGCCTTTATGATCTGATGCTACAGACCAAATTTGGTTGTCCTATCTCTAATAATTTCTGAGAAAAGCTGTCCCCTTTATCTCGGACAGACAGACGCACAGAGCTCAAACCTATATCCCCCTCACACTACGTGGCGGGGGATAATATGTTATATTATAATAATTTGTTATATTTTTTGCATATTTCTTCAGTGCTTTGTATCTAAGATCGTTTTGAATTTTTAATTCAGCATTTCTCCACAACGTGAAAATGCGACTCTGATCATTTTTCAATTGTGGTCTTCAACTGTTTGTCACAAATTTTTAATCTCATGGATTTTAATTAACTTTGCAAATGCTCAGCGGATGCTTTTATCCGTAGTGGCATTCATTGTTGAGCACATTACTTGTCTTATACTGCCATTTGCATTGCCACTCTCTGCATAAAATGTGAGGTCATTCCAAACATTGCTAGTGCTTATTTCATTGCAAATGCATGCTAATGCCGAAATTCTGCATCGGCATACAATAGCAGGAGTGGGCACTTTTATTCAAAATAAAACCTCACATCATTGATGGTCAGAACCTCCAGAAAATCTCACGCAGATTATAAAACCAAAAACGCTGGAGTCAACTCTGATGACCTTATTGCAAGTTTTGGTCCCATACATTTTATTTTAAAAGATCGGTCTTTTGCCAGTCTTTCAGCCGCACAGAACTAATGTGACATTCTGTTCCTCATGTTCTCTGTAATTGTTATTAGGTTTAATAAAACCAACGAATCAGTTGCTCTTGGTCCAAGGTTGAATCACTAAAAGCATACAATGTTCAAAGTATTATAAAAAGTCTTCAGTGATTAAACATTTAGGAGGAGCATGGCGTGCGGGTAGATAATTATGCACATGTAATAAAAGTATTGCCTTCTCTGCAATTACAGACAAACAAAAAACATGTACATTTTCTTTTGATTTGTTTATTGCCTTTTAGGTTGTTACTGCATTTCAGTCGCCGATGTTCCACTGATGGCTCTACTGTGCCAGGTCTTGAGGATCCGCAAGAAATTTTCAAACCTAATTCGCTTATTCCTAGTCTGTAAGGGTGCGTTCAGGAACCAGAAGAGAGACCCAAAATATCCAGCAAACTTGTTCTTTTAGTTCTGGGATGGAAACCCCTGCAGGGCAGCAGGCAACGGTACAGAGTCCACAATCCAAAATCAGAATCCAGTAGTCGTAATCCAGTTCGTAAACAGGGCAGCAAACACAAAACTCAGGATCGGGCAAAGAAGGTTCGTTACACGGGCACAGGTATATCAGAGATGCAGCAAAAATCAAAATCCAGTAGACGTAATCCAGTTTGTAAACAGGGCAGCAAACACAAGACTCAGGGTCGGACAAAGCAGGTTCGGTACACGGGCACAGATATATCAAAGATGCAGCAAAAATCAAAATCTGGGAAGTTCCAGTCAGAAGTATAACACGAAGAGTACAAGCCATCAACAACACAGCACAAGGAAAATGTTCTGACAAGAACTGGTAGTGAAATGACTGCTTAAATACAAATACGGGAAGTCATGCTATAATAGGGAACAGGTGAGCTGGATCAGACTAATTAACAAAGGAACGAACAAGAGGGAGTACCTAACCACATGCAATTGGCGAAAGCCAAAACGCGGACAGGGATTACACAGACAGCCTATGACAAACAAACGGCTCCGGTTAGGGAGTTCTAAAGTGCACAGAGAGTGAGAGGCAGAACAGTGTTTAACAAGGTGCAGAGAATCTGCCGAAGCACAGCAAAGTAAATTGAGTGAAGGCAAGGGGCGGAGACTAGAGCAGAGCGAGTGCTGAGAGTTCGTTAGTCAATTAGTAAGGTGCAGCTATACGATCCCAAGTGCTTGTTAGTAAGTTAGTACATAAACAATGTTAGTTAATGTTAGTAATTTATCTAAAATAATAAACTGTTAGTATTTGTTAGTAAAGATAGAACAGAAAGGTGAAGGAAGCAAATGAGATTGGAAGGAATGTTTGGAAACCCAGAAACCATGAAATCACCTGAAAACGTGGCACACAAGACTGGGGAATAAAACTGTCACATCACATATGACCAGACAGGGGAGACAATGTGCAATGCAGAGCATGAGAAATACAAAAACCAGAATGATAACTAAACTGTGAATATGAGTAATGGCTGGCAAAAGACATGGCAAAGAAAGACAGGCAAAATACAAAATGTGGCATGGACTAAATCAAAAAAACATGGCTTGGAAACAGAGTCATAACAAAAACATGGTCAGGAACAACAGAATCATAACATAGTCAGTGTCATCATGCGCCCTATCCCAGCATTGGGCGAGAGGCAGGTACTGTATATACCTTCAACATTTCGTCATTCCATCTCAGGTGCACTCATACACACATATATAAGAAAATCAGAGTTTCTGCTTTGCCCCACTGGAAACCAGACTACCCTGAAGAAACTCAGGCAAATATGATTGGAGCATGGAATTCCACTTGTAAAAAAGCCTGGAGCAAGAAGACAAAGTGCTGTGCCATGCGCATTGAAAGGCAAAGCATTGTAATTTGACATCTGTGAAAATTAAAAGCAAAACATGAACTAACATTAAATAAATTTAAAAAATATAATAAGTTTTTTTTGTGTAATGTATTGTCTTATGTATGAGATCGGTGCCGTTTGTTTGTGAAAAACCTGCAGGATACAATTTTGATCTCATTATCACCAAAATTAAACAATCGCTAGGCCTCGCCCAGAATAGAAGCCCATTGAATTTCAACTTTGTAGGTCAAAGGCCAAGGTCACTAAAAATTCCTGAAAATCGAAAATTCCCTAGTTCTCATCATTGGCGAAATTTCAAAAATTCATATCCCCATCAACACTGAACGGATTCTTCTCAAATTTTATAGATCCATACAGGACCACAATATGTAGCGACAAAACAAGTTTCACCTGGATCTGATCCAGATTGCGGAAATGGTGGCCACTTGAAGTTAACATGGAAAATCCCATTTGATGCATGTTTTGTGTCATATCTCCAGTATTATTGCAGGTATTGATTTTTGTCAATGTGTTTCTGTTCTTCATGGCCTATATAAACGCATAAATATTAAAAATGGAAGTGCATAGGTGGTCAGAAAGTTTGTTTTAGTATTTAAATCGTCATAATAATTAAATCTATTGACTGCTGTTGGCGGAGGTACTTGCGCTCTCTGAGCGCAGCTCTAGTTTTTTTTATTAAATTAGTCTACATCAAATATTACACACAGCCAATTCTCTAAAACAGATCACAAAATGTGGTTTGCTTTCACAAGTTGTATTCCAGCTTTCTTTTTACAGAGCTATTGGAATCACGAGAGGAAGTCAAAAAGTAAATATTTTGTCCCTGAGAAAAAAAGTTTTGTTAAACCATGCACGTACTGTACAATTGTCAAACCATGAAGGGAAATAAGATTCAAAATTGTTTCTTCTTTAGAAGTTTTAAACAAATCTCTTGTTTTTCTTTTCCCTCTACTGAATCTTTCCAGTTGTTCATTGATTTCAGAATTTTAAAGAGAGAGCAAAACAGGTCTGGAGATATGGTGGTTCAGTCAATAGATAAATGTTTGATCATGAGCCAGGCACAAGCAGTGCAGAACATTGTACATGGGGCATGCTAAACTCATAATCATAAAAATGCAGAAAAAATACACATACTCATGAACATGCCCACATCTGGGTGCACACTGAAGCATACACACTCACACACATGCGCGCACACACACACACACACGCATTCATGCACATACAAACACACACATACACACATGAAATCCTATTTAATTTTTCTTTCAAGTACTAAAGATACAATCTGTTTTGAAATTCAGGTCATGCAGCCGATCTCAGGGTATTGAGCCAGGATATAGATCCAATGCAGATCACCTTGAAGACCTGGGATCAGTGTCCACTGCTATCATCAGTTCAGGCATTATTAATCAATAGCGGAAAGACAGTTCACCCATCACTGTCAGAGCTCTTTTTTCTTCATCGAAGAAAATTCCCACCTAAACTTTGCTTAGCAACCAATGATGCTAACCTGTCAATCAGTACTCTGACAGTTTTTTTCCCCTTTCCATATGGCTTAAAACTAACACGTGAAAGGCCATAAAAAACAGTTTTTCTACTTCAGCTTATCCATTTTGAACAACTGTCATATTGTTTTGCACTATAATTTTAAGTCATTCTCCTCACAGATGGAATTAGACAGGTTATTAATATTACAACAATGCTTGACTGCTTCTGTGAGTCATGAATTTAAATAAAGGTTTCAATAGAGCGTAATTTTGATAGCTCTCACCTGTTTGACTTCATTCACTTGTTTAATTAGTATATTAATCAAGTTGTGAAAATAATCCCAAAATAAAAGACAGAGTGTCTCTCATGCAGCAATGCAAGAGTACAATTGCACGATGGGGATTTTTCCAAAGGAGCATTGTAAAGTTCATTCAAAACTACCTAATTGAACTTGACAGTCTTACTTCAATGCAATTGTTAATGGTGCGTTAACATTAATGGATTGTTTGCAACCCATGATTGTTTGACAGTGCATTCAGGTGAATGATTCATGAGTTTATGTGACAGATTTATTTTTAAACGTTGAGGAGAACCTGGGAGACCTATCCCCACTTAAAGCAGGGGGTTTGGGTGGGCTCCCCCATGAAAATTTTTTGCATTATTTGACTAAAAACTATGCAGTTCTGCATTATATAAACCATTGCGATTAGGTCGCAATGTTTTTTATAGGCCTACTTTAAAACTTCAATAAATAGCCCAAGCTTTCATTTACTTCAATCACTGAACTCAGCCAACCTATTTTTGGTACAGGCATCTATATGAGACAAGCCTTTCATTCTTTTTGCATGAAACTCTTGCTCAGTGAAGATGGGAAATACTTTTAAACTGTAATTGAAACCACAGAACTACTACTTGTTTAAAAATTAGGCTATCAAATTGTCTCATTGATAAATGGCCAAACTGACAGTTGAATGTGTAGTTCCTCTTTATCGACAAGGAATGCATCTTCCTGATGCACCTTGTGATCGAAATCTTAGTGAAAAATTTGTTGCAGAAATAACTACAACATTTTGGACAACATTTGGACGGAGATTCCGAGATTTTTAAAAAAGATATTCAATTTTTCTGTTTCACAATTCGCGCTGCTGCACAATTTAAATCTTTTTCTTGCGCACAATACATAATTTAATGGGACTTGAAATGAGTTCAAGTTGACATTCATAATGTTATGAATTTTCTGAAAATCCCTCCTCAAAATCTTAGGGAAAATTCGTAGATGAAAGATGATGAAAAAACCCTCATCACTTTTCTGAAAGTAGCTGACGAGAACCATGAAATCAACTTTCAGTGGCCTAACGTTTGTCTCTGTTGTTGTTATGAACTCTCAGTACCACATGCAATCGCCACAAAAGTTTGTCTGTTACTATCTCATGTTCGTTTGCATGCTGTGCTACTTAAAATAATGCTCCTGGTTAACTTGTGTGCAGTAATTCTTATTGGTATGCTTGTTTTACTTTGGTTAGCGTCAAAATGGTAGTTTCATCATAGCGTTACCTGATCGTAGTCGCTACTGTTGAAGCTAACCTCAGAGGTGTTGTACTGTACATGTCTGCAAAGTTGGGCTGATAAGGCTGGAATTAGACCAAGCGTAGGCTTTGCAGAGCTTAGGGTACATGTTCGGGTTTGTCTACTGCTGCTGTGAAACGATCGTTTTACTTATCCATGACTGGGGTTAGCCGGACTTTGCTGTTGCATGAGCTAGCTCTCTGATGCTACCACGATGAAAGCAAACCCGAAAAGCACTATAATGCGTCTGGTATAACAAATAATTTCTCTGCATTGCCGAGGCGGAATTTCATATGATATTTGAAAATTGATGTTAAATGTTTACTTGCCAACTTATTTTTGGTTCCAATTCTTTGCAGTTTATTAGCTAGCTTTGTATCGAGATAGATGTTCAGTTGACTGTGAATTTACAAACCTTTTCTAGTCACATTATCTACTAACGTAAATGTCCGTGACTTACTCACCGAGTCCATTTGCAGAGTGATGGAGATAGTGCAAAGCTGTCATATATGGGGAATTTCTGTGAAGGCGCTAACAGGAATGAGCATGGCAATCGCGGTAATATTTATGGTCCAGCAATACATTAGATTTTGACTTGGATAACCTTGCTTAGCTAGAGGCAATGTAGAAGATAAGTTGATAGGAACTGATAGACCGAGTGAATTCAGTTTGGGAGAGTAGAGCAGCTCCCAGCATAGAGCATTCCCAGTAAAAATGAATGTTAGCCAGTGGTTGCTACTACACAGATGCTAGTCACAAATCAATGTTGGAGATTGAATTCCAAATTTAGCCTAGTTAAACTATTGTGGTGACTGCATGCCATATTTCTTTGTGAATGTAACGACCATCCTCCTGGGCTGCAGATGTTACCTTTCCATACTCATTGAGTAGTTTAATAGTTGACTAGCTGTCAATTCAATCATCTATATTTAGAGACTTGGCAGTAGATGGGGGATTTCCCTATCCATTGACAACGGGGCCAGTAGATCTGTTCACTGGCCAATCAGAGCAGAGCTCATTTAATAGAGCGGGACGCCCATTCAGACCAGCCTCATTGTCAGAGGGTGAGGAATAACAGTAATCAAATTCAAGAGAAATCATGGATTTTATGTTTTGCTTTGTTAAAAATTGCATAAACCTCCTTCTTGGACATCCAGAAATATTATATCTTGTCAAAAAAACAGCATAATATGGGACCTTAAAGTATTAACATTTCAAAATTGTTCTCCAAATGCAAAAAAAAAAAAAAACTTCTTCATCCGATTTATTTTTTCTCATGTCTGGCACTAATACTGGAAGAACTTTATTCTCTACATTTCAACTTAATTCTCTACAGTTAATTTAATTCTTGAAATGCAAAATAAAAACAACTTTTTCTCTCTTGTTTTTTTTTTCTCTTACCCCTAGTCCAAATACTCAGTAATATTAAACAAAGAAAATTAGTTAAATCAAGTAATCAAGTATTTCAGCATTTTCAAACGTTCTGTATTAAAGTACGGGTAAAGCAAAAGAAAAAAAAAAAACGGTGTGTGCTCTGACCTGGCACACCACACAGAAATGTGTTATTCAGCATCTAGCCAAATTTTAATGATTAAAAAATGGCTTAGCACATGAAATTATGTGTCAAAATTGTGAAAAAGTAAGCCTTATTCTCAGCTCAAAAACGCTACGGGCATGTCCGCTAAAGCCGCCTAAACCCTGCTCAATCACAAGGGGCAGCCGGCCTCAGCTCCATCTTAAGCACACCATGGCCAGAGAAATGGTGCTTCAACTAACAATTTCTTGGAATGCTTACATACACCTATTATATATTTTAGGTACTTGAGCCAGGGACAATCAACCTCGATCCTTTTAGCTTGCAGTGCAATCATATTATTCTTCCATTTACACAAGTATGCTGTACTAACTGTAAACCAGATAATTGTATCTGTCAATACAGTGTTTCTCACGTAATTTTTCTATTTGTGGTGGTAGCTGACCGGAGCATTGGGGGATTTAGCCAGTGAAAACCCCAGCTGTTGACTTAAGGTCCATCTCTGGAGCATCCGTGGGGAGGCGGAGGGACAGCGGGGTGCGCTAGCTAGCTAGGAATCGGCAAGCATGACGTCACTTCAAACAAAGTTAAAGTTTGACTCCGCAAAAGTATGTTGCAACTTTAATTCTTCTAATTTGTTCTGATGAACAATAGCTTAATCAAATACATGCATATGGATATTTTTCAAGCTGTTGTAGCCCCAGTAACATTCAGCATTCTAATCAACTGGAGACAAAACCTTATTTCTGCACCATGGATACCATACACCAGACGAATATTTAAAAAAAAAATGAAATCGGTAAAGAACTGTGAACGTTTAATTGTATTTTTTATCCAAAAAACCTGCAGCACCCCTGTTCACCAGCTAGCTAGCCTGTATTTTTTACAGGTCAGTATGGCCCAGTGCTGTAAAGCAATAAGTTGAAGTACCGCAGCAACGCGCCGAGGCTGTCAAAGCGGCTACATCTACGCGGCTAAACACTTTAAAATCATGTTTAGGAGAGGCACATCATACACAAAAAAGTGCAGTTACGGTGGACTACCTAATTGGCTAGCCAGGTATTATAATTAAAATATTTGCGCATAAGGTAACTTACCGGTTAACTCTTTGGTGGGCTCTGTATCTAATGCTACTGCCAAAGACGGTGCCAGATGTCAGCAGTAGGGAAGGATTAAGGCCGGGTAGGCAGATAATCATTTCGGCTGCATTTACTAATGACAGCAGATTACCTATGAATCCCGGCTGTCTCTGACAAAAGTTTGTGAAAATACCAGGTGTAAAATGTACACCACTGAGAGGAGCGTTGGTGGTGAACCTCAGTTCTCTATCAACATGGTTCTTCACAAAAGTAATCCACCTGCTCTTCATGTCTTAATTTTTCAGAAGTTGAAATGGAGTGACCGGAGCTTTTTTAAAATCCCGCATTCAGGGAAGATGCATTATCAGAACACTGAAGGCAGAAAAGCGGACTTGCTGACTAGAAAACTGAGCACTGGTAACTTAGCTAGCTACTTGGCTAAGTACAGAACATATAGTTGTAGCTACTTTGTGATTCAGCAGATAACCACTGATTTAATGCACTCTAGATTTCATTTAGTACTAGGGGAGGGATTATGTTAAGGATGGCTTCAGTGCGTTATTAAGCCATGTTTAAGCCCCGCTCAGAAAATACAAAAAAATAAAATTCCTGAAAAACTGTTTACCCGTCTAACTCCACAATTCAGTTCTAGATTAGTCTACAGACTTTTCACGTGTTTGGGTCAATGACAAATAAGCCTTTTAAAATTATTTTTTTTAAATAAATCTTTAAAAATGTACAGAATACATTTCTTTGAAGTTGGAAGAGTGTGTTTAAACAAGTCTTAAAGATTGCACAACATTTACAGGGTTTTAGTACAGTTTTAGACTGTATTTGCAATTTCACCAGCCAAAAAATGTCAGGTGGCGCAACCAAAAGTTTCTTGAAAAAAAAAACACACTTCCCTCTTTTTTTTATAAGTGATTTTTTTATTAAGCATACCTGAGAGTGTCTACTCTGCCTAAAACATTACTATTTTGTAGTTGAGCTGGGTATTTAAAGTAACTTATGGATTCTTTATTTTAGGGGGCGGGTATATTGGTTTTCCAAACAATTTAAGAACAATTAAACTATTAAACTTTGTTTGTTTGAAAGGTTTTCAATATAAGATTATGCCTCCATATTAATATTATATTAATTCATATTTTAAATTACATATTTAAAACATTTCACATATTATTAACTTGCTCGAACTGTTGCGCCACCTGACATTTTGAGGGTTTGAGATGGCAAAACATAAAATATATATAATTTTTATGATAAACTGGAAATATGTTCAAATTAAAGAGGTTTTATAGAATAAAATGATGCTTTTTATGAATCATTTAAAATGATTTTAAACCAAAGTAGTGCGCTTGGACAATGTCATGTCATTGACCCGTTTTCAGCCACAGTGTTCTAGCATGCATAATGTCTTTATGAGCAAATCACTGATTTGACTTTACTTGGACTTTAAGCTGAGACAGATTATTTTTTACTGATATTTTGTCTGCATTCATAGGCTGCCGATGCAAGCCAAGTCATAGCCAAAGCAATGTTATAAAGTTATAGTTTATGATTACTCAGAGTTAATCGAACAAGTTATTGGTAGGATGACTGAGCAATTTATGTTTAGTTTGTGTAATAGATTAAACCGTAACCAATAGTAGAAGTGGAGATAAACCCTACTCTGATGGGAGGGAGGCGTAATCTGCATGCAGAACTTAATGTACAACCACCCAATGGCTTTCCGCCCTTCCAACTCAGCTAACAGAGGGGGCTAACAGAATGGTAAATGGGAACTAAGGTAAAATTTATTCAAAATTGACTAAACAGTAGTTCCCCTGTCTCACAGAAAACATGAAACCAAACACATTCACCAAAAAAAAGAAAACCCTCATGGAGTTATTGAGCACTTCAATTAAGTATGAATATTTCCCATATTAGAAATATACATCAGTGCACTTGTTTTCCACACTGTTACCAATTCAAAACTCAATAGTGTCCTGGAACGATATCAACCTTATTTTGCATCAAACGCTAGTTGAAATTTCCCCTGTGAATGAACTTTTAAGATATAATACATGTACAAAATAACCAAGGCAATAGTAAGCCAGCTTAAAGAGTGCTTACTGCATCCCGCCAAAACAAGCGAACTTAAACGGGACTATAAACCCACACTTTTTTCGAATAACCCAACAAATGTCCACAGAACTTTTCACAAAAGATATTCACACCCACACCGTCTCTCGTACATTCAATTGTAATGTCCATTCAAAGTCCGTTGGATTCTTTCCACTTAATGCATGAACAGCATGTGCCAGATGTTCGCAGAGTGCCTCGTTGCACGTGAAGTTTATTTTCTCTTACCCAAGAGCTAAGGTGGAGGGAGTCCAGTGGCAGGAAATAGGCAACTTATTAAAGGCAGAGAAGGTGAAGCATCCACCTGCACTCTGATTGACTCACTAACAATGCTGCTTCCGCTGCTGAGGGGTCTGTTTCCTTCGCACGCCACAGCCATCATCCTGTTCCACCAGACCTCAGTCCACTTGTTAGTAGCAGTTAGCTGTCTTCATTTACGCTTCCAAATTATGAGTTCTTCTTTACACACATTAAACTTTTACCTGCTTCTCTAATTAGCCACGCTCCTCCCTCGGTCTCTCTTCTGGAAGAAGTCCCGCCTCCTGCCACTTTTTTGGGGGGTTATTCAGTTCTGGCAGCCACTGAATGGCAGTTTGAGTGCTCAATCATTGTCAAAGGCAATTTAAACCTTTACAGTCTTATTTAGTTCGTCACATTCCCCCCTCCAAACCCTGCCACAACAGAGACCTCCACAGCACTGGAACTCAACAATAATTGTCCTTCATTCACCACTGACCCACATTATTGCCTAACAGGTAGAAATTAAGGCCAGCATTCAAACAAGTTATGGAACACATACAATGCATATAGAACACATGAAACAAACACTGTTAGTGTAAAATAAAGTACATGCATACTGAATTCTTCGGTGACATAATCCCTAAGCCTAATGGGGAGTTGACCACTTGTGCTTCTCTGAGGCCGACTAGGCCTTATCATATCCTCGCTATCAGCACTAGACTCATCAGCATCTCCACATGATGCTATCCCCTTGTACTCATCCTCAGTGATTACCTTGTTTCCACCCATATCTGACCACTCGCTTTGTTCCCCTCCCCCATCTCTATCAGGGACGCCCCTCTGTGGTGTGCTACGGGTGGGTGTGTGGTGAGTCTGAGTAGGGTGAGGCTGACTACGGGGCAAATACACTACATCATAGGTGTCAGATGCAGACGCAGGCTGGGTCCTCTAATGATTATTGGGGACTGTTCTCGGACAAGGGATTTTAAAGACACAAGGCTTCATCTGATCTCGGTGCAAGACTCTACTAGGGCCACCAGCCTCAGGCCTAACAGAGAACACTGGCATATTAGGATGATTTTGAGCTACGATAAGGTAAGGGTCGGGATCCCATCGATCCTGAATTTTGTTTTGCCCCTTGGGTCGATGGTTTTGCAAGAGAACTCTGTCCCCCGGTCTAATGAGAGCTCCACGCACCTTACGGTCGTATATCCTCTTGCGCTTCCAAGAAGCTGCTTGTCCTGCTGCTTGTGCTGCATCAGCTGCTGCCTTAAGCCTTTGATGATAGCCTAGAGCCAGTCATCCATATTGTCAGCATCACTAACCTCCAGATCTTTGCCTCCTAGAATGTCTCTGGGCAGACGCGCATCGCTTCCAAAAAGTCAGTAAAAGGGGGAATAGCCAGTAGAAGAATAGGCATGGTTATTATCGGCCAAAACTAACTCTGGCAAATGCTCCTTCCAGTTCCTCTTTTTCTCCGCAGGCAAAGATCTCAACATGTCATGCATTGTGCGATTAAAACACTCCCACTGAGCATTGCCCTTTGGATAGTAGGGACTCGTTCTACTCTCGGCAATCCCATAACCACGACAGAGCTCTTTGATGACACTGGCCTCAAAATTATGGCCCTGGTTCACATGCAGCCGAGCCGGGCAGCCGTAATATACGAACCAATGTTTAATCAGAGCTTTCGCTGTGGTTTGAGCAGTTTGATCCTTTGTGGGAACTGCAATTGTGAATCTTGTAAACATATCAGTAACCACCAGGACATTTTCATAAACCCTTTTGGAACCATCAGCAGGGGGATAATCCATGGCAAGTACCTCCAAAGGGGCGGTGGCATTAAAGCAGGTCATTGGAGCTTGCGTCTTTGGGAAAACATCCCTGGCCAGGGCACATCGCCTGCATTGCTGTACCCATCACCGTACATCGTTAGCCATAGTGGGCCAGTAATAGCTCCGCTTCAAAGCCTCAATTGAGCTCCTCTCACTAAAGTGTCCACCATGATCATGTTGTGTCTCATCCACTGTGCGGTGTAAGGGTTCTGGCACAACCAGCTGGCACACTTCCTGACCATGTCTGGGGTCTCTCAGGCACCGAAACAGGACACCATGCTGTAATTTCAATCGTTCCCTCTGTTTAAATAACTTCCTTTGTGACCAGCTCATCATACGCAACTCCTGTTTCTTAGGTCTCTCATACACCTTCACCGCAGCCAGTACTGGACCAATGTCAGGATCTTGAACCTGAAGTTCCAGTAGCTCACTCCAATTGTGGCCACAGATTTTGCTTTTCGGCGTGGACTGAGCTGCTGAGTGAGTAATCGGCTCTTTGGGCTCCACTTTGCAGGCAGGCCACAGACAGGCATGAACCTCCTCTTCCTATCAAGAAGTCTTTTTCCTGGTCATCGCCTTCGGGCTCAGAGTTCACTGGTAGGCGGGACAACACATCTGCATTTTGATTCAATCTTCCAAGCGTATAGTGAACCTCAAAGTTGAACTCGGCAAGCTGGGCCACCCATCTCTGTTCTACTGCACCAAGATGGCTGTCTCCAAGTACCGCAGTGGGTTGTGATCCATTATGAAACTAAAAGAGTATAGAAGCAGATCTCAAAATTTTTCAGTGACTGCCCATTTAAGGGCCAGGAGCTCCAACATGAAGGCGCTGTAATTTTTGTCATTTCTTTCAGACCCCCTAAGACCACGACTGGCGAAGGCTACTACCCGCTCGACTCCATCTTACCTTTAGCTCAGCACTGTCCCAACTCCCATTAGTTGTTACAATAAATGGGAGATTCAAATCAGGGTATGCAAGCACTGGCAGTGCCATCAGGCATTCCCTCAGCCTATCAAATGCCACTTGGCACTCTTCACTCCACAAAAATTGTGGAGGAAGAGCCTGAGTGCCACCTTTCTTTGCCTTGCCCACCAGAGCATGCAGGAGTCTCGCTAATTGTGCAAAATGAGGGACAATCCGCCGACAATAAGACATGAAGCCCACCACCTTCCGGACCTCCTTCACTGAGCGTGGGACTGGCCAATCTTCCAGGACCTTCACCTTCTCCATATCACCTCGAACTCCATCTGCTGACACTACATGCTCGAGAAATTTGACTTTGTTCTTGAAAAGGAAACACTTCTTGGGCTTTAGTTTAAGCCCATGTTCATGCAGACGCCCAAAAACCAGATCTAACTTCTCAATATAGCTTTCAAAGTCTTTGGAGAATACAACAACATTGTCCAAGTAAACCAATAAGACCTCAAATGCCAGATCACCCAGGACTGCCTCCATCAGGCGCCATAGGGCTGCGCGGGCTAACTTCTTTACCCCCACCCCGCCCCACACCCGTAGGCTTTCAGCCCACACCCGCGCCCACATTTTTTAAAGATTTGAGCCCGCCCCACACCCACTAGTACTAGCCCACGCCCGCATCCACACCCGCATGTACCAGGACTCTTGTATCCGCAGTTACCCACAGTTTCAAAATCTTACCCACTTAAACCTGCGCATATGCTTTACCTAGTTAATGGAATGCCAGGATTGCCTGTATATGAGTTTTTTGAAAAGGACAACAATAAGATTCATTTGAATTGTTTATTCATAAATAATTAATGATATGCACATTGGAAGCAGTGCACTTTGATACTTCTTTCTGATACAAATAGGAGTCATCTCCTATTTACTTACGTAGTATTTACATATATCAAGTACTCTGATATCTCAATAAATAAATCAAGCATCAACATTCATGATTGGTAGATTGTAAATTCATATTCTTTTGGCAACATTATGACAAATAGTCACATCAAGATCAAGAAAGAAAACTGATATTCAACAAAGAGGTAATATCCGTACATGTAAATAGCATGCTGTGTATTGATACTACATTCAATGTAGTACATTGTTATATGTAGCTCTAATGCCGTGGGCCCACAAATATTTTTTTAAAACCCGCACTTAACCCACAAATTTTTTTTGGATCCACACCCGCAACCGCAACCGCAGTAAATTTATGCTTGCCCCCACAACTGCCCTGCACCCGCATACTTTTTTGGTGGGTGGCCCGCGGGGGCTCGTGGTTGCGGTCCACCCACGCAGCCCTATTTCAGGCCCTGAAATGTCACCAGAGCATTACAGAGCCCAAATGGCATGCGGGTCCACTGGTATAGTCCAAAGGGTGTAGTCACAGCGGTCTTCTCTTGGTCTTGTTCAGCTACAGCAACTTGGAAGTATCCCGCGGTGAGGTCCAAAGACGAGAAAAGCCGAGCATGACTCAGGGCGTCCAATGACTCCTCCACCCTCTGGAGGGGATAGGCGTCTCGGTGTGTCACAAATTTAAGCTTCCCGAAATCATGACAGAAGCGCACCGACCCATCCTTCTTCACCACAATCACTGTGGGTGATGCCCAAGGGCTGCAGCTCTCTTTGAGCACACCCTGTGCAACCAGGTCATGTATATGCTGCATCACCTCCTGAAAGATATGGGGGGAATCCTGCGATGTCTTTGCTTAATAGGATGTGCATCACCTGTTGGGATACAATAAGTCACAGTAGTGGTGTAGCCATGATCACAGTCATCTTGCGAGAAAAACGAGTGATGCTTCTCCAACAGCTAGTTGAGTTTATGCACTTCATCTGAAGAGAGGCCCTGGAGATTGGCTTGCACAGGAATGAATAACGGTCCCGATCCACTCTGCTTGGACTCAGCTCTAGCCTCCCTTACTAGTGCTTTGACCCGTAGCTCGCCAACGCCCTCTTCAAATACCACCAACTCCTTGTGCAGCAACCTCTCTGGTTTATACAGCTCAGCAACTCTCGATCTTGGGGGAAAAGCCACTGGATCCTGGCTTGGGTTCCTTACTCTCACTGGGACTTTGCCACCCACTGAGTGTGCCAGGACATTGGCTACCAGTGATCCAGAGGGTGAGTTGGCACTCGAGAAGGCCTCCACCAGGACATGGCATTTCATTTTTGGGGGGACTCGGCAGCGACCTTCAATGACAGTTTCACTGCAAGGAGGGATGACAACAGCCTGCCTACCAGCCACCTTAACAAAACCTATTTTCCCATCACAGCCCACATAGTTTTCCTCTTTCCTCATCTCAGCCAGAACACGATGCAGACTCGCGCTTCCAGCCTGCTAGTTATGCCGAGCCATCCTTTGAACCCCCTCTAGACCGGCAAGGACGCTACGCACCCAGCACATTCATCCATTATATCCCTGTCGCTCTGCTCTGCTCTTCACCACCAGCCTTCCCATCTCGTAGCACAAACACACTTGCCACTGAGCTTCTTCCCCAGACACTCAATGTCTGCATAGAGACACCCAATTATGGGAATGTCCAATCCATTTGCTGCCGTCAACTTAACCCACGTGGCAGGACAGCTTCATACCTTCAAAATGCCTTTTAAAGTGTGCCTCAGACATCGTAGTCACTTCTGAGCCAGTATCTAGGAGGCAGCATGTTTCCACACCATCAATAAGGACATCTGTTGTAAAGCAATTCCCAAATGCATTTGCCGGTTTCGCTCGTTGTTCCACTTCCAGTGACCCCATGGGTGGTGTGGCAGGCTTACCACAAGCTGTGCTAATGCTTGCCTGCACCTGTTCCTCGACCTGCTCCTGTCCTGATTCCAAGGGACCAGCTCTATGCGACCTCCACTTGCCACGCTGGCATACACGGCTTGTATGCCCAGGTTTCCCACAGGTGTAGCAATTCAGTCTACCATCTTTGGTTCTCAGGGGTGGTCTTTCCATGTCTCCCAGTGGGGTGCCACGTAGTTCTGCTCTTTGCAGTGCATTAAAAAGCTCATCTTGTCTTGCCGCAAGTTTCTGTATTGACTCATGGAGTGCCTGCAGCGATAAAGTAGGAGAGGTATCTTCAGCAGTGGCTGCATTGATTGCGCCCCGATTGAGACCATTAGCTGGAATGGCAGAGGGAGTTTCCTCCTCTTCAGACCAGTCAATCACAGCTTGCATCAGTGCACTGAATGTAGGTGTAGGCTGTGCTTTAGCTTGTCTTTTCATCTCTTTGCACAAAGAATCATCTCATCAACCTAGTACGAACTGCTCTCTTAATGGTGCATCTGAATCAGAGAAGCGGTCTGGATCGCGTCACTTTAGTCTCTGAAGTTTTTCTTGAAGATCATATGCAAACGCTCTAATTTTTTCACCGGCAATCTGTCTACGGTCATAGAACTCCCTCAGTCTAACACCTACAGGAGCTTTGTCTCCATGTACTTCCTCTAGAATTTTAAAAACCGTCTTGATGTCTGTAGTACTGTCATCTAGCAGAAAATTCACAGTTAACTCTGCCTCGCCCTTTAGGTGTTGTTTAATAAGTTCAATTTGATCCTCCTCTGTAACTTTACAAACTTTAAAGTAGGACTTAATTGAAGCTATCCATTCCTCCACGCATTGTTCCTCACTACTTTTATTTCCACTGAAGTCTGGGCACTTTCTATTACTCTATATATAAACCGTGGCTGGGTTTTTCTGTTCCAGGACTACCTTTGCCATGGAGAGAGCTTCCCTTTAGTCGCTCCCGGCCTGCTCAAGAAGTGCACCTTGGTTTCTCATATAAGCAGACTGTTCAGTAAACCGGGCTTGAAGCTCATCAAATTTCTGACGTAATTCCTCCATACCTTCTGCCAGGTTCAAATAAACTGAGGACTGATTCCCTGTCACCAACTACAGCTGTATATATACATATATGTAATCAGGCTTGATATGATAAGCTTTATTCAAGAGTTGCGGTCGTGAGTTATTTCAATCAGCCCCCCTTGCACACTCCGCCCCTCGTCACATGGTCATTTGGAAATAACCACGAGACACAGCAGAGGAGTGGCAAACACTCGAGATGTGAACCAATCAAAGGAGACGTGCTTCTAATAGACATGTAAGTTGCTGAGTAGAAAAAGACATAAAAGGCATTCACACCAGGGTTGCGACAATTTTCATTAATTTGGGATTCTGGTAAGAAACAGATAAGACAAGGAGATGTGTTTCTTGCAGTTTAGCAATGTTTCAGGCAGCTAGTCAGCTGAGGCTTTTTTCTAAAGCAGCTAAGATTTTATTGGCGTTGCCCAATACCTGGAGTGATTTGGGTTTACACTGCGGTTTCGCACAAACATTCTACATTCCTGTTGAACACCCTGGGCAACGTAAGGTTTTAATCACAGCACATGTAGTTACAGAAAATTGCCCACAGATTCAGACGTGTAAATTATACCATGCTATTCCATGTGCACTCAAATGTTTATTTAAACAGTTTTGAGTCTCTTTTTAAAAACACATCTCTGATGAATTTGCAATCATTACTCCAAACCCTATAAATAGCCCAATGCTTATTTTAGGCTGCACATAAATGAAGTCTTAATTTCCAAAACTGTAAAATCAAACCACCAATTTCCCCTTTCATGAACGCAGTCCCAAAATTCTTGGATGGGATGCATAAATATTTGTGGAATTAAATTGATATGATTCATTTATGGCAAAAGTATGAAGTCCAGGGGTCAGAGAGTAAAAGTCCTGGCATGTGTTTGTTTCACCCATGAATCAAACCTAGTCTACTGAATGAGCTTTTTGTTCTACCAGAAAAACGTCTAAAGATCAACCCTGTTAGCTCTGGTCATCTATCAACTCTGTGAATGTAATATGTGTACAAGTTATATTATAAAAATTGTATACATTTATAATTTAAATGTATAATGTGAGGCCACACACACACAAAAAAAATGCCCAAGACACGCAAAATCATACACTCTTGCAATTTCTGTACCAGGGCAGTGCTTACAACTTAAAGCTTTACCTTAGATTGTATGGGTCCAATCCAGGCAAGATGCACCTGCCACAAAGGCAGTCAGTGTGAAGGGCCAATATGGGCGCAAATGTTTGAACGGCTGTTACCATACGTTCACTAGTCTGCAGCAAATGTGTTACCCTTCTTTCGACACATCAGCCGCCATGACTTTGCTGAAATGGAGAGCATCATTGTATTTACCGAGCAGGACCATATGTTGTGCAGGTGGAGAAATGTCTTCTCTTCAATACAGTATCTTTGACAAATTTTATTTCTTGGTTTGAGAGTAAACAAATAAATGAAGAACTAAACATAAATATAAGATATTTACTTCTCTCAAGACTCCGGGCTTAATCCCTCTCCAGTGGCAGGTGATTCATTATTGTCGAAAAAGCGTATTCAAATAAGTTGTACCTAACTGTAAGGACACTACAATTCCGAATTGCTACAATAACTACATTATAGCTGAACTATTTGTTGTTATTGCTGTTGTTTTGTAGGCCAAAGTCCACAATTAGTCCCCATGATATATATTAAGTAGGCCAACTTTCTATAGTTACCGCATCGTTGTCTCCCTGTTATTAATTGCTGTCTTGAAGATTCAGTACAATAAAAATAGTGTGTTTCAATCGCATTGCATTTTTTACTAAAAAAGTGTGTTGGCATAAAATCTCCCTAAATGTTGGAATTGTTGTTGTGAAAATGATCTCGAGCCCCCTAGAAATCAACAAAATCAAAACTTCAAAACCTTTCAGATATCCAATCTACATTGTACTTCCTTGAATATATGAGTCATACAAAGATATAGCAGAAATTACTCAGCTTCACCAGATTGGCACATCAGTCAATTCCAGTACAATATGTTATCCTTCATTTGTTGTCAGTCAGTTCGTTGTTTAGTTAATCAGCAGAAGAGTTTTTCCATTTGAGGCTAACCAACCAAGGGATAAAGCCTTTGGTGTAGTAACCAGTTAGCGTTTAGTTTAGCTATTAGCTTATATCATTGCTTGCTTGTAGGCTACAATAATTGCTGCCAGGAAAGGAGGGGCCTTTGCCACAAAATTTTATTATTCATACAAATAACAGGACCTAACATGTGAATGGTTAACTAGCCCAAGAGAATTCCTTTTGAATTTACCCTTGAAAAGGACACTTGGTAATAGTAGGAGACTTTCTAGGACTGAACATTAATGTATGACTTTAAAACTGCTGTTTGTGAAAGTTAAGAATAATTGTGGCAACTATCGGGTTCGGCATTGAGTACCGTGATGACAGGGCACAGCGATGTTAAGTACATTGAGCAGCTTTCACTTAAAATTAGTTATTCAAAATTTCTATGTCTCTGCGTTATGTCATTTGAGGCTGAGACTGCTCCTGGGCTGGAATGCTCATACATATATGACATAATAATAACGGTCGAGTAGCTCACTATCAGCTAATATTGAGCCAACTAACGCAAGCATTTGAAGACCACAAAGGAAAAACGATCACAGTCCAAATTTTGCATATATATATATATATATATATATATATATATATATATATATATATATGATATTTTATGTATTTTAAATTTTTTGCGTATTTTTTTAGTGGTTTGTTTCAAAGATCATTTGGGATTTTTAATTCATCATTTCTCCACAACGTGAAAATGTGACTCTGATCATTTTTCCGTTGTTGTCTTCATTCGTAAACACGTGTCTCAGGTATCAGAAAGCCACACAATTCTCATTTCTCTTGCATTAGTTGTCTCAATATTACCTGGTCACGCACTACACAACCCCCATTGTGCCTTACATGCATGAGCAACAAATACACACTCCAGCCCAAGGTCCAGTTCCTCCATTGCTCACAGGTCCAGTTCCAACACTCACATGCCCGTTGCTGGCACTTTCATCGCTAGATTGTTGTTAGGATGGGCACCCTGGCCAGTTTTAGGACACAAAGCCCCGATCCAATGGAGTGCAATTGCAGCACAATTCTCTTTTTACCATCATCATAATTTTCTGCATCTTTTGCCTCAGTAGCCGTTGTGTTTGTTCAGGCCAAATGCGACAGCCTCTGTTGCCTTCACACATTGATCAGTTTTTGGCTGCACATGATGCTTCGATCTAAAGGCTCAGTCCCACTGGGCATTTTTTGCCTCGGCGATTTACTCCCGATGGAAATTGATGCACCTCGAGAGGCATCGGGAACAGGTTCCCCGATGTCCCGGGGAAGCTTCATGAGCGTCGCGAGCCATCTGGAACCATCGGGAGGCATCGGTAAAACTGCGAAAAATTTCAATGCTTGCATTGAAGTTTTTTTCGATGTGTTCCCGACGTTTTATCGGGAAAACAGGCCAGGGTGGCCTCGCCGGAGCTTCCCAGAGCCACGGGGAAGCTTCAGTGAAATATTGTTTTCCCCGAGGCATCCCCGAAGCATCAGTGAGGTCTCACCGAAGTATCGGGACCTTCGGGGATATCTGAATCTTCGGCAAAAGTTTGGCGACCTTTCGGTGACACATTCCCTATGTCAGGGTTGCATCCCCGAATATTCGCTGAAATTTCGGGGACGGTTGAAAAGTGCATTCTTCCCATGTCGCTGACTGGCTGGATTTTGCATTCGCATGCATTATAAGTACATTTCATATGAGTACATGCCAGAGAGAGAATGATGCTGAGCCTAAAATGTGAAAATATTATAGCGTAGCCAAACACAGTTATTTTATCAATGTTTTGTCCGGGCGCCAGGTCGTCTGTTAGACCAAAATAAATTAGTTGTGTTCAGCTCCACTACAGCATCTTACGGAAAAACTCGTCAACAAAACCATGAGAAAGTAAATAACTTGTATTGTACCAACAAAGAAAGAGGCCCTTCCATTTGCTCAAATCATAACATTATTTACATCATGAGAAAAAATGAACAGGTTAAGGGAAAAAAACACATTTATCCGCGGAAAATAAATAACCCAAATTGCAGGACCCAGCCTAGACACCTGCAAGAAAACTAAATATGTATATTCAGCCACTCAATTAAATAAATAAAATAAATAAATAAATAGTTTATTTATTTCTAAAGGAAAAGACTGGGCCGTTGCAGTACAGATCATAACAACCAGATGCGTTGTCAGATGCAAGTCGCGGTCAGCTTAATAAAGCAATGCCCGACAGCCTTCTCGTCATTAAACAAACTTCAATTGTATATCAAAATTAAGAGAAAAAATTAAACAAAATCGTAAAAATAAAGGCTAGAGGGGGAATATGAGAGGGGGAAACAATTTTCAAAGTAACTCGGGGCAGGAGTAAGTGGATTGAATGAGAGTGATTAAAAAAAAGAAAGTTTTCATTCGGCGATATCAGTTTTTGTGGTGGGATGAGTTTCAGGGGGTGCACAGGGAGGTTAGAGGATTTTTTAGTAAAAAAAAGTTCTTTCCCAAACCCTGCTTGGCATCTCGCACTGGATTCCCATCCAAACTGTTTGATAATTATAGAGGCTGGTTGCACATATTAGTTTGCTACAATATATACCTCCCCAATAATCCTTCCACGAGGCACCTGGGATGGTTCACAAGTTCTCACCGATGCATCCCCTAATCTATGGGGATATTCCCCCGATGATGTTTCAAATTCGGGGAAGCTCTGGGGCAATCGGCGAAGGTACCCCGGAGCTTTCCCGAGCATTGGGAGCCATCCCCGATGTTTCTCAGGCATTGTTCGGGGGACAGTCCCAGAAGCTTTGTGACCATAGCCGAAGCATCAGTGAACGTTCACCAGACCATCCCTGATGCCTAATATGTGCAATTTCTAATGGGACTACTCCGTTTTTTTTTTTTGGCAAAAACATCGGGAGCATCGGGAGCCATCAGGAGAAAATTTATCTATTTCCACATCGCCGATGATTTTTCTCCAGTGGGACCTAGGCATAAAGAAACTCAAAAACAGCTTAGAAACATAGTTGTTGTCATCTTTCAATCAGGAAATGGTTACCGAGCCATTTTCTACGAATGGAAAAAATTTGGGACAGTGGTGAAACTTCCCAGGAGTGGCCCGTATACTGAATATTACTGCAAGAGCGCATAAGCTGCTTATCAGTGAGGTTACATAACAACCCGGACTAACATCTAAAGAATTGCAGGCCTCACTTGACTCAGTTAAAGTCAGTGTTCATGATGCCATGATGAGAAAGAGACTGGTCAAAAATGGTATCCTTGGGAAAGTTGCTTAGCGAAACCCAATGTTGCCTGCCAAAAAAGAACACAAAGCCCTGTCTCACATTTATCCAAAACAAATTGATGGCCCCAAAGACATACGGGATAGTAGTCGGTGGATTGATGAGTCAAAAATGGAACTTTTTGGAAGACATGGGTCCCCGTACATCTGGCGTCAAGCTAGAACACCATTCCACAGTAAGAACATCAGTCAAGCACGGTGGTGGTAGTGTGGTGGGGAGCAGCTTTGCTGCTTCAGGACCTGGGCCATTTGCCATAATTGATGGATCCATGAATTCTGGTATCTCCCAGGAAATCCTGATGTCTAGCCAATGTGTGACAGTTTGTGAACTAAAGGCCAAGCATAGATGGGTCTTGCTACAGGACAATGAACCAAAGCATACAAGCAAGTCCATTTCTGAATGGCTCGGAAGTCTTAGTCTTATATGAAAATTAGATGGATGTTCTGAAACTACTCAATATAGCAAATAAGCAAAAAGCAGAAAATTGAAGGCGGGCAGATACTTTTTCCACAGCACTGTACTTCCACGTAAGATGAAGCAAATTAAAAATACACCACCAGTCAAAAGTTTTAATACACTCCAATTTTTCCAGTTTTTTATTGAAAATTATACAGTTCCAGTCCAACGAATAGCTTGAAAAGATACAAAGGTAAGTGGTGAACAGTCAGAAGTTTTAAACAAAAGGTAAGCTTTCTGAGGTTTTTTGTATGCCGTTGAGTAGGTGAAAGGATGGTTCCTCAGTGTGTGACATCAACTGTCAAAAATGGTGGAGGAAGTGTGATGGTCTGGAGCTGTTTTGTGGATCCAGGGTCAGTGACTTACAGAGTGAAAGGCACCCTGAACCAAAACGGCTACCACAGCATTCTGCAGCGCCATGCAGTACCCTCTGGTATGCGCTTAGTTGGTCAGGGGTTCATCCTACAGCAATATAATGACCCAAAACATGAGTCCAAGCTCTGCCAGAACTTCCTTAGGAAAAAAGAACAAGATGGTAAGCTTGAAAACATTGGAGTGGCCAGCACAGTCTCCAGACTTAAACCCCATCGAGATGGTTTGGGATGAACGGGACAGAAGAGTGAAAGCAAAGCAACCTACAAGTGCCACACATTTATGGGAACTTCTGCAACAGAATTGGAAAGAACTTTCTGAAGAAAATTTGAGTTCCATTGTAGAAAGAATGCCACGAGTGTGTTCAGCCGTTATATCTGCCAAAAGTGGCTACTTTGATTTCATGATTTCTTTTTTAACTGTGATTGTTAATTTGTTCCATCATGTCTGTGCTTTCATTCCAGAGTACAATGAGACATTAAACTGCATAATTTTCTATTAAAAAACTGGAAAAATTGGGGTGTCCTAAAACTTTTGACAGGTAGTGTACATATTTCTTATTTGTCTGAGTTTGACTTCACATACAATAATATGCAAATAATACACCCTTATTTATGCCAGTAATTTTCAGTGAGATTACCTCATGAAAGACACTGAAATGCAGGAAAAATATATTTAAATAATTTGGACAAGGGGAATTGGGGCAATGTGCAAAATGAACATGAAAACTGCAAGCAGTACTTTTGGAAAAAAATTTATCCTGTTTCGATTGCAAAAAAAAAAAAAAAAAACACACACACACACAAAGACAGAACAAATAATGTTTTCACCCATTAACTTCATTTTTATGATAAAAATTATTTTCAACTTTACAGCAGTCCATTCCAGATGAGCTTGAGTCAGGAAAAGTCGGTGGTGCCTCTGCATAGTGTCTATATATTGATTTTTTTTTTTTTTTTTTTTGCATAATGGAGTCTTAACTTGCATTTAATGATGCCACAACAAACTGTGTTCACAGACACAAGTCTTCTGAAGTATTTACAAGCCTGTGTAGTTAAGTCAATTACAGGAGCATTGTGGTTATTAATGCAGTGCCGTCTGAGGGCTTGAAGGTCATGAGCAATCAATATTCAGCCTCTTCTATAATGCACAGAGATTGCTCCAGTTTCTCTAGATTCTCTGAACTCTTTGCAAGTTCAGAAACATTCTTAAACAGTTTGACTATTTGTTTGTGCAGCTTTTGGCAAAATGGGGAGCCTCAAACCATATTGCTTGTAAATGCCCGTGCCTTTGGTGACGGCTTATTTTATACCCAGTCATAACTGAATCACCTGTTTCCTTTTCATCTGTTTACCTGTGGAATATTTAGACAGGTGTTTTTTTTTTCCTAAAAATTCCTCAACTCTTCCAGTCTTTCCATTCCCCTGTCTCAAAAGTTTTAATATGTTTTACTGGCATCAAATTTGGAATTTGTCAATATTTACAAAAATGAATGCAGTTGATAGGGTGAAACTTACAATATTTTTATTTGTGCTCTTTTCATGTAAATATAGGTAAAAGAGAATGTGTTCATTATTTATTTCCGTTTGAATACTGTCCCAATTCTTGTGGAATTGAGGCCATATGTGAACTTAACTTGTGGATTACTGTGTTTGATTTTATATATAGCCTTTTTTCATCATTTTATATTAAGGGTGTCAAGGATTCTCGGCCTTACTGTATCTATACCATACCTACACTTCGTAACAGTACATCTGTTTTATAGGCTCTGTTACAAAGAGCCTCAGGACAAATTTATTTTAAAAGGAACAGTCTAATTTTGTCTCATTACTGTCTGTCTTTATATTCAAATTGACAAGGGGAAATTGAGAATAATTCAGGACAAATTGACCATTTTTAGTGGAAAAATGTTCTGTTCTGCAATTCCAGCCCCCCACCCTTTCCTGTGGGAGTTACTTTAAGATTATTAGGAGTGCTTTTCCCAAGGATCTTCGTTAGGCATGACCACTTAAGCAAGCAGCAGAAAGGAGAGCCGAGGAATGCTGTCGAGCAGTCTACTGTACAGCGCTCCATCGCTGAGTGTGTGTGAGAGTGTTAGAGAGAGAGACAGGGAGAGACCGGGAGGGGGAGAAAGGGAGAGAGAGAATGAGAGAGAGGGAAAGCTTGTAAGGGGGGAGGAGACACCGATGCTCGGAGACTTAGAATGGAATGACATCGAGCGAGGAGGCGAAAGCAACAGAAGGAGGGAGAGAAGAAAGAGGCAAAGGAGGAAAAAAAACCAGTGAGCTCATATCAGCAGTGAGTATCACAAAAACCCAGCACAGGGCAACCGGAAAGAGTGAGAGCCTGAGAGAGGAAAAGAGAGAGCAAGAGATAAAAAGAAAAAGAGAAAAGAAGAACACAACCCTGTCAGCTGCTGAAAAAGGGAGCCATCAGTCACAGAGAAACTGCATTCAAAGCAGTGCCCTTATGCGCGAGAAATAAATCTCCTCTCTGCTAGACGAGCTTGCCTCGCAGAAGCGTCCTCTACCAAGACTCATCTCTGGCAACGATGTTGCGCGCCTTTCTGGTTCTCTGCCTCCTGGGACACGGTAAGTAAACTGGGTCCTGTTTTTGGCTGACTGTGCGTCTCCTGCTGATTTATGTGTAGCAGAGTCGGTAATTGACACCATAAACTCTGCCTTTGAGTTCTGCTGAGGTTTTGTGTTTGGGTGGTCAGTTTAGAGAGGAGAGTTGCTGAGAGGAGATAGTGCTTGTAAGACTGTGTACGATGGTAAGAGATGACGGAGCGAGAGGCAAGTGGTTTGAAGAGCGGCTGTTGAAACTCTCACACGCACACACGCACTGACAAGCATGCATGGACGCACTCACATATACACGTATGAACGCGCGCGCACACACACACACACACACACGGGGGCACACAAACACAGATTGATGAGAAGCCATTCCTCGAGCGAGCGGTTTAAAGAAAATTTGCTGCTTTCTTCCCCATTTCTGGCCAGAACTTTCTGTCCTCCTCACGGACTGCTTTTCCAAGTCAGGTACTTTGACGGAGTTCAAAGTCGTGCAGCTTCCTCATTTCAAAGTGCTTCAGGTTTCACAAATAATCTGTCAGAGGGCTGCTGACAACCACAAACTCCAAACAGACATATGGATCTGACTCGTGCCAGACGATTCTCAGCTTCCCTTAGAAATATGGGATACTTCAAAAATAGGAATCAGAACTAATTTTTTTGAGACTTCAAGGGGCCCAGATGGGAAGTGACACAATGGTTCTTGAAATTTTTAATCAGATCAACAATTTTATGCGCTGTAAACCAGATATCATCTTATGGAGAGCCCAATGCAACATTTTTATTCATTCATTTATTTGCATTGATAATGTCTTCTGAGCTTCAAAGTTTGCATTGGTCAGTTGATATTCGCCGCCTTAGAGCTACAGTAAGGCGATTTTGTTTGTGGCAAAATTTGTTTATTTTACCTCTGAGTGACTGTTCTTGTGTGCAGTATGCTAGAAGGCTGTGAAGTCTGACATCTTTCAATAGCTTGTATGACACCTGTCTTTCCTTGACTGGCTGTGCCAAGAAAATTGTTTCATCTGTGTGCATCACAAAAGGTGCAGCTTACATCCACAGCAAACAGACTTCCATCTCATATTTCCAATAGACAATTTATGTGTGAAGAACCTCTCAGCTCAGGGAATGGCAAGTGCACATAGCCTATGCGGCATATAAAATGACAGAGAATAGAGCCCTCTTAGGTGCACTCTTTCTGAGTCTGTAGATCAACTCTCAAGTGGCTGCCAGCTTTATCATCTGTTTTATGGTGGTTTAACTATGAGCTGCCATGCAGGAGAGAATAATCCCTTTCTCTTCTTTCCAATTGATTAGGAGAAAAGAAAGGGTCCATCCCAATGGATCTGAAATGGACACCTTTCTTTGTAAGGTTTTATTTTACGTTCACTAATTGTATTTGATGGTCGCACACAGGGCTACAAATACACCAAATGCGACCATACAAAATGATCCTCCCATCCTCCTTATGCTCAACTGAAAGCGTAACATATAAATTACTATGGAGCTTTATCACTGATAATTGCTGAAACTGGGGGGGAGATGGAGGATTTAGCTGTAAATTCTTGCGCTTGATGATGCCAGGTACTCTACAAGGAGGACTTGAGCCAATCCACTCAAGAAGATCCATTATATTCTACTACATTTTCATATTAGCTCACCAGGCACAGTACATTTTTACATTATATATGAATTACAAGGATTTATGTCGTATCAATATTTAGGACATTGTGGCATGTCAAAAGTAATGCTAGATTGTGAATGTACTTTCTTTTCAATACATTATTGCTATAAATTATGCATTATAATGTTGCTCTCTTCACTCGATTATTGGATATACTCTGGCTCTGGAACATGATTTAAAGCACCATGTTTAATTCAGTAGCAATACATGGACTGCTGGTCAATAGCTGGAAGGTAGTGAAATGGTGTATTTTGATTGAGATAGATTTGACTGTCATATTATTGGCATGGATACGTATCTTTTTTCCGAATTAGTGCAAGTGGTGGCAAACACAGCCTAAATCAGCACTAAGCTCATTATTGCAGCAGCTTCTGGCTGCAGTTCGCTGAAGACGGTTGTTATAGAAATACTAAATAAAATAAGCGCCGGCAGGTAACACGTAACTTCAACACTTTTTGCGAGCCCCTGGGCATCATGTGTTCTCCAGCATGTATTACTTGTATTACAAATTATTCCAATGTTTATGACATGACTCCAGACAACAGGACCAGGGAGTAAGGAGGTACATTGAAATGTACTTTTTCTACCCGACCGATGGCCCCGGGGTTAAAGGGCTGGACTCTAGGCCTTCAACAACACCATGAATCAGCTGATGACTTGCTCCCCCATTCTTGAAGTTGTTAGCTTTGTTACTTCTGACGAGTGTCTTCGTCCTCTCACCCGTTATGCCATGTCTCAATTCATGCCTCGGCCAGCCTCCATGTGAATATAATGCCCGCTGAGTGCGTATCAAAGGGAAAGAACATAGAGAAAAAATGTATGAGAGTGATTTAAGGCAGAGAGAATAACGTGGCATGTTCTCACAGGCATAAAAACACTCATGAAATCAACGCGTTGAGCCGTTTATCTTCGGCACTTTGTGCTCACTAAAGCTGCTGGCCACAATTTCCCACTAAGGGGGCAGTGCTGTACAGTAATGCTTCCATTCTTTACCTCTTTCTGCCTCTCCATTTATCACTTATATTTTTACTGTCTGCTGTCCTATCTCTTTTTCCTCTCTCCCCCTCTACTTCCATCACTCTTTTCCTATCTCAATGTCTGTTTTCTCTTGTGCCACTTTTCAGGATATTCCTTTCTTCTCTTTTTGTCTTTTCTCTCCTCTCTCCCCATCCATCTCTTTCTGTCTACCTCCCATATCTTTCTCTCTCCCGCTCCTGTCTCTCAATGTATGTTCCCCTCCCTCGGTTTGCATGTCTCCCTCTCCATCCCTGCTTTTGTTTCTCCTCTGTCTCTCTCTTTCTCCCTCGTTCTCCCACACAGCCCGCAGATAAATACGGCTCACTCTGTCACCCACCTCCCACAGCAATAATCCACTCCTTAACCCTAGAAAGCGTGTCATGCTACAGCATGAGCTCCCGCTTTAATTACGGCTGCCGGCGGGATCTGAATCTCGCTCTTGCTGTGATGGAGAGAGCATGGGCATTAACAGCGCTTTGCAATTGAAGTCATGAAACTGGGCGCCATTTTTCATCAATGTCCCTTCTTTCAGAAAACAAAGTAAAACGACAGAGTGTAAATGTCATGAGGCATTGCAAAAAATCCCCCCAAAATTGCACTGTAGACATAAATAACTAATAATTCCATTTCCAGGACAATTTCAGTTAAACTTTACAATGATGTCACATGAATTGGTTTAAATAGATGTCATTGTTTACTGATAATTACTGAAAAGCTTGCCAGTCCATCTTTTATCCATGTTAGCGTCTGTAACATAGCGTCTGGTTTTAGTGGCAATTAATGCAAGCAAAAACTGCCAGTAGTTTATATTTATATATTTTAAAAACTATCTGTAAATAATTAATTATCAATACATGAATTAATTTTTTTTATTAGAAATAAGTTATTTTCATACCGTCATTCATCATTTACTCAAGTAAACAACTGCATTAGTTCACTTTTTTTTCCACCATTTATCATGATGTAATTTCATATTACGTAATAGTGTTTAACCAATATTCAAATCTGACTGAAAATAATATTTCAATCACTTTATTAACTCAAGGACATGAATAGTATATATTGTCAATGATGTGTGATGATTTGACTGATATTCAAAATATGCCAACTGGGCAACAGAATTTTACTCTCAAGCCCACAGTAACAATAAACAAGCCAATATTTACAGACTGAGAATTATTAAGACATTCTTTGCAGTGTGCCATTCAGCACACTGCTCACTGCAGCGGGTGTCTAAAAATCCATTAATTAGCAGAACCAGTGCTGCTGCCAGGTAGAAGATGGGTGAAAGAGAGTTAGGGGGCTTTCTGTTCTGACCTCGTGCATGAGATTACCAAGTAGTGAGGGATAGGGGTGAGCAAGAGACCTTTGTTTAAACACATTTTGTAAATACTGTACATCGATATTGATGTTCCTGATGAAGCATGACTCAGTTGCCCATCTGCTCTCTCTCTCTCTCTCTCTCTCTCTCTCTGTGTCTCTATGTGTGTCTATGTCTGCTTTTCTGCACTCTGTTTGATCTTCCACGGGCAGCCTCATAACTCAGACACCGAGCAGATGACCCCTGACCCCATTCTGTACTGCTGCCACCATAAATTGTATCTGCCCTGACCTCAGAGAAGGCTGGATGGGCAACAGTTGGTTAAAATGTCACAAGAGAGGATGAAAACTGAAGACTGATAGTTCATCTGGCCCAAGTCAGTTTGATATTTTGATAAAATACTCCAACTACGATCTTCTTAGGAGATAGATACAGCTTATAGCAACAGCAAATCATGCATCTAGAGCCTAATTTCTTAACACAATATCTCTGCAACCTGTTGTCCACATTAGAATTTCCACATTAGAACTGATCATTGGGGAAAAGTATGACAAAATTAACCTATATTATTCCATCAAAAACATAATAAATCTTGGTGTCTAGGTCATGTCATTACAGGATCTTAGGTAATGTGCCTGTGGACAACCAATCATTTTTTTTCTTTTTTGGAACACACAATTGGCACTCTGAGTCCTGCCTGGCTTTTAAGCATGCCTGGCATGCGCAGTGGCTTGATTCTTGAAAATTAGCATTTAGGATTTTAGCATGTTGAAGTTCATTGACAATTAGAACTCATCGTTTTGCTTTATGAGCTAAATAATTATTCCCCTGCTTAGTTTGGCCATGGCCTGTGTTTTAAAAACGTGTCAATTGAAAACAATGAACAATTTTAATTATCATCAGTGAACAAGTTTAAAAACAAAATCAATAAATTAACAAAGGCAGGGGATCATTTTTGAGAATTAAAACTGAGTCAAAACACTTCAATCACACCAGTATGTCTAATTTTAAATGGTTGCGTGCGACTAACAGTTGGAAATAGAGATGTTAGTTCATTTTCACTTTCCGACAGAGAGTGAGAAACCTGTTGTGCATGCCTATTTTCAGTAAATGAAAGCAAAATATTTCCAATTTAATTACACATAATAAAACAGATAACACCAGACACAAATTTAGCCTTAACTGAGAATTGCATGTAATATGTATTGCAGTAAGGTGTGAGCTGTGAAAGGTACTATGACTTGCCATCAATGCATTTTAAAAGGGGTGCAGCAACCAGTGAAGTCATACTTAAAAGCATATAAATATGCTTTAAATACAGTCAACAGCAATGATTTAAAATTGGGTTCACACAGAATATATAAACCCAGTTTTTCAGCGTATTGCAATAAACTAACACAGGATCAGTTGATGGGTATTCATTGTTTGCATTGACATTTTCTTTACATTTTCAGCTTTTTTTTTTATAATTCTAAAAGTCAAGGATGGTGTCCAACACAAAAATCGATTTCCCTAACATGTAACATCAACAAAAATGTGTATTTTGCTCTGCTTTACTATCAGATGATGTTGGACAAAGTAAATATATTGTGCACAGTTATGCTTGTGATTCCCAATCCTGCTCCTTAAGTAACCCAGCTCTGCAGATTTTAGTTGTCTCCCTGATTTTATACACCTGATTTAGCTGATCAACTCATTAGTGCTATAACTAGGTGTGTCAGACCAGCGAGATACCTAAAATCTGCAGGTAATGGATACTCCAGGAGCAAGGTTGGGAAATCTTTGCCAACAAATAATGAGTATTGTAATCTGCTTTATTTGAATGGCCCTTTGAAGGACATAGTCTTGAATGTACTGTCTGTTTTCATTTTTCTGTACATCACTCAAAGTGTAACAGTTACTGCAGGTCTGTGACTGACCAGAGGGGTCACTGTTGAACAATACGTCAGTGAATAATGCTCTGCACGATAATGACCTTCCTCACTGGGTGACATTATAGCTTGTAATGTGCCCTACTGTGCACCCAAGCACTCCCAATTAAGATCACAGAATGTGTCTTGGTCAGAAGCAGTTCATCAGTTTTAAATTCAAGTCCTGGATGACCATAGAGTCTGGAGGTTTTTGTGCTCTCTTTTCAGTTAACTGCCAATTTAGGCTGCTGCCCGATCCTGTTCCCAGAGATCAACCTTCCTGTAAATTGTCACTCCAATCATATGAAGCAATCCTCATACGCTCAGTTTAGGGGTCTAGTTAGACTTCCAATTAGGGCTCAAATGAAAACCTGCCAGCAGATGTCTAGAAACAGGGTTTGGCAGCTTAAAACTGTGACTGATGTTTAAAAACACCAAATTTCTGTAGACATAGCAGCCCCGTATTCTGACACCAGTGCTTTACAGAATTGACTATTAGGATCACATCCAAATCATAAGCATGATAAGACTGTTGACTTCTCCATAATGGATGACCTCAGTCACCCAGAACCAGCCATCCTTTTGTACTCCCAACAATTTGCTCTTGGATTTCATTGCATTGGATTTCATGTGTCTAGACCAGAGCAGTTATTACTGTGTGCTTGTTATTGTTGAATCTTTTCAACAACAAACATTGACCCGTGAAATAGCAGGTCATGCCCTGTCTGCTATATTTCCTGTATTGCATTTATTCTGAGCTTTCATAAGACACACAGATGACTCTGCCAGCCAATGAGTCGTAGATAATGGTAGCAAGGCCTGCAACTCTTCTGGAAATCACTTGCCAAGATCTATGAGTCCTTCCTTCCTGCCAGCTTGCAGAAGGGATTAATGACATCTAAATTGCCGCCTGATGCATTTTAATCACAAAAAAGTTTTAATGTTTCAAGTGTAATTTTTGAATAAGCTCAATGCCCCGACGGCCAGGAAATTAATTCAATCAGCCCTAATGCAAAAATGAGCTTGCATTCCAAGTACCTGTCGTCCCAGTTTTTTGGCAAGTTGAGAACCATTATCCAGATGCCATTCTCAAACAGTGGTTAAGCACTGGGGTGTACACTCTTTTGTGTGTGTGTGTGTGTCTGCGTGTGAGTGTGTGTGTGTTTGTGCGCAAGTGTGTGCAGATGAACGTGCAGAATCTGACGGGAATCTTTTCTAAAGTTCTTGAAATGGTTGGTGTTAGCCAAGCCCCAACTCATTAGACAGGTGTTTTGCTTTGAAGATGTTTCCTCTCAGTGACAGCTGAAGCTATCTCAGCAAAGCCTCCTGCAAGCAAACTGACAAAGTAGTTTAAATCCTGTGTCGAAAGGTGTGCGAAGATGCATTGAGGGACGGGAGATACTGAAAAATTTGGTTCCTGACTTGATAACAGCTGAAGAATGCCTGTCAGAAGTTTCTGCCAATGCAAAATATTCTGCTTCGGTACACACAACTGTCTTCATACCACAAAAAAGAAAGAATAAAAAGGTGTTTGTCTGACTTTCCCAACAAAATATTGTCTCTTTGCCTGGGAATAATTACTCTGCTAGTTTTCAGGATTGACATAAATTTGTCGGCCTTTTAACTCATACATAGACAACACATTTAAAATAAACATGTAGACCTATCTTGGATAGCTCAGGGACAAAGAGTCTGAGAATAGAACAGTACGGCTGGCAAAGAGCCGCTGGCTTGTGTTGTTTTCTTCTTAGCACTGGCTGGCTAACAGACCGCTCTTGAGGGTCCTTCATGAGATTCTATAGAGGGGCTCTTGAAAACTTCACCACTCTGTGTTTAGTGCAATAAACTATCCTCGCCACTACTTGTATTACAACGCTTCCTCGACAAATCCTGTCTTTATCAGCTTTGGTACAAAGAGGCTATATGAAGTGTTCCAAAAAGTGTCAAAATCAAATGTTTTTCCCGGTTTTTTTTTTTTTTGTCTGTTTCTTATTTTTGCAAGTAGTGAGTTGGATTGTCCAGATTTGTTCCCAGGCCGTGTCCCTGCCAGCAATGCTGTAGTGTTCTAAGCAGCTGTTGTGCAAATGGAGGAGCCATGCTGAAGTGCCCAGTCAGGTGAATGGAGGGCAGAGGCTTCAGAATCCCATGGCCTGGTGATTACTCCCTCTAGGCTGCATCACTCCGTCCCTGCATGCTTGGCAGGGGAAGCAATAAACAATGACTGTTTGCACCTTAAGGGATGTGTCAGCGGGATAGCATGGCTTCTTCCCAAGTAGAGGAATTCCCATTGGCTCCTAGCAAACTCATGTCACATCCTGCATCTCTGTATTATTATCTTGCTATTTGCTATTCAGTTTACCTTCTGCCATCTGACAACCTGAATCCCCCCTCCTTCCTTCACTGCTGTGACACTACCAAACAAACTGTCAGTGCTCTCAGTGTCCCCCTTACTCCTCTCCCACCTGCTCTCTACACTGGAGCTGCTCCTCTTGTTCTGTTGCTGGGGCCTCCAGGAAGGGGCCACATGTGCCCTCCCTGGGAATCCCTGTGTCTTGCTTATGGAGTATAATTTCAATGCATTCCTACCCATTCAAAGACACTGGATTAAAGAAGGCGCGTAAACAAAGAAGTCATGACAGAATCATTTGAATCCAATGGCAGTCCATCGTCACCACATACATGATGTGCAAGAACTTACTCAAGCTATTGTGACGTATCACAACGTATCTCTTCATCGGAAAGCTGTGAGAATGTCTCTGGTTTTTATTGTGCCAGGCATAAACAGTTGTCACAATTTGCAATAGGTCACGACATTGTCACTGTTGTTAAGCTTCTTACTGAAGTGAAACCAAACATCGATAGTAGAGGAAGTCGCTGGTATGTACTGTAGATTTTCTTTTGCAAAGTGCATTTATCAATGATTTTATTAGTCTAATAGGCCTTTAATTGGACCATGGTGTCAGCAAACGATCAGCTAATCAACATACATCTTTTGAAACTTCAGAGTAATTGGCTCCCAAAGGATCATGCTGGCAATTTTTTATGCTAAAGATACAGATTTCCTACGAAATATTCTTCCACATTGTGATCGAACACTATTTTTTAATTCATTTTAGTCAGAGAAACACAGTTGCAATGGTGTCGTCAGGAAATAAATTGTGGCAGAGAAAATTGCTCGACAGAATTACAATTAATAATATGCTCTGTACATTTTCTTCATGCCTTGCTCATCTAATTAAAACTTTCTTCCGAGTAAGAAAAGAAAGGGATAAACATATTTGTAATTAGGAAACTGGATTACTTGGGTAGTTTGTTTTTAATCAACTTTTTATCACATTATCATGCAGAAATAAAGTAACTTCAACAAAATATAATTCAGATGGCATTTTCTCAATGATGGATTAATTAACATTTCATATGTAGCCCAAGCAACATTCCAGGCTCAGCTTGATTATTCGCCTGATTCCCAGGAACAAATGGAATGTAATGACTTCCAGGCAGGTTGGAAAATCAAATTTATAAACAGAAAAAACGGATAAGCTCCCATGGGGTTTATAACAAAACAGAGACAGTAGCACAAAATTTATAGTGAATGGTCTTTAACATCCAAAATACTGGGGCGTACGTAGTCCTTTCAACATACGTACTTTGCTTTATAACATTGCGTGCCCGTACCAAAGTTTCATAATTGCTTAAAAATAATATATATATATGGTATTCACTAATTTTATTTATGGTTGGAATGACAACTTCATGACCAATCTACTAGTTGTACATATTAAATTGTTTGGTGGAAAATTTGATGATGTTTATCTACTTTTTCACTACATGGCTCTGAGTTTGAATATGTGCCAGCAGCCATACCACCACTCAATCTGCTCCAGCTGCATGTCTGACACAGTGTGCTTTAACAAAATGCAGGGTTAAAAAAATTGAGCAGACATTTCCTTGGTACCAAATTTTGACAAGGCCTCCACCATCATAATAAGCTGAAAATTAAAATATTCTGTTGGGAAAATATTGTGTTAGGTACAATTTTTTGTTATCAGTGAAGCTTCTGCATACATGTTTTTATCTCATGTGTGAAAAATGGATAGTCTCGTGGATATCCTTTAAAATTTAGTCTGGGGAATAGATTATCAAGACAAACAAAATAATGTAGTTATTAATAATAGCCTTTATCTCTCCGCCAAATCATTACAGACCTCAAGTGCATATTCCGTAAATGTACACTACATGTAGTACACTGCCCTATAACCAAGTGTCCATTTATACAACGTATAATACTTATGGCTTCATATCTTCAGATATGGTAAGAATTGAAATGCATCACAGTTCTGTAAAATTTATCTAAATAAAATGCGTGGGATATGTCTTTGATCTGGTAGCTATTGAATAACTTGTCAAATTTGGAGTGACAAGTTTCAACCACCTGCTCAGAGAATCGACCCAAAGGCCTGTTGTGGTGCTCAGTGAACTCTGGGACATGGTGAATCATGATGTGGACCTTGCTGGTAACTGAAATGTTCAAATCCTTGTGTTTCCTGTCAAATCTAGCCAACTTTTCCTTGTACAATGGGTCCAAGGTGAAACCTAGACATGCATTCATAGCGCTATGTCTGTAAAGATTTGGTGGAGAGATAAAGGCTATCATTATTTGTCTTGATAATCTATTCCCCAGACTACATTTTAAAGGATATCCATGAGACTATTCATTTTTCACACATGAGATAAAAATATGTATGCAGAAGCCTCACTGATAACAAAAAACTGTACATAACGTAATATTTTCCCAATAGAATATTTTAATTTTCAGCTTATTACGATGGTGGAGGCCTTGTCAAAATTTGGTACCAAGGAAAGGTCTGCTCAATTTTTTTAACCCTGCATTTTGTTAAAGCACACTGTGCTGAAGCTAAGCAGGTGTGGGCTTGGTTAGTACTTGGATGGGAGACCACCTGGGAAAACCAAGTTGCTGCTGAAAGAGGTGCTGGTGGGCCAGTTGGTTGTGATCTTCCCTCTAGTGGAATAATCCTCAATCCTCCAGTGCAGTGATGGGGACACTGTACTGAAAGAGAAGGCGTCTTTCGGATGAGACGTTAAACTGAGGTCCTGAATCACTTTGGTCATTAAAGATCCTATGATACCCATCGGGGGTTCCCCGGTGTCATGGCTAAATTCCCAACCTGGCTCTTTCAACCTGCCACCTAATCATCCCCTGATTTAATTGGCTTTGAAACTTGTCCTCTCCCTCTCCACCTCAACCCCACAGGGCTCCCTTGAAAAAGAAATTCCCTGGTTAAATAAAGTTAATAAAATGTGCACGGCTTACTGAACACATAGAAAATTACAATTCCTATTGCTTGCTTCTCCTCTGCAGTCGCTGTACTGTAAACCCTTAATGTTGGTTGGCTCTCCCTCATCCATCATTGGGTTGCTTCTTCATCTTTAGTATTATACCAAACCATACCAAACCCCAAAGTGCTTGTGAATTAACTGCAAAGGATGCACTAGGCGGTGAGATTTTGAGGTTTTGTGGGGAGTGGTGTACAACTTTTGAGGTTTGCACTGCCCTATACTTCTGAAATGATTCTGACGGCCCAGCCTCTAGATGATATGGACAATATATGCACCTGTCCAATACCATCTTGATGTTCCGCTACATTGTGGAGCCATGTTTAAGCCAATATTCGAGAAACGTCAGACTAAATGCAGTGAATTGGCTTGGACCAGTGAGACAGGCTTACCCTTGCTGCTGTGACAGATGGGCACACGTAATTGTTTGTGTCCCTTGTCTGTGATCCATCTTCTAATGATTACATTAAAATTAAGCGCTAGTTCTGTGGAAACATGAAAAGCATTTTTTTTTTTGCACTGGGAAAATGAGATAGTTTTAATTCACACCCTCTCCAGGGCACATCTGTTTGTCATTCTGCAGTTACTGTTGCAGGAGCTTTTTTATGAAAGTTGGCTGGCGTGTCTGTGTGTGATAATTTCCCCAACTCATAATGTTACCAACACAAATACTAGCTATCCACAACCAGCCAAGCTGGACTGCCTCTGTGTATAACAGAGGGATTCCCTGTCACAGGCTCTTTGGTGGACTCATCTTTTTCACTTAATTTTTTTCTATGCACACGCAGTTCACAAAGACTTGGACTCCAACAGTAACAAATATCTGAAAAAGAACAAAGAAAAAATATTTTGGAATCTAGTAGGACACTATATTATACATTTGGGGAAAAAGAAACTCAAAAAACATACTCTTCACTGTGTTAATGATAGGCATTTCTGCAAATTCTTATCTGCCCTGTAGTTCATCTATCCATTTGCTGAATTGCTATTTTTGTATTTTTCAGTTGGAACCTTTTTTTCAAAACAGCAAATTAAGCCTTAGTTTTCGTCCACAGTAGTTGCCATCAGTAGAATAAACTGCCTTTCTTGTCCCCTGCTGTGATTCTTAATGGCTTTCATCATTATAATGCATCAGCGTATAGGGTGTAAAGCTTTAATGCTGTACTTTCTCATCTCTTGTGAACAATTCAAAATCTTTCACTCTTTACTAGTTGTAAGACACCCCACCAGTGGGAAAGATGATAATGTTCACTGTGTTGACTTTTTTTTAGCCTTTTGAGGCCAGGATTTTATTCCAACCAGTCGGGTATGCATCGGGTACCACTAATCGAGGTCTTTATCAATGGCTTTACAGTTTAGTTATTGTTTAAGGTGTAGAATTGCAAGGCTGAAACAAAAGTGTGCATGAACATCTGCCCTGTGTGGATAAGGTTGAATTCCACTGCCTTAGGACTTGTCAGCTTTTAAAGTTGTCATAGGTATTAATGCGTTTATTCATTCATTCATTCATTCATTCATTCAAGGGAGGCAGTAAGTTGAATTATATTTGGCCAAAGCGACTGAAAGACATGCATAAATTTTACATTACTTTTACGTTGTGAACCAGGCAGCTAAATGATTTGCTGCCATCTGCGGTTAACTGGCGGGGGTTCAATATTGTTGGCCTTTCGAGTGAATTATCCATGGGGATTGGAATGAAAAAAATCACACCGACTGAGCACATTGGGGTCCAATATTTTTAATTAGCCTAAGAAACCCGTGTTAAAGGTTACTATCTATCCCTGGATACAGAATGAGAGATTGTATTGAAGCTAGAAATCAACCCTAAACATTAAGCTGCCGTGGCCTCTCACATCGAACTTCACAGTTTGTGTACATGTATTTAAAAAGATCTGAACACAGCCGTCCCCACGGCTGCTTCCCAGCTGTTCATTTCCTAAACTTCTTGCTGATTTACTCCTTGTATTCTGTATGGTAAATAACTGATTTTGTTTGCACTCCTTAAGAGGGGCAGTGCAGAGATGAGTTCAGCTGGAGGGTGAGTCCTAAGTGGAAGGACCACTGACTGTATATGGGATTGACAGATAAAAAAAGTGACCAGAAAAAACTAAAAATTATACAGAAGCCTTATCTCAAGCAGTAATGTCACCACAGGGGCCTGCGTTATGAAGAAAGAGGATGCTGGCCATACAAATAAGGCAAAATGCTAGATTCGATGGACAGTAGACGAGTGTACGGTGGGTCCTTTAGAATTTACAGGAGAGGCAGGAACACGGAAATCGGCAAGAGCTACAGAGATCTGTTAATATGTGTTGCAAAAGAAAAGATCGCTCTTCCATCACCTCCCCGCTAAAAGCTGCGAGGGTGAGTCGACGATAGGGAACTAAACAGTGTTTTCCTCTGTAAGCCAAGTTCTATTATTCCGCCACCTTCTCTGAGAACCTGAAGGCTTGCCAAGGAAAAACACACTTTGTTTTGTTTCTTTTTTTCTCCATCTAATGGAAACATGAAATGCATGTTTGCTAGTGGCAGCGGGCTGTTTACCTCCCTCTCTGGGAAGATGTTAGAGAGAGCTCTGCTATTTTTGTGGGCTTTGGGGCCATCAGCAAATAAAGATTTTGGCCATTTAAACAAGCCAAATTTTTATTTCATTTCTTGAAGATAGCATCATGGGGATATACAATTTTCACAGCCAGATGATGTGTGATTGTATTAAGTAAATAGTTTATTTCTTGGCTGTGTATTGTCCTCAACAGTCCCAGTGGAATGCATCAGGTTGAAACCTTTATGTTATGTAATTTTCAAATCTTGGAATGTAATTTGACTTCAGAGACTTCAGAGTTTGACTTGAGAGAAAACTGTCTTCTCCAACATTTTTCAGTCCTCCAGTACAGCAGTGCTCAAGTTAGATAAAGGAAAAGCTTTGCGGTAGAAGCTATTGAGAACTGCAGCAGGTTTGCTGTGTTTAAGTATCAGGTTCGTTGAATCCTACACCATCACTATCATTAATCTCTCCACATCAGCTGCGGAATATTTTGTTTGCTTTCTGACTGTGCATGTATTATGTTCTTGCAAATGAGGGGAAACAGTGGGTAATTAATTATCTGTCTAATTCTTACAGTATTATGCCTTGATTGTTCAACAGAATCTATTTAAGATGCAGCGGCTGTTATTTGGATGCTGTGTGTTTTTGAATCATAGTTGTTAGCTTTGCTTTGGTTCACATTATTTCAGCATTAATTTTGCATAGGTTTGCTTTTAAATAATAAAGAAAGTAGAATATTTGGAGCCAGTGTTTGCATGTTTCATGTGAATGCAAAATTTGAATTGAGATTTTTTTTTTTTTTTATAAGATGTATATAAGATTTTTATAAGACCTCAAGCAGTCATTATATGCACAGGATATGCACCAAAATATTACAAAGAATTGCTTCATTAAACATTTTGTTACACTTGTCAATCTTTTTCTGGCACCCGAAAAAGGGGAGACGGTATAGCATGAACAAAAGTGCTGTCATTTCTAAATATGTATGAAAACACCATCAAATGAAAGCTGACAATTCGCACATCAACCTTGTTGTCATTTAAACTGAAAGATAGATTGTACAGAACCCAAGTAAAAATGTATTGCTGTCTGCTGGGTGTTGTGCACTGTGTCTAAATCTTTTTCTTTCAAACCTCTTTTTCTGCCGGCGTTTGTCTGAGGTACTTGACCATGAATTCTGATTAAATTCTTTCAGACAGGATATTGTGTCTTATTGCAAATGCTGAAAAATGCTTTTCATTTGCTCTTCTTCCATAGTAACTTGTCAAACTATGGAAATATGACTTGTGAAAAACCTATGAAACAAGAAGGTCCTGCAACCTGCAGACTTGCAGTTCTGATGGTATTTGAGAGAGGGAGACTTTGCAGTCTCGTATGATGAGTTCATCAAAAAACACTGACAATGTATGAGAAGGGACTGGATTCATTTATTTATAGAATAAACAACAAAAAGTTATGCCAATTATAACTTGGAAAAGTGCTGCAAGAAACACATACCCCAAGGAAGCAAAAGGGAAGAGTTGAAGTTATCACCACAACAAAAGGTGCGACCAAAACAAAAAAAAAAAAAAAAAAAAAATTGCTCGAGGAAAGGCTCTGTTAATTAAAACTACTAACACACCTAAGCGGTTAACAACCCTTAGCTTTGTGTTTGGCATTTAACAACTTATTTGTGCATTTATTTTTGTGGAAGGATTTTTATGTTGTTGTATATTGCTCACTTAACCCCTCTTTGCCTGGATCAGAGGGGTGACCTATAAAGCAATATTAGTGGGTTAGCGAGATATGTTGAGCCTAAAGCCAGGCTGTTCAATGTCATGACGATGACTCTCTTTTAATTTGCCACAGTTAACTCACAATATCTCTGATTGCAAGTTTAGGTTTTGCCAAGCCAGCTCCAGCAAAGAAAGCCAGGCTATGTTAAACTTGCATCGTAGTTCACCCGTCAGGTTTTAAAAGGTATTTTTCACCGCGTTCTAACAGCAGATTCTCCTAAGGCAGTCGGGCGAGATGCTCAGCAGAGTGCGTTGCATAATCGATAATGATGCTTAATAAGAACAGGGCGGGAAAGCAAGCATCAAAGTGCAAACTGCCTAATGGAAATAAAGTGCCTCCCCCTTCAAAGTGAAGGCACGGAGTGGGCATGTTAAAATAATAATAGTACATCAATAAATGAATGCTTTGGAGAGGGGACCTACTGTTTCGGACTGGGCCAAGCCTTATGATAACTGAAGAAAAAACAGCTTGGAAAAGGACAGTGTAGTTCAAGGGTTCCTCTTTGGGCAAAACAGTTCATTCTGGCAGCTGTTGCCGTTTTCATCCCATGATAGATGGATTTACTAAAGAACTAAAAAAGGGTTCCTCCGTGGATACAAACTAAAGGCCCCTTTTTTATCTGATGGTGAACCACTATACACTTTGGTGTCAGGGAGGAACATAAGTACGTATGTGGGTAATGTGCTTGGAGAGAGTGAGGTGACGGGGAAGACAGGAAGCTGGATGTCGAGGGAGAGTTTGTCAGTTACAATCAGTAAACACTCCGACTTTAAGAGCTCTGCCAAAGACAGGTCGACGGGGATGAGAAGCAGGGGTAACAAGGTCACACCAAAAAGGAGGGTTGGGACACTACAAAAATCTCAGTGGGGACCGCAGTCACATCATCAGCATGTTTATAAATAGCGTGGTGTCCTGTAAGAAGGCTAACATTGAGTGAAAAACCCCATAGAATTCCTTACATTTATTTAACATTGATTTATGTTATGTAAAGTGGTCATGGATGCATGTCAAGGAGCTTTTGCGGCCCTGGAAGTTAATGCAGTGCATAGCTAGAGGCAGGATTTCACTGGGTTGCATATGAAGAAGACACGGTTGCCACTGACATGCAGAGTGTGGGATGAAAATATTTCATGATTTTTTTTTTTTGTGAACTGTAATAAACCTATTTTACTGCTGTGGAAAATGGGATGAATGCATTGTGCTTTTTGAATGCTCTATTTGAGCTCTTTATCATGCTCTTCAAATACTACGCTACATTTTTATGTTTTTGGTATGGCAGAACACTTTTCAAAATGATTAGACTCATTTTCTATTTACTTGCTCCTGCAAATAATGGCAGTGTTTGTGTGTGTTTGCGTGTGTGTGTGTGTGTGTGTGTGTATGTATGTGTGTTTTCTGTGCTTGTATGTGAATACAGAAAAATGAGATGGAATGAAAGGCTTTGGAGTACTACAAATGTGTCAAAACTAGTTTTTCATAGAGAGCGTAAACTACTACTGGGAGGGGAAAGGCTTTCCTGAGGCGCAGATGAGATGTCAGGGTGATTAAGTCGCTTGGGAGAGTGAGAGCTGAAAGCAAGTGGAAATTAGGGGAACAGCCTATTTTGAGATCAGCAGAGACTGGAGGAACAGATCGGTAGTGATAGGAAAACCTGCTTTCAGGATCAGCCAAGATGAGGCTTTATCCCATTCAGTGATTAGTGGAACAACCCATTATGACAACAGCGGACACTGGGGGAAAAGCCCATTTAAAGGGCAAGAGATGTTGAGGGAACAACTTCTTTTCGAAGGTTCAAAGGAGACTTGGGGTATAACGAGCTTTATGCTCATCAGAGACTGTTGGAATCCTCATTTTAAAGATCAGCAAAAGCTGGGGTAACATTCTCTTAACATATCGGGGGACACAGCTTCTTTTAAAGTCAGCACAGGTGAGGGGAGCTGCAAGTTTTTAGATCATCAAAGAGTGTGGGAGCAGCCCCTGTTAGGATCAGCATAGATGGCCCGTTCTGAGGCTAGTTTGAGCATGTTTCATAAAATAAAAAGGAGAAGAAGAAAAGAATTATAGGATGTCAGATAAGCTCTTGTACCGGGTCTCAAAGATTTGACAGGAAACAGTGTGTTGTGTTTTTGCCCTCTGGCAGAGTGAAGCTTGTCATGCCATTTAACGCTCGATCAGCGAGATATGACAGTGGTTTTGACATTCACTTCTTTTGAAACTGTTGACAAAAGATGTCTTAGACTGTCAAGAATGCCGCATTTGTTTTCTTTTTTTCAGTAAACATACTCATGGGTGGAAGTTATGCTTCATTGGAAAATGGAATATGATGTTAAAAGTAGAAAAATTCAAGTGGTGCATAGCCTCAGTAGAAATGTGATAAGATGGTAATTGAAGTTTAGTCTGCTTTATCTGCATAGTTCAGGAAATTATGCTAAACCTCATTACAGATCTTTTGCAAATTGGAAGACAAAACAAAGTTGCTCTGATGGCCCACACCAAGAGAGTCAGGGTCAATTTATTTTCAATAAGAGTCACTGAAAGATAAATGTGAATATTTTTCAGTTAAGTAATCAGTGAATCAACTGAATTTAAATTGATTTCAGTCCAGAAAACTCAAGTTTCAATAAAATAGAACAATTTATTCATGGGTGTAAGCATAACATTGTATTTTGGCAGCAGTTCTGCTCTGGAGGAATGTCCTACCTAGGCACGCAAACATACAAACATAGTTAGTCATGAACATAAATCAAAATCCCCCAAAAACAGCAACCACTGCCAAGTGAGGCTTAACTATGTGTACAGTAGAGCACCCACTGCCTCCTGGGTAACCAGGAAGTCCATAGAGATACAGCGCCCTCTATAATTATTGGCACCCCTGGTTAAGATGGGTTAAAAGCCTCAAAATAAATTCAATTTTTATTGCAGAAGCATACTCTCACACTGAAAATTGTAGAAAAATGTAACCTTCAACTCAGGTGAATTTTAAGGGAAAAAAAAATCCCTAACTAAGAAATAATTACTTTTCATAAAATCACCTGTTCCACAATTATTGGCACCCCTAACGATTCCTAGGAAATAAATGTAATTGAAGTATTTCTGTCATTTCTACAGTAGTTTACAAAGTTGATCAGAGTATCTAGGAACATTTAATTAGTAATTCATCACTTCCTGTTTCCCTGGGGTATAAATATGACGTGACACAGAGGCCATTTCTCTTATCCACTCTTCAACATGGGAAGGACAAAGGAATACACCATTCAAGTAAGGCAGATGTGTGTTGACCTTCACAAGTCAGGCAATGGCTACAAGAAAATAGCCACTCGCCTGCACCTGCCCATATCTACTGTCAGAGGAATCATTAAGAAGTTTAAAACAACTGGAACAGTGGTAAACAAGCCTGGACGAGGACGCAAGGTTATTTTGCCACCACGCACAGTGAGGAGGATGGTAAGAGAAATAAAAAGTTCTCCAAAGCTCACTGTTAAAGAATTGCAACAAATGGTAGCATCTTGGGGTCACAAAGTCTCCAAAACAACCATCAGGCGCTATCTACATGCCAACAAGCTGTTTGGGAGGCATGCACGGAAAAATCTTTTCTCACTCACAATCATAAACGCAAACGTCTGGAGTTCGCTAAGCGGTACTGGGACTTCAACTGGGACCGTGTGCTTTGGTCAGATGAGACCAAGATAGAGCATTTTGGCAACAAACACTCTAAGTGAGTCTGGCGGAACACAAAAGATGAGTATGCAGAAAAGCACCTCATGCCCACTATGAAGTATGGGGGAGGATCGGTGATGCTGTAGGCCTGTTTCTCTTCCAGAAGCCCTGGGAACCTTGTTAGGGTGCATGGCATCATGAACGCTTTGAAATACCAGGACATTTTAAATCAAAATCTGGTGGCCTCTGCCCGAAAGCTGAAGATGGGTCGTCACTGGGTCTTTCAGCAAGATAATGACCCTAAACGTGTGGCCAAAAACATGTGGCCAAATCTACACAGAAATGGTTCACCAGACACAGAATCAAGCTCCTCCCACAGCCATCTCAGTCCCCAGACCTCAACCCCATCGAAAACCTGTGGAGTGAGCTGAAGAGGAGAGTGCAGAGGAGAGGACCCAGGTCGCTGGATGATTTAGAGAGATTGTGCAAAGAGGAATGGTCGAAGATCCCTCTTTCTGTATTCTCCCATCTTGTGAAACATTATAGGAGAAGATTAGGTGTTGTTTTGTTGGCAAAAGGGGGTTGTACAAAGTAATAACATCAGGGGTGCTAATAATTGTGGCACACATGATTTGATGTCAAAGAATTATTTCTTAATGTGGGATTTTTTCCCACTGAATAAATGTACTTGAATTAAAGGTTGGATTTTCCTCTTTTTTCATTGTGGTCCTATATTATTTAGAAAAAACTGAATTTATTAGAAGCTAAAGAACACATCTTAACCAGGGGTGCCAATAATTATGGAGGGCGCTGTATCTAGGGTCAAAACATTGGCTGCTAAAGGCTGCCAAGTCTTTTGCGCACATTTGCTACCACCAATGCAGATAACCTGGATCAGGATGGACATACTATCTACATGACTAAGTACATGACTTACATACTAAGTGACATACTAAGTACATGACTTCACCACGTGTAGCCTGGCTCCACCGTGGACCCGTTAGGCTTGTTTCCCAGAGAACACACCGCTTGGTGCCCTCACATCTGTACTTGCGGGAAGGGCCTCACTGTTAGTCTGGATGCTTGGCCAGATCCTCTAGAGAATAGGCGTATGCCGCCCCCTCTAGTGCACGTCTGCAACCCCTACAGATGCAAGATGAAGCGTCATCTTGGTCCTGAAAAACATTCTACCTAGTGAGAAAAAGTATGTGTACAGTCGGAGCACCCACTGCCTCCTGGATGACCAGGAAGTCCATAGAGATATCCAGGGTCAAACATTGACTGCTAAAGGCTGCCCAGCCTTTGGCACACATCTGCTACCACCAACGCAGATTACCTGGATCAAGTATGGACATTCTACCATTTAAGTATGGCCCAGCCGACCACCTGCACGAAGCAAATTATTTTTATTAATTCATTTATTGTCCTTGGCATTTAGCCAGAGTAGCGTCCAACGCAGCTGGCGACCATCGATCATGCACAGAGCAAGGCAATTGCAGGTTTGATAGCTGGTTTGCCATCAGCAGTGATTCAAGCAGTGCAGAGTTCAGAAGGCAGCCCATGTTGATCGGGATGAGTTTCGTGAAACTGCAAGCTGGACATGGGGTTCTCAGCATCAGGTATGAACCAGGGCGAATGGGAGATGCAGATCAGCGTTATGACTGCAGATAACGTAACATGGAAAAGAAAAAAATATATATTGCAGTTAGAGAATGACAGGGGTACCTTTCCTTTCCAAGCCTATCAATTTGAATTTAGTGAGTTAGTGATCATAAAAATTTTACTAGATGGGCTTTGATCGTTCATAGGATTTAAGGCACAAGAGTGAGTAATGATTTACCATACTTCACAAAACCGCCAAAAACAGTGAAAGTTTCTAATGAGGTCATATAAAGAATAAGATGCAAAATAAAAGGCAAGCTGGAGGAAGCCATTTCTCCCTTCCCCAGCTCATTTCTTTGGGACACTGGATACCAAGTGTACAAAGTTAGGCAGCACAGAAAAACTACAAGACCACCGGGAATAATTTAAATGTGTAGCAATTCCTGACATCTAGTAGTGGCATACAGTTGACCTATGACTTAGTTATTTATTTATTTATTATTATTATTAATTTTATCTATTTATTTATTTATTTATTTATTTTTAATCAGTTGGTCAGAAAAATGGTAGAATTGAGGAAAGGAATTATTTGCGGCCACGCAGTCATATGATTGAGTATTCAGGAAGTTTCCTCCCATGACTTGTATACAATGAAAGCAATCCCAGGCAGTATTTCAATTAGCTGAAATCGTCGCCCATATACCGTGTTAACGTTTGTTTGTCAAACATCCATCTGCAGCAAAGAAACATGTCGACGCTAACCGTTTTCTGATGTTATGTTCACCGTTGATCATCTGAACATCATGATATTAGCCACACCATTTCAATCAGGCATAAAAGCATGGAATTTAGCCATTTTCACGTGACCCGCCTCTTCACTGGCTAGCAATTCTATTTGGCTGACTGCATCAGCGATCTACAGCCAGTGCGTGACTGCCAAATGATTCAAGTTCGCAATTTAGAATTAAATCCCCGTACAAATGCTTCCCAGAAAACTATAGGGTTATGAATTAATGTACCACCTCCACTGGTGGGGCAGAATAAGTACTAGGTCGGCGCACATTCACGAATCTTTAAGGAAAGGATCGCATAAGTATCTATGCACTGCCCGAGCACTATTAAACTCCAGTGTTTGTTTGTTTGTTTATTAATTTACAATAAAGCACACAAAGCAGAATTAATTGCAAAATTGAGATTACCAACATATGGATGCCAGGGTTGTTTAGAAACTGCCAGTGGGGTAAATGGACTCCGTCGGTTTTTGCGGAAATTGGTGTTCTGCGTCTAGACAGGAACCAGGTCTCCAAATGAATCAGTCCATTGACTGTCATTTTGACTTATTGGAGGACCTCACTTGAAACAGAATTATCTTGGGTTTCCAACTTGAAAATAACGTTTGAGGGGCGTTCATGCACACTTTACCAGTCGCAACTCTAACACAATTTAGATATCATCTGATTGCATTGGTAATCCAGTTTCATGAGACACACCAATTAATCATGAGAACATTGAGTAAACGCCAATAAACGCCAAAAACAATAAACCAAGGAAAAATCGCAAGCAACAACGCATTGTAAACTGAGCAGAAACAAAACAGCAAGCAAAAACAAAAGAGCGTGTTGCATAGCATGAAAAGTCATTGCAAACAGCAGAAGTGAGTGAGCTTAACATCTTTTAAATAGACCGCTGTACTACCTCATGTGATATGTGTCCTCCAATTGTTGTGTGCCTGCAGATGCTGACTTGGCTAGTAGCTTACCAGGCTGCTATCAGCTGATGTAGCTCTACTAAAGTTTCCTGCCTGAACTAGTTACACTTATTTCACCCAAACTCCATTTAAGTAGAACCAAGGCCTCTGTTTTCAAGGATATGTTCAGAATAGATTTGTTGGGCACTAGGATTGTTCTCAGCCATGCAAAATTGTGCTTGAGCCCAGTCACAAACAAGGCTGGTTTCTACTTCTGCGCATAATTCACTGTATCACAGTAATTCACTGTGATACATTTGATCCCAAGAGTCAATGTGTCCATAGGTCTTTGTTTATAGTAGTTATTCTTGCACTGTCAATGAAATGGATAATAAGCCAATACAATTTGGAATAGACCAAAGCTGATCAACCTGATCCAGGAAATCTGACATTCTGCAGGTTTTCTCTCCATCCCTAAGAAAGCATTGTTCATTCAACAACACAAAATTCTGCTGTGTAGCCTAGAACTATAATAGTTAGGGGTGAAATGAGAATATAAAAGACATTGGGTCACCTTGAACAGGGTTAAGCAGCCCATAACTACAACCCCAATTCCGAAATAGTTGGGACAAAGTGTAAATTGTGAATAAAATCAAAACGCAATGACTTTTAAATCACACCAGCCAGTATTTTATTCAAAATAGAACAGAGATAACATAGCAAATGTTGAAACTGAGAAATTATACAATTTTATCCACAAAATTAGCTCATTTCAAATCTGATGGCTGCTACCGGTCTCAAAAAAGTTTGGACAGGGGCCTGTTTACCATGATGTAGCGTCCTTTCTTCTTTTTAACACAGAGTGGAGGCGTCTGGGCATTGATGAGACAAGTTTCTTGAGTTTAGCCATTGGAATTTGATCCCACTCTTGTTTAATACAGGCTTCCAGCTGATGGAGAGTTTTGGGTCTCCTTTGACGGACTTCCTTGGAATAGATGTCGTCTGGAGGGGAGCATATGTTGCTCTAAAAACTTTATATACCTTTCAGTATTCATGGTGCTTTTTCAAACATGCAAGTGTCCCGCACCATATACACTAATGCATCCCCATACCATCAGAGATGCTGGCTTTTGAACTGAACACTGATAACGGGAGGGGTGGTCTTTCTCCTCTTTAGCCCGGAAGACACAACACCCATGATTTCCAACAAGAATGTCAAATATGGACTCATCTGACCACAGGACACTTTGCCACTTTGCTACAGTCCATTTTAAATGAGCCTTGGCCCACAGAACATGGTGGCGCTTCTGGATCATGCTCAACAATGGCTTCCTTTTTGCATGATAGAGTTTTAGGTGGCATCTGTGGATGGCACGGCGGACTGTGTTTACAGACAGTGGTTTCTTGAAGTATTCCTGGGCCCATTTAGTAATGTCAATGACAGAATCATGCCAGTGAGTGATGCAGTGGCGTCTGAGAGCCCAAAGATCACTAAAGGTCTTCGGCCTTGTCCCTTGCGCACAGAGATTTTTCCAGTTTCTCTGAATCTTTTGATGATGTTATGCACTGTCGATGATGAGACCTTCAAAGCCTTTGCAATTTGAAGTTGAGGAACATTGTTTTTAAAGTATTTCACAATTTTTGTACGCAAGCCTTCACGGGTTGGAAAGCCTCTGGCCATGTTTGCTTCTGAGAGACTCAGCCTCTCTTAGACTTGCCTTTTTAGAGCCAATCTTTTTACACACCTGATGCCAGTTAAAGGGCATCTAAAGTCGATTCCCATTGTTTTTGTTTATCAGCCACCCGCGCAAACGAACCAAAATAGAAGGATTATCTATGCGTGTACACAAAACATTGGTTGATGAAAGAAATTGGTCATGTGACGATGCAAGACGTCAACAAAAGCAAGTGATTTGTTTGTAAACATTGGACGTTCAACGTCCCGTCTGAGAATCAACTTTAGATGCCCTTTAATGTATTTACTTGCTAAATGTTCTTTCAGCTGATTCTCTTACACATTAATAGCTTTTTCAGCCCTTTTTTGCCTGTGTTCCAACTTCTTTGAGACCTGTTGCAGCCAGAAAATATGAAATGAGCTCATTTTGTGGATAAAAATGTAAAATGTCTCAGTTTCAACATTTGAAATGTTATCTATGTTCTATTGTAAAGAACATATTGGCTCATGTGATCTGAAAGTCATTGCATTTTGATTTTATTCACAATTTGCACTTCGTCCCAACTTTTTCAGAATTGGGGTTGTAGAATAAAAACATTTTATATGAGTCTAGCTGTCAGCAACATGCTTATGAAGACTTGTCATCAAACAAACAATGGAGATAGTTGAGCAACAAAGAGCAACATTCTGCTTGAGATCCACAAATTCATAAGGCCACCCATCTCCACCCCTGTTTTAAGCTTGCATGTTATTATTCTGCTGCAGCTGGATGTGTGAACCAGGGCACTGTGTGCCATGCCTCAGAAATACCATTTGGCAAGCCACCAGTTTCTGGGTTATGTGTTTGCAAAAACAATGAGTTTCAAATGGTCTTGACTCCAATGGATTATGCATTAAAAGAAGATTAGAAATTGCTCATATTAGTCTGAAATAGTCTCCACATTCATAAGGTGTTCAACACATAGATGAGGTTCTCACTTCACTAGTAAATAACTGCAGCATTTTCTTCAGTTAATGTAACATATTTCATTGAATTCTGAGTTTTATTCAGTTATCCAGCCAAACTGGTGACCTTGCATTGTGATACAGACCAAAGATTTGCAGAGCTTTTGCTAAGACTGCTGACTTTGTCTGAGAGAGTGACTTTTGATTATGTCTCCAAAGTGGAGAATCAAAAGTCACTGAGAAGATTAACAGCCTTCTCCACTCTATGTGAAAAAAAGAGTGACAGCCGGTTCATTATCTTCAGCAAAGAAGCCACACTGAGTAGAATGGATCTGTATTCTGACCAATCAACAATGGCCTGTGACATCCCACGTGGCTGGAATTTTAATAGACTAAATAACCTGAGTCTTTATTAAGGAATTCTGTCTTCTCAAACTTGCACCGTCTGTTTTACCTTTGAATGTGCCCAGAGTGAAGTATTGCTAAGCCAACTCAGAGGACCCTGACCTTCAGCTGGGATTTAAGAAGCCTTATGATGTCAATTGCTTTTCATTGCTTCAGACAGAAACTTTGCTAGAATTGGTTATGAGCTACAAAAAGGAGGACCAACTTAGTCCAACTATGTGAAAGGATTTTTCCGATATTTCCATGGAATTACATGCTGGACGAGAAGCACTGCTTAACCCTAATTTCCAGCTGTAATCGTCTTAAATGAGTCAGCAAAGGAAAGTTGCGAATGTTACGTTGCTCTGATTGGCTGCCTGGCTGCTTCGATTTCGGGGGAGGGTGCAGACCCGAAAAACCAGGACACCAAGATGGCAGATATTTCAGGACAACTCTCCGCCTCATGTATTTCTGTGGGACTGTACTTGTTTGATCCGGAATCTGATGCCGAACGGGAGGAGGAAGCAATCGAAGTATTGCAGCAACGTTTTCAGCAGTATTTCAATGAGTGGCAAGTTGAAATTTTAGTGTTTTGCTCATAAAGTCTCGCCTTGCATGCATGTGATTGTAGCTGTACTGTTATATAGTCATGTGATACAACATATACCCACTTAGCTATCCGGAGGAAACTTTGCTAAAAGCTCCTGTTCACCATTTCCACCAAAATGAAATGCAATTCCAACACTAAGCTACTAAATGAGTTCATAGAAAAACACACAAACGGTGTAAGCGTTGCTTATGTGGAGCAAGCGAATCGATAACTTCTACCAAAAAAAATCCATATCCAATCTCCACGTTTTTTTGGCTTTTTATTCGCTAGAACAATTTTCAAAGGTGGATGAAATTCCGCCACGGCAATGCAGAGAAATCGTTTATTATACCAGACACGTTATAGTGCGTTTCGTGATTGCTTTCACCGCGGTAGGATCAGAGACGGCAAAAACCTGTATCTTATGTTTAAAAACTTTACAGTGGTTGAGAATGGACATCCAACATTATAACATTACCTTTATGTATTAAAAGAAGGATCCGCATTATAGGTCCCCTTTAATTGTGTAAAGGCCTTGCGAAAGATGAAAGACAAAACCTGGGTACAGTGCTGAAAGTGAAATCTGAAAACTGGCTGGTTGTGACATACAAACATAGTCCGAGATCAAGCATATAAAAGAGAATATAAATCAATGAGCAACAACATTAAACCCAGTGCCTATTGCATATATAGGCTTGATATCACAAAAACATCTCCGTCAAACTGACATCCACTTGAATTCCTAGACGCAGGGTAATCCAGCTGAACATTTCTCAGAGCATCACACTCCCTCCTACAGCAAGTATGCTTCCAGCACTGCATTCTGGATCCATCTCTTTCCTTGTAAAAAAAAAAAGAAAAAGGACCCACTGGCCCAGGCACCTTCTTCAATTGCTCCAAGGTCCAATTTTGATGCCGACATGCCGATTGTAGGTGCTTTCCCTGGTGGGCTGGGGTTAGAATGTGCACTCTGGCTGCTCTGCAGCTACAAATAATATACAAAGCAAGCTGTGACGCACTGTGTATTGTGACACATTCCTCTAATAAGAACCATAATATTTTTTGCAACTTGTGCCACAGTAGCCTTGTTGTCAGTTCAGATCCAATGGGGTAGCCTTTGTTGCCCGCATCCAACATGTCCACTATAGGCGATAAAATAAGATTTGATAGCTAAGTGCGCGTAATGAGAAATAGCTGTGAACCCCCGCCTTTCTAAGCTTCCCTGATCACCTTTCATCAGATCACTATGTTTTCCACTGAGCATCGGTACAGGTATAGTCTTTTCCTGCCACTCACCGCTTCCCAGGCCATGAACTATATTTTTAAGGACAGTCGCAGGCTGTCGATGAATCTGCCGCAGCACAAACACGACCCGCCAAATGCCCTCTGACATTGACAAAATGCCAATCAAATGGCAGGAGCTCCCTGTGTGGTGCATCACTTTCATATCAAGTTTATTGATACAAAAATTACTTACCTGAGGCTGGTCAGAATATTACATTACACTTATCATGGCGAGATAATGCAGTCTACAAAGTATATAACATTACTACAGAGATGGGGTACCTTTAATTCAAGATGTATTCCCTCATTTGGTGTTTTTATGACGCTAAAGGAGAGTGCTATCTAAAATGCTCCAGAATTTCCCGTATGTGTTCAAGTGGTTTGAGATCAGGAGGTTGTGAAGGTGGTGGTATATCCTTAGGATCATTTTCATGTTCATCGGGCCAAACAGTAACTTCTTGAGCCCTGTAAGGCTTAGGCCTTTGTCTCCCTGGAAGAGGCCACTCTCATTATGATAAGAAGGCTTCATCATAAGACAAATAGGTGGTGACACAGAATAAGTCTGCATCGATTTGCAGTGACCCTTCTCTCTTTCAGGGGATGAGTAGACCAAAATCATGCCAGGAAAATGATTCTATCTATCTGCATTCAGGATGTTTGTCCAGAGGATTATTCACATTTATTTATTCAGTTTTTTTCCCCTGTAATTCATCAGCTATTTGTATAATCTTAGTTTAAGTACATACTGCAAGTTGCTGACTTAAAATCAGTCATTTTAGCTTCCTTGATGCTTGGTGTTCAAAAACTCACTCATCTGATATTTAGATTGGGGGTGATTGAATTAATGCCCTGTTTTTAGGGGTTTTAGAAAATGCAAACGTTTCACTTATAGCTTAATCTTTTTGTGATTAATTCGTTTCTGCTTCTCTATTCTTCATTGAGACATCCCTTGAAAAACCTCATTTTAGTGTAGTATTTGATTTTGGGCCTTACACCATATGCTCTGCCTCACTTAATGAAAGATTACTGTCAAAAGTCAATACTTTACTTGAACTGCCACAGCTGTCAAATCATCAGTATTAAAACATTTAATCAGGCAGGACTATTGATTGCTTAATCATACATGCTTCAGTCAATGACACATCTGACATTCAATGGCATTTTATTGATAGTTCTGTGGTATCATTGGTGCAGATCCAGCATTTTATAAAGCTTTATCATTTCAGGTGGGAGGTCTGCCAGACCTCCAGAAAACGTAGTTTTCAAGAAATTATGTCTTGCATTTTAGAAACATTTATCAAACAGATGTTACAGTATAGCTGTCTTTGCTATTGTTTGGAATTCTTTGAATTGATTTCCTCCTTGATTTATCCAGGGGTTGTCCATTGAAAAACGTTGCTGTTTTTCCAGGATTCCCCGGTGAAATTTTGCAAAGAACCGATGGCTTTAGGGCCAGAGAGAAATGGAATGAAGCTCTTTTTCTGTTTCTAATAATATGTTTGGATTCAAAATATATCCAAAGAACAGCTCAGGAAATATCTACAAATACTGGTAATTTTGACAAAATCTCCATTGTGCAGTGAAAGTGGTGCGGGCCTGTATTACTGCTGAGATAAAATGCTTTGAACATTTTTTAAAATGTTCATTGTCATCACGGTGCTTGAATAGATACCTAGAGAACCAGCAGTGTTACTTCTGCGGTATATGGTCTGCTCACCCAAGCGTAAATTGAGAACTTGCATCTCTCGGTGACAAACACTTCCCTAGCCTGACCCCATTATTAAGGTGGGGACTTCCAAAGCCCCCATAATTCATTTCAAGCTGATCACAATCAGTGGAGAGACTTATGGTGGCTGGGGATAAAGCTGCAAATGGCAGTAAAAAGTCTCAAAATGATCATTTTTAAATGAGAAAACTACATTTGTATACTCGCATCCCATTTTCAGAGAGGCATGGTTATGTCGTGGGCAGCACTGTCAAATCTTGACCTTCGCAATTCAGTGTAGAGTGTCCATGTTCTCCTTATGTTTAAATACATGCATGAGTCCAGGCTAATTAGGAACTAAATTGCTGATCAGAATGAGTGTGTGTGCCCTGCAATGAACTGCTGAACTGTCCAGGAGGGTATACTCGTCCATCACCGAATGGATTGTGAGACAGGCTCCAAAACCCCCCACGCGTCCACCCTCCATAACCCTGAACAGGAATAAGCAGATGGTTAGATACAGATAGATATAGATGGATTTAAGAATCCCGTGCCAACTTCCACGAGGTTATCTGGACTGCAAGCCTGTCTATTATCCACTGGCTTGTAAAAATCAAGGCAAATTTATTGAATAAATGCAGAGGGTCTTAGCTATCGCTTGTATGCCATTGTATTGTGCTGCAAGTTAGACTATGCTATGCTACTACCCAGACTTGTAACCTTTGAGAATGAAAGTTAAACAGTTTTTTCCACTGGAAATGTTTATGGACTTTCTGAGCTTGCTACTTGCTCTGGAAATATCATGAAGCCAATCAGGATGAGGCAAATAAATTTCTGTCTTAAAACCCTCAAGACATCTTGTCATCTTGGCAGTCAGAAAATATGTTTGTTCATTTATTCATTTTTTCATTCACAACTGGCTGATAGGAACTATACCAACAAAAACCAGCTGCATGTTTATTTGTTCACATGGAGGTTTTTAGAGCAAACTGGGAGAACTGAAGGCTAAATGTGGCATACGGACCAAGTAAAGAAGTTGGTTTGCCGGGATGCAAAACAAATTGCCACGAGTAACACAAGGTCGCAAGTGGCATTCCTGGTGAAACCTGTTTTTCCTACCATGAAGTACTGCAGTGGTGTCTCCCTAATTCGAAAAGTACGAAAAATGGGTTTCACCAGGAATGTCATTTGTAACCTTGTGTTACTCATGTGAACATATGCACTTAAAGAGATACAGTATATAAATGGATGAATTAACTAATTCAATAATAATAACGAGCTATGACTCTAAAAGAATAAGTTGGGCTGGATGGCCTACTCCAGTCATTGCTTTGCTCATGTTTTGGAAAGAAATGAACAAATGATGTATGCTATATTATACAACTTTAGTCATTCATCTACAATTTAAACATCTGTTACATGAGCAGGAGCATATATCAGAATCCCACAAATGGGCAAAGAAAGGAACTTGTGGGCCAGCTTATTGGAAACCTCATAGTTAGCTCAGATTAAAACAGTACCTTGTGGGCATATGTGGATGGTGGATTACACATCATACCTGTGCTGTCTGTCGAAGGTAAATAAGAATTTGGGCTGCCAAAGCTTTGGGTCTTCTGCTGTATTTCAGTGCTAGGGGACACGTTTAGATTTGTAGAGGATGAAGGTCACTGCCTCGACAAACAGTTTTTTGTATATATATTTTGCTCCTAGCTTTCGCTCCCACTAAACTGAGAAGAGAGCTGTGCACGCAAGTTATGTTGACAGTTTCTATAGACAAGCATGAGTTTTGAACATTTACCAGCCCAAAAGTCCTTTGCGGCTGAGTATCACTGGCTTTGTGTTTGTCAAGTACTATCATGGCATCTTGCAAAGCCAAGAAACAGTGAAATATTACAATTTACAACGCCTTACAGGGGAGAGATCACTGTGCTTGCATGAGGAAAGCTAATGATGTGGAACAAACCACAGGGCCACTTTGATGGACTTGAAAAGAGCCACTACCACTGCACAGTTATTGTGAAAATAGTGCTATTGTCGTTAGCTGGGTAGTATGGTCTATGTGAGTCATTAAAGATGGTGACACTTGACCCTAAATGCAGTTTTTTGCTAAACACACACCTCCTACAAGAAAACACAGAGAGATGGCAGCAAAAGAAATGGAACAGTGTGTATTATTAGCAGATTTTGAAGATGAAAAGTGATGATATAATGGGCTACACTTTATCATTTGAGATAATTCAAGAGAATTAGAATGTGGAATATCCTCCCCAGAACTAGCTATTCATTTTGATCTATTTTTATTTTTTTCCAGTTATATTGGGAGGGGATAGTGAAAGAGCAAAAAGGTACATGGGAGGTTGTCTTTGTGATCTGTCCTAGTAAGTGTCTCTGAGGGATCACAGCATTGAGAGATAATTGTGGGGATGATTATGGCTGATTGGTCAGTTTCCCCTCAGATCCCAACATATGGCTCCCAGACAGTTCCCCAGAATCCTTTACAATCTATTTTGCTTGAATAGCCCTATTGCCTCTCTTACCTACACCTGCATTATTGCAGTACAGTCCGGAAGAATATGATCAGTGGCGATGTATGTATAGGCAGGAAATTCTTACAGTGTTCACAAGATATGGATGCAAATGCCTGAAACATAACATAGTTTGAAAGTTAGTTATGAAAGTTATGAAACATAGGGTTGCATATTCTGCTAACCCTAACTGTCCAAATACTAAAGAGACGGTACAATTTGTGACCACATCTCTCTTCATGCAATGGGTTGAGATACTACTCTATAATAAAGGATAAAGGCTGTACAATGTCTATAAAAATGGTTTTGAATACAATGCTGTGAAAAAGTAAAACCCCAATTCCGAAATAGTTGGGACGAAGTGTAAATTGTGAATAAAATCAAAGTGCATTGACTTTCAGATCACATGAGCCAATATGTTATTTACAATAGAACACAGATAATATTTCAAATGTTGAAACTGAGACATTTTACATTTTTATCCACAAAATGAGCTTATTTCAAATTTTCTGGCTGCAGCAGGTCTCAAAAAAGTTGGGACACAGGCAAAAAAAGGGCTGAAAAAGCAATTAATATATAAGAGAATCAGCTGAAAGAACATTTAGCAAGTAATTACATTAACTGACATTTGGTGTGTAATATGATTGGCTATAAAAGGGATGTCTCAGAGAGGCTGAGTCTCTCAGAAGTAAAGATGGCCAGAGGCTCTCCAACCTGTGAAGGCTTGCGGAAAAAAATTGTGGAATACTTTAAAAACAATGTTCCTCAGCGTCAAATTGCAAAGGTCTCATCATCGACAGTGCATAATATCATCAAAAGATTCAGAGAAACTGGAAAAATCTCTGTGCGTAAGGGACAAGGCCGAAGACCTCCACTGGATGCCCGTGATCTTCGGGCCCTCAGACGCCACTGCTTCACTCACCGGCATGATTCTGTCACTGACATTACTACATGGGCCCAGGAATTCTTCAAGGAACCACTGTCTGTAAACACAGTCCGTCGTGTCATCCACAGATGCCACCTAAAACTCTATCATGCAAAAAGGAAGCCATTGTTGAGCATGATCCAGAAGCGCCGCCGTGTTCTGTGGGCCAAGGCTCATTTAAAATGTAAACTGTAGCAAAGTGGCAAAGTGCCCTGTGGTCAGACGAGTTCAAATTTGACATTCTCGCTGGAAATAATGGGCGTTGTGTCCTCCGGGCTAAAGAGGAGAAAGACCACCCCTCCTGTTATCAGCGTTCAGTTCAAAAGCCAGCATCTCTGATGGTATGGGGATGCATTAGTGCATACGGTGTGCGACACTTGCATGTTTTAAAAAGCACCATGAATGCTGAAAGGTATATAAAGGTTTTAGAGCAACATATGCTCCCCTCCAGACGACATCTATTCCAGGGAAGTCCTTGTGTATTTCGGCAGGACAATGCAAAACCACATACTGCAGCTATTATAACAGCATGGCTTCGTAGTAGAAGAGTCCATGTGCTGAACTGGCCTGCCTGCAGTCCTGATCTTTCACCAATTGAGAACATTTGGCACATTATTAAACGAAAAGTCCGTCAAAGGAGACCCAAAACTCTCCAGCAGCTGGAAGCCTGTATTAAACAAGAGTGGGATCAAATTCCAATGGCTAAACTCAAGAAACTTGTTTCCTCAATGCCCAGACGCCTCCACTCTGTGTTAAAAAGAAGAGGGAATGCTACACCATGGTAAACAGGCCCCTGTCCCAACTTTTTTGAGACCTGTAGCAGCCATCAAATTTGAAATGAGCTCATTTTGTGGATAAAATTGTAAAATTTCTCAGTTTCAACATTTTCTATGTTATCTTTGTTCTACTGTGAATGCAATACTGGCTGGTGTGATTGAAAGTCATTGTGTTTTGATATTATTCGCAATTTACACTTTGTCCCAACTATTTCGGAATTGGGGTTGTAATTTCCCCTTCCCAATTTCCTTTACCTTTGTCACAATTAAATGTTTCTGATCGGCAAATTTGTTTTGATATTAGACAAAGGTAACCTAAGTAATAACAAAATGTCATTTTTAAATGATGATTTAAGTTATTGAAGGACAGAAGCTATCTAACCCTACCTGAAAAAGTACTTGCCCCCTCCAATTAAATAAATGTAATTGATAACTGGCTCCAAAGATCAATATAAAAGTTTTGGAGTGGCCGAGTGAAAGTCCTGACTTGAATCCTGTTGAGATGCTGTGGCATGACCTAAAAAAAGCAGTTCATGACCAAAAACTATCTAATGTCGCTGAATTAGAATAATTCTTCAGAGCAAAGTGTCCAAAATTCCTCCACAGCAATGTATAAGACTCATTGCCAGTCATCGCAAACGTCTGATTGCAGTTGTTGCCGCAAAAGGTACTCACAACCTTTTGTAAAGTTAATTAAATGATCATTTAAAAGCTGCATATTGTATTTACTCATGTTCTCTTTGTCTTATATTAAAATAAATTTGGAGATCTGCAACATTTAATAAGACAGATTAACCACATAGAAGAATCCAGGAAGGGGAAAACCCTTTTTCACAGTGTATAATGTATGCTCATCAAATTTAGAGGAAAAGGAGGGGGGCCGATGTCAATTTTAATGCTTTAAGGACCATGTCTCTCGGAGGAATAAAACATTGGCAAAATATTTGATGATATTCTGTCTGAAAACTCAGTTACTTGTTCTTTGTAATAGTCCTGTTTATTGAACTGTCAATCACAATGTCACACTGGAGATCGTGACTAAATATCGTCAGGGTTGTGATTATCTGCAGTACTTGGCTTTTGGCCTGGAGCCCACAACTGAATCACAGCAATGATATGTAGGCTAACAACACTCCCTCTTGTGTGATATTGCTTAAGTATCATGTCATCCAAATTAATCTTTTCAAATGTCATCAAAGGAAAAATAAAAACTGAAAATGAATGATACCGTGTTAATGTACAGGGTTGTGATGACATAAATAGGTGGGATTGATAGAGGCATCTTTAAAGTGCTCATGGCTAGTGAACAATAGTTGGCTACTGGTCTTATTATATAGTCTTTGAGGCTTATGCTGGTTGAACTGAAAACACCTGTTCAGTAGGATACTGTTCAATGAAGAGGAAAAAGTGCTTTTTTTGGTTAAGCCTTGCATTATGCCAAAGACATCACATTTCTATGCCTTCAGCTTACACTCACTTCTCACACTTCATTTTTTTTTTTTTTTTTACCTTTTGAAAACTGTTTTGAGAGTTCCCCCTTCCCCTTCAAAGTCTCCTTTCATTTTCCGTATTTTAAATTTGTACAGTGCCTTCTGTCAAGTTTATCCCCTGGACATTTGAGGCTTCCCATCAGCATGGAATAAGGGGTCTGAAACAACATTCATGTGTAAAATAATAAGCACCTCATTGCCTTGTTGAACAGACGATAGTTACACAAATTTCTACAAATTACCAATCTACAGAGTTAAGTAAAGTTGGATATTTTTTGGTTGAATTGACCAGTGACTAAATTCTATTTCATCCATTGAATGTAAAAACCTGTTTATTTTAATTAAGATAGAGTCAAGAATTGTTTTTGATGGAATTGTAGTAATGCCTTCAGGGTCTCGCTTTGCTCAAGATATCGTAATGGCTGCCTGTTTTTTGTGCAGTGTCACTTTCATCAGTGGTTCTGTGCTCTTCGATAAAAAAGCTAGGTACAAATTAAACATGTCCTTTTTAAGGTTTCCAGAACCTATTAAATTGAACAGATTAAACGCTTTACAATTTTAATTTTTTTGGTGCTGTTCTTTTGTTTTTATTTATTTATTTTTTTGCTAGTCCCCCCTGGTGATTGGGTATCATCATGCTTTAAAGCGCAAGTAATTGATTGAGAAAATTGTCCATCGTGTCCTATCAGTGGCCACTATGTTCGTGGACAATTGCTTTGGTGACAAAAGGTATGTTTATTTTAGTCAGGAGAGGTATTAAGTCTGAAATATGTGTGCTGAGCCACACATTGGAGGGTGACTGAGGCCATCTGACTCAAATTAATTGAGTGAGATTGACAGGGCCTGAGCCTCATGCTGTCAGGCCTTCCTTCAACGTTAGGCTGGCAAATTGCAGTAAAAGGATGCGAGGAAGACACCACACTGTTGTAAGCTCCGCAATAACAGACAGGGTCAGACTTTACACGTGCTGCACTCGATCCCTGAGTGTTTATGAGAACTAGGGGGTGGAAGGTGGGGGTGTGAGGGTGTGACTTCCCATCCAGGACAGGCGCTGTATTTCAGATGTCGAGTGTAAAAGGTAACAAGCGCGGAAAGGACCGGACCAATGAATGTAGCAGAGCACAAGCCCAGTGTGCAGTCTAACCTCAGTGAATCTCCCGCTGCCAGATGATGTAACCGCCAACAGTGTTCAATGGATGAAGCTTCCAGCTGTCGGCTTTATAAAGTCAAGGCTGAAGAAGAAAGCTCTGCTAATGCCTTTGGGGACAAGAGCCATTTCTCTTCATGCTCAACCTGCAAAGAGCAACAAATGGAAGACAAATGAAATAAAAATTTGGATCTGAGAAGGCGATGAAATTTTAGAAATGTACAATAAATGCAGCTCTGTAATGTTTAGTGCAAAGACATTTTTATCTTTATTTGTTGTTATACTGAATGTTTCAACTTCCAATGAAATAATTCATGGAATGATTATAGTGCAGATTCTTAAGTTTTATTCAGGGGATATTTTTGACACAGCTTTCTGTAAAAGTAGTTGTGTATGTTACAATGGTATTCAGGCTAAATGAAGTAGGGTACCTGCAAGGGATATTTGCTTTGTTCCACTTCTGACTTGTTTTATGTACTGTAAACAGCTTGACCACTCTCAGAAAAAGGTCTGAAAATGCACATAATTTTCGCAATGAAAATATCTTTTTAAGTTTTATAGTGATGAATTTCATGTGATTAAAATGTTACAACAATTTTTTAAATGTACATATCATGCACTGCCATTAAATTCTAAATTATAATCAGCTCAAAGTGATGATAACTATAAAACAGAGAAGTTGCAGTAACTGTCTGCTTTGAAAATTTGAGCAGACACTAAAAGCATTTGTCCTTGCATCCTTAGTTTTCCACTTGCCCTACTTTCCCCCAGCTTTTGAGTAGTAATTACTGCCACTTAAGCAGCCGGGTTAGAACTGAATGAAGATCGACTGCTAATGCATCCATTTAAAAAAGAAAAAATGCCTTTATTAAACACTAGCTCAGTCATATTCAATGAAAGCAAATCTGATTAAATGCAAAAGAGTGACTGCAGTGATTAATGGATACAAGGTTTTGTGATGATATTGTCAATGCACCCAGCTGAGATAACTATGATTGATTAAATGACATTTTCATAAACAGATTCTACGATTTAAAGGGGTTGGAGTCCACAACGGATTCACCTGTGGACTCAGTGCAATCAGATTCACTAAATGTAATCCATCAAATAGATCAGTCAATCTATCATGAACAAGCTCATACAGCAGAGGCTTTACTTTTTAATAAATATTGAATTTTATCTGTCATATTTGTAAGTACAGGCCCACATTATAGATAAAATGTTGATCAATTTGACAGATTATAGTTTTTTTTATGAGTAATTCTTTTGTAACTCTAAGTGCGTATTTGTAAGCACATTAGCACCAGCTGTGGAACTAAGGTGTTCCAGCAGTGTTTTCAATCAACCATCCATGAGGGCAGCAGTGTGTACTGGTTTTTCTGTGCCCGCAAGTATGTGCACTGAAAAATAACAAAAAGGAAGGTTGGATCCAAAGAAGTGCTTGGCTTCATTTACCTTTGTAGCAACGTCACAAAGGTTAAAAAGTTGAATACAAAGCAATTAGGAAATGTGGTTCCCAAAATAGAACTAAACCATGAGCTGATTTAATACAGTCAGCTAAGGTGGTTTATATTACAATACGCAAAAACGGTATGGCAAGAGCCTATACAAGACATGAGCTTGAGAGACTTCACATCGTAATGGTGTGAATTCGGGGCTTTTATGCAGTGTACAATTATACTTCAAAAGCCAGGTGGAGCTGATGAGTGGTCATTGAGTGAGCAGGCCGGTTCCTCTAAATTCCAGGGACGTGGACCACTGGAGGCGTGACACAGTGTCTCCAGGTTTTTGTAGTCTCATTTCCATCAGCAGCTAACTTTGTGCAAACTAAGTGGCAAGCTTTCATTGCCACAAAAGCTCAATATCAGCCAATCTGTTCATTGAATATCAAATTGCCTATCATATAGCATACTGCCTCTAGCACTGCTTCTTACCGCTTTTGCGAGAACCACTCAGCCAAACAACTTAACACTCAACAATGCACCTCCTTGTGTCCTCAGCAATACGCTCCTCAGCCTGCAGTCAATGAGATGAACTTGTCTTTTGAAAATCAAAAGGCGAACATGCTTATATGCATACACACACAGACTGGCAGAGACTCCGTCCAATTTAATTAGATATGTGCAGTATGCGATTGTTAGTTCACCCATTATAGTGTGTTGCTTTTCTTCTATCTTTTCTATTTATTATTATTATTATTATTAAAATTACATTTTTTTAATTTTCTTTAACATTTGCTTTGGGAATTAGAGCATGACGAAGCTAAATTGAGAAAAAGAGAGAATAAGAGAGAGAGAGCAATGACAGTACGTTTAATGATCGGACACTGTTCTGTAAAGATTGGTATGTCCGTATAGCTTTACCGTCAATTACTAATACTGTAGAGGCAAGAGTGAAGAAATTATCCATTCATTTTACATGGAATTAAAGGGGCTGTGTCACCAGCTGGGCATGTGCAATTCGGTCTTGAAAACATATATTTGCGTGGGCCACAGGAAACTCACTCTCCACAACTGGAACGGGATGCAAAGTCATTCAAGTGAATCTAAGTCATTTCCTTAGCTATCCAGGCAAACATCACCAATACTTAGAAAGCTTAGTTACTTTGAACTACTTTTCATTGGAAACATTCCTCAGTTGTGTAATTCGGACTTCAAAATAAGGCACTGGCAAAACTGAATGTGAGAGGGCCTGTCACTGGCCGATCAATGCTTTTTCCTGAACACCCCATCAAGACTCAAAAGGCTTGAGAGAAAAAGGATAAATGCATATGGAAGGGCGAAGAAGTGCTCGTCACTTTGGAAAACCCAAGAAAGACCTGCCTATATGCCACTGTTTCGGCATTTGCAAACCATTCGCATTTATGCCTTTTCACTCCTCCAAGTCAGCTTCTGTGACAGACCTGCACATGCCTGGCTGGTGACACAAGCCCCTTTAAGGTATGAGCTTGAACACTAAGGCGGTCTTATTTAATACTCTTGTGTGCAGCATGATTAGCAAAATGCTGGATTTTGATTGAAATACAGTATGGACTGCTATGTTCCACACATCATTGGAATATTGATGATAGTGGACCAATTCCACTAACCAAACGGGTGGCACAGTGGCATAGTGGTTAGCCCTGTTGCCTCACAGCAAGAAGGTTGTAGGTTCGATTCTGGGGCCTTTCTGTGTGGAATTTGCATGTTCTCCCCGTGTTCGCGGGGGTTTTCTCCAGGTACGCTGGTTTCCCCCACCCACAAAAACATGCATCATAGGAACACTCCAACCAGTACCCATGACCAAGGAACTGGCTTTAGAACTGGAATTGGTCCCCGGGCGCTGTTCTATGGCTGCCCACTGTTCCTAACTATAGGATGGGTCAAATGCAGAGGACAAATTACCCCACGGGGTTCAATAAAGTGTATCTCTTATCTTAATTCTGTCCAAAAGAGAAAGCCTTGACTAGTCCAAAAAGTGATAGCAATTAGATGGGTGCTCAGAATGGCTGCAATAAATTCTTTAAAGCAGTTTCCAAAACTTACCACTGACTCATTCTAAAAGGTGTCTGTCTGCGCTAACCTATGCAGTGTCTTTGAAAGTTTCAAAGATGCACTGTCCTCAATGAGATGTGGATATGCGCCGACCTAAATGAGATGTTATGATAACTTTCAGTTTATGTCTGTTTTTATGCTGTTGAAAGCATATGCATTTTAACAGGCCAAAAGTTGGTCTCATCACATTTCTTTTAACTACTTTAATGGCAGAATATTAGCAATTCACCAACAATTGAGGTATTGATGAATAAACATGCCTAATCTATAATTCTGGGACAGCTGCTATCAGTTATGTAGTTGTACAAGTATGGTGATACATACTGTATATGTGACCTGTCACACAAAAAGGATACTATCCTCCTGGAAGTAGTTTTTGAGATATTCGCTTAAATAGAAAAGCAAACTCACTTACTCATTACTTAATGCTGGTTTTTGTATACAAGTATTGCTTCATAACACTCAAAACTTTGTCCTGTAGCATATCTGACATGCAGAATTCAATTAAAGTAAAAATCTCAAAATCCATGTTTTGGTTGGATACTACCCTTTTTGCGTGACAGGTCACATATAGGGCTCTAATTTCCTGGCGCAGCGCAGGGTGGCGCAGCGTGGCGTAGCCCACTCAGTGGTAATTTCGTCCGGTGCAGCCCTCGCAGTGGTAATTTTGTGCGGTGCAACACTGTGCGCAGCCACTTTGGCAATTTGGTAGACAGGTGTGCGCCGAGATGGGTGTGGCGGCGTAGTAGGGGGAGGTGTCACATATTCATCATGACACAGTGACAATTTTGTGGATAAAGGCTCCGTGGAAAGTGCGCAGAGAGCTCGCCAGCACCACCCTGATTTACTTTCTGTGCAGTAGTAATTCGGCTGACCGGCGCACAGTGCGCACACGTCACCGAAACCTCAAAGGCAGGTTTCCAGAATGTCAGGCACATTCCAATGCAATAAATAATTACAGCAACCACTATTTAATGTAACTATCTGAATAAGCACATAAATGATAGTATCTATATCGATTGTCCTGATGTCAGATCAAAGAGAGAGAGAGAGAGAGAGAGATGTGTGCATGTGGACGCGTGAGTGCGTGTGTCGGCTATGTGGGTATGTGTCCTTCAGCTGCTTTCACACCAGACGCGAAACAAATTTTTCGCACGACTGATTACATTCAAAGTAAATGCAAAGATTGCATTGACTTTGAATGTAATCTGTCATGCGAAAAATTCATTTCGCATCCAGCGTGTAAGCGGCTTAATACTACTACTATTGTCACTTAGGTTTTATCGTTTTTAGTGGGGGAAAGGAATACAGCCCGATTGCTATGATCTCGTACTGAGTTAAGATCACATATTGAGAATAAATGTGTAACGTATCTTGCATTGTTGTCCATGCATGTTAATCCCAAAATTTTCAGCAGCAACAGGGTGTAATAATAGGAACACGCTATCCATCATTTCTCTTCCCACTGACGCAGGCAGAAGAAATAAATGAGCAACCGTCGTATTTCATTCCAACTTCATAAGTTTGAATGATCTGACGTAGTTTCGTTTTGAAATTCCATTCAAGTTTGCTAATGGTAATAATTTGCGAATTCCCCAGCTAGCCAGCTAACTTATATTCGTAATGCTTAATATAGATGTCAGTGGTGCAGAAAACATGCCTGAAGTAGCAAAGTAAAATGCAACATTAACGCATCATGCAGATATATTCCAACACTTTAAAGGTGAGGAGAGGAGCTCATTTGATTGTTGAAGATTTGAATCGGCTGTGTTAAACCCACTCACGCCTTCTCTCCTCCCTCTTTGCCACTTGCGCCGGCAGGAGGGACAGAGGCGGGACAGAGGAGTACTTGCGCCGGGCACAAAATTGCAAAATATGCCTGGATACACCCCGTTGGCGCAGTGCTCCCCCCATTCGCCGCGCCTGCACCGCGCCTGCGCCTGGTCAACGAATTTAGAGCCCACAGTGTCTGAATTGTTATTCAGTGGAAAGCCTGCAAAACCTGTAACCTAATTGGGAGGAGTTTTTAGGAGACCATTGGAAATGAGCTGGACACACCTACTCATTAATTAAGTTTCTAGGTCCAGCCCTTTTGAACCTTGCACCTTACATTGAGCTTTCAGGATCTGTGAAACTAGAAAATGAGAAAGCTGACTATACCCTAATAAGCTTATGTGCAGCATTTTAGACTGTGCACTTCAAAAATAGGGCGCTTTGAGTCTGTACTAGTATTTTAATCAAATGATGTAGCCCCAATTTCTATTCCCTATGTGTTAAAGCCATTCCCAGCTATTCTCACTAAAAAGCTACAGTTAGACAAGACACAGCCACAGAACATTATTGCTCATCTAATTCTATGGTATCTATGCAAAAGGAAATTAATTTCTGACCATATTTCATAAGGATCCAGGCACATAAGTGGGATGTAATATATGTGACTTTCCGACCAATTAATATTTCAATCATGTCCTACTTTTTTAATAAAGACTCCTTTGCTGGGCTTTCAACTTCTTGCTGCTTTCCTTCCAAATAACTTTTCCTCTTTTTTTCCTGATTAAACCCAATCGTAATTCAGTAGTTTGTTCCATTTTCCCCCCCAATAATGATTCAGGATTTCATACTTCCCCTCAGCTGGTGGAGTAGATTTTCTTAATACCAAACCTTCAGGGAGACACCCTAAGGCCAGCAAGTTCAAATATTTAGAATTTCATATTCCATCTCTCTGAAACTATCCCCCCCATAGTAAACACTTGGGTCCCCCACTGCATTAATGGAAACGGTATCTGTGAGGCAGGTTGTCCTGAATCCCACTCTCCTGTCTGTGGTGATATACTTAGGGTGAAAAGGTTATACTAAAAAAAAGCTAAGCTGATTTCCTCCTGGAAAAGCCTGGAAATAAATCAATGTAGCATACTTGTTTCTTCTCGCCTGTCAGTCAGCTTCCAAATATCGCTTGACCGACATCAATGTCACAAATTGGCCATCAGTAACTGTGTTGAACACGAGAATGCACAGACAAATCAGTTTAATCAGTGAGGGGATTGCAGCTATCTGGCAGCCATCATTAGGAGTAGGATTTGGGCCTTACTTGTTTTAAATGTAATTATAATGCAACCACAAAGTTCCTCCCTTGAAAAAGCCTGTAGTGCCCAATTATAATCGGACGGGTAAACCGAATTGCAGGTGATTTCATGGAGATTGTGTGCTTTCCAATAATTTCATTGCTGTAGTACATCACTATATATTTTTTCTTGTCCAATAGTTCTTTTCTATTTTTGTATTCTTACCCTCTGTTAAAGCATATTTTTCAAGGGCATATCCCATGCCTTATTTTGTAAAAAAAATAAAAAAATAAAAAATAAATAAAAATCAGAGAGCTGAGAACTAGTTCCATTCCAGGAAATTGTTTCATCTGCAAACAAAGAAGACTGACTTCAGAAATATGTGATGTTTTTTCCCCTTGCTGTTGGATATGCTGCAGTTTGCAAGATAGAGGTTATTGACACTTCAGAGTTTGCTTTGAATGCATAGCAACAACATAGAAAATTTTTCCTCACCTTGAATCCTAGTGAAAAGTATAAATTTCAGATTCTTTTTTAAATTATTCCAAATCAGTGTTCTACAAGCACATTGTTTCTTTCGCCAGTGCTGCTTTATTAAGAACATTCTAGCGACATGCTTGTGATCACACACCTTACAGGGTCAAGCAAGCAGTTGTTCATGTTAGAAAGCAACCAATATGTATTTGACGTGAGCAGTTGGAGAATCTGCAAAATTCCTCAGAACCTCAAATTTATTTCTTTTATGTCTTTTATTTCCTATCAATGAAGCAAGAACAGGTGGCAAGTAAAGAATATGGAGCTGGATATATTAAGGAAATTCAAAGTAGGCAAATGCAAAAGTCCTCGGTTTACCACCATGTCAGTTACAGGGGTGGCAGTTCTTGGCAAATTGGCAGAGGTTGATCCAGAGGCAGAGGATTTGCATGTTGTGTATTCCAATAAATAAATAAATAAATAAATAAATACTTTGCTCAAGAAAGTCCTGAAAGGCTCCTGGCCCTGATTGAACATTTACTGGACTTAAATGCCCTTAAAAATAGCAGAGTGTGATTGACCTGCAGGTCGGGCCAGAAACAATGGGACAATATCTGATCTCCCTGCAGCAGTGAGAGAAGGGAAGTATGTAGGACCTCATTAAATTGTATACCTGTAAGGAGACGTAGGCAGATGATGCCATGTTATATCAGATGGAGCATGCGCAGTCAGAGGAAAATATATTGATGCCCCCATCACCACCACAGCCTACCCCCTTTGCTTAGCTGTCTTTTATTTGTCAGCTTTGCTATTAGCAGGTAATGAAGGGAGACTAAGAGTTTCAGTCCAATTACAATATACATGCCTTTGATCAATTTCTCTTCAATCTAGTCACAAAGAGAATATTTAAGTAACAGATCGGTCGTAAGTCTTAAGCCAGCATCAAAGGGGGACCCTTCAGAGCAAAAGAACAAGACAACTGTTTGCTCTGCACCTTTGCATGCCTTACTGGAGTCACCGGTTCTGATTGAATAAGCCCTTGGCAGCTTATTTCTCACTAATTCCCCAGCCATAATGCATGCATTCTCTGTAACCCGCCGGTAGCATGTTTCATCAGTTGCAGCAATGACAATCTGGCAAAAACAGACAATAAATAAAAAGCATTTTGGACAATTACACACTGAGTAATCTGGGTCTACCCTCTGAGTAAACAATATTAATGGTGAATTGTTTTTCAAAGTAAATAAATGAAGTGCAACTTCAGGTAGATATCAGCACAGTGTTGTGCTTCATATAAAAGAACTTGAATCAAGCCCTAGCTGATATTGCACAATTGGTATTAAGAATTTCACTGTTAAACCAAATGTTTCTCTTTTATAATTTTTTAAAGTACTTTTTTGGTAACACTTTTTAAACATGTCACAGTGTTTAGATTCAGTTTTAATGTGTATTCAAAATCTGAAAAACCTCGATTGCAACATCCAATAAACATCAGTGTTCTGAATGAGAACACCTATTTACAAAAATATCAGCGGGCATTTAGCTTTTACATACTGGTGTTTAAATTATAAACATTTTACATGTGCCACAGTTTTACTGTGTTACTGTTGAACAAATAGATTAGGACAGACATATTGTCACAGATTTATGATTCACAAAGCATATTGTTTGTTTTCAAAACATATGTAAAATTATTGTCAGAAACAACTGATACCCCATATGCCTTTACCCCATATTTGTTTATCTGACAGAAAAAAAAAAAAAAAACTGCAATCACCAGTTGTGCCATTGAGCCAAGGGGCCCTGAAGCGGCTGAATTGTTTTTGTCCTCATGTGTTCGCTCATAAACCCATGTCTGTTTTCAACTCTACAACTCCAAGTGTACAGTGGGAGCAATTCAATTGCTCTGTGTGATTGTAAAATTTAAATGTTAGGATTTTTATTTGTGTATTTATGTGTGGCCTACAATGCCGGTTTCCCACAGGCAATTAAGTTTTGGGGTCCGCACAAGAAGGGGGATTGGTGTTGTGAGTGTGTGGCCAGATACAGGGTTATTTGCATTGTTTCCAAATGGAAAAAGTAAAAACAAGAAAAAAGTGCAAAAAGGGTAGTTTCCATGGGTATATACTATCTCCAGTAGTGGCCTCTGCATGTTTGGAGAGACATTTACAAGCACAGAATGAAGCTGTAACACTGGCAGCCTCAGTAGCATTTCGACCTTTAGCCCCATCATAACATCTTATGGGACTAGGCCAGTAGTACGCCCCATGGGCAGAATCACAGTCAGGCTATGACCTTGGCTAAGGCTTCAACCTGTGCCAATTATGGTGAGCACCATTACATGCTGCACTAAGCTACTGTAAAAAACCCCAGACCAACATTAGACTTGAAATTGAATAATTTATTTTGTTATAACTATTCCCTGCCCACAACACTTTATAATTATTGTGGGCTCACACATCATGTGAGTTTTTAATTGAATGGATGAAATACAATGCTACTGAGGATCTTTTGCTCTGTGCATTTTCCATGTTGAAACAAATAACTAGCCACAGGCGCACGTGTGCATATGAAGCCGCATGTGCATGCCAAAACCACCAGAAACATTGTGCTGCAATGTCAACATTTCATGTATCTGTTGAATTTAGAATTTCTTACCGCGAGGGCTAAGATATGTCATTACATGATTAACAATTCAGAATTGCAATTATCCACATCTCAGCCCCCAAAAGGCACAAATTATCCTAACTCTTGTGTTTTTCCTTGTTCTGTGTTTTTTGTTTGTTTCTTGAAGAAATGACAAGGAAACATTGATTAATCTGAATACAGACAAATTTCCACATAATATATCCTAGGCAGCCATTTCCTAGGCAGAAATGAATCAAAATGAATCATGCCTTGGCAACTATGCAATTACTTATGGCACATCTAAGCCCATATGTTCCAGTAAGAAAGCAATCAACTTGGGGTCTGCCATGTTAAAAATGAAGAAATCCCGCAGTGACACAGTAGCAGATGAATAACATCTTAGTGCGCAATACATAACCGTTCTGGACAGGCTTGGCTTCCCATAATTATGGGCAATATGGCTGGCAAAGGGAACTTCAGTTCATCTTTGTTTCAACTTCAAGGATGAACAATTGTTGAGATAATTCAAGAACTATAGCACATAAATCAGCTCAAGCTAATGATGAGATTTTAGTTGGTCATCTTTTTCAATATCTATCAGAATCTGTTTGCCATTTGTAGCATCATCATTTTTTTCACGCAGCTTATTTTAAAATTCTGTAGCACCTGTGAGAGAGCACATTCGGTGATTCATTAGGTTTTCCCACTGAACTGTTATGTATTTAGGGTGTACCAAAACACATACAAGTGAATTAGCCACACATACTGGCCTAACATCCTGGTAAGTTAAAATTTGTTCACGCCACCATCAGTCGATATCATTAGACAAATGCTGTCGATAGAGGACAGCAAGGTATATTCTCAGAATAAAGGCATTGCCCCAAAGGGCAAACATCAAAGTCTGGGCTAGTGGTAGAGTTACAGGAAAAGGTACAGGGCTCAGAACATGTACAGGGTAACGACCAGAAATGCTCGCAGAGAATTTTCATCCGAACTGTTTGACTTACTGCATTTATTTTTTAAGTTAAGTTTAGTGCTACAGCAATGGTCATAGTGTCACCAGTACATCAGGATTTCCTTTTTATTCACTAAGACATTTACAACAAAATTGATCTGATTCCAGCTCAAACAGTTTGATGCTTTGCATTTGTAAAAGGAGTTTCACCGAATGGTGGTGCTACAGTGAAAATAATAAAACAATCAATATCAATTAGGTTCATCCACTACGTAACAGGAACGCTGGCAGATGTGACAGGATTTCAACTCAAACTGTTCCAGTTATAGGATTTTTAGAGTTGTAAGGTTAAGCTTGGTGGTGGTGCTGCAGTTTAGGTTATAGGGTCACCAGCATCACCACTATACATCAAGAATAATCATAGAGGGTTTGACATGATTCAGATCAAAACTATGAGTTATTGCATTTAGAAATTTTTAATTTGGAATGAGTGGTGGTGCTACAGGAAACATTACTAAGCGACCACAATCAATGACTTCCTCCTCTTTGCTCCAGGAATGTTGCAAGCAGATTTGACATGATTGCCATTAAAACAGTTTGAGTAATCACAATTTTTGAAAATTGGCCATAGGGTGAGCAACATCAGTAGCAGCCCTTGTTTATGCACTAGAAATTATTACGAGGAGTGTGACATGATTGCAATCAAAACTTTTGAGTAATTGTATTTGGAGATGAATCAGTCTGACCTGGTGGTAAAGCTACCAGAAAGGTTGCAGGGTTGCACTAAACAATATTGTACGTTCTCTATAGACCAGAAAGGAAAGCAAGTAGATTCATATGATTCTCATAAAAATTGTTCCAGTTATTTAGCTAACACAAAAGATCTGCGGCCGCGGCAGAGACAGCGTCCGAGATGATTCCATAAAATCCGCAAAGGTGAATCCATAATATCTGTTTTGGGGATATAATTCGTACTTTTGACAAGCGTAGCTGACACAGCATCCTATTACATACCACACTTGTCCACCTTTCTGTGCTTATTAGTTAGCCAGATGGGTTGCTACCCTAATCCCTACAATGGTTACAGATAACCAATGGCAGCGAACTTGTGTTTATATAGAATGTTGTATTTGTCCGCATACACCAACCTTTCAGATTTGACAATAATAATAATAATAATAGTAATAATAATAATAAACTTTATTTATAGAGCATCTTTCATGACATAAAATGCAGCTCAAAGTGCTTTACAATAAAAAATTACTAATCAAATAAAATTAAAATTAAATTAAAAGAAAAATAAAACAAAAACAGTAAATAAAAAATAAAAGCACAATATAGGATGCAAAGAAATGTCAGATATTTAAATTAATTAAAAGCAAGACCATAAAATGAGTTTTTAGCAGCTACCTAAAATTATCAACAGAGGTTGCATGTCTAATATGTGGCGATAGTTTGTTCCAAATCCTTGGTGCATAGCTATAAAAAGCTGCCTCACAGTACTTCTTGCAGTGTGTTTGAGGCACATTGAGTCTACCAGAGTTAAAGGGAAACTATTGCCATCAAGCTTAAAAAATGAAATTATGTCAATCGATAGTTTATAATGTATAGAAGGTACGTACAAAATTTCAGTGCTATCCGATAACGTTTTGTATGGTTTTAAGCCGATTACTTAGTAAATTTTTGATACTCTCATGGGCGCAGCCATTTCGTCCAGTCACATGACCGATCTCAACGGAAGTGACGTCACTTTTGCGAATTGACAGTAGTAATCTCCGCTTTGTACCCACTGATCCATATAGAATAACAATGTATATTTATTCTATATAGATCAGTGTTTGTACCTCGTGTTCGTTTGGTTTCCTTTGTCCATCATTTCATCGTGAAATGCCATATTGTATCGCTAAACACTGCACTGTTTCAGATAGAAACAGTCCGCGAAATGCTAGATTTCACAAGTTGCCAGCTGGCAAGAAAAGGAAGCGTCTATGGATGCAGTGGCTTGCGAAATGTGCACGTCCTGAACCAAAAGATCAACAGGTCTGTGTGTGTAGTGAACACTTCACGTACCCGGAGGGCTACTCGAATAATCTGATAAAGCATTCCATTGGTTTTGCAAGTAAACTGGTACTGAATGACGTTGCAGCAACAAGCCTACTTTACTAGGACCTACTGCATATGAATTTCAAGGCTTGTACCTTGCTCCATGATTGTGAATGTGTTAACAGGCTAGTCATGGGCAAAAATGAACGAACCATTCTTTTTTTAACGACTCTTTTTAGTGTCCGATATGTACAGGATCAGCCTGTCAAACGTCCGAGTGCTGAAGTGAATCCCCAACTTCTCCCACCAGTTATACTCGCCCACCCGTACTGCTGACCGGCTGCTATGGTACGGTACTGCAGTCGCTTGAAAATGTGGAAAAACGAACGAACGAGCGGGGATCAGACAAGGGCTGCATCGCAATGCGCTTAAATTAAGGGTGAATCCTATTACACCCCTTGGCCCTACCACTTAGCCCTACCCCTTTGTTTTGCGTGTTCATGTGTGTTGTCATGGGTAAGACAGGGCTCCACAGTATCACGCGAATCATCGGCAAGATGGTTACCAATGCCACAGAGGCACCTAAAGAAACGCATACATGTAAATAATTCCTTGGTCAATAAAATATGAAAACCACTGAATCACCTTAGATCAGTTGCATTTTAATATTTTATGGAACGTTTGTTCGTAACAAAAATCGCTAGTGGTGTACATGTGTCTGCTCATGTCTCTAGCTAAATAGCTAAAGTTGGCATTATTATGAGGCTGATTTTTGCTTGACAGTGCTGCATTTTAAGATGCCCAAAATGTAACTTTTGTTCAGCAGCGAAGTTGCTGCACGTTACCGCTCCCCCAGTATCAGTGCGCACTGGCAGGGTAAGAACACAGATCTCAGGAACATAGCAACATTTGTCAGTCGCCAAGCCTTAATAATTTTTATTTAATGATTAATGGTCGATTAATAGCATAAAACGCGTGAGTTGCGAACGAAGCGTTCATGCTATTTCCATCTGTCAGGGAAATAATGTCATCATTGCCATAGTTGGGAGGCAGAGCAGAAAAATCGCGCCTGAATAAAATCTTGGCTGTTTTCATCATGATTCACGTATCCTCTCATGCCCTACAAAATTAACATGCCTGTTAGAATGATCTGGGTTGCAGCCTTTATAAAGCTGTATCACTTGTTTCTCTGAACAAGTTTCTTTGACATTCCCGTGTTCTGTCATTGCAGGGACTCCAGAGAATTCCCGACAGCTCAGTTCCAAGCATGCATACAATGCATGTGTAGCTACGGTCATCTTTTTCATTATCCCCGCTCACATATTATCACTCAATCAACAGACAAATGAAAAAAATAAAATATTGTTTATTTGCGATTATTGAGTGAATCTAGTCGACTCAACACTCAAGACAGCAACATCAAATGAACGAGAAGGATAAGCGACTGAATGTGCTATATGCACAAGTGAGGTCAGGGCCATGATTTATGATCATGTGACTCGCAGAAAATGGTTAAAATGGCGGCCTTCTTGGAGAGCTTTGACAGTTCAGCGAAAAAGTGTCATAATATCAAAATGCCTGGGGGTATGTTACTGATTTTTTTCATGGTAGGCTTAGAAAACGATACTAGTGTTTTATTAGGTATGTTCAATGACTGGAGTGTCCCTTTAACAGATCTAAAAGAATTTTAAAATCTATCCTCAGTGCTACTGGTAGCCAGTGCAAAGATGCTAAAACTGGTGTAATATATTCTCTTTTCCTGGTTTTGGTAAGGATTCTTGCTGCTGAGTTTTGAACAAGTTGCAGTCGATTAATGTTTTTCTTTGGTAAACCAGAGTAAAGAGCATTTCAATAATCTAGGCATGAAAATACATAAGCATTAGTCAGTTTCTTTGCATCTTCCAAGGAAAGGTAGGGTCTGACTCTTGCAACGTTTCTCAAGTGGTAAAAAGCTATCTTTGTAACACTGTTGATATGGCTTTTAAAATTCAATTCAGAGTCGATGATAACACCCAGGTTTTTTACCTCAGGTTTAATCTGTAGAGCCATATTTCCAAGTCTATTTAAATTTTTTTTCTCTCTGAGCCTCTTGGCCGATTTTAAGGACTTCTGTTTTGTCTTCATTTAATTTAAGGAAGTTCCAGCTCATCCATTCGACAATGCTAGAGAGGCAGTTTATCAGAGGATTTAGGGCATCCTTGTCATCAGGTGCTACAGATAAGTACAACTGAGTATCGTCTGCATAACAATGAAAATTAACACCATGGTCACAAACTATTTTTCCAATCGGGAGCATGTACAGGGTGAACAGTAACGGACCAAGGATTGAATCCTGAGGAACACCATACAGAAGATTGCGCTTGCCTGAAACAAATTCACCAAGGCTAACAAAATAGGATCTGCCAGTGAGGTAGGTCTTAAACCAGTTCAGCACAGTATCAGAGAGTCCAATCAGGCATTCAAGTCAGTTAAGAATTATCTCATAGTTGATAGTATTGAATGCAGCGCTTAGATCGAGAAGTACAAGGACAGAAATGCTTTTATTATCAGCACTCACTCTAAGATCGTTTATTACTTTTACAAGAGCTGTCTCGGAGCTATGACCTCTTCTAAAGCCTGACTGAAATTTTTCATGCAGCTCGTTGTCATGTAGGAATACATCCAACTGTTCCAATACTGCCTTCTCTAGGACCTTTCCCAGAAAAGACAGGTTAGCAACACTGTGACACACTATTTTGTTTGGACAATAATGTTTATTGTATTTTTAATTTCAAATGATTTCATCTATCAAAACTTTCTTACTTTTTTATTCTGCTTTAATGCAGTATATTGACATTCCTGCCATTTTAAGGCATTGAAATTGTGTCATGGCAACACAGTTTCATCTCGACTCGTCATATAGTGACACTATCTGACCAGGCGTCAATATATGATGAAAAAGGAGGCTTTTGGCATCCTAATTTGAGGTTTAGGGTTAGGGTTCATGTTAAGGGTTAGGAGATCGAGGCAAAAGCCTCCTTTGGTCAGGTATCATTACTATATGACGAGTCGGGATGAGTCTGAGCTCATCATGTTGTGATTACTACAACACAGTGGTATTGTTTGTAAGTCATTGAAGCTGTGTCATATTGTGATTACTTTTATTGGTTTACTTGGGATTACTGGGGGTCAGGCAAGGCGTAGTCAAAGGGAAGAGTCCAAGGTCAGTAGTACCTGCAAAATTAATCCTAATGAACCAGGGCATACAGATAGGTTCACACCTTCGAACTGGGATGAAGGAGAGACTAAAAGAAGCCACTCACCAGGACCAGAAACTCTGGGAAGAGAATCGCTAATAAATAGCAACTTATTAAACAATGTAAGATGGGGAGATCAATCCAGGTTAGCATGGACCAGGAACTTAAACACATAAGACAAAAATCAACAATGGGAACAGGTGAGAGTGGGAGCACAAAAGGTGGGACAAAGCACAAGACAATGATTAAATAATGAGGACTAATTAGGAAAACCAAAGGAGAAACAGGCAGGGACGGCTGGATTGTGGGCAAAGCAATAAGAGCAACAGGATGGGACAAAATTGTTTAAAGATGTGAGCACACACAAGAAAGCCCTGCAACAAGCTTGCAGTTGGGTCTGTTCAATAAGGCTTTTTGTAAGCACAACAATCACTTAGCATCGAGCTCCCTGATAGAGATCAAACATATTTGTCTTCTCAAGGCTGTGCTGCACTTGACCTGTTTCACGGCATGTTTCCAAGCTGTGATCATTATTGAGCCGCAGTGCTAAAAGGGCTTACGGCACACCTTGTTACAAGAGAAATACACCCTGTTCTACTCACAATAAAGCAATGAAAAGAGAAATTACTGTTCTGATTTTTAATGTTATTCTGGTCACATTAATGGTGGAAGTAAAGCTTTCAGGTGGTTTTTAAGTACTTTTAATCAACAGTCTACAGCACCCAATATCCCTCCTTGCATTTATGATAAGCTTAGATTCCCCCTCAAAAAAACATGCAAGCACATAAAAACACAAACAGACAGACAGATACAGGTACACTGACACGCCATCCCCGAGAGGCTGATAAATCACTTTCTCTTAGCTTGCTCCAAAGTCCTACTGCCCTGTTTTTAATTTTCTTGAATGCGCACTTTTTCCTCAAAAGCAAGAAAAGATGCATAAATGAGTGCAACAATGCCAATAGGCTACTTTAATTTCAGAAGTCAATCAAACTGCTGTCATGGCAAGGTGATAGGCTGCTTGTTATGAAACTGTGCCATGGAAAAAATAAACACATAGAATCCCAAATCCATTTTGACAACCAGAGATGATAGAGATTGTGAGAGGGAGCGTGTGACAGCACTCTCTCATGGTTAAACGTTTGAGCACTGTGACAAATTCATGAGTTCCTGACAGAAACTCTTAAATCCAGTTGAGGGTTTCTTATAGAACAGCCTCTTGAGCTTACTATCAGAGAACAAACGTGAAAGAACACTGTTGTATTCCAAAGAGAAAAGAAAAAACCTTCGCGCTGAAACTAAATTTGTTTGAAATAAACTTTTTTCCTTTTAAAATTGGTGGTTTATATCTATGGAGCACCAAATGTAACATTGACAATCTTATTTTTCAAGGTATTTTTCCCACATTTATGTTATAATGCCAACACTTTTCCTTCCAACAAGTGAAATGCATGCCCAGTTGCATTTAGGTCAAGTATTTCACTTGGCCACTGCACAATATTCTACTTCTTTGCCTTAAGACAAGTCTTGGGTAGCTTTCTCAGAGGGTCATAGTCTATCTACACAGTGAAGCACCATCCAATGAGTTTTTAAGCATTTGGCTGAATCTGCGCATGTAAAATAGCTGTCTAGAATTCATAATTCATCCCAGGGGTGGATCTAGGATGGTAGGAGATCCGGGGCTTAGCCCAGAGGGAGGAAAGAAGTGTGCGCATGAGCTGCAATACAGAAACCCTCAACTTACCACCAAATTAAAGCAGACAAAAGACATTGGAGAACACTTGTAAATTCACACCCTTTAATGAAGAAAAAAAATTCTAAAATCACTCAAGATACAGTCAGCAGCTGGTTGAAGTCTCTTCAGAATTTTTTTCTGCAGGTCGGTTGGTACCATTACGTACGTCAGCTAATCACAACATCTGGTACAGGCTGTGGTACCATTGTACGTGCCAACAGCCAATCACAGCACGGCTGTACTCATGCATCAATGAGAATGGCAAGGCATTCAACCTTGTCTCTGTCAGCTGAGTTGTGCACGCGGCAAATTTCTAAATGCCTGTCTGACAATCACGATTAAACTGCTCCACCATACGCAAAATGGCAAGTAAAACCGGTCTGCTGCGGAGGTCCAACAGTATATTTATTAGACATTGGCTTCGGTGACTAATACTGCGGATCAGAGAGCAAATTTTGTGATATCAGAAAGTGAGGACGATGAGCGACGTTATTAGCCCCAAGAAACAGACTGCTTTGTGACCGTAGACTGTTCATGACGCGGTCTCCTAGTTGAGGCATTGTGCTGCTAAGCAAATGATCGTCACTGGAGTATATTGGGGAAGCGTAGTTAGTTTCTGAACCAGTATTTTGAACATCTGCTGCAATCGACAAAATACTTTTCAACTGACCGCCGGCTAATTATCGGAACCCCAAAGAAAATAAGTCAGTGTCTATCAGAGAGGGGGGATAAAACAACGGTGATTGGGCCTATGACCCACTGATGAAAGCACTTGTATTTCATTCTTTGCCAGGTAAAGCGATCAGTGTGTCTGTGGCGACATTCCCGCGCTATATTCAAATACAGGCGCACATCTTGTGACGCTTTTAACGTCAGTAAGCAGTGTTTGGTTTGTCCAGAAGGTAGGAGGAGCCGCAAGCTAGCTTGAAGGAAGTAAGGAACCGTGGGAGAAGCAATGGCAAGGTAGATGTCCGAAGGGACATCTTAACCCTAAACCCTAAATCTAACTTGTCCCTTACACTATATGTCAGTTTTACGGATGGAATTAAGGGAGGACTGTTAAAAATGCAGCCTTCCAAGAAGCGGAAAGTACCGCTACTGGATCCCTTCTGACGTCTACCTAATGGCAATGGCAAATACCATACTGTGTAGCTATACTGTGCACAGTAGAAACTAACGTTAGCTGAGTCTCTGTTGAGGCTACTACTGAAACTAAAATTATAACGTAATTTCAGGAAGCTAACGGGAAAAAAGCTATGTTAACCGCCTCGACAATTTTTTTTTATCAAAAAAAAAATTAATAACGTTTTCTGTTAACCAACTACCGTTTTACAAATATTCGGCTTGAGTTTGAATGACATATTCACGTTCCCGTGCTGTAGTCAGAAATTATTCTATCAGACTGTTTGTAGAGAATCTCAGATGGAATTGAAGCCTTTGTGCATTGAAGTTTATCAGTTTCACATGTGTTACGGTGGATTTCGCCACTAGTAATATGAGAACAATTATGATTCCGGAATTCTCATGCTTTTCTTCACTCAGGGGTTGGAAGCAGTGGAATTGCATAAAAATGTTTCAACTGGTCTTATTTCATTTAAACAATTTGAACGATCGTGAAACACACGCATTTTGTTGATTGAATTATTACTGACTACAGCACAGGAACGTGAATGAAGCACAAATTCTCACGGCGAATGCGTGAGAGTTGGCAGCCCTTTAAGTTAATCGATTTATCATAATAGCCTAACATTTTACTAGAAAGCGATGACACTAATGGATGACTAACGTCACATAATTTTTACTTTTATTGAGTTCAATTGCCGTGTCAAAGAGCATCTCTCCCGTCTGCATGAAAGTTGAGGAGGCGTGGAACTGGTAAGAGCCGTCAATTTACCGACGTTATACAGGCGACACTGTTGGGTCTCGACAAGAGTTATGGGAAATGAGGTCCAGAAGCGCACCTGCAATTACAGCTTACTGCCAAAGATGTCAATATAAACAAACCAATTCAAATCTTACGGATTACCACTTTAAATCTAAGAACTGCAGGTTTTCTCATCTTTATCGCACTCTAATGAAAAAATAAATTACCTTGCACCTGGACCACTGCCTTCATACAGTATATGCTGCGCAAATAATCATGTAAATGCGGGACTTCAGACCAGAGTGGAAGAGCGCATCCAAGCTAATCCATTAGGATAGAAGGTAAGCGATTGATGTTGATACGAGCTAGCCAAATAATACCATTTGCCACTGGACGCATGCATCCATGGCTCGTATCAACATCAATCTCTTATCTTCTATTGTGATGGATCAGATTGGATGCTCCCTTCCACTCTGATCTTAAGTCCCGCATGTTGAGGATTATTCACACAGCATGTATGAAATCGGTGACTGCTTGGTCCAGGTGCAAAATGATTTATTTATTTTCATTAGAGTACGATAAATATGAGAAAAGCTGCGGTTATAGATTTATAGTCTATTTTCTTTGGGGTCCCGATAATTGGCCAGAGGACAGTTAAACAGTATTTTGCTAGCTGATGTTGCGGTGGATAGCCACGATGAGAAAAAGTTTACTGTTCACTTTGCCAGATGCAAATGACATGACGTAGTAATTTTATCAACAATGGAAGGCTTATATCTAATAAATAAACGTTACCTTTATCGTTTTATGTTTTTCTCAGATCCTTTTTTTTTGGTTGCGCTACTAGCTAGCTCCTGAATGCCACGTTTCAGGCATCATGAACTTTGTGCATGCAAACACAGAAATATATACGGGTGGAAGAGGGAGGCTTTTATGAGAACGAAACAGACACATAAGCTTCCCTGTAACTATGGTAAATTTATAATGCACGCTGCGAATAAATTAGTACAATATAGGCTAAAGACTCAGTGGTTGCAAGAGCTCTAAGTTCATACTCGTTTTATTTTTTAACCGCAAGAAAAGACCCCAGGCTAAAGGAAAAATACCCCGGGCTATAGCCCAGGGCTGGCTGCGGCCTGCTTTGACTGGTGGTGCAATGAAAATTGCTGGGGGGTAGAGACGTTTTGTTGGTGGGGGGAGAGGTCACGATTCATTTTGTTGACCGGGGGGGGGTATCGTTTCATTCCCATTCAATTCGCATGACGCACTCCTTTTAATTGCGCTAAAATATACGTTGGTAAGTCAGGAGGTGCTGGGGGGGCGCAGTAAAAATCTGGGGGGACGTAGCCCACCCCTGCACCCCCTAGATCCGGCCATGCTATAGCCCAGTAGCCAGTCCCTAAACACGCTTATGATTCATCCTGCTGCTTTTCAGCTGGGATCATTTTTGTTGAAGTGAATTCACAATGAATGATCAACAATAAATGAATGAACTAGCAATAATTTAGTGATTGACATCATGACTACAGTACCAGTCAAAAGTTTGGACACACCCACATTCTTACAATGTTAAATAAAGAAATAGGTACCGTTTAGCAAAAAAAGAGATCTAATTCTTAAATCCATCAAACTAACCTGCATTTTCTGTCATATTTACAGAGCATACTTTTTTTTTTTTTTTACAAGAGCAGTTATATGGGAATAATGAGTTTGCTGCTGAGTGGCTGTCTAAGTTCCCAAAGCTGTGCTGCACTTGTGGTCAGCTTTTCATCAACTTTTTTGCCCAATAAGTTCCAAAACAGCTTTTCTTTAATTTGGCTGTTGGAAAATGGAAAGAGATTGTTTGCCTGCTTATTCTGCAAAATATGACTTCTTTGAGAATTCAAAAATTTTTGACACTATTCAAACAAGTAAATTATTATCTTTTAACTTCTGACTGTTTACCTCTTACCAGATTCCATTTGAGATTATATAGAGAATTTAAGCCATTTAAATGTCGCTAAGAACGGAGCGCTGTGACATTAGCAAAGTGTGCCCAAACTTTTGAATGGTACTGTATTTTCTGAAAGCTCTCGGCATGTCCATGTAAGCATGAATGGTGCCAAAAGCAGTCCTCCCAGGGGACAGAATAGAGCTGTTGCAGCAATGATATCAGTATCATTGCTATAGTGCGATCAGGCAAGGCAACTAGTTTTAACATTCAGTGATAGAGTAGAAACAAGCCATTAATGAATGGAGTACAGAAAATGAATCTTTGAGTTTCTAAAGGGCCCACTCCAATGAATTAGAGATCTGCATATCTTATAACAAAAAAGGGAACTTTCTTGTAATTTCAGCCAAAAGTATCCCAATGACACTTTCTTGTAAAGAAATAAACTAAGATTAAAAAGGTCAAAATGTGGGCAAAAAAAAGAAAAATCAACTTTTCCCTTTCTTTAAGGAGAGTGTTCCTTGGAGTTGGGCCCTTTGGAAACTCAAGGATTCAAATGTAACTGAGGTGGAGCTGGGGTGGCCCTAGGGCTGCAATAATGGCACTGAAGAAGACGGGTGAATGGCATTTGGAGCTTAAATAGACTGAGTGATTTGGCAGTAAGGGAATGGGCAGTCTGAATTTTTTTATGGGCCTTTATATCTTTACCTCATGAACCCTTATACTTCCCTTTGCTATTCTTTTACCTGCAAGAGATTTTGGCCTCGTTGCCAACAGATGAGCACAACCCCTTGCCTTGAGAATTGACTGTTAGAATTTCATTGGCTGGAGGGAGTTCCCCCCTGCTTGTAGCCACTGTGGCCAATTATGCCATTGACAAATGTAGCCAATGTTCATGGTCAAAATTGGATTGAAAACTGCAGAGACATCAAGTGAAGATATCAATCCTGTACACCAGGCACTTCTTGAAACTTTCTAAAGTGGCAACAAGAAATGATTGCCTTTAGATATCTCAAACTAAACACATTAAAAGTTCACTACTTTCACATTATTTATTTTGCCTCAAGTTTGATGCAGAGATTAGAAAAATACAGTGCATTCATTTTACAATGTGTTTTTATTGGGTCTTTTTTTGCTATTTCCATCCTTGCTGCAGATTACTGACAATTGATTTCAGCATAAAAAACTTCATCTGAACAATGAAGAAACAAGGCCAAAGTATGATTTTCAAATATGAATATTTATCCAAAACACCAAGCGCCGCAGTCTGACTTACAATGGTAGAAAAACACATTCAAAAATAGCAGCAGTTCATTTCAAGACAGGCAATCTTTAGTAGAACAATTCAAAATACATCTTAGAACCACTGAAAATATTATGTATAACTCAATGTTCATCCAGTATAAGATACAATGGGAATGATCTCCTATTTTATTTTAAGAGCATGCATTCATATAAATTAAAACTTCAGTTATGAATGTGGTAAAGTTCTATCTGAGTCAAATATTTCTCATTAGACTTAACAGAATCCTGCTGCTTTGACTTATTTTCACTGCTATATTTGTGCTGGGCTATCCGTAATGTAACAAGTTAAACATCTTTCCATTAACTGTCCTGAGCTGCATGCATGTGCATGTAAAGAGTGCATGTGCATGTATGAATGCGTATGTGTGTGTGTGTGTGTGTGTGTGTGCTAGAGAGAGAGAGAGATATGCATAAATCTTGTTCCCATATTTTTTATCTAAATTTGTACGGTTGTAATTGTGTTCATAGTGTTTAGGCCCACATTTACAATTTAAGACACATTAGGGCATTAGGGTGTGCAATTAGTTGATACATGTTCGTATGATGTGCATTTCACTAATATGAAGTGAAACTTTTTCACTGTCAGCTTTAGTGGATAATATTAAAATAATTAATATTGGCTGAATATGTAATATACGTAACATGCATTACGATGGCCACTGCGATCCATGATCCGGAAGGAGCACTTCCTGGAGTAACAACCGCCACTGTCCGTGGTCTGAAGTGGCACTTCCCGGAAAACGAGGTCATAGTAGACCACAATGACCCATGTGAAGTAGGCCTATTTTCCACATTTATGTTAAACACAGTGATATCATCCTGCTTTCCTGGTAATCTCATTATAATTTCAGCCACGCAAGTCTTGGTCGTTTTCCTTGATTCTATGCTCCATTGAACTGAATCAAAGTCCTTGTCAGATCTCCGAGTTCATTAGGCAGTATATAGTCATGTTTGCCGTTGGTCTTCTCAGCAATCAGCGGTAGGTAAGCTTTAGTGTGTGTCTATTGTTTTTTTGTACAACGTGCTTTCGAACGTCGCAGCAGTTAGAATAAGGCGAGTGTCAATCCCTATTAGTTTGTTCTTAGTTAGCTTTTTACTTTAGGTACTTTAGGACTAGCAGTTTGTTATTCCTCCCACTCTGCTACAGCTGGATCTTCAGTTATTCAAACAAACTGGTTGGAGTGTTGATTGCTTATTGTCTGCTCTCTGCGCATAAGTCCAATACCATGTAAACCTTTCGATATGCATATGTATTGTAAGTTAGCTAGAACAAAAAAATATATTTTCAACAGAAAAAGTTCTCCCACAAAATATGCAGAATATCCTGTATTCTTAAGAATGTTCCACTCGATGCAAATGGAGCTGGATATACCTAATATATTTCTTCAAAGTAAGAAAGTAGAGGTTTCATCCAAGCTTCTTAGTTTATTTTTATCAGTTATGTTTCCTTTACCCAGACCCACTGTCCTGTCTTCAATTAGTCCACTGCTGTGGCTAACGGGCTGGTTTTTACACCTTGGTTAAACGCTTGGTAGGACACTATGTATTCACAGTACAGTAACGGGTGATTATACTAAACCTCTTCTGTCAGATACAAATACACACACAATTTAACAAGCTATGTCTCCAACTGTAATTGGGTAGTCCTAAAGAGTGATACCTCATTTTGTAGCCCCAATCTGAACAGTTCCACGAAAAATGAAAACAATAAAAAATATACAAATAATACCCTGCCATTACTGTGTTCAGTCACATATTCCACCCACAACTCATTCTGCCCATAAAGCAGCCCTTGAAAATGCTGTGGCTTAAAAAGGGGATTTTTATGGGTTAGCTGGCCTGGCAAGCAGCCCAAATTGCCCGGAGACTGAAGTGTTGCAGCTCAGTCCAGTTATTCACATTTTAGGGCCCTGAGTGATGTGATGCTGCTTGATCTTTGGCAGCAGTGGAAATCTGCTTCCTTGCCTGCATTGAGATAAAGCTTACGCGAGCTCCAGCACAGATGCAGGGAGACCTGATAGGTGAAGGTTAAGCGACAGAATTGTTCACTGAAAAGGAAGGGCACGCAACCACATAAATACACAGTTTTCCATGCTCACCAGGCCCAGAAGGGGTCAGAATGGCTATGTTTAGTATAAAACAACACCATTATTCTCCATCCGTCCATTACACGGCCTGCTTATTGGGGAGTAGGGGGAGAAAAACTCTTTAGCCTTGGTAGTGACTACTGCCCAAAAGCCCCAGGCTGGATTTTAATGACCCTGTTCCTACCTACTGCATCACTGTGCCACATTCCAGGTCTTCTTGACTCGGGAATGTTAGAGATTGTTGCTATAAAATATTACTTAGTATATTAGTATTACTTTGCTATATAGTAAAAAGGTAGGATCAAGCATTGTCTTGTGCCTCAGAGGAAAAGATAATTAACATTTACCATTAAAACCAGTCAATACATTGAATATTTTTAATTACATGCCTGTAATAAGTTGTTGTACTATCTTTCTTGATCAAAAAAATTCAAAGCCACCTAGTATTTATTTATTTATTTACTGTATTTAGAATTACTGGCATATAAATTCTTGACATTTATATCCACATTGACTACTTTTGTATCTGATGAGGCTTAAAACATTTTCATGACGCTGCCGTCCTCATATCCTCTCCTGGTGTTATGATCCTCGGAGCTAAAGAAGAAGAAAACAACTCAGGGAGATGATGCTGCTGGAATGAGTTCCTCATCCACTTTTCTCACTGAGTTCAATCTGAAAAGGAAGCCCCCTCCAAATTTAAAGCTGTCAGCATTGATGTCATGTAGGATATTCGCAGGGCTTCTTCGGTTAATTTGTAGGAGATGATTTCATCACACTGTTTTGAGTAGGTGGTGTCAAATGTCACTCTAAAGAAGTGTCCAGACAGGATAATGAAATTAATGGCATAGGAAGAGAATAAAAAGCTTTCAGCAATGAATGTGGGGAGTGTGCAATTCAGGGATGGAACAAAAATTCAATGAAATGTGCTCAAGAGATAAATTTATTGGCAAGCTCGCCTGTTAGAAATCAATCTAAAAGGGCAAGGTAGTGGCTGCAATCAAATCTTATTTCCTTGAAAGCTGATATTCATCTGTTTTCTGTTTGCCTTTTGTGTTAATCACCCTCATTCCAAAAATGTTTTTGCGTACATCTACAGCCACAGTTGTCCTTCCTTTCAAATGAAGAAGGCCTTATTAAACCAAACTTCAACATTTTCTGGTTGCATAGTCAAGATATTTCTGTCAGAAGAAAATACTATGCATGAAAGAATGTGCATAGTGTTGTCATATTTAATATTTTAACAGGACATATAAAGTACGGTAGATGATTGCAAATTATGTGGTCATGTTTAAATATGTGGCTGCAAAGGAAGCTGATTAACATGCAGTGTTGTTATGTCTTAAAATGAGAATACAGTCTGGAGCTTACAAAGGGTCAAATCAACCAAGATGTACAAAGGTTCTAAATTGGATGTGCAGATGCTTATCTCCCATCTGAGGGCATTTATTTCCTTCTTGCTTTTTCACTGCCAGGAGGGACAGAATTAGTCAATACTGAGCATAAGGGGAAGATACTCTAGTGATTAGTTTGTGTTTTTTTCTTCCATGTCACCATATCCCTGGCAACCTACTGGGCCAATCAACATGCTTTGCAGGCTCCTCTGAAAATTATTCATACTCATCTGCCACTTGAACGCCTCCTGCTGTACTGAGATTTGACTGATAAGTTGACAAGTCTGAGGACATTCTATGCACTGGCATGGCAGCCAGTTATTATGGGTGCAAAAAAAAAAAGATGTGCCAATCACTCACTCTCTGTCCAGAAAAGTACTTATGCACTGTCAATTGCATCATGGTATGGTGTAAAAGAATGGGAGAAGAATAAGGTGCTGGCACACATGGTGTAAAGCCATCAAATATGATTTTTCCATTGTGGAAATTTGGATAATTATCAATAACAGTGGATAAAATGTGAAATTTTATCAACTTTTACCAAGTGAATGTGGTGTCTTTTGGACTTAAACTGTATGTGCTCTGCTGAAGTTTGATTAAAACTGCTCATTTCAACTGAACTCTTTAAATGATATACACTCTGTAGCTCATGCATGATACAGTCTAAATAGTATACAATGCTGTGAAGAAGTATTCACCTCCTTCCTGGTTTCTTCTACAAATGTATTTTTGTATATTTTGTCTCGCTTAAATATTTCAGATTATTTAACCAATTTTACTATCAGACAGATATTGCCCAAATCAACCCAAATTGCAGTTTTTTAAAACGATGATTTCATTTATTGAAGGAAAAAGGCTATCCAACCCTACACGGCCTATCCAGCCCTACCGGTGAAAGAGTAATTGCCCCCTTAGTCACTAAATTAACTGTTAAAACAAAGTAATTGATAATTGGGTTCATTTTTTCTGGACACACCCTGGCATGATTTCTACCATCCCTGTGGTGTCTTACCATCACTTAAATAGAACCTTTGGAGCTGTATGAAGTAAGCAAGATGCAGCACATGATGTCAAGATCTTAAGAATAGTTGAGAAACAAAACAGTTGACATCTAGCGGTCTGGAAAAGGTCACAGAGCCATTTCTAAAGCTCTGGGACTCCAGTAAACCACAGTTAGAACCATTATCTACAAATGGAGAAAACTTGGAACAGTGGTGAGCCTTTCCAGAAGTGGCTGGTCTGCTAAAATTCCTCTAAAAGCGCATTAGTAAGTAATTCATCCAAGCCTCACTTGCCTTAGGTAAGGTCAGTGTTCACAATTCCACAATAAGAAAGAGACTGGGCAAAAATGGAATCTATGGGAGAGCTGCAAGGAGAAACCCACTGCTGACAAAAAAAAAAAAAAACGCAAACGCTGATCTCACATTTACCATAAAACAGCTTGAAGACCCCCGAGACTTTGGATAATATTCTGTGGACTCATGAGTCAAAAGTGAAACCTTTTGGAATACATGGGTCCTGTTTCATCCGGCCTAAAGCTTGCACAGCATTTCACAATAAGAACATCATACCAATAGTCAAATACAGTGGTGGTAATGTGATCATCTGGGACTGCTTTACTGCTTCAGGACCTGGGCAACTTGCCATAATTGATGGAACCATGAATTCTGCTCTCTACCGGAAAATCCTGAAGGAGAAGGACTGGCCATCAATTTGAGACCTGAAGCGGAAGCACAGTTTGGTTATGCACCAGGACACTGATCTGAAGCATAAAAGCAATTTTCCCTCTAAATGGCTCAAAAGAAAGAAAATCAAGGTTTTGGAGTGGCCTAGTCAAAGTCCTGACTTGAATCCGATTGAGATACTGTAGCGTGACTTTAAGCAGGCAGTTCATGCTCGAAAACCTGAGAATGTGGCGAAGTTAAAATATTCTGCACAGAAGAGTGGGCCAAAATGCCTCTGCAGCTATGTAAAGGACACTGCCAGTTATCACAAATGTTTGATTGCAGTTGTTGCCGTTGAGTGTGGCACAGCCAGTTATTAAGTTTAGGGGGCATTATTATTAATTATTATTATTACTAGGGGGCATAAATTATATAGGTTTTGATATATCTTTACCTTCAATAAATTAAATCATCATTTTATCGCTATAATTTGGTTTACTTGAGCAGTCTTTGTCTAATATTAAAATTAAAGGATGATCTGAAGCATTAATATATGACAAATGAGCAAAAATAAAAGAAATCGGGAAGCGGGCAAATACTTTTTCACAACACAGTATAATAATACATAGCCATCATTATCAGACAGATTACAGCCCAGCACACGATTCACGTGACTGACCACGTCAGGACATAAAACTCTCTGCTAATATACCATTCTTTTATTTCCTGGCTTCCTTTAGCCCTGCCTTATATCATGTTCCACCAATCCACAAGGTGGCAGTCCGAGTTAATGTGGTTGGAGTGTGGGGTCTTTGAGTGCAAATGATTACTTCTTTGTTTTTCTTTGTCTGCTGAATGGTTTTTTTCAGGTATTTATTTTTAGCGCCTCTATCAGAAATGCAGGGAATTGTTCGAAGCATTCATGGCACAAATAAATAAATAAATAAATAAATTTGGCCTGTAAATTCGTCATTGCAAGGATGCAAGGGTTTAATTCTATCCTTGCAAACACTCTTCCGTAAGGTATTTAATGGGCCTAAATCTTTAAAATATGTTGAGGATGGTCAAAAGTTATCATCATCTAGGAGTAATGTCATACACCTATCTAACTGCCATTGCCAAACCAGTTGTGATAGCTGATATGCGTCACTGTATATGATAGTGGAATGTCAGCTTTGTGGCATATCCAGCTATTCAAGTAAAGTGTTACCATTCATTTTGTCAGATCGTCTTCACTGGCACATTATTTCTTAAATAGCAGTTAAATATGAAGTGCATTCAGTGGAACTAAAAAAGAAGAAAACACACATCAAAGAAGGCTCCTAGAAATAAATGACGTACAGCCATTTAAAAGAGTAAAATCAATTCCCCATTCAAATGTGTACATTAATCATGAAAGATAAAAGATGTCTCTTGGACTACCAGGAAAACTTTGAAAGCTGCTTGGAACAAAAGCCTTTTCATTCCAATTTACTTTAAATTATTCAAATAAACATGATAAATGATTAATGTATTGAACAGAACTGATTCTTTTTATACTGTCATAAGTGTTTTGATATTCATTGATTGGTAAGCATTATTCATTCAATAAAAATAATTGCTCATTTTAAAAACAAATTCCCTCATGTTTCTTAGACTAGGGTAAAGTAAGCAGCATTATATTTATCTGGGGTGGACAGTTGTACTTTAGTAAACATAAATATAAGTAACAGTATTTTGTCGCATGTGCTTTACAGTAAATAGGCTTTAGATAACATGAATTTGCCATGACATCACTGAGATATTCCCCTTTCATAGATACCTAACGTGTTTAATACATGAGGCCCGGTTATCTTTTAAACATGCTAAGCTGGATATATTTTGTTCTTGGTTCAAGTCTTTGACAGCTTGTTCATAATTTATCCAAAATGGATGTTACTCAATATTTTAAAACAGTCATGGTGTCAAAATCTTGTTTTCCACTCATCAGCCATGACCACTATCCATTTTTGAGTTGTGAGATCTGTCATTTTGAAATTGGAACAAATGAGTTGAGAAAGAAGGAAGGAATCCCTTGATCTAAAATTCATGGTGGGATCATAAAAGGCTGTAAAATAATAATAAAAAGCACTTCTAGGAGATTCAAGCTTTAAAGCTTACCCACTCATCTTTGTGCGCATAATTTAAAAGTCAAAAAGAGAATTTGAAAATGACCATAGAATAAAATGTATTGGATTGGATTGACAAAAACCTACACAGCAACATAATACCTTGTAAGCCTTTCCATTGTTTCCTCCGGCAGAGAATATTGATTTTCTATGGCATTTTTCCTATTTGTACAGCTTTGAAGGAGCTTTGCTTGTAGTAACAATCACAGCATATTTCAATTATTTTAATATCCTGCAGAAGAGTTAAAGATGGTATTTGCCCATATATTTTAAAATTTTAACTTATGTCAGAAATGCTTGAGATACAGTTATTGTCCAATGTGATCTTATGATTTTATACAGTTTTACTGTAATTACCTCTGCCGACAAAGTTGAGCAGGTTTTATTCACCCGACTGTTTCTTTTTCTGTTTGTCCATACAATATCTCTCAAATTTCAGGATCAATTAAAGTGATATTTTGTGGAAGAGTGGGCCATGGGCCAAAGAACAATTGTTTAAATTTAGGGATGGATTCAAATTCAAATATGACCTCCATGGCCATATTTATTTAGTTTTTGGTGGCAAATGTTATGGTGGAGGCGTATGTTCAGTGAGTGCATTCTAGTTTATAGTGGTTATTAGAACAATAGTCATCCACTTGGACAATTGACATCCAATTGTCTGATTGTGTTTTTCCTGAAATGTTCTGATGTTGGCTTTCCAGCCTTCCCATTTACTGGCATTGAAACACATGCTATAGATTAAGATTGCAGAATTGGCTATTGCTGTACTCTGTTGGATGGACCTCAGCAGTATCTGGCTGCAGTTTGTTGCGATTGTCATAGTGGGCTTCCACTCTAATAGCCTGACCCGAAAACTCAATGCAATCACAGAGGGCTTGTGCAGCCAGTTCAGTGACACGTCAGATACCCAATATGAGCCTAAGAATGGGGCACATATTTTGGGTGTTTCATTGAATTCATGTGAATAGCAGTGACATTTCCTTCCCTATGTCGAAGAATAATTTCATGAAGTACTCCAAACACAAACATGTTCTCGTGGAATTTCAATATGATGTGGCTCATACCTTGTGGGATACACTGTACGAGAGGTCTATTAATATACGTAGAAATGTACTGAGCTGGTTGCCGGGTTAGATCACTTGGTTAAGGCGCTGTTGACCACCATATCCCAGGGTCAAACCTCGGTCGTGCTAGTGCCGGCAGTGGCTGGTAGCCTTTTCACAGAGATTTAAAAAAAATAGGCCAAAACACAGATGGGGAAAAGCCTGAGCCAGTGCAAACAAAAATTTGACCAGAAATCCACTTTTTAGGTACTGCTCTTAAGTGTACATGACATTCATCCCCCCCATTTTTGGTTGTTTGAAATATGCAGTGAACAAAAAAATCTTTTAGAAATGACAAAAAAAAAAAAAAATCATTACTTTCATACACTGACTCTCCCTTGACCCGAAACTGGGTCCAAGAATGCCTAATTCGTCAGTGTATTTGACTGCAGTCTCAGCATGATTCAGCCTTGAGTCATTTCACATATATTTGCCCGCCAAAATCAATGCAGTCCCACCACAGGAATTTGACCTATTTTGCCTTCAAAGCAGGATCTGAGGGAAACACATGCATCAGCCTACAGTGTAAAACGTATTTGTCCAACTCTGGTTGTTTAGTGCTACGGCCGCACAATATCTGCCTCCTTTCTTCACTGCCTTCCTCTTGCTTTCTGCTGTGATGTGTTATGTGTTGTGAGTCAAATGACCTCACAAGAGTGATTCACATGACGTGCGTCCTTGTGAAAACTTTCAGGCCAAAATAACAGTATGTATTTCAACACAAAACAAAAATACAATTTTATCAATTAAATTTTAGACATGTTTTAATGTCAGAAAGCTTTTTGACACATATCAAAGAAACAATTACCGGAAAATATTTTTAGGTCATATACTCTGTAAGAAGTGCATATGACAAAAATTAAAGGCCATGGAGTACCTGTGGGAATGAGAGAAACAGGCTGCCAAGAGATACATCGGACATAGCTTAGAATAGGGAGTGTCAGTATGCCTGAAAAGGACTACATGCGCAGTTCTTTTTTTGTAATGCTATTGTGTCTTGAGGTACAGTGCATCTTTCAAAAAGAGTGCTGTGGAGAATGGCATTTGAAGTCAAGAATACTTTTTTGTTAGCTGTACAAACTTAAATAAACTAAGGACTGGAGCTGAAGTTTTCAAGTTTTCCAATTACAAATTGAAATATAGTATTCTATCATAATAATTTTGCTGCAACAATTCAAATTGAAGAGAAATGATAAAACAACAGAGTACACCTGCTGCACAGTAAGATGCAGGCTTTGTGTAGTGGGCCATAATTCCTATTAAATCAGAGGCCGAAAAAGGTACACAATATGCAACAGTTTATAACTGCTGATTGCAGATTTCTTTTTAAAACTCATTGAAAGTAATGAAATCTCACAGGGAAACATTCATATCTTCTAAATTATTGGTGATAGTGATGACTTATGCTCACTTATAGTAAATCTAAAATGTAACTGTATATTTAAGGGATGAATATTTTGGCTCACTGAATTGTGATTATTTATTTGGGCAAAGCTCAAGGTTGCACATACTCACTGAATTTATTTGTATTTGCAAATAATCCTTTAGTAGAAATTTGCTCTAACAATTCTTTGTCAGCCTGCACAGCTGAACTCCGGGACTCCTGTGCCCTACTTGCACCTAACGCCCCTCTTTAACCTTGCTAATTCCTGGCTTTTGGTTACTTGGCGAGTCCTTCCCACCGGTTGTTATAAAACCTCTGAGGTCCTGCCCCCCATGGTGGCATGACCCAGCTGAAATGTACACCCTTGACTTAGTTGCAGTGAACTAACCGTGAACATAACTCCTCTCATTGTCATTGGCTTCTTTATTAACCCTTTCAAGGGTAGGCTTTTTGGAATGGTTATTCAATATTATATATTGATTATGCAAAACACAAAGTTTCTTTCTAAGTTGCTCTTTTCTGTGAACAGAATTTCAACTTATGCATAATTTTGATTTTATTTATATTCTTTATTTTTTTTATTTTAACAGGTCGCAATAGTTTTCCTCAGTTTGACTGCTTATGGTTGTATCTACGAGCTTACTATGCTGTAAGTCGTTCTGCCTCAAAATAACATGTAAATCCTGTGCATTTGTGAATATTTTTGAACATAACCAAGTAATGGGTTTCTCTGCTCAATTCTGCTCCACAGCGAGGATATTGTCACACAAATTATGGCTGAAGCTGTGGTCCTACAAATGAATTCAAGAGTCATCCACACTGAGAATCGGCCCTGAAAACAAAGAAAGGTTGAATAGGCCTGAAACCACTGCAATCATATGCACCACATAACATAGATACCAGGTTTTTAATTCTCCATGGGTGAACACTCATATGGCAGATGAAGCAGCAGACATTTTCGCCATAAAAGTAATAAAGTTTCCCCATAAACCAGTTAAGAGTCAGTCAGCTAATTGAGTACAGGAATGGGAGACAATAAGGGTGAGGTGGTAATTGACTGAGAGCACCGCATGCTGGTTTAATTACCCACAGCGTTTACCTCAATTGCAGCAGGTAAGAGAAATTGCACAGACCAAAGGTTTAATGCTGTGAGGTAAATTAATTGTGAGCTGGACTCTCTTGCCACTGCCAAAGTTTTCTGCGTTCAGTGGGTAGTAATTGAAAAATATCTCGTGGAGTCATATGGGCCACCATGCTTAGTGAGGGAAAGCACTGACTGCTAGTCCTTCTGGAAATGTATTGTTGTTGTTGTTGTTGTTGTTGTTGTTGTTATCTGAACGGTAAGCCCAATGTTGGCATTTCCATGTCCTGAGTCTGAAAATCTGCAGTATTAGTGACCAATGTGGCTTTGAATGACTTTGTGGTGGGGTGTGAGGGCACAGACATAGATGGGAGTGGCCATGTATTGTGATTGATGACCATGTATTATATGTAGCTTTCTCCTCACCCCACTTTGGGATCATATAGCCTACAGCTATGCTAGTATGACATAACTTCCCTTTCTATTGATGATAAAATTACATGAGCTAGTAACTGCTAATTATGGCAACTCTAAGACCTGTTCTTCCTTGGAAGTGATGCCTTTAAGATTCAGCACTTTGATATTTCCAAGAAATTGAGACAATGTGTTAGGAATAAGTGTTTGAAATAGAGTGCAGAAATGATATAAAGAACTGGTTGTTAGTGTATTGTGCAGTAATTCACCAATTACACTACCGGTCAAAAGTTTTAGGACACCCCAATTTTTCCAGTTTTTTATTGAAAATTATGCAGTTCCAGTCCAACGAATAGCTTGAAATGGTACAAAGGTAAGTGGTGAACAGTCAGAAGTTTTAAACAAAAGGTAAGGTTTCCCAGGTTTTTGTACACTGTCGAGTAGGTAAAAGGATGGTTCCTCAGTGTGTGACGTCAACTGTCAAACATTGAGGAGGAAGCGTGATGGTCTGGGGCTGTTTTGCTGGATCCAGGTAAGTGACTTATAGAGTGAAAGGCACCCTGAACCAAAACGGCTACCACAGCATTCTGCAGCGCCATGCAGTAGCCTGTGGTATGCGCCTAATTGGTCAGGGGTTCATCCTACAGCAAGATCATGACCCAAAACATACGTCCAAGCTCTGCCAGAACTACCTTAGGAAAAAAGAACAAGATGGTAAGCTTGAAAACATTGGAGTGCCCAGCACAGTCTCCAGACTTAAACCCCATCGAGATGGTTCGGGATGAACTGGACAGAAGAGTGAAAGCAAAGCAACCGACAAGTGCCACACATTTATGGGAACTTCTGCAACAGAGTTGGGAAGAACTTTCGGAAGAATATTTGATTTCCATTGTAGAAAGAATGCCACGAGTGTGTTCAGCCGTTATAACTGCCAAAGGTGGCTACTTTGAGTCAAAAGTTTAAAATACATTTTGGTTTATAAATTGATTTCATTATTCTTTTTTTTAACTTTGATTGTTAATTTGTTCTGTCATGTCTATGCTTTCATTCCAGAGTACAATGAGACATTAAACTGCATAATTTTCTATAAAAAAACTGGAAAAATTGGGGTGTCCTAAAACTTTTGACCAGTAGTGTAGTTCTGACTGTCTTTCTTCATGAAGACTGCAAGGTGTAAAGCAGATGTATTTGCTTAGCTTAAGGGCTTGTTGGCCTCTTTGTTGCAGTGCAGATTATCATTACAAAAGAAGGTAGCCAGATAAAAGTGGTATGTTGACTATTCTACCTGACAGGAGGTAGCCAGAAGGCCAGTGTCTTGTCCAATTATTCTTAGCGTATAACTGACAGCTTTGGCCCCTTGCCCACTAACATTAGAGAAGACAATGCTGGCTGCTTGACTCATGAACATTCTTCAGCGCCACACATTATTTCATCAAACTGCACAGAGTGGCAATAATAATTAGGGTAAATTCCATAATTTATCATCCCCAAACTCGTATTATACAGACATGCTCCTCCAGTCTTCTAAATAAGAGACTGTTGAGTGTGTACACTTGCGCAGTGGTTGAAACCTGTGCTCAACTCATAACCTCCAAGCACCTATCAATTCCACTGGGGTATTTCAAAGCTCCCTATGAGAATGAGGTGACATATGAGGTGAAAGTGAAGTGGGAAAAGGTGCATTACTTTACAATATACTACTGACATGTAGCAGAAGCTCTCTCACAGAGTGACATACAAAACAAAGTGCATTTAGTAGGAACAGCGGTGCAGAAAACCCTAGAGGGAAACAAACAATCAGCTGCCAGATGTGGTGATATAGAATGAACACAGACCCTGAAAATAACCTGTTGTGCAAAACTTATCAGTAAACTAATCTTTGCCGATTGCTCTACTTGCTAAGAACATCGTGATCAGTTTTAAAACTTAACAGCAGTTGAGAATTGAGGTTGGGGGAGAGAGGTGTAGCCTGAGGAGGTGACTTGTCAGACTGCGCTTGAAGGTCCCACCATATGAAATGATGTTTGAATCACATTACATAATGCTGGACCTCTGACTAAAAGGTAGTAATCAATTCTTGGGTTTTATCAAGTATGTTCTCACTGAACTGTGCCTCTTCTCCACAATCCCTGCATCACTAAGAGACTGGGGTCAAGAAAGGATGGGGAGGATGAATTAATATTTAATGCGATTTCTGAGTATGTAGAATTTTCTCTTTTTCTAGTTAGTTTTGGGCAGAATTTGCCCTTTGTAATAACATGCTATTCCCGTGGTAAGAATTAGGTGTCTGTTTTTGTGCTGTGGCAGGTTATGTTTTTGCAATGATGAATCCATCATTACCTTAAGATGCCACTTCAAAGCTGCATTTCCAGTCTATGTGACAGCTCTTTACTATTAGGGATGAAATGTTTGGCAGACGTTCATCTTTGAATTTCACAGGTACCAAGTCCATTTTTTTGAGTTAATATTTATACTTTAAGGTCTTTTTCATATAAATTGAATCCTAGTATGAGCACATTTATGTATCAATGGGCCTCATGCAGCAACACCCTCTTAAATTTCTCTTATATTTTCTCTTATTTTTTGCCAAGAGAAAAAATAGGAGAAATAAACTCCGAATGCACCAAACACTCTTACCATCCAAATCTTCTCTTACCCAAGTGTGCTGAATGTTGAATCCCACTTGATCGTAAATTGGAAGCGCGTGGCCGGTTGTCTTAAATTAGCATATATCACACCCACTAAACACCATATAAGGGCAGGTGCCGTGCCGTGTGCAAAGAGCTGACTGCTCGTGGCAACCTAGGGCGCTTTCACACAAGGTACAATTGTTCCCTACCATGCCAGAGTACGATTGTCCCCCCTCCCCCCTACTCCCGCTGGTTAGCTTTCACACAAACAATATCATAACGTACCCGAGTACACTTGCATACATGTCAAAATTCTGATACAGCGCATTGCAGTATGCAGCACCTAGGTGGTTTTAAATGGGGAATGATTTTAAAAGGAGGCACCAATATATTTTTAGGGGGGTTTATTATTGAGAAGGGGGTTTAGAATATTAATATTGAATATTAATATCGCAAATGCATATGCGGCGCGTGCTCTAGCAACCCGGTGTGTCATCTGTAACATGGATTACCACATATAACAGCACGAAAAATGAAACTCTAAATTTTTTTGACTGAATCCTTGATGTTTTTACAAATCTGAATCTTTCTCTGGGTACCCAAACATCAAGGTAAGCCGAAAATGTACTGATTACCTTCGATATGGGTGGATGTTGCATACGGAATTCTTTCACCCTTGCGTTTTTGGCCGATTATGCTGTCCACTGCCTCATATCACGAAAATTTATCTATCTCAAAGCTTGAGCTGCCAGGCTTTCGCACCGCGTCCCACACTTTGAAATATCGGAGCCGCATTTTCTTTAGTTTGTCATGGTACTGACCTATTATTCTGTGATAACCGCGTGAATGTAACTACTTACGAATTATTCCATAAATCTCAGAGTTTTTGCGTGTAGTATCCAGTTGTGATTGTATGTTTTTGTCCGCCTACATTTCGAGCAAGCATTGAATTTCTTTGTTTGAATGGAGATATCTTTTCCCCGATGCATTTGTTAGAACAAGAGAGCCATAACACATAACAGTAATCTTCCGTGCTCAAGTACGGTTGCTTTCACATTTGGTATGAGTAGCCATTCATCTGTCTCAGCAAACAGATCCGCGCAATCTTTAAAAACGGGCTCTCTGCACAAGGCCTGGATGGCCAAAGCATCCAACAACACTAGGTAAGCCATTCAGAAGCAGAACGCACGTAAGTATCTAAGGGTTTTTATAGCTTAGTCCTAATTAGGATCAACTGGCCAAACTCTTTAGCCTAAGAATTAAATAATAAAATCATTAAAATTTCTCAAAAACATAAAACCATCAAAATTTGATTATATGATGCATTCTTAATGTTTAGGTTTTAAAACGCGCCTTTCCGTGCATTGGACAAGCAATTTGTGGACAGAAATAACAGTTTTCTGTTTTCTCTTATCTCGGTAAGAGTGCTCTCAACCACTCGTAAAATTTTCTCTTACCTAAGAGAAGAGCAAAAATAAGAAAACATTGGTGCATCCCAGAAATCAATGGGTAAGAACAAAATAAGAAAAAATTGGGGATATGAACAAAAATAAGAGAAAATTTGTTCTTATATCACTTCTTGCATGAGGCCCATTGTTTAAATTTCAAAGTTGTTTTTCTTTTGTGACAAGATAGAAGCATTCCATGTTGTCATTGTGAAATTAAATGCAGGTATGAGTGCATTGCTAATAGTTATATTTTATGCAATGAACTGTACGATTAAGGCTTGCTATAGGCTGATTGCCAAGCTGAGGGGACCTGCCGGGAGTATGTTTTTGTAGTTCCTCTTTACAGCACCTCAATGTGCTGGAAATGAAAATGAGATCAGAATGCCCTTTGCCATATCTTGTGCCCCTGTTAATTAGTTCCTCTATGTTTCTGACTGTTTGTGTGCCCTCAGTTTCATTTTGGTTATTGATTTCAGTTTATTGATTAATTGTCTCGTTTCTTCTGAATTCCCATGTGCATTCCATAGTCAAAGTCATAGTCATTTTTATTGTCCCTCAGCAGGGAAATTCGCTTTGCATTGTAGGATAACAGACAATGTACAATCAAAGACAGCAATAACAATCATGCCAATAGACATATGAATAAAAACAATTAAAACATGACAATAGTAATCAATAAAATGAGTAAGAAAAAGAAGTGCTTCAGACAGTGCAGGCAGATATTATTGTCATTACCAGTTAAAGACCTAATGCAAATTAATCATTTTAATTTCAGTAGGGATAAAAGAAAATTTGTTGTTGTTGCTTTTGGCCCTCGGAAGCCTATAGCGCCATCCAGAGGGGAGAAGAACACACTCTTCTAACAGAGGGTGATCAGGGCTGGCCAAGATTTCCTGTGCCTTTTTCAGGACTCAACCCTCATAAATAGCAGTTAAAGCTGCTGAGCGCCAATTATTTTACTGGCCGCTTTGACAATGTCTTGCATCCGTTTTTTGTTCTATGCTGTTAAGTTGCCATACCACAAGACAATACAGAAAGTTAAAATTGATTCAATAAAATACTTATAAAATAGCACCATTAGTGTTTTCTCCACATTGAAAGTATTTAGTTTGCACAGAAAATGGAGTCTTTGCAGGCCCTTTTTACAGATGGCAGATGTGTTGAGGTCATGGCTCAAGTCCTTGTCAATGACTGTGCCCAGATATGTGTTGCTCTCTACTGTTTCCACTTGTAATGGGGGGATTAGAGAAAGAAGTTCTTCTCCTCTTAAAGTCTAAAGACATATCTTTAGTTTTTAGAACATTTAACTAAAGAAAGTGGTTGTCGCACGACTTTACAAAGTCCGTCAGAGCTGGTCCATGGTTGACCTCACCTTCCTGGAGAAGACTGATTAATACCGCTTCATCCGCGAACTTCAGAGATGCCTGTCTTTGTAGTGGCTCCTGCAATCATTAGTATAAAGAATGTACAATAGGGGGGATAGGACGCACCCCTGTGGCGAGCCTGTGGAAGACAGCTTCGTTTGGGAAAGGGCACCATTTGCTCTGACTACCTGCGGCCGGCAAGTTAAACAGTCCAACACCCATTTCACCAATCCAGCATCAAGATTAAAATTCGACAATAGTTTGTTGGCTAAGATGTGTGGCTGGATTGTATTAAAAGCTGACGAGAAGTCTACAAATAAAAGCCTTGCATGAGTTTTTGTGCCCTCCAGGTGCTTGTGCAAGTAATTGAAGAGAGTGATGGTAGCATCATCTACCCCTGTTCTGGCCCTATATGCAAATTGCATTGGGTCGAGTTGGCTCTGGACCTTCTCCATCAGAGTTTGTTTGACCAGCCGTTCAAAAACCTTCATAACCAATGAAGTCAGGGCCACAGGCCTTAGGTCATTGAGCTCCTTAGGAGCCTTGGTCTTAGCCACAGGTACAACAATAGACTCCTTCCATGACTTTGGAACCTTGTACTGAGTCAGTGACAAGTTAAAAAGACTGGAGAAAATGTCACATATCTGTTCTGCACAGACTTTCAAGAGTTTGCCTATGATCATATCAGGCCCAGGGTCTTCCTAGCTTTACATTTAAGAAACATGGACCCAACAGAAGTAGCACTGATGGAAGACTTGAGTAGGAGTAGAACTGCTGTTCAATGTTTCAAACAAGACATTATGTTCCTGGGTAAAATCATATTCATTGTTAAAACATAGATAAAAGTAATTCGGTCCATTTACAAGTTCTATATCGGAGTCAAAACCATCAATGGTGATTGGCTCAAAGTTTTTCTTGTCTTGGCTTGTCATGGCCTTCATGCCATCCCATACGGCCCTCAGATCATTACTGTGAAGCTTTTCCTCTATTTTTATTTTGCAATTTTGCCCTCTTAATTTCATATCTGACCTCTTTTTTAGCTACCAACTTGTCCTTTTCATCCCCATGAAGGAAAGCATTGCATCCTTTACTACTTTGTTTATCTAAGGCTTGTTGTTTGGAAACACCTTGAACTGTTTAGTGAGGATGATCGAGTTTTTTAAATAAAGAATCCTCACACCTTTACCTGCATCCTTGCACTCATTGGGCCTCATGCAGCAACATTCTCTTAAATTTCTCTTATATTTTCTCTTATTTTTTTGCTAAGAGAAAAAGTAAGAGAAATATACTCCGTATGCACCAAACGCTCTTACCGACCAAATCTGCTCTTACCCAGATGTGCAGAAAGTTGAATCCCACTTGATCGTAAATCGGAAGCGCGTGCCCGGTTGTTTCAAATTAGCATAATATGACACCCTCTAAACACCATATAAGGGCAGGTGACGTGCCGTGTGCAAAGAGCAGACTGCCCGTGGGTGCTCGAGGGCACTTTCACACTTGATACGATTGTTCCGTACAGTGCCACAGTATGATTGTCCCCCCCTCCCCTCTCCCCGCCGCTGGTCAGCTTTCAGACTGGTAATATTGTAACATACCTTCTCGCATAGATCTCAAAATTCCGATTCAGCGCGTTGCATTATGCACCTAGGTGGTTTTAAATAGGGAACGATTTTGAAAAGGAGGTGCCAATATATTTTGGGTGGTTTTATTATTGAGAAGGGGGTTTAGAAAATTAATATTGCGAATGCATATGCTGCGTGTCTCATAATTTGAGCTGCCAGACTTTTCGCTGACAGCGTCCTGCACTTTGAAATATCGGTGCCGCATTTCCTTTTAGTTTGTCATGGCACTGATGTATTATTCTGTGATAACCAAGCGAATGTAACTACTCACCAATTATTTCATAAATCTCCAAATTTTTGCATGTAGTATCCCGTTGTGATTGTATGTTTTCGTCCGCCTACATTTCGAGCAAGCATTGAATTTCTTCGTATGAATGGATTTCGCCAGTGCATTTGTTTGAAGAGGAGAGCCGTAACACACAACAGTAATCCTCCGTGCTCAAGTACGGTTGTTTTCACATTTGGTTCAAGCAGCCATTCATCTGTCTCAGCAAACAGATCTGCGCGATCTCTAAAGACCCGCTGTTCGCGCAAGGCCTGGATGGCCAAAGCGCCCAACTGCAATAGGTAAGCCATTCAGAAGCAGAATGCACGCAAGTATCCAAGGGTTTTATAGCTTCGTCCTAATTAGGATTAACTGGCTAAACTCTTCAGCAAAAGAATTAAATAATAGAATCATTATAATTTCTCAAAAACATAAAACAATCAAAATGTGATTACATGATGCATTTTTAATGTTTAGGTTTTAAAACTTGTGTTGCCTTGCACTGGACAAGCAATTTGTGGACAGAGATAACAGTTTTCTGTTTTCTCTTATATCAGTAAGAGTGCTCTCGACCACTCGTAAAATTTTCTCTGAACTATGAGAAGCGCAAAAATAAGAAAACATTGGTGCATCTCAGAAATCAATGGGTAAGAACAAAATAAGAAAAAATCGGGCATACGAACAAAAACGAGAAAATGTGTTCTTATATCGCTTCTTGCATGAGGCCCATTGCCTCCCTGTTAATCTGTTCTCTCTGTTTCTTTGTCTGTTCCTTTGTTCTGTGCCAGATTGTCTTGTTCTCACCTTGTGCCTGCCTCTTGCTTTCTCAAGGTTTTTGTTCTTCTGATTCCTCGTTTCTGCCTCCAGTTCCTTGTGTGTGCGTGTGTGTGTGTATATGTGTGTGAGTGTGTGTGTGTGTGTGTGTGTGTTTGTGTGTTGGCCTTTGTCTTCATTTGGTTCTTCGCTCCCGTGTCCCTTAAAGGAGGACTATACAGAACTAGCCGTTTTGACTTAATCTTATAGTAATTAACTCCAACATAATATCCACGGTCGATTTTTTGTCCATACATACCCCCTGTTCTTTTAAATGACCATTAATTAGCCGTAATTGTCCCCTAAGGCTGTTTCTAGGAGGCCGCCATTAACGCCACGCGTGGCATGAGAAGTTGCGAGATCATAACGTCACTGCGACTGCCACATGCATTCATGTGCATGATGCATGCGATGTCAAAATGTCTGAATACATGGATATCTAAATAAATTAGACTACCAGCCAATTTAAAATTGTTCATTGAGCGAATCAACTGTTTGATTGCAAATTGAGCAAAGTAAATGGGAAGGGGGTGAAAGAAATTGTCGAGTAGAGGAGGATGATTTTGAAGACCTTAACTTTGCTTAGTTCAGCACGCAATTTACCTGAATGTGTTTGCTTGATTATTACATTTGGCTGTTGTGTGGGAATCTTGTTCAATTATTAAATAAAAAATGCTTAAAATTTGCGGCACAGATTTGCCTGAACGTGCTTGCCCAGTCTTCGGTGCATTTGTCCATTGCTTGCAATGCGAAAATAATTTCTCTCTCACATTCACGTTTGATGTGCTTCACACAATGTTTTCTACTTTGCGTATATTTTTAGACGCTTAAAAACCAGGGCCATCTTAACATGATTTTATTTTTAAGAAATCTTTTTTAATAATACGTTAAAGTTTTCCGACGAGAAGTGGAATCCAGAGGTCTGCTATTTATTCAGATTACTGACATTATTTCAATCTAACATGGTAGCCTGGTTCGGTTTGTCTGCTTCCCATTATTTCTTCTAAATCATTAGTGGTTTGATTTTGGTTTTGATTGGTTAGTTGGCTGAATAAATGGCTTGATTACAAGTTAGGCAAAGTACATGGGAATTGATTTAAGGTGAGCTAATTATGCCAAGGTGACGGCAGCTGCCCAGCCTCGCTGGTAATTAGCAGACTTCAAATCGCACTTTTCTTTCCGGAAGCATTTCAAATGGCCTCTGATGTTAGTTCACCTCTAAATTAAAGTTGTGTTGGATAGAAAAAGGTAATAATCAAGCTCGTCTGTCTGCCCCATAGAGGAAGCGGGAATATCTTGGTCATTCAACAATCACAATGCAGGACCGCAGGACAATGGACATTCATGGCGCTGCCAGCCGCACTGACGTCACAATTTGGGGCGCCCCAAGCGGATCAAGGGTGAATTTTTGTCTGCTGTGGTGATAATGGCGCGGTCCACTAGTTTTGTAAAATCGCTCATTAAAATTAAAGAAATCGCAAAATAAAGAAAAAAAAGTCATAGGAGGTTTTTTCATGATATATTGAAATAATATTACCCACTTTTCCCAGCTATGATAGTCCTCCTTAAATTCCTATCCTTGCTTTGCCATATCCATTTGGACTGACTTCCTGGCTTGGTTCTCTGATCTTTAACCATGCTGTGTCCGTCCCCTGAGGACCTGGCTGCCGCTGCTCGACCATGACCTGTCCCTGGTCTATGAACTCCATAGCCCAAATTACTCTGTTTTGCTATATAATCAAACATTGGTCTGCCTAACCTCTTTCATAAAGATCAGATTTTGCTATCCTTGATTATTCAACATGGATAGATTTACATGCATAGAATGTTACTTTCCACGACTGAGATTTGTTTAGCTTTGCTGTCATTTTTATTATAATAAAACTTTCCTTTCAACCATGTGAAGAACAGTGCAAGAGAAATCATTCACCCCTACCTGATTTTAATTGTCTGTCTTTCTTTACATTTACACAACCACACCGATCATTTCACCACAGCCTTGGATGCAATTTACCTGCGAATACCCAGCACACGCGAGCTCGGATGCAACTGCATCCTTAGTGTTTCTATCATTAAAGGGCAAGTTGTTCAAAATCAGATAATATTTGAAATTTGTTCACTTTCCACAGCCTTCACGGACCGCATCGAATAACCTCCACGCACTCATGAAGCCTGCTCGGTTCTGGTAGAGTGGGCAGTGTAACTAATTGCGTGAATATAGCTACATTAGCTTGCAAGCCAGTTCGCGACCTTGTCTATTCTGTGTGCTGTACTGTTTTCTTGAAACAATAGTTACATGACTACAGCTGAGACAAACACTTTAGATTAATCCATTAACCGTCTCTGAATTGGACAAAGCCGCCAACTGCGGATACACTAACATTACATTGGACTGGGGCATGTTACATTTGCTATGTTGCGTTTCTTACATTTTCCTCATTGATCAAAAGTTGATTGGGATATTCTTGCCATGTTCGTCCCTACCTAAATCTATGCCAATGGTCTTAACATTTGCGTGACCCAAACATGGCCCAAATGCATGTCATACCTACAACATAGACTGATCAATGTTGAGCTGAAGGTGTCTTATAGCTGTGAGATCCGTAGGGATAGGATCAGTAGCATTTATAGGCCAACACTGAACCATCACTGTAACATGCTTTCTATAATATCTCCAAGATTATCGTGGAAGAATACACCCCTGAAAAAAATGCAAATCATGGCAGTATTCAGACAGGACCAAAATTAAACCACTTGCACAAACTGACAAGAAAAAGAATAAATATTTGTCTGAGTGGAAATTATCCTAAAATATGTCTGTTGATATGAAATGCACAGAACACCATTTTACATTTGCATGTGCCAAATAGTTTGCAAATTATGTTTCTCACACTCACTGTGTATGCCACTTTATGCAAATGATCTCAATTTTTTTAAGTCATTGGAGTGAACACAACTCCTGGAGGAAAGTTTTTATTATTATCATTATTATTTTTTTGTACCTTCAATTCAAACAGCGGCTCATTTAGACCTTGGTATTCAGGATTGTGGACCTTTAATCTAGTTGTTTACAAAAATGAATAATTTAATTTCTGAAACACACTGAAACATCACACTGTGGCCCTCCAGGTTTGAAGTCTCACTGTGCATCACATTCTAATGTGTACAACAGAAAATATTCAGGAATATTCCTAAACTATTTTCCATTGTGTATTTGAATGAAAAAAATTGCAGTTTTGATCATTATATAACAATCATAAATCTGTTGTCTCATGCTGTTAAATACATCAAAATGTATTGCTCTTGGCCTCTCCTGCTCTTGTAGAGTGTTCGGTGTTAAGTGGTGGACACAGAAACATCTGGGTCACATGGATCAGAATGATAACTGTCCTATTTAACATCTGCCCTCAGCTCACGCGTTTCACTTCCTGTATATCATCTCTCCAAAGTGTCACTAAAAGAGTTTATCGTACAGCATAAAGTATTCCATCCCTTCAGTCAGCTTCAGGACTATACAGGAAACTGCATCAATCAGGCTCTTTCTTTGATGATTTATTCGATCAATTTTCTATTTGTGTCATTTACTGGCTGAATTAGATGACTAGAACAGGGGGAGGGGTGCGGAAAAAAGGCACATGTTTGTGTAAACTGCTTCTCCCTGGCCGCTTGTATTTTAGTTTTTATTTCTTTTCTTTTTTGATAATGTTTAGTTATTGTTTTTCATTGTCTTGAGGTGATGTGGCAGCTTGGAAAAGGTTTTCATTATGCATGTGACAAACCTTTGCTTTTGACATGTATCAGGGCGCTTGGAGTCAGGCTGTTAGGCTGGAACCGAAAGGCATTTTACACATGAACATGTCACGGCTTGGCCGTCTCTTCACACCAAGCTCCGAGGAGAAAGGATCGCTTTCCCATCACAAGATTATGCATAAAATCCCACAGGCCTGAGGAGGAAGAGGAGGAAGATGGAAGAAAATGAGATTTCAAATTACCCCTGATAGAAAATGTCGGAAGGGGACAGCCAATCCGGTTCAATTGTGCAAGATATTTGGAATTTCTGTTCAGCAGCCTAAACTGTGAAAGACCGCAAGGAAAGCATTGAATCAGATGCATAATAGAGGAAAGCGCTTCTCCAATTAACCATGCGCCAGCCGAGAAAACTCAGTGCACTAGTGGTGTGACCATCATCTCCAGCACGATCGTGGTTGAGAAACCCAATTACTCAGGTTTGAGGAAGAGCCTCGCATGTAAGACAAGACTGCATTCTGACAGTTTGAGAAAATGAGCATCACCACAGCTGGTAATTTTTTTCTTTGGTGACTGGTAAAAATGGTATACGTGTCATATGAATTGACAACAAGTGTGTAGGGTGAGTCTTGTATGCTATGAAAATGGAAGATGCTCCTGAGCCAACCTTCTCAGTTTTTCTAGAGTTAAAAAGACAATGAAAACCCCCAAACATTGGGACAGGTGCAGTTTATAAACTGACATATCTACTGTAAATTCATATATTATTCAATTTTACCTCATGAAATAAAATACTCACAGACCTTGCTGTGTATGTGCTAAGACTCCATGTTACGCTAAAACCAGGAAAAGGTAGTTCACCGACAGGATGAGCTTATGAGTTCAGAGTATTTAGCCCCCCCGTTATTTAGTTTGCCTATGAGATACATCATTAATCAGGACATCAAAGAAGGATTTCAGATGAAAGCAAAGCTCATATACAGCTTTTGGCTTTTGGCTTGCTCGGCATTAGTGGAGAGTATCAGTGCAATTTGTGTTAAGAGTCAGGCACACTGTCACTTAACTACATTAGGAGAAGAATACAAAAGCATGCTACCCTGTTTGAAAAATTGGAAACAAAATGGTTGGTGTGTGGGCTTCCTCTCAGGACATTTACCCCCATCCACAGTCACATGACCTTTTGCCTATTGTAGTAGCATCCAAGCACTGATATTGTTCCTGTTCTCAGGAATATTATTTCAGTCAGGACATTTGTCAGACTTGACCATTTACTACAGGATGACATGCATTTGAGTTTGGCAGTGACTCTGCTTGAGTGATGCCAGAGTGCGAATTATACAGTGACTATCGGGGGGGTCAACTTTTTTCTCCAGGATATAAAGGGAACCCAGCACTACACATGCATGTTTTTCAATCAACTGAAGTCTGACAATGCTTACAGTATTTTGGCTAAATTTCATGTTTAGAGCAGTTATTTACCATCTTAAGCCCCATTTTGATTGACATATTTATTGTGCCACGAAGAATAAAAATCCTTGAACATATTGTGATTATTTTCCCATATTGAGAGGATTTTCAGGTAAAAACCTTTTCTTAAACAGACTCAGAAAAAAATCTGTTTTGAGTTCTTTCAAAATCAGCCAGAACTTGATAAAATGAGCATGACAGCAAAGAGGTGTGACTCTGCTGTTTGCCAAAAAAATTGTTAGTTTTTGCAACCATGTGTCAACAGTTTCACCAATGAGTAACCTATTGATTGTTTACGTAGATTAAATGTTTGATTAAATTGTTTTCTTCTGCAATTATTCATACTAGTTTTGAATATATCTCAATGTGGATATGAAATTTTTATTCTTCATGGCATGTATAGATTTGTCAAATGTGGCTTCAGAGGATAAATAACTGTTCTAAACATAAATGCACCTAATTATGACAAATCAACAGCTTGTTAAGATTGCAATTGCGGTCGGAACAAAAACCAGCATGCACAGTGGGGTGCCAGGACCGAGTTTGAGAATCACTGGTTTACATTGATGTCAAAACGCAACGTTATCTGTGCAACTAATCCTCCGTTGTCTCGTCGCTCATCATAACTGAGCACCAGTGTAAGCTGCCATTAGATATGGCCAGTGGCGCCGTCAGATCTTAAGAAGGCCTTCAGTAACACCACCCTTTGCCGCATCAAGTTCGCCTGATTAACAATCAAACAATGTATTGACTGAACAACCAAGACCAATGGATGACCAGTAATATTTTGGAAATGCAAATGACAAAGCGATTGCCTATTGGCTATGGTGATAAAATTGATGAGACACTGCAAGGATGGCAATAACTGCAAAAAATCCAAAGCTTTCTCCAACTTTCATCTCTCTTGGATTTTTTCATTTATTATGATTTTTACACAGTCACTCCTCTGTGCGCCATGCCTCACTGCGCCTTTTAGTCGCAACTCTATTCAGAATATTGTACAGATCCTTCTACCTTATTGCTTAATGAGCCTCGCAAACTAATTTACGCAAATTGGAGCCATTTCATGAGCTAACGACATCTTTTATGCACAGAAGAAAACTTTGTGATGGAATGTGAAACATTCAACCGATTCGTTAAAGCAACTGTTGTTAATCAATCAAAGTAAACTGCGAGAGGATTAGGCAATTAAACTTTGAAAGGTGAGGCTACCACCGACAGACCACTACTGGATAGGACATTTTATATTGAAATGCCAAGCCATAGATACACATTAGCGTTTATCCGTAGACACTTGATACAATTTAATTCAGAAACTCTGAGGGTAAGAAGGTAAAGTGTATTTAGACTTAGCTTGATAGCTACTTACATTAGCCTTTACCGTTTCGCCAAGACATGTAAATCTATGATGGGAGTGGGAGTGACACAAGCAGATGAGACGTTAAACAAACGTCAATTTTAAGAAATGGTATGGCCCACTTTAGGGGTGTCTGAAATTGTATTGCAAGATTCTTCCAGGTATAAATACAAGAAATACTGTACATTTTAATATTTATGATGACAGGTAGAATAAGGATAAATGTTTGGAACCCCCCAACCTGTTGTTTTTACCTCTTTTGGGGGGGTTCAAGTCTTAATTAGGGGGGGTCAGACCCCCCCAATCCCCCCGTAATACGAACCATGAGTGATGCTCTGGAACAATCTGAGCACGCATGACACAGACAGTCCCTGAAATAATAAACCCCTTTCGCAGAGCCTGAGATTCTTTTGAATCTCGTAACGTTTAAATCATTGAACCCAATATGAACAGATGCTGCTTGTGATGAGCAATGTTATTTATAAAGGAGGAGGCTGGGGAGAAGGGGGAGATAAGAAGATTTTTAGTAGACCATGGATGCATTTCCTAAAAGCACAGATAGTTGGAACCACTGATTGAGAATGAACAAACTATGTAAGTTGCAAACTGAGTTAGCAACTATGCTTTTGAGAACACAACCAGGAGTAGGAGTGATGTCGAGGGCACGGAGCTGGAGAAATGACTGAATGCTGCCTTGGTCATAAAAGCTCACCGACTGGGTGGTAGAAGCTAAAGCCAAGGATGACTGGAAAGAAACAAACTTGTGACCAGTCTGACTCTTGTGTCTCACTGAACAAACACAAAGCTCAATGGATTAACTGCTAGCTTTCAATATAAGAATTATACCTTATCTGAAATACGCCATGAAGCTGACCCGTGTGACTTGCTCCATACACTTATTTTACATTGCTATGAATAAAAGCATCTTCCAGCTGAATGAATTTTATGCAATCTGTGTGTGGGGAACTACTTATTCATATCATATTTGTGTCATGGCAAACAGTGACAGTTTCGAGGTGTTGTGTATGCAATCATGAAGGAAAAACAAGTGATGTGTTGATTAAAAATTTGTTGGTTAGTACAGTGCATCATTTAAATTAATAGACAAATCACGGACTACATAAAGGAAATCAGTCATAGAGCTGTGTTTGCATTTATATGTCTACATTTTTGTATGTTTGTTGTCTGTGTAATATTTAAAGTAAACTGTGTGTTATTGTGCAAGTAAAATTCAAAGAAAAATGTATGCGTGTTATAATTTTTTACAATTGTGTGTGTGTTCTCAAAAAAAAAAAAAAAAACAAGCAAGAGGCCTCCAGAACACCTGGATATCCCATTGCAAGATGTGCTGACCACACATGAAATAAGGCAAAAAAACAAACCTAAGAAAAGGTGGCTTTAGAGACAGATGCAACGCCTTCACACATTTGTTGAAATTTCATGTCTGATTTTATTTACCCCCTGCCCCTGAAGGGGATAAATAATGAATGTTCTGAGCTTCATTTCAGCACACTTGGTGAGAGTGTTCTCATGCAGGTTGAATGCTTACAACCTTTCAAGCTTGAATTGAAAATTTTAAGTCTTTTGACTGTTCTCACCACCAGTGGACTTAGAATTTCCACCGTGGTGTATAGAAGTGGTTTACAGACACCAAAGTGAGAATAATCACAGCAAGCATACAATCATTAATTGACAGTTAATTTAACAGTTAAATGAATGCATTGGCTCCTTGTTATTTTAACTGTAAGTAGAGTCCTGCTCGCATTTAACTGTGGTTTACAGTAAACATACACGGAACCTCTGTTATAAACTGATGGTAAAATGACAGTTGAAATAACAAAAAGGTGCCAGTTTATAACTGCGTAGAGGAGCTTTCTTATTTGTAAATATGTCTTGCTAAACAAGTTAAAACATTATACCATAACGCAATTAAATCTAAGAATAATGAATTTTGTGAAGAAGTAAAATTTGTCCTAATTATTTGCCAAAATGCAATATACGCTGTTATCAAGTGGCACCTTTTTTGCCAGTTATTTTAACTGTAATTTACAATCAGTTTATAACAGATGTTCCGTGTATGTTTACTGGAAACCACCATTGAATGCACGCAGGACTTTACGTGCAATTAAAATAACAAGGAGACAATGCATTCATTTAACTGTTAAATTCAGTCAGTTTATAACAGTGAATCCGCAAAAGAGTGATTTGAAGTCAAACACCTGCCAGTCAATATCATTGATGTAAACATTTCCACGTTTTCATGATAATTCGGAGTACAGGCAATACTCCTCTGCCTGTAGTACAATGTCCTTTTTGTGGCCAAAAACTTGGTCAGCAAGGAGAAAACTATGTCAACTGATGGGAAATACATCCTCGATAGACAAATTAGGGAATCTTTTTTTCCACAGAGCTTGCAGCACAGAAATGACACTCATATTTTTCTTTTGCCCGAAACAAGAGACACTAAACAATCGTAACTTGTAGGCAGTGTGGGATTTTCCATCGCTGATTGGCTGCATGGATATGTTAGGCCCGGGCCGCACTGCCTGCATTTTGCGCTTTGGAATAAAAGCTGATGTTCAAGCATGTTAAACACTGATAATGGCATACCGAATTTTGCAGCTCGGTGATGAACTGCCAGTGGTGGTTCAAATATTTTTGCAGTGGCAGGTCTGCTCTGGCTATTCCTTCCAACTCTGTCTCTGTCACGAGTAATTTGCCCAAGGAATTGGTTATAAAATAATATTTTCATTCGCTGTTATAACCTACACATGATTTATATTTTGTATTGACAGTAGGGGGAAGCATGCTTGAGCATATCGAAAACAAACAATCAAATTACACGATCATATTACAATACACAGCAAACCCTTCTGAATTGGTCTTGCTCTTTGAGGGTAATTTCATCAGGGGAGGGTGTCGGGATGTGGAATGTGCTTTCAAAAGCTATTTAATTTACATTAGTCGAGGCTGAAACCATTCAGTGATAGGCTAGGCGTTGAAAACGACGTAAAAGAATAGTTCAGACAATTCAGAAACTGGCTGATGTGCAAACGTTCGTCTGGCCATTATATCCCAAGGACGTTTTATAGGTCCATACTAGGCTATATCCAGCTTTTTTTTTTTTTTTTTACAAGTGGAAACAGTCACCTGAACTTGCTGATACAAGTGGGGGGTCGTATGTAGGTTCAGCAATCGCGTGGGTGTATGGCCAGAGTGAGAGATACGGAAAAGTACTGCTCTGATACTCTTTAATCATCAACATAATAAGCTATGTTCATTGGCTTGGCTCATGCAATTAATGGCATATTTTTTTTTGGTCAAAATCTAGACATCTAAATCCAAAATAAAATGAGCAACACGGAGATTAAAGCTTTCAAAAATAAGTTTAGAATGACTAAATATTTCCATATATCCCCTTTAATGACAGCAGTTTACGATGAAAGTCGCGAATTTCCCAATACATGTTTCAATATTTCACGAAGCATTGCTGAATTGACCGAAGGATTATGTCCTATAAAGGGGCTTTTAATATGATAAACATGCCGGAAGTGTGGTTACATTTTGTTTGTCAGCTTCATGCTTGTAGCAGACACGCATCCTCGGCAATATAGCTTAAATGCACGATTTATGGCGATATGACTGCTTCCTGACAGTCATTTTCAGCTCTGCCTTTTTTAAATGCGTAGAAGTTAGGAAAAATTCGCAAGAGTCCAAATCTATATTTTCCGCAAGGCAGCAGTACGGATTTTGCATGCGTGAGTCGCGAATGAAGCTTCGGCATGCAGTGTACGCCTCATTGAATAACATGGGAACTGAAACGAAAATACGCATGCGGTATGCGGAATATGCATCGCAACTGCAGGCAGTGTGGCCCGGGCCTTACAGTTTGCAAAAATAAATGCTTGGCATTTATTGCGCTTTGGAATAAAAGCTGATGTTCAAGCATGTTAAACACTGGGATATATGGCATGTTGCTAAGGGCAGAATTTTGCATGACTACCAGCCTGCCAATGATGAACTTCGTGCAGTGGTGGTTCAAATATTTTGAAAGTGGCATTTATTGCATTTTGCGATGAAACTCTTCATATATTCTTTTTGCTTAAATCTCGCATTGTCTTCCTTGTCAGCCTGAGTAATTTGCAACACAAGTCCCCATTGGTTTTAGCATCATCTTCATTCGCTGGTATTACACCTCAGCTGCCTCAAATGAGCACTGAAGCTCGGTCGGCTGGGAGAGACTGTCCTACTTAGAGCGCTCTCCATGGAACTGAAAAGATAACATGCCCAACATCATGATCTGGATACCCAAATGGTGGCACTGCCAGGGCTCCATTGACACTCACAGAGAGTCTGTTAATTACCTCTGCCGAGGAGGTTATGTGATCAGTAGTGTTCATCAGTTTGTTAGTTTGTTGGTTAGTCAGCAGGATTATGCAAAAACTAACAGAAGGATTTGCATGGGAGTTTTACCAGAGGTGGATCTTGGCCAAACTTAAAGGTGATGACATTTTGGGACTCCTCTGGGTTGAAGGGTTTTTCATCATTAGGAGATGCTGACTCAAATCTTCACATATACATAATGATTTGAAATGGGAAAAATTGGGGGGCATTATCCCAATGATGTCAAGAAAATATCACAAACTGTTGGGAATCTGGGGTATCTTTCTGAATACAGAGATTCAACGGATGAAAAAATTTGGGTGTATACAGGTTGCTATAGTAAATTAATAAATACACATAGAGACTTCTTTCCTCCGCTGTATTATTGCTGAGATGATGTAGATTTCCGCCACATAAAAAAAACTAGAAATATGAGGGGGATTGCAAACCTCCGCCTCTGCCAAACAATCATGAATTGCTCGTTTTTGTTTTTTTTTTTTTGGTCAAAGTTTGTCATTTCAGCTGGAAGGAAAAAAGCTCAGTGGTCTGTGTACACCTGGACGGGAGAGCTGTAAGTGGAGGGGGTCGGTGGTGATTTGTAACATTTAGGCATTTCATTAACATTGATTTGAGTTGACCTCCCCCCCAATGAGCCATCTGTTGAAGTAATTGTTTGTCAGATGTTAGAGCCTTTCCCTTGGGAGACTCCTCTCATTTAATGTGAGAGGCTCAGCAAAAAAAAGGATTCTCTTTTGTCTCAGGAAACTGAATTGCGTACAGCTGCAGTGAAAAATTAACCGGGTTTAGACTCATTAATTTTTCCACATTTAAATTAATTCAGTGCAAAGCAGATTACAAACGCATTCTTATGCTGCCATATAAATACAGTTTTCATGAAAAATTGAACATGTGCTCGACCCCTTAAGAGTTTGGAATCACAAGTCATTTACATATAGATTGGAAGGAAGAAAGTTTGGGCTGCAGCAAGACAAAGGTCCAAAACATAAACCCAAACTCAAAGTCACACCTACGGGAAATACTACAGTTCTCATGGATTACTAAACCAAACGATTTTCAGGAAAAAACATTAAATATTAAATAGGTAGTTAGTTAATTAATACTTTATTAACATTCTATATCAAGAGGGGGTAAAACCTTCAGATTTTGGTAGAAATGAGAGATTCCAGTTGTTAATGAATATTAGTTTTTAGTTAAACTAATTAAATATGACGAGGTCAGAAGGACCTATTTATTAAACTGAGATTTACAATATTGAGTCATCAATATGGATCATTTGTTTTATTAATGTACTAATTTATTTATTTGTTGTCTTTGGTTGAAGGAATTCTGGGCCAATAAGAAAATACTTGAGTTTGGGCCGTAACATGAGACCACCCGTGTATGTAAGCGCAAGATAAAGTTGTGATTGAAAATTGTACATTGAAAGGGTTCACAGTTCAACATTATGGCTTGGACACCATTATCATGACTACTGTTCACTTATGTAATTACTATGAAGTAAAGTTCCAGAGGTACAAGGGATTCCCCTGCAGTTGTCGGCGACAAACTCTCAGGTCACAGTTTATTAATGTAATAAGCACACTCACATATGCACGCACATTCACATACACATACAAGCTCACACAGACAGCACACAAGCGCACTGAATGAATGTATAGTCCTCCAGTAAAATGCAACAACTTTCATTAAAATTGAGATGATGAAATGTTGGCTTGTTTTTTCAATCTCAAGGATAGATGACTCGTATAGAATGAACTCAGGATATTAACCGTTTCTCCAAAAGTATAATATACTTTTACCAATCCATCTTTGTTTGTCACTTGCAGGCATGAACCGTCACACTCTTTCATGCCACACACACGTTCACATACAGTATACTCACAAGAGCCCAAATGACTCAAGAAGATGCGAACAACAGTGACCTGAAAAATTCAAGAAGAAAGCACAAATAGTAAGCTCTGAAGAACTAATTTTACCCATTAATGAGGACCTTTGGTCTTGATGGATCCCAATACAATACAAACAGCATAAAGTTACTCCATGTATTTATATATCTCTGTGTAATGGGCAGCAGTAGCCCCAGTGTGAGCAGGGACTAGGAGCTTGAGATTCTTGGCAGGAAAGCAGTTGTCAGTTTTGATTTATGAAGCGGAGCTCCTTCCCTGAGGGCGGGAACTCGTCAACTTCTGGCAAATGGATAAGGCGCACTGCTCCATGTTTGGAGCGAGGCCTGTTCCCTGCATGCACAGTTAGAGGGAAGGGAACGTCTCGTTAGCTAGTGTCTTTACTTCATTAATCTTCCGGAAGTATGCAGATTTTATACTCTGAGCGTGCTGATAGAATGAAACCTCCATTCTCAATGTACTCTCATTTTTCTATTTTTCTTATGTTTATTTTCTTGTCATTATTTGTCAGCTATTTCTATGCTCTGTAAATTTCCAGTATGACAAAATTGCAGGGTTGCAGTGAAAAATCAATGGTTTCCAAATTAGCATTTTCTTTACTGCATACCATTACTATGCATTCAATATAATTTTAAAATGGTCTTTTTAGCATGTGAGTTCAGTCTAATGACATTTAAAACATACTGCATCATCTTAAAAATGTGCCTCTTCTTTGACAGCTTTCATTGATAATGGCAGCTAATTGATGTGAATATTCATGAGGAAAAATAGAGTAAGACTAGAAACGTAGGAAGAATCAAAAATGGAAAGCGCTATTGAAAAATGTGCTGTCTGCCTCTTAGGTGATAAGCAAGCACAGTGCCAATATTAAATTTTTTCATGTAATTATTTAAAATGCCTTTTTTGAAAATAAATAAATCAATAACTACACGATTTCATTTAAATGTTACTGCAGTGACGTGATGTGATTTATATTTTCAAACTGCATCCTCACCGCCACCTTAATGTCAACACTATTCAAAGCCTTCAGAATCAAATCGCCATCATCACCATCTTCATCTTCACTTGAATTGTACCTCAGTTCATATTTGCTACCTTCGCACAATATTCAAGATGTATAGAAATTTGGACACCTTACCTAGGGTTGATCACTTTCTGACAACCCGCATCAGCCAGAGAGGTGAATAAATGGCCTGCTAACTGTTCAGTGTGTGGACATGTATCACAAAGACAATCCATATCCTGATGCTTAAGAATTCAAAGACAAACAAAACTGTCATAGTCAAGACCTGCACTGATTCTGGGATTTTAATTGTGGTTCTGGGATCAGGAGCTTGAGAATCACTGCTGCGGGGAAATACACTGTGTTGTGCATGGCCTGGACACAAAGTTTAATCCATTTATGCACATTTAGAAGTTCATACAGCAGTATGTTGAGTTCGGACCAACTAGAGATGGCTGTAATCCCATCAAAGGAGACGGCCGAAGGATGTGCGAAATTACAGTCATTGGTTTGAGCTTTGAAGTTGGTTATACCGCCAACATGATAGGAAAAGGTCAGGGCCAGAAGGTGATGATGTTGAGGTTTCTAGGGCAAGATGAAGCATTGGATGATCAGGCAACATAATATTATTTATTTATTTACAAATTTGTATATTTATTCCTTTAATCAGCAAGAAGTTAATTGAAAACATTGTTTTCTAGAATTCAAGGGAAAAAATGCCTGAGTGAACAGTAGCAAGTAGTGCTAGAGGACGAGAAAACAGGGTTAAAACCCCTGGAATTAATTTTGGCTTGCTCACGGGCCCATCACCTAAGCTATTCCCAATGTCACTGCTCCAAGAACAAATCAAATTCCAATGTATCCAGCTCTGGAGTTGCTACAGCAGTATCCATAGCAGAACACTGCTACACTTCAAGCATTGCCTTAAAACCTGGAAGAGAATAAATGCTCCCATTGAGGCAAAACCACCACTGGACACTGCATTAGGTACATCTACCTAGTAATGGGTGGGACCCCCTTTTGCCGCCAGAAATAAATATTAAAAGCCACTTAATTTTCAATCGCCGCCACAGGATAATGAATGCAAAGCAAGACTAGACTGGAATCAAAATATAATACTAATCCACTTTCTAATATTTTAACAATGAAAAGTTCAAACTCAATTGTCTCATCATCTTGCCAACCTTACAGGCAATAAGACACATAACATAATGCAATTATAAGTTGTCAAAACCTTCAGATTCATGGGGTTTTTTTTTTTTGGGAAATATGAGTAGCTATGATGATATTGCTTTTGAAATGACTTAATCTGTGATCAGTAAACCTCTAATAATTAAAGGAGACCTATTATGCTTTACGTGTTTTTACCTTTCTTGGGTGTTTAATGTAATGTATTGAGAATGAAAAAGTCTGCATAGTTACAAAGTTCAAGGTCCACCCAAAAGCTGAGATGTTCCTGCCTACAGAAAACAACCAGCCAATACTGTTCAAAAGGCCTTGTTTGAAGTCCAACCATTTCTTCCTGAACAAAGAGACATCACCACACAGTGGGCGAGTTTGGCACCTCCTAAAACAAGAAGTAACAAAAGGCCGCCTGGCCCTGCCGCCTCTCAAACCCCCAGCCCGGAAGAGTTCTCATTTTCAATCACCATGCTGAGAAGCCAGTGATTTTATCAATGCGAAGGCAAATGCACTTCGTTTGGACTTCCAAAGGATAAAAGAAGTTCGGGATCAGTAGTTAAATTAAGCAAATAACCTATATATTAAAATACGAAAAAAGAGTCTAAGGCACTCTGGTAGTGGAAAAAAGCAAAAAGCCTTTATTGAATGACTAATGCATCGGCTTTTCTGGTAGCTAACGGAGACAATAGATTATAAAAACAAATTTTTGCTATCAGTAAAAAGGATATATGATACATGATAAACAAAATAATGGCTAAACATTATAGGTTGGCAAGGAAAAACAACAAATGAAAAACTCACATAAGCGTGTTACCTTTCAAACATATATATGAGAGACAACAAATTCTTTGAGAACTGGGGCATGATTGGTAAAGGTGGGCTGATATCTTAAAAGTCTCCTACAGAGACGCGTTTGGATTTTCCAGCTCAAGGCCATGGAATTTCCAGGTTTAAATGAAGAAATAGACTATTCTCCATTTTTATAATATATGTTTGTGTTTCTGGGTGGTACACACATTTATGTGAGTTTTTCTTATTTGTTGTTTTTCCTTGATTTTTAATATATGCAATATTGTGTCCTTTTTATTGTTGTTTATCATGTATCATATATCCTGTTTTACCTGTTTTTCTCATGATGTCATTTTTCCTAATCTATATGAATGGTGCCTTGATTCACAAACGGGGACCCTGATGAAGGCCTGTATGTTTTAACGCCGCAGGTGCTTTTTTTAATCTTTGCCGATGCATTAGCCATTCAATAAAGGCTTTTTATTCTTTTTTTTCCACTACCAGAATGTCTTAGACTCATTTTTTCGTATTTTTTGTTACATTCTTTGCCCCTTGCCTAAGAGCACCTGGTACTGTGATTTTGATTTTCTACCCAAGACTCGCTTTTTTCCCGATTTATTCATTCATTGTTGTAGGACTCTGGGGTGAGTCCTCTGGATTTATTTTCAAGGAAAGACAATTTCTTTTTAAGCGTTTGGGGGTAATTTGGTTTGCAGTCTTATCATGGTGAACAACGAGTACAATCAATTTTATTTTAATGAATAAGGCAAGAAAATCATAGTTCAAGATTCTTCCCATTTTGGATGTAATGCTGTTTATTCAAAATAAAGACTTTGGACTCTCCGCTATTATACAGATTTACGCGAGATCCTATCAGGATCTTAAGAAAGTTTTTTAGAAAGATTATTGGAGGAAAGAAATGATTCATTGATTTATAAAAGGCCTGTGGATCAAAAAGTTTCCTTCTGGAATTTGGCCATGACAATCCATATTTCAAAAACATAAATGGGAACCATGACGATAATTTTAAATAAATGTTCACTTGATTTGATTCATTTTTTGTTGATTGAGGAATCTAAACGCCAAAAGGATTCCCTCAACACAGATATTGAAAACATTAAGGCTGACATTGCCCGATTGGCATCGGAGGACCAATGGCTTCCTTTTGAGAATAAATTGAAAGAGGACATTGACAAACTGCACAATTTTTTGAAACGCAAGAAAGTGGAGAAGTTTCACGGGGATACCGAGGACTACAAAGGCGGTGCACCAGTCTATAGTTGGACCAACAGCAGTGCGATGCGTGGATCTCGTTATTATACACACACGCTCCCGGTCCGTGTCCTTCAACCTCCCTAGCAGTAACGAAGAGGAATCCTCCAATCGTCAAGAAATTGCGTCCACTGGTTTTTTAGACAATTTACAGAGAGGAAGAGGAAAAGTTTTAAAAAGGGGGACAAAACTAATGGTGTCCAGCTTATTCTCTGCGCTCCCAAGACCAGCAAACACCACATTAACTTTCAATCGACACGGTAATGAATATCTCGGACACGCCTTTTCCAAGGAGTGCGTGTCAGCGCTGTTAAAAGGTTTGTCTTTTATGCTATATTTACTTACTCATAGCGCCAACCAGCTCCAAACTAGAGTTGATTTGTTTAAATTTTAGTCAGAAACTTACACCTGAAGGTGTGGTACAAACAAAATTGGTTTTTGTCTAATTTTAGAAAGCTCAGCATCTCATGAGCAAAATGCCATTGCCCCCCCGATTTAAGTTCAAACCCAAGTCTACCTTTCACCCAATAATGAATAATGCTTGCCTTAACGCGTTTATGAAAAAAGTTTCTCATGATGTAGACAGAATGTTTGAAAATAGAAAAAAAACACACAGAAGCAATCTGTCTAAATCAGAGAATGAAGCCATAAAGTGGCTACCTGATAATGACAATTTGATTGTACGCTGTGCTGATAAAGGGGGTGCTGTTGTGGTATGGGGCAGAGAAAAATATGAGATCGAGGCCTATAGACAACTTGAGAATACTGACTATTATCTACTTTTGTCTACAAATCCCTTGGAATCCTTGAAACATGAATTGGGAATGTTTTTAGATAAGTCCTTGGAACGAAAGTGGATTTCAAAGTAGGAACGTGACTTTCTTCATCCAGCTTATCCCAGATGGGCAGTTTTTTACATGTTGCCAAAAGTGCGTAAAGATTCTATCAACCCTTCCGGAAGGCCCATTATTTGTAATAATAATACTATTTCAGAGCCAGCTTCTAAGTATGTGGACTATTATATTAAACCTTTTGTGTTCCAACTGCCTTCATTTCTCCAAGACACACCAGTTGCGTGTGCTCATAAGCGAACCATATCCAAAAAGCAATCTTAAAGAAAAGGTGAAATTGTCTCGTAGAGCCATAACACTGATAAGACGATAAAAATCCACAGAGTTGGATGAGAATAACAGAGGCACATGTAACTGTTTAACGCCCTGCACACAGCGAGGTGTAAATGTTCCACTAAACGTTGAGTCCAGATTTGAGCGCTCAGAACAGTCTCAGAGTTTACAGCCCCGCAGAGGCTTGCATCACTGCCGCGCAAAATTAACACATACAATACGACAGAGAAGATTGTACATTTCATCCCCATGAGTCGGGATTATCCAGTAAAAAAGTGTGGATAATGAACTGTCAGAGAAAGCAATAGTTTATTGACTAAACTGAGGCCAGTGCAGCTAAAAAAAATCCAATCCCAGTTTTCTGTGATTTTTAGTGTCAGGTGATGTCGTTGCTTGACATCACAGATAAACAGGAAATCAGCACAGTGAATCAATGCTGTAGATAAACAAATTAAAAGCAGGATAAATCAAAGTCTAAAACAAGGAAAATATAATTTCAAGCATCAATACAAGAAAGAGAGAAGCATTTTCCTTTATCATGAGAAGTTTGCGTCCATCAGAATCAAGTGTAGGTAGCTAGGTAGCGAACCAGTAGTTCAGTTATGTGTATTTACAGACTTGCCAGTAGCCGGGGGATTTTGATGCTCTGTTCATGGCTAATCAGATCAAAGCTCAGTGGGGACGCCTACTCGAAACAGTCTGTTTTTCAAAGGGTTGGGAATGGCAGGAATCAATTTGCCTAGAAATCGTGGAATTTTATTTTTTGCTATAAAGTTAATAAAGCTCCCTTTCAGACATGCAAGAATACTGAAACTTAAAACAGCATAATGGGTCCCATCTGAAGTATCATTGTTGCAGACAAGGAGGACTATTTGTAACACATGCAGTCTTGCATTGCAGCCATTCATGCTGAGTTGAAAGTTGTATTTCACTCAGTCCTTTCATTTGCATTATTGCTGGGTGCTGTCATCTTGCCATAGCATTAGTAAATTAGTCAACCAGCAAGCTTGTTCGGATTTCATTTGACAGAGCAAGCACTCGCATGGCATTGTCACTCATTCAGATGACTTTTTAGTTGCCTTTCAGTTGTCCTCTTTCTCAAAAACAGGCTATAATAAATTAACACTGGATTATCTTTGAAGAAAAATTAACACTCTAACCACTTAATTTCAAATGCAATTGGTATTTGGAGTGTGACGATAACAGCTGTTCACACAACATGTTACCTTATGAAACTGCTAAATCAAATAAAACCAATTCAGCTGAAATTTAGAATGTCCAGGTGAGCTATAGTTCCCATGGCACTTTTTTTGTTTGAAGGTGAAATTCCTTAGCTGTTTTGATAAGACTTCAAAACAGTTTTATCTAATTAGCTGAGCTCACTTTTTTTCTCAGTTTAGTGCATACGGCATTTTTATTGTTTCATTGAAAGTTTTATGGGGTGGGCACATTGAGTATATCAGCAAGGGATATGTGGTACTGAAAGAAATTAATATTTTTTGTTCTCACTGACTAATTAGGCACTGGCCACATTTACTGCGACAGCTGAATGTTCAAAATTCCAAGGTTAAATGGTCATTCTTTTGTAAAATGGCTCACAGTTAATCTTTTTAACACAATCAAGGGATGATATATCAAGTATATTCCATTGTTCCCCATTGCCTGCCAGTTTAGACTTTATTCCAATTCACAATTTGCTTTTTACAGTCTCTGAAGATATTTTATACCACAAAGGCATGTTGTGACTAAAGCTTCATGATAACTTTGTTTCCTTTCTTAGAACACAGTCACAAGACATTTACATCCTGAGAACATTCTTCTTAAAATAGTGCTCTTAAAATACTCTACCTCAAATACAAAGAGCTGCTTATGGCCTCATAATGTTGCTTGAATGTGGTATAGTCCTGATTAATTTTTATTTATGGCTTCTCATGTTGTAGCCATGGTGGAAGAATTATTCAGATGAAGTTAAAAACAGCTCCCGAATGTTCTTTTTTACTCTGTTTTGCTTTATGCATTACCTGGTATTACTTATCACGGCATTGGTTTCATTACTAATATGTTTATTCAAGGGGCTTGACTGAGTGAAATACAATTCTCAATTGCTGAAAAAGCAGCAGCATCAGATCATTCATTAATTACAGTTTTATTAATGTATCATACAGCAAACAGTTTGGGGTATGAATGTTAATTGTGTCGGTGGGAGGTTCAGTGAAGGTGTCTGAATTGATGCTTAATATTTCCCAGATGAAATTGCAAATAGTATGTTTTTTTGATGCATATGATTTAGTTGAAATACATTGCTGTGAAGAAGTGTTTGCTCCCTTCCATATTTGTTCTAAATTTGCATATTTGTGGGACATAAATGTCTCAGATCATCAAACTAATTTTAATATGAGACAAAGATAACCTGAGTAAACACAAAATGCAGTTTTTAAATGATGATTCCATTTTTTGAAGGGAAAAAAGCTATCCAACCCTGCCTGACCCTCAGTGGCGATTCTACAGTCTTGTGCAAATTAATTGGATAAAGTAGGCTGGAGAGGGAAAAACCAAACAACAAAGGTTTTCAAGCTTTTCATTATTTTAATAGTATCTACATTCAGTACTCAGTATGAGATGTGTCCTCCACGGTTCTTGATAAGCTGTTCCACCTGTTTTGGCATAGAGCTTGACCAGGTTTTTGCTGGTTGCCTTGATTTCTTCGCCACACCTGAACTGCATCGATGACTTTGGCTTTTGTGGTGCAGTCCTTTTGCTGCAGCCTTGACTTGATGATGAATCAGAGATTCTCAATGGGATTGAGGTTAGGTGAATTACCAGGCCAGTCCAACACAGTTACACGACTGCGTTGATGATGCTATCACATTAGTTGCACCATACAAGTCAAGGAACTTAATGCAACGCGGCTAAAAGGTGCAATGCAGTGATCTTTGAGGTGGTTATGTAAAACTTCCATCACTTGGTACGGCTATTTGCACTCCATTCTGCTCATTCAAATGACAGGCACCTTTATTTAATTAATTTGCTCAAGACTGTAGACTCATTGAGGGTCCCCCCACAGCCCATGGCCCCTCATGCATTCAGTCAATTTGAGTGCCACATAGCCTAGAGGTATTCAGTGAAGCAAAACGTGTATCATTGGGCAAGAAAACTTATATTCATTTGTTTTTTAAAATGTTTTTATCCCTGTTCTGGTGTCTTTTTGCCTCCTCTCTTTTTTCTTCCTATTTTAGTGTCTAGACGAGTATGTTCGCTTCATCATTTTCCTGGACAACAGCTTACACCTTAGCCTATCCACTGAAATTTCAGTTTTTCTGGTTGAAAGTTGATGGTTATTTGTGATGATTTATTAAAATATTGGCAATAAAAATATGTATTTGCAAATGTGATACATTTCTCAAAAACTGAAATATGCAACTTAGCCCTACAAGCTAGCAGCATTGCAAACTGCTGACATCTTCATGTACTTTATGCATCACTTCATTCAAAATGCAATAAACGCTGCCACCTAAGCCTGCCTAAGGTTTAAAAACAAACAGCGCTAATAGCCCTTATTCTTTTTTCTTCTTTGGGGACAGGGGTTACGAAATTGCTCCGGAAAATTATTACTAGGATAATGACACAGTAAAATTTAGATGTATTTCAAACTTTAATATCCCATCAATATAATTCAAAAGAGCTGTGTCACGATTACTGCGCATGTTCAGAACTTTGAAAACTAACAAGAATTCAAGGGAAGTGAATCCGCTCCACTGCAAGTCAAAATCTGACTCCATTGTTGCTCATCTGTCTTTGCTTTGCATTGTATTTATATATTTTAGTTACTCACCCATCATGCTTTTTACACAAAGGAATTTTCTACGTAAATTAGGGGATTCATGGTGCTGTTTTTGCGCTGTAAACCTTGACAAGTGTGGTGAACTCTGTTTTGTGAAAACCGATTTCCTCAAAAAAATAGTGTATGCCAATTTAATGATCTTGTGTTCGGAGCACTTAAATACTTGTAAAAAAGTAACCTTACCTCATTTTCTTTATGGACCATCCACACAATGCAATTAAGTTGGCCTTCAAAATTTTTTTTGAGGAAATCAGTTTCCACAAAACATTTTATTCACCACATGACCAGGGTTTACAGTGAAGCAGATTCCCTTTCTTGGGAATTCATTGTCAGACCTAAATTCAAGTTTGCATTGCAGCCATAAACCTTACACAACACTAGGTGACACAATATCCTTCCACTTTGTTCGTGAATGAGGCAGCCATAGCCATGACTATGATTATGTATACTAAACTATAGATTATTTTTTGTTCACAGTATTAATGTTTTCATTCAATGGCCATTTCATGTGAAAGACAGAGCATGGTTTTTCGCCCAAAGTAAATTTAGCTAATGTAACGTTAAAACGCTGCTCAGAGTGTAACGTTAACCCTAATACGTCCGAGGCGCAGGCAACATTTGCCAACATGACTTTTGTATTTCCGAAAGTCCAAGAGTATTTGCTATTTAGCTTCCATCATTGGTAGACGATGAATAATTACTACACTTCTTCGCCAGTTCATTCTTCATGCAACTAATATTTCTGAAAGAAAACGAACGGCTTCAACCTCTTGTGGTTATCTGTAGTTATCTACATTATGTTAGCTAACCAGGTAGCCAACTCTAACGTTAGCCACCCAAAAAAAAAAAAAAAATTGTGGAGGTCTGAAATCGCTTGCCTTTGCAAGCACAGATCTACATCGTTCCTGATCGGCCCGTTTTAACTAGTGTGTAATCAATAATTAGAATATTTATGTATTAGTGCAAGGAATATAGTCAGGGTTTATGTTAGAATTCCGACGATTTGAACTTGAACAAAACGGGTCTACAAAGACTTATTGAATTTTCTGTAAATAACGTGTTTAATTGGAATTGACTGTCAGTGAGTTTAATTGGCGAGCCGTGCTTTCTCCTGATTCGCCACAACTCCTTTAAAGAGCGTGGCACCAGCTGGGGGGAGCACAATAATGCCTCCATAGGTTTTTATTAGTCATTGCAAAATGAGCCAATTTGAGTGGCCATCAGGGGCCTCTTTCCCCAAATTTTTTTGGGGGACCCTCCTGACGGTGCACCTATGCTGACCAGATGTGAAAAAAATTGGCCTTTTCCCCATAATAACTGCATAGAAACTATGCGGCCTATATGTATATCAGTGGCGGCTGGTGAACTGGCGATAGGGGAGGCTCAAAACAGCCTTAAAATTAATGATTAGTCATGACCTGTTTTCAATCATTCATTTGAATTACCATAACAGAAACTCCGAAAACTCTCAACATTATCAGGTGTGGCCAGTTTTCATTTATAACGCATACCGATTACGACTCCGGACTTTTCACGCTTTTCAATATTCAGGGATTGGAAGCAGTGCATGTATTTCATGATCGTTTAAATTAAATAAGATCATTTGAAACATCTTTATGCAATTCCATTGCTTCCAACCCCTCCAGTGCACAAGGACTTCAATTCTGAGCGAGAATCTCTTACATCCGTGTTGATTGAATAATTGCTGACTACAGCAGAGGAACGTAAATATGCCCCTTAAACTCACACCGAATGCGTGAGAGGTATGCGTTATAAATGAAAACTGGCCACACCTGATAATGTTGAGAGTTTTCGGAGTTTCTGTTATGGTAATTCAAATGAATGATTGAAAACAGGTCATGACTAATCATTAATTTTAAGGCTGTTTTGAGCCTCCCCTATCGCCAGTTCACCAGCCGCCACTGATATACATATAGGCCGCATAGTTTCTATGCAGTTACCTCTCACGCATTCGGTGTGAGTTTAAGGGGCATATTTACGTTCCTCTGCTGTAGTCAGCAATTATTCAATCAACACGGATGTAAGAGATTCTCGCTCAGAATTGAAGTCCTTGTGCACTGGAGGGGTTGGAAGCAATGGAATTGCATAAAGATGTTTCAAATGATCTTATTTAATTTAAACGATCATGAAATACATGCACTGCTTCCAATCCCTGAATATTGAAAAGCGTGAAAAGTCCGGAGTCGTAATCGGTATGCGTTATAAATGAAAACTGGCCACACCTGATAATGTTGAGAGTTATCGGAGTTTCTGTAATGGTAATTTAAATGAATAATTGAAAACAGGTCGTGACCAGTCATTAATTTTAAGGGATTGTTTAGAGCCTCCCCTATCGCCAGTTCACCAACCACCACTGATGTATATCAATGGACCTTTTCCCCAGCCTTCCCATTGATTGAAAATGGGGGTATCCTGAAGGCATTTAATACTGTCTTCATTGATATGGCCAGAGTCATCATTTATGGTCATTATGGGGAAAGAGAGGGGGGAGTTAATGGGGAAATGAGTAAAAATAGTAAATCAAACCGTTAAACAAATTTAATTTCAAATTGGGTCCAATTTCACCACACATATCCAGGCAGTTTACTGCCAGCCCGGATGAATTTAAACATCACTTAAATAGAACCTGTCTGTAATGTGAAGTGGGCAAAACACAGCCTGTGGACATGCAATTGAAAAAAAAAAAGGAAGAGTAGATAGGAAACAAAGTTGTTGACTTACATCAGTCTGGAAAGGGTTATAAAGCCATTTCTAAAGTCTTGGGACTCCCAAAAAGCACACTAAGAGCCACTATCTACAAAAGGAGAAAATTTTTAACGGTGTTGACCCTTCCCAGGAGTGGACAGCCTACTAAAATTCCTTCAAGAGCTTGTCAACAGCTCATCCAGAAAGTCAGAAAAAAACCAAGACTAGCACCTAAACAACTGCGGACCTCACTTGCTTCAGTTAAGATTAGAGTTCACAATTCCACAATGAGACAGAGACTGGGCAAAAATGGCATACACAGGATAGCCGCAAGATGATAACCCCTGCTGACCAAAAGAGAATCACAAACGCTCATTTTGCATTTGCCAAAAAGCATCTTGAAGACCCAGGAGACTTTTGGGATAATATTCTGTGGACTGATGAGTGAAAAGTGGAACTTTTTGGAAGACCTAAGTCCTGTTACATCTGGTGTAAATCTATCGTAGCATTCCACAATAAAAAAAAATCATACCAATAGTCAAAAATGGTGCTGGTAGTGCAATGGTCTCGGGCTGCTTTGCAGCTTCAGGACCTGGGCAACTTGCCATAATTGATGGAACCATGAATTCTGCTCCCTGATGTCCAGCCATCAGTTTGTGACCTAAAGCTCAAGAGCAGTTGGGTTATGCAACGGGACTATGATTCAAAGCACAAATCCAACTCTGTCCATCTCTGAATGTCCAGCTCTTTTTTGAGCTGAATGGCTCAAAAGAAACAAAATTAAGGTTTTGAAGTGGTCTTGACAAAGTCCTGACTTGAATCTGATTGAGAAGCTATGACATGACCTTAAATGGTCAATTCTTACTTGAAAGTCCTCCAATAAGGCTGAATTAAAATATTCAGCAAAGACGAGGTGGCCAAAATTCCTCCACAGCAATGCAAAAGATTAATTGCTAATTATCGTAATCTTTTGATCGCAGTTTTTGCTGGCGAGGGTCCACCAGTTAGTAGATTTTGGGGGGATTTATTTTTCCACATGTGTAACATAGGTTTTGAATAACTCTTTCTGATAATGAAACAATTATTTGAAAGCTGCTTACTGCATCAACTCACATTGTCTTTGTCTTACATTAAAATTAGTCAGATGATCTAAAATATTTAATATGACAAATAAGCAAAAAATAGAAGAAATTAGATAGAGGGAAAATACTTTTTTTCACAGCAGTCTATCTCATTCTAAGATGTTAGTTTATTGAATGCGGAGAGATCTTATTTTTTAACTGCAAATGATGGTGTCTGAACAAACAGTAACTCAGATCTCCGATTACCCATAGCTTGCTTTAAAAGAGGCCACTTTATGTTCTTCCTGTGCCACAGATTTTTGGAGACCTAAAGGACTCTGGAAGACTTCTGTGCTTGATGCCATATTGAAAGAAGTTATTGTAACAAACTTATTAATCTGTGACATTTCTGTTATTACTGCCCCTGTCTCTCCTGATCTTCTGAAAGCAACTTTTTTAATATGACCGCATTTTTCATCAAGGTAATTTACTGCAGCCATCTTACATACACTCACAATCTCCACGCCCGACTCCCTTCATCACTCTGTTCTGCTTTCTCCTCAAGCCCCTGCTTTTCTCACTGCCTGCTTCTCGTGCCCGTTTTCAATCTCAGGGTGCCTGGGGAAAGAAGGTTGACAGTCATCAGCAAAAGGAGGCCCACTCCTCTGCCTTACCACTTCTAGGTTCTATCTGACATTGCCGGCCCTTTTAGCACAAGTGTCGCACTGAATTGGTGCTACCCGATGAACTTGTGAACCACGCACCGTCTTTCCTTTGCAATATTTATTTCACACATCACAGTGTGATCTGTTGCCCTGCTCACACATTCATGGTCATGCTCTAGGGTTTTGTACGCAGCAAGCTTTGACCCAGAAAAGATAGGAGCTTTCACAAACAGAAACATCTGTCCTTAAACACAATAAATGGGTACTAAAAATGTACACGATAGGCCTGACATTACTTTTCTGCACCTCATCTTCCGTAACTTTCAAAGACACAAAGAGGAATGAAAGCTATAATAAGGGTAAAAAATACATCCTTTGATATTTGAATTTTTTTCCTTTTTTCTTTTTTTTTGTATATATTGCCTTTCCAATGTAATATCCTGAAGTGGACCGTAACATACAGCTCTGCATGAATATAAAGCAACCACCTTTAACACAATGCAGGTTTGGAATGTCATCATTTGCCTCGTCTTTAACTACCAAGTGGCTATTTTTTTTTTTTATTACTGACCATATGTCCACATTTTTACTAAATAGAAGGCAATTGTTTCTTGAACACCTTGTCAAAATTCTGGGATTTCAATTGTGGCTGGAAAAAAAAAAAAAAAACATGACTATGCAATGCCTCCTTAGGACTGACTGTCACGACACTCAAGCGCAGACAGCAGTGAAAAAATAAACCAAGGTTTATTTTCGGAAGTCAGACAGGTAGGGGTCAAAACTGAGCAGGCAGATTTTGGCCCAAAATCAGAATCCAAAATTATGGTCAGAGAGGCAGAGTTCAAAAACCAGGCGGGCAGAATGCAGAACAAGTCCGAGATCGGGAGTGTGGTCAGAAAGTCAAGTTCAAAAGCCAGAAGGACAGACTGTGGTATAATTCTGGATCCAAGAATCGTTGGCAGCGAATGAAGCGTCTGACCAAAAAGCATGGGAACAAATGATGGTTCAAATTAGCTCAGCAATTGAAAATAAATTAAGCAGATCTGGCAGCACAGCAGACTTAAACATCACAGAGGAACTGGAACGAGCATGCACTGACTGAGTAAATCTGAGGAAAGATATGCATGCAGACTAATGAACCAATGGGAAACCGGAGTTTGATTCTGCTTAAAAATGGAAATAAATACATAAATGAATAAATACTGTAAATAAACAGTTTGTCAGTTTAAGCATATTCATCACATGAGAAACATAATAAAAAAACAAAGATACGTCTGAAAATTAGTGCAAGCTGGGTTTTTTTTCTTTTATCAATTCAATGTTAAAGTGCTGTGAAGAAGTATTTGTTCCTTATCAATTTGTCCCATTTTTGCTGACTTGTCACATGTAAATGTTTCAGATCATGTTCTTAACAGTGGCTGACAGGGGCAAACACGCTGCAACGGCCCAAAACATATCCGATTGAGGAAATGCGGTGCAAAACAGAAAAGATACAAATTCAAAAACACGCAAACCGAAAAATAAAATCCAAGAGAAAAGTGCTGCATAGCCACATCAACACAAATGTGCTCCACCAGCCCAAAACATCTCCAATCGGAGAAACGCTCTGGAAAAACAGAAACAATGCAAAGCCAAAAACAGGTAAACCACTAAAGCAAATGCAAGAGAGAAAAATGCTGCATTTAGACATCAACATAACAGAAGTGCTCCCAGTCGCTATGGGGAGCACCAATGAAAACAGCTTTTACTTTAGACTTGAGCGAGACTGGCTAGCTAAGTCGGCAAAAAGGCTTTCTGGCTAGCTAGTCAGCTACCTAGCTAACATTAGCTCGCTTGCTTAGCTATTAAGTTTGCTAGCCTAGCTAGCCAACAGTTTGGTGCACGGAAGTCGATACAAAATACACAACTAAAAAATATCCATTATTTTGCTATCTCACTTAAAGGAGGAGACCGCACCTCGGCAAAGTATATTTCAGTGGCAAGTAGAATTCTTGAAGTGTCTAAAATGCATAGTTTTATAAATTTAAATTTGGTAATGATCCAGTGCGACGCATTTTAAAACCGGCGAGTCTTCAAATTGGCGTCAATATCAGAGGGCAGACATTTTTACCTGGGGAATCTAAGGCTGCCTTCAGAATGCACACTTGTCCACTCGCTCACTCACTCCCTTTATATTGCTTTCAATGTAGAACATTCACCACATAGTGCCGTATATAGTGGGTGAGTATACATAAAACCCCAGTGCCGCGGTGCTTGTGGTGTCAGTTATTCTCTTTTGTGACGTCAGTTGTTCTCTTTCCTTTCATTTGGGCCATGGAGTTCTTCAGAGGGCTTCAAGTAAGCTCACCCTTTATGGTTTGAATGCCCACAAGCTGTTTTTAATAAGCTGGCCTGATTAACAATCAAACAATTTTTCGACTGAGCGACCAAGACCAATACATGACTTATTGTTAGAAATGATAATGAAAAGGTGAATTCCTATTGCCTCCATTTACATAATTGATACATAATTGGCATTTTAAATCCAAAACTTTTGCTGACTTCTGCAGCATTTATTTTCGCCGTCCTTAGGATTGTCTCACAGCTGTGCCCTTTAGCCTCTGACAACATTCAGAACATAGAACGGATTCTTGCAGCCTCGCAAACTTATTTATACAAATCTGTGCTGCTTAACGAGCAACAGAAGCACTGAAATTATAAAGACATATTGACATTTTACGTCATCATTTAAGCACAGAAGAAGACGCCTCATAATTTTGTGGTGCAATGCTTAACAATGCTGTCAAAAGTAAATTAGATTGTTGTCGGTTTTTACCAATTTGTCTGAGCAACTGTGGCTAAGGCTATTTAAAAAATTATTAGTTGGTGATCATCCCCTCCCGACTGGCAAAAACGGTGCCGACCCAATTTCTTTTTTATTTTTCATTTGCAAAAAAAATAATTTTTCTAATGGAAAAAAAAGTCTAGAATCGTGTAAAAACGTGAAAAAATGGTGTGTCAGTGATTCAAACTTTGTGGTTTTTCGATTCAACTGGGATGACTGGCTCTCTAGCAAGCGTTTGTTGAACCACGCTGCGCATGTGCAAGTATCTAAACAGTCTTTAGTAAAAACGCGTTTCCACCACTTTCAGTCTTTAAAAAAAAACCCTCCCCCCTCTTCACTTTTTTAGGCCCAAAAGGATGATCACCAACTTTTTTTTTTAGATGGCCTAATCGGGAGATGTAAACTGCGAGAGGTTTAAGTTATTAAGCATTTAAAGGTCAGGTTTCCGAAGATGAAATTCAAAATCAGAAGATTCCCCGAGTAAAAATGTCTGCCCCCTGATATTGAAGCCAATTTGAAGACTCGCTGGTTTAAAAATGAGTCGCACTGGATTATTATCAAATTAAAATCTGCATTTTAGACACTTCAAGAATTCTACTTTCCGCTGAAATATACTTTGCCGAAGTGCAGTCTCCTCCTTTAACTAGAGTTGACCCGCGAGCATTTATGTCATACCAAATATAACTACTCGCTAGCTAACTCGCTAACGTTAATTCATTTGCTTAGCTAGGTAGTTCGCTAGCCTAGCTAGCCAACAGTTTGGTGCACAGAAGTCAATAGAAAATAAATGAATAAAAATGATCCATAATTGGGCGCCCCGGTGGCTCATTGGTCTAAGCGCGCGTACCATAAAGGCTGTGTCCTTCCCGCAGCGACCTGGGTTCGATTCCGGCTCGGGTCATTTGCTGCATGTCTTCCCCCACTCTTCTCCCCAACCTCCCTGGCTCTCTACACTGTATAACTGTCAAATAAAGGAAAAATTCCCCAAAAAAATCTTAAAAAAAAAAAAAAGATCCATAATTTAGCTATTTCAATTAGCTAGAGTTGAACCGCGAGCATTTATGTTATATTTGGTATAACTGCTCACTAGCTAGCTTGCTAACGTTAGTTCGCTTGCTTAGCTAGCTGATAGTTATATTTGGTATAACATAAATGCTTGTAGTTCAACTCTAGCTAAGTGAGATAATGAAATAATGAATCATTTTTATAGTTTATTTTCTTGACTTCTGTGCACCAAGCCGTTGGCTAGCTAGGCTAGCGAACTAGCAAGGTATGCAAGTGAACTAATGTTAGTGAGCTAGCTAGTGAGTAGTGATATTTGGTATTAAATAAATGCCCGCGGTTCAACTTTAGCTAAGTGAGATGGCAAAATAATGGATTTGTTTTACTCATTTATTTTGTATTGACTTCCGTGCATCAAACTGTTGGCTAGCTAGGCTAGCAAATTTGCTAAGTAAGCAAGTGCACTAACTTTAGGTAGGTAGCTGGCTAGCTAGCCAGAAAGCCTTTTCGCCGACTTAGCTAGCTAGTCTCATGCTGCATTCATGTGGTGTTGGGGTATTCGGAAAAACAACTTCCCGACTGGGAAAATTCACATGAACGCCCCCTCATGTTGGAAAAACAACTTGGCATCTCGACAATAATTTTGGTACACGAGTTGCCGACTTGACTTGATATTGATGTCACATTCACCGAAAAATGGCCGATGAAAACCAGTGTGTAGTTTACTTTTAAGCAAATACGGACGTTTTTCTGATTAAAATACATATGTATGAAATTAATCATATTTTGTGTCTCACCTGATCCGTTTCGGTTGTTCTTCAGAGTCACGAAACTGGAAACAGCTGTCAGTGTTTTCTTTTAAACGCTCTGAGCATTAAAATACAACTCAGCTAGCTGCTGGATAGCTCACTCAGTTAAAGCACCGCATTTCAGAGCAGAAGTGACTATCATGGTGCGGGTTTGAGCCCTGGTCGTAGCATCCGGCAATGGTCGGCAGCTTTTTCAGAAGTAGCGTACAATTGGCCATTGCGCTACAGGGATGCAAATTGGGAAGGGGCTGCCGGGAAGGGAAATATAAAATGGTTGCTTTGTTCGTTGCTCAAGCGCCTCCTGTTGGCCAGCCGGGCACTCGTCAGAAAGATTCTAAGCTTGTTCATGTTCGGGTATCCTCCGCCCTTGTTCTGAACTTGCGAGGATTCAACCAGTGAGCGTAAAGAAGCAGTATCAATGGGCACGTGCTTCGGAGGAGAGCCATGAACCGTCCCTCTCTCCTGAATTGGCAACAAGGGGTCGCATACGAGCAAGTCTTGTACATAGTTCGTCAATTGGGCATACCAGATTCGGGTGGCATTTGAGATGCCAAATTAAAAAAATAAATAAATAAAATAAATAAATACAATTCAGCTTCTTTGCATTATCCATGTTTTTCCCACATTATGACTTCAAAGCACATGAACACAACAAAGTCGGAAGAACGACTTGCTGACTTGGGAACTCCGACCTTCCGACATCACATGAATGCAGCATTACTCAAGTCAAAAGTAAAGGTCCCAGTGGCATATTGGTCTAAGCGTGTGCACCATAAAGGCTGTGTTCTTCCTGCGGCAACCTGGGTTCGATTCCAGCTCGGGTCATTTGCCGTATGTCTTCCCAGTTCTTCTCCCCAACTTTCCTGTCACTCTCTACTATATAACTATTTAATAAAGGAGAAAATCCCAAAAAATAATCTAACAAAAAAATCAAGAGTAAAAGCTGTTTTAGTTGGCGTTCCCTATAGTGACTGGGAGCATTTCTGTTGTGTTGATGTCTAAATGGAGCATTTTTCTCTCGATTGCATTTGGTTTTTTGGTTTTCATGTTTTTGAGTTTGCATCTTTTTTGGTTTTTCAGCGCATGTCTTTGATTGGAGATGTTTTGGGCCGGTGCAGCGCATTTGTGTTGACGTGGCTATGCAGCGTTTTTCGCTTGGATTTGCATTTTTGGTTTACATGTTTTTGAATATGCATCTTTTCTGTTTTGCGGCGCGTTTCTGCAGTTGGAGATGTTTTTGGCCTTTGCAGCACGTTTGCTCCTATCGGCCACCATATCTTCTTACCAATTTTAACACAAGACAATATTTGTAAACACATAATGCAGCTTTTAAACGATCATTTTTCAAAACCAATATCACCCTTATGAAAAAAATAATTGCCCCCCTAAACCTAATGACTGGTTGTGCTGCTTTTGGGGACGTGAATTGCAATCAAGTGCTTTGAATAACTGGCAGTTAGTCTTTTACATCACTGCGGGCAAATTTTGGCCCACTCTTCTTTGCAAATTGTCTTGATTCAGCCACACTGGAGCCATGTTTTTCATGGCCTGTTTAAGGTCATGCCACAGTGTCTCAATCAGATTCAAGTCATTAACTATGACATTAACTTGGTCACTTCAAAACCCCCATTTTGTTTGAGTCACTCAGCGGTGGACCTGGTTGCATGATTTGGATCACTGTCCTGCTGCATAACACAACTGCACTTGACCTTTAGGCCACAAACTGATGGCCAGACATTCCCCCTCAGGATTTTCTGGAAGAGAGCAGAATTCGTGGTTCCATTAAATAGGGCAAGTGGCCCAGGTTCTGAAGCAGCAAAGCAGTCTCAGACTATCACATTGTTGGTATGAGGTTCGTATTGTGGAATATCGTGTTAGCTTTATGCCAGATGTAAAGAGGCCATGTCTTCCAAAAAGTTCCGCTTTAGACTCAGCCATCCATAGAATATTATTCCAGAAGAGTTGGGGGCGATCAAGATTTTTTTTTTTAAGCAATTGTGAGGAAAGCCTTGAGTTATTTTTGTTCACCACTGATTTTGACCGTCAGCTTTTCCATAAATTTTGCCCAGTTGTAAGGCCATGCCTCCAGCCAATAAACTCACCAGTCTAATAGCACCCGGACCGTGTTCTTCAGTCCTGCAATCATTGTATGCATCCGCTGTTCATTTCCTCTGTGTGGTGGTGTTGAGCTATATAAGACCGAGCCTCGCACTTAGTCTTTGCGAAGTCTTATAAACAGGGTAAGCCACATGCTGGTGTTGTAACTCTAGTCTTTTATAGACTTAATCTCTGTGTATTGCGTGTCTATATTATTAATTCTCCTGGATTAAGCATGTATCTCTCGCATGAAGCATGTATCTCCTGCATTAAGCGTGTATATGTGATGGAATCTGGGAAAACCCGTCGGATGTCGCGCTGGCACTTTTCCAGGACAGATTGAAAAAAGGGCAAAAGTCAGTATTTTGGTGAAATTGGGTTTTCATGAAATTAATATCAACATCTTGTCTATCATCCCTGAAAATATTTCATCGTTATTCGCTCATTTATTATGTTAAAAAAGCGATTTTTATTAACCACTCTGTGTCTGTCTGATTGTCGATATCTCTTACATTTGAAATCGTGAGTGGCGGAGGTGTGTGAAATTCGCCCGTAACTGCTTATCTACAAAGACTATGAAGACAGTTCACCTGTCAAAGTAAAGCAAATAACATGAAGATGAAGTAATAATATTACTTCATCTTCATGGTATTTGGTTTTAAATAATATTATTAATGCGCATTTTCCTGCCAGTCCTATGTGAGCTATGCATCAAATTTCCACAGATTATGATCGGATCTGCAACTGATGAGACTATACAGAGAGATGGCGGAGCTTGGAGCGAGAAAGGAGAGCGAAATAGCTGCCCAGTTAAACGAATTAGGACGAATCAACCTTTTCAGCTCAAGATATACTAATGCCTTGTAGGATATATAATGGATTATTTCACATCCAGAGAAGATGAGCTGGACGTTGATGCTGATGATTTTAGCGCTGAAAGAGCAAGAGGAGGCTAACGAAGGTCACCTAACTACGGTATCCACAGCCCCCCCATCCGACCTAGTTAGCCTGCTTGGTGATCTGATCATACAAGGTGCAATCAAAACCGTCAAGTCAGTCATCTTTCATACAACAACAAAATGTTATTTGAAATGGCTTTGCCTTCGGGTGACTTATCTCTTTCTGCATTAATCATTGACTGTAATTTACTACTATGAATAGCACTCATGCTAATCTACTGCAGGGTCTGACTGGGAAAGAAAGTTTCCTGGAAGATCTCATTCTTTTAGAGTAGTCAAACGAATTAATCTATCACAGTTTTCATGCTATATACAGAACATATATTTTTCAGACCAGACAGAATGTTTTGGTGGCACCTTGTTAAATGACATGATCACTATTGGTGATGATTAGCCTATTGTATTATTATTAGTATGCTGCATTGTATTAGTACTTCATTTTTATTGTAGTTTTGAATACCTAAGGGTATAGTATGAAATTAGTATTTATCTCAATATTTTGATATGTCTTTTGAAATAATAGGCCTTTGTCTTGGCAAAAGTTTAAATTCTGTGAAGCGATGTATTTGAAAGTAGTGGTTTGTGTCAATATGAGATATTTAATATACAAAATTTGTGATATTTAATGTAAAGTACATAATTGTTTAAGACATAGTGTGTAATAAATTGTTGTTTGCCTGATATGCACATGTGAAATATGTATCATTTAATTAATAACCTATATTGTATAATAGTAATGTCTAAGAAAACGATTACTGTACATAGTACTGGTACGTATAGCCTTACTGTTTAATAAGGTAAAACCGTATAATATTTATTATATAAAATAGATCTTATTCTGTAGATGTTTCATCAATATGAAATGTTTTTTTTTTCATTCTTGCAATAGTTGTAAAAAAATTACTCTATGAAGTGACAAAACTTTGGCGTTAAGTTAAATTCACTGAATGTCTTCATAAGTAAAGACAAACTGAATTTTCAACTAATTTATGATTGTTGAGTTTTGCTTGCAGCCAATATCAACTTTCTGTACATTTTACAACATGTACATTGACTACACATAGGTGTTTTACTAAAGGAAAGTGACTGACATGTACCTTTTGTTACCTTGCTGTTCTGATTCTATTTAGAATCCCTGACTTTAAAGCCATTTTTCTCAAAATTCCATCAAAGAAAATCCATCTGATCGGCTGACTTTGGGTGGCCATAACATTTGATGCAGACAAGGTATGAAAATAATGAAAAAAGATTTAAAATCAGCTTGAAATTAGCTTTCAAGTGGTATCAGAATCTCCAGAAGTTCAAATTTCACCATGTGACTGGTTTTCCCAGATCCCATCTCATATATTCTAACTTTTGTAAGTAATGCTGTTTGTTGTTTAGGTCAGCACTTTAAGTTCATGTATAGCTCCATCTGAACGTAGCACTCTTTGTTATTTACGCCAGCACTTTAACTTCATGTATTGCTTTGTGTGTGCCTTCCTGCTGTGCAGTAGTCACAATAAATACAACCAAGTCCATCCTTGCACCTGAGCCCAGTCCTCAATTTTCTGTCCTCCATGCACATCACCGGAGTGTGACACACAACCCTTTAAGCAGTTCTCTCTCAATGTGGAATTGTGAATCCTGACTTTAACTTAGACGAGGGAAGTCTGCAGTTATATATATAGGTGTTAGTCTGGGTTCTTTTGTGACCATCTGGGTGAGTTGTCAATGTGCTCTTGGAGGAATTTTGGTAGGCTGGCCACTCCTGGGAAGATTCACGACTGTTCCAAGTTTTATCTATTTGTAGATAATTGCCGGGGACCCAGAGCCACAGAAATGGCTTTAGGACCCTTTCCACACTCGCACATGTCAATGACTTTGTTTCTAATCTGTTTTTGAATTTTTGAAGAGTGTAGTACCCTGTGCTGCCTTTTGCCTACTTCACATTGCCTGACAGGTTCTATCTCAGTGATGTTTAGATTCAGCACAGCTGGTAGTAATCACGCCGAGGTGAGCGTAGTGAAATACTTTTTCATATAGAGCCAGGTCAGGTTGTATAAACTTTTTCTTTCAATAAATGCAATCATTATTTAAATACTGCATTTTGCATTTACTTAGATTGTCTTAGTTTGGTATTAAAATTAGTTTGATTATTGTTAACATTTGATAGTGACATATACACTACGTATGCAAAAAGTAGAAGAAGTTGGGAAGGGGGCAACACTGCTTTGTTTAATGAACGAATTGGACTATTTTAAAGGATATTTTCTTAGTGAAGAGAAAAATTAATGGGATTGTAAGTGTATATTGTAAGTATAATAAAATGAGATAAAATGACCATAATACTGGAATTGCTAAAAGGTATTTGAAATAGACTGCGGAGACTATTTTTCTGCGTACACAACCTGTATTTGCTCCTATAGCACTCTGGAAATAAATGCCACTGCAATACACGTTACTACACTCTTACAGTTACTGACACTTCCTCTGTAGCCCATAAGGATATACAGGGAAAACCCTCTTTGGTACGCGTGTTTCAATAGTCAGTCAACAAGGGAAAAAGCCTACTTGCGGCCGCCCCTGCGAGGTTTCATAAAAGCACAATGCTCATAAAGTCAAGTGATGTTTTGATGATTAAAGCTAGGAACAAGTGAAACAGATTTGACAGGTTGTACAGTAGCAATGTCAGATAAATATTTATATATATTGTTACAAGCACGATGCTTCTGTCTGCTGTGATTGATAATGAATCATGCTTTGAATGCCACTGCTGAAAATAAACCTGTAATCTGACTTGCTTTGTTTTATGCACACAAATGCCAAGCTACTGCAGGGAAAAGTAATTTATTTGAAAAGAGGGAAAGAGCTGGTAGAGCGGGGATTGTGCTGGCCCAAGCGGATATTGCGGCTGTCGATCTTTAACGGGATTCCTGAAATGCTGTGATGGGGATGGGGTGAAATTTCAGAGAGTGGGTTGGAGATGGACAATATTTTTGCAGCACTCTGCATGACTGGCAGCAGGCAGAAAAAAAATGTTGATTGCTGACCAGAAGCAGCCCGCACGAAGGGTGACTCAGCTGGCTCAGTCATGAAACCTGATGTTTTCAGATATTACATCTTAACAGCTTGTGGACAGCTTGTGGGTGAAGCTTGGTAGGAAGAAAATAGTTGGTTGTTGAAAATAGTTTGGTCGGAAGTTCGGTAAAGAGAAAATAGTCCTTATATTAAACAGCTCACAGCATCGTCTGTGGATTATATTGAGTAACCATGTCATGATTTTTGGCAAGAGAAATTGCATTTGAATTTTTCAAACATATTTTTTGGTGCTTTGAGTGCAAGCTCATTGAAATTTAGTTCCAGTATACTGCATAGAGGGCAGACGTCTTTATGGCTGATATCTTAAAAACTGGGCAACTCCCACCAAAACAACCTAGATGAAAAAAAAACCCAAAAAACTACAGGTTCAAGGAAATTTTTGAATTTTGATTTTGTGGTGAATTGTCACTTTAATAAGACAAACTAAAGATGAGTGAATTAATTTTTAGTTGCAAAATTCCACCTAGTCATCACCCCACAATATTGCATAAAATGATTTTTTCTTTTTTTAATTCCTCTCCATTTCCCTCAACTCATAACCTGCACGTGATGCAAAGACAGTTTAAAAATACAAGCTCTCCTCTGTCATTCAATAAATTCTATTGCCACACACTTTAAAGTTCTCTGGCAATACCCAGACATAAAAGACCGTTAGCCACTTGCTTTCATCCCCACCATTAGCTGCCCCTACAAAGGGCGACTTAGCCCTAATTAGTATGGAACATGCAGTGATTCTCCATTCAAATGAAAAGAATCCTCTTCGATGCGATAATGAGTTGAACCCACTCAGCACAACAGTGTGGTATTGTCTTGGGGTCTCTCAAATTTGGTATTTTTCAGATGTTGAATTATATTGGTGCACGAAAGTAAGAATATTAATCAGTCAAAGCCTCTTGCTTCCACCCATAATGAAACTCTAAAAAGAGGAGCTAAGGTTCTTCAAATAACAAAGGCTGCCACAGTATAGCTTGGCCTTCAAAGTGATAATTTTTCTTCCACACAGAGAATGGCTGATTTTGATGGGTTGCCTTCACAAGGGCTAATTTCAAGTTAATTAATAAGTCATTAGTTGTGGCCTTAATGAGATGCGTATTATGTGGTGAGAAGATCACAGCATCCACACAACCTTGTAAAGAAGCTGTGAAAGTAAAAATAGACACCATTAAGAGGATCCTGAATGTACATCATATTGGAGTACTGAATATGCTCTTATCAGTGGTGAAGGTAAATCATTGAGAGAGTGAATTACAATTCGATGGAAGTTCCAAGACAGTGTTCTCAAAGTCCATTGCTTTCTGGCACCAGTTTATTTGTAACATCAGCAGTAGAATGTTCAGTTGAGAGCATTTTAATTGCATATTTATTATCACAGCTTAAAAATAGGAGCTGTCATAATGTTATTCGTAATGTGCTAATATTAGGCACCATCTTGGATAGGACTGAACAGTATTTTGAGTGACAGTGACATCAGAAAACTGGTCAACTTTAGCAGCCAGCAGAGGTCTTACCCAATATGGCTGACACATACAGTACACATGATAGTCATGTCCGTCCTACTGTTTTACAGTTCTATAGATTGCTTACCTTAAAGGATGTGGTTTCTTTGGTTGGACTGAGCTTGGCAGAGTTTAGAGAGCAGAGCAGAACTGACTGGCCATATTTCCTTCTGCTGTTAACAGCTGGGCCATCTGATGTTCAGTGATCCAGAAAAAAAAAAGTTTAGAACAGGGCTGCCCAACCCTGTTCCTGGAGAGCTACTATCCTGTAGGTTTCTGCTCCAACCCTAATTCAACGCACCTAATTCAGCTCATTATCAGTTTGTCAAGATCTGTAACTGGGAAAGCAGGTGTGGTTTGCTTTGGTTGGAGTGATAACCTTCAAGATGGTAGCTCTCCAGGAACAGGGTTGGGCAGCCCCGGTTTAGAAGATTAGAAGTGCATGAAGTTGGGTGGGAAGGTAAGAGGGTAGGCCTCAAAATTGAGTCAAGCTGCTGCTTCAATTTTGTTTTGAGTGATCGACCTCTGATTCCCCCCCACAAACATCAGCAAAACTTTCAACAAATCTGACCACTGCTGAGTGGTGGACTCAATTGCTGGAGATGTTTATCCATATCCCGTTGTCATTTGTGTTTGTAAGGCAGGATCAGCACGTATAAGTGCATATGTCAGCATCTCTGCCAAGAGTAAAATGGCTTGGACTGTTGACATTTTGAGTGCCCGAAAACTGACACTACTTGAATCATGCTGAAATTAAACAATTGATTTCATTGGGAGAGCAATACATCTGTGCAAGCAAAATTGGAAGCATTTTATATAAACAAATCAATTTCAGGAGAAACATCCATAAGGAAATGCTTAGCATGGCTTTTTGAAGTATTGACTTCAATGAAAGAAAACCTATTTGAGAAATTTATAATGTGTGTAGTTTATTTATTGTCATCAACTGCCTGCTTGCAGTAGACCTGTTAATGTGGCAGATGTTTGTGTTCTCAGCATTCAAATATTTTCTGAATGCAAAACACATCATTTGGATGGGGGCCCATGGAAGAGTAATGCAATTAAGGTAAAATCACATTTATGCTAGCTGCCTAGGAAATGTTGCATTGGTTTAATTTTGTTGCAATTTTTTTGTTCAAAAACACCTGCTTCCTGTTAAGAAAGTTATAGTAAGTTAAAATCAGGTCTGTAATACATGACTCTATGTTAAGCGGGGTACACACACAAAGATAATCTGGCTGATTTTTCCCCGATTTTCCCCCTCCCGACCAACGACGACAATTGGAAGATTATCTTGTCTTATAAGATTATCCGATAAGATTATCCTGTGGTCTGAAGTGTGTTAAGAGTGAATTTGTCCCAATAATCGGGTCCGAAACGGGTCAGGCCCAACGATCGTAATTTTTAAATTTGTTCAATATTTACGACCAAAAATCTTCACGTGTGTGGGAAAAGCCGACAACTCCAAAGTCATGATTCCGTGAATTACGACGTGAAACGGAATGTAGCCAATCAAGAAGTGAGCTGACCACCATCATTCCCTCCTCTCGTGTGTCCTCTTCCATGTTGCGACTTGCGTTTATTGTTGCTATGTGTCTTCTTCTTCTTCGTTTTTGTCAGATCACGAGTGATCACGCGAGATTTCTGTCTTGGAGGACTAGATTCTAGATTGGTGGTGGAACAGAATCGTTATGTGTGTAGTGTGCTGTGTTGAGATTATCGGAGCACACCACACAGTACGATCAAAACTGTTCAGTGCCTGATTTTTTATCTTCATGTGTGGGGTCTGTAGCAGATAAAAAATCTCTTCAGATTTAAAAAATCCTTATGTGTGTACCCTGCCTTAAGTGATTCTGTGCCAGTGTAACACAAGCTGTTTATAAGCTTTTGATGATTAATTTTTGTGTAAGAGATGACTTCAGCTGGCACCCGTAAAACCATGCAAATTCCTGCTCAAAAATTACACACCTTACTGAACTGACATGGGAGCTGATGCAACCGGGCAGATAGTTGGACGTGGACTTAAGAGAAGGGGAGGGAACTTTGATCTGACTGCCAGCAATCTGTTAATGACCCACTCTAATGACTGTAATTGCTTCCATTCACAAACCCAGCAGCTGTGGTAATGCTAGGCCTGCCAGTGTCTTCGAAATTTGATCGTCTCGAGAGTGAGACCACTTGAATGCACCGCAGGTAGAGGATGATGGAGATGATGTGTTTGACTCCTGACACGGGCAGCTGCCTTTAGCATGCTAGCCAGCTATTCATATGCCCCATTCACCTTCCCTCAAAACCATCAGAGCTGGGCCAGCCATGTTAGGAGAGCGAGATCACATGCAGATTCAGTAAGCAGCAGTCTTATAAGGAAATAAACCTCCCAAGGCAGAGATGCTGTTTAGTGATGATTGATGAGGAAAAGGAAGAAAACATTATTGCGTTGATGTGCTGATTCAGGCTGTTGATAGATTTCACTGTAAGTCTACAGTCTTTACATCTGTGTATACATTGAGCAAGTCTGTGCTCAGAATTCAGTCCTACTACTCTGTTGGATATTGTACTGAATTCAGTTATATTACTCTGTTTTACAGAGTACTAGATTCAGTCAAATTCCACTGTTAGTCAGTGAAAGTGGTTTGCTTACTTTGTTAGAGAGAAGGCAGGAGACAGCCAAAAGCCCTTAATACCTCTGGAATCAGCCATGACGCCTTATTGTGGGTTAGTCAGCAGCATTAAACTAATGGACAGAGTTGAGTGAGAATTTTCCCAGTGGTGGATTTTGGCCTGATTTAGAGGTGATTAGATCTGGATCCAGGATTTGTTTTTGAAGGGTTCTTCAACACTGTGAGATAGGGCAAAATTCGTCATTTTCCATCATATCTTCATAAATACACAGTAGCGTGCGGTGGGGTTTCAGTCAGGGCCAGCAGTAACAAAATGCAAACCCCCCTACCCCCCCCACAAAAGTAATGTATACCGATACAGCCATCACTGCAGCCGCACACATACTACGATACATACACACTCTGAATCCCCTGTAATGCACTATTATGCAACAGTACTTAATCAACACCAACACGACTGCTGATAAACAAGCACAACGCATCACAACACCACTGTGCAGCATCGCCATCAGATCAACTCCCCTTAGGTCACTCACCACTTTGCAATGCATATACCACATGACAAAAAACATCAAAAACAGCACCTACTGCCCAACTGCTCTGCACCCTTGGAGGAAACTTCTAAATCACTTCAAAAATTATATCCATTTCTTTAACAGTGGCTGTTGCAAGGTGTTGTCACAGGACAGCATCATAATTTGACAGCAAAGTTTGTGATTCCATGTAATTACCTTGATAAGAGACTCGCCTCTCTCGTCGTGCCCCCTGAAAGATAAGGCCCAACGCCCACTGGAGGCGAAGCGAAGCATGGGGTCAAATGCTGAACACAAAATATAACCATTCCTTTTCTGGATAAAGTTGCATACTGGACAAGTAATTGGCTCCAGACACATTTCAAAAACACTTTTTAATTATTAAAAATATATATCATTTTTGACAGGACTAGCACTGCTAGCCTTGCTGCCCTGACTGCACACTTCTGCAAATACACAACAATTTAAAATGAGCAAATTTTGGCGGCATTACCTCAATGGTGTAAAGAAATATCACAAAGTGATCCGAAACTGGATATCTTTCTGGATCCAGGGACTCCCACAAATTTTGTATGTGCACATATGTTGCTGTTGTAGAGTGATACAGGTACAGACTTCCAACTACTGCTTAATAATTGTGAAGATTCCTGCTACATTAAGAGAATCCTGAGAATCCTTTGAGGGGGTGTTGAAAAATGGCAAAGGTTTACAATCTCAGATCGCTCTTGCTTAATCAGTAGTTGTCCTAAGACTTAAATGTCTCTGGACTCACAACATAGTATGGAAAAAAAAAAAAAAAAAAAAAAGAAATAATCCAAGGTTAATAGACAGAAATTAGCCTCCTTGACAATCTTTGGTGCATTTACAGTAATGTTCATTGGTACACATTGACCCTATCAAATATAATAGATAAACAACAATTTTATTGCTTGTTGAACCTGTCAAAATGTGTTTGTGGTGAATTTCACAAATTACTTTAACCAATAGCCAATTTTTATCATTATGAATCTCAGCCTACTTATGCTGTGAACTTACCACAGATACAGAAAAATGCAGGCACTGTTTTTAAAAGCTTGATAAATTATATTTGAAAAGACAAACACTAGCCCAATAATTATATTTTGACATTTCTTTCTGCTTGACAAGCATTGGCTGAACCAGATACAAATAATTTATCTCATCAGACTGAATTTTTTTTACTGGTTCTGTTGTTTCTCGATAGCTGAAAATTTATTTATTTATTTATTTATTTATTTATGTATGTATATATGTATTTTTGCAAATAATGGGAACACAAATTCCAGAATAATAAGTTTTACTGTTCTGAGCACTCGTCATGCAGTTTATGTTCTGTGAACATTTTAAGTAACTTCAAATTTCAGCACAAGTATGCCTCACAATTTATTTATGCCTCTGTAATGGTGTGCATTGAATAATTTATGAATAGCCAGGGCCATTGTTGGAGTCGTTCTAGCAAGGATGAAATAATATTGTATGAGCAGTTTTTTTTTTTAGATTGTTCCCAGAAAATGGGAAAAGAACTTTCATTGAATGAATACTGTCGCTTTGAGCTGCAAATATAGCAGGAACTTGTACTGAATGCAAAATTTATGGGGTCTCAGGGCAGGAAGACTGCAAAGTGGAAGAAAGAATACACAGTGATAAATGAATGAAGTATGCTTTTTTCATATATGTAAAAATATTTGATCTGTGTCTCACAAGAACTGAACAAAGTAATACTGTGGATGAAACATTATTACTTTGCATTTCAGATGCTAATTGAGCAAATGCGAAAAGATTTGAAAGCATTCTGGTCTTCTGATGGCCTTTAAAAGACTTACGTCTCTCTGTATGTGAGTTTTCCGTATGTGTAGCCCTTTTGTTGCCTTTTATTGTGCTCCTGATGTCATGCAACATAAATGCATATGAATGTCTGCTGTGCAAAAAGGAAATTGCATTTACAGACAGATATATTGTTCATATAGTGTCCTTTTCACCTACACAAGACAGGTGCTTCACAATGAGTAGAAGTGTCAATCTGCCTACTTCAATTACAGAACTCTAATTTTCAGTCTTCAGACACAAGACATATCAAACTGTAATTCTTCATGCCTTTTACCTTTAAGGCCCATAGTTAAGAGACACAGCCATGACCCTATACAGCTAACTGCCTTAGGGCACAGTAACCAAAATATGGTGGCTGAATTGGCTTCCTCTGTGCTATTTCATGGAATCCACTAGAATCCAGCAGTTCTGGAAAGTGTCACTTTTTCATGTTTTGAGCAATTTGTAATTTGAAAACAGAAGTTTTGCAGTTTGAAGAAGATCTTTTTGGTCAATCAGTGCATTGAAGGCAACACTAATTTGAGACCCCTTTGAAAATTCATACTTTTTCTGCCTTCCAATAAAATGATTTATCAAATGTCCCATTCATAAAAAAAAAAAAAAAAAAAAACTCAACACGTTGATGATGCAAAAAATACTTTTATAAAACACTTTTCAAAATCATTATCCCCTCTGCACATAAAGCGAGGGATATAGCTAGCATTTCGTCTGTCTGTCAGTCCGTTCCTCTGTGAAAATGTTTTTGTTTGGAGCGTAACTTGAAAACCAATTGGTATTTTTTCATAAATCTTGGCACACACATCAACCATATGCTGGAATAGTGCCTTTCACTATTTTGGAATTTGTGACATTTTTGCGAGGGCCGGAGGGATATGCTGTCTCCTGATGGCTCTGGTTTTTAAATGTCAATGCAGTATTTTATACAGGCCATTGGCAGGACATATGGCTCTCTTTCTACTTGGATGCGCCTGGATGAGATTTTAATATTTATATTTTGGATTTTTTTTCTCTTGAATTCTCTGAAATTAAAGGGAATGCAGTCAGTGGACAGACTGTCAACTGGATTTAATACCAGGCCTCTGCTGGGCAGTTGTAGAATACTGACCGTCCAGTCCATCCTAATGAAAGTGGAGATGCAGTCACTGGGGTAACAGGCTTTGGTTGGTATGCACACCGTACTATGGACTAATATGGCACTCTTTCTTCCTGGTCAAGGAACCTTAACTCTGAAAAGCAACCACAAGCACACACACACACGCACACAAAGAATGAGGCTATACTGCTGGAGCATCCAATGCAGAGTCTCAATGACTGCTCTCCAATCACATTAGTTGCAGAACAAGTTTAATTATACAGGCTATAGAACAACAATGATTACTTGGTCCTTCACGGTAATTATACCAAGACAATAGCAAACAATAAAAAGGGAAATGAATAAATGATGTGACAGAAGGCTTGAGATAAGCTTGCATTTTTTGCCACAATAACCTTGCTCTTCATGGAGCATAGCCTGTCCCGCATGGTGTGCCAGCCCTAAGGGGAAATGGCTATCAAGGTAACAAATAACCTTCCTGTTAAAGTCAATAAGTAATTTCACATCAACCCTTGTGTTGAAAGCAATAATCATGTGGGAGAAAAATTGCAGAAGAAAGAGAAAATAGTGGACTGTGCTGCTGTAACATTATGAGGAGGGTGGGCTGGACAGGGGGAAAAGAGTGAGGGTGTGAGGAGATGGTAGGATTACACACTGTGCCCAGTGGAGCCTGAACAGTGCAACGACTCCTAATTGTAATTCTCTGACAGGTGGACACCAGTCTGATGAAGATGTTGGATCTTAGCTGATTTGCCGCTCTCTACTGGCACTCCTGGGAGTCTCTACATTGACAGAGCCAAAAGGATCATTACAGCTGTCAGATCCAGCCTTAACCCCCCCTTTCACCCCAATACACTAAGGGAGTACCCTCATATTCCACCAGGTCCCCCAAACCCCCAACCCCACCCACCCTCAGTGGGGGCTCCTCAGTAAAGTGGACTCACGGCCTCTGATGTGTCATTTTACAGCAGTAAGAGGCTACACACGAGTGAAATCAGGTCTGTGTCAAGAGAGAGGGCTGTATTTTAGTCTGTTCTGGCTGGTCTCTGGGGAAACAGAGAAGAGAGTTAAAAAAGAGGTGAGAGTAAGGTGTTGAAACACCTGGAGCTGGACTTTTTCCTTCTCTCTGCAGGTTGACCTCAGCTGGAGATTATTTTTGATGTCCTTCCAGATGAATATTTTGGTGTTCGATCAATGATGTGCTTCTCTGCTTACAGGCGTAAATTCAACTTAGCATCAATGTTTTGCCCACCCCCACCTCCAAAAAAAAAAAAAAAAAAAAAAAAACCTGTCAGGAGTATAGCGATTTGGAAGTCCATAAAATGTATTAAACCCAATTGACTCAGCATTTCAATTCATTGAGAACATAATACCTTGTTTTAATTCTTTGCCATTTGATATTACAATGTGGGTTTCTTGGGGTCTGAAATGTTATGACCTCATCAGAATTCTTATCAGAGGAGTTTCAGCAATTGTTCAAGTGCTGATTAAGGATTTTAGGGAACCCACAGTTTGTTATTTACTTACAGGGTGCTATATTTATTATAACCATCATTACTGAACTGATTTTTCCAAGCAACAAGACATTTCTAACTCTTTTTTTTTTTGACAAATTGTCTTTCAATTTAGCCCCCCAAGAAGTTGAAAATTACAGTTATTGTATTTATAACATGCAGACATAATTCATATATTTGCTTTGAGTGCAAATCAGTTAAGTTCACCCACTCTACTCCGATCACTTATTACTTTGAGGTTTGTTTCTTCTCTACTGTAAGAACGAGGGTCATGGTCGGGGTTTGTTATAATTTTCTAAGGTACAATGCTTCCTCCCTGTGCACAGGAGGCGCACTATCCAGGGTTATGTCCCAGTGCCAAGCCATTGTAACCATAGAGGTACAATACTTGTACATTTTCTTCTGCTCATGAGCCATGATGCCCTCATTCTGCAGAGCATCTCTAGCTTCTGTATGTTTCTCTCAGAATAGGATTGCATGTAACCAATCCTCTCAGAGTAAGCAGAATGAAGAAATAGGATGTTAGCTGCTTGTCCACATATGAGTGTGGGGCCATGGTAGTAATAACTCTGTTGTGATGAATGGGTTACGGTTGACAGAGAGAAGTGTAATGCCATTGGGGTGCAGCAATGCACCAGGATAGGAGTGGAGGTATAGTAGCAGGGCAGAAGGTGGGTGACATGATGGATGCCGATTTATCAGCCAAGCTAAATCTTCTCACTCCAACCGCACCAAGAGGCCCTGGGAGCTGTCGGCTGACAGATTGAAGGAAGCCAGCCTGATATTGTCTGGATGAATTATGTCACAGGACTCCAAGCATCTTTCAGGAGATAAAACTGACACGGAGGGCCTCTTGGCAAAAGAAAGGTGGAAACGTGATTGAATCACCGACCACAGTGATCCCAAATCTCTGGATCTTCTGTTGTGCACATGCCAGATCCTGCCACTGAAGCTGATTGGGACTAAAAGTTTGTTATCGTAGTGTAATATAGCATAAAATTATAATAGGCTGTTTTAATTATCAATGATTTCTTTGATACAGCAGCATTTTCAGGGTAATGCAAGACAATTTGGTTGCTTCAGTATTTGTTGCTAGATAGAATGAGTTGTCATTTTTATTTCAATAACAACTTGCTATTTAAGAGCAGGGTATATAGTGGTGCATTGGCAAGCTCTGTTGCCTAGCAGCAAGAAGGTGGTGGGTTCAAATCCAATCAGGGCCATTCCATGTGAAGTTTTTATGCTTTCCCTGTGTTTGTGCAAGTCTTATCTGGGTCCTATGGTTACATATCACAATCCAAATACATTCAAGTTTGACTAAATAGGAACTCGAAATGGCTCATAAGTATGAGTGTTTGAATGAATGATGCATTTACCCTGTGGAAAGTGTCCAAACTGTATTCCCACTTTTTGCTGTGACAGGCTCAAACCCCACTTGACCATGACTAGAGGTACTACATTAGCTGGGTAATCGATGTGTAAGAGCATGAACTAAATGACTTAAGGTGAATTTTGCTAATGGATGACGATAATGGCTCGATAAAAATAGAGTCTGAATGGAAAGGAGAGTTCTAATTTTTATTCAGTCATTAGCTGTTGATTAGATTTGTGATTGCTTACATTCTGCTTTTTATTTTTTTTTTTTGCAATTTTGTCATGATGGAAATCTTCTGTGGAAAGCTTAATGTGTCGCTCTTGGCAGGGATTCTCTGGACTGGCTGCCTGAAGGCTTGAAGCATAGATGCTAACAAGATTATTTGGCCACAACACTCTAGCTGAAGAGGCGTCCCAAGAGGTGGGCAGGTTGATTTAATCACTTACCTGCATCACCGATCGTGTCACCGGAAACCAGTTTAACAATGGCAGTGTCAACCAGCCTCCTCTTTGAAATTTTACAGATTACCTTCGCATTGATCTCTTTTTGACATTATCCTAGAAAAAAGACTGGGATAAAGAGAGGATGACAATGAGCTAAACGTGTCAAATTCCCCCTCAATGGCAGGCTATTTGTTGATGGAAAATTTGCAAAACAAAGTTATCTGCCATTTATTTTTTGTCGCAGTGATTTAATGGGAATTAAGCAATTGTGCTGATGGTTTGAAGAGCAGTGCACACTCATAAACATTAATACTTTGTTCCATTTCACTTGCTGGGTCAGACCTGTCTGACCTGTGTTATTTACTCCCCAATTCTATGTGTTAGATACCTGTGCATGCGTTAGATACCTTTTTTTTTTTTTTTGTTCATTCATCCATTTTATTAGTCCCCATCCCCAGAGGAAATTGGGAGCACATCAGGGCAGACTGTCACAAGGAGATTTGCTTCACACCCTCCAGTAAACAAAAAATGGTGCCGGGGCTATCAAGGCTGGGCAACAAGACAACTGTGCAATATAAATGGGTCCTGACGTCACCCTCTCAGACGCGGACTTAATGAGTTTATGAAGTGTGATAATGGACCATTACTCATCGTTGGAGTGTGATGATAGACTGATACAGAACTTCTTGCTGTGGCATTGTGTCTTAGCAGAGATGGGTGTCTGCGCTAAAAAGGCCACATCAGTGTGTACAAGAGATGGCCCTTGCACTGAGAAGTGATATGCAGCTGTGTGTTAAAGTCATCCAGACTGCCAATTCTGCAGGCGCCGGCAGAGGGCCTTTACCGCAATGCCACTGGGAAAGATAAGCTGAGGAATTAGATGCACTCCACTCTAATCCACAGCTATACACCCAGGGCAATTATTCAACAAAGCCAGGGTTTACAGCCTTTTGTTAGCGGCACTCCTTAAATGTTTTATGAGACTAGTCTCCATGTGAATAAAATGGGGAAAGAAGCTGACCCCAGCTGTTTATTCTTTTCACCAATATCTGGTTCAGAGGGAACGATTCACTTGACATTCAACATCAACAACTGAAAGTTTGATTAAGAGTGCCACATTCAATCAGTGTAAGGCTGTACAAACAAACAAACAAACAATAAATAAATAAATAAATACCTTTTTACAGCCTTACATTGCTTGATTGTTGTCAAAGCTAGAATGTGGAAGGTCTTCCTCAGATGTCATACAATCATTTTTTAAAGCTATGGGAGAAACATAAAAATTCTTCTTTCTTCAATTAATAATTAAAAAAAAAAATTATATGTAACCTCTTTAATATTTCCCTGAGGGACTGCTAGTTGGAATAGCCCCCATTCTTAATGCATTAGTTGGGTTAAGCCTGGTACTATCTTTATTGTGAATGAATCCAGGGGGAACTAAAAAAGTGATGAACCAACTCACCATGTACAAACTGTGGGTGGGGGAGGGGCATTAAGTTTTATAGTATTGATTCACCGGAAGGTGATCAGAATGTGGATGACCTTAAGACAGGGCAGATCTCTGGGTGAACTGACGGCCCAGGGTTAACATATCGTTGCTGGAAAAGCTGCAATTTAGTTTCTCGTTTTATTGTGAAAGTACATGTATAATAGTATCCCGTGATAAAAATGGACTGTGCCCAAGAAGGACGGACAGTGCCATCTATATTCGGGCGAAGGGTAATCGCGCCAGCTTTTTGCCTGTTATCTAACCAGGCCTTGTCCAGACCTGTGTGCTAACTAAGAGTGAGGTGGTTACACAGCTGCGTTCGATATTCCATTTTATTTTTTATGAATATGAACAAGTAACTTTTCCAAGTTTAGTTTCCAGTAAGAAAACGACGTTTTGCTTGTGCTCCGCTCAAATGAACGCTTTTTGTTTTCCTGGAACTGATTTTGGTGTTTTGCATGGAAAAAGGAAACCAACTACGAATTCTGAAGATTGGTTTCCATCTCCACGGACGCAGTGTTTCGTGAGTGAATGCAAGAAGGGAACCAACCCAACTATAAAGCAAACGGAGCTCGTTTCTCTTGCTTAAAAAATTCACTGACATTTGAAGGAATTGTTCGCTGGTGACTAAGCATTTTTAGCCGGAGTGATTGGGGGTTGCTAGCGCTAGCCAAAACCGAGAGCTCTCTGGGTAATGTGGTTCAGTGTATACTGGCGCCAGTGCACTAATTGACATTTCAGTTATACTCGGTATCACGTTTATTTTCTGTTTCGAACATACACATGTAAAGGGCTGAGTTTCTGTTCAGAAAAATTACTGTTGTGGGGAAAATTGGTATTTACACTGATAAAACGAATGCAGGATTGTATTCTGGGTCTTTTCTCCTTTATATGGGTTTATGGTAAACGTGACTCTCTGAGTTCGGGGTTTTACTTTCACTTTGATGACGCACGTAGTACGTTCTTGTGCTAAAGTTGAGGTATTGTGATGGTTCTGCCCTGCAATCCCTCCCCCTCCTGCTGTCTTTGCCTCCACTTCAACGAGCCACACCTGTTGCTCGTTGAAGTGGAGGTGAAGTTTAGAGTATTTAAGAGCTGCACTTGCATTCTGGCATTTTAGCTCCATGTGTGTTGCTGCTGCTCCCATCTCTTTGTCATTTTTTAAAGTATATTTATTAAATATCTTTCTATTTTTTGTACCAGCCTGTGCGAGTGGGTCCCTTTATCAGCCTTTGGGTACATGGTCCCAGTGCCCGCCGGATTGCATGTTGCATCCAGCGGGACTAAACCATGACAGGTATTGAGTGGGCGTGATGTTTTATTTAGCTACAAGTCATTTTCATTCTTCTAAATGTCCCACCAATCTTCTTTAATTGTACTCATTGAAACAAAGCAAGCATCAGTTTATGACGGGGAAATCTGTTAACTGTTGAAAACAAATAATATTCCCATTGTGTCATTATTTTCAGATAAATCCTCTGGGGTTTCTTGTCCTTGTTTTGGTTTATAAAGGGTAACATTAAAAACTGCTATTTCTTTGCCTAAAAGGTGTTCAGAATTCAATTTTTTTTAAAATTTTTATTTCAATGAAAGTATAAAATATCTGATACAATTTCCAATAAGGTGGATCAATGGGGCTGATTCTCTAGCAGAGCTTTATTGGATGGAGGCACCGCGCTACAGTGCATAAGTTTTGGTAAGGACCGTTAATTAGTCAATCATTGTCTATATCTCGAGTATTCAAAACACACTCCCTCTAACTGAACCCAGGCCCTGTTTTCTTTTCGGTGTGCAGTCAGGGTACCAAATACTTAATGCACAGGAGAGCAAGGGGGTTACAAAAGGAGGCACCGCTGGGATCATAGTGCGGGATATTGATGTGATCGAATTAAAAAATTAAGTAGCTTTCTGAAAAAGAGGCAGAAACTCTGGTAAATAATTTGGTAAACTATATTGTAAATCCTTGCCTGTTTAAACTTCAGTGAGAACACATGGAGACAAAAATGGATGCAAGCAGGTTAGTTGAATGTAGCCGTTGGGAAAACACTGACCCTAATCGGGCTATAATAGTACATGGGGTCAATGAAGACCACGCAACTACTGATGTAGAACAGGTTTTAGAGGACCTGGAAGTATTTGGAAGGGTTAAAGTGTGAAGCCGCATGCAACCGACGCCCACCCCTTTAACATGCGTTTTAGTGGAGTCATACGCAAATATCACTTTATTGTCGGAGCCCACTGAAATCAAAGACGCTGAGAGAGACATTAATTGGAAAATGGTTTGGCTTAATCCGTTGAGTTCTGCTCGCAAATCTGTTGAAACAGCAGCCACTCTTGGGACACCAGGTTTTTCTGAACCCGAATCAGAGAGTCCTCAGCATTCACCACGCGTAGAAATGTCCAGTCCAGAAGCTATCATTGAGTCAATGGGTAAAGTTTTAAAAGAGGCTATGAAACCGCAGTATGAAACCAGTCCATACCGGCGGCTAAGGCAATTCAGTGGCAGCATTCCTACCCCCCTAGGGTAAGATGATTTTGACTCCTCGATGGAGCAGGTTAATCTGATGCTACCAGAGTGGCAATGTTCTGACAGTGAGAAGAGAAAAAGAATAATTGAGAGTTTGAAGCCACCTGCATTTGGTGTAGCTACAGCACTGAGGGCCAATTGCAAAGGTGCTACTGTAGACGATTACCTTAAAATTCTTGACCTCACCTACGGCACCGCAGCTACAGGTGAGGATCTCTTCTATGAGTTTAAAAGCTCAAGACAAAAGCCAGGAGAAAAGATATCCGACTTCTTACTTAGGATTGAGAAGCTTCTACTCAAAGTAAGAGCAAAGAAGGGTATTGAACAGGCTCGACTAGAGCTAATTATCAGAGGAGTGCTGTACAACACTGAAGTATTAGTGTACCTTAGGCTAAGGGAGAGGAGGGCTCACCCACCCACATTCCCCAGTCTATTACAAGAGATAAGGGAAGAGGAGGAAAGAGAGGTCGATAGGCAGTCTCACAGAGTGCCTGTCTCACATGTACAACCACAAAAGAAGGCAGACAAAGTGGAGGAAGCTGAAGTAGCAGACCTCAAGAAACAGGTGCAAGACTTAAAGGCCATGATCATTGTAATGGAAAAATCACACGTTTCGTCATGGAAGGCAGGGTTCCCACCTCACTCTCAACCCAACAGCCCTCAAGCAGAGCAGAGAGGGAAAGAGTATTTCTGCTACAATTGTGGAGAAAGAGGACACATTGCTAATAGATGCCAAAACCCCAGGAATCTAGAAGCAGTGACTTACCGTTTCATCCAATCCAGAGGGAAGTCGGGAAATGCTGGAGGGGGACAGTAGAGAAGCATGCTGTTCCCCAAGAATCTAGAAGCTCCATAGCCTCATCTTCCTCTCAGCCATTACAGCCGTTGAGGCTTGATATTTTTCCCATGGACTACTTGGTCCTGAGGCAAGCCTGAGCATTAGGGTAAATGGAAAACCATGCCGAGCAGTTCTAGACAGTGGTTCACAGGTAACCATAGTTCATTGTTCCTTCTACAGAAGACATTTGAATCACTTGCCTCTTCAGCCTTTAGAAGGCCTGACCTTATGGGGTATCAGTGACAGCAGATACCCATACGATGGAATCACTGAAGTAGTCATTGAATTTCCTAGAGAGGTGGTAGATGTCCAGAAACCCATTAAGACCCTTGCTTTAGTATGCCCAGAACCGCCCATGCACGATGATTCAGACATGATCATTGGCACAAATGCTAATATGTTTGCTGTATTAGGGAAATGGTGTGAGAAGCTGGCTAGTGTCAGCAAAAGAGAAGAGCCTCCATTGTATTCTCTTTGCCTAACAGCTTATCACTAAAGAAAGCAAATCAGGGGAAGACCAGACATAGGACCAGTAGGTTTTGTTCGACGCACCTCAGGAAAACCACTCACACTTCCCCCATTAGCTGAAGGACAGGTAGAAGTTTGTATAGAGTACATTACCCGTGGAAGACCACTGACGGTTTTGCTGGAGCCGTCCCAGAGAAACAAACTTCCTGACCATGTCTTGGTGATCAGTGGGATTCACAGTGTGCCCATGCGGGGGGATCACTGCCTGAACCTTAATGTAAAGAATGAAAGTCTGCAGCCAGTCACATTGCAGCCGCGGCTAAAAATGGCTGCTGTGTTTGCTGTAGAGCATGTAGTCAAGGCTCACAAGGTCACTGGGTAGGAGACTAGTGTTGACCCAGAACTTTTCAATTTTGATGATTCTCCCATTTCACCAAATTGGAAGAAACGGCTCTGCTGCCGGCTGAGTGAAAGATCACTGGTGTTTTCCACGATCAAATGGGACGTTGGCTGTGCTGTAGGAATGGAACACCACCTTCGCCTCACTGACGACCGCCCTTTCCGAGAGCCTTCCCGAAGGATTGCCCCTGCTGATGTGGAGGATGTTCATCGCCATCTTCAGGAACTGCAGGCGGCAATAATATCAGAATCCAGGAGCCCCTATGCGTCTCCAATCGTCGTCATTCGGAAGAAGAGCGGTGAGGTGAGGTTGTGTGTGGATTACCGCATTCTGAACAGGAGAACGGTCCCCGACCAGTACACCTTGCCGCGGGTGGACGATGTGTTGGACTGCTTAGCTGGTAGCAAGTGGTTCTCTGTGCTTGACCTGAGAAGCGGCTACAACCAAATACCAATGAGTGAGCAAGACAAGGAAAAAACCGCCTTTATTTGCCTGCTAGGTCTCTTTCAATTTGACCGAATACCGCAAGGTGTGACAGGGGCTTCTGCCATCTTTCAACGATTAATGGAGAAAGCAGTGGGAGATATGAATCTCTTAGAGGTGCTCGTTTATTTAGATGATTTAATTGTGTTTGGAAGGACCCTCGAAGAACATGAGGAACGGCTTTTGAAGGTACTGGACCGCCTTGAGGCTTGCAGTCTGAAACTTTCCTTCGACCAGTGCCAGTTCTGCAGGTCCTCGGTAAAATATCTCGGGCATGTTGTTTCTGACCAGGGCATAGCAACTGACCCCTCAAAGATTGAGGCACTGACCACATGGCCCCACCCTGAAAACCTTAAGGCTTTGCAGTCTTTCTTAGGTTTTTGTGGTTATTATTGGAGGTTTGTAGAGGGCTATTCTTCCATAGTAAGTCCTCTGCACGAGCTGACCAGGGGGTACGCCCCGAAGAGGAAACGCGTGCAAAAGGCCCCGACTGCATCAGGGGTCACCTACTTTAAGGAGCCTGAACCTTTTGGAGCTCGTTGGACTCAGGATTGTGAGGAGTCCTTCTAAACTATTCTGGACCGCCTCACCCACGCCCCTGTGCTTGCTTTTACTGACCCCAGCAAGCCGTATTTGCTCCATATTGATGCCAGTTTCACTGGACTTGGGGGGGTTCTTTACCAAGAACACAGTGAAGGATAGAGACCTGTCGCATTTGCAAGCCGGAGCTTATCACAGACTGAAAGGAATTATCCAGCCCACAAGCTGGAATTTCTGGCATTAAAGTGGGCTGTCGTGGACAAATTCCACGTCTGTCTCTATGGGGTCCAGTTTCTTGTCCACACTGAGAACAACCCCCTCACCTACAAACAAACCACTGCAAAGTTAGATGCAACAGGACAGAGGTGGTTGGCTGCTTTATCTAATTACAATTTCAGACTCAAGTATAGGCCGGGGCTTGTGAATATTGATGCTGATGCCCTGTCGCGACGCCCACACCCATGCGCTGACTGTGGTGAGGAATGGGTTGAAATACTGGCTCCAGGTGTGAGAGCCACCTGTTGGGCCATTTTGGGAAAAGGAACAGGAGACTTCATTGAGTGTGCTGCTGCCACATTAGGAGCCCCTCCAGAAGTTTTAACTGAGTCTTATGTAAATGTTAATGCACTACATCTGTCTGGTCTGCCCCAACTGAGTCTACAGGACTATGATCCCACCATATCGCTTGTCATTTCTGCACTTAAAATGGGGAGAAAACCTACTGCTAGTAAGAACTTTCACGCGGAGTTGTCCCTTTTCTTGAAGTCTTGGAAGTTACTTAGCATTGACCAAGGTGTGTTATATCGGAACCCCCACAGTCAGGGCCCCAATTCTCTCAAGAAGAAACAGCTAGTTTTTCCTAGTGAATTCTGCCCTCTTGTCCTGAAATCCCTACATGACGATATGGGACATCTGGGAAATGAAAGGACTCTGGATTTACCTTGTGCACGATTTTATATGCTCTGCATGGCCAAAGACATTGAGCATTATTGCAAGTCTTGTGCCAGGTGTGTTCAATGTAAGACACTACCCACCAGATCAACTGAGCTGGTAAACATTATCTCTAGTGCCCCACTAGAACTAGTTTGCATTGATTTTCTCACTGTTGAGAATGACAGCAAGAACATAGGCAATATTCTTGTTCTGACGGATGATTTCACACAATATGCTCAAGCATATCCAACTAAAGATCAGAGGGCAACCACTGTCGCCAAAGTGTTGTGGGAAAAATTCTTTGTACACTATGGCCTACCCCAAAGGATTTACACCGACCAGGGGAGGGATTTTGAAAGCCGGTTAATCCAGGAGATGCTTCACCTTGCGGGCATTAAAAAATCACGCACTTCTTCCTATCACCCTCAAGGGAATCCACTGCCGGAGAGATTCAGTCGCACTCTGCTGAACATGCTTGGGACCCTTGCACCTGCACAGAAAGCCACCTGGAGTCAGCATTTAGCCCACCTTGTTCATGCTTATAATTGCACTCAGCATGACTCCACAGGGTTCTCTCCTTATTATTTGATGTTTGGGCGAGAAGCGTTTTTACCCATAGACTTGTGTTTCGGAGTCTCAGTTGATAACCACTCCCCTGTAGGTTACCTGCAATACACAACCAGACACAGGAGACAGCTGGAGGATGCCTATTGTCTTGCTTCTGCAGCTGCAGGTTGGAGTAATCAGGCAAATAAGTCCAGACATGATAAAAGAGTCAGGCATTACAAATTGCAACCAGGTGACCAAGTTCTTCTCCAGAATTTGGGGGTGCCCAGAAAGCATATGATTGCTGATCGATGGCAATCGGAGACCTATGTAATTGAAAAGCAGTTACTTGGTTTGCCCACCTATCAGGTGAGACCTGAGAATGGCAAAGGCCCAGTCCGGACCTTGCACCAAAACCAGCGCTTACCAATCGGAGAGCTAGTGTATGAGGGGGAAGAAGAGCCTGAAAGTAGAGCGAAAACAAGGAGTCACACTCTCAGGAAGCCAAACCTGCCTTCCTCAGACATTTTGCCTGCAGAGACCGAGTCTGTTGCCATGGAAGGACAGGAAGACAGTTCTGAAAGTGAAATGGGAGATCCGGAACCTTTGTCACTAGATTTTGACGACTGTTTCCAGTTGAGGGATCATGCAGATGAGACTTTTAGGAACCCTGAGCACTCAGAAGATTTTTCTGGTCTCAGCACAGAGGTTGTAGTGGGGGAATCTGAGCCCATTACTGACAGTTTCTCAGATGACCACCTTGATGATAGGGTTCTTGAGGCTACAGGCGTAGCAGAGACAGAAATTCTGCCTGCTCTTTTAGACATTCCTTTAAACACATCAACACCAGACATTCCCATAGACACATCAACACAAGATGCCTCTGTCAGAAAAGGCCCGTCAAACCAGTAGTTAGGCTTACCTATGATGATCTGGGTGTTCAAAGTGACGCACCGTTAATTGTAGTATATAGGGGATTATCTGTTTTCTGTAACCTCGTTGGCCTGTTTACCAAAGGTGACGTTCCTTAAATACGCAAATGCTGAAGAGAATGTAAGGTACCTTTAAAAGTGTACATACTTAAAAAAAAAAAAACTGTTCAATACTGCTGAATGCCATAGGATGTTGGGATTGATGTATTGCCGATGTATTGTACTGTGAAATATGCATTAACTTTATGCATTTGTGTGGTGTATTTTTGATACAACTTGTCGGGACGCCAAGTTTCTTTGTGAGGGGTGAGTGTAATCCCTTTAATATTTCCCTGAGGGACTGCTAGTTGGAATAGCCCCCATTCTTAATGCATTAGTTGTGTTAAGCCTGGTACTATCTTGATTGCGAATAAATCCAGGGGGAACTAAAAAAGTGATGAACCAATTCACCATGTACAAAATGTGGGTGGGGGAGGGGCATTAAGTTTTATAGTATTGATTCACTGGTAGGTGATCAGAATGTGGGTGACCAGGGTTAACACATCGTTGCTGGAAAAACTGCAATTTAGTTTCTCGTTTTATTGTGAAAGTACATGTATAATAGTATCCCGTGATAAAAGTGGACTGTGCCCAAGAAGGACGGACAGTGCCATCTATACTCGGGCGAAGGGTAATCGCGCCAGCTTTTAGCCTGTTATCTAACCAGGCCTTGTCCAGACCTGTGTGCTAACTAAGAGTGAGGTGGTTACACAGCTACGTTCGATATTCCATTTTATTTTTTATGAATACACACAAGTAACTTTTCCAAGTTTAGTTTCTAGTAAGAAAACTATGTTTTGCTCGTGCTCCGCTCGAAGGAAAGTTTTTTGTTTTCCTGGAACTGATTTTGATGTTTTGCATGGAAAAAGGAAACCAACTACGAATTCTGAAGATTGGTTTCCATCTCCACGGACGCAGCGTTTCGTGAGTAAATGCGAGAGGGGAACCAACCTAACTATAAAGCAAACGGAGCTCGTTTCTCTTGCTTAAAAAATTCACCGACATTTGAAGGAATTGTTCGCTGGTGACTAAGCATTTTTAGCCGGGGGTTGCTAGCGCTAGCCAAAACAGAGAGCTCTCTGGGTAATGTGGTTCAGTGTATACTGGCGCCAGTGCACTAATTGACATTTCAGTTATACTCGGTATCACGTTTATTTTCTATTTCAAACATACACATGTAAAGGGCTGAGTTTCTGTTCAGAAAAATTACTGTTGTGGGGAAAATTTGTATTTACACTGGTAAAACGAATGCAGGATTGTATTCTGGGTCTTTTCTCCTTTATATGGGTTTAAGGTACACATGACTCTCTGAGATCCGGGTTTTACTTTCACTTTGATGACGCACGTAGTATGTTCTCGTGCTGAAGTCTAAAGGGCGTGATTAGTCAATTAGTCAATCACTGTCTATATCTCAAGTATTCAAAACACACTCCCTCTAACCAAACCCAGGCCCCGTTTTCTTTTCGGTGTGCAGTCAGGGTACCAAATACTTAATGCACAGGAGAGCAAGGGGGTTACATATGTAATAGCAAACTATGTGACCTGTGAACAATATTCAATAAGTCTATTTGCCAGCGTTGCTGAATGTGTTTATCAAATTATTCACACATCAACAATCTTATAATTAATTTAAGTACATAGTCTTTTGATATCAATTCTCAGTCAACAATTTTTGTTCTGATATTGCATGGTTTCCAAAAAATCTACTCGTCTTGGGGGTCATTCGTCAGTAAAATAAATATGCTGCGCAGTGATATCTCAGTGTACGATATATGTTGAGTATAAACAGATTGCTTTTCAGATGAGAACAAAACCCAGTACTTTTGTCAGGCCTCGCCTCCTTTGGTCCAGCAAGTCGGCTAATTGCAAACCTGGACTGCATCCCCACTCATCGGTCAACTAGAATCATCTGTTCTTCATTGCCGCTGAGTGGTAGCAGTGGGTTAAATGTCCTAGCTTCACGCTTTCTCTTTGCAAAGTCCTGTAAGCTACATGCCTGTGCTGTTCTGTGCCCTTGTCCAGGCTTCTATTTAGTGTTTTGCATGTTAATCGTAAATCAAAGCCATCGTTTATAAGTGCTTCATATTCCCAGCACTCTATCATCTAAGGAACCTCGTTTCCTATTTTTGTTTACTATTTGTTATACAGAGTTGCTATAACATAGCCTACTGTTTGTATTACTAATAGTCTGTGCTCTTTAAGGAACCTCGCTTCCTATTTTGTTTGCATCTTTTGAGTGTATGCCTTCTGCTTGTACGGTAGGCATAATAAAACCTACAACCAAATCCATCCTTTCACCTGAGTCCAGTCTTCAATTTCCTGTCCTCCGTGCCAGTCACGTGGGCATGCGACCCAGTTGTTATAACTTTTTTTTTGCTTCTTTGTTACAATGGTTGCAGATGTATAAATAAATGTCCAAATACTTTAAACTTATATTGCAAATGAAAAAGAGCTTGTTTACACCATTGGCTATATCACCTGACCTCGCCAGTTGATGAGGCGTCATGCTGTATTAAATTAGAAACACTCTTATCCAGAGAAACTTGGATAAAGTGGATGAAATACTGTAAGCATAATCCTGTGGAAAACAAAAGTATGATATCATTAAGAAGGCACAGAAGGCTCATTTATCATCATTAAGCTTAAGGTTTGCAAAATAAATCAGGGAAGTTGTATCGTAAACAAAAGTAAATGTCAGTGCACAGGACTCCTATCATTGCCCATCAATATCTGTTGCATTTCTATTCCAAATGGTAATACGAAAGTAAAGAAAGAACAAGGAAATTCACAGGAGGCATGGCGCAATGTGAATTTACAAGTCTCGAGGCCTTAAGGACAGCTAACTTTGGACCTTGACTTTTGAGCCGATGAGCACCAAAACCTGAACAATTAATTTACCCTCTGTGGGGAGGTGAAATGTCTGATTTGGTCAAAAACCATCCACTAGTTCAGTAGATATCGTGCCCAAAAGATTTGTGATGGACGGATGGATGTATGAACAGACAAATAAGAAACAGTGTGGCCCCCAAATCACTGTCGGGCAGAGGTATAATAATCTCCCTACGAGCATTCAGAAGAGAAAGCAGTATTGCATGCTTATCGAGTTTACATTAGTCCCAATTGAGTTTAACATATTCTTGTAGTGCTCTCTTGTGAAATGAGTGCTGTATATGAGCTGTAATTGCATCTTTTTTTCCTCCAAACACAGGGAAAAACAGCCTCATTTGGAAAAGTAGAAACAGAATTTTAAACAACATTCAAGTACAGCAAGGTTTGGTAGTAAGTGGTTGTTTAATATTCAGAATTATTTATTTTATCTTGCCTGCAATTAAAAAGTAAGGAACGGTTTACAAAAGACTTTTTAAGATTTGTCCTTGCAATTTCACCAGTGATTTCAGCCTCAGTTTGCTTGGAGCCGAATTTTTATTGGACAGTAATGTAGTTTCTTGTCCCTTTTGAGTTTTGAAAAGAAAATAAATTTAGCTCTCTTCACCTGATCCTCATTCAGTTCAGGTAAGTTCTATTTAATTTTATTTGTACATCGTTTCAGAGGCACACTGCTACTGAGAAGCTTTATATCAGAAACAGAAAGGAAACTTGGAAAAAAAAAACAGGCCTGAATTGCCAAGAAACAGCACTTGCAGTACAGATAAAAAATGCGAAAATATTCCCTATCAGGAAAAAAACACTCAAATAGTTGTGAAGAGAAGAATTGCCGATGGGAAGAAATCTTAAGAGGAGCCCATTTATAGAGATGAAGTCTTTGGCTGCAGACCAGCCTAGTGTAATACTCAAGACAGAATGAATGGCATCAGAAATTTAATGAGATCGATAAAAGCAAAAAATAAAATTGCTTTACTACGTAAATTCATGTGGCACTGTATCCACACCAAATGGTAAAATGGACAGCCGAAATAGAGAAAGGTGTATTGACATGCCCCATCTATTATTTCAAATTTCATATTCATCGTCGCATATTAAAATTCAGCATGCACAATCTTAATCACACCCCAGATATTTTCTCAATGTTATCTTTCCTTCCTGTCATTGAAGTTGACTGACAACTTTTATTTGGCCTACTTTATTACAGATTTCAGTAGCGCATACTAATCATCGTTTTTGAAGATGCTACTGTCAGGCACAGAATAAGCCGGATCCAGGTGCAGAGAACGACACAAGATGGGGCATAATCAAAGCTAAAATATGTTAATGAGAACCTAGCTGACAAACAGAAAGGAGCACAACTGATGAGAGAGGAAACACTTGTTAAGCGCAGTGACACAAGGAGTCAATGGGAGGAAGTTAGCAAACACAGGGTAACTAGGAATAGTAAAATTTGGGCTCTGTTAAGAGTGCTGAGGGTCTGTAAAAAGGCAAGAAAAACGAACCAAAGACTGACCGAACACAGAACAATATGGAAAGACTAATGACTAACAGCTTACAGGTGAGGAAAACTAATTAACTTATGGTACAACAATGTAAGAACAAACAATGACATCCGAAAAATATCCAGTGACACCAAAAACTGTTAAGGAGACAATTAGCAGAGGATGGAAGCTGAGCAGGATACAGTCAGGCGGGCAGAGGATGGAGGATCACCAGGGACTAGAGACGGCTGTGCTACGCTTCATTAGAGCCTTGTTAAAAAGAGAGTGAGGCGTTTGATGAGGAGTGGCAGGGTCCCGGTCTGTGAGGGTGAGCTCTTGGCCAGAGCGACCTGCCTGCTCTCGCTGTCATTGGAGAGCTTGTTACCCTGACAGGTATGGATGTTCCGTGTCCCTGTGCTAATGTGCTGCGGGGTATCGATGGGTCTGCCCTGAAGTGTTGCATGCTATCATGCACTCAGCACTAGAGGCCTAAGGAAGTCAGCTTAACCGTTTGAAGAGCATGTTTATATTCTTTTTTCATAATTCTACATGAGAATTCTTGAACTGTGCTCCTCTGTTATCAATCCTTACATCAGTCAGTCAAGAACATTCTAATCACGTATTCTAATCAAACTTCCGAAGCAAACGGAGCCTGTGAAATAATCAGAACGTATAACAGTATCCAGTGACTGCTGTCACACTTTTTCTATTACTGACTCTCACTCACTGCTGTTACCTCTTCTTTGAGAATGGCCACCAATCCATGGAACACTTAAGCCCGTTCAAACTGTGCTGTTTTGTGTGTTTGTTGCAGTAACAGTTCTATCCTAATTTCTCTGTTACTCTCAAAGATAGCAACAAGTACCTAAGCCTGCTGTTGTAAAGGTTACATTTAAAATGTTACATCAAGTTTCTCCTCGGCTCCTGACCCCTCGTAATCGCTCTTCTACTTGACTTTCACCTTGTGTATTTCATTCAGACATTGTATGTGGTGTATGTTATGAGCCCTGGGAGAAAAAGCAGGGGAAATAACTGCTACGTGGTCCTCATTAGTCAGTCTGTCCATTTCTTTATAGCAGAATGCACCGAGGATAAACACACCCATTAAGAGAAGCTATTAATCAAACTGGAGAGCAATTGATATTCACTCGGGGGAATGCTGTGGAGACACTTATGGTAGTTGATAAAAAGCGTTGGCAAACAGAGAGATCAATGACTACATGGAAAACAAAATGGCCGACATCTAAATGACCTCTGTTCTGATGTCAGTAATCTGAATTGATTCTCTGACTGGTTTGGGCTACAGCCTGAGTGGGGCAGTCTGCACTTCACTATACGCTCATGAGTTTATCTACATGAAGCAGAATACCTGTAAGAAATTTTTGTGCAAAAACAATCACAAATACCAGCCCATTTGCTCAGTGCTTTGCCATTTACAGAACCCAAGCTTACAAAAAGAAGTTTTAATGAGCACCTTTTTCATTGTTATCAAATGATCCCAACACCAGCAACTAATTAATTCTCTCTTTAACTGAAATAGATGAGCACAGTTTGTATTAATTGATCAGAGCTTCCGTGGATTTAATAAAGGTTATATTAAATAACAACTCCTCACCTTTCATGCACCAAGTACAATCCTGAGAAATAGTTTAATCGGCTTGTCCCCCAAGGGGAAGCATTAATTTAGTTCTCTGAAAAGTTCCCAGAAAAGTGTTTTTTTCCCCCCACTGCAAATAGCCCTTGAACTCTACAGGCTTCCTCTATGGAGAAACAGAGGGTTTTTAAAAAAAAAAAAAAAATTTACTTTTTCTCTTGTAAGGCTTATTTCACTATGTACTGTTGATTATTTCTTTCAAACCAGTGACATACACAAAAAATTGTTTTTATTACAGTTAATGGACAAATTATACAGGTCAGTGCTGCACAATTAAGAGGTGAATGAGTTCGAGTTTTTTTTTTCTTTTTTCTGAATTAAAGACTTGCAGCTTGAACTGAAGAAATCCCATAAATGTTATCAGCAGCAGACGGAGGCTTTATGGATTATCCTGGCTATAGATGTGAGTGCAGTTAATGAGATGAGGCTTCCTCATATGAGCTTTGTGTAATTCAAGAGTGTATCAGTCATTTAAACTCACAAACTCACGAGACAGTTAGTGCTTGCAAAATCACTGCTGATTCCTGGGTTGTTGACAAGGGAGCAGACCCCAATTAAAAGAGAAAAAAGGTTGAGTTCTGAAAGTCTCCCTTGAATGGCACTGCTTTTGAACGTCCCTGAACACAGTCCTTCCTGATTTGAAGAGAGCATTTGGCAGTAACCGAGTATGCGCCAGTGGGTAATGCAGCCGACAACAGAGGACTGCCAAAAGGGAAAAATAACGGGTCTGGAAAGACTCGTCATATATTTTTTAAATGCTTAACAGCGGGCGGCATGGTGTTGCAGTGGGTAGCTTTGCCACCTCACAGCAAGAAGGTCGTGAGTTTGAATGAAGCCTTGGGGTCTTTCAGTATTGAGTTTGCATGTTCTCCCTGTGTTTGCATGAGTTTTCTCTGGGTTCTCTGGTTCTCCGAAAGCCTAATGACATGCACGTCAGGCTAATGGCAGACTCTAAATGGTGAAAGGAATAAATGGAGTGAGAATGGTATGCACACCCTGCAATGGATTGGCGAGGGTGTGTAACTGCCTTTTGCCCACAGTCAGCACTGATAGGCTCAAGTTTACCTGCAACCCTAGCGAGGAAGCAGCGATATTGATAGTGAATGGATGGTTAACCCTTTGATGCATAGATTACATACAAATGCCTTGGACCATTTGTTGGGATTTGGTGCAATATTGTGTGTGTGTGTGGGTGGTCTGTCTGTCCATGATTTTGGACATTATGCTTGTGGGATGCACACTGCCATCCAGTATTTTGGACATTATGCATGCGGACTGACAGAAATAATGTGAATGTGAACCTGGTCATTGATATGCATAAAGATCTATCTGTATTCTGGACATTACTTATTTTAGCTATTTACGAGGCATGCATAATTTCCAATAATTTTGATAGGGCATAGACTCAGATGTATTCCAACAAATAGACATGCATTATGTGTTTTCAGTTTGTGCTATATAATGTATTTCCATCCCCCAACAGAAAAAAGTCTGATCAAAACTTCAACAAAATAAGACTATTTCTGACTTTCGTCAACTTACCTCTTACTTGTGGATGCAACCATTGTGATGGTTTGTGGTAAATCATGTGACTAATCAGAGAGGCACCAATTCAGGAAATTATTATCTGGAAATGTCCAGTAAAATGTACATTTTGTGTTTTCAGGGTATCTATGAGCCTAGGGAAAATAAACCCCACTTATGTCCAAAATATTGGACAACATGCAACAAAGGGTTAACGGCAGCACAAGGCAATGTTGTCGTCATAAGCCACTGGGTGCAGCCCAGATGGGTTGATGCGGTTTAATTCCTCAGGTTCGGCACATACCCCACTTTTATGAGGTGCCAAACTGGACAAATGGGAATCAGACTCTCACACAAGAGTGAATGAAAATGTTGTATCATGCAGAGTGGCATGAAAACCTTGCACAGAGTCGAATGACAGCACAAACCTCAAGCAGTGCTGGCCTAGCGGTTGTGTGGAGCCTATTATTAAGCTTGGGCAGAATCGAATGAGAGCACAAACCTTGCGCAGCTCAAACGTCGTGGCTTGATATTCGTTGGGCCCTGTGCAAAACAAACAAACAAACAAACAACAACTGATCACACAAGTCTCCTGTTCAACTTTGTTTTCTCATTTTACACTTTATGAGCTTTATGATTGGCTCCTCGCAACAACTGGACCAGCTCTGCTTGAGGTTTGTGCTTTTATTCAACACTGCGCGAGGTTTTCATCCCACTCTACACGATACAACATGTTCATTCCCTCTTGCGTGAGGTTCCCAATCCCTTCTGTCCAGTTCAGCGGCTCATACACTTGCTACCCCTCATTCAACCTCCCACGCTTTGCCCCGGCAATGATGAGCAAGAATATTAGGACCTGCTAACAGGCGCTGTTGGCTGACTTCCCACGCACGGAGGCTTTGGAATGGGCCACGCCCGATGCAGCCAGTTCGGGTTTAAAAAGCTCTGAGCACCGCAGAGGGTTAGGCTGGGAAATGAGCACAGGCCTGGCATGACACCCGCATAATGAACTGTGTGCAGTTATTCTGGAACAGCAGCAGACAGACCAGGTTGGGTGGTCATTTTCTCTCCAGTTTAATTGGTAACTGAAGGGGAATAATGAACTCAACTTTTCATGGGTAGATCAAGACCAAATTGGGCATTATTCTGCCTTATGAGCATTTTTGTTATTAGATCTTCATCCTCGATGAAAGAGACATTTTAAAGTCAGTAAGGGAGACCGGGGCTGGTTGGAAAATTTTTTTACAAAATGTCCATCAGAATTAAATATTTTCATAATGAAGTGTCTCCATGGAGTTACACTCTAGTGATGGACATTGATTATAAAATACTTTATCTGCACTCATCAGACAGAAAGATACATTTTTTTTCTGCTCCAACCTTCCCCTATTACAGGGCAAGTTGGAACACCATATGGGGTAGGTTGGAACAACATTTTTTGCCAAGCTAGAGACGAAAAAGACTTTTCTTTTCATGAAGGGGATTAGCTTTTATGATGCTTCTCACATAAATTATGCAAAAAACTCAGTGTCAATATTAAATAATCCTTTGACATTAACACTCTTTGAATGTAATCAAAACCGTGCACTAAAGTCAAACGAGAATGCCCAGATGGCCTTATAAAATCACATAGGTGGCAAAATGCCAGATAGTCAATTAAAAAACGAAATCTCAATAGCAAAATTAAAGTCCTTTTAGATCGTAACAGTTTGTAAGGATCATTAATATTCCTCCATTAAATGAATATTCCAAAAGGTCATATAAACCCCTTCCGTAGGTCGATACAAACTAGATCGCTAATTAGCCTAGATCACTAATTAGGCTCTTCAATTTTTGACCGTGCTTTCGAAGGGTGACGTGGGATATGCCATAGTCTTTAGAAACAGATCTGTAGGGTATGTTGTTTTCAACTACCTCCTGCGCTGCTCGCATCATAACCTCTGCAGGGGTACTACCCCTGTCGGAATTTCTTATATTTTCACATTTCTGACATAAAATATGTTTCACATTGTCAAATGAATAGCTTCACCATAGTCGAAATATGAATGGGTTAAGTTGGGACATTCTGAGGTTGGTTGAAACATGCTCCAATTTTCCCTAAGGTCAATGTTCCAACCAGGCCCAATGGGACTTCATGGTTTGGTCATTTGAAAATTTACAAATGATGACGTAGTGAGTGTGACAACAATAAACTAAGTGGTGGAAGACCTCCGCCAAGGCAGCACAGTCCAAATCTTGGTGAGTGGGAGCAAAGTTCAGTTATCGCATATTCAGGATTTCAAGATGGCTGCCATGGCAGCCATATTGTTTGACTGATCGCGGTGAAAATCAATAAGATCCATCCCTGATGTAATAGCGACCCACCCACAAAATTTCAGAGATATCCGTTCATTACTTTTTGAGTTATCTTGTTCACAAACAAACAAACAAACAAACTGCACTGATCACATAGTCTCCTGCCAACTTTGTTTTGGCGGAGGTAATAAAGTATGACAATATCTATGATAATAAGTGAGAGGAAAATTTTTTACCTTAAACCAATATTGAAATGAATCTTGAGGGAGAATGAACAAAAAATGGAACAGAGAAAGGGAACGTGATTGTGTCTGTGAGAAGGAAAGTGAGGCAGAGAGAGAAACAAAAGCAGAATGTCAGGGTCAGTGGAGGGAGTGATAGAGAGAAGACAAAAGCATGTGAGACTACAGAAAGTGACAAAGCAAGAAAGAGAGAGCAAGAGAGGGAGAGCTAGCAGATTTAGAGCAGCAGAGCTGTGTTTGGATGAGTGGGTGAGGGAGACAGTGAAGAAGCGAGAACACTGAGGCCATACCTCACATCTCAGCATGCAGTGTCAACCTCTGAGCCTTACCTCCATGCAAGTACAGAAGGCAGATGCTGGGCTGGGAGAGCCAGATTGCGATCTGTTGCCCTCAGTCATACTGCAGACAGGGTGGCAAGCAGCCAGCAGTACAGAGCTGCTGAGGAAGCCCACAGCACACAGACACAGCAAGAGCCAGGGGTGAGGATAGTTCGGGCACGACACTCTTTCATCTCCATGGGTTGCCCAGAGCCAGTCAAGCAGGGTGCAAAAACAAACTAATAAAAAAATGAAAATCCTGTACAATTCCCAACTCAAATATTCACTGTGGTCGCATCTTTCATTCCCTCCGGCTCGCCTACAGATCTCTGCCACCCTGCCACAGAGGCATGGATCCTGCTGCGATATGCCATTTCTTCAGCAGATGACGTCACCATTTGCCCTAGTTGGGATGACTACCGGGGATGTGACAAAGCAACCTGTAAAGTAACTGAGCTGGTTTAGATCACCAACTACGCCACCTTTACCGTTTGGTTTCCTACAGATATCAATTTAAAAAAAAAAGAAAAAAATGGCAGAAATTCAGTTTTCTTACTAAATTGCCAAAAGAAAGCAGCTGTAGGCATTGCTAGTACTCCAGTGGGTGGCTGGGAACACAGTTTTTGCTGAAAGTGGCATCAGTGCCCCCAATACTACTTTTTTTTCAGTCATATACATCCCCGTGTACCAGTGTGCTGCTACAGGGAAGGGAAAAAAGCACATCAGTAGATAGCATCTTTTGGATGATATGTTTAAATGAAATCCTGAATCAATAAAATGATCAATATAAATGTAATTATCTGTCTCAAGAAAGTTTGACCCATTGAGTAAGTTCCTCACGAGCTAAGCAGACTCAATTGGAAATCAAAGGTACCCCATGATTCCCTGCATGTGTTCAAATAACACTGGCTTTACCACACACAGAATGGAGGATACGGCTCAACGGCTTGGCTTTGAAAATCTTTGTCTCAGACTTGATATCCTCTATGCATTACCTAAGGTAGCTGGAAGAAGAAAATAAACGTATCACTCAAAATGCACCACCAGAAAAAGGCTGTGAATATTTTAAAGGGATTAGCGGGTATTTATTTTGAACAGTGATTGTTTTTTTAAATGCTGTTGATCGAGCATTTAACACTTGATTGATGTGCCGCCAGACAGTTAATATACAGAAGGAAATTTTCATTGCTTGAGGAAACAACCTTGCATGGTATGACAGCATCTTTATTTTTTTAGGATGGTACTCAACAGGATATAAAACAGACTCAAATATTTTGAGATAGGGAACAGGAGGTATGTGTTCACTAAAAGACTCATCCCCATCCCTTGCATGTATTATCAGTAAGAGGATAAATGTACTATAATCATTATGGTAATTATTCCATGCATCTCTCTGTTCTTTTCTGCATGGCTTTCTCCTTGCACTTGAGCATTTGGCACATCCACTGTGGAGTAACACTGTATAACCATCAGATGCAAATCTGCCATCTCAGTGGGATTTACGAGCTGCAGAACCCGGCCCCAGCCACCAGGGGGCCCTCTGCCACATGCCTGATTGTGAATTGATTGATAATACCCTCCGTCCACTAATGCTATTGAGCCTACAGTGATCATAAAGGTTTTCTTTTTTTTTGGGTTATTCGTAGTTTTATACTGACAATGGCCAGAGCGTGTGACTGGCCAATCAAATGGACTACTGTGCTAGCTTTGATACTTGGTGTTAACGCTTCGACTCCCCAACCGTAGTCAGAAACCACAGGGGAGATTTGTTAACCTCCAGAGCCAAAGTTAGCAAATGTTGCCAACTTGGGGTTAACCCCCTTCCCTTTAACCAGCAGTGGGAAAACAACACACGGGAGCTCCACGTGGTCTTTGGAAGCTGCCACCTTTATTATTTATTTATTTTATTTATTTAACCTTTATTTAACCAGGAAAATCCCTTGAGATTCAAAATCTCTTTTTCAAGGGAGCCAAGGCAGCTCACCATTTCACTTAAAATTACAAAGTGTGTTCACAACAGGAGTGACAAAATACAATAAGTTACCAAAAAACAAACCTATGGACAACAACTGCACACCTCATTTATATACAATCTTAGTCTATGCTTAAACACACCCAAGGAGACTAAATTGTTCAACTGTAGAGTATTTTGGAAGTTATTCCAAGAGCTTATTAAGGGGTGATCTGGGGTTAAATGAAAAATGACACCAGGAAACAACTCAGAATTAATCTAAAGAGGTATATGTAATAACCACCAAAAAAGATACAAGTTGGCATTTTTCTGTTTATGTGGTTGCCATGGTAACCGAGCAAGCTCATTAAATATGCAGAAAACTTCTGGCACCAATTCCTCTTTAACTCTATAATAGAATTCAGTTTTTCTTTCATCATTTAAAAGCCATTGCTTATCCAAATGCAATGACGTAGCCATTCTTTGCCCAATTTATCAGTTTTGTGATTTTGGGGCATTTTACTCAAATTTTGAAATTATTTTGCGCAGAATCTAACGAATACTCAAAATATTCAAAGTATGTAACAGATAGGCAAAATTTACCTATGTCATTGCATTTCTAATGAAGTAAAGTACCTGCAGCCCAAATTTCATTGATTTTCAATGATAAATAAAAAGGTTATGGCTGCCACACATTTTCCATTGATTTCCTAAGGTCTTACTTTTTCCACAAACGTGGAAAAAGTAATACCTTAGGAAATCAAAGGAAAATGCATTGAAAAGTTGAGTTCAGTCTTAGTCTATGGCTTACACCCATTTTTCAGACTGTATTATCTGATTATTCAAATGTTTATCACTTTCCTGGAGTGAAAAGCACAAATTTCATCATCACAGTTGCTTTTAAATCATGATTTTATGGCAAAAAGTTTTTTCAGTTTTTAATCCTTGGAGCAATTGGTGATTATTAAAGGTGGGTTATTATAGAATATTTTTATTCAAAAAAATTTTTTGGAAAAAACAATCAAATTTTGCCCATTTAACCCCAGATCACCCGATAACTGATAACTGTGACTTGAACTGCACATTTACAGCTAAAATGGACCCATAACTAAATTCTGCTGCCTTCACATCTCGTATCCACCACGATTCACTCTCTCGCTCGCTCGTCCACCCATTTCATACGCATGACGCATGCACACATTGCCCTTTCTTCTAAAGAAGCCAAACTACTCTTTTAACAATAGTGAAGTTAAAGTTAGTGGAAAATATGAGCGAGAAATATGAAAGTGGGTGGCAGAAATGGAAACAAGTTTGAAAAGCAGAAATGGAAGGAAAAAATGTGACAAGACATGACTAATAAGGTATATGTTGACTCAATAACTTTTAAGGAATTTGAAAATCATCTGAATACATATGTTAGATTGATGCTCCAGTTTTCCAAACTTTCCTAACTTAGGTTTGTTCTTGCCAAAAGATAATTTGTCAGAATTCTACATGAAGTTCAATGAAAAAACTGACTGCAGCCAGTTTGCATGAAGACAGAACATCTTCAGAGCCAAATTCTCTTTCATATTGCAATAATGTTTCGCAAATAAAATAAATGTCTCATACTCACATTCCAATTCTTCTCTCTCCGTTGCCAAAACTGAAGCTTTACCATGCGCTCTGTAGATGGATAAACTTTCAAAGGGGCCAGTGCAGCTGTTCAGTCATAAGGCATGATAGGTTGTGGTATATTGTGAATACAGTCACAGTTAAAGGTCATATTCTCAATATAGCTGGGCCTCAAATGTCTCATTGTTTTTATAAAATGGTTATTACATATTAAAAAAAGTTAAGAACACAAATTTTCATTTAGAAATAATTAAGCAAAATGATTAAGTGCCATCCTTCTAATAGAACATAGAGTACCTGACAAGATGAAAATGTCATGTGACAAAAGTGACAATCAGCAAAACTGGCAAACATATCAGCTGCTGTTTGCCTCTATGGGTGCGCAGTGATACGAAAATGAACAGGTGTGTCACGTTTGAGCTGTTTTTGTATTGTGTATTTTAGCACGGCTGGACGGCTGGAATGCTTTATTCGCCAATCAGCATCCAGGACCAGAACTACCCATTATGTAATGAATTTTAGTCAACAATAAATAGCGATACACACTGACCAAGGTCAGGTTACCACGGTTATAGGCCAAAGATCTTGCTGGGGTGAGTCTGATAACTTTAGAATAATTTTATGGTACAAATATTGTTTGGGTATTATTTGGAATTGGTTGTCTTGAGTAATTTTATCATGTATTTGTTAGTTTAACATGCACTCTGCCTCGCTGTAGCCCATTGTGCCATGAGTTGGTCTGACTTTTTTTTTTTTTTTAATTGTGATGTAACATCAGTTCTAAACGGCATTGCTTTCTCTTTCACGCTTCTTCTGTCAGTGTGGTAAAATGGCTCTGAAAGGGGCCCCAATGGCCCCTCAAAATCTTAATGCTGCCCTGATCTGATGGCCATTATGTAAAAACTTCAACACCTGAATATGCTTGTTTTTTTGTTTTTCTTCCCTTTTGGATGTTTTTTTCCTTTGATTTCTTGGGCTGGCAGGGTTCAGGGCAGTCCATTCTCAAGTTTTATATTTCCTGTTTTTCTGCTGTTTGCTTTTGATGATGTCTCTATTAAAAATACTCACAAAATAAATAGAATTTAAAGCCATTGCATGATTCTGCCACATTCCACAAGATAGTTTTTAGTTGTCCTATCCCATTAATTTTCTCTTTCAAGTAACTTTGTAGTTTATTATTTGTGCTGAATTTTAAAGTCTTCATAATTGTGTTTTGCCATTGTTTATTTATTTATTTCCCCCCCCCAGGAGCATATACTGAGTTACTTAAGGCTGAAATGAATGACAGTGTCTTGTGTCCTCAAATAACACAGTCCTCTGCTGTTCACTGGAAATATCAGATAAACATTGACATAAGTCAATGACGAGCTTATCTATTATGATTCTTAATAAGGCTTACAAACACTTTTTCTCTTACCCTGTAACTGTAATTTATTTTCAGTAGGCCTCTGGTGGCATTAAAATAATAACTGACAATTTGTAATGAATTTTTGAGAGCATTAGCCAATTTTTTGCTCAGAAAGACTTAATGCACCGGAAACTAATAAACACATATTTTAGTCTACCTCAACAAAAAGAGGGAGTGAATCTGTGAGCGATGTGCCATGTCTTGTACATCTGCAGCTTAAGAGAAAAAGTTTTTGTAAGCCTGATTAAGAATCGTATTACACCTTTTGCTGTTCATTATGAGAAAATACGCATTCGTTTGTGTGAAATGGCGAGCAATTTCACCAAGAAAAATTCATCAGCGCCAAAAATCGTACATTGGTGTGTACCGCAGATTCAGTAACATCATTGGCATTTTAATCATTCATTTTAAGATATTCTTTAGCGTCATTCGGCAGACAATAGAGAAAAAAATACTCTCATTTGTGTTAATATGAAAACCATTAACACCGTCTTTAAAGTCATTTGCAACAATCAACGGACATTAAAGCGCATTTAACATTTTTATCACACTGTTTGACTTTCAATAGCATTTCTGGACTGCGCAGTGTGGGTAACACAAATATTCACGTGACTGTACAAACAATTAAGCATTCTTAACATTCAATCCACAAAAATCTTTTTTCAATCGAATAGTGACTACATTTTCTCATTGTTGCATTATTTACAAAAAAGAAATGCAAAAAAAGGGTGACTCACTATTGATGTGTCAAAGACTCGGTTGACTCTAGTTAGGTGAGTCATTCAACCAGGAGACGGAGACTATTTGTGGTTTAATTTTTGTTGTCTTTCAAGTTCCTGCGTCTGCTCGTGCTGCAATACAGACGGTGTCCAGCTAACAGATAAGACCCTCGATCCCCACCCCCCACCCCCTCTCCAACTCCCTTCTCTCCATCAGGAAAAGTGAGAGCACACTGCAGTACTCCTGATAGGTTGCCCTTTGAGAGTTTCCCAAGCACTTCCTGTTAACTCCAGGATGCTAACACTGTGTGGCAGGGCTGGCGCTCCTCTGTCTGAATGCATCCATCATATCCCATTGCACCGCTACAGCTAGCAGCATGTGCAGCGTACACACCACGCACACACGCACACACACACACACACACACATAGACACAAACACACCACATATGCATTTGCCATTCGCTATTCATGCACACTCATACACACACTCAAGCACGCAAGCTCTGCACACAGGCATTAGCAAAAACACCCACATACCACTACATACGGTAGCACATGGAGAAATCCAGTATTTACTTCATTTTTTGTCATATTTTGTCTTTGCTTGTTTGTTTATTTGTTGACAAAATATTGAATCTGAAAGCCACAAACCCTATTTCATCCTTGCTGATACAAGTGAAAATTACTATATGCAGTTCCCTTGAGCAGCACGAGACCCAGATATAAACTAAACCTGTATGAAACACTGTTTTTAAGCCTTGTTTCTAAGGCAACATGCATGCCATCTGTATCCCAGTTTCACTTTTAAAAAATAAAAAAAAAAATAAGATAAACAAGGAAGACAGAAACATTGCTTGCTGCCATACTGTGCAATACAGAGAGTGCTCGGCATAGACTGAACATTCTGCAACTGGAAAAGATCTCCAAGAGTGAATAAATTCATGCTTTTCCCAGTATCCAGTGAGCGACAGGTGGGAATACACCCTGAACATTTTGTTGATTACAGGGCACATGCACTTTTGGACAATTTTGGGCAGGGATCACCAAATCTTTCTTGCATCTCCTGTAATTGAGTAATAATCTGGGCAATTAGTGCATTTGATCAGCCTGACTTCTCTGTACCTGACTCTCAGGTCAGCACATTCTCATCCTCACTAGTCAATTAGTGGCGCCACCTGACCAAGCGTTGACATACGATGAAAATGGAGGCTTTTTACCTCCTTATTTGACATCTAGGGTTGGAGTTTGGGTTAAGGTAAGGAGTCAGGGGGGTAGGGTTCATTTTAAACTGCCGTCAAATAAGGACACCAAAAGCCTCCTTTTTCATCTTATGCCAACGCTTGGCCAGGTAGCGTCACTATATGATGAGTCGCAATGAGACTAGGCTCCCCAGGTAAATGAAGGGTACAAAACCAGCAGATCTCAGCACTTAAACGTTCTGAGTTGAATGAGAGTCTACAATCAGACAAGTGTGCATGTCTTTGGACACTAACCTTCTTGCTGGAAGGCAACTGCGCCAACTAATGCACCACTGTGCTGCCTCAGCCATGTACTGTTTTCACTGCACTGCATGTAACCGCATCTCATATTATTCCAGGAAAGCGGAAAATGTCAAATGTCAGCATGCTAATGCTGAAACTGGGTATCAATCAAGCCCATGGATCATTCCCCTACTGCAATCATCACCCAAACCTAGGCTGTCCATTACACATAAAAAGTGACACAAGATCAAAGCAGACATTAGGTGCAGCACAAAATCAGCGAAATATCAAGAAAGTTTGAATGTGGCAAATTGTGTAGTGTTGTGCAAAAGGCAAATATACCCTGGATAGTTTGCCAATCCATCAAAAGATGTGCAGAGACACACCATTTATTCATGCATCCTTACATGTGGGCAGTGTATAGTCTTCAGTAAGCCTACCATGCACATCTTCGGAGAATTGGAGGAAACGCACAAGCACAGAATAAAAACATGCAAACTCCACATTGAGTCGCCCAGGCCAGATATAGATCCCCTTTCTTCAAGCAGTGAGGCAACAGTGCTACCTACTGGACCACCATGCTGTTTCTGTGATGGAAATCAAGATTCAAACTCTAACCTGGATGAAACACCAGTGGCCCAAATCATTTTTGGTTATGTTCAGAGATCCTAAAAGAAGAATAAAGTTGTTGGATAGGAAAAAAAAAAAAAAAAAAGAAACAAACCATGCATCAGAACAACAAGATCCAACCTTTGGGATAAACTCCAAAATAAACTGAAGGAGTTCTATCATGGCAGCTTTAGGCAGTAAATTAACCCCATAATCTTCAAAAGGCAAAGGTTCTTCATGCCATTTTGTGGATAATATATAAACCTGCCCTGACAAAATTTTCGTCAGGCAAAGGCACTGGAATTTTTCACAGTTTAATTATAGATGAGCATGCTCTTGTAGAAACTGTAAGGCAATCCATTACACTGCCACGGTTTCCATGGAATCCATTTAGGCTATCGCTTATGATATTGTTCCGGGGTATGTAGAGAACGGCTAACTGGGTGGTATCTGTTAGCATGTCGGAGAGGCATTTAAGCGTGACTCAAAAAAAAAAAATTGATGCTGTAGACATGGGTCTTGACTTGAGTGTCCGCAGCTGAAACAGTTGCGGAAGATTTCCTTTTCGCATTTTAGCCTGAATTAATAACAATAGCATGATGAGGACAAGCACTGCAACCTTGGATTTCAGACAGTTGCTATTTTGCCTGTGTCTCTGTCCCAGCTATAATATGTTTCTTGCACAATGACCTGTGTTGTCTAGCATCTGCAACCTAATTATATTTCTGTTCCTTTGTTGTAGGGCCTGAACCCATTTAATGTACGTTCTGTCCTTGAAAATTAATCTCTGCCCTGCTATCCTGCTGAAAATTCCACTTAAAACTAGAAGTCAAGTTAGTTAAGCTGTGTTTTGGACACTTAAAGCAGGTCAATCAGCTGGCCAGCCAGTAAACAGTCAGGTGGCCCTCCAGCTTCAGCAGCACTTTACCCTCCCAGCTAAAGCAGTTTAAGCAGCTTTAACCAGTGAGAGACAAGCTTTGGCCACTAAAAGACTAGCTAGAAGTGTCCTAAACACAGCCGAGACCATTATAAACCAGCTTGGGACCCCAGCTGGTCGTAGCTTGAATTTTCAGCAGGGGTCATCTTCACCACAGTCATAGTTTATAAACTTCAGTGTCTGTCTCTCAGGCTTTCCTGCAGTTATCTGTGCTGCAGAAGCACAAAGCCATGACACAAGGAAATTTTTGTTTTCAGGAATCGAGACATTTTTGAACAGTAGTTTGATATCTTTGTGACCTGGGTCAATGATACCTTACCCAGGCTAAGCGTATGACATTGAACTACAACAGAAAAGTCTCCTCTATTGAATTCCTGCACTTCCCACCCAATTGGTCTATTGTGTTATGCTCTGCACATTTGAAATCTAAAAATAATGTTTATTCTTGTCACCCCAGTAGTGTCTTCTGTGTCTCATAGGGGCATCAATGATTTCTGATTTGTTGGTTGGACAGTAGAAAATTCAGAGATCACACAAATCCATTGTCTCTTCTACTGTGCATTTGCCGTGGTCTTTCAGTGCTGGCCAATTAGATTAGCTTGTTGCAAGAATGGAGGGCAGTAAATCTAATTTCATTTTAAAATTGATAATTAAATCTTCGAGAATTAGTCATCTTATTTATTTTTGTGGTTGTTTCAGTGTTGAGCTGAATGGGGAGCTTTCCTGGTGGTACATTTAAATTAGCTAGAAGGATAGCTTCAACAAGCAACCACTGTGGACCACACTCTTTTTAAATTGAGGTCAGACAGTTGTTTAATTTAAACTGCTTTCTTTTACAGGATATAGGATAAATTACATTATCGAGATAGATAACAACATTCTTTTATTAAACTGAATAATCATATTGTACCATTATTTGGTCACTAAGCTCCTGCAGCTGCTTTCAGGATTTCGAGCCTCTGGAACCGTCTCCTTTATTATCAAATGTCCAGTGTAAATTGCTCATTTTCCGTTTCCACTTTGCACAAACACCAAACAGCACTGTTTCTGTGTCTAACTTGTGATTTAAATAATTCTGCATTACCTCAACAATCTCCAAAATATTTACCTATGGAAAGTCCTAGATGGCAAGCTGGTATCTGCTACGTAGGGCTGCGTCTGTGCGTGCACTCTTCCTTGTTCTTTGCTAGCTAGGACCTGACTGATGACCAATTGCCTTCCCGATTCCTGAGCCCGGCCATTAAAATGTGAAAATAGCTGTTGGTTGGTCTTTCTGTCTCCCCTGTCTGAGGCACGTTGCCAACCACAGTGCGAACCTTTCCCATTTGTGTGCATTATTTACCAGCCCTGTTTTTCCCTCCAGTTGTTAACATGGATTTTTGTGGAGACATTGGGCATTTATTTTTCTTTTCTGCACTTTAACTTTATTTGGCCATACAGAGTTGGTCAGCAAGAGTCCTGGAAGACTCACCTGCTTTTGTTTTGGCTCAGTGGTCAGGAAAGATCATTGACAGGAGGGCAGGTGTAGTCTTGGGAGGGACTTGCCGATCCTGCTCTGGCTGGCCGCCCCGTTCCATTTTTATAATCCGCAGTCCTGATGCTTTGTTGTTTTGTTGATACCTTTAGTGTGCTGTAAAAATGTAGCATGTGCATTTGATGGCAGGTTTAGAATTTTGCCTATTACTTTGGGCTGACATAATGTGGTCATGTTTATTATTGAAATACTCCTCTGAATTACTGGCACGAGTGAAAAGCTTCATGTACTGTATGTGTACATAACTGCACTGCACTTCATGCACAGTACGTGATTAGGGTATCGTGGTGTAAAAGCTCTGTGTTCACTTTTGTCACATCTTTGCCCCAGTCCCTTGCACTTTGCATTATGAAAATATGTATGCACACCGTACATGCTGTTCATAATAGTGTATAATTATTGATATATATCACCAGATTACATTAGATTAGAAAACTTTATTGTCCATTACATGAAATGGAAATTTGCCTGTGGCACTCTGGCAAAACAATGTTAAACAAACAGTAAAAAAGCAACTAAAACAAGCAAAATACACAAAATACATCTGCAGTGCTCAAGGGTTAGGGGGTAGGGGGATTATTTCATTAGGTCTCTGTTTACAATGGACACAGCAGTGGGCATAAATGATTTATTGTATCAATTTTTCCTGGCTAGTTGAACCTTGACTCTTCCACCAGAAAGCAATGGCTGGAATGATGAGTCAAGGGGGAGAGTGCGATCATTACAGACCTGGATTGCCTTTTTAGTTATGGACTGGTTGTATAGGTACTGAAGATGACTTCGTTTTTAATTCCAATGATTTTCCTTGCCTGAATGACCACCTAAATCAGTTTGTTCCAGTCTTTGAATGATACGTTCCCATACCAGGAGATGATGTAATAGGTGAAGACACTCTGTCAGTGACCTTCAGACCATGGTCAGTGTGTGTTCACTGGCAATGAAACATCTTAATTTCTAGAAGAGAGAGAGCCACTGTCTGGCCGCAGATCGCTGTTCTCTACCCGCCCTTGAACACTTCCACTGTATATGTACATTACACATATAGCACACTGGCATTTTAACAACAACACAGCATGTAGACTAGAGTAAAGCGCACTATTATAGAAATAAGAAGTTGTCCAGCCAGCAATCAGAGCAGTCTGGAACCAGTCCTGCTTACAAATGGTCTTCAATTCAATTTAGCCATCAGGAACTGGTGGGAGTCTCCCAAGGTAATACAATTCATGCAATCTACAACATTATTTAGAAGAATTTGTCCAGCAAATTATATGACCAGAATCAGTGGATGGAATGCTTTATACAACTGTGATGTCACACAAGGAATAGAGGCCATCGCATGGATATCCAGTTTGTGTTTGGTATTCATGAGCATGTGAAGAGTTCATTTGCAAAAACAGATAAAGGCCATTCTTATAAATGAATAAACTATCGCAGTTTGATGACTATTCCTTTGACTACACAATCAAAAAACACCATTTGGGAAGAGCAAAAAATTTTGCGATATCTTACTGAAATAACCCAACATTACTTTGATTGATATTCCCTGGACTGCACAATTTAAAATTTGATTTAGGAAAATAAATCAAAATGCACATAATTGTTTTTGCAAATGAACCCTTCATGTATGTTCCTAACTTTAGCTTTCACTTTAGCACCGAAATAATGTGACTGTCACTGACAATCAGGCAGCATTAAAAATGCCTGTCCAGTGCCCTAAATCCTACAGCTACATTTATAAAATTATTCATTACATTTTGCAAATCATGTCACTCTTCAATAATTTAATGAGTGAAGGTTGAGGCAAGTGGCATTCATTTACTCCTGAGGTGGTGCTTCTTTTCAGTTGTCAAAACAGGTTGGTCTTTTTAGTCATGGGTTGTTATGGTTTTGGCTGTGTGTGTGGTTTTAGACTTTCTTTGTGGCTGGTATCTGGACCACTTCTGTTTCTTTAACTATCGGATTCTTTACCCAGCTGGTTCATCAGGCGTGGGCGGCGCCTTCCTCTAAGTCTATATAAGCCGGATGTCCGCCACGCCTTCTTTGCTGGAGTGTCTGATTTTAGTTATCACTACAGCCAGAAGATGTCTCTAGTTAGGGATTTGTGGCGAAAATCTTCGCGGTATATTTGTGGTTCATATTTCTTTAAGGAAATTTCCTTTTTGATCCCTTCCCTCTCTATCATTGGTGTTGCACCAATTTAGGTGCTTTGTCATTCTCGGTTCTTGAGGTATTTCCTTTTTGCTTTCCCTGTTTGTTTTCCTCTCTTGCTTTGCTTCCTGGTTCGGATTGTTGGGCGTTCTTTTTGGAAGCACGTAAGCTGGTTCTGTTGCCTTGTTTATATTTCTCCCTGTGGGTATTTTAAGTCCTTGCTGGTCTCGTTTTCTCCAACCGCTGCATTTGGCCTCCCTATTCCTTCAGCCATTACTATAAGTGTCATAAAGCTGTATTCATGTACACCCCTTTTACAGTTGATTAAAAGCTGACCCAATATTACTCATTGTAAAAGTACACATTACAATAAAATAACTTTGTATTTTTACTTTTTTATGATTTATTTATTTACAATCCCATTTCCAAAAATATTGGGACACTTTGTTAACTGTAAATAAAACAGAATGCAATGATTTGCAAATCAATTAAATCCCTATAGCTAATTGAAAATAGGACAAAGACAATGCATCAATTGTTGAAACTATCAATTTACATGTTTTTTTGAAAAAATATCTGCTCAATTTGAATTTGATGACAGCGAAATGCTTTTAAAAAGTTGGGACGTGACAATAAAAGACTGGAAAAGTTGCATAATGCTATAAAAGACGACTGGCAGAACATCTAACAGCTAACTAGATTATTTAAAAACAGGTCAGTAACATGATTGGGTCTAAAAAGTCTTTCATAAGTAAATATGGTGAGGGCTTAACCACTCTATGAAAGATTGCATGGAAAATAGTTCACCAATTTAAGAATAACGTTTTCAACTTAAAATTGAAAAGAATTTGGAGAGTTTATCCTCTATGGTACATAATATCATTAAAAGATTCCAAGAATCCAGAAAAATTTCTATATGCAAATGAAACCCTGATATTCCGATGCTCATACTGTGGGCAATGAGGCTTTTTTTACTGGCAGATAGTTTTGAGGTTGAAACATTGCTTTGTGTTTGGGCTCAGCTACAAAATAACAGTTGGCCAAAGATGGATTTTATCCTTATGTCAGCAAAATATAGCCCTGTCAAGTCTGTGATAGTTGTACGCAGATGTTAAACATAACAATTAACATGTAGCATGCATGACTGAAATGGTCTTTTATGAGGCCACAGTTGAAGCAGATGGTCAGGTAGGTCATTAATATTGAAAAGGCATATTGGCTGCCATTTGTTAACAAAGTGGTTCAGTCCCTCTGAAACGAATCAATTCAACATAGCGTGAGCCCTTAAACGGAACAGTTTTAAAACTCAGTATCAAACAGCTGCAGCACTCTCTATTCCTCTGCACCAGAGATCTTCAGATGTAGTGATCAAATCCAAATCCAGGCCTGATTTTTCTCTTTCTTTCTCACAGGTAATTAACTGGGTCATACTGCCCTCTTGCCTGATTTCCAAGTCAAAGGGGAGTAGAAAACCAGCGGTTCTTGCCCTCGTGGTCCATGATTGGAGGAATCAGGGCTCTACACAAAAAAAAAGCTTCAATGTATTCCTATAAACCCTATTGCCTCAACACACAGTGTCCCTACTAGCCAATAAGCTTCAACACACTGTGGTTCTATAAATCATAAAGTCTCAACTCTCTGTATCCCTGTAAACCATAAAGCCTCTACAGTCCGGGCTCTAAATTGACAACTGAAATGCAGTTGAGAAACACAAAAGTGCTGACAGTATCAGAGATCAAAACTGGGCGTGCCTAAGTCCATTCCAGTCATTTCATGACACCAGGCAACAGCACAACTGTGGCACTATTGTAAAACAAGTAAGCATGAGGTGAATTAATTGCCTATGGGTGTGGTGAAAATTTGGTTCAATGAAATAGTAATTTCCTTAAAAACTAGTACGTTTACACCATAGCAATCTGGCAATTTCAGCATGTCAAGTGAAGAACAAACACCTACCTTTGACCTACCTTTGCTTTCTATAATAGCAGCATATTTCGATTGCCAGTGCTCTTTTGAAGTAATACAATCGTGGCAGATATTTTGATTTCATAAGATAGAATTTTCAATACTGGCCTGTAAAATTCTCCTTGTGATTTCATTGCAGCCAGAATGTTCAACCAATCAAGACAGCTGCATCTGCGCTGATTCACAGCCCCAAGTTAACAGTCCAACCTGGAATCTAGCTGTCTTGTGCTGGCTTTAAACTAGCCAGCCTGAGGCAACCTCAGTACCTGGCTTACATAGTCAAACTTTCACAGTTTGTAACATGTACAGTACATGCTTATGCCAAGTATTTACATGGGTAATAAGTTCTTCATTAAAAGTCAATTTTGGGGCGCCCCGGTGGTTCATCGGTCTAAGCACGTGTACCATAAAGGCTGAGTCCTTCCCGCAGCGACCTGGGTTCGATTCCATCTCAGGTCATTTGCTGCATGTCTTCCCCCATTCTTCTCCCCAACTTTCCTGTCTCTCTACACTGTATGGCTGTCAAATAAAGGAAAAATTCCCAAAAAAATAATCTTTAAAAAAAAAAAAAAAGTCAATTTTGGTTGTCGCAAGCTGGCATGTTGCAGTTTTCCCAACAATTTTCTGACATGGTCATTCCTTTGTCAGAGGCTAAGAGTCATGAACTCAGCTGTCGATGCATATGCCTCTATCCCTATGTAGACAGATAAATTTGGCTAATGACAACATAATTCTTATTGCATGCAATCTTTACAGTGTCCTTTATTTAGCTGATTCACAGTTCTTGCCTGGTTCTGCGTTTCTCGTCATCTTGCAAATACTGAATGTGAGTCACTCCAGTATGAAAAAAACAGATAAAGTGATTCAATTGTCTTTTCAGCTGCTATAGATGATTAATTTAATGCTATGGAAAATTGACAATACTAACAGATCAGGAAGCTGTTTGAGTCATGCAAATTTAGCTCATCCTGGCATTTTAGAGTGGCTTTGAGAATGTGGCTCATTACTTTTCATGACATCGTTAGCATTTAAGTGCTAATTTTTGAGTCAACTCGGAGGGCATATGAATTAAGGACTTTGAAGAACTCAATTTATTTTTCATACAAATGAAGCATTTTTATGCTTAGAAATAATAGCTCTAGTGAGAACATTAATGTACTGGACTGTTGGATGGCTTATCGAGTAAGAGCCATCAATAAACAGGACCTCATGCCATGTGTGCCATGATATTAATATCTATCACAGCATAAATAGCTACCATTCTTTTTCTAACACAGTAAACTGCTTGATACATCTGTGTACCTTTGTTTAATAATCTCTGAGTGTCCATTAGATAGCAAAGGTTCTCCTCTAATGAATTAGACCAGTAGTCAGCGCTTCTGCGGACACACACTTGAACACGCACACACACGCACACACCCACGCACACACACACACAACCACATGGCTCCCATATGGAATGGTTCCCTTATGGGATGCTAGGTGTTTGGGCCTTTTGAACAAGGCTGTCATATCATAGTTCCAAACGAAAGGACATGTCACCATTCGCCTCTTAGTCTGAAGATTCACAGTCAAGAAATGTATCTTCAGTCCCTCACAATGGCGCAGCAGCAGAGAGTTGTTATAATGTCCATCTCTCAGGATATGGCCACTAAATGCCATAGGATTCATCTGGTTTACTAGTCTTCACCATAGTCTTTATTTCACTCTCCTTTGCTCTCATTCTTTTTCTCTCGCCCTGTTTTGCCCCTTCATACATTCTTTCTGGTTTCCCTTCATATCTTCACCCACTCTTTCAATCATTTTGTCACTCTTCCTTGCTTTCTTTCTCTCTCGTTCTCTCTCTTGTTTTCTTAGTCACTTTCTCCAATGTCTCTTCTGTGCACCCAGTCCTTTCAGCTCTCATTTTAAATGGAAAATGCCTATCAAAGCCTGCATGTTCAAATGTGCCATCCCTGGCCCTTCATTTCCCACTCTCTTTCCTCCACAAATCCTCTTGTCACAACTCAGTCAGCCGGCAACAACGCATACAGATCCCCATAAATACTAAAATGACTATTCCTGTGTGGATAAATGTGTTTAACCTCCAAGAAAGGGAAATGTGTCAGTCATAAGATTGACTTCATTATCTCTATACGGTTTATTTGTCGCTTTTTTTTGTGGAGCTGAATAAAGCTCCAAGATAACATGGAGCAGGATATCATGCCCGGGTGTTTCTACCAGCTTGGGCCACAACGTGATATATTTGGTGTTACAAGGTATTATCAGGAAATAGCTCCACTACCCCTGACATTTATTTATTTATTTATTTATTTATTTATTTTTTAATAAGAGGGTATTACTTAAAATCTTGAGACTGAAATTTTATAAGAACTGTTGCAGAAGTACTGCATGACAAACCTGAGGAGTAACAGCTGTTCAAAAAGTACTGCTTCCTAGAATCCTTTGCACCCGCGATTTCCATTTACTCCAGAATCTCTCATATTGGTATGCTTGCATGCAGTGAGAACTGCAGCTTTAGGGAGTGAGACGGATAGAGAAGGACAGATGGAGAGAGAGGAAGATAAATGCCATGCCATATCTGGCCAGTTAAAGCACGCCACGGCCGAGGACATATCCCCTTCCACTCAGACTGATTAATCCCTTCTCTAGAAGGGTTTCACCATGATTTAACTCCAACCTTATTTAATTTATAGGAATACTGGAAGTCAAGGGTAGTCCCAAATTATTCTGTTTGGGTGGAAAGATCGTACAGTTCTCTGTCACCACAGCCAGGAAGTAGTGCTCTATCCTGCAGCGTTGGGCTGTAATTTTGATGTTGGAGCGGATTAGAATTACAACACTTTAAACTAGGGGTAGTCCAATCTTGCGCTGAAATTCAAAATTTCGTGAGGACTTTTCTTCTTCAAAGGCTATAACCTGAACAATGACTGCGAATAGGGAACCCAACAGTTCTCGGCCAAAGAGATATGCAGAGCAGGTGTTGAATTCCTAATTGCACTTTATTGTTATGAGAAAAAGGTTTGTGATGGTCCCCAAGATGAGACAGACACACTGGTCAGCTGCCAGCCAATGAACCCCAGCCACAGTGTGTGACTATTGATTATGACACCTCAGCTTCAAGTTGCCTCAGAATGCTGACGGCTAGCGGACTAGCGCACCCAACGGAGAAAGAAGGACAAGCGCATCTATGACACGTTCAATTAGAGGAGGCCACTCCATGACAGAGCGGTACTGGTGAATTGGGGTGAATTGATTTACACTGGCAGGATATTGTAGGAAGGACAGAAGTTCTGCTAAATATTGAGACTGACACGTAGCACACTAATTGGTGTTTGGGGGGGAAGGCAAACCAAATTTCACTTTCTTCTAATTTTTGTTAATTAATCTTAATTTCTAATGTGAAATTCAATCAAAACAAACCTTTAGTCGTACTAATTATCATTCTTCATTTGTCCTTTTCACTTTCACCCATTTTCTTTTTTCCTTCATGATTTTTTATACTCTGACCTTCCATAGGTCCCCCTATATTCCTGAAATAAACAACTAAATGCAGAAAAATGCCAAACATGGGAAAAAAAATTGTTAATGCTAATATACTGTATATTAAAGTCGTAATATACCCATCGCTTGCTGTCTGGTCAGCAGGCTGCATGGTGTATCTGGCAGAGCCAAGATGCCAGACAGTCAATGTATCTATTTGTGCATGCTGCAATTAACTATTTCTGTGTGTGTTAGCTGTCTGAGATGCAATACACAGAACTAGATATCTGTTAACATTGCGGATGTGGCATGAAGAAACAGTATTAGGGGAAAACAGCCATTAGTGCCTGTTCTTCTGAAGTTAAACTGCAGCATAACAAATGTAATGCAATGTGAGACCTTCTTCACTTTCTCCTTGACTTTAGTGTATATTGGTAAAGAAAGTGCGTTGCAAAGCAATTGAAAACTGTTGAGTTGCAAATGTGCAGAGAATTCACAAGTAGATAAAACTCTGAGTAACACAATGCATTGCAATGAACTCAAAGAAATGTCCCACCAGATAAATCACTTTGGAAAGTTTTTATTTACAATAAGAGTCAGTTGATTTTATTCTTGTGTAAACCAAATAACAATTATTTTTCAGTTGTGTAACATAGAATCCAATGTAATTGTTGAATAAACACATTTAAATGGATGAGCACAATATATGACAATCTGTTAACAATAATACTAATAATTATTATTATTATCATCATCGTCATCATCGTCATTTGAGCTCGACCTCTTTTCCTCTTGACACTCTGAATTCAGTGGATAATTAATTACATACTGAACAATGTTAATTAGCAAACATGGCCACAGATACACTCTAATAAACAGAAGTGATTCATTACGGAAAACAATTGATATTGAGATATTTGTAAGGCACTGGCCCATAAAAGCAGAATTATATAAACAGCTGGAAGGGTGAGTATCTGTATGGAGAGTGGGGTGGGTGTGGGGGGAAGCAGATTCCAAACCCAGAACTCATCAACAAGGTGCTTGCTTTCTTTGAATTGGGAGACTTACAAAACATGAGAAGATCAATCTTAGCTTCCAACTCTACTAATTTTTACTCTGAAAGGGTTTTCAGACAACATGCCCACGCTTGATCAAATTGTAGGAATGAGAAATTTCGCCAAATCTAAATTGAAGGCATACTTTAAAAAAAGTGTCAATACCCTTTATGTGTGGGAGAAAAGTAACAGGGCGGACAGGAACAGCAAAGTCCGTACAGAGACATCCAGTCCCTGTTGGCTGTGCTGATAATTTACCTGCCTGGAGCAATCGGCATTTTTCTCCCAGTTTTACCTTAAGCCTAAAGCACTCCATAAAGAGCTTCTTTTGTTGTTCCTTTATGAACTGTTCTCTTCGTAGTCCATAGAGTTTCATTGGTCTATTTTTCTTTGTAAAATTTAATTCTTCTTGTATGCATATGGTGAAATTGACTTGACAATGCATTCACGGATCTCAGTATTCATTATGGTCTGTTACATAGGCTTGATTTAAATAACACCATGGACTGTGGGTGTCTTTGAAGTTATGAATTTAGCTGCCTGCAGACACAGTGTCTGATTATTCTTGATAGCTGTGATATGTTGACATAACATCTTGCTATCATTGCATGAAACCAGAATCCCAGCGTTAGGTGTTCAAGATAAACATGTCTTGCCTGTGATTAAATATTGCCTTTTCTTCGTTGACTCATGGGTGAAAAAGAGAATGAAAATGGACGATTATTAAATATTGCATTTATCAGATGCATTTATACTGTACATGAATACCCTTTTGCCTTTACCAGCATAAAGATTGACAGCAAAGAACATACTCTGCACAGTAGAGAATTCAGGAGGAAAGATATTTCTGTAAAAGGGTTTATGGAGTATCTGAGGGTTTTCATGAAATACTTTTAACGCTCTCAGTAGGGATACAATAGTCACCAAGGAGAAACTGTGCTGGTATTAAGGTGCAGCAAGGGTATAATCCAATGCTAATTGGTATGGATATGGCAGCAAATGTGGGTTTTAAGAGGTTTTATTCATCCATCAATCCATACTTGCATCACCAAACATAGTGAGGGCTGTGGAGGCATGGAGCCTATCCGGAAAATATCAGACGAGAGGCAAGAGGACACTCTGGTCACTTAGTTCATCTGTCCCAGGGCAGGTTTTATCATGCAGGAATAAACATACATCATCTTACATGTGTCTTCTGTCTAGTTGTGGATCAAAGAAACTCCAAATAAAATGCCAAAAAAAATTGTACTTCAATATTTATCTTAAAATCCAAAGAAAAAAAATGACATTCAACTTCACCGTTTGCTGCACCAAACAAAGATCCATTAATCTTCTTGACGGAGACATTGGAAGAAAGTGTTACACACTCTGTAAAAACTTTTGTGTTAAAAAATGTAAAGGAGGGGAAAAGACTGGAGCAATAAAACTTCTTTATTAATGCATTGATTTATGAGCCTAATGCACCTGTTCCTTTCAAAGTCCATGGCCAAGGTACATACATCTGAAACACATCATTTATGCTGTACTTCACCATCCATTAGCAGGAGTTACGTTTTGTAATGAAGAAGAGATGCAAGGCTCCCTCCTACTCAAATGGCTTGAGAAAGAAGGGCATTTAAAAAGCCTCTGTTGCAGAGATTCAGCATGTTCTCTCCGTTCGCTGATAAATACTGAACAATATTCTCCTCTTGCATTAGCCTCTTGCTCCCTCTCCATTGTTTGCTAATTGCTTTGCTGCGCAAGTATATCATCTGTAGTTTCACAATTATGCGATTAAGTACTTACAGAGGGGTATGAAAGCGAGCATGTGTGCTCATGCACACACAAGCACATGTATGCACATGTCCACGCGCACACACACACACACACACACACACACACATGCTGTACACATGCAAGAACACACATGCATGCTCACACACATTGCACTCGCATGCACGTGCTCAACAACAAACATACATGCACACATCTTCTCACACACTCATTAGACACACACAAACACACACAATCATGCATACAGACTGTTTGTCACTGCAGACAATCAATACACTGCAAGTTCAGAGGCTTGCTGAGACTAAAATAAAGCACAGAGAAAAGTTAGAGCCATTAAAGCAGCGGGCCAGATCCTGCTCTTTCGAATGCTCTGTGGGGTGTGCATACTGAGCGTGTCCAAAGGACGGGGAGCTCGTGCTGCAGTCAGAGCTGGAATGGCAGATCAGTGGGTGGGCATGCAGGAACAGTCACGTCACTGGCAGTTGAAACATTTTTGCACAGCTTGAGAGTTTTGAAGATTTAGTCATATAGGCATAATTACACACAAAGAAAATTTCTCAATGGAAAATGGAGATTATTACAATTGGAAAATTATTTTTCTCAGAAATGATTAAGCAGCCAACATGGTGACTCCAGGTCCAAACTACAAAGGCTCTGGGTTACTATGGGAGTGTTTCGCTGTCTGAGACATAAATGAATCTTTGTAAGTGACAGTATCCCGTGTACACAATGGTAATGAATAATGGTAAACACTCTTTCAAAAAGAATCACACTGAGGTGCTTTGTTAAGTTCTTTAACTCCTTAAGGAAAGAAATGGCTCAACTGAGTCAAAAGACTTGTGGCATTTAGAATTCTTAGAATCTTATCTGTTTATTTTCATGATTTTGGCAGAGAAAAAGGGCTGCAAACATTAAAAAAACCTTCATGAAAATTCAGCATTGAAATTGCAAAAAAAAAAATACTAATACTGAGAATTGAAAAATGGCTGAGGGTTACAACTATACATTTCTGGGATCATAAACTCCAAATGTTTTTCATCTGACCATGAAATTCTAAATTATCTACTCTTTAGGAGCCAAATAAGACAGCTCTCCAGATGGCTCCCCAAACTCTCAGATTCCTCAAAATGCCATACTGTCAAATTAAAAAAAAAAATCATATATTTAGCACAAATCAACTTTTGATGCATGAAATTAAATATGAATGAATGATTTTCTGGTTAAATTTAGCATGAGTTTATCAATATGGGTGCAGTTGGACATCAATGGTCACCAGAAACCTCTCCAAACCGAAAACATGCCTTTCCTCCATGATAAAGTTTAGAATTTTGCCCATTTTTCTTCAGAATCCGACAAACCAGCACACATACTCATTAAAGGAACTGCTTATTTAACAGTATTTATACACTGTTGGGTTTCTCTATGGTAGGTGTGTGAAGGAATGTCATTTAGTGCACAGAGGCTAACTCAGACTTTGCCTGCCAATAGGCCTCCTTTGAGCCTGCTAACCTGAGCTCTGACAGGGTTATCAAGCTCTGAGCTCCCCTCATTTCCCTATGAGAGCTGCGGCTGAGGCTTCACGGTCGAATGCTGTGGTTTTTCTGAGGCTTCCTAGTCCTTTCTTCAAAGTCTCACCTTGTCAGACCTCCTCTGTCATGACCACCATACTACTGAGGGCATTTGTTTTGCACTAACATCTGTCTTTTAGCCTTCCGTTGGACTACCGATGTGCTTGTGCTGTTCGCATTTTAAACAAGCCAAAACCTCAGCATTTAATTTCGTTGAATATGGCATGAATTCTAAAACAAAGGGCCACATGGAGCAAAATGCCATCACATGCAATATTATTAGCGAAGACTAACGGGTACTCTTACTAACTAATGTGGCAAACAAGCTCTGTGATTATCATGACTATAGTAAACAGAGAATAAAAAACAGCTAGCCAGCTAGCCATAAGTAAAGACATATAAAATCGCACTTACTCATAAACTCATAAAATGAACAAAAACCTTTCTTAATTGAATTCCTCCAAAAACATAGACCTATGTGGTAGAAGGAACCCTCCAGTCTTGTTTCATTCGGAGTAATTCCCATTAACCAAGTTCTTATCCCATTAAAATCCCATAAATGGAGGTGAGCACTTCAGGCCAGTTTTGGAAGTCTTTTTTTCTGTGCAATCGTGTCATTTTCAGTCCCGCAATATTAAGACAATATGACTTAACTGCTGTTACAAAAAGGTTTAAATACTTTTCTGATGGCCCGATCAATGTGTTTCTGTTACTGTGAAAAGTTTATACTCTCTAGAATGGATAAGAAACATGTCCATCAATAGATCATTACCGTGGAAGTTTCAAGTAGGCGTGAACGATAACTGATTTGCGCAGATGAGCCTAAGTAAGCAATTGAGTCCCTGGCTAATCAAGGAGAGTACTTATGAGGATATAAGGGCGCGCTGAATTCATCAATGGAGGAATCTATGTGTAAATCCACGGTAGGGAATTTCGCGTCTTTGATATGTGATGACTATAATTGATAGTAGAATGACATAGTATCAATACTATATTGAACTTCTGCTTCATAAAAATGATTTTTCTTAACTACTTAATTGGGATACAATTCGCTCACCATAGCTGAAATGGTTGCTATAAAAGACAACAATTTTTCTATTGCAAGGGATCTTTTTTTAACTGCTAAATAGATACAATGGGCAAGTATGCACATCAGGCTTAGCTGAGGGGTTCAATTCATGCAACTCCTGGGAAAAAAGGATGGGACTGAACTCGTTCATATTCTAAGCTGTGTTCGAGCTTGGCTTGCTTGTGAATAATCAATAACTGATCCGGGTGTGCCATCTAGTGATAGAAAAGTGTAACTGTGTGCATAAATAGAGCACGTCCAAGTCCGCTGGCGTCTACATCAGCGCAGGGGGGTTAAACGGCAGGGAAAGGGATTTTATGATGCTCACTGAAAATTTACTCCATGATTTCATGCACCCACATGATTTTTGGGTGAACTGTTCCTTTAATTAAAGCAATTTGTGTAATAGGCCTACCTCATTATCCTCAATCTCAATTTCTGCTGTTAAATTCATAGCATTGGAATTGCCTATTGGCAGGCAGCACATTAGGCAGGCAATAAACCTTGTGAGGCTCTTTGTCGCGCTGACAGACTATGCTATGAACCCCTCAAAAAATTGAGTCCCGCACTATTTCTAACTCCCTTTTCCTGGGGGAAGAGGCCAACAGGGTGCTGTGAAGCTCATCAATCCTCCCACTCTCAGGGTCAAGGGCCAAGTCGAATTCCTGCGTGGGTTGAAATCAATTGGACAAATAAACCTCTGGAGATGCTGCTGCTGTTCAACATGTACACCTTTTCTTGTGCTTACCCTCTTCTGTCTCCCAGCTCTCTTTCCCTGCCTGCTCTGGGGTCTCCCCTCCTGATTGTAGCATGAACAACAGCATTTTAAACAATATATTGCACTACTTAGGCTGTTAAATGCAACCAATTGTGAACTATGTAATGCCACTAATTGGCCCTCAAGGTCAGGAGTCTTGACCTTGAGGTACTCAACGAGTAGGCGCCAGTGGCAAACAAACTCACCTGGCAAATCACTTTCCAGCAGTGCAATCATTCTACAACCACCACATTGTTTTTGCTAGGTTTTAACCCCTACCTCTTGCCCTATTTCTTCCTAAATAACAATAAAATTTCCTGTTGCCAAGACAGAAGCTCATAAACCACAATTCATCAACTCAAATAGCTTGGAGTAGCAGCTGCAGCAGAAACTGCAGGAAAAAAGTTACTTTCAGCAGGGGCTCAGGTACAAACCTAAATATAATGACAATCACAAGACCAGAGAAAATCAAGAAGGGAAAAATGGTGCTAAAAAAATACAAGAGGCACACTTAATTAAAAAAAAAAAACACTTCACAGTAGATTTATTATAAGCTATTGCATGCTGTGAAGGTGAAGAAGTCTATTCAGCTGTTCACTATACAGCTCTGTCAATTTTACCTTTAGGCATGACTGCAAAAAAAAAAAAAAAAAGAAAAAAATTTAGAGTGCTTAATTGGTTCACATAAACATGCATCAGCAATGCACATCACCTTAGGCTGTCTGGTTTTTCGATATCACACCAAAAGGCCAGGTTTTCATGAGCTGCCATTATAGCATGCACTGGGCAAAGGAAGTGCTAAAAGCATTACTCTCACTTGAGTTATGGCTTCAGCCACACGCAGATGGCTGCATTAGAGCAGCTCTCAGCAAATACATTCTTTATGAAAATGGATGCTAATCTCTTGGCAGTTCTACATTTGCTTGCCCAGGACAAGGTGTGAGGTGAGGGCAGGCACCTAAAATATTGGGTGTTACAGGATAGGTTGACACCATTTCACTGGCTACACTTCAGAATATTTTAAAGACAGTGGAATGAACTAATCTTACAAAAGCCTCAGGCGATGTGTTAGAGGATGCTGATGTATCAAGACAACCTAAAATAAATCTGAAGTTGCAGGTTGAAGAGACTTTGTGAAGTAAAGCAGGAATACTAGAATGGTGACATTTTTAGTTCAAACAGTCATCACCTGTAAAGTGGTGTCTTGGCAGCAGAGCTGTGCAAATTCTGTTCAGATGTTTCCCTCTGCCATTCCCTCCAAATTCTATGTTTTAAGCCTTGCCAAACTCATTCAAAATCCTCTTCCCCTGACAAATTTGCAAAGGAGGAATGACTGGAAGAGGAACCATTTCGGACAGAAGATGGCTGCCCGGAGAAGTGTGGGCCCCCTGCCTCATTGTGGCAACAGCACATTCCAGAAGTTTCTTTATTTTTCTCCCGAGTCATGAGGGCTTGTTTATTGAGCTCAGGCAAGAAAACTGACATATACTGCTAAACTAAGGCCTACTGGGGTTGTGGTGAGTTAGGGGGGAGGAGGTAGTTGCATCATGGGCTGACATTTTGTATACACTATTGGGTTTCTCTATGGTAGGTGTGTGAAGGAATGTCATTTAGTGCACAGAGGCTAACTCAGACTTTGCCTGCCAATAGGCCTCCTTTGAGCCTGCTAACCTGAGCTCTGACAGGGTTATCAAGCTCTGAGCTCCCCTCATTTCCCTATGAGAGCTGCGGCTGAGGCTTCACGGTCGAATGCTGTGGTTTTTCTGAGGCTTCCTAGTCCTTTCTTCAAAGTCTCACCTTGTCAGACCTCCTCTGTCGTGACCACCATACTACTGAGGGCATTTTTTTTTGCACTAACATCTGTCTTTTAGCCTTCCGTTGGACTATACTGATCCACTATAATGTAATAATTCAATCTTGGTATAACAATAGTTTACTTGTTTCTCTTTTTGTGAACAATTTGTATTTTTTCACTAGTAGTGTACAGGACACTGAATGGTTTGTTTCCTCATATTAAGTATATAAGTGTATCACATAAGACTGGAAGGCAATGTTTTATTCTGTAATGTGCAGTACAAAACAATCTAAATACTATAATACTACAATATTTTGCCTTCAAAATCCTCAATAGTGAGACCACTTAAAATTGATACCCTTCGCATTCATGCGTAATATAATTTTGACTATTTTTGATCTCAATCACCACTTCAGTGCTGAAAAAGGAGGAGCTACCCTTATCAAAGATGTGGTGACATGAAACCAGAGGATTTTGGGATAAATTTCTTGCGAGGCATCAAAAGCCACACAAACATGATAGTTGGGTCACTTGACAAATTGACATGTTGGAGACATGAATTTTCAGTAGTCATTACGAAATAAAGCAGATGCAAGATAGCTGTACACAGTCAATAGGAGCAATCTGATATACAATACGGCACATCGCAAGGCGGATATGCTTGCCGAAAATGACGGCTCAATGGTCAAAATGTCGACGAGTGAACTTCCGCTCATATCCGCGCGCGGTCGAACGCTAGCTAATATAATGGCGATTTATAGCGTTTAGTTCCAGGACGTGAACTCCGGCTTTGACTCGAATGTAGCGTTTATTTGAATTTTGCGGTATTTTCATATTCATATCTGTGTATCGACGATGGTATTCGACTGCGAAGCTGCGCAATGCTCATCGCATTTCGTCATGCATGCATTGACTTGGCAAAGCTTGTCTTATTGCTGGAAGTGCGGACGTCGACAAAAAAACCCCTTCCTTCATCTCATCTCCCCATTTACGACAGTTTTGCGCTATATCAGATCGCTCCTATGATTAGATGGTAACTTCATAGACTGTACACCTATGCTGTCTGAACTATGTACACAACACAGGCATGTAAACACAGGCAGTCTTAAACATTCAAAATAATATAAAAAACCAAATCACATCCACTTTGCCCCCAACAAAATACATTGGCCTTCATTCTGCAAACAGCCTTTTGCTAATGCCATAGAACCCACTGAATTTTTTGAGATGCTTATGGCTAACTTCAGAAAATAGACACTAAGTCACCTGAGGAACTTTAGGCTGGCACTCGTGAGGAACGTCAAGCTAGGCCGAGGCTTTGGAGACACGATAGATTTGTTGTGATAAGGTCAGGCTGTCAGCACTGGGAGTTCGCTTGAATCCGCTCCTGTTTGACCTTTCCCTGGCACATTAGTGCCATTAGATCAGCAGGGTAGCTCTGCTGGTGAAGATCTAGAGGCGCAGCCCATTCGAGGAAATTGGGTCCTGCAAGCCGACTAATGAGCAGAAACTGTCATTAATCTCTAGTTTGATGACACACATTACAACATTAGCCAGTCCTCTGAAAATTAGGTGGTTCACACTGTTGGACCTGCGAATTCAAGACTAGTCCTTCATTATGGGGTGGGAATATTAAATATACAGTGTACAGTATAGAAGAACAAATTAAATCATATTTTTCATCTGCAGCATATTCATTGAAGTCTCTCAGAATCACTGATAAAGTACTAATGCAGAATGAGAGTATACTGACTGGCTTGATTAATTGTGATGCTTATAATAGCAGTGGTTTAAAAACACTGATGATTCAATGGCTGCTACACATATGAGGTCATACTCCCATTAATGCTCACCCCCTTCACACAGCCGGCACAGATCCCTTTACAAATCAACCTCTGGCCACAAAGGTCTTCCCTAATGAGCAATATGGGGCGTTAGCTCACACCACGTCCAATGGCATCCTATTGCGGCACTCGTTAAAACCAGGCTTCGCATAATCACTTGCTTCCATAAACGCTTCAGCGGGCACAGAAGTGCAGCTTTGCACCACCTGCCGGTCCCCCAGCCCCTCTCTAATTAACTCCAGTGGAGTGTGATGTATTCAGACAGAGTGGGGGACCTACCTCCTTACCACTCATAATGAGATTGGAACATTGTCTAACTCGGGTTGTGCTCACTACAAATTATTGTTATAGCGGTAATTATCACTTGTTAAGCCGATACAGTTAGCAATCTCCTGGTACTCAGCAGGTAGAACCACCAAGCTTTCCTTCTTTCCAGACATGGGGGGGATAGGCTATCTGATACTGGTGGTGTTTTGTGAAGTCATTTTATTATGCAGCCCATGCTCAGGTGACAGGCAGCTATTGGGGAACTAATGGAAAATGCAAGACACGGGCTTCCATACTTCGATAAGCCAAAAAAAAGAGGATAGAACTCAGAATATACTTCGATGAACAGCGATAACCCAGGTCCAAGATAACTCCATTTCATGAAGGGGTGGGGTGTGTTTTTGCATTTGTGTCTGTGAGTACGTGTGCTTATGGGTGTGGCTTTGCTTGAATGTGAGGGTATTTGAGTATGCGTGTGTGTGTGTGTGTGTGTGTGTGCATGCGTGCATGTGTGTGTTGTGCGTGTGTATTTGTGTGTTTGTGTGTATGTGTGTGTGTTTATGTCTACAAGCAATACAGTTGCAACTTCAGAAAAGGAAAACTTCAGATATGAGATCTGTACATCTCTTAGTAGAAGATTCTGGAGTTCCAGGCCGTACTCTCTTGCTTACCAAATCAGATGTACCCAAGGGAACAGCGGACTATGAAAGGAATTCACTTGGAAATACATCCAGCCAAATAATTAATTTAAAGCATTTTTAAGAAAACAACCAAAAAGGTATTTAAAAAAAAAACCTCACATTCACGTTTCAGCTCATGCCTTAAAGGAAATAACTAAAATTCATATTCCTGGAACTATTTCGTTCTAAATGCAAATGACACATTATTTAGCTGGCCTTCCGTCTCCATTTTTTTTCAATCGGTGAATAAAAACATTGCATCCGTTGCTCTGTGACTGCCAGTTGCATTTCAAATTTACAGAACTCATTATTTAGCTGGGTTGCAGGCTTACAAGATATTAAGTAGTTATCCAAAGTAAATGTCAAAACTTTCCCATAAAAATTTTTTAGAATCTCATTATTTGTTCATGATTTTTGTCTGGGCTCCTTTCATAATCCAAACTCCAGGCCAGCCACCTGAAATCAGCAATTATTTGAATCTGTGACCAAAAGCAGTTAAGAGGCTATCATTGAATTGTTGTTCTTTTTCTATTTCCATTTGATGTGAAATCATTAGGGCTACAAATTTTCATATGGAAAATTTGATCTCTCTACCAGCAATGTAGCATCTAATTTTGTCCCAATAACAACTATTATGTTTTATGAAAATTATATGCAAATTGTAAATTATATGCAGCATAACTATTTTTTTGTTCTTGACGGGTTTTGATTTAACAATCCTGTTTCCAAAAAAGTTGTGATGCTGTATAAAATGTAAATAAAAACAGGATGCAATGATTTGCAAACCTTTTAAAATCTGTGTTTAATTGAAGAGTGCCAAGATAACATATCAGATACTGAAACTAAGAAATTATTATTGTTATTGTTTTTTGAAAAATATCTGCTCATTTTGAATTTGATGAAAAAAATACTCCCAGTGGAATATCTCACCACTTATTAGGTTAATTGGCAACAGGTCAGTAACATGATTGGGTATAAAAAGAGCATCCCAGAAAGGCTGATTCTTTCAGAGGTAAACATTGCAAGGACTTCACCACTCTGTGAAAGCCTGTGAATAATAATTGATGAAACTCTGCAAGGACTTCATCACTCGGTGAAAGCCTGTGAATAATAATTGATGAATAATGTTTCTCAGTATAAAATCACAGAAAATTTGGAGATTTCATCATCTACAGCACATAATATAATGAAAAGATTCAGAGAATCCAGAGAAAGCTCTTTATGCAAGGGGCAAGACTGAAAACCAATATTGAATGGCTGTGATATTTAGGCCCTCAGCGGCACTGCATTAAAAACAGGCAAGATTCTGTGGTGGAAATCACTGCATGGGCTCAGGAACACTTTTGGAAACCATTGTCAGTAAACACAGTTTGTTGCTGCATCCACAAATTCAAGTTAAAAGTTCACCATGTAGAGATAAAACCACATATAAACAAAATCCTGAAATGCTGTTGCCTTCTCTGGGCCCAAATTAATTTCAGATTGACTGAGGTGAAGTGGAAAACTGTCTTGAGGTCAGATCAATCAAAATGTGAAATTTTTTGGAAATCATGGACACCGTATCCTCCAAGCTAAAGAGTAAAAGGATCATCTGGCTTGTTATCAGCACTCTGTTTAAAAGCCAACGTGCATCATAGTACAGGGGTGCTTTAGTCCATATGGCATGAGTCATGCCACAACTGTGAAGCCACCATTAAAGTAGGGATTCAAAGAAAATAGGTACCCATAAAATTTGTCCGTTATAGCAATTTCATGATAGGTTGAAGGTATTCACTCATATAACAAGAGAAAAAAAGTTTCATGTGACTTGAAATCCGCTTTCCAAATGTTGCTCCTTTTCCACCGTAACCAGTCCGCCGACAGTCTCATTTTCCGTGACGTTACATACGGGTTGTGTACTCTGAGAGTACCCAGATGTTCCATAGTTATAATACAGTGAATGCTGTGAAAACTGTTTTCAATTTTGTTTTTAAAGCCTGGCGAGTCAGAACGCTTAATAGATTTCTTCCAGATCTTCCAGTAGTTCATAGTTTTAAATCCCATGTTTAAATCTTCATTTTTTTAAGCTACTGTTGCGTAAAGGTGATTTCTTTCATCGATGCATATTAGTTTTGCTGATTATTTTTGGTTTGTTCCGTGCCTGCATAAAGTCAGGTCGCTGCACTGGCTATACGCTATACACGTGTACGTTTTCTAGTTTAGAAAGAAAATTATGTTTTTACTGTCATGCCACCGTTCCGAGGAAGATTGGATAAGCCAAAGCTGGGCTACAAAAAAGATAGTATTTTATGAACACGATCAAGTGGACTCTCATAACAGTGATTGGCTGACATAAAAATATGGAGTGACGAGGTTGATGCCATTTAGAACACAATCGTAACCCTCAAATATTTCCACCCAATACCTCAAAAGCACCCTGAATCGTCCGCCTGTACTTCTCATGCACTCAAGCTCAATTTCAGGTCCTAATTGCTTTTTTAAAGTTGTTGTATCTCTTCCCATGGTTCTTTCTTCAACTTCTGGTCCTTCCACTTCCATGATGGCCAAAACGAAACAAAACCTCAAATCTAATAACGTTAGATAGTTACAGTATACGCAGGGGCGACTGGTCATTAGGGGCAGGTGGGGCTGTGCCCCACCTGGTGTCACCAGAAAGGACCGTAGGCAAATTACATTATTAATTCTCAAACATGATCGTATTATCTGATTAAATGTATTATTTATAAATTTAGCATTTTCCTAAATTGCATGGAATTTGTGTTTGAATTGAAGTTCATGTTTATTGGTCTCTGTTTTACTGCTTCAGACCGATCTCCTGATCCATGTCCGCATGAATGGGGCTAGCCCCCCTTACGCAATGCAATGTAAACGATACGTGTGAAAATATAAGTACGCATGCTCAGAGTGTTGGCTGTATTAGTGGAGGTAGCACGAAGGGTGCGTTTGAGCGCGTCTGCAAGTAAGCCGGCTGCGCGAGATTCCCGGAAAATTACGCGAGAATCTCGCCGAAGTTGCGCGATAAGCCCTCAAACCCTGCGATAGCTATCGCAGGGTTTGGAGGGCTTATCGCGCAACTTCGGCGAGATTCTCGCGTAATTTTTCGGGAATCTCGCGCAGCCGGCTTACTTGCAGATGTGCTCGAACGCACCCGAATTTGTTGGCATGTGGGGCTGACAGCCCCAAGCCCCACTACTGCGTCATTTCATCAGGCATTATAGACATATACGAAGACTTTGCATGAGTGGTGGAGAGGCGTGCCTACCGGGTGACCATGTTAGTACAGGGTTAGAAGTATCAAACAATTTCTACAAATCATTACTCGCTGAATTTTCGACTGATTTCCAAGCGGTTTGATTTGTTAAAAACGTAACACATTTAGCTATGATCCAGGATGCCCTGATGCTCTAATATGCCGGTTTTACTACCAAAATACAACTTCGTATTCACAACAGTCGAGCGCTTAAACTTAAATCTACACCAAAGATGCCAGATTTTTTGCACTGCATATGGATGTTGAACGAGATATCAATACCAGATCCCGTGGACTTACCTTTTGCAGATAAGATTTAACAATAGATTTTGGATGTATTTGTGTATTATAACATTATGTTGAGAGCTACTGTAACTATTTGTCCACCAGCGAAATGCTAACGTAGCTAGGCTAGACTAGCCCTAGTCATGGAAGCTGAGGCTTTATAACAAATCAATCATAATTATAATGTATAGTTATCCGGGTATTTCTCCACACCGCCCAATTTTATTACAATCCTATCTTATGAAATACTAACAAAGAGGATGTGATTGCATTTCAAAGCTGGTTACTAAGGCTGCCAGGTCAGATCCTAACGTTAGTATTAAGTTTACAAGATTGTTGTTGGCCCAGGTATTTTATACCGATTGGATACAAAGAAATGCTCTTTCTTTTCACAATTTCTCTATCATTTTTGTAATATTAAAAAGGCCTGAATCTACTATCATTTTTAAATGATATTAAAAAGACTTGAAAAAATATGTTGCAGTTTTATTTCAATATGTTGCAACATTATGGCCGTAAGACAACAGTATATTAATGTATAATATCTTATGCTGGATCGAGGCTAGATGGTGATGACAGTGTGTCACACATATGCTCAAGGATAAGGTTGTTGTCATAATGCTGTCATAGAGTGGATCGATCCTAATAAGTTGTCTGTGCGTGCGGTTTGCTGTGGCACTTAGTGGTGTTGAGCGCTCTTCTTTGTTTATGGCCTTGTAGGGTCTGAGCGTTGTGGAGCAACGGTGGCAGATGGCTTTTAAACAAACGTAGATCTCCGTATTGGCGAACTCTCACTCACTCGCGTGCGCTCTCTCTCCCTCATCTCCTCCGTGTGTGTGTGTGTGTGCGATAATGTTGACTTTTAACTAAAAGCTTGTTAGGTAAAACGGCAGCGAACAAACTAATTTATCACAAATTGTTGTATAGAAATCACCCCATACCCCATAGCCCTCATTTACACTTAAAAACGCCACTGAGTATACGCAATAGGAAGATCTGACGACAGGCAGCTGCAAATGCATGAACAATATGTATTCCTGTGTGAGTTAAGAGAGAGAATACATTCTAAAAGTCTTCCTTTCTTGTTCCGTCGTCGCACTTATCAAGTCTAATCATCAAAAAAATATCATAATTAATTAAGGTATCAGTCCTTCCCCCAGGGTTTCCGCTACATGTAATTGATGGTGGCGTGCCGCCACGCCTATGTATAATGACTTTACATAAACTCCAAAAATCCTAAGGACAATCCGGTGTCTCCAGTTCTCATTGTTAAGTTAAAATGAGCGCTAATAATTCTTGACCTGTTGTCAATCATTTTGCTTGATGAACACGTTTTCCAATGAATAAAAATTAGCCATCGGCAGTAAAACGTGCTGCTTTCTTCTTAATGCAATGTGTGCAACGATTAGAGAAAAAAATATTTTGTTCACTTTGCAAAACGAAAAACTACGATCTTCTGTGTTTGCTGTGAGCACATCCTGCTCTACCTAATTTTATCTTCGTGATTATTTAATTCCAATTCCGGAGTTCGGAGTCATAATCGGTTTTCAAATTAGGCTATATGTGAAATCCACCGTGACGCATGTGAAACTGATAAACCTCCGTGTACATAGACTTCAATTATTACATCGCCTACGTGCTGATTAATGAAAACTGGCCACACCTGATAATGCTGAGTTTTGACCCGACGCTGAAGCCCTCCGCCACAGTTTCAAAAAAAATCCTGGAGGAAACCCTGCCTTCCCCGTATTTACACGATTTCCGTCAGATCGTTTATATGTCCATGTTAATCTTCAATGTACTAGGCCGAAAGAAAAATGAGTTTAAATTAAAAAAAACGGATAAATTATGGAGAAACATTTATCTCTCACAAATAAAGTACGACTCAGTTTTAACCTTTAACAAAATATAAAGCTTAGAGACATAGTATTTCTACTAACATGTAATAGAGCAGAGCTTGCAAAACCCGTACGTGATGTCACCCAAAACGGGCCCATTTCCTAGCATCACGGAAGTATTCACGCTCGATAAAGTACTGTCGTTTCGTGCGTGTTGCCATTTTCTCGTATCGATAATGTGACGGAATGATATTGTATTCTTTGCGTTCTAAGCTTTCCATTGATGTGAAATTGCCATATTTTAGCTTTTCCTTTGAATCCCTACTTTAATGCTGAATAATATATACAAGATTTAGAGCAACATATACTGCCACCCAGACATCTTTTTCAAGGAAGGTCTTGCTTTTTTCGGTAAGATAATGCCAAACATCTCGCTCTGCTGCACAGTGAGAGAGTCTGGGTGCTGAAGTGGTCTGCCTGCAGTCCAGACCCATCACCTACTGAATATTTTGTGCATTATGAAAAAAGTGTATGACAGAGAAGGCCATGAAGTGTTGAACAGCTGAAATCCAATATTGAGCAAGAATGGGAAACATTTTACTTTCAAAACGGCAGCAGCTGGTCTCCGCAGTTCCCAAACATTTTCAGAGTTAAAATACCAGGTGATGCACCACAGTGATAAATATGCCTTCATGCCAATTTTTCTGAAACTTGTTGCTGGCATCAAATTCAAAATGAGCATATTTTTCAAAAAAACTATACAATTTTATCCATTTCAACATCTCATATGTAGTTTTTCTTGTGAGGTAGCGTTCAGGAACCAGGAGCGAGACCAAATATATCCAATAAACTTGCTCTTTATTGGTTCTGGGGTAGAAACCCCTGCAGGGCAGTAAACGGTACAGAGTCCACAATCCAAAATCAGAATCCAGTAGTCGTAATCCAATTCGTAAACAGGGCAGCAAACACAAAACTCAGGGTCGGGCAAAGCAGGTTCGGTACACGGGCACAGGAATATCAGACGAAGCCAAAGCCAAAATCCAGTAGACGTAATCCAGTTCGTAAACCGGGCAGCAAATACAAAACTCAGGGTCGGGCAAAACAGGTACGGTATACGGGCACAGGAATATCAAAGACAAAGCCAAACTCAAAATCTGGGACGTTCCAGTCAGAAGTATAACACGAAGAGTACAAGGCATAAACGATCACAGCACAGGGAAAACGTTCTGACAAGAGCTGGTAGTGAAATGACTGCTTAAATACACATACGGGAAGTCACATGCTATAATAGGGAACAGGTGAGCTGGATCAGACTAATTAACAAGGGAGTGAACAAGAGGAAGTGCCAAACCACATGAAATTGGCGAAAGCCAAAATGCGGACAGGGATTACACAAACAACCTATGACAAACAGACGACTCCGGTTAGGGAGTTCTAAAGTGCACAGAGTGAGAGGCAGAACAGTGATTAACTAGGTGCGGCGAATCTGCTGAAACACAGCAAAGTAAATTGAGTGAAGGCAAGGGGCGGAGACTAGAGCAGAGCGAGTGTTGAGAGCTCGTTAGTCAATTAGTAATGTGCAGCTATACAATCCCTAGTGCTTGTTAGTAAGTTAGTACTATAAACAATGTTAGTTAGTGTTAGTAATTTCTCTAAAATAATAAACTGTTAGTATTTGTTAGTAAAGATAGAACAGCAAGGTGAAGGAAGCAAACGAGACTGGAAGGAATGTTTGGAAACCCAGAAACTATGAAATCACCTGAAAGCGTGGCACACAAGACTGGGGAATAAAACTGTCTCAGAACACGTGACAAGACTGGGGAGACAATGTGCAATGCAGGGCATGAGAAATACAAAAACCAGAATGATAATCTAAACTGAGAATATGGGAAATGGCAGGCAAATGACAAAACAAAGAAAGACAGGCAAAATACAAAACATGTCCTGGACTAATACAGAAAACATGGCTTGGAATCAGGGTCATTACAAGAACATGGTCAGGCAACAGCAGAATCATAACATTTCTACTATTTTCAATTAAATTTATTTAACCGGGGAAGTCCTGTTGAGGTTGCAATCTCTTTTTCAAGGGAGTCCAGCGGGTTGAGGTGGAGAGGACAAGTTGCATAGCCAATTAGATCTGGGGATGATGAAGTTGCAGGTTGAAAGAGCCAGGTTGAGAATTTAGCCATGACATCAGGTAATCCCCTTCTCTTGTCGAAGGGTGTCATAGGATCTTTAATGACTATTGTCAGTGGCGCTGTGTCTAATCATGGAGGTCCCCCCCCCCTTTCCCCATGTCGCAAAATCAGCTTTAGCTATGAGGAATCAGCAGCACTTGACCATAAGTGCAACGTTCCGCAGCTCATGTGGCATACCCTCGTCTCAGGGTAGTCTCATGCTGAACTTCTATTGGTTTATCTTTAGTCAAGAGGCGGGCCTTAGTGAATCCCATCTCGGGAACTTATGCGTAGCGCACTGTCTCAATTCAACTCAACTCAACTCAATTCAGATTTATTATAGAGTGCTTTAAAAATAGCCACAGCTGAACCTAAGTGCTGTACAAAAGTAATCATAAAAACATAAAAGCAAAAAGAAACAATAGAATAAAAAAGTATAAAAATATTAATAATAATTTTTAAAATGTCGGTCGAGACAAGCCCATAACAGATGAAAATGATATTTGCCGTTCCCGAGCAGGTTACACGGACAAGCTTACATGTGATGCTGACGAGTGGACAGGTAGCCTAACATTAAGCTTAGCTACTCAGGCTTGAAAATGTATTCCCTTGCTTTGGAACGTACGTTCTTTCAACTGTCGATTAAATGTGCGGTTTTTTTTTTTTGGTACTTTTTTTTTCAGAAATATCCCTTGTGCTGATGGCTACGCATGTGTAAATACAGTGTGACAACGCGAGACACAACGTTAAATGACTTATCCATCGATTTAATACTAAAGATATTAAATTGTTTTCTTGTCCTTTTGTTGTATAGTTCGTGATGTCAGGTCAAATACACCTGTGAAAACTCGATGGAGTGGACAAAAATGTATGGTAGGGACATTCCGGGCAATTCTTGAAGGCTGCGACTTCAGCAGCACATTTCCTTTGGGATAGTGAAGTATTGTTGTTGTTGTTGTTATTGCTTCTTGAAATGAAAATGATCAAAACTTATTCTGTAGCTGCTTAGGTGAAAAGACGCAGAGCTGTTTTCAGATAATGCCCCACAATTAGGTTGGATTTTATACTTCAGGCTAACTGGGATTCAACTGTACGGAGGATTTTTCTTTAGCTCTACCTTTTACTGATTTGCTACCGAATGCGTAGGATGACCTCGGTGGTCACTTTATCAGGTACACTTGTACACCTTCTCCTGAATGCAAATATTTCAGTCAATCACAAGGCTAAAACTCATGCAATGCATGTGAACATGTTCCCACCAAGCATCAGGATGGGGAAGGAATGTGGTGTAAGTGGTTTGACTATTAACTGACTGCTGGGTATAGGACATGTGGACTCTTTTTTGAATATTATTTTTTATTTATGTAGCCTATAACAGAAAACTGTGGGAGAAAAGATTTGTTGAATTGTAAACTACAAAGTTCAATTTTTTTTTTTTAAAAAAAGCTTATTTGCATGGGTATTATTTACATAAAGGAGACATATTAAAATCGCACAGTATAGCTAAGCTGTGCCCACCCAAAAACTTGGCTTGCACAGCGCCCCTGACCATAGTGACTCAGGAGCTAGGTTTAACATCTCATCCGAAGACAGCTTCTCCTTCAGTACAGTGTCCCCATCACTGCACTGGAGTTTATTCCACCAGTGGGAAGATCACAACCTACTGGCCCACCAACGTGCCTTCCAACAGCAGGTCTCCCATCCACATACTAACCAAGCCCACACCTGCTTAGCTTCAGCCACGTGGCTAGAGCAGATCGAGTAGTGGTATGGCTACTGGTAAATATAGATTTAAAATGATTTGCAAATCATTGCATTCCGATTTTATTTCCATTTTATGAAGCTCCCCAATTTTATTGGAAATGAGGTTGTAAGTGACTCAGGTAGATGATACATTGAATAAATATAAAGAAACAAAGATAAACTTAGCTGACACGCTTGATTTAAGCCTTAACATAAGTAGTTTTCATTAAAATATTATCCAGGTTAGGTTCATTGCTATTTTCACCCGAGAAATAATGTGTTGTGAAAAATTTTTACTTGTTCACTGTAGGTATATGGCTGGGTCACAAAGCTGACTCTGCAGGTCAGCTGATGATGGTTGATGGTCTCAGTTGATGTTTCTTCTTTCAATTAATAGATGTTGAGCAAATTGTCATTAAATGCGTCTTGAGAAGCCTGCAAAGGTGACTGTGCAGGCAAGACATGCCAACTACGAGCAAGCAAAGAATAAATGAAACCTGAATTTTGAATAAAAACACTTATATTCTATATTATTCTTTAATAGTGTATCCTACAATCCCACACAACTTCATTATGTACATCCGTACCACAAGAAATGAATTCCAGCTGAACTAGCTCAGTTGTCTGCCTGAACTAGCGCAGCAAACTTCATACCATTAGTGAACAGCAGGATGCTATTAGCAGAATAGCAGAATGCCGCAACTAAAGTCTGTCAAAACAAACATTTTAATCTTATACAATGCTTTGTCTTACTCTAGGCTTGACAAGTAGTGGTGGGAAACAATGATTGAATGAATCTTTTTGTACGACTCATTTAAGTGTCCGGTATATACTGGGTCTGCCTGTCGAACAACTGATTGCTCATGAATCCCAGACCTTTTCTGCTCGCCACTTCCTTTTATTGCAGGTTATTACACAGCTCTGTTGATAACTCAATTCTGATTGGTAAAAAACTGCATTCTACAGTCTGTTATTTCTGATAGACTGCTGCTATGAACAACAGACTGCTGCTACAGGTGTGATGCAGTGCCAACCATAGAATCTAACAGACTATTTTTGAGCAGAAGCAATAAAATCAATTTAAAACTAATAAACTCATTTTAAAATCAATATTGTGTGTCAAGGAGCTGCCGGATGGCTCACTCAGAAAAGCATCGCGCTGCGAAGCAGAAGTGACCATCACGGCGCGAGTTCGATCCCCGCCTCATACCAACCAGCAGTGGTCGGCAGCTCTTTTCAGAGGTAGCGCGCAATTGGCCAGTGCGCTACAGGGATGCAAATTGGGAAGCGTCTGCTGGGAAGGGTTATGTAGATTAGTGTTCCCCTAGGCGCCTCCTGTTGACCAGACGGGCGCTCATATGAAAGACTCTGAGCTTGCCAATGTTAGGGTATCCTCTGCCCTCGTTCAGAGCTTGTGAAGTCTTAACCAGTGAATGTATAAGAAGCAGTGGCTAACGAGTGCGTGCTTCGGAGGAGAGCCGAGCTGTGTACACTCTCCTGAGTTGGCAACAGGAAGCCGCATATGCGAAAAAGTTTAAGTACTTGTACATAGTTCCCTAATTGGATATTCCAGATTCGGGTGGGATTGGAGATACGGTCCATGTTGGGACAAATGACATAGGTAAGGGTAGGTTTGAGGTTCTGCAAGGCAAATTTGTGGAATTAGCTTAGAAGCTTAGGAGCAGATCCTCAATGGTAGTGTTCTCCGGTATTCTACCGGTACCATGTGCAAGCAGAGGAAAGCAGAATTTTATCTGGAGGTTTAACACATGGCTACGAACCTGGTGTAGGAAAGAGGGGTACAGGTTTATGGGGCACTGGAACTTTTTCTGGGACAGGGGTGACCTGTTCAAGCCTGACGGGCTGCACCTGAACCGGAGGGGTACCTTTGCACTGGGTCAGCGTATGTTGAGGGTAGCACAGGATTATTTAAACTAGGGACTTGGGGGGCAGGGAGGTTAGTGAGTGTTACACATAGGGAAATGGAGACTGCCCTGATGGAAGGTGACGGCGTTACATGCACTATTGATGATATACTTTTAAAGCAACAAAGTGTAGTGGGGGGCTTGAAGCAGCGGCCGCATGGGAAATCAAGGGGGAAGAGCATTCATAATAACCTGAAATGTTTTTATTTAAATGCAAGAAGCATAAAAAATAAATTTCCAGAGCTTGAGGCCATTATGATTAGTGATAGTTGGGATTACAGAGACATGGCTTAGTGAAGAGGATGGAGATGAATATAATATAGAACGTTAAAAGCTCTTTAGGAAGGATAGATGTAATAGGCGAGGAGGGGGCGTAGCAATCTATGTGAATGAAAACATAAATGTACAGGAAATTCCTGAAATTGAACATTCCTTGCCCTGTGAAGATATCTGGGTCAGGCCCATTGGCAAACACGAGACAGGTTTAAACATAGGAGTATGGTATCGGCCACCAGCGTTGGACAGTGCAGTCAATGAAATGCTTTTGAAGAGGATTACGCAAGCTTGTAGAGGTGGAGGGACTATTATTATGGGAGACTTGAATTATCCTGGTATCGATTGGGAAATGGTCAAAGGACAGGGTAGGGGGGAGGAAGAATTTCTAGATGTTATAAATGATAATTTTTTGGTGCAGTATGTTAATAAACCGACAAGAGAGAAGGAAATTTTAGACTTAGTGCTCTGTAATGACCCAGATAGAATTAGCAATGTTGAGGTACTGGAGCCACTTGGGACAAGTGATCACGCTGCTGTTAATTTTGGTGTTCATGGGAAGTTAAAAAGGTGTATTCAAAAATAAAAAATTTCAATTTTAGGCGAGCAAACTTTGACAGGATGCGCTCATATCTAAGTGAAATAAAATGGGAGACACTCCTGGACTGTGAGTCTGTAAATGAAATGTGGGAAAGATTTAAGGGGGTTTTACTTGATTCACAATGCAAATTCATTCCAAAGGTGTCCAAAAGTAACCTGAAAAAGCAGAATCCTCAGTGGATGACCAAAAGTATTCGTAGGATTTTGAGGGAAAAGAGGAATCTTTATAAGATGTACATAAAGGATAACAATGAGAACACTAAGGCTGAATACTGTAAAATGCGGGCTGCGGTCAAAAAAGAGCTGAGGAATGCTAGAAGACTGTATGAAAGACAAATTGCAGAGGGGGCAAAAACTAACCCTAAGCGCTTCTTTCAGTACTGTAGCAGAAAGAGGAAAGTCAAAGAGCAGGTTAAGTGCATAAAGAATAAAAATGGATCGCTGCTATATGATAACAAGGATATTGCGGATGCCTTAAACAGTTAGTTTGTTGAGAATTTTACCTCAGAGTGGGTCTTTATTCGGCCAGAGGGCATGTTAAATGCTCAAGATTATTTAGTGGAAATTGAGGTTAGGGATAAAGAAGTATTAGACAAGTTGCATAAACTAAAGGCAGATAAGGCAGCGGGTCCTGATGGCTTATATCCTAGAGTGCTCAGGGAAGTGGGTGAGATCATCTTTAAGCCGCTATCCGCCATCTTCAGACGGTCTTTAGAAACTGGAGAAATACCAAATGATTGGAAACAGGGCAATATAATACCAATATATAAGAAAGGGGACCGTACTGAGCCAGGAAATTACAGGCCAGTCAGTTTAACTTGCATTGCGTGAAAAATATTGGAATCTATCATAAAAGATGAGCTGGACTTATTTCTTGAACGTAACAGTATCTTGAGGGATAGCCAACATGGTTTCCTTAAGGGAAGGTCATGCCTGACAAACCTTCTGGAATTTTTTGAAGAGGCCACCAAGACTTATGACCAGAGCAGGGCTTATGACATCATATACTTGGATTTTCAGAAAGCATTTGATACAGTACCAAAAGATAAGAGACTAACTTTTAAAATGAGCTCCATTGGAGTTACAGGAGGTATTCTGGAGTGGATTCAAAACTGGTTACAGGACAGAACACAAAGAGTGGTGGTCAATGGTATCTCATCTGAGCTAGGTATGGTGGGGAGTGGCGTCCCCCAGGGATCGGTGTTGGGACCCCTGCTGTTCCTCATCTACATTAATGACCTTGACAGGACTATTGAGAGCAGATTAGTTAAATTTGCAGATGATACTAAATTGGGGGGTTTGGCGAATAGTTTAGAGTCCACTAAAGTGATTCAGGATGATTTGGATAGAATCCAGAATTGGGCAGAAATGTGGCAAATGAAATTTAATGTAGCGAAATGTAAAGTTGTACATGTAGGTAATAAAAACATTAGACGGGATTACTTCATGGGAGGTTTAAAACTGGAATCTGCTCCACACGAGAAAGATCCGGGAGTGATTGTTGACCAAACCCTCACAGGCTCTAGCCATTGTGCCGTAGCAGTTAAAAAAGCCAATCGGATGCTGGGATCCATTGCCAAAAGTAGTACAAATCTAAGGAGGTGATGCTTCTTTTGTACAACACATTTGTCAGACCACATCTGGAGTATTGTGTGCAGTTCTGGGGACCATACTTTAAGAAAGATATAGATGCTCTAGAGAAAGTTCAGAGAAGAGCCACTAAGCTAATTCCAGGTATAAAACATGAAAGCTATGAGAAGAGGCTGAAGATCCTTAATCTCTTTAGTCTTAGGAAAAGGAGACTAAGGGGTGATTTGATTGAGGTCTTTAAATATGTTAAAGGGATTAACAAAGTGAATTATGCAGGATTCCTTCGACCAAGTGTTGTTAGTAGAGCTCGGGGTCACAAATGGAAGTTCACCAAAGGTAAATTTAGCACTGATATTCGGAAATATTTCTTCACCCAAAGAGTAATTTCGATGTGGAATAGCTTGCCTGACCATATTGTTGAGGCAGAGACCTTGGGGGTTTTCAAGAGTAGGCTTGACTTAAAGCTAGATACCACTGAGTCATTGAGTATCTGAAGGGATATATTCACAACAGTATAAAAAACTGGTGAGCATAGTTGGGCTGAACGGCCTGTTCTCGCCATTCATGTTATGTTATGTTATGTTATGTTATACCAAATTTAAAAAAAAAAAAAAATTATATATATAGTGTGTCAAATTATTGATTTATTTAGTAAGTAGCCATGTTATAAGTGGGATAATGTGCAGCACGTCAGTCATTATATTGAAATTATCCCCTTTTGAGAGATTCAAGCCCCCTTCGTGAACCCTGTCAGGGTTTATTTTGTCATAATGACCAGTTCGCTGTACATTATTCCCTACAGCTCAGTGAATGAGAGGTGTCTGAATCAGACTTGAGTCAAGTCAAGTCCTGACAGCCTGGCAGCTACATTCACTGGACAAGACCGGATGAACTGTTCTCTCAACGTGGGACGTCTGCTGCTTGCCCAGGAAGAAAACAAATTGATGTAGTCAAATTAAAGTTCTGCAACATCTGTTGGGGTTATATTGCCTACCTGCGTACAAGTGGGAAGCCGAATCAATGCATTAAAATGAATATTTTATCTTTATTAATGTAAACTTTATCAATGTAAACATAATTACTGCTAATGCATGGGAGAGAACTTTTGTGGGGCGGGCAGCGCTAGCTGTCGAACGTGCATGTGCTATAGCAAAGTGTTGCAGAGAAACCGACACCATATTTTTCGAGTATCAAAACTCAAAAGGTTTGAAAGGCTTTTATACATTTACATGCATTGACTTGATCAAATTGATACAGTGAAAAAAATTGGTCTATCGCTCACCATTGACTAACGATATTTTGAAATTCAAGGGCTCTCACCAGGGGTTGGTTGCACCAAACGTGTCGTAAGGGCTTGTCGTAAGATACAAAATTTAGGACAGCACTGAGACATCTCGTAACTGCCGCTGCACCAAAAACTCCTCTGTGTGTCTTAAAATCTGTATCTTACAATATGTTTTAGGACATGTCCAAAGTGACGTACTCAGACATCCCTGGCTGCGAAGTTCTGACTGGAGTCTCCAACTTTAGGAAGGTCAAATCTGAGTGGTAAATGGTTAAATTTGGATGCCATAATATATGTATGTATGCATGCATGCATGAGCAGTATATATAAACATACTGTACATTAGTATCATAGAATTAACGGAACTAAGATGGCTACATACAGCACACATGAAAGCAAAGAGGTTGTTTCTTTGAAGTATAGCCAAAAAAAAAAACACATAATACGATAAGCTACAATGAGACATGAAATTCAGAGTCGGAATGTGGTGAAGTTGAACCCTGAGAAGTGTGATAAGGCCTCTTGTCGCCATGGGGGATGTTGACAATCGTGGGTAATTTCTTGAAACGTACGTACCCGATGCAGTCTCATTGCAGCATTTTCAGGAGATTATCAAAGATTAATTAAAACAGAAAGAGATTTGTTTTAAGATCGCCCTGGATTTTAAAGTGACTTAAAAAAAAAAATGCATGGTGGAAAACATTCTGAATAGCGGATGAAATGTGAATGTGAGATATAAACTAGGCCTACGCTGTTGGCAGCCGGCAGCAAGGGGTATATCCCCGAAATTCCCCAATCCTCGATGCCCCCTTTATTAGATTCCCCTTTACTAGACCTACAATATGAGGCAAATTTGAGGTCTGTGTAAGTAATTGTTCCAGAGATACGGTTAAAAAACTGATTTTGTCAATATATAGCGCCACCTGGTGGCAAACCTATGAGTACATACTTTCCCAAAATCTAATCAGTTCATCCTCTCTACCATATCTACCCATATGCTAAAAATAAGAAGCCAATGTAAAGTATTTTGTGAGTTATCGTGCTAACGGCTAAAATCTGCGGACGCGGCGGTGGCGGCAGGTGGGGCGAAACTATGTTATCCCCGAAACTCGTATTTCGGGGATATAATGATCACAATCGCAAAAAATGGCCCAATGTAAGCCCACAAAAAAATAGTGCAATCGCATTCATGCAAATCTTGTTCCGTTCTATTGCCATTTAAATTTCAAAATGCCACAATCAAACATGCTATCTTAAAGGTGACACAGAATGGTTGAACGGGTATTTATCCTTGTTCCGTGATGTGACATATAGACAACAAAATTTTGGTTGGGTCTGTAATGCCTCATAAGCTTCCTAAAAACCTCTCTCAAAAAGCTATGTTAGGGTGGAGGATTTAGAACGCGTTGTTTTGCACCAATTTGGCGACCTTTCGGGCTTAACTGGCAACCTCATTATGAGATGCAAGCACTTGACGCTGATTGGCTGGCTTTGCTGCCTAAAGCGAAGCAAGTCTTAATCGCTTTCCATGTTACTTGCGGTGAAATTCACCTTTACGCAAGTGAAACTGAAGCTTCAAGGCACAAGGATTTTAATTCCGTGTGAGAATCTCATTAAAGGCTGTATCAGCGATATGACGTCACCATTGTTGACAGTTGAAACACTCTCAAAACACAATAGAGCTGCTTTTCTTAAAGTGAAACGTCTGAGTAAAGCTGCTTTCACACCGGACGCGAAACAAATTTTTCGCGCGACAGATTACATTCAAAGTCAATGCAAAGACGCGAATATACGCGAAGCGTGTATCTTAGCGCGGCATTACAAAATGAGTATTAACAACCTCACATAGATCACCACTTTTAGCTAAACTTATCACGTGGTTATACATTCATCGACGAATTTCAACAAGTACTAACAAGAGAAAAAATGTTATTACATGAACACAAACTCTGGTTTGATCAGACAAAATTAGCAAACTCACTAGCTTGCACTCGCTCCAAAGAGGATATATCAATCTCTCTCCTGTTTGATTCATTCTGACCAGCATGATCTATGCAAGATAGCCTTACAAAAACAATACACGAGCTTTCCTCAATTTTGCTCGGGATGACAGTTTACAATTCACATCCAATCAAGTTAGAACCAGCTCTACTCACCTGTCCAGTAGAAACAAGGCGACCTGGGCGTCAGAATTAAAACCATTCAACTCCCGGAATTCTCTCCAACGTTGGTATGCTTTCCCTATGTTTATTCGGGACTTCGCACAGCTGCGATCGCGTTCCTTTTTCCTCGACATGCACTCGTTCGAGCGTCTCTTTTTCGGTTTCGCTTCCACCATGCTTCACATGAGCGCCACTGGTAGTTTGTTTCGTTGCTCAGTCCCACCCACTTGTCGTGCATGAGCACGGAACTGACGCAGAAGACCCACCCCTGCCCTACGATTCATTGGAACACTTTTGTTGATGTTTGGGGGAGCGGGTAGGTCACCTCGAGTTTGTGTATCTTTCTCAGTGTCTACCTGGCTGTAGGTGGACTACAGAGACCGGATTTTTTCACCGCTCATTCATGAGACAAGCTGCTAACAGTTCATGAGAAAATATCTCCTGTATGTGACAAATTATGTTTTGGCTCAGAAACGCTGATACAACCTTGAATAAGCGTTCATTGAATAATTGTGGACTACGGCGAATAATCCTAAAAAATGCGCTAGACCCAAGCCGAATGCGTGAAATTTGGTTTTCTCTGCTACTTTCATGTTTTGGTGTTGACGCCCCAGGCGAAACATCTTCACAAACTAAAGGCGCAGATGCCAACTTTCCATCGTCTTAATGTGAGCATGGCAGGATCATTGGCAACAACAGTCTTCACGGATTTATTTCAGATCTCGTTTCAAAGCTGTTGATGAGTGATAATCACGTCATACAACATTGGCTAGAGAAGCAAAACGACTATATTCTATTTTTAACGTTTTAAAAACAATCTAACAAGAATGTGATACATACAGTTTGTACTGGTTGTTGAGGTAGACGCAAAGTCGGAACTGCTCCGCTACGTAGCACCAAACCCCTGCGAGAAGCCGGCTAGTAAAAGAAGGCAGGTGAGTAAAACTGTCAGAGGTGAAATGGGCTGAGCAAAGTAACAGTCTGTAGTTGAATGTAGTGGGAATCCGATTAAAAATGAACAGCAGCCGCGCATCTCGTGCATTTCTTTCGGTTGGAAGGTTATGGAACGTTTGCACACTGCTTCCACAGCCTGGAAGAGCACACCTCGGTACCCCACTTGCCATTTTGCCTTGAACTTCGCGAACACTGCTGCAATTTACTTTCCGTAGGGGGCGGGATAGTGGGTGTATGCAAATTATTTTGAAGGGGAGGAAACGGGATGAGAGTGGAGGGGCAGTGAGATACATATTACAGCATATGTGTCCATTGTTCAGATTGGCCCGTTTTCTGGCTGTCAGTTTTGAAAGAGGAATTTCTATGAAACGGAAATGTTCGGAATGTCTAGCACTTTTCGTATGTTCTTGAATGCGGGTAGACTGCTGTTATTCAACATAGACAAGGTAAAAAAAGTTTTTGATTCTATGTTACCTTTAATAAATTGGACTATCTACTCATTCACCTTAGGGAATAAGCGAATCCACCGTTTGATTGCCAATTGAGCAAAGTGAATGGGGACAGGATGAGAGTAGTCTAATTTGTTAAAAGGAGATGATTCTGTAGTCCTTTACTGAGCTCCATTCAGCGCGTTGTCAAAAATACTGATGTCAGTAAAGTTTTTTGGAAGCATTTCAAATCCCCTCTGAAGATTGGCACTTTCAGCAGCCGTTCGTTCAAGACTGCATTGGGTTGAATAAAGGACAAGAGCAAGCTCGGATGTTTTCCCCATGGCAGCAGTTGGTCTTACTGCGCTTTAAAAAAATCGTAGTTGAATATCGCCACAGTCCAAATTAGGATGCACACGGCCCTTCTACCACCCCCACATAAATCCACCAGTGCATTGTGAAACTAGAGTTTACGGATATTTGTCGGTATACGTGGAGTGCACCACACTTAAGTCACCTCCCACCACGCGTAGGTTTTTGTTGTAAATCCGTGTCCTAACTTGTGTTGGTGCAATGGCCGTTGGTGGCCATTGCACCAACTTGCCTTATGACACAGCACTTAGGACAAGGCTTGTAAGTAGTCACTGCTGCAGCCCATTTTCATGCGTGACTTTAGGACAGTTCCTAGGACCGTTGGTGCAACAGGACCCTGATTGCCATTATTTTGTGCGAGTTGGCAAAAAAAAAAAAAAAAAACAGTTGGCAAAAAATGTTATTGATTTTTACAATCATAATACAGCTAGAATCCTGCATTGTCCTGAGTCCAGTGATTTTAAATTGAAGATTAAAAAAAAAAAAAAAAGATTATAAAATGGCTGCAGTGGGAGGCAGGCTTGCATATTCTGTGCTGCTCTTGGAGCAAAAATTGCACAATGTAATTGCCACAATTATGCCCATGAACAGAAATTGAAAAAGGGGAATGCAAGATGGAAGGTTGTCATGGAGATTCAGTGGTATGTAGCAATAATGGTTGCATGTTTGATTTAAGTCAGAACATCGAAAGTTGTTTAATCAAGGATATTCATTGGATTTGTCTGCATTCAGTCAGACAAAATGCTGGTCTCTTGATGGCATGGAGGCTCAGTCATTCAGAAATGCCTCTATGACGGGAATTGCCTTTCACTCCCAAACTGAGGAGGAGGGATAGGTCAGTTAGTCTGGTAAACAGTGAAAGCTTTTGGGACAAATATTTGTTTACTTGCGCATACATTTACTTATTCATGCGCCAAAAAAAATTTTATCACCAGATTGCCAATATTGTTCTTGCAAGTGTAAATGTTTTTACCCTAGTAAGACTTTATGAACTTGAAATGTAAACGTTTGGTATATTTAAATAATACGTACCGAATGTGAAGAAGTAACATACAACTGGAAATCTGAGTGCAGTGCCTTGAGGAGTAAAGCTGCTTTCACACGGTCATGAAACAAATTTTTCGCACGACAGATTACATTCAAAGTCAATGCAAAGATGCGAATACACATGTTTCACGTGTATTCGCATCTTTGCATTGACTTTGAATGTAATCTGTCGTGCGAAAAATTCGTTGTGCGTCCGGTGTAAAAGCGACTTTAGGTGTCTTGCATCGCCTGCACCGTCTTCAAATAGCACACTCAAAATTCTCAATGTAAAGTTTACTGTACTCTTCCGCAAATTTGATCCATTATGGACTAAGACCAACTCTTTAAAACTCACGCTGAGAATTCTGTTGTGCAACTCTGCAACACATTTAAGGTAAACAATTCAATTTGAGGGTCTGTTCTCTGGCTTATGAAGTCTTGAAGTCTGTCAGCCAATTTTCAATTTGTAGCTTGGTTGCTATTTAAGCAACATAAGGCATTTAAAGATTAGTATTTTCGGCTGTATTCTAGATCTCTGTTGCTCTCAGTTATCAGTATTGACTGTTACAAAACTGTTACATCTGCATCAATACGTTTTTTTTTTTTTAAAGAAGTTTCCTTGGCAGTTTCTGATCTCAACCCTAAGGGTAAGCAGCGTTTGTATATGCATCCCAGTATCGACTGACAGTCATTTGAAAGTATTACAGGGGCACTGTCACAATCACTGGATGCATAGTGGATGCTGATAGGTTATAAGAGATTGTACAACTGTCAGCATCAATAGCCAGGCATAGCTGCTCACAAATAAACATATAAAAGTTTGTGCTAGCAAAATAGATTTTTTTAAAAACTGCACTAAAATTTAATAGGAGTTCAACCTTAAACAAATTCAAGAACAGCTATGACTGGCACCTATGATTAGCTGAGGCATAACAGTAAACTAGCAATTACCAACAATGGCAAGCTTGGGGGGGGGATTGGCCAATTTTTAAGCTCTGTCAGGTTTCAGAGATGATTGGGCCCAAGAGCAGAATCCGTTCTTTGTATTAATTAAATGATTGAGGAGAAGATTAAAAAAAATGGAACAGGCCTTCAGCCACAGAAAAATCTTCAGCAAACAATCCGAGAACATGCCAAAGAGTATCCAGAAACAGGCGAGGGGTCAGAACCAAAAAACAGTACAGTAAAAACAATCAGGCAGGCAATCCAAGATACAGCAGTAAAACTCCAGAAAAGGTTACAGGCCAGATTCAAAACAGGCAGGTTTACTACAAACAGGATTCTGACACAGGTCCACTTGGAGAATAGTTTGGAACAAACTGGCAAACTAAAGGCAATGGAGAGGGAATTAACAAGCCTAGATGTAACAAGACTGGTGAACAGAATCAATGAAAAAGCAGAGACAATAGGAAACAGGTAATCTGAGCAAAGGGTAGGAAGAGAGCCAAGTAAAAGCTCATGGCCGACCAAAATAAACAAAAAGCACATGGCAAACCAACACAACATTACCAGCAGGAGGCCACAGTCACAGAGTCCAAACAGGAATACTGACACACGCCCGGCTGCGACAGTGCCCCTTTAAGCAGAATGATGTGGATCACAAACATCAAGGGGATCTGGGGCCTTGTGCGCAGTGTGAAGCATGTTCTCAGGTCAGTCATTTCCAGAACTTATAACTGCGCTGCGTAATTATTGGCTGGATTGCAACTGTTCCCTCGCATTCGCAGTTTCAGAAACAATTTTAAAAAAAGCAGATATCGCACTGAGTGAGGAAAGACTAAAAGATGGTAGACCCATTAAATTTTTGCAGCAAGTGGACAAACAATGAAAATTTAGCTGAAAAGTAAGATGAATTATTCTCCTAAGGCCGTGGTAACTTTATGTCCGTTTCAAATTTGAAATCAGGAAATACTGCCCGCTTTATTTCTGCAGCCATTGAAAGTTAAACCTTATGGAGGCAAGGTTCACAATATGCATGGATAGATTTTCGGAGTATGCAATAGCTATGGTATTTCATTTGATCTAATGTATTTGTTCCTTTCAGTTGTTGCTGATCTCTAATATGCTTTATACTGTATGTAGACAGCGGACATCGAATCGCCTTCTGCATCAATAAAAATGAGCTTCTTAATGTTATGATTCTGCCATGTCTGTCTTGTTCTGCCATGTTTATTATGTTCCTGCCTTGCTTGTTATGTTTTCCTTATTCCCTGTTATGTTTATTATTATGTCTGTTAGGTTTTGCCAGGTTCTGTTTAGTTTTTGTACTTTGCCATGTTTTCGTTTTTGCCATTCCCCATCCATTTTTCTGTTATAGTCCGGTCCAGGTTTTGCCATGCCCTTCTTTGCACTTTGTCTCCCCTGTCTGGTCTCTTGTTAAGTTACAGCTTCTCCCCAGTCCTGCGTGTCACATGTTTAGGTGATTTCATGGTTTCTGGGTTTCAAACATTCCTTCCAATCTCGTTTGCTTCCTTCGCCTCTCTTTTCTATATTACTAACCAATACTAACAGTTTGTTGTTTTGTTAAGTTACTAACCCAGACTAACATTGTATATAATACTAACTTACTAACGAGCACCAGGGATTGTATAGCTGCACTTACTAATTGATTAACAAGCTCTCAGCCTGTTCTAGTCTCCGCCTCTTGCCTTCACTTAGTCTTTGCTGCAATTCAGCGGATCCTCCGCACCTGCTCCACTCTGTCCTGCTTCTCATTATCTGTGCACGTTAGAACTCCCTAACCGGAGCTGTATGTTTTGTCATAGGCTGTCTCGTGTTCCCTGTCCGCGTTTTGGCTTTTGCCAATTCTATGTGATTAGGTTCTTCCTCATGTTTTGCTCCCACGTAATTAGTTTTATCCAGTTCACCTTTTCCTAATCATAGCATGTGACTTCCCGTTTGTATATTTAAGTAGTCTTTTCACAGCCAGTCCTTTGTCAGAACGTTCTCCTTTGTCTGCTTGTGCCACGCTTCTCTTGCCTTGTATTCATAGTGATTACCTTTCTGACTGGACCGTCCTTGACTTTCGATTTTTGCCTATTCCCTGTACTTTGCCACATCCATCGTTACCGAATCCTTTTTTTGTCCGACTCTGTATTTTGTGATTGGTGCCCTGGTTACGATTCTGGATTTTGCCCTTTGGATTCTGATTATTGGATTGTGGACTTTGTACCATTGCCTGCTCTGTTGGGGGTTCCCCCCTCCAGAAATAAAGCCTCCTTTTTTTTTTTTTTGTATTCGCTGGTTCTCGCTTGTGGTTCCTGGCGTAATCCTCACACTTAATTTTATATGTAGCAGTGATTTGTTTTTTTTAAAAAAGATTTCAGTGATATAACCTGCTGATTTCTTATGGCATACATTCGGTCTATATCTACTGAAGTTGCATTGTGCAGAATTACCGCAGAATCACAATGTCTGCATTGATGTACCATATTGCAAATGAGCAAATACTGGGCTGATTTCAACTCTGATGGGATAGCTTCTTTGAGTTTAAAAGTTTCCATAATTTTTTTTAACATTATCAGTTCAGGACAATAATATGATCTGTTAGAGAAATATGGAGGATTGGGGGGGCTTCCCAACCGGAAGATTCATAGCTGTAGTCCTGTTATCGACTTTCTGCACAGAGCAGTCAGGATGAACTCGCTGGGCTAAATTTGTACTCAGATAAACCTGTAGATGAGTGAGGGAGAAACATGTTGATACAGATCTATGAGCAGAAAATGGGGATTAATGGTGAGATCAGGTCATTCGCCATGACAAAATTCAATCAAAGAGTAATGAAATTCGGTAGAGTTATCTACACTTGGGGTTCCTGAATACTTAGGGCCTTGCTGGGCGTGGATTAACTGAACTACAGGGGTTATAGGTCCATTAATATTCTGTGGCAAATCATACTGCTTGTTCTGAGGAGCAATCTCAACCCTTTGCCCAAACTGGAATAATTTTGCTAACCATCTATTTTTGGGAGCTTTTTTGTCTTAAAGCAAGCAGGCTAGAACTGATGAGAACAAGCTACAGTATGTAGGTAACTGGAGAGAATAAGGTAGAAATTATGCTTTGTTCCTCTTTCCAGTGGCCCAGGTTTATCAGGGGTCTAGGAAACAGGAGGTGGGTCATGCTGACAATAATGTATCATCCATGCAGACAGCTCTAGGTCTTTTGAGGTCCCGAGTTGTCAGTAATTGCAGGATGGGGACTGGGCTCAAGAATAACGGCATGGATTAAGTTCTTACCCTTTTAAGAACTGTTGAATTCAAGCATCTTTCAGAGCTATTAAAAGACATTTAAAACCTTAATTGAGTGACTCCTCTCTGGTTCTACCCTTAATGACCACTCACATTATTGATTCAAGCAGTAGGTCCTGCATCCATAACTGATGAACATGCTGGCTCCACCTGCTGGAAAGGATACTGTTGTGCCCCAAATGTGTCCCTCCGCCTCTTAAGACCTGGCCAATGCTGTAATATAACAAAGCATGTCTTTAGATTTTGAAGCTAAAAAGTGAACTGGCATGCTATGAAAGCATTAGCTGAAAACAATTCTGATGGTGAAGTGAAAGTAGATTGCTCTGATTTAACCAGATAATGCCAGCAATGGCAGGAAAGCAGGCTGATGTCTTTTTTTCTGAAGTAACTGTTGTATGACAGCATAACTAAAAGTTTACTTCTAATGCACTATAAAGAGAAAATGAAGAGTTTGTGAAGTTTGTAAGCTGTCACTAGTGTAAGCACATGCATATGGATGAGGCAAATACTGTACACACTGGAACAAAATGCGAGTACAAAAGTTCCTTCAGGTAAAGAAAACAGACAACCAAACCTGGGGAGGCAATTAACAGCCATCAACCCTGACAAAACAGGAAGCAAAAAACAAACCAAGAATGACCCAGTGGGGCTAAAATTAATCGCTCATTTTCAGTCCTTATTGTAAGACCATGCCTCCAGCCGTCCAGCTCACCGGTCTATTAAGACCTGGACTGCACTTTGCTCCACTATTCAATTATCACGTGCACCTGCTTTTTATTTCCTCTGTGCGGTAGCAGAGCTCTATTTAAGACCAAGCTTCGTACTCAGTCATTGCAAAGTCTTGTAACAACATACCTGTTGCTTTTCTAGACACAATCCCCGCATTTTGCATGCATCTCAACTCTAATTCCAATTTGTGCTGTTTATTGTGTTTACCAGCACTTTATTTAAAGGAACATTGATTCCTATTTTGTTTTCCTATTTGTAATACATTGTTACTGCAGTCCATGATCAGTGTAAGTATTACTCATAGTGTGCTTTATGGAACCTCGATTCATACATGTCTCCTGCTGTGCAGCAGGCGTGATAATACACTACCAAATCCATCCTTGCACCTGAGTCCAGTCCTCAACTTTCTTTCCTCCGTGCAACTGAACTGCGCACGAGGCAAAACCCTAACACTTATTCTCTTTCTTTGTGCCTCAGCCGGAAATTGATTGAGCTTTGCCACAATTAAGAACATTCCAATCTGTTAAATAAGTCAGGAAAAAATATTAGGAAGCTGAGAAAAACACTTAACAATGTTTCCCTCAGGTAATGCAACCCTACTTGTCCAGTTGTGAGCACAGAGTCACTTCCATGAACCCAGATTCTCATATAGTGCCTGCGTTTTGTTTGGTAATCGTTGAAGCATGGGGATTGATAGAGGGAACGGGGCTTGGTGGTTGATCTGTTTATTTTTCCCCGGCAGCTTGAAACTTTGTAACATAAACTAAAATGTCACTGTGTCCTTTTCAAATTCCCATTGTGTCATATTTCTATGATAGGCTAGCTTTATAGATTTAAGTAACATCAAAATGTAGCGGACATAATTGAGTTATCACATTTGATGTAAAATACGCAAATTAATTATGAATATTCTATCAGGAAATACTCCCCTGCGTTAATTTTAGAACTAATGAAATTTATCACGGCATCTGACAGCATCGTGCTACTATATATGTAAATTGATGACAAGCTGCTTAGTAGTTAGTGCACATCTTTAAAATGTTATGATTATACAACAAAAAATTCAAATAAATTACATCAAATACTGAGGTAATAGCTCACTAACTTTTTATATTTCAGCAAATAAATGATACATGGCTATGCTGGAATTAGATATTAATTAGCCAGCAGTACTTTGAACGGCATGACCACCTACCTTTGCGACGTAAACCAAAATGTGACCTCAACTGCAGAAGATGAGGTATTATCAAAAATATAAATAAATAAACAAAATTTAAAAATAAATTAAAAAATAATTAAAAAGATACAGTGCCATCTAGTGGTCATACACTACTACTACTACTACTGTATACTACTGTATCTTCCTAGACACAATAACTTTAGTTCATTTCATTCATTCATTCATTTATTAATAAATTAATAGTTAATAGTTAATTAATAGTGAATAGTTGAGGCAATAGTTCTCAAACTCAGTCCTAGTGCCCCCTAACCTCCAATGCAGACATTTTATGTGGTTCCCTTCCCTCACACAACAACATCTGCACACTCAAGCCAAGTTTTTAGGTCCGTGACGAAATGGCATTGTGCGAAATAAGCAAATCAAAATGCTTGTTAAATGATAGTATTTTTGGGTTTCCATGTCAAATATTAATAAACAAAAATGGCATGCACCGAAACTCTTAAAAACTCGTCAATAATGACATTTGTTTTGTATGTAAAATACGAATCAAATCGAAGAAAGAGAAAATACATGAATGTATATGGAAAAAGCCAACCCGATGTTCCGTTTAAGTCGTGTTCATTCCATAAATACTGCTGTATGTTCCTCAGGTTAACTGTTTGCGAGCCGTACGGGGTGCTGCCATTTATTAGAAAAGTTATCCAAGATAAAAAGCCGACTGGATGAAAACATTTTGGATATCAAGCAACTTTACCATGATAGTGACCAGCCCCGCGTCAAATGTCAAACTACCGAAGCGCCGACTGAAGTGCGATGCTCTGCAGCTTAAGAACTTGTGTTCAGGAAAATTTCAATACCAAAAAAACCTGGGGAAATTTCAACTTTTGAACATTTTCAACATGTTGGTGTTGGTTTGCCTCTGTTGCAGATGTCTTATGGGTCCATCCATGCAAAGGTGTGCACGAGTCCAAAGTGAAATGAGCCATTATTTTTTACCAAGTCTGAGATGATACCTGCGATTATTCATTTTTGTCATAAAGTACATCACTGTGGGGCATAACTATTGCCCCATTGTTTCATTTTTTATAGGAAGAAAAAAAAAAATATGAAAAATGCATTTTAAGACCCCATTTTGTGACAATTTTTGTACTGTATTTTTTAAGCTTTCTTGAGAATGATCTAAAGGCTGTAGGATCTGTATTTAGACTGACCACATCTTGAGCATCAACTTAAAGACACACTAATCCATTTTCTGGGATGTTGGGCTCACTTTTTGTATTTTTTCAAACAAATTCTTTGCGTCACTTACGTGATGCATTACCTCAACACATTACTGAACTCCAGACCTTGTTTCATAATAATAATAAAGAGAATAATAAAGAGTTCAGGTCATGTTATTCAGTTGTTATTGTAATAAATTCAGTTTATCCCCTGCAAGTCTGTACAAGCTGGACTGTTCACAGTGGTCAAACATCACGATGGTTATGAGATTATTCACTTTTTCTGTTCCCAGGGCCTGTAACAAGGTGTCCTGCATTCTGCACCAATTGTTTTGTTTGTTTCTTTGGTATTGCATCCATTTTTTGTCGTCGGACATCCTAGTAGTGTGAATAACCTGTTTGTAGAACCAGTAACGATGTGTCTAAGAGCTGCATCACGTAAATGACATTTTTCTTTGCATCACGTAAAGTGACATTTTTCTGTCCAGCATTTTCATTGCGTATGTGACACTCAACTTTAGTCCTCTATTATGAAACCACTGCAGACACGCATTTATCATTGTAAACTACAGCTTATAAGGAGTAATGCTAGAAAAAAAAAACTATACTGGTATAATAGAAGGAGTCTTAAAAAAAAAAACTTCTAATGAAGCATGACCCTGACTGTGTCAGTACCAGTGTCAACTGTATTTTCTAATAGTGCAAGTTGGATATTTCTGAATGTTTTTACCTTTTCACCTTAAAAGGAGTGTTTCTATACTGAAAAGGACAAAAAAAAGTTTCCTCTTGTCACGATACGGAATTTTTCAAGGTATTCACTTGCCAATATCACGTAAATGATGATTTCAGTCAATCATGTGTGAAGTAAAATAACTTTCCAAACATTATTCTTATCTTTTCTTTGATTTCTCCTGAAAGTAAACTGAATGAACTAATTAAACCTAAAAGTTGATTACTAATGTGCTCAAATTATGTGCCTTTGTCACACTTTTCAACCCTTCTGCATGCATGCACCCTAATGTGTGTCGTTTCCCTTCTAAACAGTATGTACCTATAGCCTCTGAAATTTCAAAGTTTCACTCTGATTGGTTGAACACAAAACTCAGCTCTATTTCGCAGACGTTGTTGTGTGAGGGAAGCAAACCACATAAGACATCTGCAACGGAGGCTAAGTGTCCCCCTGTGCCTGCCATAGAGATATATAATGGAACCAGAGAGAACGAGGAAGTAGATTTGCTTCAGCCAGTTAGCATGTTAGCTTCCTGCTTCCGCGTTTCCCAAGAATGCAATTTTGTGGCCAAAGACGCTGAAGCTCCATAGATACCAATTGAAAAGTGCGCCTTTTTTCTTGCCAAATAAAGCGAAAACAAAAGAAAATGTATTTGGTAATCCTTCATTATTTTACTCTTTGTCTGATGTTTAATAAACTGTTCGATGTTTTCAAGAGGGCCTGTAAAATAAGAACTGCTACTTAGAGCTTGATGACAGCTCGTGCACAAGTTTGGTTGTCCAGCTGTTGCTCTGACTGCAGGAGTTCAGCCAATGAGTGTATAGTGCGTGCGCGTTCTGGATTAACAGCGTTGCTCGTCATTTCCCCTCGAACACATTCGCCAATCCGCACAGACGACACATTTTCTTGGCCATTTGTGCTGTGTAATCAGATTGGCAATCTTATGAAATGGTGCCGGAAATAAGCACCCATGGAACGCCATTTTTATAGATGGCATCGGTCAATTCCGTACTTCCTGGGCTGAAGTAGCTAGCCTAGCATCTCCCATTGAAAGTAATAGGGTGGTACTTCCTCGCTCTCTCGAGTTCTATGATATTACCTCCATGGTGCCTGCAGGTTTTTTTCCGTACACAATTGAAATCTTAGAACTCTAACAAGCTGGTGATTTGTCCCAATTATCTCAAGAACGGTTTGACCGATTCCATTCATCTTTGGTGTCAAGGTGTACTAGGGCTGGGGGACATAGCATTCAGCTCCATCAGTCCATCCATCCGGCCGTCCGTCCGTCACGTCCCGTTTGTTGTGAATGCAAAATCTCAAGAACGCCTTGACCGATTTTATTCATCTTTGGCTTCAATGTGTATTTGTATGATACGCCGACCCCAGTTGATTTCCGTCACCTGGCGGGGGACATGGCCACGTTTAGTGGCAACACTAAACAGTTAACAGTTAATTAAACTGTTAAAGCTTTCAACTAATAATCGTCTTTCTTGGCTTGAACCCCGGAATTGCCGCTTGCGGCTATATTTATGGCCCGAGCCGACTGCAAGTCGTCCAAGGACCCTATTGAAATCGTACTGTTTATTTTTATTATTATTGGGTCATTCTACATGAAACCAACAAATACTGTCTCCAGAACTGAGTGCACTTTCCAAAGCTATACCAACATTGCATGTGCAGCCATTATTACAAAATGCAATATTTATTCAAATTGCATTCAGATAATACACTGATATGTATGATCAAAAAAATTCTTGATTTGCTTTTAGGATGACTATTATGACAAAGCTACCCCACTTTCTGTGTCCCCAGATTAGAAGTTGCATAGATACTTCTGGTTTAAATCTGTTTTTTTTTTCCCAATAAATGATTGTTTTTGTGTTCCTTGCACTGCACAAGATAATTATCTATATAAACAACACTTTTTCCCATCAATTCATGTTCTTTGTGTATTTCGGGGTAATTTTTGTCTTGTCCACATTTTTTTGTGTAACTTCTGTTACGCTGATTGAATCATAATGCCCACAGGTGTCAGTCTGACAGTTTTTTTTTACAAGAAATCCTCTGGAGCTCATTAGAGGGCAGCACATCATTGTTTAGCAGTTTTCAAAAGGTGAGTCAGTGCCATGTGCTTTTATCTTTTACGTTTTAACATTTCAGGAGGACTGATATGACAAGTAACTTCTGTTATGATCATATGTCATTCATAGATCATGGAAACCATAAATTAACATGTTCAAAATAATTTGTTAATGAATTATGTTGTCATAAATGTGTTCATTGGGTGATAATAGAGGATTACTCCTCCATTTCTTAGAAATACCCTCTTAGAAGTAACTTATGTTACTGCATCTTCTGTTACCACTGGTATCTTCTGTTACGTTCATGTAATTTCTGTTACTCTACCCAAGGAGACCATTATGAAGGTACACTGAATATTTGTCATATGATGACTATTTTTCTGTAATTAAGACCACTGGAAGCAACAGTTTTCTGGGCAGGTGGTAAAATTTAAAGGTCAGATTGTTACATTATGCCATATTTTCTGAATCTCAAGGATCAATTGAGTTTAGTGATCAGTATAATTTTTTCTTCTGAATGCTACCACTTCAAAACAAATTGGTATATTTTATTTAAATTACTTTTAGGACACATGAAGGAGTTAAGGTGTATAATATTTGATGATTATATTATAGCATAAAGGGAGTATTTATCCAGTAACAGAAGTTACTTTCTGTCAAATTTATCTGTCCTGTTGTAATAAATATTATATATTATGAACTTGATTAAGCTTGCATACTCTGTCTGGTTGACCCTTGATATGTTAGCAATATAATACTTTGAAATCAATTGTCTAGACTACATCTTAATTTTTGTTCAGTACCCTAGCCAAATTGTTGGTTGTGTGTAGAATGACCCTATTATTATTCTTGAGACTTTTCATGCCTCAATTTCGCCCCTTTCCCAAAAGTTAAAACGCTTCTAACTTTCCACATTCGCGTGGCTGGATCCGAAATTTGATATTTTTGGGCGCTCGCACATGATCGACGAAAAATGCCGAAATAGCGCCCCCTAAACACGTTTCAAAATTCCCATTGTGAAATTTGGTTACTTTCGCGTAAGCAGACGAAATTCAGTATATATATGTATCATACCCAGACATACAAAATTATATTGGAGCCATGCCCTAAACCCAACAGGAAGTCGGCCATTTTGATTTGAATTTTTGCATTGTAAAACAAACTCCTCCCAGGAGTTTCGCCCGATCAACTTCAAATTTGGCACAGATCGTCTAGAGACCAAGCTGATAAAAAGTTGTGCTCTGCATGTCTGTAGGTCAAAGGGCGTGGCTGCTAGGGCGTGACAAATTTTGGCAACTCGCCAAAAAAATTTCAAAATGCTCTCACGCCCACATACTTGATCGTAGTAGCTTCAAGCTTGCTGGACATGATGACGGCTCCGCCCTGAACATCCCGATATATTATCTTCCCACTTTACCAATAGGGCTCCCCTGTAGTAACAGGAAGTGACCAGTTTTTACTTTCACTTGTACTGATGACACATAGTTGAACCCATCAACTTCATTCCACATCTAAAACATGCAGAACAAGTTGTTGAAGCTACACTGTGACTGCTGTGAAGCTTCGAGTAATGGCGTCTGTGTGGCGACGCGGCGACTATGGATCTCTCGCCATGAAAATACGTTTGAGTTTTTGATGTCTTTAATGAACTTATATCATCATGAAAATTGATACACAGGCCAAGGATGGCGAGCTCTTGCAACTGATAGGGGCCTTGCCCATGGGGGGAGCAAAATGCCTCCATAGCGCCCCCTTTAAATTTTCAAAAACCCCTCCCCATAGGGGTTTTTTTGGAGTACGAAGAGGAAAATTGGTACACGTGTGTATGTTGCCAAGATGCACAAAAAAGTCTCTGGCACCATTGGTCTACTCCAAACAGGAAGTTGGCCATTTTGATTTTAAAGTGTCATTTTGGCCTGATATCCATATGTTGTATTTTAACGCACTTGTCCTAGAGATTTCGTCCAATCAACCTCACATTTATTAGAGATCATCAAGAGACCATGCTGATCAAAAGTTGTGCTCTGCATGTCTGTTGGTCAGTGGGCGTGGCCACTAAAAGGAAGTGACCGGTTTTTACTTTCACTTGTACTGATGACACATAGTTGAACCCATTAACTTCATTCCACTTCTAAAACATGCAGAACAAGTTGGTGAAGCTACATTATGAACGCTGTGAAGCTTCGAGTAATGGTGTCCGCGTGGCGACGCGGCGACTATGGATCCCTCGCCATGAAAATACGTTTGGGTTTTTGATGTCTTTAATGAACTTGTATCATCATGAAAATTAATACACAGGTCAAGGGTGGCGAGCTCTTACATCTGATAGGGGCAGCGCCCATGGGGAGAGCAAAATGCCTCTAGAGGACCCTTGAAATTTTCAAAAACCCCTCCCCATAGGGGTTTTTTTTGGAATAGGGATATGAAAATTGGTACACATGTGTATGTTGCCAAGACGCACAAAAAAGTCTCTGGCACCATTGGTCTACTCCAAACAGGAAATCGGCCATTTTGATTTTAACGTGTCATTTTGGCCTGATTTCCACACGTTGTATTTTAACGAACTCCTCCTAGAGATTTCGTCCAATCAGCGTCAGATTTATTACAGATCATCAAGAGACCATGCTGATCAAAATTGTGCTCTGCATGTCTGTAGGTCAATGGGCGTGGCCGCTATGGCGTCCCCATTTCTGATGCCTCGCCATGCATATTCGAGCAGCTCTCTCTCCCTCATACTTCATCCAAACGGCTTCAAAATTCTTACACATGATAAAAGCCCCGCCCTGAACGCATCCATATGCTCGTAGGCAATCTCGCTCATGGGGCCCCTTGTGGAAACAGGAAATGCCATATTTTACATTGACATTGGCCGATTTGCTCAAAACTTCATGTTTATGCTGAGGGTCTGCCCCTGAATGCATCTGCCCACATCTGGTTACGCTCATAGCACCACCTAGTGGATGAATGAAACATTGCGTTTCTTCACTCCTTCCCGTTTTTTCTCTCTTCTCGCTTCATACCGTGGCACTTGCCTGCCGCAGGCCCCCCGCGGTTGCGCGTGAGTGCGAGGGCCCGATCACAGCTGCTTGCAGCTTTAATTATTATTTCTTTTCTTCTTCAGAAATGTTTTCGCAAATTCCCGTGAGATGGTAAATGGTAGAGACCTGAAATTTTGCACATTGGTTGGAAGTTGTGTGCAAATGCTGCCCAAGCCGTGTTTAACTCAATCAGCCTGCTGGGGGCGCTATGATTCAAGAAAAACAGTTTTTCACTTTAAAGGTCATAACTCCTACGCTGCAAGTCCGATTTACACAAAACTTGGTACAAATATTCCGTGGTCCAAACTCTACAACTTTCCCTTACCCCTAAGGTCTGCCTTATTGGATTTTGCGCCATTTTGAATTTTTTGAAAAACCTAATTTTGACATCTCCTCCTAGGCCATAGGTCCGATTCCTTCAAAATTTGCTGTCTATCATCATTGGACCAAGCTCATCGAAAGTGCTGAAGGCTTGTTGAGATCTCATTTCTTTTCCAAGATATTGACCAATGAACTTCAGCAGTGGTGTGGCTTAGCACATAAATGGACAAAAGTCAAGAACCATTGGGCCAAACATCACGGGACTCACAGGATATGTCCATGTAAGTACCAGGAACATATCTTGACAGTTTAATGCAAATCGGCCTCTAGTAGGCGCTATAAATGCAAAAAATGGGCATGGCATGACACAAATCAGACTATAAATCAGCAATTGTTTGTCCTACAGCCATAAACCTCACAGGATATATTCATATAAATACCTGAAACATATTTTGAAAATTTCAATCAAATTTGCCAATAGGGGGCCCTATAAATGCAAAACAAAGCAGCGTGGTATAACACAAATCAGACAAAAATCATAAGTAGTTTTCCCAATCATTACAAAAGTCACAGGATATGTCCACATAAGAACCTGAAACATAGCCTGAAAGTTTCAATCAAATCGACCACTAGGGGGCGCCACAAATGCAAAAAAGGGGTGTGGTATTACACAAATCAGACTATACATCATAAGTTGTTGGTTCAATCATTACACTGGCAAAATAGGTCCACATAAATACCTGCAACATACTCTTAAAGTGGTTTTTAATTAAGCTGTTAAAGCTTTCAACTACTAGTGGTCTTTCTTGGCTTGAACCCCGGAATTGCCGCTTGTGGCTATATTTATTATGTTATCATTCTTTCCACAAATTTTGATCTATTTTGTGGATTGATCTGTAAAGTAGGTCTTTTTAGTCTCATGCTTGAGAGTTTTAAACAGTGCTTTTCATGCACCCCAAGAAACAATACTGTCCTCCAATACCATACATGACTCTACAATCCTAATCACATTTCATGTGACCTCATGAGCAGGTGAGATGTAAAATGGCATTTACAATATACCCCTGTCTTTTGAATTTTTCCTGACTTCTCGCTCTTCTTTCTGCAATGGAAACAGTTATGAGGAAGAAAATATGGGAAAAAAGCTATAAGAAAAGTGAGAAATGAATGAGCCCACTGAGTGAAACACGCTGCACACATGTGCTTTTGGCAACTAATCTGGCTCTTCCAAGAGTTAAGACCATGGCTAGTTTTTATGTATTAGTCACTAACCATTGACGCAGTGTGAGGGGCCTGTAGAGGTGTTCTCCAATCACAGCAAAGCTCATGATCCAAGAGGGAATACTCTCTCAGAATAGCCTATTCTTCAAAAGGGAGGGAATGAAAAACTGCATAAAATGGGAGCATCAAGTGTTGTTCACAAACTATCACCATTGAGGAAAAGTCTTCCTCTGTTAGGATGCAATGCAGTCCCTAACTTAGTAGCCATTATAGCTAACACATCTAGCAACCTGATGTTTAGCTAATACAAATGTACCAATGCCCATTTATGATGTAAAGACTGTCTTTCTTTCACATTCCCTGTAACACAGTATGCTGAAACCAAAAGCATGGTCACAATGTAAACTGTCTTGAAAATAGACACCTGCCTGGGATCTGAGCTTGTCTGCCTATAATTCATCTTTTGGAATAAATGTTTGCCAGAGATTAAACAAGATGTAGATGAAGCTGCTAATTTTAAAATCACAGCAGCTGGGTCTATGGGGTTAACTCCTGTTAATTCTTGATTGCATTTATACTGAGCTCGCCATCTGATGAACTCAAAATTTTTCACTGAGAAATAGATAAAGCAACCATCTCCCATCTGTAAGGTACATAGCAGCCATTTTCACACAGCTCATCAGGTGTGACATCTGATATAGCCAGAAATCAAAGAGGTTAACTATTTTACAACATATGTGAGGATAGAACCATTGCTGAAGCTAATTGTCAAATATCAGTACCAAAGGGGAGAGTACTCCCTCACTGTACACTCTGTGGCGACTTTTGTTTATGAGCAGCTGGTCCGGAATGCCGAAAACCCACTCCTTAAAATGGTGAACCACGTGGCTGCAACTCAGTACACTCATTGGCTGCTTTTATCATGGCAACTGAAGGTGCTGGAAACATTCTTTGGTGTTTTTAGTCAAGGTTGAGACCACATGCAGTCTGAACTGGCCTGTTAGCCTTATATCTCCACTGCAAACCCACTCATCAAACTCATTCCTAAATCGCTCCATTGGAATGAAATCAGACGTTGAAGTTGAGTTGAGTTCAACCATAAAGAATTGACCCTTTAAAGTGCAGTCCTTTTTTGAGCAAATTTCCTCCCAAATTAAAATGGTTTCTGTTCTTGAACCACTTTTAACACGGGAATAATAATGGTCTCATTCGAAAAGTAAAACTCTGTAGATTTCCTTCAAATGATCAGAATTGCTGAGATTACTACCTAAATTGATTAACAACAAGTTTTTGTCAAACAGAAAACGATTCTGTGATTTCTTCTGCCCCTGTGGCGCTCTGACCAACCCTCGTCGGCCTAAATTTTTTTTTTTTTTAAATGTTAATTAAAAAATTATGATTCTGTAACCAAAAGTGAATATTTTATGAATTATTTCTTGGTTATGTGCGTGCGTGTTTCAACAAACAATTTTGGAGAGTCCAAATTTCCCTGCGTTCCTAGTCACGATCGTGTTTGCTTTTGCAGTAGTTTTATAACTCCTTATTTCAGGTTTTTTCAGTCCAATATACCCTTTCAATTCCCTGCACTGGTGTGCGATCACATATGCGTAGTTAAGTCACTTACAAACCTCCTTTGCTTCATTGACGAAATCCCCTTGACAAAAACCATAGAAACAATCTCTCCTCATAAATAAATAATACCTTGGCTACCATATGCATCTGTATTTTGGAAATTTCAGACCACTGGCTGTTTGAGTAAATTAAAAGAATTTGATTTTCCTGTCATATTGCAGTGAGGGCTGATAGGCTAAAACATACTGTTCTGTTAGATCAGCACATAATAGCCAGTGGGTGCACTGATTTTGTTCCTAAAGGGCACTGCTGTGATGGTGCCTTCAGGAACCACAAGCGAGAGAAGGAAATCCAAAAATCGTATGCCTTTATTGATTGCCGGGTCAGGACCAGAAGACACAAAAATTGCCAAGCCACAAAACGAAATCCAAAAACAAAGTCGAATAGACAGGCAGGGGTCTGAACCAGAAAAGCAGAGGTGCGACAGTACATAGACAGTAGACGAAAAATCGTAGTCGAAATCCAAAGCAGTGAGTCATATACAGGGCATCCAAACACAGAAGACGTGGTCATACAGAAATGGGTCAAAAATCCAGAAAGACAAAACAAGACAAAAAGGGCTATGGCAAAAATCAAGGTCGGACGAAACAGTCGAGGAGAAACAATAGTCAATTGGCATACACGAGACTCTGCACAAAGGAATATTGATCAACGTTCTGACCAAGTCAGAACAGCAGTGAGGACTCTAAATAGACAGAAGGGAAGTCACATGCTATGCAGGGAACAGGTGAATTGGATGAGAACTAATTACAAAGGAAGGTACACATGGGGAAGTCCTAAACCACAACAATTGGCAAAAGCCAAGACACAGACGGGATTCACGCAGACATCCTATGACAAATAAACAGCTCCGGTCAAGGAGTTCTAAGTGCACCGACAATGAGTGCAGGAGAGCAATTAAGCACATGCAAGAGATCTCGCAGAAACATAGGGAGAGACAGGGAAAGCCAAGCAAGGGGCGGAGACTAGAACAGGGCGATTGCTGAGATTGAATTAGTAACAATAAGTAGAGGTGCAGCTTTACAAGTTAACCAAAGTGCTCGTTAGTGAGTTAGTAATATATACATGGATTAGTTGTAGACTATGATACAAAATATAAATTTTAGTATTATTAGTAATCTAGAAAAGCAAGGTGAAGGAAGTAAACGAGAATTGAAGTTATAATATGAAACACCAGAAACCATTGAAATCACCCAAAGCAGGTAGGCACACAGACTGGGGAGACGGACTGAACCAACTAGATCACAAGACAGGGGAGACAAGTGCAATGAAACTTAAAATGGCATGAACTGAAAACCAGAGAATACAAAAACCAAAAAGAAAAAAGAAAAGACATGACCATGAACATAAAGCATGAACATAAACACACAAACCATAACAACTGCGTTATGAGTCAAAAAGCTGATTATAGTGAAATTTGCAAAGACGCATATCTGCGTCACCTCTGTGTTAAAGTCGATCAAGTGATGTTTTTCTGTGCTTGCTTGTTTTGTGGTTCAAAACTAACAACAGGTTTTTATGTCTGGACCAGTACTGAGGAAAGAACATCGATTTTAACATATTTTGACAAATCTACAGAATGCTATACAATTGAGTCATTGGGACTGCATGGTTAGGCTGAGGGTTGTTATGACATAATTTTAAATATTACTTTCGCTATCGTATTTGCATTATAAAATGGCTTACACAGGTAGAGTGCTGAGTCCTCAAACAATCAAACGATATATATTTCTTCAATTTCTCACAATATTTTATGTTATAAAAATAAAATTATGCCTAGTGGCCCACCCTTGCTCACGAAAGGGTTAAGTCAACCAAGTCTGGGAAAATGATTAGATGGAAGAAACCTTTCTATTGTTCTTCCTCCTGAAATTCAGAATTAAATGGCACAAAGCCATTCTTTACAGCAACTTTCAATACAAAGGATAACATAGTTGGACACTATAAACACTAAAAGCCATGGAGGCTGCCGGAAGCAACAAGCTTGGCCGCATGACCTGAAATCCCGAGGCAGTTTAACTCCATTAAACCTCATGATAGGTAACTTACAGAGGTCATACAGAGGGGAAACCACAGAAGTTAAAGATTAAGGATGGGTGAAATGGCAAATAGGAGAAGGAGGAAGGGTGGGTGATAGAATGAAAAGGTATGGGGTGGAGGAACTACTCTGCACCTTGTAGATCACATCTCTTAGCTTTACACCCCAGCGGCACCAATCGATGACCACGGCTTTGTGCAGTGTCCTTCCCTTCCAGCTGAACGTGACACTTCTAAACTCCAACCGGTAACAAAAGACATACATTCTTCCTCTCATCCGTTGTGCAGAATGACAGCTGATAAGAACAAATGATGAAGTTGTCAAGAAGCAAGAAATGAAAAAGGAGAGCCTCTGTGGTTTGATAGGAGCTAAAAAGCATGAGAGTGGATAGTCTCTAATTGCATTGTGACTGATATTCTTCTGTGACTACAAATTACACATTATTAACGTTGTAGTTCCATCAAACCACAGGAGTATGATGGAGAGAAAATAAACACAATGATGACTGTGGGATAGAGATATGGGTTGTCAGGGTGGGGTAGGGGAGATGAATGGGAATGCTCTTGTCAGAAAAGAGTGTAAGCAGTTATATTCTCTACCTGAGTTTTACATTATATAAATTGCTCCATAGGCTGTTTTGATAGGTCACCACCTCGTTGTGGCCATTGTTTCATTTTGTGCCACTTTGAATGAAATTATTTTAACTGTGCTCATAAAAAACCATGGACACTTTGAAGACATTGATTGAATCTCAATGAGTTTTGGGAATAGACTGAATTTAAACGGTAAAGCGGAAATTAAATGAACTTCAGCTAATTGAAGAATGTGTGTGAAAAGCTGCTCATATTGCTTACAGTCAATGAGCGAAACTCCCTCAATCACAGCCACAACCATCCCACTGCCCTCTGTCTCACCTTTCCTTATGGTAATATCCTCTTGTCTCTTTTTTCCATCATTCCTCTCCGGAATGATTGCACCATGATAATAAAGTGTTAGAAGTGATAGTTGGATATCAGTCGACGTTCAGCTCTCGTCACGATGCAATTACTGCATCAGCCATCTGCTCTCATGGATTTTTTTTTTTTTTTTTTTTTCAAAATTCCTGTCAAACCACAGAAGCAAGGTCTTATCTTTTCTCTAGTTCCGCTCTTGACAACTTCATCATTAGTTGTTATCAGTACTCATTCTTTATCGAAGAGTGGAAGAGGAACGCGTTTTTTCCTGTTTGAGAAGTGTCACGTTCAGCTAGCAGATGAAGACACGATGAAGAGCTGCCTCCATTGATTAGAGCTGTTGGAGACTGAAGCAGGGAGATGTGCATGACAGACAGTAAAGAGCAGTTCACCAGTCCCACACTTTTTGCAAAATCACCACTCCTAACTTTCCTCTCACCCCTCCTCACACTCACTTATAACCCCAACAGTCTCCTCTCAGGGTGACCTATATAATTCACCTGCGTTGAGTGTTCATGAAGCCAACTGGCCCGAAAATTACTGGCCACACGGACAATTTTAATTCTGCCCGCAGGCTTTAGGGGCCTGAGAACTTGGCGTCCTTGAGCTCAAGAGATGTGGCTTTCTTTAAATTGGGGCTGCCAAGAATGGCTGATGGCACTAATAATGCTCACACTGTTATAAATTGACTGAATGTACCAGTTAAATTAACACATTGTCTCCTTGTTATTTTAACTGTAAGTAGAGTCCTGCGTGCATTTAACTGCGCTTTACAGTTAGCATACACGGAACCTCTGTTCTAAACTGATTGTAAAATTACAGTTGAAATAATTGGCAAAAAAGGGTGCCCGTTAAAATAACTGGAAAAAAGGTGCCAGTTAATAACAGTGCAGGATAAGACATCCCTATGACATGCGAGATTGTGACCATAAACTGTCAAACTCAGTTTCATCCTACCTCTTTAAAGAAATCAAGGCATGATTGAGAATGTGAAGGATGCAGCACCACTCTTATGATAATATATTTATGGCACATTACAACATGTTTGCACCATACCACAATTTTTCCCGGATGGTAAGTCTGTTGGTACGAATATCCCAGGATACTCTGTGTTGTTTTTTTAATTATGGAAAAAAAATTTGTGTTGCTTCAATGTATTTCAGAATTTTGATCGCTCCTGGGCTTATTGATGGCATTTCTACGAGTGAAAACTGCACACAGTAATTTTGCATTCACCCTTTAATGGTCAGTTGTCAGTAGACTGTAAACTGTGGTTGGGTAATGTGGCAACTTCAACTGAAGGAAAAAGTAGGCAAAAAGATAATTTATTGATTTCTTTTCACTAGCCTGTAAAAAGATATCAGCTAAGATGGAATTCTCTTCTTTGACCTTAAATTATTACCATTACTTTTTTTTAAAAAGATGCAAATTGAAGGCAAAACAAAGCATAGAATCCAGGGGAGCGGATTGAAGAGTGCGCTTTGTATAATTCGCAGGATGATGGCATGTTCACCGTTTCATTCTTTAATATTAGACTGCTTAGCATTTACAAATTTGTCACTCTTGGATTTGTGACTTTAATTTGATAAACAAACCATGCACAGAAAGAAAACACCTTTCACTTGATTTCATTTGCTTTTCAAAACTTAGGAAAAACATTACACACACTATATTTTCCAGTGAAAGTGAGATAAGTTTGAGTAGCCTGTCATCATTCAGGGCACAATTCCTACAGTAATGATTCGCTTACTTGTGTGAAGCATGAATGTGTACAGCATTCCCTATAGTCACTGCAATGTACACTTGATGCTAACATCGCATAGATCTTGGTATCCATGCGCACATTGTCAAAGTGGCTAGGATAAGTCACTGTATGTAGGGCAGGCAGAAGTGCAAGATTGGAGAAATCTTGCCCCAAAAGTAGATCTTTAGGCCTGTTTATTAAACAAATAATGCAAAAATAGTTTTAAACCAGAGATTCATGTTTCCTAACAAAATTACTATAAATAGGAAAGTCAAGATGAAAAATTCCACTACTTTCTAAATTACAAGGAATTTAACTAGGAAAATTTTTTCACAATAATAGTAATAGTTTATCAATCTGCTTAAATAGATGCAGTTTCCTGGTTTTCACGCAGATTGTGAAAACGCAACCAAATCAGCTATGTTAGGGAAAATTAATGGGGGAGCTGAGATTCCTTGTGCTTTTCTGATTGCAGGGCTAACTGAATGAATGCCTGCTGTCGGTTTCCACGGTACTATAATGAGGTCCAGTGAGCGCTGTTGTCCAGAGAGACTGCTTTTCCGACCAATGTATAAAAGGCGGGGCACTATACCCGTTATTCATTTTGATCTCCCAGGAAGTGTGTGGCCACAGGAGATGAATGATGGTGCCAAATAATTGACAGTGAACCGGCAGCGTTGTGGGTGGATAGTTTAAATTTTGTCACTCCTTTTTTTCCCAACCTTTTGAGAAGCTTATCAGGAAAAATAAAGATATGTGTCAGAAGAATTGGTTACTTGATTATTTTGTTAATGGTATGTCCACTGTGCATCCAGCAAACTGCCCATGGGATACTGCAAGCTGGAATAAAGGTAGAAGTAGATGGTATACCTTGGTACAGTACAAACTGGGTGTTTGTATGTTCTTAAAATGTATTGCAACCAACTCACTAGACACTCGCTTGCCACAATAAACTAGTTTGAATATAACTAATGTTATTTGGATGGTGCTAAATTTGTTATATTTCTACAAACACCAACATAGAAAACAATTACGCTGGCTTACAATTCCCATAGTTCATCCCTGATCGGCTCACTTGATTGAAAATTTGAGCAATAGTGATGTCATTTTCCCATGTATCATATCTTGAGGCTCGCCTTAATTGCACTGATTCCAGGCCAGATAGGTGGGGTGCTGCTATGCCGCATCTGATCTCATGCCACAACGTATGGAGCAATAAAAAGTGATCATAGAAAGCACGTGACTGGTCTTTATCTATATTCCATTGTTTTGTTCGCTCATTCTGCAGAAGAATGGTGGTTTCATGGTAATGTGCAAATGGATGAAAAAGTCCCATTTAAAAGGAAAACTAAACACATCTGTTGCTGAAAGCCTTCCACGCTGTGATTTATTAGCGAGGACTCGTGTGCTACGCCTCAGTGGGCATTGCAGTCAAGAGCAGTAACTTGCCAAATCTTCGCTCCAAGTTTCTCCTTTCAGGACAACTCATCATGATCAAGTGCTACTTTCCTTATTGTGCATGCAGACTCTTTCAGAAAGCTAAAATTCAAGATCAGAAAATTAAAAAAAAAAAAAAAACTTCCACAGTGTTATGTTGCAACCAGTGCGAACTAGCAGATTTTTTAAAAAGAAGGTATAACTATATGTAAAGTCAGGTGCTGAGTTCATTCACAAACACATGGGAGGGCCTTATACTTTCTGAATTCTGGACACTTTCTTTCTCTAAAAAGCCAGGGTGGCAATGCTTAATGATTCTTCACACTATGAGATGGAGACATGACTGCACTAGACGAAAAGAGGCCCCTGGAGACAGCAGAGGTGTAAAGGCCAGCTTAGTTCACTCATTAGTTCTGTCTCCCGGCTGAAGAAATGTGCCAGCAGGAGGAAAACCAGTCAGCTGGAACAGAGTACTGTGGAGAAGGATTACTTTATGTGCTTGGCTTTTACACCACTATGCAGCGCAGAGGTGGACGATGCAGGTTCAGAAAGTAAAGGTATCCCTCGATATTTTGTCCAAGCCACCTATGTTCAAGCTGGGAGGTGGTGCTAATGAGTGAGTCAACCAGCTGAGCTCATGGAAGGAAGTAAACTGGACTTTGACTTTCAGACCCCAGGAATGTCCTCTTTGCAGAAGGGCAAAATTGTGCCGTGGAAGAGGTGTGCCTTTGATGGACACATGTTTATGTCTCACTGTCCCCCTGCAGGTCTTTGTGCCGTGTTCACCCAGCAGCCTCACGACCTTGTGGTGGTAGCTGGACAGCCTGTCACCCTGCCCTGTTCCATCCCAGGGTACCATGGCATGGTGCTCTGGGTCAAGGACGGCCTGGCCTTGGGAGTCAACCGAGATGTGTCAGGTGAGATGACATGGCTGATCGTTTTCACCCTTCACTGATTTCTGCACAAATAACATTCTTGTGCCTTTATGGTGCGGCACACTGGATTGGAATGTTCATTTAATGTCTTCATGCAGATGTAATAATCGCAGCTCGTCGCTGACAGTGACAAAAACATCGAGGTCTAGCAACATGAATAGTAAAACTACTCTCCAATGAATTAAGGGCCAACTTTAGAAGATAGAGCCTTGTGCGAGACCAAATTCAATTCTGAGCGGATCTTTTCCATGAGAAACTCACTTTCATTCACAATGCATTAGTCTGTTTCTATGAGACTGGCCCTTATTGCTGGTATCTGCTACATTTATAGGGGTACATTTTTCTTGTTTCCTCCTGTCTGTAATGAGCCTTCTTGTCTATTGCTTGCCTACTTGAGCATAACCCATTGAAGTGGTTCAGTAAATCAATGAAAAACTTGGCACTGCTCCATCACAAACATAGCTGATCTGATTTTGAAAAAATATTGAAAAAAAAACCCCATAAATCACGTCAATAGTGGTATTCACTGCAAATCTGCTGCTCTTCAGAATCTTACAGCCAGCAGCATTTTATATAGTATGTGCCTGAAAACAAAAATATCCACTAGAAAGTCTGTTCCATATTTTTATTAGTATTATTATTGTTGTTGTTTTTGTTGTTGTTATACTTGCTGTTGCTGCGGTAGTTGTTGTTGATGCAGATGGTAGATTAAAAACCAAGATCCAGTATCAACATTATCATATGCTTCTAAGTTCCATGCCATACTTTTCCAAGGAATTGAACAACTTGAAAAAGATTACCCACGGTTTGTTTCCTGAAGATTAGCACACTGATAGATGCGAGGTCTTAACAGTTGTTCAGATAATTAATGAAAGATGATTGTCAATTATAGCCTTCACACATATGTGTTGAATTCCGTGCTTCCACTGGCATGCATAATTGATCCCAGCTGGAACAGGATAAAAACCACCGATTTTTCATATTAGGCAACTATGCCATTGTATCGGCACTATATAGTATAAGCTGCAAAGCAGTCTTTTTTTAAGAATCAGCAGTTTTGAACACAGCTAGCTTATATGTCTCATTAATATAGTAAGTGCTTTATTTAATTCCCAAGCCATCCACACATTTTTTTTTTTTTTTTTTTAATCTTAGTCTCAGCGACGCTCTCTATTCACCTAATTCAGAAATTTTGCACCTTTGGAACAAGAAACTGCATGAATTGATTCTAAAAGTGCTCAGAATTATCACACCATCCATATTCCTGTAGCTCACCATAAAATCAATATTTGCTTTTGTAAATAACAATGAAAATCCACTCCATTTGTGTAAAGCAGCTACAGCTGCTTTGTTCAGCTTTGCAGTCCATGCTTGAAAGGACCTCCCTCCTGACCTTGGCTACAAATTAAAACAGGCCTTGTAGAACTTAATGCTGTCTCGAGTGACTCTAAACACGACTCTCAGAATGTTATAGACACTTGTCGCAGATGGCACTGCGCTACGTAAGATGTCTCAAGAGGCCGTGGCGTCTCATTGGATCCCTTTAATTTCCCTCTGCAGACTTTTTTTTTAATCAAGCTCAAGGGAAGAGTGTGAATTCTGCTGAACAGAAGCAAAGGCATTTGGTAATGGGAGACTAGCAACATTGGCGACGGTTAAACGGCGACAGTCTGACCTGCCCAATGTAAAATAAGTGGCACTTCATTTTTATGGCGGATTGGCTGGAGTCTGTATGGGGGCAGGGGATGGTGGGGTTTTTGAGTGATGAAATACTGGTAGTAGATGGTACTTGCAGGCACATTTCAAGAGCTGGGGGTTAGGGGGACAGCAGACACAGCTATAATGAACTGTGTGCACTTGATGTTGAAGACATCTATATTTTGTGATGAAGGTGATCAGAGTGGCTGTTTTCATTTTTTCAGGCTCCAGGGTAAAATGATGAAGTTGTAGTGATGGAGCAGTACAACATTTGGCGAAGAAGAATGCAGCGATTATTCTGCTTCTTGTGGACAAAGTTTTGTATGAGAACATTTTTCATAGGCCACGGGGATTAGTGCCGTGGCCTCAGGAACAGTGCTTTCTTTGCATACTTCAGCGATGTTGCCTGAACCCAGTGTTGCAGCACCTCATAATGTGCCATCAGAAAAGCTTTCTGAGCATGCATAACCATTAGAAAAGCATGCGATTATTCAAGTTATTTTGGAATATTCACTGCATATATACTGGTTACAACACAAGTATTATGATGTTCATATAACAGCAGTCTTTTCATACACAGTAAGATCCTAAACCCGAAAGGGTTAAAGAAAATCTTGGTGAAACAAAACTGCTCAAAAGACATGGTGAGACCACAAACTGAGTTCTTACATTTCCCCAGATCCTGATAGGAAATCTTTGTACTTGAAAAATAGTCTTTATTTCATCAAAATCAGTCAAGCCAGTCAAATGTTGTGCCATTTTTTGTGCAGTAACGTCATACCTTAGTTCATGAACTAGATTTGATAAGTCATTAAAAGTGAATGTTGATTTTTTTAAAAAAGAAACGGAGGAAATTACCATTAAATAATACTTGTTATTGGAAATAAAGCAGAGAGAAATGAAGAATAAAGATAGAATAAATGAAAAATAAAAAAGAAAGAATTTTGCTTAGTCACTCACAGTTGAGGACTGACCTTGCTGTACCAAAATGGACATGACTGATATGCAAAACTGATTCTGATTAAATAAAGACTATTTTTTTATGTTATAAGATTCCCAGTCAGCATCTGGGGGAAAAGACATTCTGAGATTGCCCAGTTTGGCTTGGACATTTTTTTTTTCGGACAATCTATGTGTATTATATATATATATATACACACACACACACACACACACACACACAGTGGGCTCCAAAATTACTGGCACCCCCAACTGACAATGCACGAACAATACAAAAAATATACAACGTGTATAAATAATATAATTATAGAGAAACTGAATATACCAACATGTGTGAAACACTTTATTAATATTTTGATGGAAACAACCAAAATCATAATAATTTCATTCAAAATAAATTTCAACAAAATCAAGGTTTCATAATACTTGGCACCCTTCATTTAGTACTTAGTACAACCCCCTCTGGCAAGGATAACAGCATGGAGTCTTTTCCTGTAATTTTTGAAAAGGTTAAGGCACACATTTGGTGGGATTTTGGCCCATTCCTCTCAGCAGATCCTTTCAAGATCCTTCACATTCTTGGGTTTGCGTTTATCAGCTGCCCTCTTCAACTAAGCCCGCAGGTTTTCAATTGGATCGAGGTCTGGCAGCTGAGATGGCCATTGCAGAATGTTGATTTTGTTGTCACAGAACCATTTCTGTCTGGATCTTGAGGTTTGCTTTGGGTCATTGTCTTATTGGAAAGCCCGCCAATGGCCAAGTCCCAGCCTTCTGGTGGAGGCAACCAGATTATCAGCCAAAATATCCTGATACCTGGTGGAATTCATTATTCCATTAATCTTAACCAGTACCCCAAGACCTCTTGAATTAAGGGGTCTTCAGGGTCAAGTGTAGAAGTAAATATAATAATGTAAAAACTAAGAAATAAGCATACTCAACATGATTTTAACCTCATAAAATGTTGTATTTTGATAAAAAATTTACATGGTTGCAATGGAAATGGCACTTTAATGACAAAATCTGAAAATATTTTGTGGCACTGACATTTCAATAACCCACGGTCAGATTTTACTCAAATTAGTCTCATATGAAAGGTTTAAGATAGTTCTATGAAATGACATAGGATTTTTTGTTTGATAGTTCTATGAAATGACATAGGATTTTTTTGTTTGTTTTGTTCACGATGAGTATGAGGTGCTTCTCCTTGTATGCATCTCTGTTTTAACACCAAACATGCCAATGCTTTATCTGACCAAAACATGCAATTTTGGTCTTATCTGACAAAAGCACCTTGTTCCAGTCATAATTTAAGTGACACTTGGAAAACTGCAAGTGCTTGCTTCTGTGTCTTCTGGTCAGAAAGAGATTTCTTCTGGCAACCTTTCTGAAGAGGCTGGCGCCTGATGGTACTTTTTGAAACGTCGTGACTCTAAGATGCCACCAAGGCCTGCGATTCCTTCACACTTATTCTTGATGATTTTGTTGCTTCTGTCACCATCCTCCTCAGTATCCTGGGGGGCAAAATGTAGTTGCATCCTCTACCCCTGAGGTTTTCAACAGTTCCATATCTTTGGGATTTTTTAATAATTGCCCTGACAGTGCTCAGTGGCTTATTCAATCATGTGTGAATCTTTTTGCGGCCGTTACCAGATGTTTGAAGGTCTATGACCGTAACGGTTGTGCTCTGAGCACCAGTGTTGAGCACGGTGGACAGGAAGTTGAGGACTGGACTCAGGTGCGAAGATGGGCTTGGTTGTATTTATTATTCCTTTGGCACAGCTAGAAGGCACATAAGAAGCAATACAAAACAAATGAGGAATCAAGGTTCCTGAATGACACTATTAGTACAAACAGTGGGCTTTAGCTACAGTAACAATGTATTAAAAATAGAACAGAAAGTAGAAGCGAGATTCCTTAATAATAATATTAAAGTGCTGAAACAAAACAATAAATTGCACATAGTTCAAGAGTTATAATATATACATGCGATACGCGGGACATTATTCTATGCAAGAGTAGAGATTTAATACAGGCTTGTGGCTTACGAGACTTTGCAAAGACTAAGTGGAAGGCTCTGTCTTAAATAGCACAACACTACCACACAGTGGAAATGAACAACAGGTCCATGCAATAATTGCGGAGCTGAAGAATGCGTTTCGGGTCTTAATGGACCAATGAGTTAGAAGGCTTGAGGTGTGACCTTACAATGACCATCTGCCTCTTTTGGAGTGACAGTTGTTTCCTTCATGGTGTTGGATGACGTAGGGATATTGCATATGTGTTATCTCATTTGTATACCCTAATTAAACAGGAAGTGATATAATGGATCAATATAGTAGGTGTTACTTACAATAATGGATGCCTATAATTGTGAAAGCTTGATTTGGAGGAAATAGATTTTAAATGAAATCATTAAATGATATATAGAGAATATCATAAGGGCATTTTCATATCACATGCTGTGTTAACCCGAGACCCCAGTATCAGCCCGAGAGCTTTAGCTTGAGGGCTGATACTGGTCAAGAGTTGATAGGCACTAGCTGTGTTTCCGTCCAACTTGTATCGCAAATCTTAAGCGTATTTTCGTTAATGCGGCAAAAGGAAAAGCGCATTTGTGCACGTTTCCATTCACTTCAGTTATGCGCTTTTGTTTCACGGGATAAGCCGTAGGTGCTGTTAGGTGGCGCTAATTCTCGATTCAATTGCCATTGCTTCTGCAGAAGAAGACGGCGCACATTATGATGTCAATAAGCGCGATGAACAAAAAGGAAAACAAACAGGAAAGCTGGTGGCGAAAACAAATGAAAGTAATCACTTAAGCTAGTGGTTACGAAGTCTCTAATGTTACAGCTAGCACAGTAGTGTAAGGTTACAGTTCGCTTCTACTGTATTAACCACTAGCTAGCTAGCTAAAGTGATAACAAACTATAACGTTATAGCTAGCACACCAATGTTGCGAGGTAGCAAACTAGCTAGCTAGCTTGCCAACGTAGGCAAGCAAAAATGACGTAGATACTAAACGTCTTCATTTATTCGCATAACTTGTTCGCTAAACCGTTTCCACTGCACTAAAGCGCATTTATTTTTATCGATTCAGAAAATTTTCTATCCCCTCCTTGAGCAAAAAAAATTGATGCGATATTTCGAGTTGATGCGCATTTTGGCCGTTTCCAGTCAGGTTTTTTTAAGCGCAAAATCAAAATGCGCATTAAAATAGGTGGATGGAAACACAGCTAGTGTGATATGAAAATGCGCATATGATGTTCTATTTATCATATACTCATTTTGACCATAATTAACAATGCATTTTATCCAAAGCATTTATTTCAGGTTATTATTGTCATCATTATGGGCCAGTAGCGCTAGCACTTGCTTTTAATCAGCAGGGTATTCAAGTCAATGAAATGGCTAATTAGCTAGCAAGTACGCCAATGCAATGTTCTCCATTAAGGTTATAAAAATGTGTTTCTAAGATAACGTACGCATGAAAACTTTACTACAGCCCTTCGCATGAATATTGCTGCAAAACGCAGCATTACGCATACTGTTTACAAATAATTCTGTATCAAGTTCCTTTTCTCTAACATGGTCTTGTTGAGAAATTTCAGCCGCTAAAGAATTCATGAGTCTCTCCGTCACAACAGCGTATAATCAGCGTCTGCAGCGATGCTTTGCCAACAATGCTCATGACTATTCACTGATACAGGATTTTGCCCGGTGGGCAGGTATGGGTGATACAGGATTTTGCCCGCGGGCTGATACAGCCTCGTGCCTCGCGCTTGTATCACAGGTGCAGATTCTCTGTATTTATAAAGAAGTACATGATATATACATACCTATATACACACAAACCCATTTCCAGAAAGGTTCAGACGCTGTGTAAAATGTAAATAAGAACAGAATGCAATGATTTGCACGTCATTATAACCCTATAATTAATTGAAAATGGTTAATAGACAGAATATCAAATGTTGAAAATTTATTTATATACCATTTGCAACTGGTCAGTGACATAAATGGGTATAAAAAGAGCATCTCAAAGAGGCTGAATCTTTCAGATGGTGGGGAGGGCTTCACCACTCTGTGACAGACTGCATGGGAAAATGGTTCAACAATTTAAGAATGAAATTGCAAAGAAACTGGGGATTTAATCATTTATAGTACATAATGTCATAAGATAATTCAAAGAAATTGGAGAAATCATATGCAGGGGACAAGGCCAAATACCAATATTGAATTGCCATATAATATTCAGGCCTTCAGGTGGCCCAGCATTAAAAACAAACAGGATTCTTTGGTGGAAAATCAATGCTTGGGCTCAGGAACATTTCTGAAACCTTTCTCAGTGAGCACAATTTGTTACTGCATCCACAAATGCAAGTTAACCCCTTTGCGTTGAAGTGAAATATGGCTTTTTATGCTTTACCGTATTTAAGGCTTCACAATTCAAGATTTGAGCTTCACAGAGAGGGGGACAATGACTTTAATGAAGCAAGACAGATTGTAGCATTTAGAATTCCATTGTATTTCAGTTTCTTTTTTTTAAATTTTGTTCAGAGTGAGGGCCACACACACAAAAGATCTTCATGAAAATTCAGGAAAAAAAAAACAACTGAGAATTGAAAAATGGCTGAGAGTTAAAACAATATATTTTTGGGATCATAAACTCCTTGACCACAAGTGAAGCTTATCTGACAGTGATTTTTATTGAATTATCCACCATTTATGATAGCTCATTAGGTGTCTCCCCAAGCTGACAAAGCGCTCAAAATGGTGCACTGTCAAATCATAAAATATTCATGTGTTTAACACAAATAAACTTTTGACTCATGAAGTTCCACATGTATTAATGATTTTCTAGTGGAATTTAGCATGTGTTTATTAATATAGGCGCGGATGGACATCACCAATAGTCACCAATAACCTCCTCAAACCCAAAACATGCCTTTTCTCCAAGTTTAGAATTAAAGTTTAGAATCTGTCAATTTTTCTTCAGAGTCCCACAAGCCGGCACACATACTCATTTAAGGAACTGCTTATTTTACGGTCAGAACATTCACCCTGCAATGAAAAGCCAGCATTTCCCACTTCTGTGCCGCAACCTCATATAAACGCTTTCCACACCTTATAAGGAACAGGTATAACTCACTAACTCAGAAATATCTGAAATATACCTTATTTTAACAGAATAAACATTCCATTATCAGGAATAATCAGCCAATTTTCTACCCCAAATTGAACAGAATGGTGCAATGAATGTACCAGGGGGTCTAGTGAAGTGCACGACCTGCTTGCATTTAGAAGAAACAAAAACCTTGGCATTCGATTTTGTTGAACATAGTATAAATTCTAAAACATCACTACACTGAGCAAAATGCTGCCATATACAGTATTATTAGGAAAGGCTAACGGCTACTCATACTAACCAATGTTGCAAACAAGCTCTGTGATCATCATCACTATGGTAAACCTAAAATAAAAAACAGCTTGCTGGATTACTAGCTAGCCATAAGAATTCCATATTATTCCATTCTAATCACTCAAAATGAAGCAAAACTCTCTATCATTGGAGTCCTCCTCGAGATAAACAGAGCAACAGAGCCTTCCGGTACGAGGAACCCTCCAGTACTGTTCCTTTCAGAATAACTCCCAATATCCTTGTCAGAATCAAACTGCCATCACGTAAATGTAACCTAGGCACTTCTCGGTTGGTTCTGGAAGTCTTTTTTTTTCTTTGTACTCACATCATTCAGCTGCGCACAGTTTAAAGAATACAACCTAACATGCTCTTAGGCAAGGGTTTAAATACTTTTCTGAGGGTCCAATCAGTCTTTCATTTACTGTGTCAATCAATAGATAATTACTGGGTTATAGTTCAGGTGGGCGTGAACTATAACTGTGATTTATGCAGATAAGTTTTTTTTTTGAAAAAGAGGAACACTTTTTCAGGAAAGGAAATTTTTTTTTTTGTTTTGCCCATATGTTATGACCCATATATGTCTAGTTTATTTCTTTACAAGAGAGTGTCATTGGGACACTTATGGCTGAAATTGCAAGAATTTTCCCCTTTTTGTTAAAAGATATGCAGACCTCTAATAATTGGAGTTGGGCTCTTTAGAAGTTCAATGATACACACACAAACACATACATATACATATATATATATATATATATATATATATATATATATATATATATATATATATATATATATATTTGTGTATGTGTGTGTGTGCACATCCAACAGCTATCAACAGTGAGATGGTATTGATGATGATGATATGTGGGCAGCATGTGGTATGTCAGCATTTCTAACTGTGCAATAACCATGCCTTGGGGGGGGGGGGAGTGGGGAGTCACAGTTCCAGCAGGAGAGCGAATTTTTGTAATCCTGTGAGTCCTGCTCTAGTCCCAGGTTACACATAATTGACATGCTATAAGTCTGGAATTGTATAGACTAGATTTGACACAGCTATGAATGTATAGATTTGGGGAAATTCCACTTATAATGGAGGGCCCTTGGATGCTTCTGAGCCCGAGAACGGGATTGACCTAAAAACTTTAAAATCCCTTGCCTGAGAACCTTGTAATCTGTCTCTCTGTCCTCTGCCAGCTTGCTGCCATGGATTCTACCCTTCTATTTTACTGAAATATGGCGCTGTTCCAACCTCTTAGAAACAATCATTCAGGCTCTATCGATGTTCTATAAAGAATAAACCCCTGCAGACACTGATGGTTTTGTTACCTTTAATAAACCTATTGCACAGTGCACTAAATCGTAGCCATAATTGAATGATATTAAGTTACAGATGCTTTGTGTCACATTCTTTGGAGGGACTCTTGAACAGTCAAGAACGGTTTGTCTTATAAACCCTCCTTACACAATATAGCATGTAGGCACATAAAATGTGCATCATTAAGAGGAAAAAATATCAATATCTGATGAAACTTTGACATACAGTATTTCTCTGTATATTTTTTCAAAGTGGTACATGGAGCAATCTATGCCTGAATTGCCAGATTCATTTTTTAACGAATTATGCTGCAATACTGTTTCCCAAGGCTTGAAATGGAATTTGCGTCCAAAGCATAGACTGTCTATGATCTCAAGGAGTCACAACAGTGAAAGCAGTCATGCGTTGCAGCATTTTCTCATCTTGGAGTAGGATGATAGTATTTTCCGGGTTTCCAAATGTGACTGAATGCAAAGAGTTACTTTGAGCTCTCCCACACAAATTCTCTTTCAGTTATTGACCTGAACTGATTCAGTGGCCCACTCCGACCTCCATGCTGCTTTACAATGGTAGACTCTCAGTGGCTGATGACAGCGCTAATGCATTCCCTAAATGGGAATGGCCCATATGAGCTAACATGCAAATGAGGGACAAAATTGGTCTGGAGTGTCGAGCGGCTGGGGGCATACTAGCTTCAGCATGCACTTAATGAAAATGGCCCAAGAGCGCTAATGTGCTAACAAAATATGTGATGAGTATAGAATTGGCGAATATACTCTCATTTGACATTGATTTTAGACATTCGGTCTTGGTATTAAATGCTAATAGACTAGTGTGCTGGGGCTCGGATGCTTTGCCCAGCAAAACAAAAAGAAACATTTTTATAGCACATCAATGGTTATCATGATTATTGCACACAGATAAGTTGGATCAGTTCTCCCTGATAAACAAAAGCCTGCCTTGTCATTGAATGTTCTCCAACACACATTTGTATGTAATTTTTAAAATCACAAAACAGTCTATAATTAAATGGGATTCAGATAAAAGTTTAAGGGAAATGCTAATTTTATTCATTATGTAATTTAAGAAAATTAATTCTATTTCCCATTTTTCCCTCTATGCCTGGTCTATGATTGTCCTATCAGTGCTTGCATGTGAGTTCTATCATGCTTACATGGCTCCCTATTCTTCTATTTATCCTTTTATTGCTACTAAACACTTTGCTAAAAATTCCAGCAAAAACCCCCACCTAAGACTCAGCTAACAAAGCCCCACCTAAGACTCAGCTAACAAACCCCCACCCAAGACTCAGCTAACAAACCCCCACCTAAGACTCAGCTAACAAACCCCACCCAAGACTCAGCTAACAAACCCCACCCAAGACTCAGCTAACAAACCCCACCTAAGACTCAGCAAACAAACCCCCACCTAAGACTCAGCTAACAAACCCCCACCCAAGACTCAGCTAACAAACCCCCACCTAAGACTCAGCCAACAAACCCCCACCCAAGACTCAGCTAACAAAGCCCCACCTAAGACTCAGCTAACAAACCTCCACCCAAGACTCAGCTAACAAACCTTCACCCAAGACTCAGCTAACAAACCTCCACCCAAGACACAGCTAACAAACCTCCACCCAAGACTCAGCTAACAAACCCCTACCTAAGACTCAGCTAACAAACCCCCACCTAAGACTCAGCTAACAAACCCCCACCTAAGACTCAGCTAACAAACCTCCACCCAAGACTCAGCTAACAAACCTCCACCTAAGACTCAGCTATCAACCCCCCACCTAAGACTCAGCTATCAAACCCCCACCTAAGACTCAGCTAACAAACCTCCACCCAAGACTCAGCTAACAAACCTCCACCCAAGACTCAGCTAACAAACCTCCACCTAAGACTCAGCTATCAACCACCCACCTAAGACTCAGCTATCAAACCCCCACCTAAGACTCAGCTAACAAACGCCCACCTAAGACTCAGCTATCAAACCTCCACCTAAGACTCAGCTAACAAATGCCCACCTAAGACTCAGCTATGAAACCCCAACTTAAGACTCAGCTAACAAACCCCCACCTAAGACTCAGCTAACAAACCACCACCTAGACTCAGCGAACAAACCTCCACCTAAGACTCAGCTAACAAACCCCTAGCTTAGACTCAGCTAACAAACCCCCACCTAAGACTCAGCTAACGAACCTCCACCTAAGACTCAGCTAACAAACCTCCACCCAAGACTCAGCTAACAAACCTCCACCCAAGACTCAGCTAACAAACCTCCACCCAAGACTCAGCTAACAAACCTCCACCTAAGACTCAGCTATCAAACACCCACCTAAGACTCAGCTATCAACCCCCCACCTAAGACTCAGCTATCAAACCCCCACCTAAGACTCAGCTAACAAACGCCCACCTAAGACTCAGCTATCAAACCTCCACCTAAGACTCAGCTAACAAACGCCCACCTAAGACTCAGCTATGAAACCCCCACTTAAGACTCAGCTAACAAACCCCCACCTAAGACTCAGCTAACAAACCTCCACCTAGACTCAGCGAACAAACCTCCACCTAAGACTCAGCTAACAAACCCCCAGCTAAGACTCAGCTAACAAACCCCCACCTAAGACTCAGCTAACGAACCTCCACCTAAGACTCCACTAACAAACCTACACCTAAGACTCAGCTATCAAACCTCCACCCAAGACTCAGCTAACAAACCCCCAGCTAAGACTCAGCTAACAAACCCCCACCTAAGGCTCAGCTAACAAACCTCCACCTACGACTCAGCTAACAAACCCTCACCAAGACTCAGCTAACAAACCCCCATCTAAGACTCAGCAAACAAACCCCAACCTAAGACTCAGCTAACAAACCTCTACCTAAGACTCAGCTATCAACCACCCACCTAAGACTCAGCTATCAACCCCCCACCTAAGACTCAGCTATCAACCCCCACCTAAGACTCAGCTAACAAACCCCCCACCTAAGACTCAGCTAACAAACCCCCACCAAAGACTCAGCTAACAAACCCCCACCTAAGACTCAGCTAACAAACCCCCACCTAAGACTCAGCTAACAAACCCCCACCTAAGACTCAGCTAACAAACCCCCACCTAAGACTCAGCTAACAAACCCCCACCTAAGACTCAGCTAACAAACCCCCACCTAAGACTCAGCTAACAAACCCCCACCTAAGACTCAGCTAACAAACCTCCACCCAAGACTCAGCTAACAAACCCCCACCTAAGACTCAGCTATCAAACCTCCACCCAAGACTCAGCTAACAAACCTCCACCCAAGACTCAGCTAACAAACCCCACCTAAGACTCAGCTAACAAACCCCACCTAAGACTCAGCTAACAAACCCCCACCTAAGACTCAGCTAACAAACCCCCACCTAAGACTCAGCTAACAAACCTCCACCCAAGACTCAGCTAACAAACCTCCACCTAAGACTCAGCTAACAAACCCCCACCTAAGACTCAGCTAACAAACCCCCACCTAAGACTCAGCTAACAAACCCCCACCCAAGACTCAGCTAACAAACCTCCACCCAAGACTCAGCTAACAAACCTCCACCCAAGACTCAGCTAACAAACCTCCACCTAAGACTCAGCTATCAACCACCCACCTAAGACTCAGCTATCAAACCCCCACCTAAGACTCAGCTAACAAACGCCCACCTAAGACTCAGCTATCAAACCTCCACCTAAGACTCAGCTAACAAACCCCCACCCAAGACACAGCTAACAAACCTCCACCTAAGACTCAGCTAACAAACCCCCACCTAAGACTCAGCTAACAAACCCCCACCTAAGACTCAGCTAACAAACCCCCACCTAAGACTCAGCTAACAAACCTCCACCCAAACCCCAGCTAACAAACCTAAGACTCAGCTAACAAACCCCCACCTAAGACTCAGCTATCAAACCCCCACCTAAGACTCAGCTATCAAACCCCCACCTAAGACTCAGCTAACAAACCCCACCTAAGACTCAGCTATCAAACCTCCACCCAAGACTCAGCTAACAAACGCCCACCTAAGACTCAGCTAACAAACCCCCACCTAAGACTCAGCTAACAAACCTCCACCTAGACTCAGCGAACAAACCTCCACCTAAGACTCAGCTAACAAACCCCCACCTAAGACTCAGCTAACAAACCCCACCTAAGACTCAGCTAACAAACCTCCACCTAAGACTCCACTAACAAACCTCCACCTAAGACTCAGCTATCAAACCTCCACCCAAGACTCAGCTAACAAACCCCACCTAAGACTCAGCTAACAAACCCCCACCTAAGGCTCAGCTAAGAAACCTCCACCTAAGACTCAGCTAACAAACCCCCACCAAGACTCAGCTAACAAACCCCCATCTAAGACTCAGCAAACAAACCCCCACCTAAGACTCAGCTAACAAACCTCTACCTAAGACTCAGCTATCAACCACCCACCTAAGACTCAGCTATCAACCCCCACCTAAGACTCAGCTATCAAACCCCCACCTAAGACTCAGCTATCAAACCTCCACCTAAGACTCAGCTAACAAACCCCACCTAAGACTCAGCTAACAAACCCCACCTAAGACTCAGCTAACAAACCCCCACCTAAGACTCAGCTAACAAACCTCCCCACCTAAGACTCAGCTAACAAACCTCCACCTAAGACTCAGCTAACAAACCCCCAGCTAAGACTCAGCTAACAAACCCCCACCTAAGACTCAGCTAACGAACCTCCACCTAAGACTCAGCTAACAAACCTACACCTAAGACTCAGCTATCAAACCTCCACCCAAGACTCAGCTAACAAACCCCCAGCTAAGACTCAGCTAACAAACCCCCACCTAAGGCTCAGCTAAGAAACCTCCACCTACGACTCAGCTAACAAACCTCCACCTAAGACTCAGCTAACAAACCCCCATCTAAGACTCAGCAAACAAACCCCCACCTAAGACTCAGCAAACAAACCTCCACCTAAGACTCAGCTAACAAACCCCCACCTAAGACTCAGCTATCAACCTCCCACCTAAGACTCAGCTAACAAACCCCAACCCAAGACTCAGCTAACAAACCCCACCAAAGACTCAGCTAACAAACCCCCACCCAAGACTCAGCTAACAAACCCCCACCTAAGACTCAGCCAACAAACCCCCACCTAAGACTCAGCTAACAAACCCCCACCTAAGACTCAGCTAACAAACCCCCACCCAAGACACAGCTAACAAACCTCCACCTAAGACTCAGCTAACAAACCCCCACCTAAGACTCAGCTAACAAACCCACATCTAAGACTCAGCTATCAAACCCCACCTAAGACTCAGCTATCAAACCCCCACCTTAGACTCAGCTAACAAACCCCCACCTAAGACTCAGCTAACAATCCCCCCACCTAAGACTCAGCTAACAAACCCCCACCTAAGACAACGCCCACCTAAGACTCAGCTAACAAACCCCCACCTAAGAAGACTAAGCTATCTAACAAACTCCCCCACCTAAGACTCAGCTAACAAACCCCCCCCCAAAACTCAGCTAACAAACCCCCACCCAAGACTCAGCTAACAAACCCCCACCCAAGACTCAGCTAACAAACCTCCACCTAAGACTCAGCTATCAACCACCCACCTAAGACTCAGCTATCAAACCCCCACCTAAGACTCAGCTAACAAACCCCCACCTAAGACTCAGCTAACAAACACCTAAGACTCAGCTATCAAACCTCCAACAAGCTAACAAACCCCCACCTAAGACTAACAAACCCCCACCTAAGACTCAGCTAACAAACCCCCACCTAAGACTCAGCTAACAAACCTCCACCCAAGACTCAGCTAACAAACCCCCACCTAAGACTCAGCTAACAAACCCCAGCTAAGACTCAGCTAACAAACCCCAACCTAAGACTCAGCTAACTAAAACCCCACCTAAGACTCAGCTAACAAACCTAACAAACCTAAGACTCAGCTAACAAACCACCCACCTAAGACTCAGCTATCAAACCCCCCCACCTAAGACTCAGCTAACAAACCCCCACCTAAGACTCAGCTATCAAACCTCCACCTAAGACTCAGCTAACAAACCCCCTAAGACAGCTAACAAACCCCCACCTAAGACTCAGCTAACAAACCCCCACCTAAGACTCAGCTAACAAACCTCCAAACTCAGCTAACAAAACCCCACCTAAGACTAACAAACAAACCCACCAAACCCCAGCTAAGACTCAAACAAACCCCCACCTAAGACTCAGCTAACAAACCTCCACCTAAGACTCCGCTAACAAACCTACACCTAAGACTCAGCTATCAAACCTCCACCCAAGACTCAGCTATCAAACCTCCACCCAAGACTCAGCTAACAAACCCCCAGCTAAGACTCAGCTAACAAACCCCCACCTAAGGCTCAGCTAACAAACCTCCACCTAAGACTCAGCTAACAAACCCCCATCTAAGACTCAGCAAACAAACCCCCACCTAAGACTCAGCAAACAAACCTCCACCTAAGACTCAGCTAACAAACCTCCACCTAAGACTCAGCTATCAACCCCCCACCTAAGACTCAGCTAACAAACCCCAACCCAAGACTCAGCTAACAAACCCCCACCAAAGACTCAGCTAACAAACCCCCACCTAAGACTCAGCTAACAAACCCCACCTAAGACTCAGCTAACAAACCCCCACCTAAGACTCAGCTAACAAACCCCCACCTAAGACTCAGCTAACAAACCCCCACCCAAGACTCAGCTAACAAACCTCCACCTAAGACTCCAGCTAACAAACCCCCACCTAAAACTCAGCTAACAAACCCACACCTAAGACTCAGCTATCAAACCCCACCTAAGACTCAGCTAAAACCCCACCTAGACTCAGCTAACAAACCCCCACCAAACCCGCTAACAATCCCCCACCTAAGACTCAGCTAACAAACCCCCACCACAACCCCACCCAGCTAACAAACCCCCACCTAACAAACCCCCACCTAACTCAGCTAACAAACCCCCACCTAAGACTCAGCTAACAAACCCCCACCTAAAACTCAGCTAACAAACCCCCTAAGACTCAGCTAACAAACCCCCCCCACCTAAGACTCAGCTAACAAACCCCACCTAAGACTCAGCTAACAAACTGTCTCCACCTAAGACTCACGTATCGCTTTTTGCAAAATTCCCCCACCTAAGACTCTATTTAAACTAAAACCTCCACCTAAGACTCAGTGTAACAAAGCCCTCCACCTGAGGAAAGACTCTAGTTAACAAGGGAAACTTTTCTCCGTTATTTCTCTCTTTTCTATGCACTGCCTTAGATATCAAACAAATTTCGTTTCAGTCCTGCCTTTGCTTCCTAAGACTCAGTCCTAACAAACTCCCCTCCTCCAAGTTTGTCTCTCTTATTTTGCTGGACTTCCTTTCATTTCGGCTGCTGCTAAGACGCCAGAAACACCAGCCAACAAACCCCCACCTAAGACTCAGCTAACAAACCCCCACCTAAGACTCAGCTAACAAACCCCCCCTAAAACCCACCAAACAAACCCCCCACCTAAGACTCAGCTAACAAACCCCCCCACCTAAGACTCAGCGAACAAACCCCCACCTAAGACAGCTCCCACCTAAGACCAGCTAACAAACCCCCCACCCCTAAGACTCAGCTAACAAACCCCCCACCTAAGACTCAGCTAACAAACCCCCACCCCAAGACTCAGCTAACAAACCCCACCTAAGACTCAGCTAACAAACCCCCACCTAAAAGACTCAGCTAACAAACCCCCACCTAAGACTCTGACAAACCCCCACCTAAGACTCAGCTAACAAACCCCCCACCACCTAACAAAGACCTAAGACTCAGCTAACAAACCCCCACCTAAACTCCTAACAAACCCCCACCTAAGACTCAGCTAACAAACCCCCACCCAAACCCAACCTAACAAACCCCACCTAAGACTCAGCTAACAAACCCCCACCTAAGACTCAGCTAACAAACCCCCTAAGACCTAACAAACCCCACCTAAGACTCAGCTAACAAACCCCCACCCAAGACTCAGCTAACAACCACCCACCTAAGACTCAGCTAACAAACCTCCACCTAAGACTCAGCAACCCCCACCTAAGACTCTAACAAACCCCCACCTAAGACCCAAACCCCACCTAAGACTCAGCTAACAAACCCCCACCTAAGACTCAGCTAACAAAACCCCCACCTAAGACTCAGCTAACAACCCCCACCTAAACTCAGCTAACAAACCCCCACCTAAGACTCAGCTAACAAACCCCACCTAAGACTCAGCTATCAAACCCCACCAAGACTCAGCTAACAAACCTAACCTAAGACTCACTAAGACTCAGCTAACAAACCCCCACCACTCTAAGCTAACAAACCTACACCTAAACTCCACCTCCTCCAAGACTCAGCTAACAAACCCCCACCTAAGACTCAGCTAACAAACCCCCACCTAAGACTCAGCTAACAAACCCCCACCCAAGACTCAGCTAACAAACCTCCACCTAAGACTCAGCTAACAAACCCCCACCTAAGACTCAGCTATCAACCCCCACCTAAGACTCAGCTAACAAACCCCCACCTAAGACTCAGCTAACAAACCCCCACCTAAGACTCAGCTAACAAACCCCCACCTAAGACTCAGCTATCAAACCCCCACCTAAGACTCAGCTAACAAACCTCCACCTAAGACTCCAGCTAACAAACCCCCACCTAAGACTCAGCTAACAAACCCCCACCTAAGACTCAGCTAACAAACCCCCACCTAAGACTCAGCTAACAAACCCCCACCTAAGACTCAGCTAACAAACCCCACCTAAGACTCAGCTAACAAAAACCCCAACAAACCCCACCTAAGACTCAGCTAACAAACCCCCACCCTAAGACTCAGCTAACAAACCCCACCTAAGACTCAGCTAACAAACCCCCCACCTAAGACTCAGCTAACAAACCCCCACCTAAGACTCAGCTGACAAACCCCCACCTAAGACTCAGCTAACAAACCCCCACCTAAGACTCAGCAAACAAACCCCCACCTAAGACTCAGCAAACAAACCCCCACCTAAGACTCAGCTAACAAACCTCCACCTAAGACTCAGCTATCAACCCCCACCTAAGACTCAGCTAACAAACCCCAACCCAAGACTCAGCTAACAAACCCCCCACCAAAGACTCAGCTAACAAACCCCACCCTAAGACTCAGCTAACAAAACCCCACCTAAGACTCAGCCAACAAAACCCCCACCTAAGACTCAGCTAACAAACCCCACCTAAGACTCAGCTAACAAACCCCCACCCAAGACACAGCTAACAAACCTCCACCTAAGACTCAGCTAACAAACCCCCACCTAAGACTCAGCTAACAAACCCACACCTAAGACTCAGCTATCAAACCCCACCTAAGACTCAGCTATCAAACCCCCACCTAAGACTCAAACAAACCCCACCTAAGACTCAGCTAACAAACCCCCACCTAAGACTCAGCTAACAAACCCCACCTAAGACCTAAGACTCAGCTAACAAACCCCCACCTAAGACTCAGCTAACAAACCCCCACCAAGACTCAGCTAACAAACCCCCACCTAAACTCCTAACAAACCCCCACCTAAGACTCAGCTAACAAACCCCCACCCAAGACTCAGCTAATCAAACCCACCTACCCCCACTCAGCTAACAAACCCCACCTAAGACTCAGCTAACAAACCCCACCTAAGACTCAGCTAACAAACCTCCACCTAAGACTCAGCTAACAAACCCCACCTAAGACTCAGCTAACAAACCCCCAGCTAAGACTCAGCTAACAAACCCCCCCCCAAGACTCAGCTAACAAACCCCCACCTAAGACTCAGCTAACAAACCCCACCTAAGACTCCAAACCTCCACCTAAGACTCAGCTAACAAACCCCACCTAAGACTCAGCTAACAACCCCCACCTAAGCTCAGCTATCAAAACCCCCCCCTAAGACTCAGCTAACAAACCCCACCTAAGACTCAGCTAACAAACCCCCACCTAAGACTCAGCTAACAACCCCCCACCTAAACTCCTAACAAACCCCACCTAAGACTCAGCTAACAAACCCCCACCTAAGACTCAGCTAACAAACCTCCACCTAAGACTCAGCTAACAAACCCCCAGCTAAGACTCAGCTAACAAACCCCCACCTAAGACTCAGCTAACAAACCTCCACCTAAGACTCAGCTAACAAACCTACACCTAAGACTCAGCTAACAAACCTCCACCTAAGACTCAGCTAACAAACCTCCACCTAAGACTCAGCTAACAAACCCCCACCTAAGACTCAGCTAACAAACCCCCCCACCCAAGACTCAGCTAAGCTAAACTCAGCCAAACCCCACCTAAGGCTCAGCTAAGAAACAAACCAGCTAACAAACCTCCACCTAAGACTCAGCTAACAAACCCCATCTAAGACTCAGCAAACAAACCCCCACCTAAGACTCAGCAAACAAACCTCCACCTAAGACTCAGCTAACAAACCTCCACCTAAGACTCAGCTATCAACCTCCCACCTAAGACTCAGCTAACAAACCCCAACCCAAGACTCAGCTAACAAACCCCCACCAAAGACTCAGCTAACAAACCCCCACCCAAGACTCAGCTAACAAACCCCCACCTAAGACTCAGCCAACAAACCCCCACCTAAGACTCAGCTAACAAACCCCACCTAAGACTCAGCTAACAAACCCCCACCCAAGACACAGCTAACAAACCTCCACCTAAGACTCAGCTAACAAACCCCCACCTAAGACTCAGCTAACAAACCCACATCTAAGACTCAGCTATCAAACCCCCACCTAAGACTCAGCTATCAAACCCCCACCTTAGACTCAGCTAACAAACCCCCACCTAAGACTCCGCTAACAATCCCCCACCTAAGACTCAGCTAACAAACCCCCACCTAAGACAACGCCCACCTAAGACTCAGCTAACAAACCCCCACCTAAGACAACGCCCACCTAAGACTCAGCTAACAAACTCCCACCTAAGACTCCGCTAACAAACCCCCACCTAAAACTCAGCTAACAAACCCCCACCCAAGACTCAGCTAACAAACCCCACCTAAGACTCAGCTAACAAACGCCCACCCTAGACTCAGCTAACAAACTGTCATGGTTTTTGGAGGCTGGCGAGTTTTCTTTCTTTCTCTCGTCCGGGACGGTATCGTTTTGCCCACAATCGAATTCTTTGGCAAGCTGCCATTAATTGTGGGCGGCGCCCGGACTCTATTTAAACCTAAATACTGCCTCGCTGCCTTTGCTAGAGTGTCAGTGTAACTTTGCACTTTAGCCAATAAGGTCTCTAGCTAGAGAATTGTTTGAGGAATTAGTTGCAAAGAGGAAAGTGCTAGTTAGCAAGGGAAACTTTCTCTCGTTATTTCTCTCTTTCTATGCACCGTCTGGTGCCTTATCTCGATATCTCGGTAGCCGAGATTTTCCCTTTATTTCGTTTCAGTCCTGCTTGCTTTGCTTCCTTTTGTACCCGGACTAGATCTTTGTCCGTTGGAAGCGCGAGTCTCCCTCTCTCCATTTTTGTCGGTTTGTCTCTCTTATTTTGCTGGACTTCCTTTCATTTCGGCTGCTGCTTTTGGCGTCTCGAAACACCAGCCATCACACAAACCCCACCTAAGACTCAGCTAACAAACCCCCACCTAAGACTCAGCTAACAAACCCCCACCTAAGACCCAGCTAACAAAGGCCCACCTAAGTCTCAGCTAACAAACCCCCACCTAAGACTCAGCTAACAAACCCCCACCTAAGACAACGCCCACCTAAGACTCAGCTAACAAACCCCCACCTAAGACTCAGCTAACAAACGCCCACCTAAGACTCAGCTAACAAACCTCCACCTAAGACTCAGCTAAGAAACCTCCACCTAAGACTCAGCTATCAAACCTCCACCCAAGACTCAGCTAACAAACCTCCACCTAAGACTCAGCTGACAAACCCCCATCTAAGACTCAGCTGACAAAACCCCACCTAAGACTCAGCTAACAAACCCCCACCTAAGACTCAGCTAACAAACCCCCACCTAAGACTCAGCTAACAAACCCCCCACCCAAGACTCACCTAAACTAAAACCCCCACCTAAGACAAACCCCCCACCCAGCTGACAAACCCCCACCTAACCTAAGACTCAGCTGACAAACCCCCACCTAAGACTCAGCTGACAAACCCCCACCTAAGACTCAGCTAACAAACCCCCACCTAAGTCTCAGCTAACAAACCCCCACCTAAGACTCAGCTAACAAACCCCCACCTAAGACAACGCCCACCTAAGACTCAGCTTACAAACCCCCACCTAAGACTCAGCTAACAAACGCCCACCTAAGACTCAGCTAACAAACCTCCACGTAAGACTCAGCTAAGAAACCTCCACCTAAGACTCAGCTATCAAACCTCCACCCAAGACTCAGCTAACAAACCTCCACCTAAGACTCAGCTGACAAACCCCCATCTAAGACTCAGCTGACAAACCCCCACCTAAGACTCAGCTAACAAACCTCCACCTAAGACTCAGCTAACAAACCCCCATCTAAGACTCAGCTAACACACCCCCACCTAAGACTCAGCTAACAAACCCCCACCCAAGGCTCAGCTAACAAACCCCCACCTAAGACTTAGCTAACAAATCCCCACCTAAGACTCAGCTAACAAACTCCCACCTAAGACTCAGCTAACAAACCCCCACCTAGACTCAGCTAGCAAACCCCCACCCAAGACTCAGCTGACAAACCCCCACCTAAGACTCAGCTGAGACTATGATTCTGATTTGTTCGTTCCCAATTTCCAGCTGGTCATAGCCAGTTTGTACCAGGATAAAACAGGTTCAGTTGGTGAAGTAACCAGGAGTTAATGGACAAGCAGACTTTAGGTCATTTAGTCAGTGAAGAGCAGGTCGGACAGCTTATTGGCTGGAAGATTATACCGTCCTGACCCTGGGAAATATTGGGAGTGCCACAGAGAGTAATTGGAGAAGCATTTTTTGGCAGTACTTTTCCCTTCTCTCACCAGATGATGGCCACTTCACTCCACATTGAATGAAAATTTAATATGGTATAATAAAGTAAAAGACATTGAAGTATTGCCGCCTAGTCAAATAATAATTAGAACTTCAATAACTATGGTGCTTCTCAAAGCATTCCTTTGGCTGGTTTTCATAGATGGTACCCCAGATTTATATAAATATCCCAATATTTTTTGACAATGACGCGACAGAGATGTAAATAAAGAACTCAGTTATGGGAGACCTGCTTATATTTATATACAAATTGGAAATAGAAACATATTTATCAATTGTAGTTCTAAAAAATAATGAAGTACATAGTTTTCATATACTGCTGACCTGCGCACTCCGTGTCCCTTGACTGCTTTCCTCAAAAATATTTAAGACAAATCTTCGGCAGAAATGCTTCTATCACTGAAAGTTAGGGTGGGCAACTTTGGAGAAATTATCAAGCGCTAGATTTTGAAAGTAGCCAGCGGGAAAAAAAAGTGCTCCCTTGTTTTAGTCCTCCCCCCTACTCCAATGAATGACATGAATGAGTCTAACTGCCAGCAGATGAACAGAGAGCACGGAGAGAACTGCTCAGTGCACCATCAGTTTTCATCACAACCCTGATCAAACTGCTCCATTTCTCATTCTTGTCAGAAAAAAACTTTACATTCTGATGTACACAATGTAAATGGAGAGGAAATTGCAGGAGGCTGTTTGGGGGCCACAGACACTGGAATTTTATTTATTTATTTTCTTATTGCATTCGATGTGTTAATTGCTTTCACGAAGAGAAGAAAATTTCAAAAATAAACAGAAAAGTGCTTCCAAAATAAATTTCCTACCCTACCTTTAAGTTTAAAAATGTACTCTAGATTCAAAGGTATTTAAAAAATGGTCAGCACTCTTTGTGAATTAGAACATGTTTAATACTGTATTAAGGGAGTGAGTGCTGTCAGGCTTAAGTTGTTCATGTTAAACCTTAAAGCTCACTAATAACAGGTATCTATTATCCATTGTATAGTCACAACAAACAACACACTGAAGTGTGAGCTCCCCATGCAAATTGTGTTCATCTGAAATGTCCGTGTGAGTCAGCAGGATTTTTTCTTTCCTGGGCAGTAAAATGGTCAGGAGTTTTGAAAACTTCTTTCCTTTTGTGTTATTAAACCATAAATCTCCCAAGCAACCTGCATCCATTTCTCAGTCTTTCCTGTCCACTGGCAGTGTTTACAGCTTCAAACAATTTCTTTCATTTTATTTTGTCTTTGAAAAAAATCTACCCAGAGCAAAAGAAAGAAATGACTTCTGTATGTGTATTTTTTTTTTTTTTTTTTGTTCATTTGCTGGGCATTTGCTTGTTATTTTCAGTCTGAACCTGTCACTTATCCTCTTTATGTCTATGTTAAAATAAACATCTGTGAGGGAACACATATATTAGTTAGCATGCAGGTTCCTTCCTTTCCCATGATTTTGGTGTAGAATTGAAAATATGTCCCCACTCTCTTCTCCTCTAGGAACCTGTGCAAGTTAATAGCTTTGTCAGAGAAAGGATTTCTCTGTTTGGTTTGTGTGGCAGATGCAATTTTAGCTGCAGCATTCTCTAGTTTACCAATAAGCCGAATTGCCGTATGGAGTGGGAGGAGGTGGGGGTCACACACTGTCAAGTAAACTTGCACAGAAAGCATTTCTGTAATAAAGTTAATGTGAGCTCTGTTGGACTCATAAGCTCTATTAGTGTTGACATTTAACAGTGTGGGATGAATCCTGGGCTCTCTGCACCACTGAAAGGGATCCTTCAAATTAGAAAATATGATTCCCCGGGATGGTGGGGCCAAAAGTTTGGTGCTTTTGTTGGGCTTAAATCTGGTGGTTCCCCGGCCGAAAAGGCCCAAGGATGGGTCAACTAGGTGGCACAGTGGCGTACTAGGGGTTCACGGATTTGCTGTACTTTTCAGTCTACCCCAGATACTCCATAGTGGGGGACCATGTGGAAGGAGAGTATCACCTTCGGATTGGACGAGTGGATCTGACGGATGACGCTCTCTTTGAATGCCAGGCTATCCAGGCCGCCATCAGGTCACGCCCCGCCCGTGTGACTGTTCTGGGTAAGTCAAGGTCACATGCACACACATATACTGTATATTAAGTATGTGAAGCAGAAGTCTGAATGTTGCTGTTTCCCCTCCAGGAGTGCACAATGTAGAATCGATTATTAAAAATGGGAAGGACATTGTGTGTCATAATGTAACTCGGAGAAGGTTGTGCTAGTGTCTGGGCTTGCAGTTACAAATAATATCTGGAAAACAAGCACAATAATATTTTACATAAAGCATAGTAGTTAACTTTATTAAATATAAAAATACTTCAACAAAGCATGAACATTAGTAACTTCTCACTATTTATTAGCTCGCAAATGCATTAATTAAGACAAAGGTTTATGCTTTTTCATACATTCAAAAAGAATGGGATAAATAATTATAAGTAGTTCATAAATAACGCGGACAATAGCTTTTTAAATTCCAAGTGAATTACATAGGGATTAGTCCCTGTCGATTCATTTGGACGTTGTTGTGGAGTTGACAACAACTTCAAAATGCCCTTGATTTCATTCCCATCCAAAGAACGGGAAGGATAAATGATTATTACCTTTCTTTGTGGCATTCATGGCCCTTTTTCCACTCACACTGGTGCAGTTAAAAGGAAAGAGTGTGAGAATGAATACTGTGTCTGAGGGAGAGAAGTCTTTGCCCAGACCAACAGCACGGCCTTATTGATCTCTGCAAATAAAACAAGCAATGATCTGAAAGGGAGGAGCTAGAGAGAGGGAGGAAATAAAGGGGGCTCCATGAGTATTCATTCCAGCCTCAGGAATTGATTATTTTTCATGTGGACATTTAATTTTGTTGGAATGAGCAACCCTTCTAGTTTCTTCCTGATTTAAGGCTTGAACTCTATAGTCTGAGCGCATAGCCTATAGTGCAACAAAGTCAATTTAGGTTGTTGTCAGAGCCATATTTGATAGTTGGTTGGTTGACAGTTCCAGCCTAAAGTAAGGCACATGAGATCAGATGGACAGGATCTAGTGGCTTAATGAATTAACGGTCGTCATTTGGGTGTAGCATGATACAATGATTAAACTATAATCCATTCCACCCAAGCCAAAACAACTGGATTGTGACTATGATGGTATACTTCAGAAGACATTGAATAGACCGATTTGCTTTTATGAAAAAGATTTACTTGTGCTTGATCATCTCACAAAAAATGGAACTGTCAGTGGCTAGTTTGAATAAAACTATGGCTATTTCCTTTTTATGGAAGGGACTTGAAAAATAAGGTAATTGCTCATGAAGTGTTAATAAATGTGCTAACAATGGTCTCCAAAATTATAAACAATCTAACTATAGAGGAATGGAATATACCAACATTTATGAAATACTTTATCAATGTTTTGATTGAAACAGCCGAAATCAACAACCAGTCTTGTTATCTTCATGGTGTTGGATGACAAAGGGATGTTGCATGTATGTTACCTCATTTTTATACCCTAGTGAAACAGGAAGTGATGTAATGGCTCAATATAGTTCCTTACCACTTGGATAAAACTTAGTTTTGTGGAATTTAATACCTGGTTTAATTTTGGTAGATTTATTAACAATAAACTTAAAGGGTGCCCTTAATAGTGTTAATAGTGAAACCTTGATTTGGAGGAAACAGATTTTTAATTAAATCAGTAAATGATTTTGGTTGGTTCCATTGGGTTCCATTAATATTGCACTGCATTTCTCACAAGTTGTTCTTCAGAGTTTCTCTATAAATGTATATATATATATATATATATATATATATATATATTTTAGAATTTTTTAAAGTATTGTTTGAAATTTTGCCTGTCAGGGATGCCAGTGATTTTGGAGTCCACTGTATGTTTCTATCACATGAACATAGGTCACAGTGGCCAAGGTCACATTCGTCTGCAAGCCCTGTGGTCGGGTGGTCAAATCCCAGCTACGCCATTACCGGCTAAGGCCGCAGGTGTGCATAGGTAGGTGAACAATTGGCGCAGCCTTGCCGGGAATAATACGGATTAAGTTGGTTAAAATTCATTTATTCATTGCTCTGTAGCAATAACATCAGGTCGGCCAGGCACATGCAGCTGTATGAAACAAATTGTTCGCTGACTACGTGATCCTCCCATGGCATATGCAGTGTGTAATTGGTGACGTGACAGCATTGTGTAAAGAAGCAAGGGCAAGTTGTCACGTGAGTCAAAGAAATCACATCCCATGGCATCTTCATCCTGAGTGGATGGAAGCAGGTTGCTTTGTGGTGGGCTGAACCGTTCAGCTGCGTTCAGAGTGCGGAGGGGGGAAAAGGGGGAAAAATAAAAAAAACATAGGTCTGTGAGAGACCAATGTCTTGTACTGCCCTTAGCGGCAAAAACACTGGAGGAACACCCGTTTTGAATGTTACTCATCGATTGAATGGGCATTATCATCTGTTATCAGTGGCATAGATATACGTTGGTTAAGGACAGAGCTCAATATTAAGGAAAGGCAATTGTGATTTTTAAAAGGTTAAAGTTTGGTTTCAGGGTTACACAAAGGCAAAATGGTTTTATAAAGGACAGTCGACTCTTTTGAAAGAGAGTTGTGTCTTGCACTTCCAAATGTTAAACTTGTGAAAGTGGAAATCAAACACTGGTCTCCTGTGGGAATGTTCATTGTTTCATATGCTCACCCAACCCCCTTGCCCCCACCCCAGGCAAACTTTTGCACTATATGTTGGCAGCATCTGTTTGCCTCCTTTGTTGTGGTCATTGTTTGTGGCAAAAAAAAAAAAAAACCACTTATCTGATAAATGCTATCAATCAATGATAACGACCCCACTATATCGGGCCCTACTACCTTTCTCAATGGCAGTGATCATGAGTCATAAAGTAAAAAAGCATTCTGACATAGAAACACTTCTAAAATTTAATTGAGCCCATTTTTTGCGTTCAAATTTACTGTTATTTTGACTTGATTCACATGATTTACTCCTGTGGGGTCAGTTGCTTTGACTCACAACACAAGGTGGAAAACAAGAGGGAGGCAGTGAAGAAAGGAGGCCAGTGCTTCGCGGCTGAAGCACTGAACAACCAGAGTTGTACAAATTCGTCTATAAGGGCCATTTCAGTTTTGAAAACCCTTAGGAATATGTGTAGTCCTCTTTGACAAAATTTAAAAAGTCAGCCTATGCTTTGGAGATCATACCTGGAGTTGACACAGTCTGATTGCAGCGTGATGCAATATGATATAAGATTAATAAAAGGAAGTCTTCAGAAAGGGTATTATTCAGGACGTGTTCCCTTGTGTCCCATTCAACTCCCAAAAAGTCCCTGAAGTTGGCCCAGGAGCAGAGACAGCCACTTGACTTTTTCCTCTCTTTTCAATCTCTGCCATCTGTGGGATTTCAATAGCAATAGATATTATGGAAGACCAAGCCTCTGGAACAGACTGTACTTTGATATTGTGTTCTCTGACAACTTGACATCCTGAGTAAGCAGTCTAGACCTATCTATTCAACCTCTACCAGTTTTCATAGGCAGCTTTAGTGAGGGTGATATGTTTAGTGCTTTTACATCTTTCCTATATATTCCTTTAATTTGACCGACTCATTTTAAGATTTGACATTGGAGTAAGACAATATCAGTTTTAAAGCAACAGCAGCTGAAAACAAGGAAATATTTCCAACTTGAATGAAAAAAAAAAATTTGTAATTGTAAATCCCATTACAAGTCCCTTCCGGATCTGTTTTTCAGTTGTCATACCTATTTTATTTTAAATAATTTTCAGATAGACGCGTTTTGATGCCTTACAATATAAAAGCAATGTGCCTGGATATGCAGAACGCTGATTAACATGAGCATTTATTTAGCCTGTTATGGCTTTAGTGGTTGCTACTTTCCATTGCTGTGTAGCAAACAAGAAACTGTGGAAAGGAGGCTGAGCCACTGAAGGTCAGAGACCTTTAAAACCAAAGAGGCAGTTATTTTGTTGAAGAAAACTTGGTCTTGGCATTTTTTTTTTTGTTTGTTTTTATCCATGCCTCTACAGTGCACCTCCAATGCAATGATCAATAGCCTCCAAGCACAGCATCCATTTATTTCATCTCTTTTTCAGACAGCCCACTCCATCCCCTATTTTATAAGTAAATACTGCAACATTATGGGGATTAAGAACAGCTGAAGAATGTAAGAGAGCCAACTCCCTTTGAAAAGGAAAATGACCCACTGACTACTACATTAATTAAAGGCCAATGACCTTGTTATTGGAATGTAAAATTCTTTAAATAAACTTCATTCTGGACCTTACATACTAAAATTTACCTATGCACCGGGTGATTATTTAGCCATCTTTGCTGCAATATTGATATACAGACGATTAAAGATTATTTCAAGCGGGCTTAAACATTCTGCAGATATGGTTTTTATTGTACAGGCATCAGAACATAGGAAACAAGAGCAAATCACTGAGGCATCTTGAATAAATAAAAGATTTGAGTAATTAAGCACGTACAAAGAGGATAGCAAGATGGGCCGAAGTCAGGCAGTGGGACATTAGAGCACGGAGGGCGAGGTTGGGCTTAGCAGAAGGGACTGGTCCAAGGTCAGTAGCTGAGATGTCAAGCTGAAGGGATCTGGGCAAACAGGTAGATACACACTCTCAGACTTGGACGAAGAAGACACTGGGAGAAATGCGTCCGCCAAGACCTCAGGCACTGGGAATGGAGTCCCTAATAATTAGATACTTGGCAAGAGAGTTTGAACAATGAAGATGGAAGACCATAGTTAAGCAGAGGGGAGTCATAACCCATGACCTGAAATTCACAAATAGAATTAACAAAGTAGACATAAGTGTGCAAAGCACGCAGAGGAAACATAGGAGGGGTAACAGACAATGCAATAATTGAATAACGAGAAAAGAAAAAATTGACTGACACAGAAGGCAAAACTGTGGGGAAAACAACATTATGAGAGGACCCCCCCCACCACCACCACCAACGGGGCGCCACCTGACGGCCCTGTGGTCCACCTTGGTTGACAACTGTGGAACTTTTGCACCAGGGAGGGGTCTAAGATGTTGTGCTCAGAGACCAAGGACTGCTCCTTTGGGCCTTACTCCTCTCAGGCAACAAAGAACCAGAAGATCCCTGCGCTGAACATCCAGAAGGTGACACACTGTTTAAGTGGGGCTACCATCGATGAGCCATGGAGGAGGCAGAGAGTGGGCAGGGGGGCTGTAACAAGGAAAACAGAAGGTTTAACATGGGTCGCATGGAAGACAGCATGGATGCGGCAAAGGTGGGAAGACAAGTCTAACTGCCGAGGGCGATAAGACCTGGACCTGGGCAATAGCGCCTGCCCTGCACTTTCAAATCACTGAGAAAGGCTTGCTAACCATAAAAGCTTCCTTGGGCATTTGATTGGTCACCATATTTCCCATAAATCTTCACAACAGATAAGCAAGAGGATGTGCATTTTCTACAATACTAAAAGAAAATATGCAGCCTAATCACCATCAATTAAAAAAATAAATAAATAAATTACCCAGGGTTTATGTAGGCCCATACATATTTGCATAAGTATTAAACATAGACTGATTGAATATATTACAATATTCATCATCATGACAGAGATTTATTTGACTTTGGGATTGCTTGGACGAAGAAGATAAAGGCACTGGGAATGGAGTCCATAATGAATACAAACTTTGAGCTTTGAGCTTTAGATTAAACACCTAGAAAGGAAGACAACAGTCTGTCAAAAGTGAGACGTAAACCAGGAACTTTAAATGCACAAAGACAACAATGAGCAAAGTCAAAATGAGTGAGAAATGCAAGGGGGGGAGTAAGAAGAGTGGTAACAAGTGAATAACAAGAATGAATAATATGAATAATATTGGTAATAATTTAATAACAAGAAACAATTAGCAACATGAAACCAAAACTGGCACAGATGGTTAGACTGCGGGGAAAACAATTAACATAATATTCAGGACATGACAGGCTTCTTCATATTGTTACCAACCTATCCACAATGTCACAAGACCATAGTATTTCAAATAGTATCCCAACAACAGAATATTTCAGATAGTAAAATGACTCACTTGACATACAAGCAGGGTGAACAAAGTGGTTTCCTCCAAAATTAATGAAAAATATTCTCCGTCTGCAATTACTTAATCCATCCATCCATTAATGAACCGCTTGGCCTTGATTAGGGTCCGTGCATACGATGGAAGAGAGGCCGGAGCACACCTTGAACAGTTTGCCAACCCATTGGGGGATGACATACATACAAACCATTCATTTGCACACTCATCGATAGACCATTTTAGAGACTTTGACTATCCTGACATGTTGGTGTTTGGACTGTGGGAGGAGACCAGAGAGCACAGAGGGGCCCTCATGAACAGAAGGAGAAAATGCAAACTCCATACAGATGTCTGGCCCGGACTAGATTCAAAACCCTCAACCGTCTTGCTGTGAGCGCTACCCACTCCACCACCATGCCTCACTTTTAGGTACTGTTAAAGAACCCCTTCACACAACTAATGAGGCACTCCACAACCTTATGCTGGCTTTGTCAAGCAGTATTTAAATAACAAATCACTTCCGTCAAGTTTTACTTGAAATGCAAAAACTTTTTTATAAGGATTTATGATTCTAGGATGTGAAATCTCACGAGGCTGCGGCAGTCACAAGGATTACATAATGAAATGTACTTATGTCATTTAAATACAGTGTATGCAAATGTTCTCCTGTCAATTCGGTCTGAAAAAAAATGGTCAGGGCAATCTAAATGAAACCCCTTACATATGGCAAACAATGAAGTGATTGAGAAGTGCAAGCAGTGCTTGCTATCAGCAGTGCTTGTGTAACATATGGCTCAATGAGGAGGATGGAAGGGAGAAAAAATAAGTTGGCAGGGTGAGAGCAAGCTGATCAAAAATGAGAAATTGAATACAAACCCTTCCTTTCTCCCCAAACCCTTCATTCCTTGACAGCAGTAAACAGATGGAAAATAATTTGGGTAGGAAGAACAGTGAAAACACCAATCTGACAAGACAAGGGGTTTCCCAGTTTTTACACCTTGCTCTACTTGAAATTTATGCCACGGTTTTATTTATTTATTTAATTTGTTATGGTGTCTGTCTCTTTTTGCACATTGCCATAACTTTGCAAAGCATGCTTGTTACAGACTCCTATAAAAAGCAAATTTCAAATAGAAGTGAATTGACGATTTCCTAACCTTGCAACAGATGTGGCCTTGGAAGACGGCGACTCTTTTCCGTACAAATATAACCTTAAGAATACATGTGCATCACCTTTTACTTTTACTCAAAATGAAGGACAGTCACTGAAATCCATATGAAGACCACAATGGAAAAATGATCAGTCACATTTTCACATTGTGGAGAAATGATGAATTAAAAATTCAAAATGATCTTAGAAACAAAGCACTGCAAATATATGCAAAAAATTAAAATATGTTAAATATTATAATAATACATAATATTATTGTATATTATTATAAATATTATAATGATATATAATATAAAATATACAAAAATGCCAAATTTGGACTCTGATCATTTTTCTATTATGGTCATATATCATTAAGCACAATTCACAGGATAGGGGCATAAGAAGCCATTGCAAGAACAATGATTCCAGGACAGCTGGCTGGGAGTGCAATATATTCAGTTTGTTTCCTGATGTGATTACGATTGATCTGAGTTGGCCTCTTGAGCAGTCTGATATTACATATTGCACAGTTAGCCATGCATAAACCTGTTAGTCCTGATTTTCTGGGTCTTTACAATTAATACTGCAGATAATCCATCTCACCTGAAGAAGATGGGAACTGTGTAAATCCTGTTTTGTTTTCTTTTATGCACTCCACAAAGGCAGTTTATTGAAAAATATACCCCGTGAGCTTTAACCAGCCTGAGACGTGAAACAAATTGAACCTTATCTGTCACTCTGAGGGTCCGTTGCATTTCTAATAAATTTAAGTGTGGTTTAATAAGCTCTGGTGCAAACCGGAGCCAAAACAAACCTGCTCCCCTTTTTCACTCAATGCCAGGGCGACCCATGTTGATTTACTGCTTCACCTGCAGGAAGTCCTTTAGCCTGCTTCTGATGAGCGCAAACATGTCACGCATGTTTACTGTGATTATAAGCCTATTTCCATGCATGGGTCTTTAGAAGGCCCAATTCCTCTCTAAATAAATCCAGTTTAAGGAGATAATTTGTTGTAATGCAGTGCAGTGACTTGAACCTGTAATGAAAGTGAAAAAAATATTGCATCTCCCATGAGATGCAATTTTCAAGGCTCTAGACTGGAACTGTTCGCAATGTTAAGCTAGACAATATTCCTTTTTTCTTTTGTAAGAAACACAATTACATCCTTGTTTTTTTTTCTTTCTACACTAGTGTGCAGTGATGATTATATACCACCACTTATGTCTAAAAGGGGTCCTGATATATTACGTCTCTATAATTTTTTGGTAAAAAAGTATTGAAAAATACTATTGTAGGCAATGAGAACAAAAAAAATCACTCTCACCAGTATAATTAATGTGAAAATATGGGTACTAAACAAAAACACTGAAAACTTCCATTTTTTTTAGAACAATTGAAAGATGTCACAATTTTTTTTGACTCTTGCATGGCCTGAGTGTATGTTTGACGGCTCACTCCATGATTCTTGATCTAAAAAATTTGTTTAAACTGGTTTGAGGCAACATTATTCTGCAAAATTACCTCTGATGGTCAGTTGTTTCAGTATATAAGGTGACATGAACTTTGAGCAGTATCACAGTGTCAAACATGATAGGACGATGGAAGAAGCTGTCTGAGATTGTTCGAGCCGCATCAAGCCTTACATGGTGCTGAGGATGTTAAATGCTGCTATGGCACTGTAAGAAATGCCATCAAGTGTTTCAAAGAGACCGGTTTGCCTAACAGATCTTGATCCGATCGAGCAAATTTGTTGTAACATCAAAAGAATCTCTTTGGAATGAACTGCAAACCATATGGAATGGTTTAGCAAGTGTGAAAATTAAAAAAAAAAAATGTGAAAAGAAAACTATGGCTGAAAGATTACATGCTGTAATCTAAGCAAAGGGTGGTCACACTGGATATGGACTTTTTCTCTTAAAAAACATAATTATTTTTATTTTTACTATATGTTGTTATCTGTTTACTTATTTTCATTTCTATGATCCAATATTACATGAAATAAATCCTTGAACAGTACTTGGTTTCTGATTTATCTTCATTTTGTTACGTGTATAATCATCACTGCACAATACTGTACACGCTAAATTACTTTGCAGCATCGACTTGCAGAATGGAGGAGCGTAGGCATCAGTAGCTTGTCTTATTCCTTACCGCATCTGCAAATCTTAATGCATCAAATTGCCTTGCTCATTGGCATTTAAATACTAGGCTGACTTTTATACCTGTTTGTGTTATCCACATTGGGAATGGAATAGAGTGGTTTTGAGCTCAAGATATTGCAATGAAAATGGGAGGAAAGTGGTTTTCAGAGCATTACTGGGAGAACAAAACAAATGCAAGGGCCCAACATATTACTGAGGAAATGAAACAGCACACGGTTCCACAGATGAAAGTGGAAACTGCAAGCAATTCAGGTTTCAGTATATCACTGAGCACAGACTGAGAACAGAAACTGCAGGGTTTGACACAGTACTGCTGCAACAAAAGAAACACGCCGCAGACTTCATTATGTCGCTGCTGCTACTGAAAAAAAATCACTATATCACTGTGAGAGCAAGAAATTCATGGTTATTTTTTTGAGGGAAGGAACGATGCAGGGCCCATTATATAAGTGAGGAAGCATCCAGAAAATAGCTCAGAGCCATACAATGGGCTATGGCACAGCGATGACAGAGAGGGATTCCATGGTGCCAGATACTTATTACAGGGTAGCCATCAGTCCTGAGCTGTGACCGGCACATGATTAACCTATTCAGTAGCTACAGGAAACTGGTAATGTGAAGCCAATCAGGCTACCAGATTTACAAAAATTGCTGTTATGCTTGTGAGTAACATTATGGAAATATAGAGACCTTGAGGTACTGACAGCCTTTATAGGGACTTAAATTGTACTGCTGGTATTCAGTGAAAAAAAAATGCAATCTCAGTCAGTTTGGATGAAAAATGATTAAATATATTAATTAAATCAAAATGTTATGTCCCCAAGTATTGCATTGTGTGTGCGTTAAAAACATATTTTCCTAAGTCACTGGCAATTTTAAAATTCCACCCTCCCTAAGCAACACTAGCACAATATTTATCTTCCCCTCTACAAGTGTGAGTGTGTGTACGTACTGTATATAGTATATGAAGACTCCACTGTTTTCTATATGCACACTAATATTTATGTATCACTATAATCTTACCATGATGTAAAATTAGTCATCAGGGTGGCTGCCCCAGGCAACACTATGATCAATATTAATAATTTTCTAAAAAGAGTGTGTGGAATGACAGAATATGATGTTTGAGCACGCTTATCTGAAGTTTCTTGGTAAATAGAATGCACCTCCCTGCTCTCATGTTTCGTGAAGAACCCCTTTATTTTCAGTAGCTGAATGATTCAGAAGTGAGGAAAAATAGCTTGGCCAAAAAAATTCGCCATATGTTGTGACGTAAATACATTACAGCTCAAAAAATTGGAATCATTGCGATTTTCACATAAATTAAATGGAATAAACTTTGCATACGACCCCAACACATAAATCCAAACTGCACGAACATTCTGAAAAGGAAATACAAAATATGGAGTGAGCAGCTCAAGCACTTGTTTTTTAATTGTGGGATCACCTGGGTTGTAAAGTTCTCGAAGTGCACCCATCTTCAAAGACAAACCCATTGGTAATATTGTAGTCAAAATGAAAATCCATTGAGAATGATACCTGGGTAAAATTGTGATCCAATGTGACCAAACCCTCACTGTGAGGGCATCAGTTTAACAGGAGAGAACTAAAACCGTGAGTAATTCTTACTTGGTCAAAAGTGAGGCCTTGGTTGATTCAAATTCCTGAAGTTCTTAACTATCACCCAGTTTACAGTTGAAACCAAAGGTCATTACTAAACATGAAAGAAAAAGGAAAAATTGAGCAAGTTGGTCCTCCAAAAACTGACTGAGGGATGAAACTCACCATTTTTAAAAAAAAGTTTCTGACAAAGCTCTCCTGTCTAATATCCTTCCATCTTTCAATACAGTCATACAATAATGGAATAATTCTTTGTTGATTGTAACATTACTGTTTTCTTCCGTTGAGCATAATTATGGACTGCGGCTCTTTTTGTGCTGTTTAAGTGAACTCTTTCTCTGAACATTTAGTTTTTTTGGTACTGACTATGGTTCTTACCGATGTGCTTGTTGCCAATGCAAGTTGAAGACTTTTTCCCATGTCAGAATTAAAATAGAATGGCAAAATGTTGTTTTGGAGAGGAAAAGTTTGTTTGCATGCTATTTTCAAGAGGGACAACAAATAATAGTGTGGTAGAAAAACTCAACCATGTTTATAAACTGGATCTCTGCAGTGGCATGATCACGAGGTCATTAAAATAACTAGGTGAGAGCTTATTTTCAAATAGGCATCTTTAGATTTTTAGTGTCTCAGAAGTTGTTTAGTGTTTTGAAGTAGCTGTGTCACGATTACTGCGCATGCTTACTACTTTTAAAGAAGTAAATCCGCTCAACTGCAAGTCAGACTCTAAAGAAGGTGTTTTTCTTCTATAATTATTGGTGAAGCAAACCAAGCTTACATTCTTCATATCCCTTGGCTAAAGCTTAAAATAGTGCTTTGAATACTTTCCATACAAAGCTCCTTAATACAAAAAGCATATTGCCGGAGACAGATTGGCCGGGATTCAATCAGATTATAACTTATATTCAAGCAGATTCACTTTATTAGGATGCAAGTTCTGAGAATGCGCAGTAATCGTGACACAGCTCCTTTAAGTAGCTTGGATATTCATCTGTCATCTGCAAAGTCCAGGTTTAGGCAGTGGAAATCCTCCTCAGAATCTTGTTCCTGTCACCTGGATTTGCAACTTAGAATTATTTTGACAGGACCATTTTGTCAAAAAGGTTTATTTAAAAGGCATACAAGCGTATATTGTGTTTGGCGACATAGCGTTTTTTTTGCAAGATTTCTGCCGGTCCAAGCATGAACTCAAAGGCAGGGAGTAGCAGCTAACCCCAACATCCACCTTCCTAACCCTTCATTGAACACAGCCTACAACAACGATGACCTGAAATTGCATAAATCAGTTAAGAAACGGTTCATGAATGTAGTACTAGATGGGTGAAGCTGAGGTGGGAGTGTTTGTGAAGCAAATGCAGTGAGAAGTTGCTTCTTCAGATGGCCAGCTCAAATAAGACAACAAATTGACAATAAAGAAATCGTATGACTGGGAGAAGTCAGAGGACAGTCAGGGTTTCTCTGGTGCCTCCTTGACAGGGATGAAACAGCTGATCTACAGCTGATCAGATAGCATGATGTTGTGGCTGTCAAACCCACATCAAACTTCATTTCTTATACCAGGAACAGGAACTAATCAGTGAAATCAGCTGATCGTTTCATGGGAGGAAGAAAAACATTGCAGGATTTTTACTTTCTGACACCAAGATTTTCTAATTCTTTCTCATCCAAAAACTTCAGCGAGAACCTGCCCTCTCTCAAATAATGAGAAAGTGAGCGACATGATGATATTCCTTAGCATTCATTACATTAAATCGCATTATGACAGAGGCAGCTGTCAATTTTTTAAGAAGTCTCGGAAAGAGAGAAATATCGAAATGCTATTTCCCAAATTGTTCTACACTCCGCAATATGAATTAACACTTTCCTTGCCATTGACAAGACTTTTCATCAATAAGCACTTTAAGTGTTATATGGCAGCATACACTTTTATAGATCTGCGCCTCACAAAGATGTGAGGATGGAAATCTCTTTTTTTTCCTTGGGCAAATTCCTTGATTACAAGCTTTTTCACAAGCTATGATAAATCTCCTTGATAATTGCGGAGAACATGAAAACAAAGTTTTCAATTCAGATAACATCCATATGGTTTTCTTGGTTTTTTCTTAAAAATGTGGGATTTTTTTTGATGGAAATAACCACCATTCAAGTGTTTGCAGAAAAGAATGAAGCCAGTCTAAAACAATAAGGTCCGTTCTTTCTGTTTACATATCAATAGAGCTGAATACTCTGTGGGTGTTGAAAGATCAGTGAATATTATCAAAAATGCTCACGGCTGGCAACTTAAAAAAATACTCTGGTGGGGAAAGTGTTAAGGAAAACAGTAAAAGGCAAGCAAAGTGACAAGTAAATGTCTGTCTCCCTTTCTATCACTCGGTGACTGCTGGTTGTTTTTCTTTTTTATGCTTGACAGATGTGCAGATTGCTTGGAGTTCAGCAAAGCAGCAGTGCAGCCTGAATCAAGGGAGTTAGCCCGCCCAACTACACATTCAATTTGAATTCAAGTAACAAGATTTTATCTCTCAAAGACAAGTTTAATTATCATATAGAAAGTGTCGGTTCATACCTGCGGTTAAACAGTTCATAGGGCAAAGCAGGGCCCAATGTGAGGTTTAGGGACTTGCTGAAGGGCACAAAGGGTATATGTTACACAGTCCATACATCTTCCATTAATTTCAAATAAGTAAATTGATTGGTTTGCCTTTATACTCCCATGAGGTAATCTTAAAATTTAGTGATCAGTCTTTGTTTAGAAGATGACCTTGTTTTCAGCAATATTTTGTCTTTACTTCTGACAAATAAGTTGAGTATGAATGAAAGGTTTGAAGCACATGTAGTGAAAGACAATGTCATTACCTCAGCGCAGGGTTAAGCTGCATCACTGTGCTCTATCCTAGCACTGAATTGTGAGCTCTATACAAGCTTGATTTACAGTAAAACTCTTTCTGTGACTGGCTGAATTAGCTGACAAAGAGTTAAAAACTGAGATTTCTACCCTATTTAAGCATGACACAGACTCAACGGTTATTTTGCAAGTTCCTTTCTGTGAATATAAGATGGAAGCATGTAGCATTAATATTGACATTTTTTCCCCGCATTTACAGCCTCAAAAAGATAAAGTTTATATGATTTATATTAAGGTACAGTTGGTAGGCAGGTTTTATGGAGCTTTCAAATCGAAATGGTTCTTAAAACTAGATGGGAAAGTATTGTTTCCCATTAACACTATCACGTCCTCTCTTATGAACTGAAGCTAGCAGCGCTAAACCTCAGCAGTTTGACAGCAAGATAAAAGGCAGCACAGGAAATGAAATTCTGATTAATGTGCCACTGCATACCAACATATCTAGAGCTATGTGCAGCTTTCTATGGCACTCTGAAATTGGATTTTCTGCACCCAGGTGACAGACATGATCATTACTTATTACTAAGTATAATGCACCCTGCAATGCAAGCATCCTCAACTCCGGACCTCGTGAGCCAGTGTACACCATTTTGAGGCCCAAGTTGCCAGCACAGGAGAGCTAATTGTTGTTTAAAAATTGTTTTTTTACTCAGTTCAATTATCCAGCAAATTCTTGCTCTAAACAGGGGGAACAACATTCCATGTGATTTTCATTCAAAATTATGTGATATATTCTATATTTCACCATAAATCAAATGGTTGAAATTCAATCTACATCTGCCTGCAGACTGTCCTTGAAGGATTGGTCAGACCTTATTATACAGTAGGACAATCACAGACATAAATCCACATCCACATTTACAAAGTTGAGGGCTGAAATAGACTTGAGCCTTCTAGACCCCTCAGCTCATTGTGTGACTCATGCACTCATGCCGTCCCCCCCACCACCACCACCACCATTTGGCAGGCTGAACTCTACTCCGTTATAAATTACTGCATACAAAACCAAAAATACAGAAAGCGTACTGGGGAATAAAGTCCAAATTGTATCACAGTGTGCCCAACAAAACCGCAGGTGGCCCACCATATAATTGCAGGTTTTTGTGATTTTCTCTCTGTGGGCAGCCAGTGTTGTCTATAGCATTAAGGTGCATTTACCCTTTAACAAGTATTACTGTGCTAACCATGGCTGCCTGTGTAAAGGAAAATTTAAAATTTGCTATTACCTCACAACTAGAGGAAGGGCTGTGACTTAAAGGGGTATCCCTTCTTTACCAGTGTCAGTGCCTGTAGTCACTGTAGTCAAGAAAAGCAGTACTCTGGCCTAGATCCCTCTCAGTAAAATGTTCATTGTTAATTCAACTCAGACTGAGAACATATGAGTCCAATTAGGAACTCAATGAATTCGACTGGACACAGATAGCTACACTAGCCAGCAGGGGCACTGCAGGCAGGCCTTTTCAGACTCACTTGTCAGCACGGCCACTTCCGTTAATTGGTTCTGGTCCCGTCTTGCGAATGCAATGGAGAGGTGACATCTCACATGAATGAATATTGGTGAAGTTTCTTTGCTTTATTTGTATGGGATGTGCAATCCGCAGCCTCACAGTGACATCCCATCCTAAAATTTGTAATGTAACCGATATCTGGTTTAAATCCATATGAAACTGTTCAGAAAGCCAAGGCCTCGCCATCAATAACATAGATTTAAAATCCAACCGGAAATGAGCTTGCCGTCAGATTACCCACAATGCAAAACAAATTTGATGCCGGGGACCCCTGGCTGAACGTCATAACGGGATTTTTAATGGGTTCTATTGACTGAAGACATTTTATTGTGCACTCAGCATGTGTAGCAGCCTGCATGTGCTAGCTGGCAATCTTCAGACTCCAGGCTGGATGTTGTAGCAATAGGCAGGGGTATCACTGTAAACTCCATCATTAAAAAATGTATGCGATTCATGAAAATATGCAAAACGTGCACGTGAAATAAGCAAACTTAGAGATAATGCTCTGATTTCAAGCTGCCACAGACCACCTTTACCACAAACAAAGAGCCAGCATTGAATAATTGAATGTTTCCTCAAACCCGAAGCTCAACCATTGGTGCAGTGTATTAAAGATTTAGTTAACGAATGCAGTACCTGCCAAAACCTAAAACCTCAGCAATCACTGAGCCCTGAGAAATGACTGAAATGAGGGCTAAGTTTGCAAAGTAATAATAACAGCATCCACATCTCTCTCATTCATATATATCTGTATGTATCTTTGTCTTACATGTTTTTCACCTTTCTCTGTTCTCTCTCACTGAAGTGGTCTATTTTCTATTTTTTTCTTTGTCTATCTGCCTGTCGCTGTCTCTCTAATTCCCTCTATTGCTCTCTCTCCTTCCCGATCAAGCTCAGCTGAGAGGACTAATGAATAATTCACCGGAGTCAGAATTAATCTGAGGTGATCAGAGCCTGTTTAAGAGAAGCATGTAATCAGCGCTATTCAGGAACATGTCCTGCCATTCCCCAAACCTTTTCGCCATGCTTCCAGGCATCATTCAATCTCACTTTATCACTGTCTGCTGACACAACACTTTTATAGTGCACCACTCCAAGCTGTGCTAATGTGCTTACCTCCTCTTTCTAGTTCCCCCAGACAATCCGGTGATTGTGGGCGCTCCGGTGATCAGTCTTAGGGCAGGCGACCCCCTCAACCTGACATGCCATGCAGACAATGCCAAGCCCGCGGCATCCATTCTCTGGATCCGTGATGGAGAGGTGCTCAATGGAGCCATGTACTCCAAGGTAGGAGCTAACATGTGCATGCATGGTTTGGTTCATAAGTATTTAAACTAGGACACAATTTTAAAAGGGCTTTAATTGCAAGACAGTATGCACCTAAGTGCCATCAAGTTGAAACTTACAGTCAACACAGCAGGGTGAAACAACCCCATGTCAAGACAAACATGTAGAAAGTGCTGCCCTTTAAAATGTGTTCATTATCCAAGCTGCATGGCTGACTGTACACACTGTGCCCATTAAAGGTCTGGACTGTGACACCATATTTGTTTCATAGCCTCTGCTGGCCAGCACATTGGCTTCCAAAGGATACAATCAATATGAGGTTAAACTGCAGAAGCATTGATTTGACAGTATTTGCATACAGGTTGATCACAGAAAAACAAATGTTTTAAGTGAAATCGAATGACAGAAAATTAGAACAATTGACTCAAGAACTCACACTATCATCAGTCAGCTCTCCATCAATGTGTCCACTGTAATAATTGTAAAATCAGATTTATGGCCTTTAAAGATCTCAGAAATGCATGCTATATATTCTGAATTTGATTCTAGGCGAATGCAAGCATTTATCCCAAAGTATATTTCTGTGACTTTCCTTAGCTCATTGGGGGGGGGTCAATTGGTACTCAGTAGTATGGCCGTGTAACCTTCAAAACAGTATTGTTTGTAGATATGAAGGCAAATGTCCTCTAACTTTAGATAGCTGCCCTGATTTAATTGAAACTGCAATACTGCATAGTAGTGAGTATTTAGGGAGCTAGAATGGCTATGTTAGTTATGGAAACGGAATTAAATGCTACTTTTGTATAGGTGTTCGAAACATGATAATGCAGCTATATTGAAAATTTGGATGCCTTAGAAAGTTGTGGCTCATCTATTGTATGCCATTTTGAAACTGGTTAAAAAAGAGCCGAAAAGTATTACATGGGAGAGCTGACCAATGCAATCATCTTGAATGAGCTCTTTAACTGGATAGAATAAACATATTTTATGGAATCAAAAGTAATACATACAATATTAATGTAATCTTAAAGTCATCACTGTTTTCATCATGCTGGGCAGGAAATTATGTGCATTTAATGATGCCCGAAATGTGGGATCCTCCAGATATCACAAAGCTTGTGTATCTGTACATTATGAAGCAGGATCTGCTTATATGTTATTGATAATTTTCAAAACCGCTAGCTGTACATTTCAATGGCATTTAAAATGCAATCAGTAAGCAATGAGACTGTATAATGGGCAACCAAAACAATATAACATGTTTTTTAATTACGCTATGGGCACGCCATGTCAGACCACCAACTTGTTATGATTTACATTTTAGAAATTTTTATCATTTTCTCCTTGATAAACAACGGTAAATAAACATTTTTCACAGAACAAATGCATAGAATACAAGTAAAACAGTATCTGCAAAGGACCAAACATATAAAATTGGGGTTAAAATGATCACTTAAGCAGAATTAGGAAAACTAGCAGTGTAGACTGTGTGACGGTGCATTCAGGAACCACACGCGAGAGCAGGAAATCCAAAAATCGTATGCCGTTATTGATAGCAGGGTCAGGACCAGAAGACACAAGAAGTGCCTAGCCAAAAACGAAATCCAAAAAACAAAGTCGACTAGACTGGCCGGGGCCAGAACCAGAAAAGCAGAGGTGCGACGGTACATAGACAGTAGGCAAAAAATCATAGCCGAAATCCAAAGCAGAGGGTCATACACAGGGCGTCCAAACACAGTAGACGTGGTCGTACAGAAATGGGTCAAAATCCAAAAAGACACAAACAAGAACAGAAGGGCCATGGCAAAATCAAGGTCGGACGAAACAGTTGCGGAGAAACAATAATCGCTTGGCATACAAGAGGCTCTGCACAAAGGAATATTGATCAACGTTCTGACAAGGGCTGAACAGCAGTGAGGACTCTAAATAGACAGAAGGGAAGTCACATGCTGTGCGGGGAACAGGTGAATTGGATAAGAACTAATTACAGAGGAAGGTACACATGGGGAAGTCCTAAACCACAACAATTGGCAAAAGCCAAGACACGGACGGGATTCACGCAGACAACCTATGACAGATAAACGGCTCCGGTCAGGGAGTTCTAAGTGCACAGACAATGAGTGCAGGAAAACAATTAAGCACGTGCGAGAGATCTTGCGGAAACGTAGGGAGAGGCAGGGAAAGCAAAGCAAGGGGCGGAGGCTAGAACAGGGCGATTGCTGAGATTGGATTAGTAATAATTAGTAGAGGTGCAGCTTTACAAATTAACCAAAGTGCTCATTAGTAAGTTAGTAATATATACATGGATTAGTTGGGTTAGTAGACTATGATACAAAATATAAATGTTAGTATTATTAGTAATCTAGGAAAGCAAGGTGAAGGAAGTAAACGAGAATTGAAGTAATGATATGAAATACCAGAAACCATTGAAATCACCCGAAGTAAGTGAGCACACAGACTGGGAAGACAGACTGAACCAACTAGATCACAAGACAGGGGAGACAAGTGCAATGAAACTTAAACTGGCAGGAACAGAAAACCGGAATATATAATAACCAAAAAGAATAAAGAAAAGACATAACCATGAACATAAAGCTTAAGATCAAACACAGAACCATGACAGACTGATATAAATTGCCATAATTTTACATTGCAGGTTCAGATTCACAGTAAATGCAACGTTGCATTTCACTGAAAGTATCAGTTATTTTACCCGTACAAGCATTTTTTGCACCCAGCATGCATTTGAAGTAAGGACTACTACAGGCTAAATATCCCAGCGGCAGCCTGCCAAGCACCCGCCAGCGAGATTTTTTTTTTTCCGCAAATGGTAAAGCAATGGGACAAGTTTAATATAGGTAAAATTTAGGTTTTGGTTACCCGTAATTTCACAGTTAGATTTAATTTACGGTCTCCCATCATTTTACTGCAAAAAGTACTGCCACCGCTGCTGCCATTTAAAATAATTGTAATTTTATGCCAAATTGGTAACAGTGTAGCAATGTTGTGTGGCTCCAAAGTAATTGGTTTTATTCATGGCAATCACAGGATTTTTCTTTTCTGCTTGAGCAAGGTGCTTAACTTAGCAGATGAGTAAATGTCTTTTATCTGTAAATGTTTTCTGGGTCCGAGCATGTAAGCGTGTCTGTTATTAATTCAATGATGTAAAAATCTCCAGGGCATTCCGTGGATTTTACAAAATTAAGAAAGTTAATTATTTTCATGAATCAACAGAGTTGAAGTGACATTTATGCTGCCACTGGTTCAATGTTATGTGCAGGCAAAGGTAGTGACCGAACATAATGTGCGCTGACCGAATCAACTCAACAGGCAAATCTACACGTTGAATGATACCCACCCAAACCCTTAGGCACACCAAAACCTCTTCGCCCTACAGTATACCTCCCTTGAAAGCAACCTCATTGCCCCATCCAAATCCTGCTAACCCCATGTGAATCGAACTACCTTGCAAATCTGACGCCCTTGAACCAAACTAAAACCTCCAACAATTAGCCTTTAGCCAAACCCAGTCCGCAAACTGTCTAACCACAGTTCATAATCTTCCACTCAGGACTGTAACCCCCCACCTTACCCCCAACACTTTACAAATCCTTTAAAACTTACATTATCCGACTTAAATCCTTCAACATGGTAATATAACTTCTATGTGCCTATATACTGTATGAGTATGTGCCCATAATCTTGCTATAAAATATACATAGTTATAATGCTCATTTTACCAGGTGGTATTTCAGTGGTTGCCAATATAAAACATCTCTCCTGAAAACTGTAAATCTTTGCCAGCTGTGTATTTTACAACAGGCTCAGCTAGCCAGCCACTGTTCCCTCTGTCTAGCTTCTGATTTGCCTCCATCTGCAAAAAAAATTATCCTCTTCTGTTCTGGGTTCCGTTCGTTTGCCAAACTCCTCATTTCACACTGTCTCAAGTGATCCTTCCTCCACCATCTGACTGACAGCAAAGAAGTTTTATTCAGACTTGCAAATGGAGTAAAATACTAGGCCCCTCACACTTTAGCAGAGACGTGGAAGAGTAAAATATAAGCTTCACTCCTCTGGACTCCTCAAACTCTAACTTTTTTTACTGAAGTTTTCCCGTAAATTGGTTCAAAGTCAGAAATTTTTGTCATATTGTGGGACAATGTCACATACATATTCTGTATCTGCTGGTCGCAGTGCTTCTCTGAAGTTACATCACACTGATAATAAGTGAAATGTCAAACCCAGGACACCATGGGCTCTAATTTCTTGGCGCAGCGCAGGGTGGCGCAGCGTGGCGCAGCCCACGCAGTGGTAATTTCATCCGGTGCAGCCCGCGCAGTGGTGATTTCGTGCGGTGCAACACCGTGCGCAGCCACTTTGGCAATTTGGTAGACGGACGCGCGCCAAGATGGGTGTGGCGGCGTAGTAGGGGGAGGTGTCACATATTAATCATGACGCAGTGACAATTTCGTGGCAAAAGGCTCCTCTGAAAGTGCGCAGAAAGCTCGCCAGCTCCAACCTGGTTTACTTTCTGTGCAGTGGTAATTTGGCTGACCTGCGCACAGTGCGCACACATCACCGAAACCTCACAGGCAGGTTTCCAGAATGTCAGGCACATTTAAATGCAATAAATAATTACAGCAACCACTATTTAATGTAACTATCTGAATAAGCACATAAATTATAGTATCTTTATCGATTGTCCTGATGTCAGATCAAAGAGAGAGAGAGAGAGAGATGTGTGCATGTGGGCGCGTGAGTGCGTGTGTAGGCTGTGGGTATGTGTCCTTCAGCTGCTTTCACACCGGACACGAAACAAATTTTTCGCACGACTGATTACATTCAAAGTCAGTGCAAAGACGTGTGTGCAAGCGGCTTTATACTATTATTGTCACTCAGGTTTTATCGTTTTTAGTGGGGGAAAGGAATACAGCCTGATTGCTATGATCTTGTACTGAGTTAAGATCACATATTGAAAATAAATGTGTAACGTACCTTGCATTGTTGTCCATGCATGTTAATCCCAAAATTTTAAGCAGCAACAGGGTGTAATAATAGGAACACGCTATCCATCGTTTCTCTTCCCAATGATGCAGGCAGAAGAAATGAATGAGCAACCGTCGTATTTCATTCCAACTTCATAAGTTTGAATGATCTGACGTAGTTTCGTTTTGAAATTCCATTCAAGTTCGCTAATGGTAATAATTCGCGAATGCCCTAGCTAGCCAGCTAACTCATATTCGTAATGCTTAATATAGACGTAAGCGGTGCAGAAAACATGCCTGAAGCAGCAAAGTAAAATGCAACATTAACGCATCATGCAGATATAGGACAGAGGCTTCTTTTAAAGGTGAGGAGAGGAGCTCATTTGATTGGTGAAGATTTGACTCGGCTGTGTTAAACCAACTCACACCTTCTCTCCTCCCTCTTTGCCATTTGCGCCGGAAGGAGGGACAGAGGCGGGAAAGAGGAGTACTTGCGCCGGGCACGAAATTACAAAATACGCTTGGATACACCCCGTTGGCGCGGCGCTCCCCCCATTCGCTGCGCCTGCGCCTGGTCAACGAATTTAGAGCCCCATGTATTTATGGCCACAGCATTACACCAAATGGAATATACATAGATCTTGTGCATCTAATTGTGCACATTTCCCAGTAATTCATATATTGCGACATATTTGGGACTGTCGGAAACCTCCGGACCTCCACTAGAACAGGTCTGACGTTCCACATCTTTGAATACACCAGCTGCACTTGGCAGACTCAAATATGGGTCTGTCAAATGGTTTTTATGAGATTAATTATGAAAGTGTTCTTAGGCATTTTGCTCATTTTGCAAATTAAAGGGGGTTCTGGAAGTTGTTCAATGATCCAATATTTTCCCTATCTCTCTCTCTCCCTCTCCTACTCTCCTCTCCTTCCTTTTCTCGTTTTTTCTTCCTCTGCTAACTCTCTCACATTTTTATTTTCTCTTTCTTTGTTACTTCATTTATATTCTCTCTCTGCCACTCTCTCCTGTTTTGCCTGACCTCGAAGCACCAACTTCCATGCTGTTAACCTTCCACTTGAATGTATAATCAACAATGCTCTGTGAATTTCCATATAAATGAACAGGTGACAAGTCGATTTTGGGGACCAATATAAATGTCTAGTCCCAATATGGCCCTTTTGAGCGCTTTCTTAAAAGTAGATAAATAACATTGATTGAGGTGAAATACCACGGTATGTCACTTGAAAAAGGATAGCAGCAAGGTGCCACAGTTTGCATGAGGGTTGTTAGGATTCCTTTTTTCCATTATTTATATGTATGCTGTTTTATAATATAAAAACTGAATCCCTCAAAGAGGCCTCTTTATCAGTTTTGTGGTTTCATTAATTTCTTTACTCTTTTGATCTCAGTAGACTTGTCTGTGCAATTAGAGAGATTTCTTTGAAATGTATTCTGGACAGGGAGGGTACCATGCTGAGCATATATTCTACTTTTTCACTGATCATATTCAAGTCTGGTGAATCAGTAAGCTGCTAATTAGATTTTTGAACACAGGTGTGTCAGTTATTTCAAAAAGTCTTTCTTAGAACTTAGAAAAATAAAATTGAACTGGTTTAAATCATTACAATTTGCTTTGAATTCTTCATTATCTAATTAATAGTTTTTGTGTTCATGTGTTCACATTTTCACCAATTAGAAGCACATTTCTGCTTTCATTTCAGCAGTGACAGTTTCCCCCCAGTAAAAAGCCATATATTATATAATGCAGCATGAACGTTGAACTCTTCGCGGCATGGAGAGCTATTTCTGACACAAAGTGGCTCAAAAGGATAAATAATCCCTTTAAAAATGAGCAGTGCAATCAAGAAAAAAAATAAACAAATTGTTAAAATTCAGGGTCTGCAACCGTGGTTGGAAGAAAAAACACTGTTCAAGATAGAGCTACAAATAAATTGTTTAAAAAAGTTTTTTAAAACTCATTGGAAATACCATAGTCTCATTTTCATTCAGAAAGAGGGCATAATAGCAGACTAGAATATTTATTATGCAGTTTATTGTAACTTCTTTTCATCTCTGGCTTCTCACATTTCGCTCCCTTGTTGATCTAATTAAAGTCCCTCGCTTTGTTTTGGCAAAGTCAAAAGTGTTTTAACTGGAATCAAAATGGCTAAACTATCAATATAGCTAACTGGTTAGAATGCATAAATTTCTCTAATCTTAAATAAGAATACAAAAATACACATCTCACGGGGGAAGAAAAAAATCTTACTGGAAACAATTAAAAAAAAAGACTATGCCCCCAACCCAGAAAAAGATGGGACGGGATGAAAAAGGCACATAGAAACACTGATTTCTAAAATTACTTTGACATGTATTCAATTGTGCACAGTTTAAAGGCAAGATATTTAATTTTTTGCCCAGTCAACTGAATTTTATTCTTAAATATATGTCCATTGCTTTCATTCAGTCCTACATTACAATCCAAAAGAAGTATGAAAAGGGCAATTTTGGCCTGGTAATGAGGTAAGAAAAAATGTAATACGAGGCCTGGCCCACACATACCTCTGCATTTCTTAAAACAGGGTTTTTCCTCTGTCATATTCTAAAAAAAATAAAAAATAAAAAATAAAAAATCTCAATCTTCACCAGGATGCAAAAACTCAATTTAAGCACTGTTAAGCGCATGCCAAACTGACCCTCTGATATCACAAGCTAAATTTTTCCTGTCCACACATAAGCACTGAAAACAGAGTTTCGAGAAATCTTCACCCTGGAAGGCGTTTTCTAAAAGGTCCATTTTCAGAGACCTAAAATGCAGTTTGCGTGTGGACCAAAGGCCGAAACACATAGGCCGAAACACATATTCAAAAATATCTGTGTACATGCGGACAGGGATATAATGCAATTTGAAACAGCTGATTTCAGCAGGGCATCATAATTTGATACATAAGCAGAATCCAGGAAAAGCCTCGTCCTTTCGGAGAAAAAATGGGCCAAAGATTGCCCACAAATGCGCTTGAAAATCAATAAAAGGTTAAAAAAAATTTCCTCAAAGAAAGATGAGAAGGGATTTGGATTTCACTGTCTACGATTCAAAACATAATAAAAAATTCAAGAAATCTGGGGTAGTTTCTGTGCGTACAGGGAAGGGGAGCAAACCTAAGCTGAATACCTGTGATCTTCGGCCACTCAAATGGCACTGCATCAAGAAATGTCATTTATATACGCAGTAACTAATAAAACATTGGCCCAGGATTACTTTGGAAAACCTTTGTCAAGTATTACGATGCTTAGTTTCATACACAAATGCCAGTGAAAACTTCACTGTGCAAAAAGGAATCCTTATGTTGACATAAATTTGGAAGCACTGTCGACTACAATGCCTTTTCACAGTGTAATGGTCCACTGCAGATACCTACAAGCCCGAGAAGGTAAACACTATACAGCTGGCTGCATAACTGAACAGCTAAAGCTGGTTTATAGATAGCTCTGTGAGTCAGTGTAGTAGATTTCTACGGAGAAATGTGACTGGGTAGTTATCAACACCAGATTAGGAAGTATAATGCAAATTCTCATATGACTCAATACAGCAAGTTTATCAGCAAGCTTTTGCGCATCTCCATGATTATAGACACTTTTACTGTAAGCAGTCACGATTGAAGGAAGTACAAAGTCGAAACTTTTAGGAAAAGCATATCTTGGACTCCATTTGATGGATGTTAGCTCAATCTTCCATTTTGTCCCAAACACAGCTGAGAACGACAGTACAGGGGCACAGGAGAGAAAAAAAAACATTATCCATAGGTTTTGATGGACATGTACAAATTCTATGGCTAATGATTTTTGACCTTAAGGATTTACTGCGTATGTCCACTCAGTTTGTCCTAGCAACCTACTGGAAGGGCGATCAATGCTAATCATATTTGGTGACCCTTCCAGGGTGAAGATTTCTTGAAACTCTGTTTTCAGTGTTCATGTGTGGACAGGAAAAATTTGGCTTGTGATAAAAATATGTTCTCCCAGTCACTTATGATGCGGTGGGCCAGGCACTCTTAAAAATAGTCAGAACATCAAGGTAGCTCTCATTTTTTAAAGGGAAAGACAACTTTCATCTGAAGTCAACAACGAACAAAAGAACTGTCCCTTAGGTGTTACAAAATATTTTATTGGAATTTTAAGATGAACGAACAATAAAAATGTAAACATTTTGAGATATCTCATTAACTGAAGAATGTACAAACAAACTAAAAAATACTGGCGAAAAAAATATGACCTCTTGGCAGAGGTATCACCAGCATTAAGTATTAGTACTAAGATGTAATCTGATGGCTAATGTGCATGCTAAGGTCACGTGACACCGGTCCTCAACTGTGCTGTCTTTACGTGCATTGAAATTCTTTCAGATCCTCGATCAAGAATATCAATCGCATTTTCACAAAAATGTTTATTACTTCTTCCTTAGCACTGTACCCATCAAGATGCAATATAGCTACTGTATCATTGACATCCATCCAGAACTTTTTGAGATATCCCAAAAAATGACTAACAAACAAATGCCAATGAAAAAACATTAACTCCTGGCGGTATAAAAGGTATAAAAAGTTGAACATGGCATCTTTAAGGCAAAAAAAAAAAGCCATGAAATATTGTGAGTTTTAAAATGTAGGATTTTTTTTATCACTATTAGACTAAAACAGTTAATTCACGCATTTTTTGCAAACAACTCACCCCCTGAACTTGGATTGGTTTCCCCTCTACAGACCCTGCTACGAGATGGCCGTCTGGAGACGACAGTAAGCACTCTCTATATGTCCGCCTCTGACATTGAGACTGGCCAGCAGATCACCTGCCGAGCCTCAAACAAGGCAGCCCCCAGAGGGAAGGAGACCAGTGTGACCATAGATATCCAGCGTAAGTATCATAGATATACAGTATGAATACCATAAACAGTATATCCAGTGGGAGTTTGGTACTTTTTGGAGAAAGTAGAAGCTGTGCAAGTGATAAATACCTCCTACACACTGTTCAATTTGGCTTTAGAGTCTGCAAACTGTTAGCCTGATTAGATCTTGATCGTGGGACCTCACATTTTGTTTCGCTCCACGGATCAGTTTGTACTTTTTGCCATCCAATTCAATTTCCTGAAATTACAATGTACCCGGCCAATCAGGGACAGTGGGGCAGTTAATGATGTTTGCGCACAAAGAAAAAAGCAAGCTCTTTATAAAGAAATATACTACAACGTAGATCAGTGTTTCTCAAACTCGGTCTTGGGGCCCCGCTGTGCGTGCTGGTTTTTGTTCCAACATAATAGCAATTGTGAATATAATTAGCTGTTAATTTGTTCTAATTAGGTGCATTTCATGTTTAAAAGCCACATTTAGACAAAACTATTCATGTGTGTCATAAAGAATAAAAGACCTTTTAACATGTTGTGTTGATCTATATCGCAAGCAATTTCAGGTAACAACATTTTCAAACAGATCAAATTAGACACTAAGAAAATCAACACACTCCAAATTAGGTTGCTGAACACGGGCGTTTAGAGTTCTTTCAAAATAATTTGCTTGAACTTATAAAAATTAGGACCCAGAACAGGTTTGCCTTTACAGTATTATTTGCTTGGCTAATAAATTGTTAGTTTTGGTGACTGTGTGTCCAGGCTTTCACCATGTAGGAACCCATTGATCATTTACTTTGATTGGTTAATTTGCCTGATACTTGTGACAGACGGTTGTTCAAACTAAATGTTTATAAGGCAAGCAAATGATGGAGTCAAACCTACTCTGGTCATATTTGTTATTAAGTTCAAGCAAATTGTTTTGAAGAAACTCAACCTAATTTGGAACTTTCTGATTTTCTCAGTGTCTAATTTGATCTGTTCTAAACAGATAACCTGAAATTTCGAGCAATATAGAAATATAAACATGCTATGTTGAATGGTCTTTTATTCTTCATGGCACACATGGATATTTCTGCTGAAATGTGGCTTGACAGTAAATAATTACCATAAAAATGAAATGCTCCTAATTCGGAAAAATTAACAGCTTATGAAAATCCTACAATGCAGTTATGGTTGGAACAAAAAGCAGCATACACAGGGGGGCACCAAGACCTAGTTTGAGAACCTCTGTTCTAGATCTTTTTAAAGTCATGGAAGTATGCCGATGAAATTTGAGCCTGTGGTAGTTGATGAAAAACTTGCGGCTAGAAACAGGACGTCATCCTTGTAAAAGACTAGGCTAGCTAGCATGATAGCTCGTCAGATATGTGGGTTTACAGTGGCTAGCTAGCTAGCATATCTCATATGACTCGCGACCACTGATCTGTATACAGAAATGTATGCGGTCAATATCTGAATGTTGAGTTTTTCATAATTTATCCTCTTTCAGGTACGAAATATCCAAAAGTATGAGGGCACTTTATGGAAACCTTACTGGCGTACACAGAAAACAACCATTTTAAAACTCAAAATTTTGATTGAATTCAGAACGAATTGTAATGGGGTTTTAGGTTTCATTTGAGCATGTCCGCTTTCATTATGTCTCCCCCCAGGAGAGAGGGGAGACATATTGTTTTTGTACGGTTTCCCGTCCGCGTTCGTGTTTGGACCGGCTTTCCCACTGTTTCCAGGCTGTAACTCAGAAACCGTTTAAGAGATTTACATCAAACCTTGCACACTCTTTCAACATTGTGTGTAGATGTGTCTTTTACTGTCTGTGTACATCAATGAAAGGAGGGGGGGCGGGGGGAAGCTGAGTTGGGGTGGGGGGAGACATTTGTTTTTTGGCAGTTGCTACGGGTACGGCAGTTTTCCAGTGCATTTCAATGTAGAGAGGTACGGCAGTCCCAATTTCAAACCCTGCCCTAACCTGACCCTAACCCTAACCTTAACCCTGAGCCCTAACCATAATCCCTAATCCTTATCCTAATCCCTTCAAATCGACTTCCGTACTAATAAAAACTGCCGTATCTCTAGACACTTCGTTGTTTTTTTGCCTTAAAAGCAATTTCTTGTTCAAGACTGGTAAAATCTCCAAAGTGCCACAAATCCTAATGGTAAAACTGATTTGAATTGCAATGCCCTCCTATCTGGTCATACTGACCAATAAATTTCCTATTCAATTAAACGTCAGCTATTTCGAATTAAACAATGTAAGTTTTTTGTCGAGTTCAATGAGATTTCAGTGAGAAGTTCTCACACTTTTGGCTACGAGGTGTATATTCACGGTGGAGCAATCAAACTAAGGGGAAATTGGATTTTTGAAACACGTGACTTGCCGGCAAATTAAATTTCCAAAGAAAATATTGTAAGTAGCGGAAGCACTTGATTTAGATCCTGCTTTATACATGAGATTTTGTTTTGTTGGTCCAGCAGTCATAACTGGCAATAACAGAGGAGTGCAAGCAGTCTTAAAAAAAAAAAAAAATTTCCCTTTGCTGTATATGTGCATTGCTATTCACTCCACTTCTACTGAGTTCTCTGCACTGTATCGAAAGTTGTCTTTTTTTTAAATCCTTAAAACCTTACACCGCTTTACGATTAGAGCTCTTAAGCATGTAAAATATCTGGAAATCCAAAAAGAATTCCATCCTGAACAACCATGCCAGGACCTCAAGCCCTCCACAGACACAAGAGGGAGCAGTAAACATGGCTCTGCTTGCAAAGTTTTGACTCTCTTTAGTGTTATTTTGGAAATACTAGTCAAATTTTTAGGAAGTAATGGTCATACTTGGGTAGATACAGAATTACTTTTACAGCTGATCTAAGCAAGGCAATTTTTGTTTCTTGCTAGATTTGGGGAACTGTTTGAAATTAGTGATTTTGCAACCAATGGTTTGCAGTGTCCTACTTTGTCCGTCACTGATTCATCAACCTAAGCTCCTATGAACAAGCCTGCAACAACAAAGGACCACTGCAAAGAATGCACAAACATGAAACCGAATATTGGGGTGTCATCCCATCTTGAGCAAGTCAGTAATAAAATTAAAAATTGGAAAATCACCTTGTATATGAGGAGTCCAGGGGAGGAACGGGCATGGTCACAAAATGGGAAATCCGAGAAAACCTATTTTCAAAGTTTGAAGACTCGCAGTTCAAACTGGGTTTTATATACAGTTAAGTCATTTACTGCATGAAAACTAGATCCATTTCTGAATGTGTTCCAAAAACTGAATACTTTCGTGTGATTTACCTGACTGCAGCGTGTGTTTTTAAAAAAGATCACCCTTTCGGACAATGCCAATTTTTCCATTGGAAACAGAAATTGACTGGGATTTAGAGTGCAAACCACTCAGAAATGTAAAATAAACCTATAGAATTGTGAGTGTAAGGTTTTAATCACATTCTGTACTGTAAATGATTTTTTATCCTTCGCAGACATAAAAAAAGCTATTATTTTCCGTTGATACAGTAAGGTGAATTGACAACAATAATTTTGAGTGTACTGAGCAAGGGCTGCAACTTAAAACTTTTAAAATCCTCAAATTTAAATGCACAAAAAGGAACACAAAAAGTTATCAAATCAGAATATGATCGAAATGATACATTGATAATTCTAGAAATAAAAAAGGATAAATGCTGATTTCTAGTCTGTCACTTTCATCGGATTCTTCATGAACAGCGGCTGGTAAGGACCCATCATAAGGTAGTTTGTCCAAAAATTCATGATTGTCCGGGCTGCATTTTGTCACACTATTGGATTCACATGACTGGGACTATGCCCTATTTTCCACTGTGCGATTGGACTATGCTCGTTCTTTCACTGTACTTCGATCTTTTCGAGGCCTGCTATGCGTGACTATGCTCGTTATTCGCTAGGATGATTTTATCAGAAAAAAAGGGAAAGTTAGTGCCATTAGGCAGGGGGGGTAACTACAAAAATGTGATTTTGTGACCATGCCCGTTCTTTCCCTGCTCTCCTCATATGAAACAATTCTTATTTGAGGAATATGTAGAACAACTTGAGCAAACAAACTGAACAGTTGTTTTCTGGATGATGTGTATGGATTAATGAGAGTTGTGGCTACGTATCTGACAGACTCAGACAGTTTTGGCCCTCCAGAACGACTGGAACAACCATGTGATTATTATTGCATCACCATCTCGGTTTAGAATTCACAATTTTGATTGAGCAGTCAAAGCACAAAGCTGTGAGTGGCCAGAGCTGTAATTCACTTGCTGAAGTACTTCACAGCTGTCACCTAGACATGTTTCTAAAAGTCAACACTCTTCTCAGGCCAATGATCATGGGACCCATAACTTCATGTTGTGAGCAGTTTTCAGTAACCAAGATGATTAAACCTGGATCTCATTCATCCATACTCAGAATAAGGTACAACACTTAATCAGTTTTGTCTTTTGAACTACTTGACTCAGTTATTATGTTGGCTCGACAAACTTAATAACATTGGCTCTTCTCCAAAGGAGGCTCGGCCATCAGAACAGCTTCTAAACATTTTGTTTTGCAAAAAAAATGCAACAATCTACCTTTTTGTTTTCTGAATGCATACCAACCAAAGAGATTAAAAACAAATGACTGTAATAACAAAAAACACAATGAAGAAATATGGTTCAGACATGAGTATTCTCTACTTGTGCCACTTCTGTCAGGATAAAAAAGTTACAGTGAGTCATCACGCAATCTTCAAAGTGTTGCGGTTCCTTTACCGTTTTTTTTTTTTTTTTTTTTTCAAATAAATCACCATCTGGAGAATTTAATTGCAACACACAAGATCAAGTTTTTCTCAGCTTTTTTATTAATTTCCACCAGAAACAGCAAGAGGCCTCCTGTCCTTTGTGACACCTCCTCTCATGTCAAAATTGAACATTGGTGTACTGAGCTCAATTTACGCCCAATATGATTCAATAAACCCGACACCTTCTTCTCTCATCAAGGGGTATGTGCATCTACAAGCAGTAGCAGGAAAAACCATAAAGAGCAAATATGAATCTTCCTGTTGGAATATCCAATTTCCTCCCTCATACCTGCGGGAATGAATATCCTTTGGTTAAGGATGAGGAAAGAGGGATGATGCGATCCGATCCTGGTGAAAGCATGACAGATGTTTAAATGCCTGTACTGCCTTCCGCTGGCATTATTGAGAGTGATTCCAGAGACGAGTGAGCCAGGCTAAATAAGTATAGATTAGAAATGGAAACAAAAACAGCAAAGAGGAGAGTTGACACCCTGCTTTCTCAAGCAGGCTGTTTTGTTTACCAAAGGAACAGGTGTTGCATGAATAAGTGATGCACAAAATATGCTGATCGCATTAGCACATCCCTTTATCTTTTTTTCTGTGAAATTTCACCTCTCCATTGGGAGACACCTCGAGCCATGGGAGGGTGCTTTTATAAAACTCTCCAGCATTGATATTGAAAAGGGGCTGATGTCTGCCCTGTTTTAGGGAAAGAGTGGCATGCCGTTATCAATTAATATAATAAAGCAAATACAGGATAAATGCTTCCGGAAATCTAGGTCTGTAACTCCCATGCTTTTCCATGTGTTTTTGTGCCACAATGTGTATCTTCAATGTGTATGTAGACTTATTTCTGTCAATCACGCAGGATGTTTGCTGAAAAAATGTCTACTTCCTTGTTACATCTACTAATGCTCTTTTCACTTCAGTGCTAGGATGCTGTAAGTTTTGAAAGTTTGAAAGCAATTAAATATTCTCAAGTAAAATTCCTAAACAAGCTTTCCTAATACAGTCACCCAGCAGGGATTTAAATAATATATTTATATTTACTTTTCATTTGCATTCCTTATATTATTATATGAGGCAGACTCTGGACCCTTAAAATATCTGCTGCCCCTAGAGAGTCATTCAATTAGTAGCACATTTTTTAGATGCAGTGGGCTCCAAATTACTGGCACCCCTGACAAGCAATGCCCAAACAGTACTTTTGTACAATACCACAAAACTAAAAATTCTAACATATATTTATCAAAAAACTCTCAAAAACAACATGTTTGAAATGCTGTACGATATTAATGCTTCAGTGGAACCAACCAGAATCATTTACTGATTTAATTATAAATCAGTTACCTCCAAATTAAGGTTTCACAATTAATGGCACCCTTAAAGATTATTGTAAATAACATCTACCAAAATTCAACCAGGTATCCAATTCCACTTATTTAAGTGTTATCTAAGTGTTAAGGAACTATATTGAGCTATTGCATCACTTCCTGTTTCACTAGGGTATAAAAATGAGGTACCACACATGCAGTATTCTTTTGTCATCCAACATCATGAAGAAAACAAAACAACTGTCAGTTCAAAAAAGGTAGATGGTCATAGACCTTCATTACTCTGGTAATGGCTACAAGAAGATTCACAGCCAAATGAATATGCCACTGAGCACAATCAGGGAAATTATGAAAAAGTTCCAAAGATATGGAAATTTTGAAAACCTAAGGGTAGAGGACGCAACTGCATTTTGCCCCCAATGATACTGAGGAGGATGGTGAGAGAAGCAACAGAATCACCGTGAAGGAATTGCAGACCTTGGTGGCATCTTGGGGTCACCAGGTTTCAAAAAGCACCAACAAGTCCCACCTCCACAACTACAAGGCTTTTCTGACCAGAAGGCACAGAAGCAAGAACTTGGAGTTTGCCAAACATCATTTAAATTATGACTGGAACAAGGCGCTTTGGTCAGATGTTGGCGTCGAAACGGAGAAACATACACGGGGAAGCTCCGCATACCCATGGTGAAATATGACTGTAGGTCAGTCATGTTTTGGGGCTGTTTTAATTCAAGAGGTCCTGAGGCACTGGTTAAGATGAATGGCATAATGAATGCGACCAATCAGCAGTATATTTTGGCTGACAATCTAGTTGTCTCCGCCAGCAGGCTGGGACTTGGCCATAGGTGGACTTTTCAACTAGTCAATGACCCAATGCATACCTCAAGATCCACGCAGAAGTGGTTCCATGTCAACAAAATCAGCATTTTGCAATGGCCATCTCAGTCCCCAGACCTCAATTCAATTGAAAACCTGTGGGCTGAGTTGAAGAGGGCAATTGATAAACGCAAAGCCAAGAATGTGAAGGATCTTGAAAGGATCTGCTTAGAGAAATGGTCCAAAATCTCCCCAAATGTATGCCTTAACCTTGTTAACAATGACAGGACAAGACTCCATGCTGTTATGCTTGCCAGAGGTGGCTGCACGAAGTACGAAATAGAGAAGGCCAATTATTATTGAACCATGATTTTGTTGAAATTTATTTTGAATCAAATGATTTTGGTATACAGTGCCGTGAAAACGTATTTACCCCCTTCCTGATTTTTTTTTTTGCATATTTTTCACACTTAAATGTGCAGATCATCAAATCAAATTTTAATATTAGACAAAGATAACCCGAGTAAATACAAAATGCAGTTTATATATATATAGAACATATTTTTCTGACAACAGTTGCTGTGGTGACCAATAGGAGAAAGAAGATAAAGAACATTCGTCTAACCTCTTCAGACCAGGAACCCACCTTCACCAGTGTAATGGTTTTGCAGTACACGTTTGTATGTGCACTGAAAACAGGAAAAAGGAAGGCAGGATCCAAATGCAAAGAAGTGTTTGGCTTTAATTACCTTTGCAGCAGAGCCACAAAGGTTTACTAGAAGAATAAAAAACAATGGGAAACACAGTTACCAAAAAGTAATTACAAAATGCAAGCTGGACTAACAAGGTCAGCTATATTAGAGAATTACAAATACGCAGACATGCAAAATGTTTTGGCAAAAGCCTATGCTAGACAGGAGCTTTAAGAGACTTCGCACTGTAATGGTGTGGAGTCAGGGCTTTAATGTGGTTACAAATGCTAATTGGATAATAATACACAGATGGCGCAAGCTGATCTCACATAAATCTGTGAAATGACCACGAAATCCTTTATCTGCAATCTGTGGTGGCAGCATGAAATCTGCGAGGTTTTCGTGATGGGACCACAGAAATAATGCCAGTGGAAAATCAATGAGGCTCATTTTTCGTGGTGGACACACGATTCCCTGTTTCAATGGCATCACTCAGTGGGCGTTGAAACGATCAATGCCGCTTTTTTCCTCATCAGCTTAGTTTTTTTTTTTTTTTTGTCGCTATTTTTATCCTCTGCATTGATGACGAATTTGTTAATGAGGTTAATTTTGCGGTTAATTTTCCATCAAATTCAGTTAGATCACGTTAATAGTGTATTTTTTAATAACCGTTTCAGTTGCTTCCATATCAGCTGATCCCCACCCCCCCACCAACCAATACAGTCTCACACCCAGCGCATCAAAGACTGACGCTTGGTCAGGGGCCTTTTGCGTTAGTTACTGACGGTAAAGGTCTCCTTTAGCGTACTACCCCGACACAGGGGGCTTTCAAGTACTTACAATATAATCCCGTTTGCGGCAATATTTGAAGCTCAGAGCGAGTGCCCCAGCCGTGCATTCGCTTCAGTATTAATCCAACCACGGCGCATACAGACGCTGTGGGCATCCGTCCCATTGGCTTCTGGATAACCTGACACGCGGAAGTATTCTCCTTACTGTCATTTTTTACATTAACGGTGATTTTACAATGATATCTGCGACATTTCTCAACACAAAAACACCAATGTGTCCTTGTTAATTACACAAAAGTGACGGGATAATGTTATGGGCATCATTTTTCGTGTTCCCCCCTTCGATTTGCACAATTTATTTCAAAATGAAACAAAATACGAATGTGAACAGATTAAAATTGATGAATAATCAAACTGGTTACTCAAAACATCAACATTTAGCTTCAGCTTGACCCGGAAGTTATCTTCCTTACTGTCACTTATTACGTTAACGGTGATTTTACAATGATATCTGTGATATTTATATGCACAAAAACACCAGTGTGTCCTTGTTAATTACACAACATTGACGGGATAATGTTATGGGCATCATTTTTCGTGTTCCCCCCTTCGATTCTGAGAAACAAGGAGTTTTTCCTCCGTTTAGGATAGCTGGAGTCACTACACTACCCACAATCCTCAGCGGTCCTTGCTATAGAGACGAGGCCAGTCCGCTTTGCTTGACAAAACTGTAGACAATTTATTTCAAAATGAAACGGAATTTGAACTGATTGAAAGTAATTAATGATTAAAATGGTGTCTCAAAATATCAACATTTAGCTTCAGCTCGCTGTAAGCGATGGGTCATGAGAACCTACATCCGGAAGTATTGTCCTCCGTTTTGGATAGCTGAAGCCACTACACAACCCATGATCCTCAGCTGTAGTTGCTATAGAGACGACGCCAGTCAGCTTTGCTTGACAAAACTGTTTTTAGACAATTTATTTCAAAATAATGTGAACTGATTAAAAGTGATTTATAATTAAACACCAACACTTGTTACTGTCCCACACCACAGTCTATGCCCCACATCGGCTGAATGCTACAATGTGGATGCCTCCACTCTGTGTTAAAAAGAAGAGGGGATGCTACACCATGGTAAACAGGCTCCTGTCCCACCTTTTTTGCGATCTGTAGCAGCCATCAAATTTGAAATGAGCTCATTTTGTGGATAAAATTGTAAAATTTCTCAGTTGCAACATTTGCTATGTTATCTCTGTTCTATTGTGAATAAAATACAGGCTGGTGTGATTTGAAAGTCATTGCGTTTTGATTTTATTCACAATTTACACTTTGTCCCAACTATTTCGGAATTGGGGTTGTATGTATCATAACCTAGCAAATATCAACTATTTGATGTTTTTGCAAAGTGCCATGAACCTGCATTAGTCAAAAACAGACAGCAAATGTGGTGTTTGAAAGGTAATTTCTAAGGATGTCATTGTCATGTACCTACACAAGAATACAATACCATCAAAATTGTTTTTATTATTGTAGCTCACACATTTATAACATCTGAAGATAAGGAGGTTTAGTCTTTTTTTTCATTATTTTACACGATATCACTGAAACATTATTACATGTATTTCAGCTATACACGTATATGTGCATATCTCATTTGTAAAACATCACTGAAAAAAATGAATGGTTTACCCGTTACCTCATGGTGCTTATCAACATTATGCGTGCTAAAAGCAGAAATAGTATATGGATCTATGGATCTATATACACATACACACATACACACACATACACACATATACACACACATACATATACACACGTGGACAAAAATGTTGGTACCCCTCTGTTAATGAAAGAAAAACCCAAAATTGGCTCTGAAATAACTTGAAACTGACAAAAGTAGTAATAAATAAAAATTTACTGAAAATTAACCAATGAAAATCAGACATTGCTTTTGAATTGTGGTTCAACAGAATCATTTAAAAAAAACAAACCAATGAAACAGGCCTGGACAAAAATGATGGTACCCCTAGAAAAGATTGAAAATAATTTGACCATAGGGACATGTTAAACTAAGGTGTGTCCTCTAATTAGCATCACAGGTGTCTTCAAACTTGTAATCACTCAGTCTGCCTATTTAAAGGGTGACAAGTAGTCACTGTGCTGTTTGGTGACATGGTGTCTACCACACTGTACATGAACCACAGAAAGCGAAGGAGAGAGTAGTCTCAGGAGATTAGAAAGAAAATTATAGACAAGCATGTAAAAGGTGAAGGCTATAAGACCATCTCCAAGCAGCTTGATCTTCCTGTGGCTGAAGTTGTACATATTATTCAGACGTTTAAGGTCCACGGGACTGTAGCCAACCTCCCTGGACATGGCCGCAAGAGGAAAATTGATGACTAACTGAAGAGACGGATAATACAAATGGAAAGCAAAGAGCCCAGAACAACCTCAAAAGAAATTAAAGGTGAACTCCAAGGTCAAGGTACATCAGTGTCAGATCGCACCATCCGTCGTTGTTTGAGCCAAAGTGGACTTTATGGGAGACGACACCACTGTTGAAAGCAAATAATAAAAAGCAAGACTGGAATTTGCCACAATGCATATTGACAAGCCACAAAGCTTCTGGGAGAATGTCCTTTGGACAGATGAGACAAAACTGGAGCTTCTTGGCAAGGCACATCAACTCTCTGTTTACAGACGCAAAAATAAAGCATACCAGGAAAAGAACACTGTCCCTACTATGAAACATGTAGGAGGCTTGGTTATATTGTGGGGCTGCTTTGCTGCATCTGGTACAGGATGTCTTGAATCTGTGCAGGATACAATGAAATCTCTAGACTATCAAGGCATTATGGAGAGAAATGTGCAGCCTAGTGTCAGAAAGCTTGGTCTCAGTCGCAGGTCATGGGTCTTCCAATAGGATAATGACCCAAAACACACTGCTAAAAACAACCAAGAATGGATAAGAGCAAAACATTGGACTATTCTGAAGTGGCCTTCTGAGCCCTGATCTAAATCCTACTGAACATCTGTGGAAGGAGCTGAAACATGCCATCTGGAGAAGGCAGCCTTCAAACCTGAGAGAATTGGAGCAGTTTGCTCACAAGGAGTGGGCCAAAATACCAGTTGCCAGGTGCAGAAGTCGCATTGAAGGCTGAGGTTGCTGACCTCTTGGCTGTGCTGTAGCACTGTTCGTTGGTGTTCATTCTGCTTGAGTTGAGACAGAGGAAGACGTGCGGGATCGAATTTGAAGTTTTACTCTTGTTTAAACGGAGTTATCCGAAACTAATTTGTGTGTTCAGGCTCAAACAGTATTAGAGATTAGACAATTTGCTCCCGAGGTATAACCTTTGTCGCATTAGGGGCAGGGAGAATCTTCCTCCATCATCTTTTTTTTCCCCTTTTTCCCCCTTTAACAACTCGGTGAGCAAACAGCCGCTAATCTGGTCAAACAAAGGCGACGGGGGTTTTTTGGGGTTTTTTTTTTTTTTTTTGAGGGGGTTTCAGTCTCCCGGGAGCAAAGTAAGGTAAAGTAAAATAAATTTAAACGCTAAATTTAAAGAATAAACTAAACGCGAAGCAATTGTCTAACTTAGTGAAACGTGTGATATACAAAGTAAGTCAGAGTTGTTTTCAAGGACTGAGGTACACTGTCGCCTGCTTTTTCTGTAGCTGATTTAGCTAACAAACTATTGTAAGCTCTCAACGCCAGGAATATATCAAATTACCGGGATATCTAACTATCTGGCTTGGTTTCATACTTGGTCGCTTGCCTTTCATACAGTCTTCTAGCCAATAAATATTGACGTTCACCGGGGTTTTTTAGTCCCCTTCGTTCTCTATCCTGACCGCATTACCGCATAAACGCATTTCCAAGCTTGAATATTAACGCGAACCGGGGTTTTTTTCTTTTTCGCATTTTATTATCATCGAAGGGCTCTTCTGATTAAACACATTGCAAATTACGTTATCTTTGTACTTTCCTCCGGTTGCGGTGCCTTGATCAGCTGATTAAAGTTTAACTGCTTGTTTGAGTGCTCAGCGACAGCTTGTTGGGGGAGGTACCGTGTATAGTTCGCTCACGAAGTAAACGACTTGTTTATTCGGTCCGTTTTAATTAAAGGGAACCGAGGCTTAACTCTTATCTCGGTTACTCTTGGTTGTATTTGTGGCTGGCTAGCCAGATAGTTACTGTTTGCTTTTTGGCTGGGGATCTGAGATTTAGTATTTAGTCAATAGGACAGCAGTCACTTTAGTCGTCCGTTCGGTTACCCTTGAATTTAAACGGAAAGCTTTACCGGAGTGCTCCGCCTCCTCCCTCCTCCAGTTTCTCCTGGGCGTAGTATAGCCAGTCTTTTATCTGGGTTCTCAGCTAAGCCCTGTGAGACTTTTGGGTTAGTATATTAATAGTACCGGGTCTAGATAAATTCAAGTTGGCTTATTAGGAGTGCTTATTATCGATAGAGTTTCTCAATTTGGTATTTTACTTCTGTTCACTAAAACTAAGCCCCTGTTAAAAGAGGCTTAGTATCCATTCACATAGTTTCCCCACGGTTTCTATTGTGACTGCTGCTTAGGGCTTCTCAGGTTAATTAATTAATAAATTGTGGTTCCTGAGCTTCTGTCTCGGCATTAGTAATTCTCTTTGTTATCTAGGGTGAGCGAGGTCATTAGGTAGGGGGTTCAAAATGTGGCCAAAACTATGTGACGGTTGCAGGATGATCGAACTTTTGGAAAGAGATTTCCAGGGTGGGTTTGTCTGTCACCGGTGCCAGCTAATTGAGCATCTGGAGAGCAAGATCCTTGTTCTTCAGGGCCAGTTGGCGGCACGACATAGTTCGCAATCAGTAGAGTTCCTAGAGGAACTAAGTAGTATGTCGTTTAGAGAAATGGTCTGTACGCCAAAGCAGGGTGGTGTGGGGACCCCAGAGCAGGCAGGGAGAGAAAGTTGGGTGACGGTAGGGCGTCAGCGCAGGAAAGGGCGTGCACACCGTGCAGCGACAGCTCCTCCAGTGGTTGAGGTGTCCAACCGATTCCGGCCCTTGCAGGAACTCGAATTGGCCCCTGACCCTGAGAGTGAGGGGACTGATGAGCAGCAGGGCACCCTGTTAGCCTCTACCCCTCAGAAAAAAGAGAGTTATTGATAGTGGGGGACTCAATACTTAGAGGAATAGACAGTTTAGTCTGTTCAAGGCGACAAGGAGTCTCAAATGACGGTGTGTCGCCTGCCTGGTGCCCAGGTAGGAGACCTCCTGGAGGCGTCTTGCGGACAAGCTCCTGGCCAGAGCGGGGAGGGATCCAGTTGTCATGGTCCATGTTGGGACTAATGACATAGGTAAGGGTAGGTTTGAGGTTCTGCAAAGCAAATTTGTTGAATTAGCTGAAAAGCTTAGGAGCAGATCCTCCACGGTAGTGTTCTCCGGGATTCTACTGGCACCACGTGCAAGAAGAGGAAGCAGAATTTTATCTGGAGGTTTAACACGTGGCTCTGAACCTGGTGTAGGAAAGAGGGGTATAGGTTTATGGGGCACTGGAACTACTTCTGGGACAGGGGTGACCTGTTCAAGCCGGATGGGCTACACCTGAACCGGAGGGGTACCTTTGCACTGGGTCAGCGTATGTTGAGGGTAGCAGAGAGTTATTTAAACTAGGGACTTGGGGGGCAGGGAGGTTAGAGAGTGTTACACAGAGGGAAATGCAGACTGCCCTGATGGAAGCTGACAGCGTTACATGCACTATTGATGATATATTTTTAAAGCAAAAAAAAGCATGGTGAGGGGCTTTGAGCAGCAGGCGCATGGGAAATCGAAGGGGAAGAGCGTTCATGATAACCTGAAATGTTTTTATCTAAATGCAAGAAGCATTAAAAATAAATTTCAAGAACTTGAGGCCGTTATGATTAGTGAAGGCTATGACATAGTTGGGATTACAGAGACATGGCTTAGTGAAGAGGATGGAGATGAATATAATGTAGAAGGTTATAAGCTCTTTAGGAAGGATAGATGTAATAGGCGAGGAGGGGGTGTAGCACTCTATGTGAACGAAAACATAAATGTGCAGGAAATTCCTGAAATTGAATATTCCGTGCCTTGTGAAGATATCTGGGTCAGGCTCACTGGCAAACACGAGACTGGTTTAAACATAGGTGTATGCTATCGACCACCAGCTTTGGACAGTACAGTCAATGAAATGCTCCTTAAGAGGATTACGCAAGCTTGTAGAGGAGGAGGACTATTATTATGGGAGACTTAAATTATCCTGGTATTGACTGGGAAATGGTGAAAGGACAGGGTAGGGGGGGAGGAAGAATTTCTAGATGTCATAAATGATAATTTTTTGGTGCAGTATGTTAATAAACCTACAAGAGAGAAGGCAATTTTAGATTTGCTGCTCTGTAATGACCCAGATAGAATTAGCAATGTTGAGGTACTGGAGCCACTTGGGACAAGTTATCACTCTACTATTAATTTTGAGGTTTCATGGGAAGTTAAAAAGGTGTCTCCAAAAACAAAAATTTTTAATTTTAGGCGAGCAAACTTTGACAGGATGCGGTCATATCTAAGTGAAACAAAATGGGAGACACTCCTGGACTGTGAGTCTGTAAATGAGATGTGGGAAAGATTTAAGGGGGTTTTACTTGATTCACAATGTAAATTCATTCCAAAGGTGTCCAAAAGTAAGCTGAAAAAGCAGAATCCTCAGTGGATGACAGCAGCTATTCGTAGGAGTTTGAGGGAAAAGAGGAATCTTTACAAGATGTACATAGAGGATAACAATGAGATTACTAAGGCTGAATTCTGTAAAATGCGGGCTGTGGTCAAAAAAGAGCTGAGGAATGCTAGAAGACTGTATGAAAGACAAATTGCAGAGGGGCAAAAACTAACCCTAAGCGCTTCTTTTCAGTACTGTAGCAGAAAAAAGGAAAGTCAAAGAGCAGGTTAAGTGCATAAAGAATAAAAATGGATCGCTGCTATATGATAATAAGGATATTGCGGACACCTTAAACGGTTACTTTGTTGAGAATTTTACCTTAGAGCGGGTCTTTATTCGGCCAGAGGGCTTGTCCAATGCTCAAGATTATTTAGCGGAAATTGAGGTTAGGGATAACGTCAGATTAGACAAGTTGCATCAACTAAAGGCAGATAAGGCGGCGGGTCCTGATGGCTTATATCCTAGAGTGCTCAGGGAAGTTAGTGAGATCATCTTTAAGCCGCTATCTGCCATCTTTAGATGGTCTTTAGAAACTGGAGAAATACCAAATGATTGGAAACAGGGCAATATAATACCAATATATAAAAAAGGGGACCGTACTGAGCCAGGTAATTACAGGCCAGTCAGTTTAACTTGCATTGCGTGCAAAATATTGGAATCTATCATAAAAGATGAGCTGGACTTATTTCTTGAACGTAACAATATCTTGAGGGATAGCCAACATGTTTTCGTAAAGGAAGGTCATGCCTGACAAACCTTCTGGAATTTTTTGAAGAGGCCACCAAGACTTATGACCAGAGCAGGGCTTATGACATCATATATTTGGATTTTCAGAAAGCATTTGACACAGTACCGCATAAGAGACTAATTTTTAAAATGAGCTCCATTGGAGTTACAGGTGGTATTCTGAAGTGGATTCATAACTGGTTGTAGGACAGAACACAAAGAGTGGTGGTCAGTGGTATATCATCTGAGCTAGGTAGGGTGGGGAGTGGCGTCCCCCAGGGATCGGTGTTGGGACCCCTGCTGTTCCTCATCTACATTAATGACCTTGATAGGAATATTGAGAGCAGATTAGTTAAATTTGCAGATGATACTAAATTGGGGGGCTTGGCAAATAGTTTAGAGTCCACTAAAGTGATTCAGGATGATTTGGATAGAATTCAGAATTGGGCAGAAATGTGGCAAATGAAATTTAATGTAGCGAAATGTAAAGTAGTACATGTAGGTAATAAAAACATTAGACGGGATTACTTCATGGGAGGTTTTAAACTGGAATGTGCTCCACAAGAGAAAGATCTGGGAGTGATTGTTGACCAAACCCTCACAGGCTCTAGCCATTGTGCCGTAGCTGTTAAAAAAGCCAATCGGATGCTGGGATACATTGCCAAAAGTATTGAGTTCAAATCCAAGGGGGTGATGCTTCTTTTGTACAACACATTCGTCAGACCACATCTAGAGTATTGTGTACAGTTCTGGGGACCATACTTTAAGAAAGACATAGAGGCTTTAGAGAAAGTTCAGAGAAGAGCCACGAAGCTAATTCCGGGTATAAAAGATGAAAGCTATGAGAAAAGGCTGAAGATCCTTAATCTCTTTAGTCTTAGGAAAAGGAGACTAAGGGGTGATTTGATTGAGGTCTTTAAATATGTTAAAGGGATTAACAAAGTGAATTATGTAGGATTCCTTCGACCAAGTGTTGTTAGCAGAACTCGGGGTCACAAATGGAAGCTGACTAAAGGTAAATTTAGCACTGATATTCGGAAATATTTCTTCACCCAAAGAGTAATTTGATTGTGGAACAGCTTGCCTGACCATATTGTTGAGGCAGAGACCTTGGGAGTTTTCAAGAGCAGACTTGACTTAAAGCTAGATACCATTGAGTCATTGAGTATCTGAAGTGATATATTCACGATGGTACAAAGAAACTGGCGAGCCTAGTTGGGCTGAACGGCCTGTTCTCGCCATTCATGTTATGTTATGTTATGTTATGTTATTGACAGTTACAGAAATCGTTTGATTGCAGTGATTGCCTCAAAAGGTTGTGCAAAAAAAATATTAAGTTAAGGGTACCATCATTTTTTTCCAGGCCTGTTTCATTAGATTGATTTTTTAAATGATTCTGTTGAACCACAATTCAAAAGCAATGTCTGATTTTCATTGGTTTATTTTCAGTAAATTTTTATTTATTACTACTTTTGTCTGTTTCAAGTTATTTCAGAGCCAATTTTGGGTTTTTCTTTCATTAACAGAGAGGTACCAACAATTTTGTCCACGTGTGTACATATACAGCGCCTTCCAGAATTAATGGCACCCCTGGTTAAGATGTGTTAAAAGCCTTATAATAAATTAAATTTTTATTGCAGAAGCATACTCTCACACTGAAAATTGTAGAAAAATGTAACCTTCAACTCAAGTGAATTTTAAGGGGGAAAAAAAATCCCTGACTAAGAAATAATTATTTTTCATAAAATCACCTATTCCACAATTATTGGCACCCCTAACAATTCCTAGGAAATAAATGTAATTGAAGTATTTATGTCATTTCTACAGTAGTTTACAAAGTTGATCAGAGTATCTAGGAACATATAATTAGTAATTCATCACTTTCTGTTTCCCTGGGGTATAAATATGACGTGACACAGAGGCCATTTCTCTTATCCACTCTTCAACATGAGAAAGACAAAGGAACACACCATTCAAGTAAGGCAGATGTGTGTCAACCTTCACAAGTCAGGCAATGGCTACAAGAAAATAGCCACTCGCCTGCACCTGCCCATATCTACTGTCAGAGGAATCATTAAGAAGTTTAAAACAACTGGAACAGTGGTAAAAAAGCCTGGACGAGGACGCAAGGTTATTTTGCCACCACGCACAGTGAGGAGGATGGTAAGAGAAATAAAAAGTTCTCCAAAGCTCACTGTTAAAGAATTGCAACAAATGGTAGCATCTTGGGGTCACAAAGTCTCCAAAACAACCATCAGGCGCTATCTACATGCCAACAAGCTGTTTGGGAGGCATGCACGGAAAAAACCTTTTCTCACTCACAATCATAAACGCAAACGTCTGGAGTTCTCTAAGCGGTACTGGGACTTCAACTGGGACCGTGTGCTTTGGTCAGATGAGACCAAGATAGAGCTTTTTGGCAACAAACACTCTAAGTGGGTCCGGCGGAACACAAAAGATGAGTATGCAGAAAAGCACCTCATGCCCACTATGAAGTATGGGGGAGGATCAGTGATGCTGTGGGCCTTTTTCTCTTCCAGAGGCCCTGGGAACCTTGTTAGGGTGCATGGCATCATGAACGCTTTGAAATACCAGGACATTTTAAATCAAAATCTGGTGGCCTCTGCCCAAAAGCTGAAGATGGGTCGTCACTGGGTCTTTCAGCAAGATAATGACCCTGTACATGTGGCTAAATCTACACAGAAGTGGTTCACCAGACACAGAATCAAGCTCCTCCCATGGCCAACTCAGTCCCCAGACCTCAACCCCATTGAAAACCTGTGGAGTGAGCTGAAGAGGAGAGTGCAGAGGAGAGGACCCAGGTCGCTGGATGATTTAGAGAGATTGTGCTAAGAGGAATGGTCGAAGATCCCTTTTTCTGTATTCTCCCATCTTGTGAAACATTATAGGAGAAGATTAGGTGCTGTTTTGTTGGCAAAAGGGGGTTGTACAAAGTATTAACATCAGGGGTGCTATAATTGTGGCACACATGATTTGATGTAAAAGAATTATTTCTTAATGTGGGATTTTTTTCCCACTGAATAAATGCACTTGAATTAAAGGTTGGATTTTCCTCTTTTTTTCTTTGTGGTCCTATATTATTTAAAAAAAAACTGAATTTATTAGAAGCTAAAGAACACATCTTAACCAGGGGTGCCAATACTTATGGAGGGCAGTGTACATACACACATACATATACACATACACACACACATACATACACATATACACATATTATTATTATAAGAAAGAAAAAAGAAAAAAAAAGGGCGGCACGGTGGCATAGTGGTTAGCACTGTTGCCTCACAGCAAGAAGTGTAGTGGCTTCAGCTATCCAAAACGGAGGACAATACTTCCGGATGTAGGTTCTCGTGACCCATCGCTACAGCGAGCTGAAGCTAAATGTTGATATTTTGAGACACCATTTTAATTATTAATCACTTTTAATCAGTTCACATACCATTTCATTTTGAAATAAATTGTCTACAGTTTTGTCAAGCAAAGCGGACTGGCCTCGTCTCTATAGCAAGGACCGCTGAGGATAGTGGGTAGTGTAGTGACTCCAGCTATCCTAAACGGAGGAAAAACTCCTTGTTTCTCAGAATCGAAGGGGGGAACATGAAAAATGATGCCCATAACATTATCCCGTCAATGTTGTGTAATTAACAAGGACACACTGGTGTTTTTGTGCATATAAGTATTGCAGATATCATTGTAAAATCACCGTTAACGTAATAAGTGACAGTAAGGAAGATAACTTCCGGGTCAAGCTGAAGCTAAATGTTGATGGTTGAGTAACCAGTTTAATTATTAATCAATTTTAATCTGTTCACATTCGTATTTTGTTTCATTTTGAAATAAATTGTGCAAAAGCGGTTTGTCAAGCGAAGTGGACTGCCGTCGTCTCCATAGCAACGACCGCTGAAGATCATAGGTAGTGTAGTGACTCCAGCTATTCAAAACGGGGAAAAAAACTCCTTGTTTCTCACAATCGAAGGGGAAAACAAGAAAACTGATGCCTATACAACTAACCCGTCACTTTTGTGTAATTAACAAGGACAAATTGGTGTTTTTGTGTTGAGAAATGTTGCAGATATCATTGTAAAATCACCGTTAATGTAAAAAATGACAGTAAGGAGAATACTTCCGCATATCAGGTTATCCAGAAGCCAATGGGACGGATGCCCACAGCGTCTGTATGCGCCATGGTTGGATTAATACTGAAGCGAATGCACGGCTGGGGCACTCGCTCTGAGCTTCAAATATTGCCGCGGACGGGATTATATTGTAAGTACTTGAAAGCCCCCTGCGTCGGGGTAGTACGCTAAAGGAGACCTTTACCGTCAGTAACTAACGCAAAAGGCCCCTGACCAAGCGTCAGTCTTTGACGCGCTGGGTGTGAGACTGTATTGGTTGGTGGGTGGGGGGGAATCAGCTGTTATGGAAGCAACTGAAACGGTTATTAAAAAATACACCATTAACGTGATCATACTGAATTTGATGGAAATTAACCTCATTAACAAATTCGTCATCAATGCAGAGGATAAAAATAGCGACAAAAAAAAAAAATCTAAGCTGATGAGGAAAAAAAGCGGCATTGATCGTCGCAACGCCCACTGAGTGATACCATTGAAACAGGGAATCGCGTGTCCACCACGAAAAATGAACCTCATTGATTTTCCACTGGCATTATTTCTGTGGTCCCATCACGAAAACCTCGCAGATTTCGTGCTGCCACCACAGATTGCGGATAAAGGATTTCGTGGTCATTTCACAGATTTCTGTGCGATCAGGTGGGATTGGCGGTAATAACTGATAATAAGTTGAGCAGGCCGGTTCCGCAGAATTCCAGCGATGCGGACTGTTTGGGCCGTGGCATGACAACCAGCCTATATTAATTTGAAAAAAAAAACAAGAATAATAAAAGATAAATGATTAAATAATATGATCCCCATCCAATTAAGGGAAAAATATTTTAGTTTGCCATTTTTTTCAGAATGTCAAATGGCCCTTATTGTGAAAGCAATCAAACAGCAAAAATTCTCATAGAACTGTTTTCAACCTTGACCTCCTTACTATGAACAATAACATTATGTGTAGGAGGTTTAGCACACTTTGTTGTTGGCAGCAATCTTATACTTTCAGTTTATTAAAATATACAAGAGGCTGTTTACTGAATCAAGCAGTAGCGGTCTGTCAGCAGTAAAAAGGCTTTCGGTAACCTCACCTTTCATTGCTTAATTAACTATTCCTCTAGCAGTTCACTTTGCCTGATTAGCAACAATTACAATGACTAATTAGTAGAATGACTGGCTAATTTATTTTCAAAAGCATTGTTGTACATTGCATTTCAAGTATGCACCATTATCTTTCGCAAATGAATCACCATGTACAGTGTCAATATGTCTTTGTAAATTCTGAACTCATGTAACTCATAAAAATGCTCAGATTTGCGTCAAATAGTTTGTGAGGCTCCTTTCTATAGAATCCAAGGCTCCGTTTTATATTCTGAGTATACTGACGGCGAAAGAATGTTCATAGGCATGACTAGGGGTGGGAATTGATAAGATTTTATCAATATCAATGCCATTGACAATTCTGCTTATCAATCCAATTCCTTATCAATTCTCCTAATGATTCCTGAGTAGTTTTTTAAAGGAAAAACAGTAGTTCTACACAGTCTTCCGCTGTTTATATTCGTGAAGCGGTTGCCAAACGAACGTTGTTCGTATCCATGAGGCAGTAGCACGAAGAACACTGCACACCGCTGGGAAGTCGCGGTGGTTGGCTCACTGATTATCAGTATCCCCTGGGTGCTCGGCTTAGCTCTTGAATTGTACGTACCTTAGCCAGGTCCTATGAACGGTAGTATGGCCAGCCAAATGATCACATTGCATTACGTAAGCTTACCAACAAACCTGATGGACCTTTATTTTCCTACCTCACTCTCGCACATTCTGATCACAAGTATTATCACCCCAAATTTTGACTTCGGTAATTGCTGAATTAATTGGTTACTGTAGGCAGCATACGTGGGCTCATCAGTGCTAACACAGCTGGGTGTCTGGCTCCTAGGCTCCATGGTTATTATATCAGCTGCCTAGCTAATCTCTGACCTTTATATTAGCTAACGATACCACTGCGACGCGCAACTTTTTTTTTTTATCGTGTCGTAAAATTGATGTAACTTTCGGAAAAAAGCCTTTACTCTTAGCGACAGCAAATATAGCCGAACGTGGCTAGTTAGTGACACTTTTCAGTTGCCGTCTGGCTTATTAGTTAGGTTAATGTTGTTAGCTAGCTTGTGGATGATGGACTTAAATGTAGAAACACATTTAGCGACAGCTAGCTAGCTTGCGAGATAACGTGGGATATGTTAAATTAGCTATAGAAATGGCTAGCTAGCCTTCCTATTTACAGTGATACCGCATCAGTTATCGCACTGAAAATGGAACGAATTCATTGGTGGCAAATGCAGTAATATAAGATATTGCTGTGTGAATCTATTGAGTGTATAACCACGGTAATCTCCGGTCAAGCCCTCCAAATACTCCGGGGAATCAGCTAAGGGACCCCGTCATTTGGTAGCGTGCTATCGTGGTTCTAATATTGTGGCTGACTTGCCAGCTACGTTGGCAACCTGTTAGGGAAGCCGTGACGGGTTTCCTACCCCTGACTGACGGCTTTTGTTCAAAAGTATTTTAACCCTAAATTCAGACAATATTCTGTTACGCTATTATTTTGCTTCATGCCAGTATAATAACTGTGGCAGGCGTACACTCCTGCTGGCACAGCTGGACATCTTGGGCAAAAACTAACCGGGGGGGTTACTGTATTCATTCTCTGGCTAGCTGGTTAGTGAACGAACAAACGCTACTTCATGTAGACATTTAATGTTATATGAAATAATACCAGAATTCCATCACCTTAGAAAATAGACCACAGACTCCTAATCACACAGCAAGACATTATCATCCTGATATTTCGATAAAAAATCTCCAGTCAGAAATGCGGCCAATGGATCAAGTTCCGTGACTCGAACGAGCCTCGGTAGGATAACGGCCCAGAGGCAACTAGAAAAGGCCAAGGGTTAGCAGCTAGGCTAGCCGAGCTGTAGTAACCCTCCTCCCGCAGACAGCCAGGCTAGGCCCGTGGTTAGCGGCAGGGCTTGGCGTTCCTTCTCTACAGCTCGGAGCCATGTAGGCCTGTGCTCTGTCTTAGCCACCACATAACCGGATGAGAAGACGGCCTTAATTATGCAGAAATTTAAGCCTTTATATAATGTAAATAGTAGAGTGACAAAAAATGCACTCCCCCCACAGTTTTCACGCAGGGGAAAATTAGCCACAGAGACCAAAACCGTATTTTGAACCAGGCTGTAAACATGTTTATTTTTGCTGTAAAATTGGGCTTTTTAACATGGAGGTCAATGGGGATTGACTCCTTTCTGCAGTCAGCCTCAAGGGGCCATTCGAGGAACTGCAGCTATTGGCACTCCCATATTTGCTTCACTTTTCAGCCCTACAGGTTGCTGCTTGGACGCGACGTGACGTCATGCTGGGAAATGAAAGAATCATTAAGAAGAATCGATAACATTGGAGGTGCACAATTCCGATGGAATCGATCAATTGGAACCGGTTCTAAGTCGGAACCGGTCTTCAATTCCCACCCCTAGGCATGACGCACAGTGGAGTGACATTGTAAGGATGGCGATAATCCCAATAAATGCAAAAAAATCCAAGCAAGATGGAAGTCAGCAAAAGTTTTGGATTTTTTGATTATTGCCTTCCTTAAAATGTCACTTCATTTATATACATGTAGCCTATTGGCAATCACTTTGTCATTGTCATTTCTTAATCATTACAAGTCATGTACTGGTATTGCTTATTCAGTTAATAAATTTTTTGATTGTTCATTAGGAGAAATTGAACAGAAACAGCTTGAGAGCAATCATGCGTTTATTACCATTGTGAATGTAGAGCGCCTGCCAGAGATCAGCTTACATTATCAATCCTTTAGGCTTACCATACCTGTGCTCTGACCATTGTGGAAAACTGCCTTCACAATGAATGTGTGCATACAGATAAAATGCTTACTATGAAAGTTATGACTGTTTTATTCAAAAAGCTGCGCAAAATGTGTGTAATAACAGGTATGAAGGCTGGAGTGTGAAGGGGGAACGATAATAATCGCAGAGAGTCAATTATCAAGGTGGCATTTGACGACAGAACTCCGAAGAAAATGGGTTTGGATTATGGAATAAGAAATGAAGATTTTTTGCCAATATGTTCATCTGAATAGTCTCTCAAAGTAATCCTCTGACAACTGTCAATGAGCAACATCCTTTCCTTCAGTATAAAGCAAACAATCAAGCAAAAGAAGAAGTGACAGTGCAATGTGAGAAAATGGCAAACATGCCTCACTTTGTTTCAGTAATTAAATCTAATCCAAAAGCAACAAACTGCTTGGCTTGTTTGCTTATATGGACCAAAGGTCCGATGGACTAATGTCATAACCTGCCTGTCCATCGTTGTCCATCATTTTTTGTCCGTGAATATCTTCCTCTCTAAAACCGTCAGGAGGATCAACTTGAAACTTTAGATACATGTTGCCACCCACGAGGACACCAAAGTTTAGTCGAGGTATTCTAAACTGATTTCAAATATGGCCACCAAGCAGCCATCTTACAAACTAGAAATGCCTATTTCTGCTCTATCTAAGGCATTTCTGCACCAGTCAGGCTGAAATTTGATATTTAGGAGCTAATTAGCAAAATTCATGTACTGGTCTCACTAGATATTCCTGGACCTTACTATCCATTTAGCTTAAAGATCGATGCAAACAACTGCAGGAGAACGGGATTCTGTACTGAAGTTTACTAGCAGTCCCTTTATTCTGTAAAACTGTTACAGACGAATGAAATAATGTGTTGATGTTACAGCTTCCATGTGGTAAGTATACAAGGTATTTACAGTAAATATAAAGAAACTCAAATGGAGGCTATGCTACACTAATGCTTGGCTAGGTAAATAATGCTTATGATGCTAATTAATAACTAGCTAATATGCTAGGTAAGTATGAGGTAGAAATTAGCATAAGACATAAGCTTAGATATACCAATTTAAACACAATAATATGACATTGAATAATACAGATTTCTCTATAAACTCAAGAAATATTTGGTGTTCTACATCAATATACTCTTGAATGACAATTTTACATTTAGGCAATGCTTCTAACAAGTCTTAAACGAAAGATGGAACATTTCATGGAGATATCGCTTGACTGCCATGTCCTACTGACAATGGATGAATGCAACTTCCTGTCTATATAGCAGGCTGTGCTGTTATCAACCGTCAGGGGGCTCTGACGAACATGAAAAAACCACACACTGTCCAGAACACTCTGTGCCTGGGGTCTTCAAGAAAAGACCCCACATTTCTACTACCTCTAATTTCAAGAGTCTTCCGGAGACAGAGGGAGGACCACTTCAGTCACAGGTCTGGAGTGAACCTTTGGCTTGCCATCTTTGATCACTCGCATGTTCACTTTCCTCACCAATCCATCCTGGCTTGGAACGGCCTTTGTAATGACGGCAATGGGCCAGTCATTGCTCTTTGCTGGTGCATCTTTCATTAAGACCACATGTTTTTGCTTGAGGTTAGGCCTCTTATCTTCCCATCTGCGTTGGCTCTGCAGGGTGTGCCATCTAATCCAAAAGGTGTCTGCCAAACTCTGGACTTGTTTCCATTCTTCCTTGAGAAGCTCTCCTTTCCTGAAGCCACTACGCAGAGGTGGAGGAGGAGCTCCAGTTTTCTGGGCCGGGAGCATCGGGGAGAAAGGAGGATGGGGGATTCTGAATTAGGAGTTATGGGGATGAGAGGCCTCGCATTCAGAATGGCACTGACCTCAGCCATGAGGTTTGTCAGGACTTCATGAGTAAAGCATGACTTCTCTTCAACAGGCAGCAGTCCAGGATGCGACAAGCAATTCTGACCTTGCCCCCCCCCATATGCCGCCTATATCGGATGAATGAGGTGGGTTAAATACCCGGGTGCATTTTTGTGCCTCCAGATACTTCTATGTGCTTTGTGGGTCAGGATAGGACCCATCCATAACCAGCTCTCGGCATGCATCCATAAGGTTGGTGCCACAGTCTGAGTGTAGTTACTTTGCGGGCCCTCAGACAGAGAAAACCTTCTTAGTGCATTTATGATGTTGCTTGCATTCATCGTTTCAGTGATTTCAATGTGCATGGCCCATGTGCACATACATGGAAACAACACTGCCCACCGTTGACTGTTTGCATGCCCTCCTCTGGTATGGCGAGAGACCACCTCCCAAGGCTCAAAGACATCTACTCCCACAGAGGAATAGAGTGGAACCACCTGCAGCCTCTTGGTACTCTGTTTTCCTGCAAGGTCTTCTTTAAGTGACACATTTGAGGAGCAGACCTCTGATGGTTCGTTTAGCTCCCACCAGCCAGATTCCAGATGCTCTGATGGTATCCTCAGTGAAATGTCTCCCTTGATGTTCCACAGCCTGGGCGTGATGACGCATAAGGAGGGTTCCCAGATGGCGACAGTCTGGAACAATGATGGGGTTGGTCTCATCAATGCTCAACTGGACTTATTTGATGCAACTATTTGATGAAACGATGCAGCTTCCGCAGACTGCTGTGGAGAGGAAGGGTCATTGATGTTTCGAATTTTAAAAAATTAATCTAATTAATTACAGGCTTTGTAATTAATTAATCTCGATAAATTGCATTTTTATCAAATAGCAATATTTGACACAATAAGCAAAGTTTTTCCAATTCAAATAAATTCTGGTTGATGACTGAATCAATGAATAGACATATACGTGAACTTAAACAACAAAAATGTTTATTTTTCATGTATATTTATATGTGCACTTTTCACCTGTTTACTATATTCGCAGATTAGTGCAAACTCAACGTGCAATTATAGCCATTACATTCAACATTTTAAGACTTTAGGTGCATTACCGCCACCTACCGGGCATCAGTGTGTGCATCAGTGTTACCGGTGTATCAGAAATTAGAGAACTGAGAAAGGTGCGATTAAATACGTTATTTATTTTAAAGCTTTATTTTTTTCTGTAATTAATTAATCGAAATTAACGCGTTAAAGTCCCAGCCATAGATTCGATGCTCACAAACTCTTCTGCATAGCACTTACATTGCATACTGTTTATGTACTTATTCAGTACTGTGGCTCTCTCCAACTCCTCTTCTGACAGCCTCTTGCAGCAGCTTTGGCAGCTGTCTTCTCATCTAGCTTGAGAGAAGACTGGGTTATGTGGAATATTGCATTGATGAGAGTGTGAAAGTCAGGGAGGTGCTCAAATCATGCCATACTCAGAATGACCTTTGTGACATCATTGATGGTACCAGCCAATTGTGGGCATATCTCAGAATCTAAGATGGTATCAACTAGGGATTAATATTTTTCCCGAAAATGAGACATTTTCTATCCCGGGAAAAGAAGCACATTTTCCCGGGAATCCCGGGAAATTAACTTGTTTTTAAGGTATAATTTTGGCGACCGTTATATCACATTGGTCATAGTACAGGAAACACCATACTGAACAAAGAGACATGTGGGTCCCAAACATGACTGATTTAATGTATTATCTGGTGGTATATATGATTATTGAGGCATAAAAACGTAATTTTAACATTAATCATTATTATAACAACAAAAACTGCGCAAGCTGCATGCAGCTTGACGTTCACCGCAGATGAGAGGGAGAAAACGCCTGTGATCTGTCACTTTCTGACTGAACAGCCTCATGGAAATTATATTTTACAATTCTTCATATTCTAAACTAACGAAATTCGTTAAGGCAAGTAGTTTGGTGTTTTCATAGTCATGGTTTTGAGCTCAGATAGATTCCATAACCTGCTCGCATTCAGACGCTGCGGGTGGCCAGCACGGTGTGTGCTGCGGTGTCAGACTGTCGGCTAAATAAAGTCTGCGATCACTCAAAGTTAAAAGGGAAAGTTATAAAACGCATCCACGCACTGGGTGTGGGGTTTCAGATGGATTCAGGAGATTTTACTTTATTCAATGAGAGCCCAATTTCACCAAAGCCCGCTGCATCTCTGTCTGAAGTGTTTTGCATAAAGTATGAATCCAGTATTCTTGTAGTTTTGAGCTTTCACCTGGAGTGTTGTCTGAGATTATAAATGTTGCAGTGAGCCGACTGTTGAACCTCAGTCTAGCGCATTTTATCCCTCCCTCAGACAGCGCAGCGCATCCTCATTATTTAATATTTTGAAGTAGGCTATTATGAAGTATTTCCACTCACAGTCGTTTTGTGTTAGTCTAATTCAGATTATAGAGCCACAAGTTACTTAACTAACTGCGTTAACGGTCAGAAGTGTTTGAATTCAGGGCGTTTTGTGATTGTTAATCAATTAATTAAGGCCGATGTTATTCGCACTTATATGTGTGGCCAATGCTGAATTTTTTTCTTGGCCACACTTACTCGCCGCACCAGTTGATGACCATTCCAGTTTTTAGAACGTACAGCTTAAAATAGCCTAAGTTTGGCTAAGAAAACAATTTTACCTTTGGACACACTTAAAATAAGTGTGGGCATTGGAGCAATGTGCATCTTGGCCACACTTATAAGTGCGTCAAACGCGAATTTCGATCAATTATTGTGCTTGGACGCACTTAAGTAAGTGCGAATAGTCAGTTCGATTAATTTAAGTATTCTCTTTCTCTGCACGCATACACACACACTGTTCCGCCTGCGCACACAGCCGTTGAATATGTTTTAAGAAAGTAAAATAGGCCTACATATTTTCTAAATATATTCCATTATCTTATAAACATTTTTTAATGTTTTTTCCCGGTTTCCCGTTTTTCTATTTCCCGGGAAACGGGAAATGGTCTGGAGGTCAAATCCCGGGAATCCCGTTTCCCGGGATTAAACCCTAGTATCAACATCAACATAAGTCTCTTAACCCCTCTGTGCAAACATAGATGCCAGCAGATATGGAGCTGCTCTATTTATGCACACAGTAACACTATTCTATCACTAGATGGAACACCGGATCAGTTATTGAATATTCACTGGCAAGCCGAGCTCAAACATGGTTTAGAATATGGACGAGTTAAGTTCCATCCCTGTTTCCCAGAAATTGCGTTAATTTAACCACTCAGCCAAGCCTGATGTGCAAACTGCCTAAAATAGTTGCCCATCGTATCTCCAGCAGTTAATAAAAATGATCTCTTGTGACAGAAAAAATCTTTGAGGTTTGTTGCAACTAGTTCAGCAATAATAGGCCAAAGGTATCTCAACCGAGTAGTGAAAAAAAATTCAGTGTTCTGAAACAGTTCAAAAGTTAAACATGGTATTGATACTATATTATTCCACAATCTATTGTAGCCACCAGATATTAAAAATGCTTGATTCCCTTCCATTGAATTACACATAGATTCATCTCACAACAAATTGACCGGTTCCTTACAACCTCATACAATCCCTCAATGATATGCAGTGTCTCTAATGCTTGCCCAGGCTCATCTGCGTAAAGCAGAGTTATAGTTCACACTGACCTGAACTATAACCCGGTAATTATCTATTGATTGACGTGTTTTTATCCAATTCCAGACAGTATAAACTTTCCACAGCAATTGAAAGACTTTGATTGGACCCTCAGAAAAGTATTTGAACTCTTGCGTAACATCAAGGCAGGTTGTATTCTCTGAACTGTGTGCAGCTGAATGGAGGGAGTACAAAGAAAAAGACTTACAAAACCAACCTATAAGTGCCTAGGTCACATTTTCTTGATGGTAAATTGATTCTGATATGTTGAATGAGATTCATTATGTCTCTAATTTTAGAATAAAGGATTAACTTCTTTTATATCAGACAAGAAAAGAATAACGTAGTTATGTTTTCATACCTCAGCAGGAGGCGTGACCGACCTGTCAGATTTTGAGTATAAGTATTATGCTTATACTCCAATATGTTAAGTGTTTATAGCACAGATGGGATTCTTTGCTCCTACAAAATATTCTGAATCATTTTCTTATTTTCTATATATTCATGCAACATAAAATGTTGCTATTTATGTTCACCTTTATCATGTGCAGTCAAATAGCTGACAAATTTATGGCCTCAATTTGTAATGGCGTCAATTTGTTATGGCGTCACGGACAGCAAGGGATGACAGACAAAATTCTTAAACTTCAACAGATTTGTGACCCCGCCTGTGAAAACCCGGCTAAAGTCGCATGATCTAATTTTGAGATAAAGGCCGTCAAATAGTCCCTATGATAAAAAATGTCAAAAATATGAGATGTGAGTTTATTGGTGTAAATGATAGGTTACATATTGGGGTTTCAAAATATAGTGTTCAAAAATTAATTCCTAACACCATACATATTAAAATTAATGAATTTATTGACACTACGTTTACGTTTTTTAACGGAGAAATACCGGAAGTTGGTTTCCTCTAGGCTCGTTTCAATCGGCTTAAGTATACCTTTGGCAGATAAACACCCAATAGTTTGGGTGTCATTCGGTTTAGTAAGTTCTTTTCAACCATTGAAAATGAATGTAGACCATAATAACAATGCGCACCATGGTAAAGAAGGTCGTTTCGTGGTATGGCAGAAGAGTTGCGACTTAAGCCGGGTGCGGATTTCTCCATGGATTATGTCGCATCACCTCGGAAATGTCAGAAATTAAGTGTTTGCGTTTATAGATTAACGTTTTGTGAAGCTAACCAGCCTAGTTTGAAGACATGTCATGACAGCTACTTCACGAAACAATTTGGTGTTTGGACACTGACGACATGCAGACCCATCGTTCTGGGGTGCGTTTCCCAAAAGCGTAGTTGCTAACTAAGTTAGCAACTTACTAAGTTCGTCCATTCACAGTCAATGGGTCCAACTATGTAAGTTAGCATGTGTGATTTCGGTAAACGCATCCCTGGAAGTATCTTTTTATCCGGTATTGTGGCGGCACCCGAAACACAAGAACGCAGCCTATCCGGGATATTATACAAATGTTATGCCATAGCCTTGGAGCTGAAAGAGATTTTGATATTGACATGCAATTTTACTAATAAAATATACAAATTATCTCAATAGAATTATTTTTGCTCCGTAATTGCTGTTGCAGTAAAGTTTATTATTGCTGTTGCAGTAAACTTTATATGATACACCTTCCTTCCATGCATTTCAATGGGATTTATGCTTTTTGGTCATGCGCATCCTTATAAAAAGACTGATTTTGTCAAACTAATAAAATTTTCCAATGTATGTGTCATACGTGGATGAAAAGAGGAGGATGTAAGCTTGAGTTTGGTATATGACACATAGTCAGGAAAATTATGGTTCAAAAGTATGGCTGTTTTAAAAATGTGCTTATTTTCAAATCACAATTTCTTGAAAAACAGTTTTTCTGAGCCTGAAATTTGCCAAAACTTTGAAATGACCTTTCTCGATCAATATTAGAGATATCAGTTAGATTTTTTCACAGAATATTCCTTACTTGATGTAGAATGACTTTGTGTAAAAAACTGTAAATCACCAAAAAATGACTTTAGCTGGGTTATCACAGGCAGGGTCACATTTAATTAAACAAACAGAACTAATCTACACTCTACCCTACTGACCAAGATTGAAATAATAATGAAAAAAAATAGTTACAGTCCCTCGGTAATGGAGATGGCACTGCTATGTTGCGATGTCTTGGGACAGGAAAATGCTCCAACACAGGCAAAAATCCACAAAAAGCGTCACAGGTCTTGGAAAGAGTGACAGGTCTGGTCAAATGTATCCTTCCACAATTTCTCCTTGCAATTTCTCCTACTACTCCTACTCTCTCAATTTTTCTCCTTATATACTCTTTTCCAGCCCCCTCTGAGGCATGCCCAGGACATGCCCAAACCTAGCTTTAGATTAGGCTTAACAAAAAAAAAATGTCAATACGGCCATCTAGTGGCTTTTATTTTTTTTCCCACTACACCTCCATTCCAAAAGGGAAAAATTTTGACTCATAAAGGCAAAATTTTTCTTTTCAATACAAAAATGGTTAAGTAGACACTTGTGTATATATACATATAATACAATATGCTAATAAACACATTTGACATATATACACATACTCAAACACGGGATAAGCAATCAGCAATTACATTGTCAGTACCCTTTACATGCTTAATTTCCAAGTCAAACTCCTGTAAAATCAAACTCCAATTCAACAATCTCCGATTCTTGTTTTTCATCTTACTCAAAAACGTTAACGGATTGTGGTCAGTATATACAGTCATTGGCTTTTGCCCTGTACAAACATAAACCTCAAAGTGTTGTAAGGATAGAACCAGAGCCAACAGCTCCTTCTCAATTGTGGAATAGTTCTTTTGGTGGCGATTGAACTTCCTGGAGAAGTATGCATGGGATGCTCAATTTCATCAGAGTCACTTCTCTGTAGGACCACAGATCCACAAGCTTGGTCGCTAGCATCGACAGCCATGGAGAACGGTTTGTTGAAGTCAGGAGATTTGAGCACGGGGAAGTGACATTGCAGGGACTTCAAGCGATCAAAGGCTCTTTGGCATGCTTCATCCCAAGTGAACTTTACGCCTTTCTTCAGTTGGTTGGTGAGACTGAGAGCAATCTCAGCAAAGTTCTTGCAGAACTTGCGGTAGTACCGATCATTCCAAAGAAGCGGCATAAAAGCTTTTTTTGTTGTCAGGAACTGGAAAGTCCATGATGGCTTGGGCTTTAGCATTTATGGGTGCCACCTTACCCTGGCCTATGACGTAGCCAAGATACGTGACAGTAGCACAACCAAAGTCACTCTTGTTCAGGTTAACAGTCAGGTTAGCCTGGGTCAAGTGCTGGAACAACGTCTCTACATCTTTCAGATGTTCTTCCCAGGAGTCACTCCATGTGATCAGGTCGTCGATGTACGCACCCGTGTGTGGCAATCCGGCGATTGTAGACTGTGTCATCCTTTGGAACGTGGCTGGGGCATTTTTCATGCCAAAGGATAGGACTTCATACTGGTATAACCCAGATGGTGCGGCAAAAGCAGAGATGCTCTTGGCCCTCTCAGTTAAAGGCACACACCAATAACCCTTCAATAAATCAATCTTGGTCAGAAACTTTGCTTGCCCTATTCTATCGATACAATCATCAATCCTAGGTATTGGAAACACATCAGTTCTAGTTACAGCATTGACTTTGCGATAATCTGTACAGAATCTAGTACTTCCATCAGGTTTTGGAACTAGAACACAGGGTGAACTCCAATCTGAGTTAGAGGGTCTGATAATATCATGTTCTAACATGTACTCAACCTCTTTCTCAGCAATCTTTCTCTTTTCAGGATTCATCCGCACGGATGCTGTTTTATTGGTTTGGCATCACCAACATCTACATCATGAGAGGCTATAGAAACTCTCTTTGGAACATCAGGAAATAGATCTTTATATTTCTTGATCAACCTCTCAAACTGATCTTTCTGTGAGGGTTCTAAGTGCTGGAGTTTTACATCAAGATTTTGCAACACTTCAGAAATTGACAATTCACATGAAAGAACTTCAGCTTTAATTCTAGGTTCATCATCTTGAAACTCCCCCTCATCTTCACAAGTCTCGGCCATAGGAGGATCTGAAGTGACAGCTGCACCCCTAGCATTCCTATCATGATAAGGCTTCAGCATGTTAATGTGACACAACTGTTTTGGCTTTCTCCTATCTGGAGTCTTCACAATGTAATTGAGATCATTGAGTTTTGTCAGAATTTCATAAGGACCATGAAATCTAGCCTGCAATGGATTGGACTGCAAGGGAAACAACACAAGGACCTTGTCTCCTGGTTTAAACTCACGGCTTCTAGCCTTATGATCATACCAAGTTTTCATTTTTCCCTGACTTGATTTCAAGTTCTCTTTGGCTAGGTCACAAGCTGCACGCAGTCTTTCCTTGAACTTGCTAACATAGTCTAACAGACTGATATGCGGCTCTTTCTCTTGCCATTGTTTACTCAACAATAGCAAAGGTCCTCTCACTTCATGGCCAAACACTAGCTCAAACGGACTGAATCCAGTAGACTCCTGCACTGCTTCTCTAGCTGCAAACAACAGCAAATGAACACCTTCATCCCAGTCTTTCTCATGGTCATAACAATAAGTCCTCATCATTGTCTTGAGAGTGGAATGAAACCGCACTGAGGCACCCTGACTCTCTGGATGATAGGCACTGGAAAGAATCTGCTTCGCACCTAGTTCATACACAACCTGCTGAAACAATCCGGAAGTGAAATTGCTACCTTGATCTGACTGAATTTCCCTGGGAAGGCCAAACAACGTGAAGAACTTTATCAAAGCCTTCGAAATTGCAGTTGCCTTCATGTTGCATAGAGGTATGGCTTCAGGGAATCTGGTAGATGCACACATGATTGTCAACAAGTACTGATTTCCAGATCTAGTCTTGGGTAATGGACCAACACAATCAACAATGACCTTGGAGAAGGGCTCCCCAAATGCTGGGATAGGCTGCAATGGAGCTACAGGTGGGTCTAACTGGTGTTTTCCAACTACCTGACAAGTGTGACAGGTTTTGCAAAAGTTGGAAACATCTTTCCGAAGTCCAGGCCAGAAGAAGTGTTTCCTGATCTTGTCAACGGTCTTGTTAACACCAAGATGACCTCCTAAAGGCAAACTATGAGCCATTGTTAAGATCTCATTCCTGTAGACCTTCGGAACAACAATTTGCTGGACCACTGCCCAATCTGCATTGGCAGGGATATCAGGAGGGCGCTACTTCCGCATCAACACTCCATCCTTGAGATAATACCCAACTGGAACTGTGTCTATTTCTTCATCAGGAAGGGCTCTCTTCTTTAGTACAAAAATTTCAGGATCATTGGTTTGCTCCTGAATCAACCGCTTTCTGGACAGAGACAAGTCTCCAGACACATCAGAATCACCAGACCCATCTGGCTGGCTGAATAGAGAACTGATAAAAGTGTCTGATAAGTCCTCAAACGGAGAAACCATAGTAGGCTGAACAGAGTCATGAGGCGAACCACCTGAGTCATGACTATTCAAGGTGCTGGACGGCACCACATCATCTTCTTCTTGAGCCTTCTTGGCCATGACATGAGTCACTGCACAGGAAGGATACAGAGATGGGTCTTAATCGCCATCTTCAGTGCTCGGCTGTGAAGTAAGATGAACAGGGGGAACTACATTGCCCCCAGCCAGGTCATTGCCTAGCAACAGAGAAACACCCTTGATAGGTAGACTTGACATAAGTCCCACCTTTACCTGTCCTGTAACTAAATCTGACTTCAAGAATACAGAGCGCAGGGGTACAGATACAGTCCTCCCTTCAATACCTTGTACAAGTATGAAATCCCCAGAAGCGGTCTCATCACGTAACTCCAGGAGTCCATCAACAAAAGAGACTGAGAAGCTCCGGTATCCCTGAGGAAATATATGGGTACAGGAGGAGAATGCTCATTCAGAGCCACAAATCCCTCTGACACAAATGGAAGGAATTCCTCCCTCACAAAGTCAGCAGTATCAGGCTTCTTAGTCTCACAAGGAGCAGGCAATTTAGCAGATCGGTCATCTACTATAGGGGTTTCTAACCTTGTCTTCACAAAGGCATTGGGTTTGGTATCCTTTTCTTTTTCTTTCTTAGCTTTAAGGAACCAACAGTTAGTTGTAACATGACCAGATTTCTTGCAATAATTGCGAACTAGACCACTTTTGTCACTGTCAGCTTTCACACTTTGATCAGACCTTTGCCTGGATTTCTGAGCACCATCACCAGATTTGTCTTTGTCTTTGGGTGAGGAATCTTGGGTATCACCGTTACCTTTCTTCTGAAATTGGGACCATCTATTGTTACTGCTAGACTGAAATTTGGACTTATGTGTGAGAACATATTCGTCTGCAAACTTGGCAGCTGATTGCAAATTCAGTGCTTGCTTTTCATTAAGGTAGGTCTTAATATCATCCTTGACACAGTTCTTGAATTCTTCAACTAACACCATCTCTTTTAGTGAGTTGAAATCATCCTTGACCTCCATAGAAGTACACCAGCGCTCAAAGCAAACCTTCTTCTCGTTAGCAAATTCCACATAAGTCTGATTGTCAGATTTCTTCAGACCTCTGAATTTCTGTCGGTAAGCCTCTGGAACCAACTCATAAGCTGTCAAAATAACCTTTTTGACAACCTCATAATCAGAGGAATCATCTGCAGACAAAGCCGAATAGGCTTGTTGAGCTTTACCCTTGAGGACAGTTTGCAACATCAGAGGCCAGTGTTCCTTTGGCCACTGACAACTCTTAGCTACCTTCTCGAAGCACTGGAAATACTTATCAACCTCCTTCTCTGAGAATGGAGGCACCAGCTTTACCTCCTGGCTAGCCCGAAATTTGTTTTCGGCTTGAATTTTGATTTTTAGTAGCTCCATTTGGAGCCTTTCTTCTCCATCTAATTTTTCTAAATTGAAATCTCTCTGTCTCTCTCTCTTTCTGCTCTTTCCTCTTTCTCTCTCTCAAATTCTCTTTGTTTTTCTTTTTCCTCACTTTCTTTTTTCTGTTTCTCTCTCTCAAACTCTCGTTGTTTTTCTTTTTCTTCCCTTTCAATCTCTAGCATTTTTAATTTAAGTTCCAATTCTACATTTGGATTTTCCACCGGAAACTGTTCCAGATCTCCTGGTGCAAACACATTTTCATCAATGTAATATTCAACAATCTCTCTAGCCAGTCTTGCTTTTCGCATGGCTGGTTTTACATCTGTCAGCTCTAACTATCTGCATATTTCTAGCAGTTCTGTCTTTTTAAAAGACTTCAAAATCTCTACGGTTGGTGATGCCAAGAAATCATCCATTGCTGTTGATCTGCCAATATATATCTAGGAAAATTCAAAAAACAATATCACTATTTGAAATTTTAGATTTTCAATAAATGACTCGCACAATGGTCTATCCCGGACCCGAGCCCCCAATTTGTTATGGCCCCAATTTGTTATGGCGTCAATTTGTTATGGCGTCATGGACAGCAAGGGATGACAGACAAAATTCTTAAACTTCAACAGATTTAATTAAACAAACAGAACTAATCTACACTCTACCCTACTGACCAAGATTGAAATAATAATAAAAAAAAAATAGTTACAGTCCCTCGGTAATGGAGATGGCGCTGCTATGTTGCGATATCTTGGGACAGGAAAATGCTCCAACACAGGCAAAAATCCACAAAAAGCTTCACAGGTCTTGAAAAGAGTGACAGGTCTGGTCAAATGTATCCTTCCACAATTTCTCCTTAGCTTTAGATTAGGCTTAACAAAAAAAAAAAAAAAGTCAATACTGCTATCTAGTGGCTTTTTTTTTTTTTTTTTTCCCATTACACAAGTATAAAATAGTCCACTGTCTAAATGGCAGTTGTTTGATCTGTCATATTGATCTCAATTACAGGAGTAGCATTTGCACTTGAATCTTTCAAAATGTCGATACAGTACAACTTGAAGCACTTCAACCCCTTAGCCTACTTTTATGTACAAAACCACTTTGAACTAGTATTTTCCTTCGGCAGTTTTATAGCTTTTAAAGAGTGGTTATTTTTTCCCTCATTTTTGTTTTTTTTTCTATCACAATTAAACGATAAAATATCTTTCTTTCATAAATAATTTTAATTTTCAGAAGCTTTGAACTCATTTTCCACAGCTTACATTTTGAATAATTTGAACCTCACATTATCGGCAGCTTCCAGCTTGCCCGCGCAGTTTCCCCTGGAACTGCACTTTTCTAGTTCATATTTAAATTAATGAGTCAAAAGTTGATTTGTGTTGAGCATATGATTATTTTATGATTTTACAGTTTATGATTTTGAGGGCTCTAACAGCCTGGGGAGCCACTTGGAGAGCTATCTTATTTGGCTTATAAATGGTACATAATGTAAAGAAAATCACTGTCAGATGATGTGCACTTGTGGCCAAGGGGTTAATCCTAGAAATGTACAACCCAAATTCCGAAATAGTTGGGACAAAGTGCAAAGTGTGAATAAAATCAAAACGCAATGACTTTCAAATCACACCAGCCAGTGTATTATTCATAATAGAACAGAGATAACATGGCAAATGTTGAAAGTTTAACCCACAAAATGAGCTTATTTCAAATTTGATGGCTGCTACAGGTCTCAAAAAAGTTGGGACAGGGGCCTGTTTACCATAGTATAGCATCCCCTCTTCTTTTTAACACAGAGTGGAGGCGTCTGGGTATTGAGGAGACAAGTTCTTAAGTTTAGCCATTGGAATTTGATCCCACTTTTGTTTAAAATAGGCTTCCAGCTGCTGGAGAGTTTTGGGTCTCCTTTGATGGACTTTTCGTTTAATTATGCACCAAATGTTCTCAATCGGTGAAAGACCAGGACTGCAGGCAGGCTAGTTCAGCACACGGACTCTCTACTACGAAGCCATGCTGTTGTGATAGCTGCAGTATGTCCTTTTGCATTGTCCTACTGAAATACACAAGGCCTTCCCTGGAATAGATGTTGTCTGGAGGGGAGCATATGTAGCTCTAAAACCTTTATATACCTTTCAGCATTCATGGTGCTTTTTAAAACATGCAAATGTCCCACATCATATGCATGATGGAGTTTTAGGTGGCATCTGTGGATGGCACGGTGGACTGTGTTTACAGACAGTGGTTTCTTGAAGTATTCCTGGGCCCATTTAGTAATGTCAATGACAGAATCATGCCGGTGAGTGATGCAGTGGCATCTGAGGGCCCGAAGATCACGAACATCCAGTAAAGGTCTTCGGCCTTGTCCCTTACGCACAGAGATTTTTCCAGTTTCTCCAAATCTTTTGATGATGTTATGCACTGTCGATGATGAGACCTTCAAAGCCTTTGCAATTTGACATTGAGGAACATTTTTTTTAAAGTATTCCCCACAATTTTTTTATGCAAACCTTCACAGGTTGGAGAGCCTCTGGCCATCTTTACTTCTGGGAGACTCAGCCTCTCTAAGACATCCCTTTTATAGCCAATCATGTCACACACCTGATGCCAGTAAACTTAATTCCTTGCTAAATGTTCTTTCAGCTGGTTCTCTTATATATTAATTGCTTTTTCAGCCCTTTTTTGCCTGTGTCCCAACTTTTTTGAGACCTGTTGCAGCCAGAAAATTTGGAATAAACTCATTTTGTGGCTAAAAATGTAAAATGTCTCAGTTTCAACATTTGAAATGTTATCTATGTTCTGTTATAAATAACATATTGGCTCATGTGATCTGAAATTCATTGCATTTTGATTTTATTCACAATTTACACTTCGTCCCAACTATTTCGGAATTGGGGTTCCCAGCTGTTTTTCAATTCTCAATTATTTTTTAAGTAATTTCTTTGCCGAATTTTCAGGAAGATTTTTTGTGTTTGCGACCCATACTCTGAACTAGAATGAAAAGAAACTGACACGTGATGGAATTCTACAATGTAAATGCTGCAAGTATCCTGTATCATTAAAGCCCTTCGCCCCTACGCTGTGAAGCTTAGATCTTGAATTATAAAGCCTAAAATCGGGTAATGCATAAATAGCCATATTTGGCTTCTGTGCAAAGGGGTTAAGGTTCTCCTTTGAGTGAGGATGGTTTTCAAAGAAAGGCTGGTCCAGTGAGCCATGTGGTACTTCCCATAAGCGATGCTGGCACAGATCGACACCCATGGTCTGCTGGGTTGAGATCGATGGAAACGTGTCGCCACTGTACAGGAGCTGAGGACTGGCAGATTTGCTGAACCTTGTTGTTCATGTAAACGTAAAACGTCCTGGATCAGATATGGATGTAGCCAAGTACCACCTTACGGTCATTATAGTACTTAACGTTATCAAACTTCGATCCATTTCATCTTCTACAATATCCACTGTCTCAACTGCGAGCACAGAAACGTGCACTCACTGGTTTATTAGGCTGCATGACATAATTTATGACCAGGAACTAGACTTAATACCTCTTGAATTCTGTGAAATGTATATAAAATGGCTGTTTCCTTGTCCTCTGGAGCCATTTTGCCAGAATTAAGCCCAAAGGTGTTATGGTCCACACCAGGAATCTAGTGCAAAGTCAGACGTGCGATCCAAATGGTAGTTATTGACAGAAATATAGTACAAGATGGGGAAGAAACCCTGGAGAGCATTGGCTGGGACAGAACCCCGTTTGAGAGGCAGTTCAGCACATTTGTTAATGGCTAAACTAGGTAGCAGTCACCAGCCAGTGGCTTCTGGGATGCTGCCAGATCATAGGTTTCACCAGTGCTGAACTGCTTTGGAGGATGAGGAGGTTGCTTGAGAGGAACGCAGCACTAGTCCTGGACTGGATCAGAGTTGAAAGCTTGTTCCTAACAAACTTGACAAGGAGAACAAACTTGGAGGGGTTACCAAGAACATGGTCCCAATCCTGGACCCTGAAGTTGGATTGGATGCTTGTTTGAATTACCTAAATATCAATAAAGACCTCTTACAGAAAAGGCTGTCACTAAAATACTACTTGTATTAGATGAAGACAAACATCTTTTACTACTAAACATATGACTGGGATTACCATGCGAATACAACTATACAATCCAGCACCTTGCTCATGAACTTGAGGACTTGAATACTGGTCACACGGTCATTGGGCGATAAGCGTGTGACGAGGTGCAGCAAGGCAGGGATAGATGCACAAGACGTAAACCAAGCATGACACATACACCTAATAGACACACAAGCTGCTGAATTGCGAAGAGACGCACAAGGGATTCACACGAGGGTTGGGACACACAGGGTCTAATGGATGTAATACAGTAAATTTGCTTACTAGAGGCATGGTGTCACCCTAGCGCCCATTATGCTTGCAAAATGCAAATAAATAAAATCATCCATCTATCCAAGTAAAATAAATCATATGATATTTAGCCTATTTTCCTCAGTTGTGATCTGAAATGATTATCAGTTTATGCTAAAATAAAGTTCTTAATTCACCTTTTACGCAGTATTTTGTGTTAGTCTGTTGAAAAACAACTTGGAATTTATGTTTTCACCCATAAGCTGTGTGAATGTGAAGCAAGTTGCCAATCTCAAGTGACTATTTATTTTATTTACCGTTAATTCATTTGGGAAAAAGTGAGCAAACATTTTTCTTGCATTTTAATGATGAAATCCCATCCAAGAGAGAGAGAGGAAAAATGATTTGATTCAACACATGCAATAATATGAAACAAATAGCAATAAGACCCTGCCTACCCCCTCCAGGCTTGATATAGCAACATGCGAATGTTACTGAACTCAACAAAGGTTTTTAATATTTTAACAGTCAAGGGATTATTTTGAGAACTTGTCTTCCTTCTGATTGAATTCCTTATTCAGTAAACTTGCTTCATCAGTAGCTATTTAAAATTCTGAAAGGTAATCATTAAGTTATGACATCGCCCTGGAGCCAAACAAAAACTTGCTTCTACTGACTTCGCACAATATTTATTTGATTCTGATGGGTGCTTTTAATTTGAACTCACACTTGTGAGTTGGGAACCTGGAAAGATGAAGTATTGTTCTTGCAAAATGTATCAACATTTTTTTCTTGTTTCCATGTCTGTCACAGAACATTAGAAACACTGTTTTCCAGAAAATGTCGAGGATTTAAACAACAATGCAAATGCTCAATTTTTGCTGTGACATTGGGTTTGCTATGTTCATTTTTATCAAGCTCTTCTGTGGTTATTAAATACTAATCTGTGATCAGTAAAAAGAAAAAAATGTTTCAGTTATAGCCAAGATGTAAGAATAATCAAGCATGGCCATACACAGACTTCAAAAAATACTGAAATCCAAAACCTGAGCCAGCTAGAGGCTTCAGGAGCATGCTCCAATGCAGAGGGAAAAAAGCACCATCCATTGCGCCCGGAACTCACAGATTGCTTTTGTGGTACTGACCTAGGATCTGACTCTGACCGCGGCTTCCACATCCCCTTGTATTCTCTTTGCTCATCACTGGACTCAGATTGCCTCTGACCACACTTCTGCCTGTGCCCTGTTTAGTTCTTTTTTTTAGTTCTTATGTAGTGAGTAGAATGGAATAATAAGGCACTCTTATGGCTAACTGTTTTGTATTTTCGGTTTACCATAGCCATGATGATCACAAAGTTTGTTTGCCACATTGCTTAGTAGGAGTAACCATTCGCCTTTGCTAATAATGCTACATGTGGTGGAATTTTGCTCAATATAGTGATGTTTTAGAATTCATACCGCATTCAACGAAATTGAATACCTTGGTTTTCGATCATTTAAAATGAGAACAGCTCCAGGACTTTGGTAAAACCCCTGCTATATTCATTGCACCAATTCTGTTCATAATGCCTGCTTTTTCCTAATAGTGGAATGTCTGTTTTTGTGAAAAAGGGGGAAAATTCAGATATTACTGTGTTAGTGAGTGACACTTGCTCCTTATCCACCTTATTCCTGAGGGCGCTACTGTAGATATGATGAGCGGTGCAACTTCCGGTGGAAGTAGTTTTTAGCGAGTGGCTAGTCAAGAACAGCGGCGTTTCTTTCAGTCAACATAGCGATTACAGTTCGTTTTTTTTTTTAACAAATTAACTTGCTTTTCTTAAAATGTCCCTTCAGAACTCCGGCACCCATTGCGCTGGTCGAGGCTGAACTAACAACCAGAGGAAGCTAAATTTATGGTTTGATCAACAGTGTTTTGAACACGCACCCAGAACATAGGGGATTGTCCTTGTGTTCAGCGAAACGGTTTCCATCGCCTACCTACAGAGGAGGAAGCCAGAATTTGGCTGAAAACCTGAATTTGAAAAGACCCCCAAAAACATTAGGTGCTCATTTCATTACGTCGACAAACAACGATTCCTACTTTATGGCTAGGCTCAGACAGACCGCCGCAGAGGAGATGCCGGGTCCTCAGAAGCATTTTGACAGCAGTGCCAGGAGAGCACAAGGTATGATTTCACGTGTAGGGAGGACAGAAAATTGTTGTATTCGTCCGGTAATGCCAGTCAGTGTAACTAACATTTCATCCTGTACAGTTTAAGATGAGGCTGTAGGAGTGGCAATAGTCTACTACAATTTGAAAATAGCCTACTCTGTTCCAAACAATAGTCTTGCACTCAAAACCTCATTTCACTTAATTAAAACTATGGGAAAAATGGATTCACCGTGTTTTACATGTTATAGTATTGGATTAGCTAGCAACTTAATACCGTATAATGCAGTTGGCTGGAGTAGAGCTAATTTGACTCGTACTGTCGGATGGCTTAATTTACTCTGTATAACAATCCATTACGTTTCATATGTAGAGCGATATTTACCGCTGAAATATGGTGTTTCCTTCATAAATATTCTCAGAAAGTACTTGTATATCTGTTTTAAGGTACATAAGGTCGTATACTACCTCCTTTAACAAAACGCGACTGACCTTGTTGCTGTTGAAGTACTGCATACGCTTCAGAGCTTTGTAGATTGTTCATAGCTTCGCAGTCTGTGGCAACCGAGTCGCTAATGTAGCCAAATGTGCTAGTGTGGCCACTGCTTCAGGTCGTTCTCCCATTCTTCGATAGTAGAAGGCAGCGGTACCGTAACTTTATCCCGTCTGAGGGCTAAAAGATATTTTCCAATCGCTTAAAAAAAGAGGATTCGCGTGAGCCGCTACCATAGTAAACAGTTCAGTGACAGGATGCAGCGGAAGTTACGACCAATATTCGCACAAGGGATCATGGAACGTGGGAATAAGGTGGATAGGGCAGAAAAGCATTTATCCAAGCTTGCGTTTCACTTCGATGATTGGAAATGTAAATAGCAAGCTTTCTGTTGCAGGGTGAACATTCTGACAGTAAAATAAGCAGTTTCATTAATGAGTCCGTGTGCTTGCTGATGAGGCTTTCTAGAAAAATGGACAAAACTCTGAACTTCATCTTGGCAAAAAGGCATTTTTTTTGGTTTGGAGAGGCAACTGGTGACTATTGATTTCCACTCGCGGCTACATTGATAAACTCACGCTAAATTCCACTCGAAAGTCAAAAGTTGATTTGTGTTAAAGATATGATTATTTTAGGATTTGACAGTGTGTAATTTTGAGAGCTTTTGGATTCACTGATAATTATAAAAATTGGAATTCTAAATGCTGCGAGTCTCTTGTTTTATTAAAGCCATTGTCCGCCTCTCTGTGAAGCTCAAATCTTGAATTATGAAGCCATAAATAGGGTCATGCATAAATAGCCATATTTGGCTTCTGCGCAAAAGAGTTAAGGTTTTATGGTCACAAATGTGTCCTTAGAAGGTTATTTGTGCAGAGACTGATCGTAATTAAGCGTCCTGATGATGATGTCACAATCAATACTGGAAATTGAATGTGATAGATTTCGAGAACACACAATTACAGAAAAATCAATAAAACCTCCTCCTCAAAGGGTTTAGCTGTCCATTGTTTTCTTTCCTGTTTTCTAATGTTGAGGAAATGCAGTATTGTTGATAAGTGATGTTTATCAGTGATGTTGTTGATGGTGAAGGCACTCTCTCTCATTCAGACCTGCCTCTGGTCAACCTGACTGTGCAGCCTCAGCCTGTTCTCGAGGGGAACCTGGTCAAGTTCCACTGCTCAGCCAAAGCCAACCCTCATGTCATCCAGTACAGGTACCCTATTTACCTTCTCTACAACATGTACCCACATAGAAACATACTTTCATGCACTTATAAGTTACACAAAAACATAGTTTCACACCTATGCATGTACCCACACACTCATAGCCAAATACAGATATGCTAAATGCACTCATATATTTATTTATTTATTTATTAAGCTTTATGGATACAACAATGAATTTAAACATAACATAAAGTACACAATTAAAAACATGGAACAAAAATCAACACAATATAAAATAAGTTCACGTTCAATACAGAAAGTTGTATCCAAGGGGTAACCACAAAGGATAAAACCTGTATCAGTGGCTCCCGAAATCATGAAATCATAAAATCCTATCAAATTCACATTTAGGCAGGCCTTCATTTTGAGCAGCGACAATATGTAACTAAGTTTCAAGAATGGGACAGATCAACAGAATCAACTCTTAATTTATACATTTCAAATACCTGATTTTTAAAAGACTTCAAGGAGAAGGTGGCCCTAACAGACAATGGAATACCATTCCATAGCCTGCAGGCCCTATTAAAATAACTAGCAACATGCTGCTCCGTACGAAAAAACGGACCTTTAAATTTGAGGGGATCATCACCTCGGACTACTGTACTTAAGAAGGTATTAATGTCTAAATCAACTTTGTTATACAAACAATTGTGAAAAAATGACAAATCAGCCATTTCTCTCCTAAATGAAAGAGGAAGTAAATTTAGCTTATTTAACCTTTCAACATAAGTTTGACCTGAGCCAAGGATATGGCGCGTGACACGTCTCTGAACTTTTTCCAGTGACTCTAGATCTCTTTTAGTATGTGTGTCCTACACTGTCGAGCAATATTCTAATTTGCTTCGTACCAATGCTTTATAAAGGGTAGCATACACATCCGGGGTTGCCCTTCCACCACAAACTCTTCTTATGGCTCCCCATGCTTGATTAGCGTTATTAATGATTGTATCAATATGCTTGCCCCGTGACAAAGATGAATCGAAAATGACACCAAGATCCTTTACATGGTCTACCTTACGGAGGACCCTTCCATCCATATTGTAAAAAAAACAAGAAGGGCTACGCTTCCTACTAACTTGCATAAATTCACACTTGATAATGTTAAAACTCATGCGCCACGTATCACTCCACTCAAATAGTTTCTCAATGTCCTCTTGTAACCTCAAATTGTCATCTAGATTGAAATTACTCTGTAAGTTTTACTGTCGTCAGCAAACAATTCCATAAAGGTATTCTTATCAATAACAGAGGGTAAATCATTTATAAACAATACAAATAATAAGGGACCAAGAATAGACCCTTGCGGTATTCCGGATGTGACATCACAAACGGACGACTCAATCCCCTCGAAAACAACCCTTTGTTTCCTATTAGAAAGATAGGAGGTAAGCCACTGTAATAGGTAGCCTCTCATCCCAAAAGATTGGAGCTTGTAAAGAAGTAGGTCATGGGACACTGTCGAATGCTTTACTAAAATCCAAATAAATCACGTCGACTTGACCACCCGAGTCCAAGACTTGACTCAGACGATGCTGAGTTTGAGTCAACTGCGTGGCCGTCCACCGTTTGTTCATGAAACCATGCTGGCATGAGGAGATCAAAGGATGTAGAACAGGAAAGATTTTATTATAGACACAGTGCTCCATGACCTTTGACACAATTGATAATAAAGACACTGGCTGGTAGTTAGCAACACTCTGCTTATCTCCCTTCTTAAACACAGGGACCACATTAGCTAAGTTCCATTCAACTGGTAACTTATCTAATTGCAAGGGGATATTAAATAGGAGCGATAATGAAAAACTAAGCTCTTCAGAACAAGGCTGCAATACACGAGGTGATATTTCATCAGGGCCACAGGCCTTGACTAAACCAACCCTTTTAATTGCGGAACAAACATCATCAGGTAGAATATTAAAGTATTCCAATTCATGATTTACATAACGAGGAATGTCTGGAAAAATAATAGAAGTTTCAGCTTTAGAAAAGTTAGAAGAGAAATACTTATTGAAGGCGTCAGCCTTTGACCAGCTGTCGTCAAAATCGTTATTATCAACAAACACATTCTTAGGTAATGACTTGCACTTTGTTTTGGATTTAAAGAAATTCCAAAACTGTTTAGGGTTTTTATTCACAGCACTTCCTAGCCCATTAACATACATACTGTATTTATCACGTGTCAGCTTCCGTAACTGATTTCTTAACGAACGATATTTATGCCGGTTTGAAACTGTATTTCTGGACTTAAAATTTTGGCGAGCAGAGTGAACTTTGTTTGAAAGGTGTTTAACCTCTCCATCAATCCATCGAGGTCGACAATGGTCACTGATGGTCTTGGTGGGGATAAACCTATCCTGGCCCTCATATAATATGGCTAACCGCTCTGACCACATCAAATCAATGTCAAGTGAATCTTTCGGAGCCTGCGAATGACGCAAAACAAAATCAGATACAGGTCCTAGTGAGTCTACAAGAAACAATTTCAAGCTATCAAAATCAGCCTTGACATAGTCATGAACAATGCGTGGTACACCAATTTGCCGCAGAATATTAACCTTCATACTACAAACAGCTGGTGAATGATCAGAATGAAAATGATCAAGCCATACTTCTATGTTAAACATCTTTTCAGGTTGGTTAGTAAGAATGAGATCAAGAGTGTTCCCACTAACATGTGTACCACCTCAAACAAGTTGTGATAGATTAAAATCATTTACGAGATCACAAAACTCATTGGCAACACGATTACTACGGCCCTGTCTGCTATAACAGAGATCCCAATCAATATTGGATACATTAAAATCACCCACTAAACATATTCTATTATAAATTTTATCGCACTTTGTCAAGATATCCCTAAGCACACATAAAAACTCTATCTGAGACGTAACGCTATCAGGGGGGTTGTAGCATGTTAGAACAATCATTTTCTCACCAATGTCTGGACAAATTTCACAAGCAAGAATTTCAAAATCATCATGCTCTAAATCCTTTCTCCTTACTGACTGAATAGCTGAATTACACGTGAACAATACTCCTCCACCTCGTCGGAATTCCCTATCTTTGCAATACACAGTAAACGACTCAGGAAGGATTTCACTGTCACCAATATCATTTGTCAACCACATTTCTGAAACTGCTACGAAATCAAAGTAATTACACAAAACCAACTGCTGAAACTCTGCCAACTTATTTTTGACACATTTGAGGCTCCTTGAATTTAACACAATTTAAGAATGTGTTTCACCAAACAAGGCAACACATTCTCATCCTGGACTCGTCATATCTTGACGCTACCTGCCCAAACGTCGATATACGAGGCAGAAGGAAGCTTTTGGCATCATTTTTTGAGGGTTAGGGTTAGGGTTCGGGTTAAGGGTTAGGGGTGAGGGGGTAGGGTTCGTTTTACACTGGCGTCGATAAAGGACGCTAAAACTGACCTTTGCCTCGTATATCGACGCTTGGTCAGGTAGCGTCAATATATGACGCGTCGGAATGAGAATGGGCTCAACAAGGAGGACGTGATACTTTAGCACCAAATAAACGAGAACCACTCGGTAAGTTCAAGGGATCTATTGCGTCAAAGTTTGCCTGTAGCTGTGAACCGGAAGTGGTAGCCCTCAGGTGTTTTGGCTTCATTGCTTGGCAAAGTCATTTGCGTGTGATGTACATTGTGAATAAAATGTTCCCAGCTAGCTTCCGTGAACCAAGCGGAGTGGGATGAATTCCATCTCTCTTGTAGAAAACTGCACGCTCCCAAAACAGATTAAAATTGTCAATAAAAAACATATTGTATGAGGGGTAAATCGACTGCAGCCACGTGTGGAGACTTAAAATTCGGCTAAAACACCCTATCCCACAATTGAGCCCCTAAGAACCATACCGGGCCATCCCGCACTTTTGGCGGAATTGAGTTGAGGTAGTCAGCATGTGCAGAAAACTGAGATCTACATTTCCTAAACGAGCCAACCCAATCTGCCCACATGGATTGTTCATGTAAGCAAACGTCCTCTCTGCCACTGTAAATATGCAATGCACTGCCTTAGTCAAAGTGGACCATCCCACAACTTTTCCATAATTCAATGCAAACATGGCGGCTAGGTATCGCACTGATGAGGAATTGCTTGCTATGATTGATGATGATGGTGAAGTGGAAGATAATGGAGACCCAGAGTTTGACCCAAATCAATCAGAAGATGATGGTTCCTCTTCAGAAGGAGGTACCTTTCACTTTAAATGAAACAGAAGGGCATCCAAAACCTGCATAAGAAGTGCACTACGTAACTGTACATATCTTGAGTTTTGAACAGAAGCAGTGTTTCTAGTTCCCACATACTCTAGATGACGCAGGAAGCTGGCAACTTTGAGTCCCATTTTCTCAAAAGTTCCCCAACATGGGTTGGCCCAGTATGGCTCTTAGGGGCTCAATTCAGAGTCGGGATCGGACCAGAAATAAAAACACATTTCCCACTGTGCTTAAGTGAGTGAAACAAAGAAATAAAATCACGTTTCAGAAGTTCAGACTGCTGGTAAGAAGTATCATTAATACTGATATGTACAACAACATTAAGCACATGCGGATATTTGTCCAGCAGGCTGGGAATCCGGTCTACAATGTCCAAAACTCTGGCTCCCGGGAAGCAGTGTGTAATGGCTGCTTTCGCCCTTATGTTCCTCATGATGGAGTCCCCGATTATTAAGGTTACAAGAGGTCTCGGGGCATTGTCCGAAGACCTGGTTGCCACTGGAGGAGTAACCACAGTGTTGCGAGTTGGCCGCGGGACAGCGGAACGAGACTTACGGGGCCGAGTTGCCTCCCTCGATGCAGGCAGCGAAGGTGCAGCCGGTCATACAGGAGAGGGCGGGGGTGTAAATTCCTCCTCATCCAAGATGGAGGACCTGTTGTCCAACTGCAGGTCCCAAACAGGGGGCACATGATTGGAGCGCCTGCCGCAGCGTTTGCTTCCGCGTGATCCGACTCACGGCTCAGCCTGCCAAGGCTTACGACCGCCTTGGGCCTTGCTCCCTGCTGGATCCAGGGGTCCTCGTACTGGGTCGGGGCGGCTTCAATAAGGGGAGCCAGGGAGTCTTGCTCAACCGTGGTGGAGGCATTTGCAGTGGCGAGAGCTGGAGCAACTAAGGAATCAATAAGCTGCTCATCTTCCCTGATTTGGTGGACGGTGGAAATTCTCCCCTCCAGCTCCGCGATCTTCTGTGACAGGTGGGCACAGTTAGTACAGCCCGGCGGAGGTGAGTGAAGCCATAATGAATCTTGTAGCCTGCTAAGTTCTCCTACAGCCAGCGTTGCATTAAAATAATGGAACAAATTAAAATAAATAAAATGATAAAACAAGTAAAATGATAAAATAATGTTAAAGGTTAAGATAATAAAATAGGAAATAAAATATAAAATGTCAGAGTATTGTTTCCTAGGCTTGTGAAGCTAGGAGCAACACTCGCAAAGAGAGTTTAATAATAAAATAATAAAAATAAGTAAAATAAAACAAATAAAATGATAAAATAAGTAAAATAAGAAAATGTTAAAATAATAAGATGTCAAAATGACACAACGCTAAAATAAAGATAAAATAATATAAGTAAATTAAGACATCCGCAGACATGTACACTCTTATAAACACACACACACACACACACATACGTGCATACACTGGAAAAGTACGACAGTAACACTGTCTCTGTCACAACCCTTTTGTATCCAGAAATGTTCCCGCCCTTTTCAGCAACCTAAGCCTGTTTTGTGGTTTTGTCTCCTTTAATTGATTCATTGTCTCGTCTCCTCCCTTACTCCTGGGTGTGATCCATTATGTGTCGAGCTCCTTTTGTGTGTGGTCAGGTGGATGAAAGCTGTCTAATATGGTGGCTGGATTGTAATGCTTTGTCCTACTAAGCCAATCAATCATTTTGCATCTTCTAGTTTTGAGCACCCTGCCCAGGGACCACAGGTGAAAATTAGCAATGGAGCTAACCCTGGTACATGACTTGTTCTGTACATGGCCCCTGTCACATGAGCCAATAAACTAAACTAGTTTTGAGCTAAGCTCTTCTTCTGTGTGCTTATTGGTACATCAATGATGGAGAAAAACGTTATTACTCGTCGGAGTTTTGTACATAGGAAGACGCTCCCAAGTCTTAATATTGGTCTCCAGGATTGTTCCTGTTTATCATCTGTTCCAGTCTGTTCCTCTGAGCCAGTTTATTAGGAACATCTTGGAGGCCTTCATTGGTCTCCAGGATTGGGACTGCGTTCCTGCTAAACCCTTTAGTCTTACTGTCAAGCAGACCTGCTTCTGCGGGGGGAATTCACCACCTAGCTACAGCCTCGGGACGACCACTGACCTGGGCATGAACATATCCCTAATCCCTCTCCAATAATAGACCGATCCATAGCTCCGCCCACCCCATAACTACGCATAGCAACTGCCGGACCTTGGTCAAGCTTTGCTGAAGATGGCGTCCCTTATAACCTCGTTGGAAGCGCTTCCTGAAAACATCAATCTCGAGTTTTTAAAAACAGATCGCTTTGCAAAAAAAGCAAAAGACAAGGGTTATAATTATTTTTTATCTGGGTATATTCACAAAATGTCATTTTCTGTTATAAACGCTCGTGAAGTTGAAGTGAAATGCAAATGCTATTGCTTAATATTGAAGTCCCAGAAGCCACACTCATTGATAATTAGGATCGACAAAGAACAGAGAAGCATTGTTCAAGGCCAGTGCTCTTGCAAAGCAGGGTACGTAGCATTCAATTTACATATGGTGTGATAAGATCGTAAACCTTTTTCAGGAGCACCCAAGTGTTATTGCCCAAGACAGTCTTTGATTGAAACAGAGCTCTTTGTGAAGCCTGCATTAATTGTATCTGGTGTGTTTCAGCTCTGTTTGAATGAAAACCTGCAGCCTCTTGACCCTTTTACGGCCCAGTGCAAAGCCATCAAGAGGCGTATGTTCGTAAACAAAGCGAGTTGCGCTTTCAGAATAATGAGTAATTATTAGCAGATACATTGCCATATCCAGCCCTCTGTCTCCTGAAAGCAGTGTTTACGACCCTGTCTGGGTATCTCGTGTCCGGTTTACACTCACCGTAACAACACCGCTTTACCATTGTGTGAGATTTTTTAATGACAAAAATGCATAAACAAAAATGTACGAATGTACTCTTCCTAATAGAGAAAGCAGTTTGGATAAGTGTTTGTCCAAGGTTATGGCAGGCGCTAGCTGTGTGCAGTCATGTGACTGCAGCCCTGGATCTCATTGGCTGGATAGGCCCGGGTGGGCTGTACTCTGGATCGGTCTATTACTAACTTAGCTGGACTGCCTTCTTCTCAGTTTAGGGGCTTCAGCCCATTCCACAACTATTACTGTATTCCTATCAATAAATTCTTTCTGAGGCTTGTGCCCTGAATCTGCATTTGGTTCCTCGTCTGGATCATTGGAGTACAATCCAGCTGAAGAATGAAACCAGCAGATATGCCTAGCCCAGTTGACGACCTGAGCTACTGAGTGGTGCAGATTGTTCAGCAAGACGAAAAGCTCCGCCAGCCAGACCAATCCATTGGCGCTGTTTCCAATCTACTTGAGGCAATCACTGACATCTCCCGAGATTCTGCCGCTGTTACTCAAGCAGCCAGCTCTATTCTGCAGAAGACTGTCCCTCAGGCAGTCACTCTTTGGGAATCCAACCTTGCTGTGTTGGACTCCTACAACTGCAATGCCTCCCCCTGCTAAAGTTTCCTAGCTCAGTGGTCAATGGTCTTCAAGTGCCAATGGTCCTCATTCCCCAATAAACGGTCCAAAGTGGCGTTCATCATCATGCCTCTCCAGAGAAGCCAAAGACTGGGCGGCTGACCATTAGGAGGCAAGGAATACTGCATTCCAAACCTTTGTTGGCTTCGCTAAGGAGATGAGGAAGGTATTTGACTGGTCCAACTGCAACCACATCACTGCCCAGAGACTTCTCCACCTGCACTAAGGCAGCCCCTCTGTTTTAGTGTACTCCATCAATTTCCTGACACTGGCTGTATCTATGCACTGGGACCCACAGGCACTCTGACACTTACTTGTTTGGTTTGTTGGAGAGGGTCCAGGACAAGCTGATAACATGCATCCTCCCCCCGGACCTGGACAGCCTCATCTAGCTGACTCTGCAGATCGATGCCCAGCTGCGGGAGAGGCGGCTAGAACGGCAGTCGAGGCTACAGGCATCAGCCCCGCCTATGTGTTTGATGCTCTGCTTTGAGCCAAGCCCTACCTGGCTCTCTTAGAACCAATAGGAATCAATTGGGCTTCACAAGTTGCCCCCATTGGAACAGCTGCGATGTATCCAGCAGAGTCTTCGTCTGTGTTGTGGAAGCATTAACCGCGTTATTGCTGAAAACCCTGTCCCGCAGTATTGTCTTATTTCTGTAAGAGTGGTATTATTTGGCGCTGCTGTTTCTTTGATTCCGTCATTCCTGCCCATTCGTCAAACCTGGCAGGGTCATACAATTCTCACTAAGGCAGTACTCGACTCAAGGGCGGACAGGAACTTTATCCGTCCTAGTTTTGTTTGTCACCATAAGATTTTGACTGAACTACTACCAGTGCCTGTTTGCTTCTAGGGCCCTACGGGTATTGTCCTTCCCAACGTCATCGAGGTCCCTGTGCTGACCGTCGATAAGCATTCCAAAGAGTGGGCATTTTTCATCATGGAGTCATTGCATGCGTCGATAGTTTTGGCCAGACCTTAGCTGGAAGACCATAATCCTCATGTGGACTGGGCCTCTATTGCTATCGTAGAGTGGAGTTCATCCTATTCACAGTCTTGTCTTTGATCAGCACCCAATCCTGTTGCACCTCTTCCCCTAGATGACCAGACGGAGCCACTGGACTTGAAAGGAGTCCCTACCATCTATAATGTTCTCTGTCTGGCATTCAGTAAAGCACGTGCCATGTTGCTTCCACCTCATAGACCCTATTACTGCACCTTTAATCTTCTGCGCAGAACGTCGCCCTCTTCAGGCCAGTGGTACTCCCTTATGGCACAGGACTCCAAGCCTATGGAAGAGTAAATTAACCAGTCCCTGGCTTCCAGAATCACTTAAGCTTCTTCATTGCCAGCAGCAGCAGGCTTCTTCTTCATGGCAAAGAAAGATGGGTCACTGCACCCCTGCATAGATTACCAAGGGTTCTGTAAGGACCATTGCCCTCTTCCTCTGATGTATTAGGCATTTTCCAACCTACAAGGGTGCCGCTTTTTTTTACCAAGGGGGGCCTGCACGATGCATATCATGTAGTGTGCATACAGGAAGGAGATGAGTAGAGGACAGGGTTTAACATCCCCTCTGGCAATTTAGAATATCTGGTGATGCCATTTGGGCTCCTTACTGCCCCCTGCTGTGTTCCAGAATCTCATTAATAATGCCCTCCAAGACATGGTCTCCTGGTTCATCTCTGTCTACCAAGATGATAACCTGTTTTTCTCTAAAACTCAGGAGGAACACACTTGTCATGTCCACTTGGTAATTCAGAAATTGTTGGAGAATCACCTTTATTTCAAGCCCGAAAAGTGTGAATTCCACTGTACCACTGCCATATTCCTGGGCTTCACTATTTCGCAATAAATACTCATCTGTGGATTGTACCATGAATCAGCATCTGGTTCCTTGTCTGGATCATTATAGTCTCATGCACACAGTCAAAGAAACACACAACGTCGAACATGCACATATGCACACTTTATATCCCTCACACGCACATATACACAAATGCTTCATATCTTATCTCCAATACTCACGTCCTCCTCTGAGGGGAAAAGAAGATTTTGTGGAGTAAAACCTAGCCATCTGCTTCTTCCAACACTGGTCAATAAACAGAAGTGATTAGCACACCGTAGCTGTACCTCTGTGACTGCTAATGTACACTTAACTTCGGGAAATTAATTCTGCCTAATACTAGTGGCTGAGCATGAATACCCCACAAACATTCAAGAACAGTAAACACATATGGCAGTTCTGAATCTAAAAATGGACTGAACTTCAATGAAAACAATCTTGTGTCATGGATAACTTGTAAATACGGAGAGTGAATATAAAAGCAACTTAGGAGATTAAAGTCCCTTGGAGTACAGAATTAAGCTTTGACGTTTTCCCAAGTGGCCTACATGAGGACTAAATGGGTAAAGGGGAAAAAAAACCTGAAGCATTTAGAAGACAAGATGACATCTTGTGCTTTGAGGAGCCAAACTATTCTGATAATAGCTGAACATTTCCATATGTGGGTATCATCAGATAGAGCAGGTTTTCAGCTTTCTTTTGATTTAAACAACGCTTGGAAAATATTATGGAATCACAGACAGAGGATGTTCATCCCACTTTTTCTTTATTTTACAAATAAAGAACTTAGAGATATGACACAAGACAATATTTGTTTACTTGCTTAACATTCAGGCTTCATGTAACACAACTCAAACAAGTTTGATTAAATTATTTTAATTGATGACTTTTTTATGATTAAGTGGAGGAAAATATGTAGAGCCTGATGTCACTTTGGGAAAACGTTTATGCCCAAAATAAATCTAATGACTGCGAAAAGAAAATCTTTGGATTTTGAAATCTTGTCTGGGAAAAGTAGTCATCTGATACGGGAAGAAAAATTCCTTTGTGCTTGAGGAGATGTAGTGCAGCATGTATTTTAGCCACATTCTACATGATTGCATACATCACAGCTTTTTTTTTATGTATTCAATTCTGAGTTTAACTCTAATACTTGATATGGTTGGATATTAAACTAAATTTTCTTTCTGTGTAATGTATTACTCTCAATGCTTCATGGAACGTATTTCAAATATATAATTATTGGCACCCTTGATAAAAATGAAGAAAAAGCTATCTAATGACTAAAAAGGGCAATGAATTGCTAATGAATAATCCATATGTTCAAACATATGGGATTTTTTTTTATTTCAACATATTTATTTTCATGTTTCAATGTTCTTTTTTCATTTAGTGATTTCATTAAAGAAAACAATTATTTCCAAATTATTGGCACTCCTGTGTCAGTAGATGCAATAGCTCCTGACAAAGATGGCACTACGATTAATCGTTTAAAATCATTTGTGCTGAAATATTTGAACATTTTTTGGGAAAACATTCCTTCAGAATTTCCCTCAGAACTTGATATAATTGGGTTTATTCTTATGAGCAGCAGTTTTAATGCAAACCAGGGGCAGGTTTTCAATGGCAATTGTTGCCATTGTGTGGTTGCTAGATTGTTCTAGTTCTCTCCCCAACTAAACCTTCCAATCAGTTTGTGTCTTCAAGTTTTGACCTAAGCTCTTGGTGGATATGTTTTTGGTTAATTGATGGTAATTTATTCACATTTATTTCTTTATAATTACTTTTTGGAGTCTTATTAACAGGAACAAGCTCACAAACCTTTATGTTGGTCTCCTGGATTGACACTGAATTCTAGTTAATCCATTGTTCCTGCATGTTCCTCTGAGTCAGCTTATTTGGAAAACCTGCCAAGCCTCCATCAGTCTCCAAGATTGGGCCTGTGTTCCTGCCAAACTTTTTGCTTCTACTGTCTAGCAGTCCTGCATCTGTGAGGGGGATTCATTACCTGGCTTCTTCCCCAGGATGGCCACTGGCCTGGGGGTGGACATGCCTGTATCTTTTCCAGTCATGACCAACTTAGCTGGACTGCCTCTCTGCAGTTCTGGGCCTTGGTCTTTCCCTTTTCTCATACCATATTCCCATTGATAAATACTCCCTTGTGAATTGTACCTTGAATCTGCATTTGATTCCATGTCTGTATCATAACAAGTCTGTCTCAAACATGGAAAAAAATGTATGAAAACATTTTGGGGAAAAATGGGTTAGTATCATGCCCCACTCTGTCATTGACATGATTTTAATTCCAGCATGTTTTTTTTTTTTTGAGCACTCTTTCACACTTTCATGTCTTTATCATATTTGCTTTGGAAATTCCAGGATGAAATATCACAGTTTGCAAGACAGCCTTAATTATCTTGAGTGTTTTCCCATTTAATTTGACCTTTGATTTCAAGCTTTATGAAACAATTCTTGAAGAAAGTGTGTATACTGCACATACTTGGCATATAATGAAAACTTATTTGCTTTAACAAAAGATACATGTTCTAAAAATATATTTCAAATTATTTTGAAGCGTATTTGAAATGAATTTAAATTGTTTATAGCCTACAAGCTAGTTGCCACAATTCATCCTCCTAAATTAGCATTTTTCATACTGCCTGATTTAAAGAACCTTGATCTATGCAATTTAAGTTTCTCCCCAGACATTAAAACCTTTGAATGTCTGGCTCATCAACTTCCATTGTTTCATTTGTCCAATTCCTTATGAAGTCACGGAAGCATGGTCTCTGGCTGGTGTGATGGCGGTTAAAAAAAAAAAAAGATTTAAAGTGCTTGGTGAAAGGCAATCAGGTGTGCTTTGCAGTTTTTGCAGAAATTTATGCAAAAGCATCATCTGGGCTACTGAAGTACAACGTCCATGATCTGTAAAATCATTAGGGGCCACATTTTAGTCATTGACATGAGACAACATGCCCCTGGATTTGATTAATTCACTTCCTTCATTAATCGGTACCTTCCCCTGCAATGCCACAGTTAATCTTTTGCTAATTAGAGAAATGCTCCTACCATTTCACAAAAAGGGCAAATTTAGGGAGTGGGCTACAATCTTACATCTTGTCACAAATTGATGACAAAAATTGAGGTCAGTGTAAAACCAACTTTTATGGTGTACTTTTAATGCTAATTGAGTACATCTGGGTTTAATTGCTGGCATTCATATGTTGAAAATGCAGCAGCAATATGTATATATTTTTGCCTTGGATTACAGCAATGAATAGTCTTGCCTGGTGGAGTTCCTTATTAAAAATAGCTACAAATAAATTAAGACGTCAAAAATAATTGCACCACGCAGGTCTGTGCCCCTGGGAGGACAAAAGTGGCCCAGCCGCCTTACACTCCAATCTCAAAGACTCCCTGTCCCCCAACCCACTCCCCCGCCACCCCAGTTGTGGTGCTGTTTCTCCCTGAGGCAGAACTAGGTTAGCTTGATATACAGGTCTTATTTTTTCTTTTCTTTTTTTTGTCTTCATCCATTCAACTGTTGAAGTTAAGCAGTGTGCCAAATTAGTCTGAGTGAGAAAACAGTAAAAAAAAAAAAAAAGCAATAAAAATAAATGAATGATAAAATTTTATTTGAAGTAAAGGTTAAGCACAAGTGTTCACTGAATAAATGTCATTACCTCAAACATTGCCTTCCATGCAGCGACACTCTCTCGCCTCTGCATTATTCTAAAGCATCATCACTGAACGTAGTACATGGCTGTTGGGCCTCTGCAATGGTGCAGCAATGTTGAGATTTTGATGCCCACCAATGGCCTGGAATTGTAATCATTCTTTTCCTATTAATATTTTATTTTCTCATGACAGTCAGTGGAATGGAAGATAATTGCCATTTAATATTACAGCTCATCCTCTCTTGAGCGTATCAGTGATACACGTGGATGATTACAGGCCGTACTGACTGGTGCAAAATAAAAGGAATATTGAGCGCAACAAAGCATATATCAAAGACATTCAAACCCTATTCAGATATGGAAACCATAATCAAATTAAACTGAAAAATTAAGGTATCGGATTCAGTAAGGAGATGAGTTGTTTGAAACATGAGAAGGTCTTTGCAATCAAACAATGCTTAAACACTAAGGTTTCTGTACCTTTACAGCAGAAATAACATGCAGTGCAAGATTGCATGCCAATGTGTCCATTGAAAGTCGTCATTTCATGTGTATTAGGCCAATACCCAAGTAAAAATCAGATTTTATTCAGTTGTATTTACACTTACATGCAAAAGTGTGATCATTTGCCTAATAAGCAATCTGTTTGCATCTGTCTATAACCATCAGAATCGAGCATTCAGATCACAGTCCATTTCTGATGTTCCTTGGCTGCATTTCCACTTGGCTTTTTTGATATCAGGTCGCTGTCTGATCTGCTCAAGACCCATGAAGTGGCCAAGAGCCTAATATTAATTTGACATGTTTCAGCTTTAAAATTTAAAGGGAACAGATATGTGACAGACTTTACAAGCCACAACATGTATGCACTGATCTGAATGAATAAGGATTCCATCAGAGCTGGAGCCTACGCTGGCTCACTACAGGCAAAAGGCAGTGAAACAGCCTGGACAGTCAGCCAATTCATCACAGAGCCCACACACCATTCACTTATACACTCACACCTACGGGCAATTCAGAGTCTCCAATTAGCTTAATTGACAAGCTTGTCTTAAGACTAGGGTAGGAAACAGAGGGAACCTACATGAACAATGTTTTGTCCACTGTGGATTTCATTACGCAAGCTCGCTGACCTCCCCAACCTCTCAGTCGGTGTTTGTTTGCCAAGCTAACTCTTGGTTTGGGCTGGTACAGTCTTACTGTTAACTCTAGCCACCTGCTTTCAGAAGTAGGGTAAAAAGAAAAACTACCCATCATTTCCTGCAAACTACTGTCAACCTAAAAAAGTGTGCTGGGCTGATACGCTTATTTCACAGCTCACTGCCACTGTTTCTTTCATTAAAAGATGTTTACATCCTGTTTTTCTGTGATTTGGGAATTTGGCCACCTAGGCAGTGGATGTCTCCCAAGATACAGCCAGTTCTCCTATGCGGTTGGCAAACAGATCAAATCTTAAAAGCTTTTTTGGATGGCGTTGTTTGCATTTTGATGTCGCCATTTCTTATCTTGTCATCTTCAGCTAATGCAAAGGTAAAAAGTCATTTGAAGTTATGGTGGACTCGGCTGTATATGAATACTGCTGTATGTTCACTCTATGATGCATCCATGGACTGAATCCATAAGCACAGTTCTTTTTAGGGGAAGAAAAAAATAATTGGATTGACTTGAAGAATCACACTAAGAAATCAATTTTTGAACAAATCACAGTTCTGAACAGATGCTTGTTATTGTTACCCAGGGAAGTGGTTTTAACGGTCCTTTGTTGGCTTGAAAGTGTTCTAATCTGAGTGTGTTCATTCGTTTAGAACTAATTAAATGCAGTTAACCTCTGGAGGGCAGGTCTGTATTAGAAAAATGAAAAAAGAGCCTTTAAAGGAAAGCAAGATTCACAACTCAGGAGCTGCAGTTTCTTAGGTTTGTATGATGCAAATGAGAACATACAATTTGGGAAATAGGAAGCAAATTAAATGTGCTCTTAATTTTACATCCTCTGCATTTTGAATACACAAGGGAGGTTCCCCTTACAGGTTGTGAAATCTCTATCTAGGATTAATGTAATAAAGTGCACGCAAATGCTGTATATTCAACCTGTATTTTCAACAGCCAAATGGATGACTGTATACAAGCTGCTTTTTAATTAAGGTGTCAAACAGCCCGTTATAATTATTAGTGCTCACCATTATTTTCAAGCAAATAATAATTACAGAATCTAGTATTTTTGCGTTCCCCTTTATGTTCTCTCTTTGTGTCGTGCATTAGCATCTAAATTTCTTTAAAGTGAAAGACAACATTTGTCTGAAGTGAACTGCAAGTGATATAACTGCCTCTGGGGTGTTACAAAATATTTTTTTTTTTTTTTTTTGGGAATTTTAAGACAAAGCTGAACTAAATAATAAATATTTAAACATCCGGATTGAAACACTCATGGAAACTGCCATTTTCCTGTCAACAGTGATGTCAAACGTCCTATACCTCTTTTGCAGCAAGGGATAAAAAATCTCTCTCATTGACCTGAAGTGTCTGCTTTGCCATGACTGTGCTGACACCCAACAACTGAACATGACATTAATGAGCTGTGAAAAATTGTTTCCACCAAATGCTCTGCTATATAACCAAACAAACACAACTGTAGAGTTGAGCAACCCATTGCACATGCACAGTAATATAACAATTATGCCATCAAGGCTAACCACATACGCTAAAACATAAATTAGTTTGCTAAACATGCTAGGAGTGTGTGATCAAATCTGCAGCAAATTTCCCAGACACCAGGGGCCTCATTTATAAACAGTGCATAGGCACAAAAAAGATACATACGTCACTTTCTTTGCAGATTTCTCATTTATAAAAACAAACTTTACATAAAAAAGGGAAATTATTAAGATTATGCACAATGTCAGTAAATTCCAAGTCCATCCTGATTAAAGAAATGAAAATTCCATGCAGTTTATTTTACCCATAGGTTTATAAATTAGGTTATTTTCCACAAAATGTCATTTTTATTTTTTTGTGTGTATATATTATTTAGGTATGAAATCCACTCAATTTTTTTATAAATAAGGCCCCAGAACAATTAAAGATGCAACATCACAATTACAGCTAATAACAGTTACAGTATACCTGCGCAAATATAAATATCCGTAGAATATAATGAATATGAATGAAAGACAACTCACGTTTCACTTATGCATACTTTGTAGAAAAGAAATAATAAGAGAAAAAACTGGAACGTAAATTAATCTCTCGTTGCTAGACAATCAAAACAGAAACAGAAGGGAGCACTAGCTCCTACATTAAGCAATGTAAGCTAACAAAACGGCTGAAAACGAGTAGGAATTTGTTAGAAAATGAGTCAAGCCTGTAAAGTCTTTGGTCAAGCTAGGGTCTATTGATCTCACTGTCATGTGACTGCCATAGCATTCCTTGGCCTCTGATTGGCTAAAACTTTTTGGTGGATGGAAAAGTGGTGATCTCCAGTTTTTTATTATTTGGTCGGATATTTTTTATTTAATGCGTTGAATAACTTTTCAGAAAAATCTCAAAAAATCCAAGTCATAATATGTGGGCTCTATATGGATGATTACTTTATAATGTTGCTTTGGTATGAAACCAAGTACATTTGTTATGCTCTTAATGTTCATGTCCGTTTGCTTGAGTCTTTGAAATTATTTTTGTCAGTCTTGACTGCTGAGTTTAAGATGTGGTTCGTGGAAATGATGCAGGGATAATTATGCTCTGTTCAGTGGCAGCTGGTGAACAATATTCTATGTGGGGCTGTGCTGTGCCTTACTCAGTTTTCAGTAACCATCCCACTATGATTTACCAAAATGGCAGGATATCAGTGCTTTGTGGAATAGTTGGCAACAGGCCGACGCTGAGAGCCGAGAGATCCCCGCAACCCTTAGCTAATTATAAATAAGTAGCAAGGTCACTATGCCAGGATCAAAGGTCAACTCCACTACTGACCTTTACGTTGCACACCTACCACTCACAACAAACCTGCATACCAAATTTGAAGCTGCTGTGGTTAATACTTTTTGGAAATATGGCCCGGAGAAAAATTTTAAGTTCAAGGTTACTGTGCTAAGGTCATAGATCAAATCCACTAATGACCCTTACATTGCACACCTATCCCTCACAAAGAACCTGCATACCAAATTTGAAGCTCCTTTGACCAACACTTTCGGAGATATGGCCCGGACATATTATGGAGCCGCCGGCCTGCCCAGACGCTGCAGGGTATAACAATACCCCATCAGCTTAAAAAAGGGCTGTGGGGTAATTATTTAATTCCAGTAATAACCATTTGAGTCATTTATACACAAAAACAGACAGCTAACCATATACAGTGGTGTGCAGTGATGATTATACACCACCACTTTTGTCTAAAAGGGGTGCCAATATTTTACTTCTCTATAATTTTTGGGAAAATGTTTTGAAAAATACTATTGTAGGCAATGAGAACAAAAAAAATCATTCTCACGAGGACATTTAAGTAAAAATATGGGTAATAAACAAAAACATTGTGAACATAAATTTTTAATATCAATTGAAAAGTTTTGTTTTTTACTGTTGCATAGCTTGAATGCATGTTTGGAGCCTCAATCCATGATTATTGATGCTAAAAAATTTGTTTAAACTGGTTTGACGCAACATTATTTTGCAATATCACCTCTGATGGTCAGTTGTTGTTGTATATAAGGTGACATGAACTTTGAGAAATGCAGGTAATTGTGGTTTGAATATGAAGCTAGCCAATGTTGCTGCTAGTAGCAATGATACTATTAAGAACACTGCTCTATTTGTGCAAATTTTTCGCAAAAGAATATTTTGACATTGAGCAAAATGCGAATTCCGTGCATTTGCGCGCTGCATCCACATTGTGTCACATCTCCCACGTGATTTGCATCGCCCGATGCGAACTAGCGTCTTTTTGCATGTATTCGCGTTTTTGCATTGACTTTGAATGTAATTTGGTCACGCGAAAATTTGTTTCGGTTCGGTGGAAACTCAGGTTTTAACACGATTGCACAACGGAAGGTGCTCTCTGAGATTGTTCGTAGCTGCATTGTGGAATTGCATGATGCTAAAGGTGTTAAATACTGCCATGGCACTGTTAGAAACACAGTCAAGCATTTCTCAGATAAGTTTTTTTAGCTAACAATGGCCATATTATTTAAAAAAATAACATGCGATCGTACATCCAACCACCATGACTTAATCGGCAAGCAAGCTGTTAAGTTAGTCTAGCTTTATTAACAGTTTTCTTATGACCCCATTAGTCTCCAACACCAAACTTGTCACCAAAACTCAGTTTTACGTGTGAAATAACATGTCTTCAGCCAAACAGTCTGCTTGTTCTTGACTTAACAGAAGCTGCTCATCTTGGTTAAATGAGGTCATGTGGGGGTGATCACATTGAAAGTGACCAATCATAAGAGGACCTGTGCCTCCCTTAGTTTCTGCCCAAAATTGACAGAAGTCAGGTTGTTTTGCATGAGCAGAAATCAATTTCAAGAGAAGAGGTAACTTGCGTGAACGTGGATGCCTTCCAGCTTGAGCAGCAATGAACTTCGAGAGAGAAAAATGAATTTGCGAGAGCATGCATGCCCTCCAGCTCTTGCAACGCAGAAACTCTCTCGTGTGTGCTGTCTTCTTTGTGCACTCGATGCTAATTTCTGTGCACGCAGGTGCGATTCCGAGCATGTGAAATAATTAGTTAGTTTATCTTGATCATGTGCACAGTATAATACAATTAAACATAACAAAATTTTGCTGGTTATTTTGGTACGTAGATCGAAAAGGAATAGGCTAAAGCTATTAAGCTTAAAAATGTCTACCCTTAAACCTTCCCATTAAATATGTGCACATTGATGCAATTAATAATTACTTGTATTTCCAAAAAAAGACTACAAAAACAAAGCATTAGTATATGATCCAACAAAGAAACAAAGACATAATAATCATCAAATGAAACAACGATAAAATAATCAACAAATCGAGGGCTGACTGCAATAAACAGTTATGTCCAATATATAACATCTGGACATTACTGTTTATTGCAGTCAGCCCTTGAAATATAACATACATAATGAAATTGAGAAGAGAACTAAAAGAGATCCAAATAGCATCAAAGTCGACAAAACATCAAACATAGAAAACAAACGCAACCAAAACAGAAAACCAAATCTCTAAACAAATAGTTAAAATAAATAAATAAATAAAAAATTAATAGCAAATTTTCAGATATAGGTTACTAATTTACCATTCAAGCAATATTGCAAAAACACTTATGCAACATATCATTCAATCTTGTTTATACTTTTAAATCCTAATCTGTCTTAATTTATTTCTAAATTGTACAATTTTTTTGCTTATTTTAAAATCATATGGCAAGCTATTCCACAACTTCACCCTAGTGACAATAATACACACGCTTTTAAGCGTGGTATGAACGCTTGGTTTTTTTAAATTAAATTCCCCTCTTAAGGGTTGATGTGGGGTTAAATGGGCAAAATTTGATTATTTTTCCAAGAATTTTTTTTTGAATAAAAATATTCTATAATAACCCACCTTTAATAATCACTAATTGCTACAAGGATTAAAAACTGAATTTTGCCGTAAAATCATCATTTAAAAGCTACTGTGATGATGAAATTTATGCTTTTCACTCCAGGAAAGTGATAAACATTTGAATAATCAGATAATACAGTCTGAAAAATGGGTGTAAGCCACAGACTAAGACTGAACTCAACTTTTCAATGCGGTCTAATGCATTTCCCATTGATTTCCTAAGGTATTACTTTTTCCACGTTTCTCATGTTTGTGGCAGCCATAACTTTTTTATTTATCATTAAAAATCAATGAAATTTGGGCTGCAGGTACTTTACTTCATTAGAAATGCAATGACATAGGGAAATTTTGCCTATCTATTACATACTTTGAATGTTTTGAGTATTCATCAGATTCTGCGCAAAATAATTTCAAAATTTGAGTAAAATGCCCCAAAATCACAAAACTGATAAATTGGGCAAAGAATGGCTATGTCATTGCATTTAGATAAGCAATGGCTGTTAAATGATGAAAGAAAAACTGAATTCTATCATAGAGTTAAAGAGGAATTGGTGCCAGAAGTTTTTTGCATATTTAATGAGCTTGCTCAGTTACCATGGCAACCGCATAAACAGAAAAATGCCAACTTGTATCTTTTTTGGTGGTTATTACATATACCTCTTTAGATTAATTCTGAGTTGTTTCCTGGTGTCATTTTTCATTTAACTTCAGATCACCCCTAAATCCATATCAGCCATCTCTATCCTTTAACATTTTTTGTATATTACTAGGGAGCAAATTATTTCTCGCTTTGTAGAGTATCTGTGCAGTTTTAAGTTCCACTAGGTCAGTAAACTTTAATTTAATCTTAACTTAAAAAAAACAGTTCATTGGTGTGATGGCAGAATTCTACATTATTATTTACAATTCTTATTGCCCTTTTTTGCATTATATAAAGTAGGTTTCAGTTGTTTGAAATGTAATTTGCTTATGGTCATGCTTTCTCACACCTTTGACACAAATGTGACACCATACTCCCTGCTCTTTTTTCTTGATTGGTCCCTAATTCCCCATTTGTAGCTACGCCCTCTTCTGCTTTGTTCCCCTGTGTCTCACGTGTTACATTTCCTTGATTAGCTCCCAGCCAGCCTCTTCACCTGCCTTGTACATATTCATTATTAGGGTCAGTGTTCCATAATTTTTTTTTATTGTATGTTTTATTTTTAATTCTGATTGGACCACTTTGTCAAAAAGAGAAAATTTTATTGAAAGCACACAGGCATACATTGGGTTTGGCGACATGGCTCTGTTCTGACAGATCCCTGCCCGTCCAAGCATGGAACCGAATGCAGGGAGCTGCTACTGACTCCCCCTCCATAGAACAGAGCCTGTAGCAACAATGACCTCAAAAGGAAGAGACATTGTTATTGAACGGTAATATAGTCATAAGAGAACAGGATTAATGAATGCAATAAAAGACAGGTGGAGCTGGGGTGGAAGAGAGTTGTCGAGCTAGAGTGCCGAGGAGCGGATACTCAGGAAGGCAGCAAAAGTAAGCTGACATATTACCAGCCAAACTAGATAATATGCCAAAAAAAGGGCCATTTTTTTGGCATATTATCTAGTTTGTATTTTCGGCTGAACGCACCTGTGGCTTACTTTACAAGCCGGATTTCCAAGAGCGCAAACGCCTCCTACAAGACTGTATTACCAGCCAAGCAATCATGTGACAGCAGTCAGATGACAGTTAAATTAACTCAATTGACTCACCAGCCGGTAGCACCTCCTCTACGTTAAGCAAGCTTGACTCTGTGGCCTATCAGAATTTACGTCAAAGCTCCATTTTTTTGTATCATTCCCATGTGTTGTCATTATTTCGTTTTTTCTGTCAGTTTCTGAGTGTCTTTGTTTCCATTCACCCTTCCCGCCAGCCCTCCCCATTCGGTTTGTTAATTTGTTGTGCTCATTGTCTCATTCATAACAATGTCCCCAGTTGCACTTCCTTGGTCTTCCAGCACCTGTTTTGAGTTCGCCCCAGTGATTTGTTTGTTTTATAAGTTCCCCATTTTCTTCAGTTACTGAGTTACTAATGAGCCTGTGTAGCGGAACTCTGTGCCCAGACCAACGTACTGAGGACTATACAAGCTTGAGAATTAGACAGACTCTTTTTTCTGTATAATCTTCCCATGTATGATTTTTCTTTCACCCCTAGTTAATGAGTTTTGGATTATTCTTGTGTCTTGTTGCCTTTTTTTAATTTTGCCTGTATTTCTATAATGATTCTTCTGATATATATATATATATAGGGTTTTTCAGCGAAGTCAGGACATTGTCTAGGTCACTCTAAAACCTTAATTTTCTTTCCTTTAAAGGGTATGTAAACCCTAGGACAGCAGCTACACACCTGATTCTACTAATAAACCTCTGGAATCTTTGCTAAGGACCTTGATTAGTAGAATCAGGTGTGTTAGTATCTAGTTGGAATGAAAGCCTGCATCCACACCGACCCCTTCTGTATAAGGTCCCCCACCCCTGCCCTAGGACATGACCGACATGTAAAAAGCCGGAACGTATCAGAGGAAACAAATACACATTTCTCTCTGCTAAAACCAATCCCCAATTAAGGATAATCAATATTATTGACAGCTTTGAGCGGGAACTGCCGTCCACATACCTAGCCATACCATCCATCCATCCATCCTCAATTCTCTCCTGCTTATCTGGAGCCGAGTTGCAGGGGTAACAGACTAAGCAAAGAGGCCCAGGTATCCCCCTCCCCAGCCACTTCCTCCAACTCTTCTTGGGGAACCCTAAGCTGTTCTCAGGCCACCCGGGAGATATAGTCCCTTCAGCATGTCCTAGGCCTGCCTCGTGACCTCCTCCCAGTTGGACATGCCCGGAAAACCTCTAAAGGAAGGCGTCCTAAAGCATCCGAACCAGATGCCAGAACCACCACAACTGACTCCTCTCAACGCAGAGGAGAAGCGTTTCTACTCTGAGTCTTTCCCGGATGTCCAAGCTCCTCACCCTATCCCTAAGGGTCAGCCCAGCCACCCTGCAAAGAAGACTCATTTCGACCGCTTGCATTCATAATCTTGTTTTATCGGTCACTACCCAGAGCTTTTGTCCATAGATGAGGGTTGGAACATCGATCGACCAGTAAATCGACAGCTTCGCCTTTAAGCTCCGCTCCTTTTTCACCATGACGGACTGGTACAACGCTCACTTTACTGCAGATTCTGCACCAATCCGCCTGTCGATCTTCCACTCCATCCTACCTTCGCTCGTAAACAAGACCCCGAGATACTTGAACTCCTCCACTTTGGGTGACAGCTCACGACCCACTCGGAGGGGACAATCCACCTTTTTCCGGAAGAGAACCATGGCCTCGGATTTGGAGGTGCCAATCCTTAGCCCGACCATGTCACACTCAGCTGTTAACCACTCCAGCGCACGTTGGTGGCCACAGCATGATGAAGCCACCAGGACCACATCATCTGCAAACAGCAGAAATGCAATCCTGAAGCCACCAAAGTGGACACACTCCAAGCCTCGGCTGGCACCCTGTCCATGAAAATCATGAACAAAATAGGTGACTAGGCACACCCTTGGTGGAGTCCAACACCAAGTGAAAAAGAGTCTGACTTAAAGGCGAGAATGCAGACACAACTCCTATGTAGTTGTACAGGGATCGGATGGCTTGAAAAAATGGCCCTTGAGCCCCATACTCCTGCCGCACCCCTCACAGGATACCCCTTGGGACACAGTCGTGACCATTCTGAAAGTCAACAAAACACATGTAGACTGGATGGGTAAACTCCCATGACCCTCCAGTATCCGTGCAAGAGTAAAAAGTTGGTCCACTGTTCCACGACCAGAATGGAAGCCACATTGCTCCTCCTGAATTTTAGGTTGGACAATTGAGCTGTACCAAGTAACCTATTATGTCAGCCAGTACGTTAAGCATGGCAAACAGTAGATTTAAGAGTGAGAGTTAGTATTCCGATTTGGAAGACTAGAGTGATGTCGGAACGGATTATAGTCGTGGAAGCGAAGACTTTAGTCTTAGTGAGGCTCTTACGACCTCATGGTCGAATGGACATTTTTTGTGCATTTACATGCATCCCTTTTGTCCGTGCATGTGCTGTGCATATTTTGTCTCCCCCTGTGATGCCTGTGTGTGACTTACTGCCGGTAAGCTTTACTAATTCGTTAAACGAATGATTGATTGCGCATGAGTGTAGGTTATTCTGGAGTGCTGACTGGTTTCAACATCCAAGTCTGTGTTTTAAAATGCCAACCTCCCTCAGCAGCTGCAGACACTCTTCTCTCTGCTTCCAACTCGGCCGCCAGCAAAATATGATAAAATGTAATATTGGCATGTTAAATGTTGCTACAGCCCTGGTTTGGTAGTAGTGGGTTGCATTTTGTTTGAACCCTTGTTTTCTCCTGTTCTATGGTTTGGAGCTTAGGTTAACATTTTGTCTTTAAAATCATTTAAAATCCATGCCGTGCGTCAAACTTACATGGCAGCAAAATCATTCATGGGTCTTTATAGTCCAGCTTTTGGGAAAGTTGCAGAAAAGCTACAATATGAGATTGTGTGAACGCCAATAATGTAATTAATTAATTAGAAACCAAATCTAAACCTTATCTAAATACCATCTTCAGTATTATTTCTTTTCCAACATAACATTCTACTTCAATATGGAATTTTGAGACATTTCAGTTAATTACCCTCCAAGCAATCTCAGATTGTAGTCTTTCTCTTTGACGCAAAGCTATTTATCTTCATCATTAATGGCAACGCAGCTTATTGGTAACTTATTTGCTCAGTAAATTAATTTAACAGTTAAATTCTGAATTTGAAACAGGTTGAGAATTAACCTGCATTAGGGTAATGTCACTGGTTGTAGACAGAGTTTTATTTTTATATTAGCAAACTTAACACGGGACTTGAGTCGGCAAAACCGCATTTTTAAAAATGTTTTCTCAGGGGTCTCAAGCAGTTTGGATACTGACGCAGAAAAAAAGACCATTTTGTGAGCCACAGGAATTGAGAAGCTTCAAAAGACGTTGATGTTTTATGTCACCATAAATGTGGATAGGAAAATGCTCACTAACTATTGCAGTGAACAATAATACAAACTGAGGGGTAATGGACAGTAATTCTACCAACTGATCATCGCAACTGAACGAATTAACACTTAGTCTCTAATAAGGAACGGGTAAATGGGAAAACGTAAACGGGAACAGTTTTGGAGAAGTAATGGGCTTTAAGGCGAGGTGAGAGCAGAGCTATAATGTCTCCAGAGGCAAGTCCCGGGTAGAGGAGTTTAAACCATAAAACAAGGTCAGACAGTTCAAGTTGAAACCAGTGGTGGGACTGCTGAGGCAAATTATGAGGAAAAAATCCAAAAACCAGATGCCAGACAGAATCGTGATCAGGAAAGCAGTCAGATACAAAGTCCAATCCAAAGCTCATAAACTCGGAAAAACAATGGAGGTCAAAACGTTAGGAATCAGACTTGGAAAAAGTCTTGTAAGCCTCAGAGCAAAAAGTGGCCAATAAAAACTTGCAAGGAAGAGAGAGAAACAGGAAGAAGAAGTAAGGTTGGGCAGGTGACTGGGGAATAGGAGACAGGTGGTGCAGAAAGCAGGAGAGAGCACAAAGGGCCTTGGTAACAAGCAGTGGCAGTCCGTCGGCAGTAATAAAGGCCTTCAGAAACCTCACCCTCAATGCTTGATAACCTAAACCTCTCGCAGTTTACTTTCCCCGATTAGCAACAGTTGCTCAGACTAATTAGTATAACCAAAGACAGTCTAACTTATTTTTGATAGACTTGTTATACATTGCACTGCAAAATGAGGCGTTTTCTTCAACATAAAAATGACGACGTAGAATATGATTATGTCTTTATAATTTCTGCGCTTGTGTAGCTTGTGAAACAGCGCATATTTGGTTAAATTAGTTTGCACGGCTCATTAAGCAATAAGCCACAAGAATCTGTTCTATATTCTGAATGTAGTCACGGCTAATCAGGCCTCTTTATGAAAGGCGCGCAATTGTGCATACGCGCCTTTGCGCGCCTTAAATTGCATTTTAGGTGCACAAATAAATGCGCGCCTATCCATCAAAAAACGTTCAATTTCTGTGCGCCCAACTATTCGAACTGCAGCGCCATCTAGACAGCCTTTCCAAACTCTTTCGCATAACGCGCCAAGGCCCATGAGAAACAGTGTGTGGAAACGCGAGACTTCAACCAATGGAACTGCGCGTTGCATCAACCACTTAACCCTTTCGCAGGCACAGCGACATTTTTGTCGTTTTAACCAACGTGTTTTATAAAGTCTTCTTTAAATTCCCCGATTGCGGGAATTCCCTTGTTAGTTACACTCATTACCATTGGCTGTCTCTCAGGTCACCCAGCACTGTATTTTTAGCCGTGAACGAGGCATGGGATTTCCTAAAACGCTAAATCTGAGACTACTTCGGTCAAATTGTGGGACATGTGAACATGGCATCGATTTAGTACAAATAGCCGGCATTCTAGCCGTGTTTCTAAAAACGTAAATACAACGTGGATGAAGTTTTTGCTTTATTGAATGACTCTGACGATGAGTTTGAATATCCAGAGAGCGGGAGTGACTTGGATCCAAACGATTTTAGCGATTCTGGAGAGGATTAAAACATAAAAACATCAGTTATGGGAAACTTATTATGAGATTTGGTGTTATTTTATTGTTATTTTGAATAACAATCATATTTTGGTAAAAACCCAAAATTAATCCGTCCGTGGGGGTATGCATCTGGGCCAAAATTTGCCTGCGAAAGGGTTAAGATTAAAAAAAAACCCACCAAAGATGGCGAAGCGGGTTGGACATGTCGCCCAGCTTTCCACTCATAGAACGTGGGATGTTGAAACCAAGGGCATAAAACCCGTTAAAACTGTCAGAAAGGACGGGAAGGAGTGGGTAATGGAAGTAAGCTTCCAATTATCTATCGTACGAAAGTTTAATTGCTGAATTTTGGTTGTTTTGACGGTGAAACTTAGTGTGATCAATCGGTCATTCCTGCTAGTAAATGGAGCCCTGGTTCGTTTCCCAGAAGCATAGTTGCTAACGTTGGCAACTAACATAGTTCATCCATTCAAAGTCGATGGTTCCAACCATGAAAGTTAGCATCAGTGATTTTGGGAAACGCAAACCAGATTAGCTCCATTCACATCTCGACTGCAGTTTTTGCCGTGATTTAATTAATAAATTACTAGGGCTGTCCCCTACTAAAACAAATCTTGGTTGACCAATAGTCGGCCTTTTTTTCCCAATCGTTCGAAATGAGAAAACTCTTTGGAGCCCCCTATTTTCGCTACCCTTTGTGATTCTGCTGTTGCACTTGAGAAGTTGAAGGATGACCGCACAATAGACTGATGCCTATATTTGACCCCACCATAAAACTTAATAGATTGTTATATTGAATAGACCTGGTTCATCTTATTTCTGCTAATGAGAATTTAAGTCCCAGTATCGAATGCATTCATTGAAACCGCAACAGTAAATAAACCAGTAGAAGTTCACTTTGAATCGAACAGTCGTAAGTATGCATTATAAATAATTAAATGACTGATCTAAGAAGTTACTGAAGAATTAAATTGGATAAAGCAACTTGCAAAATGTAATGCTGAGTGAACGGAAGCGGCCTTCAGTAAAAACCGTGTTTTTTTAACTGTCATACATGGCTGGTCAGTGATCCGCGACATGAAGTTTGTTATGGTGTAATGCATTCCGCTAAGTAACGAAATAAGCAAAAAAGAAGTTTTATTGGGTTCGTTTTCATACAGTTTAGGCTTGTCAGACTGGCTTCGGAGACATCAGTTATCGCGCTTTTTCAGAGATATTAGCAGGCTGTGTTTGCGTTAAACCTGCAAGCTGAAATATTACTGCTTGCGATGCAGTGGAGATGCACCTCTTCATTCCGTTTCAATTTAAGTAGCCTGACTAACTAGTGGTTCAAATTACCATATAACAACTTAATATTAATGTTCACCTATAAAGCACATTTAACAGGTTTATGCGCGGAGAGAATACTAAGTAAGCTGATTTACCGTTCTCAAGTGGTAGCCCTGTTCGTAGTTGAGCTGGGTAAGCGAAATGTTGCTTGCAAATTCATTCCATTTTTTTTCAATAATCTGCGATTTACAGGAAATTCTGCCAAATTCCTGGCTTTTTTCTTTAACATTATGTTCCAAGACTATATCGAAGTGAGCGACTAATGCCTATATCACTTATCTTAACTGTAGTTAGGGCGGATCTTAGGACACAATTGAAACGCACACCTGCGTGCCTATGTAAGAAGGATATAATGTAGGAAAAGAAAGGTGTTAAGGCGAGTAGTCAGGGGAACACCAGATGCAGGATCCAGAAGGTTTTATTTGAAAACACGGGGAAAAGATGGCATGCAGGGCCAAAAAAAAAAAAAAAAACACCGTGCACATGCACTGAACACCTGGGAGATCCTAGGTACTCTGCCAAAGGCAGGGGAAACTGAAGTACACACTCCCCTAGAGTGGCTAGAATAAAACAAAACTGCAACTAAATGACAGGAACACAGACTTCGACAAGGGGCAAACAAGACGTGGGCGCAGCAAATGCTAGACTTAGAAAAATACAAAGGAAATGCTCGGAGGGCACAGGAACTGAGATTCACAATGACGTGCTGATTCAGGTAGAAAACGAAGTCTCGTCTCTTCAATCTTCCCTGCTTAAATACACATGGGAGGCAGCGGGGATACGGAAGGCAATCTCCCGTGGAAACAGAAACACATGGGATTAATGAACAAATTCACGAGGACCGGGTAAACAATGATGACTCGAGACAAGACTCTAAGACAATCAATCAAGCTAGACAGTTTAGATGAAGGTAATCTAAACGTGACAAGCAAAAAGCACCACGAGAGAAGCAAAGGAAAGCATAGCTTTAAACGCAGTTAATCATGGAAAGCTTAGGCAGGAATTACGAAAGCTAGAAACACTCGCACTCGCTAATGAGTTAATAATGTTAGTATTACATGACGAGATATATACAAGTTCCCTTAAATAAGTGCTGGTTAGTACGGATTAGTAATGGCCCTATCAGAGAACGCATTCTCTCAGAGTTTTGCGAGACCCAGAATAAGTACAGGTGGAAGCAATGAATGAAATACCACAGCCCAAACCGAAAGAGGAAACGTGATTGGACAACGAGGCTCAGGCACACTGAAGACTGTCACACGACATCACCTGAGTCAGGGCAAGAGGGAATCGATGGTCAGACCGCGGGAATGGAGCTGAAAGACAAATCAAGAGGCACGGGGGGGAAAACGTACAAGCACAAATACAGACACGAGGCAGAACCATAACAAAAGGTGATGATGCACATGGTAGATTTACATATTGTAAAGATCGCCATAATATATTGCTTTTATTAGTTTAGATTAATTATGTACAACATTAATATCACCTTAACTTTTCATGCAAGGCGCGGTTTGCGCACCTAAAATAGCATTTGAGCTGCAAAAAAAAATGCGCACCTAAGGCTGAAAAATTGAGTTTACGCACGCAAATTTTGCACACCTAAAGATTTTTCAAGAAAAGGCCTGGCTAATGGGCATTGCCAGGCACGATGCACAGCCGAGTGATGGCGAAAATAAATGCTGCGAAGTCAGCGAAAGTTTCAGGTTTTTGCATTTATATTGCCATCCTTTTAATACCATATCATTTAATGTAGGCAATTGGCGTTAATTTTTTCATTATCATTTCTTATTATAGGTCATAGATTGGTCTTGGTTGATCAGTCAATAAATTGTTTGATTGTCAATCCGGCGAACTTGAACGAGAACAGCTTGAGGACAATCAAGTAGTAAAGGGTGAGGTCACTGAAGGCCCTGTGAACATCTGACAGCACGAAGACAATTATTCAATGAAGGGGAGTTGAACAGGTAACACAAGACACACGGGAAAGGGAAGGTCAACACTGAAACGAGGAGATATGGAGCAAAGAAAAACGGAAAAATTACAATCGCACACATGAAATAAAACATCTAATACAAAAAGGAACAATTATTTACAAACACTGACATAGCATATGAACAGTCAAAAAAATGTTCAGAATTTATGGGGAAAAAGATGTTCACATTTCAAGTTCATATTGTCCATTCATTGATTCATTCATCTACAATATGAATTTAGATATGTTTAATGCTTTTCATAGCAAATATTGATATTTGTGATGAATTTGGATTAATCACAAAGCATGTAATTCATTAGAATATTTTGTGATTGCTTGATAGCCATATAAACAAGAGCACTCAGAGAACACAACATCCCCCACCAGAGTTGTAACAGCGATAGGCTGATGATACGTTTACGCATATCTGCAGCATATGTGCAAAATTTTGAGGATGTCCTATGAAAACTGTTGGAAGAGTTGATATCACCAGCCAAGTACCTTCCGATACAGACGGATGGACGGACAGACAGACGGGCTGTGCCATTACATAATCCCCCTTTTGGGCTGTTGGCCAGGGAATAAAAACAGATATAAAAGCCTGATTGTTATCATTTGCCCAGAAAAGACAAAATCCACCATGACACAGTCTGAAACTTTCTAGCATATATGGATTACAGTAATTTGGGTTGGTACAATTGTTTGCCTGTGTGACGGTGCGTTCAGGAACCACTCGCGAGAACAGAAATTCCAAAAATCGTAAGCCTTTATCGAAAACAGGGTCAGGACCAGAAGACACAAGAATTGCCGAGCCGATAACGAAATCCAAAAAGCGTAGTCGACTAGACAGGCAGGGGTCAAAACCAGTAAAGCAGATGTGCGACGGTACATAGACAGCAAGCCAAAATTGTAGTCGAAATCCAGAACAGAGGGTCATATGCAGGGCATCCAAAACAGTAATCGTGGTCATACAGAAAATAGGTCCAAAAATCCAAAAAGACAAAACAAGAACAGAAGGGCCATGGCAATATCAAGGTTGGGCGAAACAGTCGTGAAGAAACAATAATCAATTGGCATACAAGGAGCTCTGCACAAAAGAATACTGATCAACGTTCTGACGAGGACTGAATTGCAGTGAAGACTCTAAATAGACACAAGGGAAGTCACATGCTATGCAGGGAACTGGTGAATAGGATGAGAACTAATTAAAGAGGTAGGCACACATGGGGAAGTCCTAAACCACAACAATTGGCAAAAGCCAAGACACGGACGGGATCCACGCAGACAACCTATGACAGATAAACAGCTCCGGTCAAGGAGTTCTAAGTGCACAGACAATGAGTGCAGGAAAGCAATTAAGCACGTGCGAGAGATCTCGCAGAAACGCAGGGAGAGGCAAAGAAAGCAAAGCAAGAGGCGGAGACTAGAACAGGGCGATTGCTGAGATTGAATTAGTAATAATTAGTAGAGGTGCAGCTTTACAAATTAACCGAAGTGTTCATTAGTAAGTTAGTAATATATACACGGATTAGTTAAGTTAGTAGACTATGATACGCAACATAAATGTTAGTATTATTAGTAATCTAGGAAAGCAAGGTGAAGGAAGTAAACGAGAATTGAAGTAATAATATGAAACACCAGAAACCATTGAAATCACCCGAAGCAGGTAAGCACCCAGACTGGGAAGACGGACTGAACCAACTGATCACAAGACAGGGGAGACAAGTGCAATGAAACCTAGAATGGCAGGAACAGAAAACCGGAATATACAGTAACCAAAAAGAATAAAGAAAAGGCATAAGGCATGACATCAAAACACAGAACCATGACAGCCTGATCTGATGGCTAGGCTCCCCAATATAATCAAAACTAATTTATCTCTCTATGAGTTTGTGGAAGCAGTTATAAAGTATTTCAAGATGTTCGTACCTGACTGCTTTAGGATTCAGCGGTTAGAATTCTCATTATGTTGAGTCAAATCCAACAAATGGCAGATCCCTAATTTGAAGGTTCCTTCAGGTTCCTTACCTGACTGTGACTGGGAATCTTCTGTGGTGGTACAGAAGAGTAAGGTCATTAGGCGGCAGGGTAGCCTAGTAGTGATGTAGTCAAGACCGCCTTAGCCGAGACCAAGACACTACCAAGACCAAAGGGTAGCGAGACCAAGACAAGACCAAGACCAAGACCAAGACAGACCATTTCGAGACCAAGACCAGAGCAGGACGAGACCGAGACCGAGACCAAGACTAAAAAAAGTGTTTCACTTCACTGTAAATAAGGGCAGTGTTTGGTTGAAAGTAATTGTGTGTAGCAACTGCATAACAGCTATTATTGCCCTTTCAGAGGATTGAGACTTTATAGGAATTTAAATTTTTTCCTGTTAGAGATTGGTATGGTTACACAGTCCAAAATCCGTTATCACCGTTCCGGAGACATTAAACATTTAAGATTTCCATCCAAAACGCATAGCAGCGGCAGGTGATGAATTCTCATTTTGCCTGCACAAACGTGCACAAACGAAGCGAAAACAAATGTAATGGGTTTCATTCAAATTTTCGTCTTATGGGGTGCCAACTTCACAAAGCTGGAAAACAGATAGCCTATGAGGAAAGTTCCCTTGCATGAATTTTGGGATCTTCTGAAACCAGTGAATAGCCTGCCTTATTTAGCGAATTCTACTCGGCAAGACTGATATCGGCGTAATGATGACAAACTGGGCAAATAGGGGGCAACCACCAACAGTCGACCACCTGCCGTTTTTAGCTATTTTCATCTGGCTGATGGTATCGGATAAAGCCATTGAAGACTCGAAAGTTCAGAACACTCAACATGACACCAGGACATTTATAAGACCCTCAGTAGTTACCCTGCATACATAGCTATCCTCAAAACTTCAAAGCCATTCATCTGTAAAACAGCCAGGCCCGTCGCTAGAACTGGGAATTGGGGGGGTACAAACACGTCCCTTTATGACAAGAATTAGTCCTGGCAAGTTCTCAATCATTTCCCTTTATTGATGCGTTTTCCAATTATCGTAATTGGCAACTAAAGAAATGGTTTCTTTCCATATGCGATCTAACAGCGATGAAATCATGGGCTAAATTTAGTACAGTGGTGGAACCAGAACTGAGAATTGGGATGCATAAAACATCTGTTTAAAACAATTATTAGTCCTGACCTGTTCTCTGTCATTTTCATTATTAACAAAAGGTTCACTCCGAGAGCACTCCACACTTAACAAGTGCTGCTTGTTCTCCCTGATTAGGTAAGACAACAATCATTCATCTGGATGCGTATTTGCTGTAATTAAATCATTGTTATTCAAAATTGCATACCTGCGCAAATAGCTTGAACTGCATGCTTTTTATAGCCTATTTAACTGCCACTTTTTTTTTTAATCAACCCACGCAATACCGCGAGTGAAAGGCGATATTTCATTGGAATGCGGACCAGTTCAATCAACGCAAAGCATTGGCCTATTATTAAGTAAATAATTTTTCTGTCCTGAATTTAGCCCATGATTTCATCGCTGTTAGATTGCATATGGAGAGAAACCATGCCTTCAGTTGCCAATTACGATAATTGGAAAACACGTCAATAAAGGAAAATGATGAAGAACTTGCCAGGACTAATTCTTGTCATAAAGGGACGTGTCTGTGCCCCCTCCCCAATTCCCAGTTCTAGCGACGGGCCTGAAAACAGCACAAGTTCCCCAATACAATGACTGAGTAGCAATATGCTTCATCCAGTGAATTCGCTAGGAAATTTACTTAATAAAATGCTCGTGATAACTGACCTTACCTGTGACGGTTAACTTAGCTAGAGCTAGCGGGATTAACTGCTGTTGACCAGGGTTAGTCAGCGGATGCTTGCAAACAACTTAAATTTTGAGTCCTGAACAGATTATACCGTGCATGCATGTACAACATTTTTACAATAATATACTAAGTATGTACAAGTTGTGTTTGGTCTTGAGACATTTGGGAGTTTTTTTCCTCACAGAATTTAAGAGCAGAGCCAGTCTATGTTAGCTTAATCTCGGCATGTGTCCTCTTCAAGTCCCTGGTGAAAGTTGACGTTGTAGCGGCCAGGGTTGGGTTCAATTACTTTTTTCAATTACAATTGATTACTTTCTGGACAGAATGTTCAATTACAATTACAATTACTTTTCGATAAAACATTCAATTAAATTTAAATTACAATTACTGTAATTGTAATTGAAAAAAGTCATTGAACCCAACCCTGGTACTGGCAGTCTCGGTCAGGGCAATTTGACAAAATCTGCACACAGCAGGGGGCGCCCTGGTGGCTCATCGGTTAAGTGCATGTACCATAAGGCAAAGTCCTTCCCGCAGCAGCCTGGGTTCGAATCCGGCCTAGGCAATTCACTGCATGTCTTCCCCACCTTTCCTGTCTATCTCTACTGTACTGTCAAATAAAGGAGAAAACTCCCCAAAAAAAAAAAATCTGAACACAGCAGAAACCTTTTTTTTCTTTGTTTTTTCACATGCAGATTCCTTGCAATCTGAATAGGAGAACTTCTTAATAGATAAAATTAGCTGACATTTTTACTGATTCACTGGACTCATTCGTTGCGCATAAGTTGTGAGACGAGACAGAGAGACGGGACGGGAGACCGCGCAGACAGGGAAAAATATACATTGTAACATGTTTTTAAAATAGATGCCTCTTGTTGACTGCATTTAAAGAAGGCTAAGTAGTAATAATGAGGCTGTACCAGGACCAGCTGCTTGCCTGGATTTTGAAATCCCCTCAAGACCGTTATGTCCGAGACCAAGAGAAGACCGTGACCAGAGAGTGTCGAGACCGAGACAAGATCAAGACCATGTAAAAGTGGTCTCGAGACCAAGACCGGTCTTGAGTACTACAACACTACAGCCTAGTGATAGGTTGTTTGACTAAGTTGCTGGTTCAAGCCGTCGGTGTTGCTTGGGATTCTGACTTGATCTAGAGAGAAGAAGTTTGGAAAAAACTCTGCCATTGGGCCCCTCATGCAAAGCCTTTAACCCCAAAATTGCACCGGGGCTTAGCTCCTGTTTCATTTGATTGAACAGTTGCAAGTGAGGAGCAATCTGGCATTTCTTCCAGGAAGTCCTTGAAAAAGAGAAACACTTCCTCAATGGACCTTTCCCTAGTTAAATGAAGGTTAAAAAACACACTGACAACGCTTATGTGGGAAAGCACCATTTTGTTTCCTAGCAGTATAGGAGGTCAATTTTAAAAAATACATGGTTGACCTGCAGCTGTTTTCTATGGTGCTATGCAGCATGAAGCCTGGAGGATTATTTTTTGGTATGTGCCAGTGATTCCATTAGAAAAGTGCTGACTGTTCTTCCTCAGGACTTTCTGACAAGAACAGCAGCAACTCAAGGGGTAAAAGAACTACAAAATAACTAGGATAACTTTCCTAAGACTAATGAAAAATGTAGAATAAGAAAAATTCACACTATCTGAAAATGGGAGTGAACACAACATTCACACTCAATATATAACATTTTATTGTTATTTCCACTATTTCATCGTTTTGCTTTTGTATTTATTACTAAATTAATTTAATCATTTATTTGTTTTGTATAGTAACAATGGGACAATAGAAGTCAGAAACTGAAATGTCAATGTGGGGTTGTATGTGTGCAATATGTATTATCAGCACATAAACAGCTGTTAGTTACGGTAGAACAATGCCTTTGATTTGAAAAATGCTGTTAGCATTCTGCTATTAAATAGTGCACAAAACAATTGCCTTGCAACAGTCTATGCTGCATAAAATGAAGACCGTGCTGTAAGTAGCATATAAGAATTTTGCCATGCAGTTTATAGCAAATGCAAATATTTTTGAAATTGCTCAGAGCTGTCTTCTTCCACGCTGCTTTTTTATTTCATTTCCGCATTCTGCAATTACATTTTTCAGGGAGCAGCTACCAATAAGTAAACTGAAGAACATTTGCCATGTAAAGGAAATATGCTATGAACCTTTTGAATTTGTTTTTATTTTTATCTGACAGTTTTTACTCCTACAAATTCCTTTTAATTATCATGTTGCTCTTTTTTAGTGCATAGTTTGCACTTATTTGCATTACTGCTTCCCAGTGCCAATCTTGCCAGCCAGTAAGACTACTGCAAAAAAGCATTTTTTTCTGGAAATTTTGATTACAGAAAATTCAGGGATTGTTTTGGTGCAATATCAATGTCCAGGGCTTATGTGATTTAATAAGCCCAAATTTTGAGAAACCATAAAATAAGCAATGTCTTTTCAATGGTTTCATGGCAACAGCTTTGTCATTTTTACGGAGTGGATTTAGAACATTTCCTAGGTTTAGAACATATCCAGCAACTGAGTGCATTTCTCATAACTGTCTCATGCATGCAGCCGTTTGAATAGAATATTCATATCCCCTGTGGCACATTAAACTCTGGCTGCATATTTTCTCCTTATGGCAAGCATCAAAGTCAGGCTGACAATATCTGTGGATTAATGATGGGTGATATGAAGAATCCCTATGGGCGGCAAAATTAACTGTAGACCTGTCATTGTGTTCTTGATCATTCACCCAAATCTACCACTGCACATTTTTAAGAGGGTGAAATAAGGGCTTGCTGCCTTGTTCTTTTGATGCCAGCGATACCATCATCATCATAATCATCGTCATCATCAGCTCTTTCCCAGAAATGTATTAATGCAGCGGTACCACTGAAATGGAACATTTGATGAGATATTTGATTGAATCTCAGATGGCAGGTTTCAGGACACAGTTCAATGCAGCTGTAGGACTGTTTCACTAAAATATAGCAATGTTGCACTTCAACTTGGAAGTAAAAAACTATGGGTAAAGACACCTATGTAATGATACTTTTGTAATCATACAGGGCTATTATAATGACATGTCCACAGTGTATGGTAATTTGCAATGAATTATTATTTGTCCACATTAAACGCACCCCTCAGCTGAATTATTACCCAGCAAGGATTAATGGCACCAAAAATACTTATTTTTTTGAATTTCAACTAATTAATGTCTGAAAAATAACTCACCTCCCACATTTTTCCAATTACATCCTTCTTAGAGGTCAGGCTACATAGTATCATTGTCAGGATAATGCTGGTGAGTTGTCCAATATTAGAACAGTTTTCTGGTGCATTGTTACTGCCTCTTAGTATTTCACAGTACATTAGACATATTTATCCACTTCTAGGCAATGTCTGTTCTGATATCTTGGCTCATCAATCCACATGAAAGTAGCTTGACAATTGATGCCCATGTGTGTGTCAGAAATGCTGATTTCTCATTTCATTGCCCTCCTTAGTTGAGTGCTGTGTGAGATGGAGACGTAAATGAAAACGCTTTTACCTGACTCAAATCATTATTCTGCAGACAGCGCAACAGAAATCTTGCAGTGCATTTATAGTATTTCTTATTTATTTGAAAGTAGTTTTTTTTTTTTTTTTTGGCTGGGACTTTGTCCAACTTTTTGGGAAAGTGAAAGTAATGTTTTGCATAATAGTAGCTTTGTGCTAAGTTTCCTGTTCCAGAACAGTCTAGCCAGTTTGAATGAGGTTGTTTGCTAAAATGCTTTCAATTTTACTATGCCTGCGCCACACACACAGTTTTTTGTTTGTCTGTCCGCCTGTCCGTGTGTCACACATATCTTGTGTGCACAGTATCTACTAAAGGAGTGGACAGAGTTTGACCAAATTATACATAGTAATTCCCCATGGAGGTTAATTGAATTGATTTTGTTTTAGAGGTCATGAGGTCAATGGTTAAGGTCACATAAGGGCAGCTATGTCCGGGGACCAAAGATCAACTTTTAGGATGTATGAAGCTGTGGGAGGCAGAGGCATAACAATCAGTGCTTTGCGAGGACTTCTACCATGAGTTACTTTTTCAACATCCCCAGCATCAAATGTAAGGAACAGATGTTGCCAGGTGGGGAGTATTTGCCTGAATGTAGTACGACAGCGAATTCAGTGACAGTGGAGTTGAATTTTGTTCTTTAGGAGCAAATTCCCCTGCACTGCAAGAGTGTTCTCTTTGGGAACTAATAAGTACCTTTGCATTCAGTAGGATAAAATTGGATGATTGGATTTTTGGTTTGGCATACAATGTTACATACGTATAAAGGTGCCTCCTTGGTGTCAAACACTTGTACCTCTTTTCAGAGTTATTTTTGCACTGTTTTTTTTTTACCAGGAATGTTGCTTTCATGAAACTGGGGCACATAAATTTTGCATGTTTGTTGAGCTAGGTTTCTTTTCTGAGGCTATCTGTTCCAAAGTTCAAAAATGCATTTGATTTCTTGTTCTCTTTCCTGAAATTCTCAAACAGGTGGGCGAAAGGTGGAAGCATCATTAAGGAGGTGTCAGGAGACACCTATGAGGTAATTGTTGACTACACCTTCTTCACGGAGCCAGTGTCATGCGAGGTCACCAACGCCCTGGGCAGCACCAACATCAGCAGGAATGTTGACGTGTACTGTGAGTGCCTCCGCACTGCTCTCTTCATACTCCTCATACAGACCTATAAATAAGTATCTTCAGTACACTGCTGAACACCGTAAAATCCATGGCAGTTAATCACCAGTAACTGAGTGCATTATACTCTCAGGGACTGATCCCTCTTACAAAGTTTGATCAAAACTCAATTTTATCACACTGTGTACAAACACATTTTGTCAGTGTATGTAATAGTATGTAATAGGATATCACTCATGAAACTGTGAAGAAATGATACTTTTGGTTGGGCGGCTGCAGGAAACAGATGAGTTTCTCCACTGACATACCAACAGGCAGTATTACCTTGCATCACTAATGCTATTCTTACCCCCTACAGTAGCCTGCTTTCAATGTGCCGGACCCCTGCTGAAAGCATAGTTGTAAGACGACTGCAAAGGCATTAGAAGATGGTGCAAAGCTTCAGTTGCCAGGTTACAATGTTGGAAAGAGAAAATGATTGGCTTTTTTTTTGTAAGGAAAGTGATTGGCTGTCTTCCAGTTGGCCCACGCATGGCAGCAGAACCGCAGTCTCTACAGGTGGACCTCGGATCGGAAGCTGTGTTCAACTGTGCCTGGGCTGGGAACCCCTCTCTCACCATTGTGTGGATGAAGCGCGGTTCCGGGGTGGTATGTACTCTACACTTTACCCCGTTAGTACTCCAACATTTCTCTCTCACCAAAGAAGAAGTAACACATCAATTGTGGAGATAAACAAGTTTTGTTGGATCAATTTGAAGGTGCACTGCTTGTGTATACAAGAAATGTCTATTTCTCATGTACCAGAAAAGCATGATTCACACCTATGAGAAATGTTTCGTATTAGCAACTCTAGTATATAGGACAATTAAAACTTTGTACGAGAAATGTCAGTTTCTTGTATACCAGAATAGTCTAATTCCCTCCGACGAGAAATATTTTGTATAACTCTAAATCTAACCTTGCCCCCAACCTTAACCCCGAACAAAAACAATAGGAATAGTTAAATCTATCCCATGATCTCAATGGCTGTTGGAAAAAAGTCTAACAGCTTATTCTTCATGAGTATTATCAATTAATTCATACCAGAACCATACAATTCTAGGATCATGAATATTATCAGTTCACGCCTACCAGAATTATACAATTTTAGGAGACAAAGAAATGACAGTTTTATATTGCCACCTTCTGGTATACGAGAAATGGACATTTCTCATATATATGTTTGTGGCAAACTGTGCAATCAGGCATTTCAGGAAATGCCTGGGTTTCAATTCAATCATTTCATGTAATGCTTAAAAGATTTCAGGCATTTCATCAAATGCCTGATACACAGTTTGCCCCTATACAAGCAGTGCACCTTCAAATTAACTTGATCCATATTGTCCTCGCCTTCTGCAATCATTAGCTTGTGGGTATGTATTCAATTTTTGATACACCATGTTCCATTTCGTATGAGCTTCGCCCTTTAAGGCTGTCGCTGTTGGGTTTATCCCTCTGTGCGTGCGCAGCGGGATAAACCCAATAGCCACAACCTTAAAGGGCGAAGCTCATACGAAATAGAATCTGAGGTTACAATATGTAACCAACGTTCTTTAGTATTCATCATTCTTATATGCAGTCCTGAGACTGACAAAATTACCAAACAGTGGAATCGAGGCCAATTTGGATTTCTCATTTGATCTGGTTATGGTGCCACATTCCCCATCATTCAACTGACTTGCCGCAACATTGAATGTCCTTACTTGCCTTGTGGAAGCAAAGAGGCAATGTAATATCCTAAAAATTTGGCTTCTCATTGGAGGCTGCGTGGCTTCACCCATAGACATCACACTGCATAATATTTCTGCATTTAGTAGATGCGCTTATCAACAGAACATCCTAACGCTCATATACAACTGGATATTTACAGACGCAATCTAGGTTACGTACCTCAAGGGTGCAATGGCAGCAGCCAAGTTGGGAATCAAATACATAAGATACAAGCCAACTTTCCTGCCCATTACAGTCCACCATTGCCAAAATGCTGCACTTAGTGTCAATGTTATCTATAGGTTTGCATTTCCTTTGATATTTGCTGGAAGCGAGATTGCTTGTTATTACACTTCCCCGCAATAACTTGCGAATGAATTGTAATGGCAGCTGGAGACACCACAAATGTGGAAAGTCAGTATATCTGCACTTGGAATGAGGTTGAAATTATTGCAGTATAGCAGCTCGAAGTTCACGCTGCTCTGGTGCAGAAAAACTAGCGGAAACTTGAGTGTCACATCAGGACTCAGCGATATTTCCAGGTACACACAGCTGGACATCATGCTATGCCTTTCTGAGTTTGATCAGCCTATTTTGGTGTGACTGTAGGTGTAGAAGGGTGCTTGAGTCATGGGAACATTCAGTGCCTCTGCAATACCCAGACGAGGATGGCTTCTTGACAGCATACTGCTATAATGGAGACAATACATTGACCTCACTTAGTCTGTTGCACTTACACAAAAATGTGCACAAAAGCATTTGGTGACTTTTGCGTCAGACTACTTCAGTTCAACCACTATAAACCCAGAGACTATGCAGGGGGATACTTTCACAGTAAGTGACTTGTACTGTATGAGACATTAGGAACAGTTTTTGAGCATACAGGATAATACTTTGGCAATATGCATGTTACTCGCATGTGAGCACCCACAACCAATAAAAGGGACACAAGCTATCAACTTCAGAGCTAAAAATTGTGTTTAAAGGGGACCTATTATGCTGATCCTTCTTTTAATACATATAAGTAATGTTATAATGTTGGATGTCCATACTCAACCTCTGAAAAGTTTCTAAACATAAGATACAGGGGTTTTGCCGTAATCCAAGAATGTGATTTCGTGAACGTGATTTCCTCTCTGAACAGCTCGTCCCAAGATCTTCACGAGATCTGGGCAAAACCTGACATCAGGTTGTGCCATCCAATTAATACAGACCTAGCTAGCGCCAATCACGGCGCTGGACCTGCCCACACAGGAAACTATTCGAGCACAGTGGTTCTCAACTGGTGGGTCGTGACCCAAAAGTGGGTCGCGGACCCGTTCTGAGTGGGTCGCGAACAGCTGGTTTAAAAATAAATTAACAAGGGCACTCAGCGCAGCACCTCCACCATACCAAGGCAACTCTGTGCATGAGTTATTTTTGCTGGCTGATGTAGGGTATTGCTGCATTTCATCGCCAGGTGGCAGCAAAACCCAAAAGCACGACGATTGGAAATCCGGCCCATTGGAAAGACTTGAAATTTTGAACTTTGGTGTATATCTCAGCTGTGCTTTGGCCTAGATATGGTATTTAATCACTTGTTCCTCTTGTGCTTCTCTAACATCCTGCAAAGTTTGGTTAAAATCTATGCGGCCGTTTTTGAGATATCCTGCTAACAAGCAAGCAAACAAACCAACCAATGCCGGCAAAAACATACACCTCCTTGGCAATAAATGATAATAATAAGGTGAATAATGTTTAATGTACGTCTGACCATGGAGCCATGGTAACCATCATTTGATTGCTGTTCACTTTGAGTGTTGTGTTGAGGTTTTGGAGAGTCGAGGGGTAGTTGAGCAGAAGAGGAAGAAGCGAGCAGAGTTGAGCTCACAAGTGACGATAGGAGCTTGAACTTGAATCGCGAGTTTGTGGGAAATGGAGTTTTTTTTTTTTTGCGAATTCGAGATGTATCACAATACACCTGGCCTGTGGTGGGCAGTAATACGCTGTGTGTATAATGCAGAGCGATTCATAGACGCGAAATATTTAGTTTTGTGGCCTTATTTATGTTGTGCAGTTTTGATAATTTTATTCACTTTTAGACATGCAGTTGTCATGTTCCTCCTCAGTTTGTGCTCTGAATGCAGAGAGATTCATAGACGTGAAATATTTAGTTTAGTGGCCTTATTTAATTTGTGCAGTTTTGTTATTTTAGTTAATTCACTTTTATACATGCAGTTGTCATGTTCCTCCTCATTTTGTGCTCTGAATGCAGAAATATTCATAGAAGTTAAATATTTAGTTTTGTGGCCTTATTTATTTTGTGCAGTTTTGGTATTTTATTGCATTTTATTCACCAATGCAGTTTTCATGTTCCTCATTTTCTTAATGTGCTCTGAAATGCACTTTGTACAAATAAATAAATGTGTATGTATGTTAAAAAAGATTGCATATGTGTTTTCAAAGCCTGTTTTTGAATAAATATATTTGCTTGGTTTCGATTCTATAAAAGTGGGTCGCGACGTAATGACCATGGGAAAATGTGGGTCCCAATGTGAGACCATTTGAGAACCCCTGTTCTAGCAGGCACTAACAACCGCGGATCATACTATGCCTTAGTAGCGTCTACACTTTTGGAAATACAAAAGAAGAACCGCAGATCATTTGAGGTGCAGTTTTGTCAGTATCTCTCCCGAAGCTGCTTGTCCGTTTACTTTTGGATGCGAAGAAAAGCACCTATTTCTCTTCCAAAAGACGATGCCACCAGAAATCAGTGGGTAGCTTTTTTTGTTTGCAGGCAGCAAACAGCCACGGCCAAAGGGAACGTTAGCTGTTTGTGCTCAGCATTTCACCAAAGACAGCTTTGCTAACGTGTTATGGGTGGCTAGCAGGACCGCTAACAATAGTTAGTACTAACAACTGGCCTCAAACGCAGACTTTGTCAAATATCTGAAGATAAAGCCTGGATCGGTAGCGACTGTCCATGACTCACAGACGCTGAAGCTGTAAGTTGCTTTTACTGCATAAGCCAACCTGACGTGATAGCCAGTTGATTGTGGCTGCAGCACTGTGGCTAACGTAGCCAAGTTTCTACTGCTAATATTTGTGTCCTAAATATGCAAGAGTAATATCAGGGGAAATTCTACAGAAGGTGTGTGAACATAAACCTCATTTGAAGCTAACTTTTTATACTTGTTTGTAATTTGGATGCTTGGTTTCCTCGATAACGGAACTTGCTGTCTGTAAAACCTGTATTGCGAGGGTTTGTCTCTGTGGTTGTTATGAATGTTCGGTTAGCAGCTACTGCATAATAGTTTGCGTGCCGTGCTAATTAATAATGCTCCTGGTTAACTTATATGCAGTAATTCTGATCGGTATGCTTGTGTTACTTCGGTATGCATCAATGTGGCAGTTTCATAATAACATTGCCCGATTGTAGCCACTACAGTTGAAGCTAACTGGAGAGGTGCCGTATGTGTCAGCAAAGTTGGGCTGAAAAGGCTGCAGTTACACCAGACGTAGGTTTTGCAGAGCTTGGGATACGTGTTTGGGTTTGTTTACAGCTGCTTGTGATCGCTTCACTTATCCATGACCGGGATCAGCCGGATACTTCACAAATATCTGGGCTAGCTTTCTGATGCTACCATGAAAGCAATCGCGAAACGCAGACGCTCTAACCTGTCTAGTATAACAAACAATTTCTCTGCACTACTGTGACATAATTTCATCCCCCTTTAGAAATTGTTGTGGCTAATAAAAGGCAGAAAAAGGCAGAGATTGAATAGGAAATTCTTTCCTGTAGAAGTGATCGATTCGCTAGCTCCACATAAGCAACTTGTCCACGCTAACGGAATTTACGGTCTGTAAAACCTGTATTATGTTCATAACATAACCGAGCTCTCTCTAGCTGTCGCGTACTATCCATAAAGCTGCTTTCACATCGGACGTGATACGAATTTTTCGCGGGACAGATTACATTCAAAGTCAATGCAAAGACGCGAACACACGCGCTATAGGCGCGTTAAGCCGCTTTCACACCGGACGCGAAACAAATTTTTCGCGAAGTCAATGCAAAGACACGAATGCACGCGTTATGGACGCGTTAAGTAGCTTTCACATCAGATGCGAAACAAATTTTTCGCGCGACAGATTACATTCAAAGTCAATGCAAAGACGCGGATACACGCGTTATGGGCGCGTTAAGCCGCTTTCACATCGGACGCGGAACAACTTTTTCGCGCGACATTACATTCAAAGTCAATGCAAAGACACGAATACACGCGTTATGGGCGCGTTAAGCAGCTTTCACACTGGACGCGAAATGAATTTTTCGCGCAACAGATTACATTCAAAGTCAATGCAAAGACAATGCATTGACTTTGAATGTAATCTGTCACGCGAAAAAATCGTTTCGCGTCCGGTGTGAAAGCAGCTTATTGCACCCAATTTCCGCGAGCAAACGCTGGTCATTCCGAAGCAATAAGTAAACCATTACCACGAGCAATTTCCGAAAAAGCCGTTTAGCCTGGAGCTTTCGCCCCTTCGTCATATACCAGCGCAGAAGCTGTTCGTTACTCCACGCTAACGACACACCACAGTTCTGCACACGGACCAGCAAGTCCTTATAGTACACACCAAAGCATTCCATAAGTTCCATAAGTTCCATAAGTCCACTTTTTGCTGCTCCTCACTGTCCATGTTTCCCTCTAAACTCAGACCCACCGGATTTCTACGGTCTCCGGTCTGCACTTGGGTATGTCGACCCGTTCTACAAATGTGTCTGTATGGGGTGGATTCTAGCTTTCCCTCAATCCTAGCTATAGAGTAGAAACACCGGTGTACTCACCATAGTAGCCCTAGGTGGACAGCAAACTTGAGCTTGAGCTGCCAGACTTTCGCACTGTGTCCTCCACTTTCGCCGTAGCGTTTATTAGAATAAGTTCATTTCATTAGATCTATACACATGTGCTGCGTTTGATTGCGGAATTTGCCCGTCGATTCCTTCTCAGATGGCAGATTGCGTCTCAGTTTCACTCTGGGGAGGCGGACCTGGAAAACTGCGTTCTGCTGCCTTGTCCTGCCCAGATCCGCCCTCCACAGAGCTGGCCAGTAAGAAGAAAATGGGCATACGGGGAGTGGAGGCCATAGCGGAAGAGCCGCCCCAACGAGGCGTTTCAGGCAGAGACTACAATGGACTACAAATGGGGTTTTTTGAGGATGGCAGTATGAGCTAAATAAGGACCCTTTTTTGGACTTTGAATGATCAGGAGTACTCTAGGGGAGTCCAAGATCAAAATATAAATTTGGAAATGCAGCATAATAGGTCCCCTTTAACTTTTGATACCCTTAATGAACTTATGCAGATATTGTGGACACGCTGACACATAACCTGTTAACTATATCACAAAAGTAGTAGCACAAACTTTGATTAAGATATACTCATATTACCACATAATTTTTGAAAGTTGTAAGCAATAGAATTGGGGCTGGTGGTAACTGTAATTGAATTAAATTTGGGATTAAAAAATTCATTCAAAAAAAAAAAAAAGAAATGTAGTACTTCTGGAGTGTGGAGTTTGGGTCTCTTTTTAAGAGGGAAGTTTCGACAGGAGAGCAGAGATTCTGCATAGACAAACCAATCCAACAATATTAAGTATATCACAGCACAGAAACTAAAGATATGATTTTTTTTTTTGTGCTTTTCATTGTCCACCGTATCTGGAAGTAATCATACGGCATACGCCATTACACGAATGCTTGTTGTAGAAAATATTAATTAAGATTGTGCCAAAATAATGTCCTCTGAGAATTTATAACTTAGATTGCCTCTCATTCATCTGTATGGAAGCCCATAGTGGACAATATTCAAATAAAAATGTAATCCCACCATTGCGTTACAATTTTCCACTTATGAATGAGTTATTTGAGACAATATTAAATTGAAAATGCAATAATCCAATTATCACTTTCATTTTCACAGACACATATGGGAAATCTATGACTATATTCAAATGATAATGAAAAGCTGTTTGACATTTCATTTTCAAAGTCATGCTCTGCAATACAGTGGACAATATTCAAATGCAATAAGCAAAACAGCACCCCCAGCCTATTGCATTTACATTTACATGTCAACATGCTCTTTTAGGGTCAACATGAAAATGCAAATGCTATTTTCTGACTATTTGAAAATGATATTGAAAACGGCATTCAACATTTAATTTACAAAGACTTATCTTGCTCTACTGAGGACAATATTCAAATGCAATGAGATAAACAACTCTCCCAGTCTATTGCATTTACATATACATGTCATCACGCTCTTTTAGGGTCAACATGATAATGAAAATGCTGTTTTCTAATCACTTGGAAATAACAATGATATAATAATGATGACGACATTTGACATTTCATTTTCAAAGACTTATCCTGCAATACATGGGACAATATTTAAATGCAGTAAGGGAAACAGCGCCTCCCAGTCCATTGCATTTTCAAGTACATGTCACCACGCTCTTTTTGGGACACAATGAAAATTAAAATGCAATCTGTTAGCGTCTCATCACGGCGGGTCTTCCGCTAGGACGTCACTCATTAGGGGTGCAAACGGAAACCATTTTGCTCATTTGCATACCAACCAATCAGCTTCTGGGTAGCGCTTGTACGCACGGAGGCTTACTGATAATGTCATGATGGCTAGGCTGCTATGTATTGTGTGCCATCGCGCATTAGGCTATGTTGCGTTTTGGATGTAGCCATCTTGGCAGCTAGTATGCTAGCTAATGTTAACTAAGGAAAATATTTGTAAATGATCATCACATTAAAGCGATATGATTTGATTTTTGCCCCAACTCTATTAACTGAGCTAGCTGTAATATGCATGAACTAATCCAAGGCTTCGTGGCAGTGTTGGGCAACTGCAACCCAAGTGTGCTTGTAGATTTCAGGGACGTTAGCTAGCTTGCCAGTGAGTCTAAAAACAATCGCTTAGGTACAACTAGCTAGCTATGATGCCTACTGGAGAAGCTCTTCCAGCCCTGATTTGTCATTTTCAACGCCATCTCGCCACACACGACCTCTTTCACCATTGATCAGCAGCTTCTTTTCCCTAAAGAACTAACTGACAGTTCAGCCTGAGACATGTTGTTTCCATTGACTGTATAAAACATGGACGTAGCCTCCGTGACGTCACCCATAGGGTTCTGAATATCCATTTTGAAACAAATTTGGTCGCCATCTTGGCACTTACTTGACTCCGCCTACCTCATGGATAATCCAAAAATGGGCAAAAAGGCGGGCCATCGCTGGAACTGACGCAAGCCCAGTGGGCAGGCCGAATGGAGCTCCTTTGCTGGAAAACGCCCTTTATGCTCGCAGCTACCAAGCTAGCTTTGGCTTCCATACTCGACTTAAAACCTAATTCAGCTCGATGCTACCTGATTCGCTAAGTCCGAGATCCGGGTCGTATCTATCCCAGTAAAGCAATGGATCCTGCCAAGTAGCTTGCGGTGGCGGGTCGAACGCTGTTAATATTCATGAAGCGGTTGCGGGACGAACGTTGTTCGTATCCGTGAGGCAGTAGCGCGACGAACGCTGTACACTGCTGGGAAGATGTGGCAATTGGCTTACTGAGTATCAGTATCCCCCCAGAGTGTGAGCGAGTGCTCGTCTTAGCCCTTGTACGCACCTTAGCCCGGTCCCATTAACGGTAGTATGGCAGTAAAACGATAACATTGCACTACGTAACCTTACTGAAAAATCTGACGGACCTTTATTTTCCTACCACACTCTCACACATTCTGATCACAAGTATTATCACCCTACTTTGACTTCGGTGAATGCTGAATTAATTGGTTACTGTAGCCAGCATACGTGGGCTCATCAATACTAACACAGCTGGGCGTCTGGCTCCAAGGCTCCATGGTTATTTCATCAGCTGCCCAGCTTCTCTCTGTCCTTTATATTAGCTAATGATACCACTGCGACGCGCAACTTTTTTTTATCGCGTCGTAAAATTGATGTTACTTTCGGGAAAAAAGCCTTTACTCCTAGCGACAGCTAATATAGCCGAACGTGGCTGGTTCGTAGCACTTTTTCGATGCCGTCTGGCTTATTAGTTATGTTAATGTGGTTAGCTAGTTTGTGGATGATGGGCCTTATACAGAAACACATTTAGCGACAGCTAGCTAGCTTGCTAGATAACGTGGGATATGTTAAATTAGCTATATAGCTACCAAGCTAGCCTTTCTATTTACAATGATACCGTTCAGTCATCGCACTGAAAATTGAACGAATCCATTGGTGGCAAATGCAGTTCTATTAGATACTGCTGTGTGAATCTACTGAGTGTATAACTATGGCAATCTCCGGTCAAGCCCTCCAAATACTCCGGGGAATCAGCTAAGGAACCCCGTCATTCGGTAGCATGCTATGGTGGTTCTAATGTTGTAGCTGACCAGCCAGTTACGTTGGCAACCTGTTAGGGAAGCCGTGACGGTTTTCCAACCCCTGACTGACAGCTTTTGTTCAAAAGTATGTCAACCCTAAATTCAAACGCTTTTCTGTTTCGCTATTACTTCGCTGCATGCCTGTATAATAACTGTGGCAGGCGTACACTCCCGCTGGCACAGCTGGACATCTTGGGCAAAAACTAACCAGGGGGGTTACTGTATTCATTCTCTGGCTAGTTGGCTAGAGAACAAACTAACATTACTTCGTTTTGACATGTAATGTTATATGAAATAATATTAGAATTGCATCACCTTAGAAAATAGACCACAGACAGACTCCTAACCACACAGCAAGCCATAATCATCCTGATATTTCGATAAAAATCTTGAGTCAGAAATGCGGCCAATGGATCAAGTTCCGTGACACGAGTGAGCCTAGGTAGGATAACGGCCCAGAGGCAACTAGAAAAGGCCAAGGATTAGCGGCTAGGCTAGCTGAGTTGTAGTAACCCCCCTCCCTCAGACAGCCAGGCTAGGCCCGTGGTTAGCGGCAGGGCTTGGCGTTCCCACTCTAAAGCCCGGGGCCGTGTAGGTCTGTGCTCTAGCCGAGCCACAACATAACCAGATGAGACGACTCCTGCCCAGAGACTGTGTAATTCAAGGTTCTGTCACTCAAAGTGGCCACACCCTTAATTATGCAGAAATTTAAGCCTTAATACTGTATAATGTAAATAGTAGAGGTACAAAAAAATTCACTCCCCCCACAGTTTTCACGGAGGGGAAAATTAGCCATAGAGACCAAAACCGTATTTTGAACCAGGCTGTAAACGTTTATTTTTGCTGTAAAATTGGGCTTTTTAGCATGGGAGTCAACGGGAATTGACTCGTTTCTGCAGTCAGCCTCAAGTGGCCATTCGAGGAACTGCAGCTTTTGGCACTACAGTTTTTTGCTTCACTTTTCAGCCCCGCAGGTTGCCGCTTGGTTATTTCATGGCTAGTTAAAGCAGCATTATCCTTCCATGCGTGCTATAACGTATTACATTACTCTAGATAAAACGCTATCCATCTTCCCACCCTGCTGACGCCAGTTAGGGGAAATGTTTTTCATCATTTTTATACTTAATCGCTGTGATTCGGTTTTTGCCCTAGCTTCACAAGCTAGCTAGCTGACAGCGATTGCTCTTGTGCTTGCCGAGTTGCAAGTTCACCTCTCCTGAAAAATGCACAATGTATGCATCATGCAGAACGGTCCGATAAACGGCCAGCAGTCAGGCTGGCGCTGTTCCTAGTTTAATCGCGATTCCCAAGCCACATAGCAATGGGAGCAGTTTTGATGACTCTGACTGGCTGAAAACGATGTTCCTCACTTGCTAACTTAACCTGCTGTAATATGAACTTCTTTGATATGTTTGGCAGCACTTTTGTACGTCCCAACCAGGGCTGGACTGGTAATCTGGCATACCGGGCAATACCCGGTGGGCCGACGCACATTTTGGGTCGATGTTTAGTTGTCATAGTTTATAAAATTGTAATAACATCGATCATATTGAACGACCGCGCCGGCCTTTGAAACACGGAAAGCGGCCTATTGGTTCATTTTCTACACTGACACAGGGCCGGCTCAATGAAATTTCTGAGCTCTCCCTCCTCAGGGAAAAAAGAAATTCCATTACTTACGGACCGTGGGTAGCCAGTAGCCCACATTTGAGCGCGCAAACAGCAGAGGAAGATCTGCGAAGTCGAAGTAGAATGTTATATGGATTGAACCACTACACACAGCTTCCACTTACGTATTTTCCCCTCGTAATGCTTTACAGTTCTCCTTGTGATCTTTCTAGATTGAACATAGACTGTGACACATGACTTATGTACCACTCTTTATACTTCAACTTCACTATTGCGGGTATCTTGCATCTTGGCCATTTTTCAGTATCTATTTATATGTTTGTTTTATGATATAGGAATTACCGAAAAACTGTATTCTTGCAGATAAAAAAAACGATGCAAAGGCTTAAGCCATGTACAGTTTATTTAATGTTGTTGCTTTTGTCCTGAAAGTTTAAGAAGGTAGGCGCTGGGAAATTAGTTTGACCAATGGCCTGAGGAGGGTCTGTCTGCAAGCTGCAAGACGGAGGCGTAACGTGTAGTAGGCGTAACTTGTAGTAGGAGGTGTGTCTTGTACTTTTCTAAATCGCGGTCCACGCGAGATCTTCCTCTTTCGCGGTAAAAGGTTTTCTAAATCGCGGTACACACGAGATCTTCCACGAAGTCGAACTTAGAAGCAGAAGTTAAGATGATGTCGGTAAGTTAAAAAACAAACCTTCAGTGGATTAACAAGAATTAATGTTTTGTTTTTAAAATCTTAATGAACTCTAGAACTGGGACAGCCTACTTGTGCTACTGTTCAACATTCTTTACGAAATGTTCGAACGTTTACTGTTTTAACGTTAGAAGAAACTTCAGCCTTCGCCTTCGTGCTCGCGGCCGAACCACGACTACGGGTGTTATATTGCTTAATTATGCATTTAGCAGACGCTCTGACCCAAACCCTAACCGTACGTGTCTTGTGGTGGGCGTGTCGGATGAATGGGACCGGTCCTGAATGGCGAGGTGGGCGTGTCTTGCAGTGGGCGTGTCTTGTAGTCTTGCAGGATGCAGACAGATACTATTGAATGGCCTTGCTTGTCCCCAGTTGCGTTAACAGTCTAAAAACGCGCTTCAACGACTACGAGATCAGACAAAAATTTCAGAAAGCAGTGGAGAGGCGGAATAGCTTCGAGAATAAAGTAAACAGACATTGGAGCCTCAGGCTTTCAAGCGCTAAAAAAAATTGACCAGCTGTTTGGCCACAATGATCCTCATGTAGCAAGCAGTTTTCATTTGGAGGGGGACACGGAAAGCGGTAAGACTGACGTTAAATTAATAGGCTATCGCAAGTATGTATTCGGTTAAAATTTGCTTGAGCTTACCAAAGGCCCCCACTGATGGACGAGCTGTTAATAGCTACCTATTTGGTGCATATTGATTCGTTGTTTTACGGTGGCAAATAAAATTTGTCCTGGAATACAGCAAGGAAGACTTTCAAATTTTCCTATTTAAAACCCTGTCTTGATGTTCAGAATTACCTGCCAGTAAACTTGCAACCAGCGAGTACTGCGGTTCTGAAGCCAGTGTGCTATTCTATGCCCTGTTGAGTCTGTACGATATGTAACTTTATTTAAAAAAGTTATGTATGAATCAATGCAAATAGTGCAGTGGTCTTATTGAAAAATTATAAATGGCCCCAAAGTCACATTTCTTTTTCACATTCATTCATGTAAATATATTATTATTATTATTATTAATAATAATAATAATAATAATAATAATAATAACTTCTTAGTCATGATTAGCCATGCCACCACACAGCAAGAAGGTTGTGGGTTCGATTCCGGCTTGGGGCCTTTCTGTGCGGAGTTCCAGGGCATGTAGCCTACGACTGAGCTTAATTTTAACTTTTGGTAACAGCAAAGTATGTGCGTATGGCGGGCTGTCACGTCACGATCAGGTTGGGCTGCCATGGCCGAAAATGCCAGGGCCGTTTTTTTGTCCCAGTCCAGCCCTGGTCCCAACAGTACTATCAGATTTCTGGGAGATTTAAATGCATAGCTCATTACCTGGCTAGCTCAAGAACAATCGGCAAGCACAAGGGCAATCGCGGTCAGCTAGCTAGCTTGTGAAGCTAGGGCAAAAACCGAGTCACATTGATTATGTATAAAAATGATGACAAACATTTCCCCTAACTCGCGTCAGCAGGGTAGGAAGACGGATAACGTCTTATCTGGAGTAATGTAATACGCTATGGCACGCATGGAAGGATAATGCTGCTTTAACTGGCTATGAAATAACATCTCTCAGGCTGAACTGTCAGTTTGTTCTTTAGGTAAAAGAAGCTGCTAATCAATGGTGAAAGAGTTCGTGTGTATGAGATGGCATTGAAAGTGACAAATCAGAGCTGTAAGAGCTTCTCCAGTAGGCATCATAGCTAGCTGGCTGTACCTAAGTGATTGCTTTTAGACTCACTAGCAAGCTAGCTAACGTCTCTGAAATCTACAAGCACACTTGGGTTGCAGTTGACAGCACTGCTGCGAAGCCTCGGATAAGTTCATGCATATTACAGCTAGCTCAGTTAATAGAGTTGGGGCAAAAATCAAATCATATCGCTTTAATGTGATGACCATTTAAAAAGATTTTCCTTCGTTAACGTTAGCTAGCATACTAGCTGCGGAGATGGCTACATCCAAATGGTAACGTAGCCTAATGCGCGATGGCACACAATTCATAGCAACCTAGCCATCATGACATTATCAGTAAGCCTCCGTGCTTACAAGCACTACCCAGAAGCTGACTGGATGGTATGCAAATGAGGAACATGCTATTCGTTCGCGCCCCTAATGAGTGACGTCCTAGCGGAAGACCCGCCTTGATGAGACGCTAACAGATTGCATTTTAATTTTCACTGTGTCCCAAAAAGAGCGTGGTGACATGTATTTGAAAATGCGATGGACTGGGAGGCGCTGTTTCCCTTACTGCATTTGAATATTGTTCCATGTATTGCAGGATAAGTCTTTGAAAATGAAATTTCAAATGTCGTCATCATGATTATATCATTGTTATTTCCAAGTGATTAGAAAACAGCATTTTCATTATCATGTTGACCCTAAAAGAGCGTGATGGCATGTATATGTAAATGCAGTAGACTGGGAGAGTTGTTTATCTTATTGCATTTGAATATTGTCCTCAGTAGAGCAAGTTAAGTCTTTGTAAATTAAATGTTGAATGCCGTTTTCAATATCATTTTCAAATAGTCAGAAAATAGCATTTGCATTTTCATGTTGACCCTAAAAGAGCGTGTTGACTTGTAAATGTAAATGCAAAAGGCTGGGGGTGCTGTTTTGCTTATTGCATTTGAATATTGTCCACTGTATTGCGGAGCATGACTTTGAAAATAAAATGTCAAACAGCTTTTCATTATCATTTGAATATAGTCATAGATTTCCCATATGTTACTGTGAAGATGAAAGTGATAATTGGATTAATGCATTTTCAATTTAATATTGTCTCAAATAACTCATTCATAAGTGGAAAATTATAATGCAATAGTGGGATTACATTTTCATTTGAATATTGTCCACTACGGGCTTCCATACATTTGGTAAAGAAGACTGAATATTTTCAGTTTTCAACCCTATTTCTGCTCTGTACCCAGAAACAAGATTAAAAGCTACAACACAGTGTGAAGCAAACTGCATTTGATTATGGGGACATTCATTAGAACATAATGCAATTGAAGATAAGACTAGTGAGGTGGTGTCGCTGGGCTTATTCGAATTAGGTTGGAAAAAAAAGAGTACAAGGTTTCCCCCAAGATTGCTTGAGCAAGGAGTGTTGTAGCAATGCTTTACTGAAAATTATTTTGGAAGATGTGACATATGAAGGATTGACCTGAAAATGTACCTCTCCCAAAAAGGTTAGAAGGCTGTGAAAAATATGCATTTGGAATGAGATCAATGGACCCTCTTCAGTGTTTCTGAACCCATCCCGCTGTGAGCTTTGACCGTTTACCCATCTTCTGGCTCCTTGCAGGTGCTGAGCAATGAGAACATCCTGACACTGAAGTCAGTGAGACAGGAGGATGCTGGGAAATATGTGTGTCGGGCAGTGGTCCCACGGGTGGGCGTGGGAGAGAAGGAAGTCGCGCTCACGGTGAACGGTATGCACCTAACTCTTATTTCTTAGCAGCTAATATTAGCACTTTGTGAGGTGTCCTACCATGGGGATTATGTCCATCATTTTGAGCGCATATCCATATGACCTTGCCCTTTTTTTTTTCTCAGAGGCAGTCCCTGCCTTTTTAAACTCCACGCACATTTCGGCGTTCTAAATCCTGTACTTATTCATTTACTTTAATCCGTCTGTGCATCCAGAGGGGAAAAGTGTTTTTAATGCTCGTTTCATTTCTGAAATCACATGAGATTACAAATGTAGGCACTGACTGCTTAATGAACATGGCAGACTGCTGAAAGATTATGAGACTTAAGACAAGTTGGGTTATTTCCATTGCTTGATATGCAGGACCGTGAGCTCTATTGTCAGGGTAACTTGCGATAAGAAAATCCACGTATCTTACTGAAGGCACAGGTGCCAGGATGTCAGAATCTAATCCAGCAAAATTTTTCAATGACCTGAAAGTGACGGGAGTATGTTTAAGTTTGCTATAATAGTGTTTCATGACAGCTGGAATAGCACCACCTCTTTCTCTCTCTCTCCCTCTCTTGCCCTCTGTATCTCACTTAATGGACTATACAACATTTCTGCAGTTAACTGAAGTGCTCTATGCAGTCCCCATGGGTTCTGTTAACCCCTTCCCTACCAAGGATCTATATTATTTTGTGTCCTTGCTGCAGCCGAGCAGCTACTCAGGACGTATATATGCGTTCTCAAAAGAATCATTTCACCTGGAGTCTAGTTGTGCGAATATTTGCACTAGAAGCTCAAAGTATCCTGGGAGTGACTGGTAAAGAACTCTGACAAGCATTTGCCCATTTCCCAGAAAACCTTACTTGTTTATGCTTTGAACCTCAAAATGGCACATCGCCCTCATGTAAATACATCAGAAGAACATACAAACAAAATTTTTTCTGATGGAGGCTTGACATACAATGAAAATAGTGAGGACTGTGACTTATAAGCGCCAATCGGTGTAGAGGAGATTTCAGGGGAAGTAAACATGACCACATGCAGTCAACTGTGATTCGTTGTCCTCATAATCCAATTATCTTCATCCTTTACATTTGTATTTTCTTCCTCTGAATTCTCCTCCAACCCACTGGCTACACATGATTTTTTTTATGTATACTGTAATTAATTAATAAACGAAAATATACGCTGATATAAGCATTTATTCACGTTCTTTGAAAAAGGCAACCTTAAAAAGCAGGTGCATAATGCTAGTACTACTTTTAAAGACTTCAAAATAAGGTACATGTTCTTTTTACTAAGTGTGAGAAAGATTATTCATTATTCAGTGATAATGAGAATTAAAGAAATTAACACATTCAATTCACATTTTATCTCTGTTCTCAAACCATTTTTCACCTCAAATTAAAGCATTAATGTCACGTGTTAATTTAGTTACATCTTTACTTGAGACTAATTCCAAATATTCAAAGCATTTTATAAGTCTGCTGTAGAAGAGCGAAGAAAAAAGAACAGCATCTCTTTTACTTTATTGAGCTGTTGAAGTCAACTTGTATAAGACTTTATTTCCCGGAAAAAGAAAGCATCGAGTTTGATGAAATGTTCTCGCAGATCTGATTGCTAGACTTAAAACTAGAAATGATCACTTGGATGTTCCCCACCTGCCGAGAAATTCTCCTGGCGGAGGTGTTGATTGTCTGCACTGACACTGGCAGTTTGATTTTGATGCTTGTTTCTCACCTCCAATCTACCTGACTTCTTTAATATCCATGGAAACCCTGCATGGAATTATGTAGACTCTAGTTAAAAGTAGATTCACTCAGGCAATGTGAAACAATTTTGATGCCGACATAAGACTCCAGAGTCTACTTCATCAGCTAGTGGAAACTAGATATATGCAAAAATAAATAAATAAATAAATAAAAACATCATTTTCATGTGTGATGAGTGTTCATGTGCGTTTGTTCGTGTATGTTGGAATGCGCACATGCATCTGTGTTTGTATGCATGTGTGCATGTGCATTCCTAAGTCCTTATGTTTATGGGCAGACTTAGTTGAATTATCTAGAATTTATTGCTCTCACCTCTTTCCCGCATATTCTGCGGAACTGGCAGTCCAACGCGTCTCTGCATCTAGCGAATGTTTATTTCATATTCTGGATGCTGAACATACAGTATGTACCAGCAAGTATGCTTATTTTATCCAAATTGGTTCAACCTTGGAAGTTCTTTTTTAATGTTTTAAACCTCCTGAATGCAGAATATCCCCTTGATGTTCATGATAATTGTAATACTTGTTGAACTGGTTTCAATTAAAACTGCAGCAATTTGTTTGACCTTCAGTCCCCCTCACTATTAAACATCCCACCCCGTCCCCAAAAAAAGAGAGAAAATCCCTGTCTCACTCAAGCTTCACTGTACGCAAAGACAAGTTTTACTTTATTATTTCCATTATTTTTGCAGGCAACATCCCCCGTCTGTATCTTGTTCAAGTCGTGAAAGCACCAAACAGCCTGCATTTCTTACCTCCTGTGGTGTAACCAGAATAATAATCATTTCTTCTTTTCTGTCTGTTGTTTTGTTGAGACACATTCAGTGCTTTTTTCCTTAGCACAGAACTCAGAATTAGCATTCAGATATTGTCGTGAAACTTTGTACAACCACAACATTTTTTCTGATTGCCAGTGGTTTGCTGGCTTGTTTTTGCTGCTAGTGGAAATCATTCTCAAAAAAAGTGCCACTGGTTGTTAGACATGCGGGTTTTTTCTTTCTTTTTTTCCCATTGCAATTATCTGCTCTGCAAAATTGTAATTTATCACAAGTGACAGGGCTCTGATACATTTTGCAGTTTGTGTGTGTGCGTGTGTGTGTGTGTGTGCGTTAACGAAGCTCTCTTGTGTTTTTTTCGAAAAGTTTGAGACTTTGACAGTTAAGACCGCAGATGCAGAGTAAACATGCAAAGCAATCATTACGAACGGGACATTACGAACAGAACAGTGTGTTGTCTTTGTGTGTTGTGTGTGAGTGCGCGCGCGTGTGTGTGTGTGTGTGTGCGCGCGCAGGAGGAGGAATGGGGGTTGGGGGGAAGTCTGATATTAGTGTTGGATGTGACTCAAGAAATTAATTGTTGGACCCCAGACTGTAATCAGGAAACCCATTGGTCATCACACACTATTTTCTCTCCAGTACAACATACTCTACTTTAAATACACTTATCCATACCTTGCAAAGTTTTATTTCTTTTATTTTAGTTCATTTTTTAAATTATGTTATTATTAAATACTGTAGTCAGCTATTAAAAGTATCAGTTGCTGCAACAAGGAGATTTTACCTTTTTGATTTAAGTTAAAGTATGTCAAAATTTTGACCCCAAAGGACCTTCTTTTTTTTGGGAGAGTGTTGTCTGGATGACTTTTTTATATCTTCCATGAGGAACTTAAGAAATGGCTGTGAGAAGCCCATCCCAGCTTCCTTCATGAGGAATCAGGGCCAGTTTCCCCCATACCCCCTCTGTTTCTCCTTAGCCTGTCTTCAGCCTCAGGCAGAGAGATAAAGTGAAATAATATTCCATATATAGTGCACTGATGCCCAAACAGATCCGTTCAGCTCAGCCCAGGAGGAAATGATCTAAATACATACACAGTGGAAACCCCTTGGTATGTCCATTTTGCCCTCCTTTCACATTGCAGGCTGTGCATCCCCTTCACATGGATCTTGTTGACTGGGAGAAATCTTATATGTTACTTTCAGTTCGATTGGTATGAGGCAGACTGAGTTTCAAAACTGGTAACAGCTTTCATTGATGTGGCTGCAGTTGCAAAGCCTTGACCATCAGAAATCTTATCAAAATGTTAATTTATTTTAATTAGGCTGCTAATAAACTACAATTATGGCCACTTTGAAATTGCTCAGAAGGTAGAATGTGATACCTTTTTAACCTCCACCCACTTCTGAGTCATTTTAATTTAGCATTAATGAATTATTTATTTTTAAGTGCTCCCAGGATCTGACCCTGGACTTCTTTGGAAATGTGGACGGCTCACGCCAGCAATCTTTTCCCCTGTCCTGAGACACATGATTGCCACCTTTTGAGGAAATTGAGATGGCAGGTTCAAGCGCAGCATTGCCAGGGGGGTTAAAAAGGTTCAGGTTGGTTCTCTTCGGAACATAAACAAAATAAATTATGTTGACAGGATAACTATTGGCATGAATTCCCCTTTCCTTTTCTCTTTACCCTCACACTTTCAGATGCAGACAAAGCTGCTCTGTAGCCATTATTCCAAATTTCAACCTCAGACAATCCATACTGTGGTAATCCATTTCAGTTAGCGCATATATTACCTGTTTAAATCCAATTTGTTTTCTTCTTTCTCTCTTATTCTCCTCTTTCTTTGCCATCCAGCAATGCTGTACACACAAATGTTGACGGAGGATACTAAAACGTTTTCAGTAAGAAATAAAACAGCAGAGTTGTTGTTGACAGCAAAAATTGTCTTGCGCATTTCACAATTCATGCGACGTGAGAGACGCTATGTGACTGAATGCTTAACTTGAGTTCAGGGACATTTCATATGGTCCCTCAGACTGCCAGGCACGTGTGTGTGTCATCCTGCAACTGAGGCTCTCGATTTTGTTCAATGATCACAATTTACTTTCTAATATTGAACTTACATGCATGATTGAGGTTATAGAGATAAGAAGCTACTATTTTATATGTGAATGAGGCAGACCAGAGGGCCTGGATCTGTTGGGCAAAAAATAATAACAATTTGGAAACTTAAATGCAAATGTTGTTTACAAGTTGTTCTTCAACTACTCTTCACTGACTCATTCTACCTGACAAAAACATGAAGAGGCAACCCGTGGGCTGGAGTTCATTTTCTTATGTACTCATTTTGAATCTCCAGAACAAAAATGCGATGGAAATATAGATATCTTAACTTTCACTTTCTTGTGTTTGTGTTTTCACTTTCTGTGACTGTTGACACTCACAGAAAGATTGCATGTTGCCTTAACTAATGTGAGTCACCTAATCTTCATCTATGATTCTGACAGTCTCTCTTCAGATATCTGTGATCACAGCAGTAAAATGGCAAAAATAAACACAATTTAACTCTGGGTGACCTCATAAATCTGTTCAACTGTGTCTTCCTACTGGTGCATCACAACTGTTCACCTTTGAACAGTGCTTCATGATCTCTGTTTCACATCCATTGTTACAAAAGCAATGGTAACATGCTACACATGCTGTCTCTGTGACTTTTGAGCAGCACCAGAGATTGTGCAGTAAGCCCCTGAGACTAAGTGGACAAACTACATTGTTATATTTATCTATTTTGCCATAAAGTGGGCGTTTTTAATGACAAAAACATTGTGCAATGAAAATGCGAGTAAACATTTTCAGTGTAATGCTGAGTCAAGAACAGAGCCTGCTTTTTGCATACGCAAATACTTCATACCTATCCACAAGGTGGCAGTATAGGCTCATATGGTAGGATTGCGTAGTCCTTTAGCAGTAATGATTACTCCTTAGTTTGAAGTTTAATGGCTTTTATGTTTAGTACGTGCAGTGAACACACATGGAACTACAACACATTAACAAACTATGTGTTACAAACTGTGGGCTGCACACTTTGCAATGCAAGAACACAAGTCACACCCCTTGTTTAGAGTATGTAATAGAAGCAAGAGTTAAAGTAACATTGTATCACAGCATCATGCACAATAACATGGCATAGTGGAGTATGGTATTGCTGTTTTCTGAACTGGACAAGGGTGCCGTTTCTGTGATCTGTAAACCACCCAACACATTTCTGATTGTTGAAATCCAAAAAGAACTCTGCCACAAACAGTATGGTTTGCACTCCCCAATTCACATTTAATTATTTTTTACTTTCACTGGAAAACAGAAGGTGAAAAACAGTGCCTAAGGTGGATTTAACACTTGGTCCCTTGCCATGAAAGCTCTATCGTCAGTTTGTTTCTGCAAAACTAGAGGCTCATTCCTGCCATAAAATCAATCATTATTACTGTGGAGTATTCAGATCCAGCAAATGCTCCTTGGAGGAGCAAGGATCAACAGAAAGGAGAATTCTCTAGCAAAGAGTGTAGCATTTGTAAAAGTATTTTCTTTCAGCAACCATGAAGTATTAATGAAAACCTGAGTACCCATCTGTACACATCAGCCATGCTTAATTGATGTGGCTTACTACTGATGCTTGAAAAACATGTACAATTCACTGCTGAATACACGTTTCTTAATTCTCTCCATTCATGGGTCCTCCATTGGGTGAATATAAGGGGACAAAATAAAGTTTCGGAATAAGATTGCTTCAAAAGAGGTCCTGGAAAGTAAAAAAACATTGTACAGTTAGTAAATCTTTGAAACTATGCAAAGGGACCTTGGCTTATCCACTTGAAGTTCAAGCCGGCATGCTGATTGGCTGTCTATTTTGTGACAGGCCCGCCCACTATCTCCAGCACCCAGACTCAGCAGACGCCTCACGGAGAGAAGGGCCAGATAAAGTGTTTCATCCGCAGCACCCCTCCTCCTGATCGCATAGTGAGTAACCTGCATCTGCATCCCCTCACCTGCCTGAGCACCTGCAGATGTGGGGCGGAGAGGGAGGGTGTCACCACTCATTGCATTGCCGCCAGTTAGCCAACGCTCTTATCCTAGACAATGCAGAAAAGGTGTATGAGTTTTAATGTAATTAAAATGTAATTAAATTCCAATATTTGGAGCAATGGGCTTATCGCTCATGGCATCTCATAGCCTGGCTTTGTGTTACTCCACTGTGGTCAGACTTCAGTCCACTGAGGTGATCAAGGGGCGTGAGACAGCTAACCACTAGGGAAAGTTTGAAAAGTGGCCACTCTTTTACCGATCCTCACACAGTCATAAAGACAACCTCCTGGGCTCGCTTGCTTTGCGTCAGTAGTTGAATGCTCATAGCAAAGCAGAGGACTGAAACCCCTGAGAACAGGCTTCTAAAAGCTTCTATGTGGACTGAAGTCCTTTAAAGGCTCTTTAAAATGCTCGCTCGTCTTTAAACTTTCCAGCTGCATGTAAATGGAAAAAAGTGCATTTTGAGGGGCCGGTGAATGCACTCTAAATATCAATGCTGTATCAATGCATAGCAGTGCTGTTATCAATTGTCTTACAAACTTTTGAAATGCACTACTTTGTAGTAACGCATGCACATATTAGTCCGGTGAATAAGATGTTAAAGGAATAATCTAATATTTTGGGGGAAAATGACCTTTTCTTGCCTTACCCACACTTAGACTAGATGATTGATACTATTGTCAACTCCGTACATCCAATTGTTTGGTTGCTAATGGGTAGCATTTCATGTTAGGTTTGCAATAAGACTTGAAGTCTATAGCAGTCATCAGCTTAGCTCTGTCAAAGTGAAAAAATAAATCTTATAACAACACCTTGTGTTATTTATGTAATGAATCATGTATTTTTGAAGTGCAAGTCCTAGAATTAAAAAAAAATAAATAAAAACAAGAGTTGTTTTAGAGGTTAGATGGTTGGAACTATGACCGCTGAACACATGTATCCCTTCAATCTAATGCAGTGATCTGTGCTCCGCTTAAGGTATACATAGATCTGGTTGTGGTTCCTCATCTACGTACATACTCAGGCTCAAATAGATACGGTTCTGGATCATAGTCTATCCAGAGACAATCCTCTCTATCCCCCCATACGAAGCTATCCATAATCAGAAGTAGTGTCTTTGAGCTAACCAGCAGGTCACCTGAGTTTTGTTTAAGAGTGAGTTCTTTGACACTTTGTGCCAGGTCTAACTATGCCCCCAGCAATGCGTGAATCACAGTGCTAGACGAAAGCAATACATGGTATCAATGGTTATTGCTCCAGTCATCAAACTACTCCAAAAACAACTCCAAAAAAAAAAAAAAAATTCCATGATGTGTATTTTAAGTGAACATAGTACATTGTGTAAATGAGACAGCTTTGGAGTAGCTGTAAGGTTTACTTTTTCTTTTTGTGGAGCTAGGCCAATGACACCTGTTGACTTCAAGTCCTCATGCTAAGCTTTCACAAAATGGTACTCATTGAAACCAAACCTTTGGACATACAGAGGTGAAAATACCATCAAACATCTTGTCTCAGTCTCATTAAATCAGAAAAATATTTTTCCCAGTATTTTTCCCAAAACATTGGAGTATTTCTGTCATGCATCAAGTAAAAGATAATGTACATCAAGCCTATCCTTGCAGAGTGAACCCCACAACGGTGATGCAGGACGCCTACATGTAGTGGACAAGTCTTGAATCACCCTGAAGGGACTTATTTAGCAAAATATTACGCGCTTGCTGTACATTATCCTGCTTATTACACTGCAACACATAAAATGACTAAATAAATTGACACAAACTATGGATTCAGTGCCCATACCAACAATCTGATAATCATACCAGCAGTCTGCTACTCAGAAATAACAGATCATAGAATAACAGAATTGACCAATCAGAGTAGAGTATTCAACAAAGCCATGCAAGATTTACACCCCACACCCTCCCCTGTCCTCTCTGTGACAGGCATGGTCATGGAAAGAGACTGTGTTGGAATCAGGGACATCCGGAAGATATACGGTGGAAACTGTCCGCACCGAAGAGGGCGTGATCTCCACCCTCACCATGAGTAATATCATTCCAGCTGACTTCCAGACCATCTACAACTGCACGGCCTGGAACAGCTTTGGCTCTGACACCGAGATAATCCGGCTTAAGGAGCAAGGTGGGAGCCAAGGTTCGAGAGCCGTCCTTCAGTCCCTGCAGTTTACTCAGACACCCTTCAGACTGTCCAGGCTTTTGTCCTCAGAAAGTGAGCATGAGAGTTCTATTAATTTAAATCCCTCACACACTCTCTCTGACTGTGAATAATGAGCTCTTGTTGAGAGTTAGCATCTTGAGGAGACGTTAAGAGAACCTTTGTGCAGAGTTCTTTTGACATATTTTATTGCACAGTCATGAATAAAAGCGATGATATCACAGCCAGCTTGGATTTCCTGGACACAGCAGATGCAGTAGGTGGATTTCTCATGGTAGTCAGATAAAAATATGATATTCAGTTTTTAGAAAGTATATTCATTGTATATTTCCACTATTTACCCTTGATACATTTTTTAAGGCTTTGTTGATTGGCCTTGTGAGACAAAATTTGGTCATCGCTCTTTTTTCCAAAAGCAATGTTTGTATATGTTGGACTTGGCTGAAGTAGTGAACTTCGATGTTGCTTTGATTAACTAAGACATTAACTCATTTGGCGCCATTGACGTTGATCTACGTCTTTGACGTGAATCTACGTTAATGGCGCTTGGCGTTATACTATTTGCCAGAATTTCAGTACCACCTATCTTGGCCAGATGGCACTGCAATTTCATCACCACGCTCGTGGTCGCTCAGAATGTTCTTGTGTTTACATTTCCCCCATGTACTCAGTGTATAACAATGGCCTGCTGGACCATTGAAAGTGTGGCGCCAAATGAGTTAAATAGACACTTATGTTTGAGTTAGCTGACATCTTGGCACCTAAAATGTAGGTTAAGCAGCGCATTACACCTAGACACTACAGATGAGGTTCATTTACAGATGATATTCCCAGCTTCCTGTTCACAGTGACCAGCGCTCTCAGACCAGAGTGAATAATGTTAATCTTCATGTGTGAGCACGTATTCATGCATCACTGAGTGTGTGTGTGTGTGTATGTGTGTGCCTGTGATTTGAGTGTCTATGTGTCTTGTTATATCTGTGTGTGTGTCCTGCACAGAGTCTGTACATCTGGCTGTCATCATTGGAGTGGCAGTCGGAGCTTTTGTTGCCTTCATCGTCCTTATGGGGACTGTTGGAGCCTTCTGTTGTACTCGCCTTCAGAGAAGTGAGTGTCCCTCATACCTATTATTGTGATAAACTGCACATGCTGTAGATGCTTTGTACTTAAAAAAGAGGGCCTTCCAGACTTAATAAAACTATAGTGATGTGTGTGGGACAGAATTTACCTTAATTGTATTGATTTATTTATTTTCTTCCTGAAGTGTACACAGTTTTATTGCATAACTTAAACCCAGTGGTAGCCAACCCAGTTACTTTTTAATAAAATTTAGTAGCTATTCAATTAAACCATAATTTCATATGCCCGAGTAGTCATTATAACAGTTCAACAGTCTCTCTAGCTGTTGAAGGTGGTGTGGTTTGTGAAGGATGGTAGATCTCCTGGAACAGGTGAAGCTACCCCAGCTTTGTGGCAAAATTTCTTGTTTTCCCACAAAAAAATGCTGTTCTCACTCATAATGTTGTTATTGCTTTGTACCACAGAGGATGGACACCTGGTCATGTCTTCACCGCCTGTTTCCATTTCTGTTCATCAAACAGACCTGTCAAGCAAAATTAAACCAGAAAGTAAGATTTTCTTTCAACAATATGTGATTTCCATAAATGCTTTTATCTTTTTATGATGCCTTTATCACTTAGCTATTATTTCAAAATCACTTAATTTGACTTTGTTAATGTCAACATTTATTAAATAAAATTGTCACAAACTTCAGAGCAGACCCAAGTGCAAAACACAGATTGTGACGAGATTGCCCTTTATTAACACAACCGAACTAGTACATGAAGAGCTTTTAGCGAAGGACGGCCTGTGGTCAGGTGGAAGCAATAAGGAACTAGAGGAATCAAGGCTTTACAAAGTTAAAGGGGCTGGTCTGAGGTCAGAACCTGTATGGCAAGTTTAATGGACCAAGGCACATTGACAGGCACACACCCTCGAACAGGAGCCAAGATGGAACAGGCAGAGGCCACTTCGTGTAGACCGCAGACTCTGGGAGGAAATTCCCTGATAAACAGATATTAGGCTTTCTAGAAAATTATACATCAAAGACAGAAGACACAAGACAACATTCCAGCAAGGAGAAGCTGGAGACCAGAACTTTAATACACAAGATAAAAATCATCAATGAGGGGGGACTGGTCAGCAAGAAAGGGGACTGAAACATGGAGGGAGGGGAGGCAATAATTAAATAACACAAATCAATTAATGAAATGAAGCCAAAACTGACAGACAGTTGAATTGCAGGGAAAAAACAATAACAGAAACACTCAGAATGTGACAGTATGAAAACCAGCGTACACAGTGGTCCCTCAGGACCACATTTGAGAGTCATCGAACTAGAGGAATCAAGGCTTGACAAAGTAAAGGAGCTGGTCTGAGGTCAGAACCAGGATGGCAAGCGGGATGGACCTGGGTACACTGGCAGGCACGCACCCTTGAAAGGGAATGTAGATGGAACAGGAAGAGCCACTTTGCCAAGATCGCAGACTCTGGGAAGATGTTCCCTGATAAATAGATACTAGTTTTTTTTTACTAGATTATACCCTGAAGACAGAGGACACAAGACAACAGTCCAGCAGAGAAAAGACAGAAACTTGGAACTTCAATACACAAGATGACAATCAAGAAGGAGGGAGAACTGGTCTGTGAGGAAGGTGCATGAAACAAGGATGGAGGGAAGTGGAATAAGACGATCATTAAATAGTGAGAATCACTTAACAACATGAAACCGAGACTGGCATGGACAGCTGGATTGCAAGGAAAAACAATTAGAGTCATAACACTAATAACATAACAGCAAATGTGCATTTGCATATTAAAAGGTGTGGATCCACTTTCATTCCGTTCGTACAGAAAACTGATTGAAATTAATTTATTTAAAAAATGTCAAAATATACTTTTTCCCTTAATTACCTTTAGCTAATGAAATAGAGCATTTGCTCATTTCCTGATTTTAAATCAAATTGACTCCAATTCTGTTGCTTTATATTATTGAGGAAAAATTAAAAGTTTCTCATTCTCTTTGCTACCAGAAATCTGAGAAGAGCCTAACTGCAATTTAGAATTTTTAATTTTATTTTTATTTCATTTATTATTTTATTTTCAAAAAACGCTCATGTACGTACTGTATTTTTTGAGTACATTTTTACATAGAGCTCAATGAAAGTATCTCTTGCAGATCTCAAAGGGGTTGTCTCCACCAAGAATGATATCCAGGTGGAAATGGTTCGCAAGGACCATAACAGCCCACGGGACGCAGAAGATCACGTTGCCATGAAACAGCTGATGGTGAGTCACCCATTGGTGTCTGATTTTTCTCAGCTGCCACCACACAGGCCTCTAGGTGCAAGATCACAAACGTGATGGGGATGTTCTTCCCCCTGAATATTCTAATGCTGATTTAATTATCACAACTGGTGACTGAGAAGAATGGAGCTTTACTTACCTGATGCGCTACAGATTCGGGTACTTCAGGCTGCTGGCTACTTTGTAAACAAACTTCTGTTTTGCCACGCAGCTCAGTTCAGAGCAGTTTGGTGGCGGTAAACAAAAACTGGCTGAGAAGTTTATTTTTGGCTACTAGGTTGGTAGGTTTAACATCGACTCTTTAAAAACAGTACATTATGGGGAGGATGGCGTGTGATGGAAGAGTAGGCCCTGACATTTTTTTCTGGCCCTCTGGACCGGATGTCTTTTCAGACTTGCATCTTAAAAAACAGGCAGTGTTCTCCTTCAGCTCTACGTACCGGCGCCATATTTTTTGAGTTTTGATGCAAGCTCCTCTAGCAGCAAGAGACAGGATGCTTTTAAAACACATGGACACACTGTTCGGAGCATGGCGAGCGGGTACACTTTGAAGTATTGGTCATTTCCAGAGCTTCCAGCAGGACAATTTTTATGTAGATTTGTTCGGATGCTAAATCGTTGCTGGAAGGGAAGACACAGATGTCGGAGACGATATCTTTCATCTTAAAACCACCAGAAGCAAGACAAAAACCCAGAAAGAAAGCAAGGTACACTTGTGATATTATTGCATATTTCATAAGCTTGGTGGATGACAAAACAACAAAATGAGAAATAGTTACTAAATGTAAACGTTTGGCTTTTCTTATTGAAGGCATGCTTGGGGCTAAGCATTGAACAAGGACTGATTACAGCGACTGAATTGAGAATGATTAAATCTACTTAAGGTCTTTTGCTTGTAACACAAATTTATATTATTTATTCACGGGAGTTTCACTCATTATGCTCAAGGTGATCCATGGTGTATAAATACTAAAGCAGTGGTTCTCAAAATGGGGGCGGGCTCCCGTGAGGGGAGTGCAGAGTCACTGCGGGGGGGGGGGGGTGGAGGGCTGGATGCTGAGCACGCAGTAACACAGAGTGCATTTACCTGACGTTAGAAAAAAATGAAAAAATGAAATTATTGGGTTAATACAACTATAATCGTACTTTTAAAATACATGTAAACACCTTAGTCCGACTGGAATCGTACTGAATCAAATTTCTCATAGTCGGACTAACACACCCATATAATGCTATTACTTGACGCATTATTTTTCTGTGTATATGCCTGAATTGAACCAAACTGGACTATGCGCTCTGTGCATGCTCCATAGTTCTTTGTATAGGGCTTACACCTAGATTCCACCGAGAGCGACACGGTTGCCGGAGTTGATCATGGCCATTCTTGACAATGGTTGTGATTCCACCAGCCGCGCCACGGCACGTCTCGGCAGCATCCTGTAGGCAGCTCTCCACGCTGCTCCGCCGAGAATACACGCCGATTCCATTTCTGGCGGTGGCGGGCTGCAGTCGCGCTGATCTGAATATAGCAGGGATACGTTTCCCATAGTTCGACCATAGTCATTGGATCCAGCTACGTTAGTATTTGTGCTAATGGGAACCGCACACTAGATTGTGCCAGACAGGAAGTAACTATCAAGGGGAATATGCTTTTAACTAAAAGAAACTAGCCAAACATCTTTGATATAAAATTTGTTTATAACTTACTTTTCAACTACTTGTCTGCGATTTTGTTTTAACTAAAACATGGGCACATTCTTTTTTTTTTAAATCTATGGTATTCACGGCTGGACTGTAGTAGGCAACAGCACAACAAAGTCGGAAATGACATTAAATGCAATTAAAGCAGAAAAAAGTCTTGTGGGCTTGTGAACACCAAACTGGTTAGCAACAACTCTGTGTTCTGCTAAACTAGCAACTTTGCCCTGAACAGTGGCAATTCTCGTCTGCAAAGGTATTGGTGCTTGAACAGATACGACTTGGGGGCTCATGACTTCTTCCATTAATCCGCCTGATTTATCGAATGACTTGCACACCATCCAAAACTTTTCCTTCCACTCGCCATCAGAAAAACGACTCTCTCCCGCTAGGATTTACTCCTCACCCGCATCCAACATACATGGGTGCGTTTCTCGCAAGCACAGATGCTAACTTGCATACTTCGAACCACAGACTGTGAATGGACGAGCTACGTTAGTTGCTAACTAAGTTAGCAACTACGCTTCTGGGAAACGTACTCCAGAGTAGTAGAGAGGGCACAAAGTAGAGCATAACAGCATTGCTGCCCAGCTTCGGCTCAAGCCGTAACCACCAGAGATAGCGTGCATCTCAACTGTACGAAAAGCAAAGCGTTCAGCCCGTATGAAATGCACAGAGACGAAAAATTGCCTATGTTCTCTTCGCTCCACAGGCTGCCAGTTTGCCACCAGTTAATTTGTTTGTCAATTGTTTGGTCTGTGAAGAAATAGGTCAACCAGAAAAAGGTCCAACTTGAACAAGCTGAAAGGGGGCAAATCACCACCTATCGTAGCGGAGACGGACATGCTTCAGTCAATAAATCAAATTTTGTCCTGTGCACGTATTCTGGTACAAGGACGGTAGCCAATACAATACAATACAATCTCAGTGAAAACAAAACTAAACTGTACTGGAACGTTTAGTTAGTCTTACTGGGATCCTTACAGCCTTGGTTACCTCTGGTGATCCACTGAACAACACGGTCCTGATGAAGTGATTCCAGAGGGGATTTTCTGCGATGATGCGCAAGATTAAGGTCCTTTGTCCACGTGCAATGCTGTTCCACTGCGTAGGTCACATAAAACAGTGTTCTTTTTTTTGTCAGAAAAGTTGTTTAGTGGTAGTTCCTGTAATCAAAAAGCAGAAATACCGGGACTAAGTTTAGTGTTAGACTTGCGGTCTTGAAATTTTATGGAGTTCCACAGAATTGCAAACTCTTTAGAAGTAGTTTGGCCTCATGGGAGTGCACAATGTGTGTGAGTCACAAACAGAAGCGTCATCCTTGTGCTCAGTGTGTGATGGCCGAAAAAGACGAGAGAAGAAAGAGTCTGGTGGAGTGTGGTTGCTCTCATTAAGTACTATAACCTGGTGGGCGCTAGGAATCTTTACAGCCTTGCTGTGTGACATGGATTAAGAGTGCTTCTTGTGCAGGTGATGGTCAGCACATTCGTTGTACATTCTTAAACAAAACAATCACTGTTGCCTATGGACTGTCAGCTGACCATTGGTTCCTACAATGCTCTCTACCTTTCAAAAAGTGACCTCATTTGTATTCCATTGGAATGACATTTTGAAATCAGCGTTGTCACACATACTCAGCATACTAACCAGCAGCACCTATTGTGGAAAGGCATGCATAAAATAATGTGATATGCTCAGGCTTGTCCCAGAAAAAAATGTAACAAGTAGTGTACACCTTAGGCCAAACTATTAATTATAAATTGTACTTTCATGGCCTCAGAATGCACCAAAATGCATTCAATTGCTGGAAAAAAGTACTGTCTCTTTGAGGGCCATCCTCCAAACCCCCAGAAAATAGCAGGCACTTTTGCCCCGTGCATGCCTACACAGTGTGTACAATTGCTTGCGTGCATTCCTCTTGGCCACTAGATTTTCCTTCTGGGCCTCTAACTTTCATTCTTTACTGGTTCACTGGGCCATTGCCTTCAAATGAAAATGACAAGGCCTCAGACACTGTCTTAACTGTTTGCTTTCTGCCTGTTTTTCTGAGCAAGGTAGCCACTTAGGACGATGTCTTTATCTTCACCTGAATGGCTTTTTATCAAACTGGAAATGTAGTTTCATAAACATTAAATATGGAAGTGGATGAAGTTGGAAGGACTACATAAGGTCAATGCTGTAAACAATAAAAAAAACTTTGAGCGTAAGAAATTTGAGTGAACTTGAGAAGTTGAATGATCTTGTAAATCATGTAAATTAAATTAATTAAATTTCTGAAGACCAGATATTATGCCTCCGCCATGTACGGTACGCGAGAGGCATATTGTTTTCTGGATTGTCCGACCGTGTGTCCTTCTGTCGCACTGTGGTTCACAAATATCTTGTCTGCACTATATTTACTGTAGTAGCGGAGGAATTTTCACCAAAATAAAACATGGTAACTCCCCACAGACGGTAGCTAAACCAGTAAGGTTTTGGAGGTCCTCAGGTCATATGCTGCCTTCCATTTACCTTGGAAGTTAGAGGTCAGAGCTGGGACTGACATCATGCCCGAGTAGACTGCGTTCAGCACATAAGTCAGAAAACTGTGTGGGGGCTTCAGTGGGGTTTCCTCTGGCTAGGATAGCCATTGTTAGCGACGACAGTTGATAACAAGGAATTGCACTGTATTTTGCATGTATAAACACCATAGCAAGATGTGCACGGATAAAAGTTGTACAGCACTGTTTGTATGACTGATTTAATGAGCACAAATAAGACAGAAGTGTTAATAGACAGTATATTACTGCAGGTTTGACTTTGTTAATAAGGGGAGCAACCATCTTGAACTCGGAACTCGGGCCTGGTGAGGTTCCTCTAACTTTCCGAGTCAGAAATCTGACTTCAGGGGGCGTTCCAGTTGAAAATACCAAACGGGAACTCAGAATTTCCGACTTCCCACTTCAACTGGAGCGCAGCAAAAGGTCATGGTCACATGAGGTCAATTGTTCGTGGGGACCATAGATCAGCTTGTAAGGGGTATGAGGCAATGGCAAGCAGAGGCATAGCAATCCTCACTTTTTGTTGAGTTGTACCTCATTTCCACCTATTTAAGTATAAAATTTGTCTTTGCAAATTAATTGAATTTAGAATGTCAATAATGCCATTTCAAAGCCTGTGGAGGAAATGAAATGAAAAAAGAACCATTACAATGGTGACTATTACTCGACTTCTTAAAAACAGTTTCCTGTTGACTTAATTCTTTGCCTCTCCTCAGATCGAACATGGAGATTTCCAACAGGAGTCTGTACTGAAACAGCTCGAGGTGCTCCCGGAAGATGAGAAAGAATACCAGCACATCAAGGTTGGTGGAGAAAGTGGGGGAGAGAGAAATACCAGGGAGTCATTCCTGTTGCTTTTGGACTTGGGGGAAATTATTCTTTTTCACAGAAGCTTTATTACATTTTCCATTGTTTAAACTATGGTTAAAATGTTCCCCTGTTGCTCTTTGTTAATGAGTCTTGAAAATGTGTGCAGCTAAATTGAAGGAAAATGGGGAATTTCATGCAGTCAATCAATGCAAGCAAACATGGTGCACTCTCAATCAGACCTGTGATTGCATTTCTCAACCTTGTGGGGATTACTACACTAAAACTAGCATTGCAGCGAAAATGTAATACATTTTAACAGCACAGTAACAATGCATATGGGGTTTTTCACAGCTTGGAACTTTGCAAGACATATTGCACAATATTCTGTTTTCCAAACAGAATTGACATAAATGTGCAGAGACGATGGTAAATGATGAAAAAAAAAACACTGAAAACAAAAGCATTTCAGTTCAGGTCTCAATCCATTATCTCATGTCGCCTATACTTTTTCCTTGGATTGGATGACGTTTGGGGAAATACCTCTACTGTTTATGAAATGGCGAGGAGACATAATTAAGACATGTTTATCATAATAATTCTCCTGTTGAATAATAATTTGGTGTGGCAGAAAATCCTGCCAATTTTGTAATCACTCTCAAATGACTTTATTATAAACAAACACAGAACATAAAAAAACTAATCTACTAGAAGGGAATTCACAAACTATAAGTAGGTGATGATTGGCTGTGTGTGTGTGTGTGTGTGTGTGTGCATGTGTGTGTGCGTGCGCATGCACGTTTGCCTGTGCATGTGAGTGTGAGTGTAAGTGTGTGTGTGCGCGCGTGAGTGTGCCTGCGTTCTGGCATGCTAGGGTGAACCTGTTTGTTTTTTGACATGGTAGGGCCTATGTATGGCTTGATAACTCAGTTTAGCTACAACAAAGTACCAAGGTGGAGAAGCTGGCTTCGGCTCATAAGCAAACTGGAGATAGAGAGATTACATGTGTGATTGTGGCCTGCGAATGAGTGACTAACTCATTAAAAAAAAAATGGACGTAACAACGTTTGCTCATTAAGATCAGACAAACCAATCTAATACAATCTCAGTGAAAACAAATCTAAACTGTACTGGAAAGTTTAGTAAGTCTTACTGGTGATCCACTGAACAACACAGTCCTGATGAGGTGATTCCAGAGGGGATTTTCTGCAATGATGCGCAAAATTAAGGTTCTTTGTCCACCTGCAATGCCGTTCCACTGCATAGGTCACATAAAAGAATGTGCTTTTTTTGTCAGAAAAGTTGTTTAGTGGTAGTTCCTGTAATCAAAAAGCAGAAATACCGGGAGTAAGTTTGGTGTTAGACTTGCGGTATTGAAATTTAATGGGGTTCCACAGAGTTGCAAACTCTCTAGAAGTAGTTTGGCCTCATAGGACTGCACAATGTGTGTGAGTCACAAACAGAAGTGCCATCCTTGTGCTTAGTGTGTGATGGCCGAAAAAGACGAGAGAAGAAAGAGTCTGGTGGAGTGTGGTTGCTCTCATTAAGTACTATAACCTGGTGGGCGCTAGGAATCTTTACAGCCTTGCTGTGTGACATGGATTAAGAGTGCTTCTTGTGCAGGTGATGGTCAGCACATTCGCTGTACAATCTTAAACAAAACAATCACTGTTGCCTATGGACTGTCAGCTGACCATTGGTTCCTACAATGCTCTCTACCTTTCAAAAAGTGACCTCATTTGTATTCCATTGAAATGGCATTATGAAATCAGTGTTGTCACAGATTGGGTGCATCTCAAAGCATAGGCTGCATCCTTCGAAGGCTGCATTTTTAGAGGTCGTCACATATTTCCATTTGCCAAACTAATATTTAGGATAAGGGATAAGGCTAAGTTTAGGATTAGGGTTAGGTTTGGGGCTAGGTTTAGGGTTAGAGGTTAAGGTTAGGGTTAGGGAAACCAGTGACGACTCACTGAAACCAAAGCCGTTTTACAGAGATAAAATAACATCATGTCAATTTGGTGAATGGAATTAAGTGACAACCTCTAAAAATGCAGCCTTCGAAGGATGCAGTCTTCGCTTTGAGGTGCACCCATTCTCAGCTAACTAACCTGCAGCGCCTATTGTGGAAATGACTGCTATTTGGCTGAAGAATTGTACTCCTCCAGTGCTGCTCCGTATTTACACTACCGCTCAAAAGTTTGGGATCGCTTGGAAATTTTCTTGTTTTCCATGGAAACACACATGAAATTAGTCTGAATAGGAAATATAGCAAATGAACAGAACATGCTGACACTGTCTGAGCTAGAAATAATGATTTTAATGGAAAATGATGAATATGTACTTCAAGCTTTGCCCTCATCAAAAAAAAAAAAAACACCTTCACTGTTGATACTGAAACTGGTGTTTGACGGGAACTATTTAGCGCAGCTGCTAGTTGACAACCTGTGAGGCGTCTTTATCTTAAACTACACACTCTCAGATATTTGTCCTCTTGCACAGTTGTGCATCGGGGCCTCCCACTCCTTTTTTCTGTCCTTGTTAGTGCCAGTTTGTGCTGCTCTCTGAAGGGAGTAGTTGACAGCATGGTAAGAGATTTTAAGTTTTCAATTTGTCTCATTGAATAGCCTTCTTTTCTAAGCACAACAATAGACTGACGGGTCTCTAAAGGAAGTTCTTTCTTTCTGGCCATTTTGAGCCTGTAAACAAACAAACAACTGCTGATGCTTCAGGTACTAAACCAACCTCAAGAATGCCATGCTCCCTTTTGCGCTCCCTTATTAGTTCAACGGTTTTCAGCTGTGCAACACATTTGCAGAGGGGTTTTCTAATAATCAATTAGCCTTATAAAATGCTTAACTTGGATTAGCAGCCATACCAGGAGATTGATGCAGAGGACTGACAGTTGCTGATAATAGGCCTCTATGCAAAAATGTAGATCATTCTTTGAAAATCATCTGATTAACTTTAATCGTTTGTGAGATGGATAAAAATGTTTGTGAAATGGAAAAAAAAGTTTGTGAAATGCAAGAAAATGTTTTTTTCTTTGGAAAACAAAGAAATTTGCAAGTGATCCCAAACTTTTGAGCGGTAGTGTACATTGTTAATTGATCGCTCATCTTTTTGTGTCAGTTTGGGAATTTAGGGTGTGCTTGCATGCAATAACCATATAACTAGTTGCCTATCTGGTCCACAAAGAATTGTCTTCATTTTTTCTGCTTGAGAAGCGTGTTATCCAGACATTAATACAACATATCTCAACAATGTCAAAAAGGGAGATGTAGAAGCTTTAGATTTTTTTTTTTTTTTTTTTAATTTTTGATATTACTGCACTCTTATAATCTCACATTGGAGGGTCATTAGGCAAATCTGCATCTTGGTATCACTTCTTGGTTATTATACTATGTCGTTCACACATTTTGATTTGTTGGTTAATCAATAGCTTGGTTGTTATTAGATAAAATACATGGGAACAGGTTATGGGTAATCATATGTTTAAAGGTGAGAGATGTGTAGCTTTACTGGAGATTAAGTGACTTCACAACAGTTTTTTCTTGGAAGCATTTTACTTGGCCACTGACATTTGGTTGCTGTTTGTTTTAGACTGCTGCAGGTGTGGAGGTACGTTAAAAAAAAAAAAGAAAGAAATAGCGCACCATTGCCTACAAGGCAGCAGATGATCATATTATACTTTGAATAAATTGCAATTCAATATCATCACAATCCTAATTTTATCTTCATAAATAATGATTTGTTTTGTTTTTCTCCCCTTCTTTCCTGACCTCACACAAATGGAATTTTATTCACTTTTTATGATGTCTCTCCCAAATGGAAAAGGACCCGACCAATGGCTACTATAGTGTCAACACCTTCAAGGAGCACCATTCTACTCCTACCATGTCTATGGCAGGAAACCAGTCCACTGAAGCCCGTAACACCAGCTGTAACACTATGGGCAAGCAGAGGGTGCCGACGGGCATGTCTTTCACCAACATCTACTCCACTCTAGGCGCAGGGCCCAACCGCCTGTACGACTACAGCCAGCGGTTCGTACTGGGCATGGGCAGTAGCTCCATTGAGCTCTGCGAGAGAGAGTTACAGCGAGGCTCGCTCAGTGACTCCAGCTCCTTCCTGGATACGCAGTGTGATAGTAGTGTTAGCAGTAACAGCAAGCAGGATGGCTATGTGCAGTTTGACAAGGCCAGCAAGGCCTCAGCCTCCTCTTCATCACACTACTCACAGTCCTCCTCACAGAGCTCCGACCTCACCCGGCCACTGCAGAAGCGCATGCAGACCCATGTGTGACCCACCCCACCCCTTTGCCCCACACCTGCTCCTGGATTCCTGCTCACTGCTGTTTGGAGGAACTATGAAATTGAGAAATTGGACCTTTTCGCTGTCAGCAGGCAAAATAGTTGGGGACATCATCCTTTAAAAAAAAAAAAAAAGAAAATGAATATAAATATGTCTCATCGTTCAGCCAGGAGCTGCAAAATGCCTGAATTCTAGTTTGGGCTGAACTTTTGAGCTTTTGTAGGGTGAATGACAAAAAGAAGAATATGAAATACTTCGTCAGATGTTTACTAAATGTATTATTGCTTTGCCAAAAACAAGTAAAAAAAAAATCATGTTCGGTTTTTTTTTTTTTTTCCGAAGCCTTTAAAAGGCCACACAACAATTTAGTTTTTGGTCCTGTTTTTTTCTGGTGCTTGGTGTCGGCAGACTGAATGTTTTCTGGAAAACTGAAGGACATCTGATGCCAGTCACCGAGACAGTAGGTGTTTTGCGTAGGTGAGTGCATTTGTGAGTGATTGGTGTTAGTCTAAAGCCTCATGAGGTGCACAGCACGGTTGGGTCAGTTAAGGACCATAGTGACAGATTGAAAACACATCCGCAATAGATCTGTCAGCTGAAAAAATAGATTGGCGAGCAGTTGCTACTGTAATGATGTTGGAGTGCTAAATATAGCCACACATGTCCCTCTCTTTCAGTGATTGTTTTATTGGTTATTGCACGACCTGGTGTACTTTGAAGTACAGTTAATTTTTCAAGCTCATGCTTTGAAGCCTTCATCTCTTTTCTTACCCCATACAGGTTTATTTTCTCCCCAGTAAAAGGCTGTTGTAATACTGGCACTTGAAGTGGGTCAGAATGGACAGGTATGCTGCACCGGGACTTTTCTTTGACCGATTTTTACACGAAAGTACTCAATAAATAATGGGATAAATATATCAGTAACTAATTTAACATTCATTTGTACACAATAATACTGTACTTTATTTCAGTATAGTATTTAAGTCTTTCCAACTTTTTAAATGATGTATTTTCCAGTGGTCTTTCTTGAAACGTTCTTTTATGATGAGGCATTGTGTTAATCAAATTTTAAAAAGAGCTGAACCAGATTTGTGATTGGGTAATTGATTATAGAGTGGAAACTATCACAGCAGTATGGCAGCCAGAAAAGCCAGTTCATGTTAGTAACCTGCTCCACTCTCCCACAGTTTCTTAGGCAGAGTAAAGGCCTATGCTTTTTTTTAGTTATGAGAAGAGTCTGAGTGGAAACAGGAATTAAAACAAAATGACTTAACTTTTTACAGTCAGCCATATAGAGAAATGTACTGTTTCTAGGCCATCTTGTCAGTTCTGTGTGTTAAATTTTGTGTGAGGTAATCTGTTTTGAAATTTATTTGACTTCAGTGGCCAACTGCCATTTTTGTCCCACCAGGCTGGGTGAAAGTGAAAAGTTGCTTTGTCAACCAGCAGGTGAAGAGCTTTAGAATACAGTGGATCAGGTGAAGAGGCTCAATAGCCTTATATTGGTGGCTTAAAGAACCTTGCTGCTGCTTTTTTTGTTGAATCAATTTTGTTTCAGTAGTAGACGGATCCGGCAACGTTAAGAGAAGTATTGCAATTTCTGAGGTATACAGCTTTGGCCTGGGTGTTCTTCTTTCTCCTCTTGGGAGCCAAATTTTTTGGAGCACAGAGGTAGAATGAGATGTTGCGTGGGTGAAAGAGATAGAGAGAGATTTTTGGCCCTAAAATGCTGGCTTGGAAGGTAAACCCGTCCACACATCTACTCAATCCAGAACAGAGGCGCATTGATCTAAGCCCAGCTGAGAGACTTGGTCCCTCCAATGTGTCGCGAGCCTGTCCCTTGATCACTTCCAAGGTGGACACTGCTTCAGAGAAAGGGTGGAAAGCATAAGGACTCCCTAGTATCTTGCTCCAACCACCAGAGTTTGCTGACTAACTTGATTTATCATCCAGAATGTATAACTGGGTGAAATGAGTTGGTTGAGTTTGTAGGAGGAATAAATATTGTATGTGTGGGGACTTTTGCTCTCTGACTCCTGGACTTTACAGCTCAGCTCACCAATGGTTTCTTGCATCTTGTTGAGCAATTGCTTGGCATCCTTTGTATCAAATAGGTGCTGAAAGGAAGGCCGAAGTTTCCACTAAACCAATGGGCAGGATGAAGAAAGAATTCATTCCGGCCATGGAGGATATCGAGGAAGAGGACAGGCTGGCGCAGCAGGAGAGCAAGCTTGTACGTGAATTTGTGCCAGAGGACATGCTTGGGGCTAAAAACTCTAAATTCCACAATCCTCCACACCCAGAGGGTTCCTCAGGAGAGTGGGAAATCACAGATCAAACAGGCATGCTCGTGGCAAGCTCAAGAGCCAAAATATTTAGAAAAGATGAAAACGCAAAAGAAAATGGTAACTTTGGAGATTTAAAGAACTGGAAAATGAGCACTTGGGTACATTTGAAACTACTGAGACTTACCTTAATGTGTGCTTACAACATGCATGAAAATATCACAAATAAGAGTGAGGTATGCTGTTTAACGTAATTTTACTTCTTGAAAATAAATATAATCATATCTATATACTGACCAACCAAGAGTAACAACAATTCCATTCTTTCTAATCTACCATGAAAACATGAAAATGTATGAACAATCTTTTTCCTCAAATGCAATTGAAAAGTCACAAGTGCCTTTTAATGCATTGCCCGTCCTCAAGTGTTTATTTTACTTAGCATCATTGGTTTACATTTTTGAAATGTAAAAATATAATTATATTGGAAAATTGTGGTTTGTCTCAAACCCATGACCACAATCTTTAAATATTCATAGACTATGTTTTCAAAAAACTTTATGTGATAGGCAAATTATTATGACACATAGCATTTTCCTGGTAGTTTTTTCTATCTGTTTTAATACCAGAGGCAGACTGTTTTTTTTTTTTTTTTTTTTTCACAAGGGGGTTCTCAAAGGCTTTCTGTGCCTCAGAGCCAAATAAATTGCTCTCTTTACCTGCAAACCATGCAAACTGTCAGATACTTGGAAATGTTTTAGTGATATTTTCTGCCTATAGGCTTTCATTTGAAATGAACACCTCAAAGCACACCATATCTGAGACAAGAAGTTTTGTATCATATTACTGTCAATATCGTTTTGTACAGAACGTAAACTTGTATATTTTTATGGTGTACATTTTATGCCAAATTGGTGAGGTAGTGAGTCTTCTGGCAATGAACCAATGCACAGACTACCTATATGTTGCATTTGACTGCAGATTTTTTTTTTTTTTGTTTGTTTGTTTGAATGCATATTTCACGTGTGGCTATTTTAAGATGTCAGAATGTGCATTTTATTATTAAAAACATGGATTAAAAACATTTTTTGATAATGTAAATTGCATTCTGTGTTATGTGTAATCTATGTGCAATTGTAAAGTAGATTGAAAGAGGGCCGTAGGACTGTTCACTGGCCCATTTAATAATCACGCCCTCCAACCACTAACCTGCTCTTTGCAGGTCATGGTCACAGTGAACCTTTCCCAGCTTTGATGACATGAGAGGTGGTAATGGATGCTGGCCAGGTTTTTAGTCCATTGCAGGATATGTCGTTCATTCACATGCTCATGCCCAGGGGTAATTTAGAATCCCTGATTTCCTTAACACGCACGTCTCTAGACCGTGCATGAAGGGAATGTGTAAACTCCAGACAGTGCTATTCATCGCCCACTGATTCAAAAAATTGAGCCTGACGTATTTCTTTTAGGTCATGAAAGTCAATTGCTGCAGCTGCATCAGCTGAGGCTTAGCAGAGTGATATGCTGCCAATCAGCCCACTCTCATTGCAAGCGGTCTTTTGAAACAGTCTCTCTCTACACACTTAGCTGCTTCCCCCTGCATGCAAGCTGCTACCGGTTGCCTTTGTAAATCTGCTGTCCTATAAATGTTTGCCGCTGCTATATTAAAATTGTATTGGGGCACGAGCGGCTGATATGAATTTTGCAAAGTAGGTTTGTTTCTCACCTAGGGGCTCTCATTAGTCACAGCATGCTGGTGATCTGTTAGGAGCTGGCTGCAAGAGGTTAATTCTTCAAATAAAAAATTTCCCAGAATAGAGTCTGCTGCATCTATTCCATTAAGGTGCCTCATTGAATTGGCAGTGTACACTAGCCTTTCTGAGCACAGTTTGCCTGCTCTCTCTCTCTGGGTTTCATCTGGGTTCATCCCATCATCAAAACACATCTTCAGTCTATTCTCAATGATTTTAAAATGACAAATTCACTTTTCTGATTGATCTGATCAGTGTACAACTTATGAAGGTTTGACCTTATCCAAGAATGCTTGTGAAGCTGGTTGAAGCACATGCAAAACAGAGCCAAGCTTCCAAAGAAAACTCAATAGCCCAGTGGTTAATAAATTCAAACTTTCACGAAAGTGGTCATGACTGAAATCTTTTTATAATTTGGCCTGATAACATTTCATATAATCCACAGTTTGTCTATGATATGAGATATATGGCTTTCCCCAATGTCATGTAATCATATGCTTGAGAGTGGCTGTTGCCTTTCCGTAGAGGGTAGAAGATCTTCAGGAGTGTATGAGCGCCTAATTTAGGGGTGTCTTACAGGGACTGGCAAAGCCACTGAGGCCATTATTTTTGAAGTACAGGCTAAACAACGGGGAGTTTCCCATGCAAGCATAATATTCAGACAATAAGACATTGCCTGGCAGGTGAGTGAAGCTAATGGATAATGACAAATTCTTACTACTCTCAGCCCAGTGAAAAACATTTTCCCAAGATGTCTAACGTTTCTGTCGTGGGTAATGTGAAAAATAATATTTCTCTGAACTGCGGAAAAAGCTAATAAATCATTGGATGAATCAGCTCAGACTACAATCCAAATCGCAACATGTCATTACGGTGACTTTTAAATAAACACATCGGTTTTCACCTTTTTTTTCGTCACAGTTTGGTTAGGAATTGTCATATTTCCATCAACAACATGTAGCAAAATGTAAATCTAGGGTTACTAGCACGACTGGACATTAAAAGCAATGAAGTCTTGTACTTAAGCATGAAGATCAAAACATTATACAACCTGCTCTTTAAATGGATAAGATTGATTGTGTGAATGCAATGTTATTGAAAGCTGCCACCAGTGTGTTTTCTGCTGTACAATAATTCTGTCATTGTTTTTTTTCCTTTGATGGGCATGTGCTCAGTGTGACACTGTTGCTTCATTCTTCAGCCTTTCCCCAGAGCAATTTGTGTTACAGACTAATGTTGAAAACATGAAGTATGCTTGTTCAGAGTAGGGTTTTTTTTCATATCTGAGACAACATAGGGGTTAGAGATGTGTCAGCAGGTTTAAAGCTTCAAATTACAGCCCTTCCGAGCAGAAGTATATCTTCCAGATCACATAATGAGCTGGACGTGAGGATATGTCAAGGAACAAGCATTGGAGAAACTGTAGAATACATATGCAAAATACTGTGCAACAATCTTAGGCTCCAAAGGTTTTTTTAAAATAGAAATTTGGCCTTAGATGTTTACTTTTTCCTGCATTTCAATTTACGAAGAAAATACACTATTTGACAATAATGGAAATGAATAACAATGCATACACCAATCAGCCACAAGATTAAAACCAGCTGCCTGATGCAGTGAAGGTCCCCTTGCGCTGCCAAAACAACTCCATCAAACTAATGATTCTCCAATTCCCTTACTCAGGGTTTCCCAGCAAAACACTTCCCAGAGTATCACACTCCCACCACCAGCTTGTCTTCTTCCCACTGTGCATCCTGATGCCATCTCTTCCCTAGTAAATGGTGCACACTTATACAGCCGCAGCACATGATTTAAAAGAAAATAGGACTCACAGGACTAGGCAACCTTCTTCATCTGCTCCAAGGTCCAGTTCGGAAGCTCAGGTGGTGATTGGGGGTACTTTCACAGGAGGACTGGGGTTATAGTGGGCACTTTGACTGGTCTGCGAGCTAAAATGTGCAATACACAGGAGGTATGATGCATTTTGTGTTGTGACCAGGGATTAAAGTGGGCCGGAACGGTCCGGAACTGCGTTCCGCCACCTTAGTTTGAATTGAAATATTTATTTGACTAAAGCTGCTTTCACACCGGACGCGAAACGAATTTTTCGCACGACAGATTACATTCAAAGTCAACACAAAGACATGAATACACGCGAAATTCGCGTCTTTGCATTGATTTTTAATGTTATCTATCGTGCAAAAAATTTGTTTCGCATCCGGTGTGAAAGCGCCTTAACAGTAGCGCTGCTGACTACAGATTATTTTCGCATTCTGCTTTCAATTACAGCCTGCCTGCCACTCTCTCAAAAGCACCAAGATGATCAACAAATCAGAGCGCAACATCAGTCTCTGGTAGCCCCGCCTTAACTAAAACGCAGCTGTATCGTATGCTGTAATTCATTTGAATGAGTGCACCGGTCACGTACCAGCCTGCGAGGAATTGTCAATGTTTGAAACGGCGTTTATAGCCAAAGTAAATGGATTAACTTATGTTGAAGTCGATGGTGAAGTTTTGTAATATTCAACAATTCAAACTGGCCAACTAAAAGAATTTAAATTTAAAAAGGTTTAACGTTAGCTGCTTTAGGCTATGTGCAAGACGCTAACCAGGCTGCTTACCAGCTAGCTAGTGCATTAATAAAATTATTAGCAATTCAGTCAAAGTCTGACAAAAGCTCAATTGCACCGATAGTTATGCGAGCAATGTTGGTTTGTGTTTCTGGCTCAGCAGTAACGTTGCTTGTGCATATCTTTCTTTGACATAGTCGCCAGCTAGTTAGCGACAGAGCTACTTGAAAATCATTGTGCTGAACAGCACGTTTTTTATGTAGCTGGCAAGCAAGCTATATTATGCTGGTAGCATCGCAGCGTCCTGTAATAATATCCTAAAAGCATAGTCGCTAACTGCATGAGAGCATAAAATTATTAGAGATCCATCTTGATACATCTAGCCATAATTGTGCATTGGAAATCAGAACATTTTGAAAGTAGAATATGGTTTATGTGTGCAGTGTAAGGACAGTGTCTTGAAATCACAAAAAGATTCATAGATTTCTGTTACTTGTTCATTTTTGAAATTATGTAATAGTTTTGATTTACTGTTTTAGGAAATGAAAAATACTGTAACAGTAGAATATCTTCACTGTCATACGTCCCATTATTCTGCAAGTTTTCAGCCAAATTCATCCCTGCAATTCTCTTGTTATGCCCACTTCCTGATTATGTGAATACGAAAATTCAATGTCATAGTCCCAATGGGCCAAAAATAAAGCAAATACAGTTATTTGCAATCATTTGTGTCATTTTCCCCCACTACGCCGTGACACCGAATTTTAGGGTTCCCCCACCTGTCAAATCCCACTTTAACCACTGGTTGTGACACATTCCTCATGTAAATATTCTTGAAATTCTCATCAACCTGAGTCACAGTCACCCTTCTGTCAGTTTGGACCAGGCGGGATAGCCTTCATAGCACCTGTGCATCCATGAGCCACCTGCACCCAAAATCCCGTTGCCGGTTCTTGGTTTTTCCCTCCTTGCACAACTCATAGAAGAGACTCTCATCTGCTGTCAGGGTGCACCTCAAAAGTCTTGCCCTCCAGAAATGCCCTCACCCACTTGTCAGGCCGTAACAATTTGGCCCTTCCCAAAGTTGTTCAGTCCCCATTTCTCCCACATCCACCATGTTGAACTGTTCGCTTCCCATCTAGGATCTGTCTGCAGACCTTGACATATGCTGTTGTTATGAGATAATCAACATTAATCAATGCATCTGCAAGAGGTTTAAATGTTTTGGCTCATCGGTGTATGGCTGACTGGAATTACTCAGACAGTCTGGACTTCTCTAATATGGTTGGAAACACCTGCCATGCTATTTCAGTGAGCACCATAATTCATTGGACAGTGACATATTTTGGTTCTGTACTCCAGTACTTTGAGTTTAAAATGACACAATGACAATGAGGTTGAAGTGCAGACTGTCAGCTTTAACCCTCTATTAACCGCCGTAGTATATCTGCTACATAAAGTGAAAGGGTTATCAGCCTGGACACCCTGCTGGTTTTGTTTCTTATCGCCAAATAAACATTTGAGAATAACTTGAATGGTCCGTCAAGTTAAAATTTTAAAATTAAAAAAAAAAAATTAAATTTAAATTAAAAAAAATTTTTAAAGCTCATAATCAACATATTTGCCTAGGGAAATGATTTTTACAAAATTGGGTTGGAAATGGGTTTGGTTAATAGAGGGTTAATTTGAGAGTGTTGAATCTATATCAGATGAATGGCTAGAAATAACAGCACCTTTTGTACATGATTCCCCCTATTTTCAGGCGCATAAAAATATTGGATAGTTTATCCTAGTGAAAAGTGATGTTTTTAGTACTGTTCTTTGCATGCAATGACTGTTTGGAGTCTGGGATGCTTAGACATCACCAGACACTAGCTATCTCCCCTGGTGATACTCTGCCAGGCCTGGACTGCAGCCATCTTCAATTCCTGCTTGTTTCAAAGACATTTTGCCTCCAGTCTCCTCCTCTGCATGTAAAATGTGTGTTCAATTGAATTCACATCAAGTCGTGCCAGGCGCAACACACCCATCCGAGAGCAACATTTTAGTGCTTTTGTTGTTGAATACCCTGAGACCCACCTGATATTCGACCCATACCACTAAAAAGCCTAATGCCGTCAAACGACAGTGTAGCATATGGCTGGAATTATAGTTGCAAAATACATATTTTGGATCCAGTAAGGAATGCCCAGAAAAAAATGATTTTCAGTGTAATTTATTTTTAGGCTAAGGTTTTTTACTCCATGTATTAATTTCATTTTCTTTTTGACATAAGACAGCTCTTTGTGATACACATTTTGATATGAAGAAACCTTACATTTCATTATTTTTGAGAACATCTTCCACAGGTGGGATAGTCTCAAATGTGTTGGAGACTGTTGCATAGTACTGTACATGTGTTTAGCAAAGAATTTCATTTGCGTGAAAGAATATGTTTATTTTAAGCAAACAAGGAGACAAGCATGGCTTTCTGTAGTACAAACAGCATTCCTCTTACTTATCCTGAGAGTAATCCTCCTTGGGTAAATTTCCATGAGTCATTATTTGGGGCAAATTCCGATTGTATTTTGAAGTTGGTTGCTATAAACAGCTAAAAATATTTTAAAATGTGTAAGCTTTGCTTTGGTGTAGTTTGGTGTCGTGTTTCTTTCGGAATGAGGTGTGGTGAGGTATATTTTGTGTAGTGTTGAAGGTGGGATAAAATTATCAGTAGTCAGCTCATTATCTGTGGGCTGTTTGAGGAAAAGTGTTGTAGCCAAAATTAATAACGAAAACTTCCATGGGATAACAGAATCTGCAGCTATATTTAACCAGTCAATCAGCTGCTGTATTTTTCCCCTATTTTATCATCATGGTCACCAAGGTCTCAGGTGTCAGAGCTACCAGCTGATTATATTGCTTGTTTGTAGCTCGCTTTTCTTTTGTTATTACCACTTTGAGGAGTGCAATCAGAGGGAAACAACAGCAAATACAGTATATGCAAATATAGAATATGAAGGTTGTCGATCAAAAATGAATTTCAAACAGACCACCCCAAAATGCTTTGTACAGGGCTTCAGTATTACCTCAAAAATAAAAGAAAGCAAAATCTGCAGCATACCAGGACCTAAATGGTAGAATACTACTCAATGCTGTTGGTCCCTCTAACTCCACTGACTTGGTCGTAGGACACTGCTCACTTGTTTGTGGCTCTTGTTTATATATATTGACAAAAGGGAACTGACCCCCCCCCCCCAAAAAAAAAAAAATACAAAAAAACAACCTACTTCTTACAAATTGCCAATCGAACAACCACACCTCGCATCTACTTTATATGCACCAAGTCTAAATCAGTCAAATATTTTAGCCATCAGCAGTTTACAGTGGACTGAAGAAATGCTGCACAAGACACCTTTCCTTTAAAACATATTAAATTCATCACGAAGAGGCCTTCATCACTGGAAATATGTATGCCCAAGTGACATGTCTTTGAGGAATTTTTGCAAGGTCAATAACTTTTTACCTTCAGAACTGAATGATGCTTCAAAAGAAATGGGGATTAAGCAAAGCTTTCAGAGGAAAATCAAATGCATGACAGGCCAAGAAAACGGTTTATGGTTGCTAGGCTATCTAAAAACAAATAGAGGGGAGACAGTGACAAGTTTGTGTATTTTAGCTTAAAAGACCAAGGCCCAGTCCTGGGAGTATCAGAACTTGTCTCACAGGGCTTATTGCCAAGTATCACTCTGTGTGAAATTTGAGTATTTATCTTCATTTTACATCTTTGAGCTTCATTAACACTTAGCATAGTTATGGGGTGTTTCTGGAGTTCACCTAATAATGAGCCTTTAAAAGCAAAAAGTACTGTATTACAGATAAAAACTATGAAAAATGCCATTGTTGAGTCTGAATGTGAAAAGAGTTATTGTAAAGTTCAGTTATAGAAAAGTTTATCATTGATCACATATGGTAATGAAGGCAATGTCTCAAGAAAAGCTTTACTGAAGCATTGATTTATATTTCTGGAGCACAGAGTACCCTTAAATCTTATCAATGTTCTTAAACAATTTTAATGTGATAATGTGTGAAAAGTGATTACGTACAGTATTTATATAAATCAATGCAATGTACTATAGTTTGTCATTCATTGTCCTGTTTTGCATGTCACAAGAAATTTTGAGAATATCCTTTTTTAAATGGAAATGCGAGAGTGCAGATGTAGTGTACGTTGTACATGCTTACACAGGCACATGCATGTACACACTGTCTCTCTGTTGTTCAGAGAGCATGTGGCCTCACCAGAGGGAATTACTAAGTCTGTGTGCCACTGTTGATTATTGTTGTGATAGCTCAATCTACAATTGGTGTGAAGTGAAATAAATATTTTGCATCTCCAAAATAGGGAATCCATAATAACAAATTTTATATTAGATTATAAAATCTATAGTAAACTCTCTGCAACTCCCCAGTCATTGAAAAATAACTGACTGCAGAAAAGCAAGTGCAGACTACAATTTTTTTTTCCTTTTAGTATGTTAACAATAATTTATTTGGGAAAGAAAGCAAAATTCGTGAAAATAATTTCAGAGTTGCTTATTGTTAAAAATATGTACTCAGTCTTTATGTCATACCTCAGTTGCCACCAGCTCTCTGAGTCCCTTTAAGTATTTTGATACCGCAACCATTCTGCACTCTTTCGTAACAGTAAATAATGAATATTTAATTTTTCAATTCAACATTTTGGTTTGGATAGTGTGCTAGCACCGACATGTGCTTATTATAAAAAAAAAATCATAATACCCCACATTAATGTGTGATTGAATGATTTGTGAGCCCTGCCATGGATTTCCATGCTTTCCAGGATATGATCAGGGTGTGTTCCAGCCTTTTGCTCAGAGTATACTGAGATAGACACCTATTTCACAGCCACCCCTGATGAGAAAGAAGCAGTTTGAATAATGGATAGATGTCAAGGGCTATAACAGTTTCCCTGATAAAAAGAGCTGAACAGGCATCTTACACTGTCTCATACTCACTCTCTCTTCAGTTTGTACCACAATTCTCTTAATCAATACGACTGCACTTCTAGTTGCTAACATAACAACAGTCATCTAAAAGTTTGTTAGTTGTATGTTTGGTCGGCACACAGGCCCTAGTTAATGCTAAATATAATTTGAACTGAACTTAGGCATGCTTTTTCTTGTTCATAAAAACTTTCATTAAATACTTTCCCAGTGCTTAAAGAGCTGCAGGCATTTAGTAGCTGCTGTCAGTCATGTTAAATGTAGCATACACTCAACTGGCTGTTTTCTCTGAATGGTGACAAGGTGTATCAGGTGCACCAAGTGCTTGAAGGACAAAGAGGCTCTGTATAGTAGAGATTAAGGGATCTTTGTGTTGTAAGCCAACCATAAACAAAACCTTTCAGCATCAGTGGTTAACCATAGTTTTGAATTTACACAACGATCTCACCATGGGTTTGATGCATATAGTATCTCGAGCCAAGAGCTTATCAGAGTTGCTCTTGAAAAGCCAAATATAGTGGCAGCTCCAGCCTGAGCAAAGGGGCCATTATAAATTTGTTCTCCCCACCTTTTACTCATCACAAATTATATTTCACGTTGCCTATCTATCTCCGCTGATGTCGGAGTTTTGCAGTCTACAAATGAAGGCATTCCGCAGCTATTTAAAAACACAGTTCAATGAAAACTACAGTAACTTTAGCTATCACAGGCATAGTCAGTTGAGACTTGAAGCCTGCTCCACTTTTTGCCTATTGCCTTGACCATAGGCAGGCTTACCTATGTTTCAAATGGTTTAGTTGAAACAGGCCCCACCCTCCAGGGGGCCCCCAACTGCCAGGAAAAAATTAACATCCTAAACCTTGACTAAAAGGCAAATGTTTGAGATCCCCGGTGGCCACTCAGATTGGCACATTTTGCAATGACTTATAAAAACCCCATTTAGCCTTCTATGAAGGCATTATAGCGCACCCCCAGCCAGTGCCTCAAAAGCCCCTTATACGGGGCCCCTTCTCGGAGTTGTGGCGAATGCGGAGAATACATGGCTGTCCATGGTCGGAGTGGTTGGTTTTCTCCATCAGATATATCAGTTGCCGGAAGACTGAGCTGGCTAAGGAGAGTAGTAATTATTCATTGTCTACAAATGATGGTAGCTAAAGAGCTATGGTTGCTAAAACTCTGGGTATTTCGGAAATACCTTCACCTTAGCCAATGTTGCTAGCGCCTCGGACTTATCAGCTGGTATGTGAACAAAAAAAAAACAGTAATTTGCTTGCTGCATTCCAGAGATATTTAATATTAAATATAACTGTGAGCTTTGATGTATACATTTTAAAGCGTTATCAGCAATTTTATGCATTTTTTTATGCAGTGAATTATCCATAAACATTTGAGATTTCTGGATTTGGGCCAGGTCATGGTCTGGTAGCCTCTGGAACTGGCCCAGTCAAAATAGTTTCAGATTGATAAAATGCGATGATAATATGCAGAGTTTAAGTTGCAATATTAAAGAACTCGTGTACTCAGCTTTTATTGGTATCTGATCAGTATTTGATGGAAATCAGGCACTTTGAAAACGAACGTATGCTTCCAACTTTTCATCGAAACGATAATGTGTGCACGTTTATAAAATTAGAAGTCATGCCTATAATGTAACTTCCTGCTACTCTATACCCAAGGAGTTTCGGGACATAACCCAACCAAAGCCAAAGAGAAGCGAGTTTTCCGGGGCAAGTTGGAGTTCAGGCAGCTCTGCGCAGAAACAGCAATTGGGCTGAAAATTACCAGTGCAGACCTGTTTGATTTTCACATATCTGTTATCAGTGCATAACATTAATGTTACAAACTCTGTCACATATTAATATAACATTAGCTAACTCTACTTTGGGTGAAAAACATGCACTTTCATTCACATGGCATCGCAACTGAATGAAAACCTTAATACAGTGAACATTCTGAAAAAGTATTGATAGTTTTGGATACATCATCATACTCATGCCTATGGCAAGGGCAGCCTCATTCTCTGACAAAGCGGAGGGTTATTGCATCACCCAGTGTTGTGTATTGTTTATAGCTACAATGCAAATTTGAATTAAGGTCTGGAAATATGAGTCATCTAATGCCTCTAAACCTAGTCCACTAAAGTGACATTCAATTATTTTGGTAGGATGTCGAAGTTTGAATTACATCCAAATTTTACCATATCATTACGCCAGTGATTATGTTGTTGAGCTATCCAGTAACCCTGTCCCCTTAGAAGAAAACAAAGAACAAGGGCTCCTCGCATTGTTTGTCTTTAAACCTAAGGCAAGTTTAGGCGGCAACTTTTTTTTTGTATTTCAAATTCAGTGATGCATAAAGTACACAAAGATGTCCACAGTTTGCAATGCAGCTTGCTTGTTGGGCTGAGTTGCACATTTCAGTTATTAGGAAATTTATCACATTTATACATGCATATGTTTTATTGCCAATGTTTTAATAAATCATCACAAATAAACATCAAGTTTAAGCCAGGAAAGTTGAAATTTTACTGGGTAGGCCAAGGTTTAAGCTTTCATCCAGCAAAATGATGAAGCTCTTATGTTTTATTGGGCCCCACATTTGCTTTTGAAATGGATCCCCAGATGCTTAAGGCCACCACTGGCCTTGACGTGAACAAAGTGTCTGTCACAGCAAGATAACGAGCTAAACCTGGTATGGTTGTTCAGAGAGGTGCTTACTCTCTCGCTATGGAAGAGGAATACATTTTTTTTTTGCAGATGTGACTCGTGACAATAGTGCTTGTGACTCGTCTCATATCTGATCCATTGAGGACATATTAGATAGCTTGATTTTTTTTTTTTGATCTCTTTTGTCTTTGAGGCACGAGCTCGTAACTAATTCAGCCCATGAAATTGTTCATTATTTGCTGGTTTCTGGACTGATCAACAATTTTTGTTGTTGCAGTAATTACACAATGAAACTGTCAAGTTCGCAAGTAACAAAATTGGTGTAAAAAAGCTGGCCAAGTTGGTTGCTACAACATTAATAGCTGATGACAGCCAAAATTGTATGAGTCATTTCATTTTGTTCATAAATGACTATACGGTAAAACTCAAAATGTTCACTCAGAGATGAGCATCCACCAATTTTTAAGAGGACAAGGATGGAGGATGACCAGGCGGGGGTCAAAGCAGGAGAAAGGAAAGGGGAGGACAAGCTTGTAAGTTAGCTATGCAAATTCTTACTGGTTAGCTAGGTAGCTAGATGTAGTTACTAGCAGTGAGTGTAGATCTATTCAGTGATTCTGGTGAGCCGACTGACCCCCTCATTAAATATGCTGACCCTTAAGTTTCTAGACCACTGTAAAAAAAAAAAAAAAATTATAACAAATACCAATCTGAACCCCTATACCTCCTTGTGTAGCATCTAGATTTTGAAGGGTTTTTTTTTTTTTTATTTTAGCTGCGATTTTGGCAAGTATATCAGTCGGTTGCCTTTGACATCTGTCTGTCAGTTTTAGTTAAGCACCCTTTTGCTATTTATCCTGCACCAATCTTAACAAAACTTTGAGACATGTTAGCACAGGTTACTCACCACAGATCTATTCTTTCTTAAGTTTCAATGTCAGAGATCAAGGTCAAGTTCACACAAAAGGTCAAAAACACATTTTGATCCAAAACTTCATTTGTAATTAAGCTAGAGACTTGAAACTAACTCCATTCTTTTTGTCAACGCAATGCGGTTCTAGCGGATAGGGGTTGCAATGATGTCACTCTGATGTAAGTACGGATTTTTTTTTTTTTTTTTTGATTTTTGCCAAAATGAATTTTTTTGATGCTATTCTTCAGACAACATGATATATCCTTTCATCTTTATAAATTTGGATTTCGGCAAGTTTTTGTTCTAAAAACGACCTTTCATTTATCTGTTTGTTCGTTTGTGTGTGTCTGTGTGTTAACAATCTAGCGTCTACATGGCAGCACTGATTGACTTCTAACTTTTAGAGTAGGTGGGCAATAGTCCGTTGATTACCTGATTAAATTTTGGGGGTGATCGGTTCAAGGTTAAGGTCAAGGTCATTGGAAATGTCAAAATTCTTTTTTTTTGCGATAACTTTCTTCAACTTCATCATATTGACTTTAATCTGAAACCAAAATGTGTATATTTCAAGTCTGCTTCCAACCATATGCTGCACAATGGGGTAGCTTACATAGTCTCCGTAGCATTTGGGGGTTAAATGCCGGGGGGTCAAGGTCAATTATGAAAATAATATTTTTTCCATTATAACTCAAAAACAGATGCAGATAGACAAATTTTTACTATTATGAGCATAAGAACTCCTGTATGGGCTTTTATTTCACGCCATGATCTTTGACCTTTTCAAAGGACTATAAGTTGAAAACAGTTGTAGTCACACCTGAAAATTGAGTCACTATCAAAGGCACTAAAATAAGTGCTGGCCGGCAAGGTTTGTTTTGGCTGGCAACACTTGTTTCCATCTTAAAGTGCACCTATTATGGTTTATCATTATATTAATGTTGTAGTGTGAATCGTACTGTTTTTGTGTGCATTTAAAAGGTCTGTGTCAGAAAACAACTCAAAGTCACCTCCAGAAGAAGCACTCTCTGCACTCTCTGCCGCGAAACACACTGCTCCAGAGCCGATTGAAACAGGCCAATAGCTTCTGGCCATTTTTTTCATCGATTGGTGATGCCACCAATTGAATTTTCATGCCAAGCAGATGGTTCGGCATGCTCTTGAATCAAGTGGGTTACGCCCACAAGGCTGCACCGGTATTTGTTTCTAAAGCTCATTTACACTCTGGAGAGGAAATCCATTCATGGTAAGGGGCGTGACATTTCTGACACACACGCGAACGGTGGACCAATCAGAAAGTGAGTGATCAAGTTGACCAATCACAGCATTCTAAGGTTTTCGGAAGGGCGGGGACAGGACCTCAACAGAGCGTTTCACAGACAGGTGCAGCACAAATGGCCAGTATGAGAAAACTCAAGTATTTATTTTTAACAATGACGCATTTAAACCTTCTTTACAGGACTTCAAGAATACAAGAATGACCAATGAAAAGTCACTTAATAGGTGCATTTTAAAAAGTACGTCAAATTATTTGTAACAGCTTACTATGGATAAGAGATGGGAATTCATAGATGCCGCGCAAAAATCAGAGCATTTTAAATATAGGGTAAATGTTGCCTGATGACGGAAAAGGTAGCCTACAGCTTGAATGCCCGTGTTGCAAAAATGAATTTATATACAATATCAGGCAGAGTCAAAAGACTGGATGTTTTATGAAAACACAATAATCTACAATTTCAAAAAACCTGCCACGCAGTAAATTTGCCCCATGGTATTTTTGATATTAAAAAGTCACAGGAAATTGATATTCCTGTTGTAACCTATCACTGACAAGGTGGGATATACGATAAGTGCTGGGATAGTTTTTTAGTTATTAAAACAAAGTTTGGGGTTTTTTGTCTCTTTTTTTTTTGAAATTCATGCTTGGAAACCGGCCACAGAGTCCACTTTTCTGTTGGACAGCAAGCACATCTGTACTGTCAAAAATCACAGCAGGATCAGTGCAAATGCATCTGCCACTGAACAATGCTTCATTTAATTAATAATTCGGTTTGTGTTAGATTTCACAACAACAATTCAGCTCTTTGCAGATAATTCCTTGGATTATAAACTACAGCTGATATGTAATATAACTCCACAATTTATGGGTGATTATACTTAATATTATTTCAGTCACAGTCTTTATTAATAATTTAGCCGTGTCCTTACCCAGCAGGACGAATAATTTGCATTTTCCTCATTATAAATTAATGCTGCCAAATGTTTACTCATATAATTCACTTTAAGTGTATTTCTTGAGGGTAATACAATTCTAAGCAAGCCAAGTATCTATAAACGTTCAGCATTTAATTTTCAAACAAGTTGCTTATGGTAATAATTTCACATGAACTAATAAATGAACAGTCACATGTGAGAAAACATAATAAAGAGATTTTAAAAACATATATGCCGTTAGCGGTTCATTAAAATACTCTAAACATGGCTACTGATGCAATCACAGTGCCACCCTCCTTAATTATGGTCTTGACCTTGACCTTGCCTGGCTACAGACTGGGGTGGATGATGCGCTCTCCAAATTCTCTCCAGTGCAGATCACTATTAAAATGTTAATGCTTCTGAAGAGCTAAAATCAGGCAAAAAAATTGTGTATTTTTATTATATTTTCTTCGAACATTCATACCAGTGTAGAATGAAACCCCCCAAAATTTGTCATTTGTAAACCCTACTCACATTTCTTTGATTCCAAAGTCTTTAGTTCCATTTCTTGCTTATTCTCCCTGATGGTTGTAACTATGAGTGAGAAAGGAAAAAGTGAGCAAAATATGTGTATTGGAATAAGCCTCAAGACTGGGCCCTGGAATTTGGTTGCTAGTTAGGATTTTGACAGTGACCTTTTTAAGGGCTTTTTCCACGGTCAGTTCATTTGCATGTGAATACTCTCGCTGTGTCAACTGTCAGTTTTAATCTAAGGATATTTGCAAAAAAATACCCAAGCAATCTGACCGTGTGCTATCAATTTCCATGCCATACCCACAGTCTAAATTTCTGGGCCAGAAAAAAATGGAATGCCGGTTGTGTGTGCATTGCGTAATTGAAGCAATGAGCGATCCCTAATATCTGTTTCATGCATGAAAGAACATGTCCCACATCTTATAGCTTTACAGTCTCTTTTTCACATTTATTCTTCAATGCCCTAGAAGTATTAATTTCACTCCACAAACAAATGTCAATCATTTCACATTATTATATCAACCAAATCGGGCATGCACCCCCAGTCGTTTTTCTTGCTAAAAGCCATCAGCTTAATAATTTGTTTCTTAACCCTCTCATCAATGGGAATTTAATTCACTTTAAAATTCCACTTGACAAGAGTGTTTACAAAAAAAATGTTCAAATCACCCCTTGGTGAAAGACAAGGCTGGGTTTTTAAACTTGTTGCTCGGAGACAGCTCAAATAGATACTTTAGCTCAATCTTTCGGGGCAAAGAGCCAGACCATTTAACTGAAACATTTCACAAACTAGTGCTCGGAGAACCTGTGAGTTGTGATAACCACCACACCTGCGCCAACTAATGCTCTTCGACCAACTTTTCCATAATCCCTCCACACAGATGTATTGCAGTATCAGCATTCACACAAACTTTCAAAGTAATCTCCCACAGGCAACTATACAGAATCCCATTAAAATGAGCGGCAAATGGCTTTGGAGCATACGGAAGGAAGAACTGATATGAATGTTCATAAGCCTTGTTAACTGTCCCAATGCTCAACGTCTCAGGATACAAAGCTTCAATAAAATGTAAGAAGCAGCAGAAATCTCTTTGCATGCTATGAACATGCTTACGTGACATAAAGTAAAAAGGCGCAAACTAACAAGCATAAATTTCCAAAAAGAAAGAAAAAAGATGATGGGTATCATACCTGGGGATGACCATGTAATTTCAGCACATGTAGCCTACATGATACATCCAGTACTAAGTATGCACACTAACACATGGAAACACTCATACACACGCACGCGCACACACACACACACACACACACACACACACACACACACACACACACACACATGCATACAGACACATTCACATAGACAACGCATACAGTGCTATGAAAAAGAAAATTTAAGTCAACACAAAGTGCAGCTATTGACGGTAAAGAGTTACAAAAACCTATATCACCCATGTGAAAAAAATAATACACCCCCCCCACCCAAAAAAAATAAAATTGACACCCTTGGCTGCAAAGATTACAATCAATTTGTAATGACTCGCAATGAGTCCTTTACATTGCTATGAAGGAATTTTGGCCCACTCTTTTTTGCAGGATTGTTTTCATTCAGCCACATTGGAGGGTTATCGAGCATGGACTGCCTGTATAAGGTCATACTGCAGTCTCTCAATCAGATTCAAGTCAGGACTCGACCACTCAAAACATTTATGTATTTATTTATTTATTGAGCAATTCAGAGGTAGATTTGCTTGTGTGCTTTGGATCATTGTCCTACTGCATAAACCAAATGTGCTTGAGCTTTAGGTTACAAACTGATGGCCAGACATTCTGTTTCAGGATTTGCTGGTGGAGCACCCAATTCATCATTCCATCAATTATGGCAAGTCACCCAAGTCCTGAAGCGACAAAGCAGCCCCGGACAATTACCCAACCACCACCGTGTTTCATTGTTTGCATGTAGTGGCATGTTGTGTAAGCTTAATGTAAGCTTGAATTTCTTTAGATTGTGGCATCATATGCCGCTTTTTACTTCACATTGCCAGACAAGTCCTAATTAAGTGAGGTTTAGATTCTACGGAGCTGGCAGTAATCATGCCTGAGTGTGTCTAGGGCTGGCAGTAAATCATTCCTGAGTGTGTGGAGTGAGTTATCAATTAAATTGTTTAATTGGTTTAGTTAGTTGTGGCAATTACTTTTCCACACACGGCCAGGTAGGGTTGGGTAGCTTTCTTCCTTCAATAAATGTAATCATCATTTGAAAAACTGCATTTTGTGTCTACAAGCCTTATTTCTGTGTAACAGTAAAATTATTTGGATGATCTGAAACATTAAGTGTGACAAATATGCAAAAACAAAATAAATTAATGAAAGCGGAAATATTTTTTTCGCAGCACTATACTCAGTCACACGCTCGTGCATGCACTTGTATACATCACAAAACCTCACAAAAGCATGAAAAAAGTTTCAATCAAGTTTGTCATACAGCGATTCTCAGTATTTGTCTGCTGCAATGGCACTGTTGGTCAGAACTGAAAAAAAATCTGAAACAACCCTATTTGCCAGTGCATTTTTTTCTAACTGTGTGGACTCTTCACAGCTCTGGGCTTCTTTTCTAAAAGGCTTCTTTATTGTTCTTCAAGTGCTTTCAATGCAGATAAGGTCAGGATTTCTAACTTTTTTAATACAAAAAAAAATTAAGAAAAGTAAAGAAATCCTAAGAAAAATCCTAATACCACAGAATGCTGAAAAAATGACAAGCAATGAACACAAACGCCATTTTATTTGGTGTACAAATCTTTATAAATGCAAGTACATGCATATTTATTGTAAAATCTTTGAAATCAAGTTTATTTTCTGCAGAAAATGTTAAATTGATAAGGACGTTATTGTTCTCTGCACTTAAACAAGACAGCCCATTAACCTCCTCAGTGTGACTCAGAAAACTTAAGTAAACCGTTTTCCTAGCAGCTATGATTGCATTGCCTGGGCCATGTGTAATCTTATGAAGGTGCAGTCAACAGCCATCAGAGTCATTCAGCAAAAAAGTTTGTGCTTTTTGTGTGTTTTTACAAACTTCAAACAAACAATGAAGGTTATTCATTTGAGTCAGAGGGTAGATAATGTTTCCCGCTCCTGTGAAAGAAGCATAAGATGTGTAAATACCTGTATAAGATTATCAAGGTCAGATAGGAATTTGCTGGAAAAAAAAAAACATATTCAGCCGTGTCAATCACACCCTTTTGTCACCAAGACTAAGCTGAAATACTTTGTAAAAAACTTTAACCTTTAACACAGAACGAAAAGTGCCAAAATCAATCACTCAATATTTGTTATGATCTGTGATTTCTGCCTGTTCTGGTTTAAGTTCATTTCCACTTGGTTTGTTTAAGTTAATGCATTCAGTATCTTCTGCCAGTTTTTGCACATCATTTTCCCCTGTGATGTCTTACGTTTCCATGTTCTTTGCTAGTGCACGCCCCGTCTTGAGTTGAAATTAAATAAATAAGTATGAGTTCAAAGAGAAGACATTCTGCTTCAGTTTGTGGGGTAACACATAAGAAATCGGGTGGACAGAGTGGGAATTACAGCATTTTTTAAGAGGTCCCTTGCTTCTAGGGACCAAATGCTCAGCTGCACCATGGTCAGGTGTGTTTTATTCCCTTATAATTTCATTTAAAAGTAAACACATAAACGGTGTAAAGTTGATTTCAAGAGTTACATTTTTATTTGGAATCTGTTGCTGTTAACTCTCAATATGAAATTTAAAGTTTGTGATTGCTATACCGCATAGATTGCCAGATGGATCCCTTTTAAATTTTGTAAACAGTGTCCTCCTGAGATGTAGTTCTGACCCATGTGATTTGTTTTCCCTCATTTGCATATTCAAAATGGCTGCCTGGTCATCACATTGAATGAATGTGTTATTGCTGCAGTAGTTTGCAGGGAAAATATATTGAAAAATACAATTTTAGGCTATTAGAACAAAAAAAAAAAATCATGCCCACTAGCAAATTGAGGTAAAAAATATGGTTAATAAACAAAAACAGCAAAAACATCCATTTTTTTTTCATAACAACTGAAAGGTGTTGCAATTTTTATTTTTTGACTCTTGCATAGCCTGAATGCATGTTTGAAGGCTCATTCCATTATTATTGATGCCAAAAAATTTGTTTAAACTGATTTGAGGCTACATTATTCTGCAAAATTACCTCTGATAGTCAGTTGTTCCAGTATATAAGGTGACATGAACTCTGAGCAGTGTCACAGTGTTAAACACGGAAGGCACTCTCTGAGATTGTTCATAGCCGCATTGTGGCCTTACATGATCCTAAAAATGTTAAATGCTGCCATGGCACTGTAAGAAACACCATCAAGTGTTTCAAAGAGGCCGGTTCGCTGAAAACTAGTGCCAAAAATGGAAGTTAATTGCCTCTGATGTTTGTTATCTGCGTATGACAAGTAAAATAAAAAGGCGGTTGACAGCATGACGGCTCTGTGATGATATTAATAGCGCCAGACGTGAAGAGATGAAAGTATCAAGATCTATTTCCAGACACCTGTGTGAAAATGGTCTGATTGGTCGTGTTGCTGCCAAGAGCTGGCAACATCAAAATAAAGACTTAAGCTTGCCAAGAAATTCAAGGATTGGACACCAATGGACTGGCAACAAGTCCTTTGGACCGATGAATCAAAATTCAAAATTTTATCACCCAAACGCAGAGCTGATGTGTGCTGTAGAGTTGGAGAACGTCTCAAAAATGACTAACCCCTTCAGTAAAACACAGAGGTGGTAAAATTATGGTTTGGGTTTCTGTTTGCTTGAAAAGAGCTGTTGATCTCATAAAAATTGACGGAATCATGGATCAAAAGAAGTATCACAGCATCCTTATTCGGCACGCATTGCCATCTGGAAAGAGACTGATTGGTCAGGGACTTCATTTTCATGAAGATAATGACCCTGAACACACTTCAAAGTTCTGCAAGAATTATCTTGGTTGGAAAGAAACATCTGATCTCATAAAAGTTGTGACTTGCCCTGTGACTTGGCCCCCTGGCGGTAACGCCGGCATTATCAAATGCATTACATTTTGCCATGCCTGGTGACGATTTGTAGTGCACCACATAGTGTCGTAAAATAACAGGTGACATTCCAAACAGCACTACTAAGTGGCTGCCACACTACATAGTGCTTTATATAGTGAGTGAGTGTGCATTTCGAACACAACCACGCTGTCCAATGGTAAGCACCAACATCCGTTCATGGATCTCGTTTCTAATACACCGACAAAATTTCATTGGGAAATTGCTGACATTCCCTCCCTGAAACTCAAGCTGAACTAAGCCTTGCTCATATTTTACTTTTCAGGGGCTGAGTCATGGCATTATGTGTGATTAGGTTTGCAAATTATTCTTCAGTGAATATTCATACTGTGAAAATCCTGAATGAAGTCCAGCTTCCTTACACTTATATACCTTTATTTCCTCAAGAAATTATTGTAAAATAGCAGATCCAGGAGTCAATGATTGTGATCCTCTCTGCCAAGAAATGTAGCATACAACATTGAGTGTATAAACATGTAAACCTAAACTGCTGAACAGGATATGATATGTAATGGAATTAAGAAAAGGCTCCTTCGGTAGATCTGTGAAGATGATAAAGAGAGTTATCTATCTCGCAATTTCCGTGTTGCTTATCCATTATTTGTATGTCCCCCCCCATCCAGTCTGAAAATTTGTATACAATTCAGTTCAATTTCACTCGTAAGGCACTTTTCACAGAGGAACTTTGACAAATATGCTTTGCAGTGTAGGAGGGCAGCCCCTCTCCTAAATCCCAAGGATCAAAGATTCAGCTAATGGTACATTCCAGAACATGAAGTAATCAATGCTATGGAAATCAGTGAGTAAAACTGTTGGCAAATATGAATAATCACAAGCAAAGTTCACAATCCGACACAAAACTGTCTGTGAGACAGTGCGACTCCAGCAGTAAAATTAATCACGCACACAAGGAAGACATACAAAGACATAAAGCAACAATCAATCAATCAACTATCAACACTGAGGCCCACAGCAACAAAATATTTTAAAAATTTGATTTTTCACTCAACATTCTGGACATTACTTGTGTAGTAGGTGTTTCTCCTCGCAGCCACGCGCTTGATGAATTCATCTACGACAGATGCAGGTTCCTTGACATACTCTTGTGACAGTTCAATACAACAGTGTAGTCAAGTCTTAATTGCCCCATTGCAGACTGCAGATATGTATTATTGTTGATTATTTGGGGTTATTCATTTTTTGAGGGACAAATGTGGCCATTTTATTTTGTTTTATTTGCAAGCAATGCTTGTTAATGAACAAATTGCCAGCCTTACATATTTGCCGTTCAACACTTTAAATTGGAGGGTGTGTTGCATGTGCTAACATAAGCAATCACATTAAATAAAAGGCTTTCTTGGGACCGTTTGGCTTTTCTAGTGGTTGCTTGGCATTCTTGAGACCCCAAGGACACTTGAAATTTCCATCTACCATGGATAGAGGTCAATTAACCTGGTATCGCTTTTTGTACGAAAAGAAGTGGACCCTTTAAACCATCTATGAAACAGCACTCATGCTTTTAAAACAATAACGAGACTGAAGTTAATTATTTTTATTTCCCCACACACAGAAAAAAAAAATTTACGTGTAAAATTACCCCTTCACCTTCCCCCTCCCATTAGACCTACCACAATTTTGTCGGCATTATTTACAGGGCAGGCCTACATAACAAAAGCCAAAATTTAGAAGAGAAAGAAAAATCTAAGAAAGATATGCCTTTATTTGTGAACAGCTTGGCCAGTGGGTACTGGTTCACAAGAAACAACCTTGGAAAGACCGCGTTTGCTTTTAAAACTGGTCTGGGTTAGGTCTTAGACACGAAAACTGCACTGCGCCAGCTTTATATGTTGACGCACCCTCTAATGTGCAGGCAAGCCCAGTGTGTCACAAACACTTTTCTGCCAAAGCACCGAAGTGGGTAAAGGCAATAAATATGCCATTTGCAACAGACAAAATTTTGCATTTTATTACTGCCACAAACATTTCCTGTTGCGATGACACAGAAATAGGCCCTATATGTGAGACAGTTGCACTCAAGAGTTGTTAGAGTCCAGTGTGCTACATCAGAATTGATTTTTTAAATTATCCTATGCTTCAGTCTGCTCTCATTAAAGCCACAGTTTTCTGGAATAAAGACTGCACTAATTAGCTCTTTACTTGCTGTCGAAAAGAATAAAGAAACCACTTACTCAGAATGGATGTCCTCAAGGAGGTTGTTCACCATAAAGGGATGGAAAGGAAAGTGATCTGAATGGTAAAAATATTTTGATATCCCCAGCAGGTTCCATGGTTCAAGCCTTTCAAAGGCATTGTGTTTTTGGGATCTGCATATTGCTTGGCTGGGTCTCACATATATTTTCACGCTTAAATGCTTTGTAAAACTTCATGGTGTCTGCCTAAACAAAAGCATGAAGTGTACAGCAAAAAAGTTTGACTGCAATCTTACACCTCCGCAATCATGGGTCAAATCCATTGATCCAAATGCAGGTTGTGTATCTATTTTCTGTCAGAATTTTTCCTCCCTTTCATATTTTGGAATTCAGCAGCTGCCTTCTCCATCCTTGATGTTTCTGTAAGTGGCAAGCAAATCTGTGAGAAATTCATTTTGTTCCACTCTGATAAAAAGCTAACGTTTGCAACCCAAGAGATACATGATGAAACTTCATGTTACTATGTCAGAATCCTGCTTTTTTATTTCCCTTAGGTTGTTAGAATCGTGTTTAAGATCACTGCCCTAGGTCAGAATAGCAGCGCACAGAGGGATATTTGTAACGTACGATAGAAGATTGCATGACAAGCAACCAGATCATGGACAATTCCCCAGGGTTTCAGTTTATTATTATTATTATTATTTACTATGGTATGGTGTTGAAATTGTTGGGCAATTATTTTATTTTTTCAGAAATGGAATAAGAAGCAAGGCTACTCATTTTTAAGTCTCCCTACAGGCAAATGTACTTTCAGCTTGGCAGTACTGCCAATGTTTTACTGCATTAAAGTTTAATCGTCTTCATTCATTAAAATACATCTAGTGAAAGAGTACCTTGTACATGGAAACAGTGTCTTTGCCATCTTGTGCTGTGCGTGTACGCTCAAACACATGGTTCATGATTCCAAATATTTGTTGGGTTGATTTGCCACGAATCTTGGAGTGCACTTAATGTGAGACGAAGCATGAATTCATTAGCTCAAGTGCTTGGCATCTGGACTGTACAGAAAGGCCTGGCATCTGAATTCAGAAGTGAGGGTTCACTGTCAAGATAATTTTTAGTGACATTGTGTTGACATGTTCACTAGTGGGGCACATACACTCCAACACACAGACGTATGGGGGAATGGGGTTAATGTTTCTTCTCCACTGCCCTGTTTTACTGCTGTCATGCCACGCCCCCAACGGTCCGCAGCTCCGGAATTGTAACCACATATAAGCTCTTACTCTGCACCATTACGGTGCGAAGTCTCACAAAGCTCATGTCTTGCATTGGCTTTTGCCATAGCATTTTCTCATGTTGTAATGTATACCACTTTCAATAGCTGACTTTGTTGAATCAACATACAGTTTGTACTACTTTGGGGACCGCATTTCCTATTTGCTTTGTGCTCGCTTTTTTACTTTTGTGGCTTCGCTGCAAAGGTAAATGAAGCCAAGCACTTCTTTACATTTGTATCCTGCCTTCCTTTTTGCTATTTTTCAGTGCACATAAGTTTGTGCACAGAAAAACCAGTACAACTGCTAGTATATGCTTCTCTGTGCTCTCCTTCCCTTCAGTAATCCCTAATTTAATGTTCATATGCATTACAGCTTACAAATTTTTTTTTCTTGTTGTTGGTAGCTAGCCCAAGTACTCTAAAATAAAATCCCATGAAGCTTTCCAACTATGTGTGGAAAATTATGAGTTAATTATACTTTCAAATAACAATGTACAGTAAAAAATTGTTGAAGCTATGGTGCAAATCTGTATCACACAAATAATATACTCTCTCAACATGTTACCCATGGAAATGCTGCTTGCACAGCACAGGACTTAATATAACATCACACAGATTCTGTGGTGCTCTCAGCAGTGTGGGGTGGAAAATTGTCTGTTTATAGTCCACAGCCTTGCTCATCACCACTTTAGTCTGTGAACAGGTTTATTATCAAAAACTGCGGTACAGACGGAATTTTATGTAATGTTTAATTTTCCCTTCTGAAATAAATTGCTCACTGAGGATTCATTCTCATAATTTTGTAATTGTAACTGCAGAAAAAATAATTACAGTCCAAGTGAATGTCAAGAACTAAAAGATTTCATGAAGCCATTGCAAAACTTTAAGCGGAAATGAAGCAGTCAAATAAAACAGATGTCTATAGCACCAGTTAATGATTTAAATATACCATAAATAAAAAAATAGTCCGAAATATAAGCCATTATTTAGAATAAAGCACAAACAAGTAGCATTAATGTTAATGTTTTCAGCCTGGGTGCCGCCATCTTTGTTTTCAGAACATCATGACATCATGAGAATGGTTGTTTACAACATTCTATGTTGTTTACATTTGGGTGAATGCAACACTTAAGCCCAACGCCAACTGGAGGCGTGAGACGCGCATCAGATTTTGACTTTTCGCCATTGCGCAATTTCTGAAGCGTCAACACAATAAAAACGCATTTATCTTTTAGATTACTTAACTATTTTGCCTTGTCATGGTTAGTGGCACACATTTAGCGACAACCTCACATTCAGTTGTCAACCTGCTTTTAAACCAAGTCGCCGTTTTGAAAGGAAATCCGTTATTTTGCGGGCATTTAAGTTATCGAGCGATCTACAGTTAGACAGTACTTAACTCAAAGTACACTGATAAGAACTTTACACTGCTAAGTTAGCTAGCTAGCTAATCCGTTGCTGGGTAAAGTAAAGTGAATCTTAATTTACTAGACGGCTAAATTTAGGAGGAAAATTATGCCTGTATATAACGTATAGTGCATAGTAACCTGACCGTCGCACTTTGTCATCACTTAAAATAAGCTTTATCGGTAGGTTTTTTCAAAATTAAACATTGTCTTGTTTAATATTTTGAGAGTTACACCCATGGCTTGCTTCTCGGTCCTGTTGTCATCCGTTAATATTGATGCAACAGACGCTTCCAGAGGGCGTTTAAAAGTGTTTGGAGTTTGACGTGATGCTTTGCTTCACGGCCAGTGGGCGTTGGGCTTTAGCCCCGGTCCCACAGGGGGGCTGAGGCTAACCATCTTCGGAGCAGTTTAGGCTTGTACACGGGAATAACATGAAAATGTATGCTGATTTGCCGCTCTCTTTTACCCGATAATATTCATTTGAACAGCCAGGGGCAATACAAAATGATCCCCCTGTTCTTTTCCAAGACCTGCCATGTTTATTTGATAGTTCGCGCCCAAGCTAACATTAAGCTAACATCAAGCTAAAACATCCATAAACGCTAACTATTCTGATGACGTAGCGCCTGCATTTTTAAAACATGGCTGCGCCCTAGAGGCAAAAGTCGGCATCAACATGTAATTTTCCAGCGAAACTACTTGAATTTCAGGTTTAATGAAAAGCCATCTAATTCCAAAAATAAAAAAGCAACCAAAAAAATGGTCACAGATTTCATTGCTTCATTTCCACTTTAATGAACAGACTAAGATTTACTTTTTAGCTGCTGCAAAAAGCTGAGACTGCATCTGAAGCATATTGATTGGATTTTTGGCAGTAATTGACAATCATTTTGTCATTGAGACACCTGATTGTTCCACATTGTTGAAACTATAATGTAAATCAATTTCTATACAATTTTCTATGTGATGCATGAGATTATGTGCTTAATGACATTTGATGACAGTGTGTTTCCCAATTCAGTGGTGAAATCTTTGATTGTGAAATCTGGTGCTGGTGCCCAGAAATAAAAAAATACATATTAAAAAATACTAAAAGTAATAATAATTCTAATGTAATCTGTCTCAGTAAAATTGACTCCATGAAAGTTCATTTATCATTCAAATTTTTGCTGTGTTTCTTTTCACCCTGGGATCCCAGTAGCATGTTATATTTTGGACATAGGCAAGAACCCGATCAAACCCAGTCAAAAATAAAATGCTGAATTAATTAAAAAAAGAGAAAAACTGAAGCAATCAATCACACAAAATATTTGACTTTGCTTTAATGTAAAGAAATTATTCAGTTCAACCTGTGTTTTCTTAGGTTCACCAAAAGTTCCTCGATAGAGAGAGTTGTGACATGAGGGTTCCAGACAATCTGATTGTAGAGCCATGTTGTTTTCATCAAGTCATCAGGCACCATCTTAAAGTGAATGAGTTTTTTCCATTTTCACTTCCATTTGGCTTCGCGCTGCAGGGAAATAAATTGGGAAGGGACTGCCAGGTTGGGAAATATAGAATAGTAGCTTTATTCGTTGCTCAAGCACTTCCCGTTGGCCAGCCGGGCACTCTTCAGTAAGATTCAGTAAGTTTGCTCATGTTCGGGTATCCTCCGCCCTCGCTCTGAACTTACGAAGTTTCGAGCTATGAGTGTAAAGAAGCAGTGGCTGACAGGTGAGTGCTTCAGATAAGAGCCGCGAACTGTCTTCGCTCTCCCGAGATGGCAACATGGGGTCGCATACGAGCAAGCTTGTTTCTGTACATTGTTCTCTAATTGGGCATTCCAGATTCAGGCGGGATTGGATTTTTCAAATTTCCAAAAAAAAAAAAAAATCTTAAAAAAAGGATAAAATTTCCTGTCCTGGAAACGATGCCTCACTTGTGACGCTCAGTGTGTACAGTTTAATGCTCACTGTTAGCCGGAAGGCCTGTTAGCACATCGACAGCTGATTCTGCAGTTACATGAACCCCATTTAACTCCTGCTTTCAAAATACGATCCTCATCCAGACAAATTATTCGAATAAGGAAAAATTCATGTTAGCGCATGGTATAAATGCCTTGTAATTGGAATGTGATTGGATCTGCCTGACCACATCTGGAGGTAGTGTTGGCTTGCATTGCGTTCAGACCTTAGGGAGGTGTAAATGCAATCTGCACAGCATGCAGGCATCCGTACCTAACCTTAGACACTGCAGACCCAGCCACTGACGCAGTGACACGGACCTGACATAAATGATAAAACACGAGTAATTTGCTAATGCTTGCATTCAGATGAAATTCCAATATTGCCATTACAAGATCTTGTTTCTCAGCAACATCAAATCTAACATTTGCTAACTAATATAAACAAATAAGTGGTTAACAAATGCTTTTAACTTGACTGAAGGTTCTAATTTGAGATTTTATATTTTGACACTTTCAGCAGATCTCCCAAAACCTCAAATTGCTCATATGCAGGTTTTGCGCTGGAGGACGGAGATCAGATCTTAGTGAGGATGACGAGAATGCATTAAAAATACCAGGTGTAAACGCAAAGGCAAGATTGCATCATGTAGTATCAGATAAGGTGCCTGGATACAGATTACAGAGTTTTTTTAATACCAGGCGTTAAAGGGGTGATTTTGACATAGCAACAAACAGCAGACACGCAAGAAGTATGATTTGAAGCTTCATTCGCTCAGGTAATTCCAGTTCACCAAGCAGAAAAAAAAACATAAATCAGTTTTCAGAGCTGCATAAGCATTTACCTGATGATGAACAATGGTTTCCCACAATGTGATAAACAATGTGTTCTGGCATCCAAGCACCATCTCGTATTGGGTTACAATTGTATAACTGCAAATGTTTTGTGATTTGCAGTGATTGTAGTTTGGCTGACGTAGCAAGCTGCTAACGGAAGCTCGCTAGATGAGGAATTAGCAGTTACTCACTCCCTAAACAATTGGGTTCTTATTTCTCTCATTTCAGCTGTTGTGTGTTGGTACTGTAATAAAGAGTTCACTCAAGCATTATGTCTGGAAAAGCCCAAACTTAATTTGTTTAGCATGTCAGCAATAGTTGGCAAGCTGAGGGGTCATAATGCTGAATGAGGAATCCACAGTGAGTGTTGGGTATGGTAGGAAACTGTCAGAGCTTTACGGTAATCAGCACCATTTTGTTAGTCAACATTGGATGTGTTTGAAAATGCTTCGCTCTGTAAACACAGGAAACGGTCATAATTGAAATAATATCCACAATAATGATAAAGGTGAAATTGCACTTGATCTAAATGACCCATACAGACCAGCCACAAGATTAAAACCATCTGCCTAATATAGTGACATAATAAAGGTCCAAAACCTCTCCATCTGCCACTAGAGTTCCCATACTCAGGGTTTCCCAGCAGAACATTTCCCAGGGTATCGCAATCCTTCCACCAGCTTGTGCTCTTCCCACAGTGCATTCTGATACCATTTCTTCCCAGGTAAATGGTGCATATGTACCCAGCCGAAGCACATGATGTAAAAGAAAATGGGACTCATTTGACCAGGCGTCTTTCTTCTAGTGCTCCAAAGTCCAAGTCTGAAGCTCAGGTGCCCATGGTGGGGGGTCATCTTTAAAGAGGTGGACTGGGGTTAGAGAGGGCACTTTGACTGGTCTGTGACCTGAAAAGTGCAATACGCTGCAAGGTTTGATGCACTGTGTGGTGTGACTCATTCCTCATGAAAATATCATTGACATTCTCAGTGACTTTTGCCACAGTCACCCTTTTATTGGTTTGGACCAGATGGGATAGCCCTCATAGCCCTTGTGCATCAGGCACTCAATACTCAGCCGCTGGTTCATAGTTTATCCCTTCTTGCACCACTGTCAGCAGGTGCTCACGTCAGCTGACAGGGAGGACACCAGAAGCCTTGCCACTTCAGTTATCCTCTAACCCACTTGCCAGGCCATCATGATTTTGGCCCTGTCAAAGTTATTCACTTCCCATTTCTCCCACATCCAACATGTTGATAACAAGAACCGACTGTTCGCTTACCATCTCAGATCTGTCTGCAAACTTTGACATGTGCCGTTGGTAACGATAATCAACATTATTTACTGCATCTGTGAGCGGTTTCAAGTAAAATGAGGTTACTTAAGTTAAGGCTTTGTCTGATGCTGTCCATACGTGACAGAGCGCTGTCCATGGTTATGAAGTGTAGTGGTTCACATTGGCTTCCTATTTTTCCCTGTAACCTTGTCCATTGAATAGCTACATTTAATAGTGCAGTGCCTGCATGTTTGTGTGTTTGTGTGTGTGTGCATGCATACCGCAGTCTCGGAGCGCGCCAGGGTCCATGAAACATGTTGAACTGGGACCCATTCTAACTAGCTGCCGCCAGTGTCGACCAGCATGGAAGAACTCACTGAAGAGGCACAAATGTCATCAAGTCATTAGTACTCTGAAAACCCTGCCCTGAATGAAAGCCCAGTTGGGAGATTTCTTTCCTGCACAGGAAGTTAGTTTTACTGCTGACAAAATGACAACAATTGAATCTACATAATACTGGAGTATTCAGATGGATAGAATACTATGTTCTCATTTCTTCTTAGCAGATGTACACATTTTGGATTGTGTTGATTTACTGAGTGAATAGGGTCTTTATCCAATAGGAACCACATTCAAAGCATGGCCTTCACCATCATATGCTGCTTTGCTGTACCAAAGACATATCTGTATGTGAGCCGACCAAATGGAAGAAATTGAAATGGTGCTCTGAATTTTTGGGGGTTGGGGGGGGGGGGTTGGTGTTGAATCAGTTGCAAATTATCTATTGAAGTGCCTCCCACTCCGTGTTCTCTTTGCCTTGCCCTGATATCCCCTGTCGAACCACATTTTGTGAGTATAATGAGGCTGTGAGGAGACCTCTAAACTCTGACTTTTCTGGCAGCCTGCCCGCTCTTATGGTACATGACCTGCCCAAGGAGATTGAGAGAAAATATGTTTCTGTGGGTGGAAGAGGGGAATATTTTGGTAAGGTATTCTTTGCAAGATGATAGACCAGCTTTCCACTGAGACAGAAGATCATTCCATTCGGAGGTGGTTTCTTTCAATGAAAACATAATATGTCTCCATGGGCCAATAGATCATCCCATTCTGACGAGGTGTCCTTTCAGGATGATGGCACACTTTGTTAAGGAGAGGGAAAAGCCTTCCATGCGGGCAGGAAATCTGTTGATGAGTTCTTTCTATATGGAAAAGTGATCTTTTTACAAACACAGAAGACCCATCCATCAGAGTAAAAGTAATTTCATTGAAAGATCAATCCACAGGGATGGAGTATATTTTCATTTGGAGAAAAGTTTTAGAAGAAGATATTAGAGGATACTACCCTGAATACAGAAAAATGTTTCCGCACAGCCGCAGGAAAAAAGTCATTGGAATGGACTTGTAAAAAGTTCATATCAGATGAAGGCCTTTTGATTTTATCTTCTGAAAGTGGAGGCAGGTTGTGAGATCAAATCGAAAGGTAGCGCGTTTGAAAACCTGTGTTCTGTGAAGCAGGGCAAACTTAAATAACCTCCTGTCTAACACCTGCTACGTGAGCACTGGCTTTAACACAAAAGCTAAAGAGTAAAAGCAAGTGCCTGGATGTAAGTAAGAACAAACAATCGATGACTACAAGCTATTTTAACAGTGCTTGCAGATGGAGGATGAATTCAATGGAGTATAGGTACCAGTTAAATAACCCCCAGAAATGTCGAACCTGGTCACATTGGGGAATGGCCGCAGCTTCAGTAATTTAACCAATGTCTCATGGACAAGGGGAAAATGCAACATGGCAAAGGGTCTTTTCTATTACTCTCTGTTTCTTGGCTATTGATGTAGCCTAACGTGGTATACAAAGTAATTATCAATAGCGCATAGGGAATCTCCTCCCTCCTTCAGTTGCTCTCCCTTTCTCTCTACCTTTTTTTTTGTCTCTCCTGCTCTCTCCCACTCTCTCCCCTGCTCTCTAGCTCAAACTGCAGTTTCCATCACGTGCAAAAGGCAGGCAGTGGTCCACTCAGTTATGGTTTCCAGTGAATACTTCAGGGACAGTCAGTTCTGCTTCAGTGTTCGCGTAAATATTCAAAAGCAGGATGGAAACAAATGGTGAAACTACAAATATTTTCAGAATTTAATGGTAAGATCACACCCATACTCAGTGGTTGTTAGTATTAATACCTGTTCACCTTGCTGGAGCCTGCCCTGCATGATTTAAAAACAAAGATGTGTAAATATATTGTTTGGAAATGATTGACTGGCTTGAATTTCTGATATACTGCAGTGCAACTCCAGATGACATTTCTGCACTTGCTGCATATTGAGCCTTTGCCTCAGGTGTCAATAAATCAACTCCATTATACAACTTCTTAGAGAATAATGAACATCTTTGCTATAACTAGCACCAGAAATCACATTAAGAGTCACATGAAGAAGTTGCTGACACCTTCCCACTTTCTTCTATTTTCGCACATTTGTCAAGCTTAATTGCTTCAAATCTTCAAACAAACTGTAGGGCAAAGACAACCTGAGAAAACATACAATGCAGAAAAAAATATATAAAAAATAATTCCAACAGTTAAAGGGGAACTGTGGTTATCATTAATCCGTATACAAAAAGAGAAATGCAAGGATACTGCTTATATTTATTTCCTTTTGTCTTAGAAAACTACTCATACATGACACATAGTTAACTTTGAATAGCTGCAGGAGTGATGGATTTTACCATCAGGGATATCTATGATGGCCTCACCGGACGTGACATTACTTCATTAATACTGCCTGGCATAATTCCATACGTAGGCGTGAAGCCCCAATCCAGAGGGACAGGTCATCAATCGCGCATGGTTTTGTTTACCTTTATCTAACTACTAAATATTTCACCCATACGGCTATCCTATTACTCCCCCTCTGCACTTTATTGTATCGATATGGGGTTTGTTTTAACTTGTTGAACCCAAATGTCCCCAATACTGGGGGGCAGCGGCACATCTCACAACGAACACCCTATAAGGCAATGATAACCATGTAGCAATTTCGTCATATTATACACCTATTAAACGCAAAGAAACTGAGCCAAAATGATCACTATTTTAATAACTATTAAAACCAGCTATAACTAGCTATCATGATAGCAGTTTTTACTACAATGAAACACAATTCCAAGACCAAGCAACTAAATGAGCTCGGACCAAAAAAGTGAATGGGGCATGTGTCACATATGTGGCGCTGGCAAAATAGTAAGTTCATTCTACTGCACAAGCCATATATCAAAAAAGCTGAGACTTAAGGGATTCTAACCATAACTGATTTAATGCTTATTTGACCAAAACGTGCTGAATTAGCAGCAGAAAAAGAGCAAAAATAAACTGCACTTTGAACAGCCGTAACCATAAATTATGTCTTACCCTAGCTGTCGTGCAATTAAAGTTGCGTTCAGCATAATAATACTGCTTACATTTACTCCAAAGTCTCTTTACTGCTTTGAGATGACTGCTGAGAGTCCCCAGGTGCCCTGTGCAAGTCAGTCCAGTGAAAACAGCCACATCACAACAACATGACTCCACAAACAGGGTTTCCCACCAGAGAACCAAAGGTCTCATGGTGCAGCCCATTAATTATAAGTTCTATTAAAATATGGGTATTGGAGGTGATACGGGACAAAGACAAATAAAAACTAGACAGTCGGTCCACCGCGGGTGGACGTGTATCCCCAGACGCCCTAAAGCAATTGTTATGATTCTGCCTTGCTGTCATGGTTTGTTAGGTGTGTGCGTTGTTTGGACCTTTCTTTGCGGCTCTCGTCCCGGGACGATATCGAATTCCTGGGCCATCGAATTCTTTACCCAGCTGGTTGATTGAGCTGGGGCGGCACTTCCCCAGAATTGATATAAGCAGGATGTCCGGCACGCCTCCTTCGCTAGTGTCTGTGTGTAGCTTCGCACTATAGCCGAAGATATCTGTAGTCAGGTTTTGTATGACTTTCTTCCTTCTTATTGTTGGAGTTTCTTCTCCCTTTTTCTATCTCGCTTTGCTTCCGTGGTTCGGACTATTATATGTCCTTTGGGAGCGCGAGTACTTGCGTTTGGTCCATATTAGTCTCTGTGTTTGTACTGTGTTCGTGCTGCTCTCTTTTTCTCTCTGTCGTTGTGCTTGGCCTCCGTATACTACCGGCCATTACAGAACACTCTAGCCAACATGGAGTCGTCAGCAACGGCTGCGTTAGAGAAAGTTGTGGCTAACCAACAAGCTGCTCTCTCCGGTTATGGCAAGGGTCATGTTAGCCTGAAGAATCAACAGGCAGAGTTGGCGGAAAGAGTCCGCCTTCAGGCGAATGCCATGGAGAGACAGGAGAACGTTCTGTTAACTCTTACTGAGAATATTAAAGACTTGTCCACGCAAATCACACAAAATGTTGCACAAGCACAGTCCGTACATCTTCCCCAAGAGCCAAAGCTTCAATTACCCCCAAGATATGGAGGCGAGGCAGGAAGATGTAAAGACTTCATTGCCCAATGTGAGATACTTTTTAAAGCGCAGCCTTCACGGTTCGTGAATGAAGAGTCTCGGGTTTCATTTATTTCATCCCTGTTAACCGACACAGCACTCACTTGGGTCGGCCCACTTATTCGATCTAATTCACCGGTAGTGAATACTGTGGAGTCTCTCGTTAGAGAAATGGTATCGGTGTTTGATCAGGATGTTTGTGGCCAGGACGTGGCTACGCGTTTAATGCATCTAAGGCAGGGCTCTGAGAGTGTCGCTGCGTTTTCAATCACATTTCGCTCCTTGGCTACAGAGACAGGCTGGCCAGAAGCGCCTCTTATGACAGTGTTCGTTCACGCTTTGGCAGAGGAAGTTAAGGACGCTCTGGCTACATTGGAGCCTTGTTTGCCTCTAGATTCGTTAGTTCACACTGCGGTGCGAATTGATAATTGCATCCGCGAATGTAACAGGGAGAAATGTACTGCATTGGCTCTTGCTGGCAACGGGGCTAATGCTAATAGCAGCATGCATAAAGCTCCCATTCAGTTCACTGAAAATTCCACTCCTGGTGAGCCTATGCAGGTTGATGGCTCATATGAGAGCCGGGCTCAGAAGCCCGTTCGGAAATGTATAATCTGCTATAATTGTAACAAACCGGGATATATCCATCCACACTGCCCTCAGCTTCAGGGAAACGGGAAGTCTCTCTAGCGGTATGGGGGGGCGCTAGAGGGACAGACCCAATTTCCCTTCCGAACTTTAATCCCTGTAGAATTGACTGTGAGGAGACAGAGAATAATTATCGAAGCTTTTGTGGATTCTGGCGCCGAGGATTGTTTTATGGATGCAGAGTGGGCTAGGAGACATTCCATTCCTATCCGCCCTCTTTTACATTCACAGTTTGTTGGACGGTCGCCCGCTAGAAACTGGATTTTATAACCCAAGTTTCTGAATCATTGACTATGTTCATCTCTTTTGGTGGCCATTCTGAGGAGGTCCGGTTTATTATTATCAGTTCTCCTGTTTTCCCTGTCATTTTAGGACACTCATAGCTACGGGAACATAGGCCTCATATCATTTTGGGAAGTCAGGATAACTCGATCATCCAGTGGGGGACTGACTGTAGGTCCCACTGTGGGGATAGTTTTGCGTGTCATCCCGGGCATCGACTATGGGGGAGGCTGACACCTGGAGTGATTCTGAGAAGTTTGCCTCACACAACCCTCCTAATCTACAAAAAGGGGCGGAGGAGGGGTTGGAGTGGGATCCTCATTTTGACTGGCGGCAGCCAGAGGAGGATTGCTATTCGGAGGATTTCTCTGACTCGGAATCTGACATAGAGGGGGCAGGTTCCGAACAGGGTGAGAATTTGGGGGCTGCTCTGAACTTTTGTCTGCTTCCTAATGTTCCTGACGATTATGCTGATCTCGTGGAGGTTTTTAGCAAGAACGGGCCTCAACTTTAACTCCTCATCGCACGTTCGATTGCGAGATCAATCTCCACCCGAGTACCACTCCCCCCAGGGGTTCATTATACTCGCCGTCAGGGCCTGAACGGAAGGCTATGTGAGAGTATATTCAGGAGGCTCTGGCTAATAGATTTATTTGGCCCTCCACATCTCCTGCCGGAGCGGAGTTCTTTTTTGTGGGCAAAAAAGATGGCGGCCTGAGACCCTGTATTGATTACAGGGGCTTGAATAATATCACTATTAAAAACCGATACCCACTTCCGTTGATGAACTCCGCATTTGAACGGCTGCAGGAGGCATCTCTTTTTTACCAAGCTAGACCTCCGGAATGCTTATAACTTGGTTCGGATCCGTGAGGGGGACGAGTGGAAAACGGCATTTAATACGCATGACGGGTACTACAAATATTTGGTCATGCCGTTTGGATTGGTTAACGCCCCCCCTGTGTTCCAGGCACTCATTAATGACGTCCTCCGAGAGATGTTGGAGAGATTCGTCTTTGTCTACCTTGACGATATTCTGATTTTCTCTTCAACTCTCTTGGAGCATAAACAACATGTCAGACAAGTGCTTGAGGCCCTCCTCAAAGCCAAGCTTTTTATCAAGGCTGAGAAATGCGTTTTTCATGCTAAGACAGTTTCGTTTCTTAGCTTCATTATTTCGGAAGGGTCGGTCCGCATGGATCCTGACAAAGTGTCAGCAGTCAGGGATTAGCCTGCCCCTCAAAACGTTAAGGAGGTGCAACGGTTTTTGGGGTTTGCTAATTTTTATAGGAGGTTTATCCGTAATTTTAGCGCAGTAGCTGCCCCCATTATCGCGCTCACTAAGAAGAATACCTCCTCATCGTTTGCTTGGTCTCCAGCAGCTGAGGCTGCTTTTCAGGAGTTAAAGAAACAATTTAGCTCAGAACCCATTCTCGTTTTGCCCGACCCCTCCCTCCCATTTGTTGTGGAGGTGGATGCGTCGGAAGCCGGGGTAGGTGCCATTTTGTCCCAGCGCCCCCTTTGGGACAATAAGTTGCACCCATGCACCTACTTCTCCCGGTCCTTGTCGCCGGCCGAACGGAATTACAGCATTGGTGACCGGGAGTTGTTGACCGTCAAGTTGGTGTTAGAAGAGTGGCGCCATTGGTTGGAGGGGGCTGAACAGCCGTTTGTGGTTTGGACGGATCATAAAAATCTCCAATACATCCAACAGACTAAACGACGTAATTCTCTGCAGGCGCGGTGGTCGTTGTTTTTCAACCGCTTTAACTTTATGTTAACGAATCGCCCGGGGTCTAAAAACATCAAGCCCGATGCTTTGTCGCGGATTCACGACCGCTCCAGTCGCGACCCTATTCCTGAGCCGGTTATCCCAGCAGCTCAGACTGTGGCTCCCATTCAGTGGGACATTGAGTCTATTGTGCGGGAGGCGTTGAAAAATGATCCCGGTCCTGGTGGGGAGCCGCCTGGGTGTTTATTTATTCCTTTGGCAGTGCGGTCCCAAGTTCTCCAGTGGGGGCACTCTTCCCGTCTGGCTGGTCACCCGGGGGTTCATCAGACCAAGCAGTTCTTAGCCCGACGTTTTTGGTGGCCCAGCATGATGGAGGACATCCAGGAGTTTGTAGCGGCGTGCTGTATTTGTGCTAAGAACATGACTTCCCACCTCCCCCCCTCTGGTCTGCTGCGGCCGTTGCTCGTCCCTAAGCACCCGTGGAGCCATATCACTCTTGATTTTGTTACGGGGCTGCCTGTTTCGGAAGGCAACACAGTCATTTTGGTCGTGGTTGACCGTTTTTCTAAGGCTGCCCACTTTATAACATAACATAACATAACATAACATGAATGGCGAGAACAGGCCGTTCAGCCCAACTAGGCTCGCCAGTTTCTTTGTACTATCGTGAATATATCACTTCAGATACTCAATGACTCAATGGTATCTAGCTTTAAGTCAAGTCTGCTCTTGAAAACTCCCAAGGTCTCTGCCTCAACAATATGGTCAGGCAAGCTGTTCCACACCGAAATTACTCTTTGGGTGAAGAAATATTTCCGAATATCAGTGCTAAATTTACCTTTAGTCAGCTTCCATTTGTGACCCCGAGTTCTGCTAACAACACTTGGTCGAAGGAATCCTACATAATTCACTTTGTTAATCCCTTTAACATATTTAAAGACCTCAATCAAATCACCCCTTAGTCTCCTTTTCCTAAGACTAAAGAGATTAAGGATCTTCAGCCTTTTTCTCATAGCTTTCATCTTTAATACCCGGAATTAGCTTCGTGGCTCTTCTCTGAACTTTCTCTAAAGCCTCTATGTCTTTCTTAAAGTATGGTCCCCAGAACTGTACACAATACTCTAGATGTGGTCTGACGAATGTGTTGTACAAAAGAAGCATCACCTCCTTGGATTTGAACTCAATACTTTTGGCAATGTATCCCAGCATCCGATTGGCTTTTTTTAACAGCTACGGCACAATGGCTAGAGCCTGTGAGGGTTTTGGTCAACAATCACTCCCAGATCTTTCTCTTGTGGAGCACATTCCAGTTTAAAACCTCCCATGAAGTAATCCCGTCTAATGTTTTTATTACCTACATGTACTACTTTACATTTCGCTACATTAAATTTCATTTGCCACATTTCTGCCCAATTCTGAATTCTATCCAAATCATCCTGAATCACTTTAGTGGACTCTAAACTATTTGCCAAGCCCCCAATTTAGTATCATCTGCAAATTTCACTAATCTGCTCTCAATATTCCTATCAAGGTCATTAATGTAGATGAGGAACAGCAGGGGTCCCAACACCGATCCCTGGGGGACGCCACTCCCCCACCCTACCTAGCTCAGATGATATACCACTGACCACCACTCTTTGTGTTCTGTCCTGCAACCAGTTATGAATCCACTTCAGAATACCACCTGTAACTCCAATGGAGCTCATTTTAAAAATTAGTCTCTTATGCGGTACTGTGTCAAATGCTTTCTGAAAATCCAAATATATGATGTCATAAGCCCTGCTCTGGTCATAAGTCTTGGTGGCCTCTTCAAAAAATTCCAGAAGGTTTGTCAGGCATGACCTTCCTTTACGAAAACCATGTTGGCTATCCTCAAGATATTGTTACGTTCAAGAAATAAGTCCAGCTCATCTTTTATGATAGATTCCAATATTTTGCACTTTAATGCAAGTTAAACTGACTGGCCTGTAATTACCTGGCTCAGTACGGTCCCTTTTTTATATATTGGTATTATATTGCCCTGTTTCCAATCATTTGGTATTTCTCCAGTTTCTAAAGACCGTCTAAAGATGGCAGATAGCGGCTTAAAGATGATCTCACTAACTTCCCTGAGCACTCTAGGATATAAGCCATCAGGACCCGCCGCCTTATCTGCCTTTAGTTGATGCAACTTGTCTAATCTGACGTTATCCCTAACCTCAATTTCCGCTAAATAATCTTGAGCATTGGACAAGCCCTCTGGCGAATAAAGACCCGCTCTAAGGTAAAATTCTCAACAAAGTAACGTTTAAGGTGTCCGCAATATCCTTATTATCATATAGCAGCGATCCATTTTTATTCTTTATGCACTTAACCTGCTCTTTGACTTTCCTTTTTCTGCTACAGTACTGAAAGAAGCGCTTAGGGTTAGTTTTTGCCCCCTCTGCAATTTGTCTTTCATACAGTCTTCTAGCATTCCTCAGATCTCTTTTGACCACAGCCCGCATTTTACAGAATTCGGCCTTAGTAATCTCATTGTTATCCTCTATGTACATCTTGTAAAAATTCCTCTTTTCCCTCAAACTCCTACGAATAGCTGCTGTCATCCACTGAGGATTCTGCTTTTTCAGCTTACTTTTGGACACCTTTTGGAATGAATTTACATTGTGAATCAAGTAAAACCCCTTAAATCTTTCCCACATCTCATTTACAGACTCACAGTCCAGGAGTGTCTCCCATTTTGTTTCACTTAGATATGACCGCATCCTGTCAAAGTTTGCTCGCCTAAAATTAAAAATTTTTGTTTTTGGAGACACCTTTTTAACTTCCCATGAAACCTCAAAATTAATAGTAGAGTGATCACTTGTCCCAAGTGGCTCCAGTACCTCAACATTGCTAATTCTATCTGGGTCATTACAGAGCAGCAAATCTAAAATTGCCTTCTCTCTTGTAGGTTTATTAACATACTGCACCAAAAAATTATCATTTATGACATCTAGAAATTCTTCCTCCCCCCTACCCTGTCCTTTCACCATTTCCCAGTCAATACCAGGATAATTTAAGTCTCCCATAATAATAGTCCCTCCTCCTCTACAAGCTTGCGTAATCCTCTTAAAGAGCATTTCATTGACTGTACTGTCCAAAGCTGGTGGTCGATAGCATACACCTATGTTTAAACCAGTCTCGTGTTTGCCAGTGAGCCTGACCCAGATATCTTCACAAGGCACGGAATATTCAATTTCAGGAATTTCCTGCACATTTATGTTTTCGTTCACATAGAGTGCTACACCCCCCCTCGCCTATTACATCCATCCTTCCTAAAGAGCTTATAACCTTCTACATTATATTCATCTCCATCCTCTTCACTAAGCCATGTCTCTGTAATCCCAACTATGTCATAGCCTTCACTAATCATAACGGCCTCAAGTTCTTGAAATTTATTTTTAATGCTTCTTGCATTTAGATAAAAACATTTCAGGTTATCATGAACGCTCTCCCCTTCGATTTCCCATGCACCTGCTGCTCAAAGCCCCTCACCATGCTTTTTTGCTTTTAAAAATATATCATCAATAGTGCATGTAACACTGTCAGCTTCCATCAGGGCAGTCTGCATTTCCCTCTGTGTAACACTCTCTAACCTCCCTGCCCCCCAAGTCCCTAGTTTAAATAACTCTCTGCTACCCTCAACATACGCTGACCCAGTGCAAAGGTACCCTCCGGTTCGGGTGTAGCCCATCCGGCTTGAACAGGTCACCCCTGTCCCAGAAGTAGTTCCAGTGCCCCATAAACCTATACCCCTCTTTTCACGCCAGGTTAAGAGCCACGTGTTAAACCTCCAGATAAAATTCTGCTTCCCTCTGCTTGCACGTGGTACCGTAGAATCCCGGAGAACACTACCGTGGAGGATCTGCTCCTAAGCTTTTCAGCTAATTCAACAAATTTGCTTTGCAGAACCTCAAACCTACCCTTACCTATGTCATTAGTCCCAACATGGACCATGACAACTGGATCCCTCCCCGCTCTGGCCAGGAGCTTGTCCGCACGCTCCAGGAGGTCTCCTACCTGGGCTTATTGCGCTGCCCAAGCTGCCTTCGGCGTGGGAGATTGCCATTCTTGTTGTGGACCATGTTTTCCGGCTGCATGGCATCCCTCAAGATGTGGTTTCTGACCGGGGCCCTCAATTTACGGCCAAATTCTGGCGTGCATTTTGCAACCAGTTGGGGGGCCACCGTGAGCCTTTCCTCGGGTTTCCACCCAGAGACTAACGGGCAGACTGAGCGAACAAACCAGTCTTTGGAGAATACTCTTCGATGTTTGGCGGCTGACAACCCATCTTCGTGAAGTCGATTTTTAGCATGGGCCGAATACTCCCACAATTCACTGGGTAACTCCTCCACAGGTCTTTCCCCGTTTGAGGCTTAGTTGGGTTATCAGCCTCCACTGTTTCCTGAGACAGGGATTCAGAGGTTCCTTTGGTAAATTACTTTGTTCGGCGTTGTCGGTCAGTTTGGGCCAGGATCCGTTCCTCTTTGTTGTGCTCTGGACGGAAACAAAAGACCGCCGCAGATAGAAGGCGCCGTTCAACCCCATCTTATCGGGTTGGCCAAAGGGTCTGGTTTTCCATGCGGGACCTGCCCTTGAGAGTGGAGTCACGGAAATTGGCTCCCCGCTTTATTGGTCCTTTTAAGATTGTGCGAAGGATCAATGCGGTCACAGTCCAGTTGAAGCTCCCTAGATCCTTACGAATCCACTCCTCTTTTCATGTCTCCAGGCTCAAACCGGTTAGCACTTGCGTCCTGGCTCCGGTCGACAAACCCCCGCCAGGGATGATTGAGGGGGGGTCGGTTTACATTGTGCGTTGTATTTTAGCCGAGAGGCGTGTGGGTCTTGGAGCTCAGTTTTTAGTAGATTGGGAGGGTTATGGTCCTGAGGAGCGGTGCTGGGTCCCTTCTCGGGATATCCTGGATCCTACCCTTATTTCTGAATTCCATGCACGGGGCTCTCTGGGAACTTCTGGGGCTGTTTCTTAGAGGGGGGAGTCCTGTTATGGTTTGTTAGGTGTGCGCGTTGTTTGGAGCTTTCTTTTGCGGCTCTTGCCCCGAGACAATATCGAATTCCTGGGCTATCGAATTCTTTACCCAGCTGGTTGATTGAGCTGGGGCGGCGCTACCCCAGAATCTATATAAGCAGGATGTCCGGCACGTCTCCTTCGCTAGAGTGTCTGTGTTTAGCTTCGCACTACAGCCGAAGATATCTGTAGTCAGGTTTTGTATGACTTTCTATCTTCTTATTGTTGGAGTTTCTTCTCCCTTTTTCTATCTCGCGTTGCTTCCGTGGTTCGGACTATTATACGTCCTTTGGAAGTGCGAATACTTGCATTTGGTCTAGATTAGTCTCTGTGTTTGTACTGTGTTCGTGCTACTCTCTTTCTCTCTGTCGTTGCGCTTGGCCTCTGTATACTACCGGCCATTACACTTGCCGGTTTTGTTATTTTTCATCATTATGTATTATTTATTATCAGTCCGTTTCCCAGTTTCTGTTTTGCCATTTGTTTATTTTCTGTTCTGTGCACCAGTGTCTGCCCCTGTCCTGTGATCAATGTGGTAAGTCCTTCTCCCCAGTCTGCGTGCCTACTTGCTTCGGGTGATTTCAGTGGTTTCTGGTGTTTCACTTAATAAATTCAATTCTCGTTTGCTTCCTTCGCTCTGCTTTCTCTGATTACTAATTATGCTAACATTTATATTTTGTATCATAGTTACTAACTTCACTAACCCACGTACATATTACTAACTAACTAACGAGCACTTGGGTTAATTTGTAAAGTTGCACCGCTACTTATTACTACTAACGCAATCTCAGCACTCGCTCTGGGGTGCTGCGTAGTTGCTAACTAAGTTTACAACTTACATAGTTCGTCCATTCACAGTCAATGAGCCGAACTACGTAAGTTAGCATCTGTGATTTTGGGAAACGCGTCCCTGTTCTAATCTCCGCCCCTTGCTTTGCTTTCCCCGTATCTTCCTGTGTTTCCGTGAAATCTCTCGCACGTGCTTAATTGCTATCCTGCACTCTTTTATCTGTGCACATAGAACTCCTTAACCGGAGTCGTTTATCTGTCGTAGGTTGCAGGGTCGCAGCATATGCAACAACAACAACAGCGCCCCCCCAACACCTTTTCTCCACTTAATTTTTTAATTAAGGGGGGTTAAGACACAATTTATTTTGTTGAGTGGGGGGGGAAGATGCATTTAATTTTGTTGATATTGCGCACTCAATCGCGCGTCTTGCTTGCGGCCAATTGTTTTGGCGCCCCCCTTCGCGTAGCGCCCCTATGCACTGCATACTGCATACCCACTTTTTGCGCCACTGATAGGTTGTCTATGTATTCCCAGCCCACGTCTTGGCTTTTGCCAATTATTGTATTAGGGCTTCCTTGTGTGCTCACCTTTTCAGCTCATTATCTGTTACTCCCCTCACCTGTTTCCCTGCAGCATTAGACTTCTGTGTCGTGCATTTAAGCCCTGCATTTCTGTTGTTGAAATTTATTTATTTGGATAAGCCCCTTGAGATGCACCATCTTTTTATCGAGGGGGTCCAAACATATATCACATCATAGGGACATAGAATCTACCATCAAAACAAAAAAAAGAACATGACAAAAGAGAGAGAAAAAAACCCCAGAAAAAGACAAAAAAAAACAGACAAACCACAGTTAATGCCATACAGAACAATAATCTAATAGAACCATAAGGAGGCCAAATTGGTCAACTCTAAATCAACAGCAAAGTACAATTGCATTTGTTTAGCAAGAGCAAATGAGAAGCAAAATGATGTCTTAATCAATAACAGGAGCAGACCACCATGAAGTAAGAAGACAGGGTACCTTTAAAGACTCTAAATGAAGTTATAGACCTGATATTAGCAGGTAGATTATTCCAATCTGCAGGGGCTTTAAACATAAAAGCTCTTCTGCCAATTGACTTTTTCACACAGGGAACAGAGAAGTAGAGTTAGGCGGAATGTCTGACATGATAGTTTGAGAGATAGGGTACAAGAAACTGCTGTAGATACAAAGGATAATTGAAGTAAATGCATTTGAAAAGAAGTTGAAACCAGTGTACCTGTCTTCTTATATTTACTGATGGCCATTTGAGTCTATTATACATCGTGCAGTGATGGGTAAAAAACGGACAACCAAGAACAAATCTGCAGAGTCTATTGTAGGCTGTAGTAAGTGGAGCAAGGTCTGTTTTGTGAGCATTTTGATATATAACGTCACAGTAATCGATTATTGGTAGTATGAGTTGTGTAGCGAGTCTCTTACGGACACTAAATGTAAAAGAATTCTGAGAGCGATACAATTGGTTGATTCCAAAGTTGAGTTTACGTAGCACATGATCTATATGTGGCTTAAATGTAAGTTCAGAATCTAACCATACACCCAAATATTTAAATTTATCAACTTTATGCAGTGGCATGCCGTCATTACATTTTATTACACAAGTCCGGGTTTCAGTTTTTAGTTTGTGCCTGGTACCAAATATCGAAATGTAGGATTTTGTTTTGTTAAGCAGAAGTTTATTATGTGATATCCAATCCTCAACAGAGGTAAAATCAGACTGAAGAGAAGCTTGAATATAGGCTAAGTCAGGATGGGATGTATATATGACGGTGTCATCGGCATAAAGTTGAACATGACAATTAACAAGACTTTTTGGAAAATCATTGATAAATATAGAAAATAGAAGTGAGCCCAGTGTTGATCCTTGGGGAACACCCCTTTGTTGAACCATCAGGTCTGACTGCATTCCATTTATGAGAACAGACTGTTTTCTATTATGTAGGTATGAGCTAAACCAGCAGACTGCCCTCGAAGAGAGGCCAATACTATAAAGTTTGTCTAACAACAAATAACGGTCAACAAAATCAAATGCTTTGGTAAGATCAAGAAATATAGCACCAGTGAGCTCATCATTATCAGCTGCAGAGAAGACATCGTTTGTGAATTTCAGTATGGCTGTTGTTCTTGAGTGATTAGCCCTGAAGCCGGACTGGAATGGTGATAAAATATTATTAGAGATGAGAAAATGGGAAAGTTGACTGTATATTAGCTTTTCAAATACTTTAGTAATGGAGCAGATAATTGAAATGGGTCTATAATTATTAGTATTTAGTACATCACCTCCTTTGTGGATTGGAGTAATGCGTACACATTTCCAGATGGCTGGTAACTCACAGGTGGAAAGAGAAAGGTTAAATAAATCAATGGGTACATAAGAACATGGGAGGCTAGCTTGATAAACCTGTTTTCAATGCCGTCTAATCCGGTATTACTGTTAATTTTCAATTCATTAATGGCCTTCTGAACTTCTAATGGGGATTTTCTCCTAAAAGAAAAAGAACTGGGATGTGTAGAAATACTACTAGAAGTGAGTGTATTCAAGTAAGAATCAGGTAGTAGGGAGGAACAGATAGATGAGAAATGTTGATTGAATGTTTGGGCAATAGATAATGAATCGTGAATTATAATATTAGAACCTCTTATTCTATCAATAGTATGTTCGTCAGAGGAATTAATAATGGATTTAATTTTGTTCCAGAATTGCTTTGGATTCTTAAAGTTAGAGGTGAGAGATTCCTTATAATAGTTGGATTTTGCATGACGGGTTTTTGTTTTGCTCATATTACATAATTGCCTGTAAACTTCCCAATCAGCATTATCACGTGTTTACCGGAAGGTTGCCCAGGCTTTGTCCCTCTGCCTGAATAGACTAATAAGATCTGAATTAATCCAGGGGAGATGTTTACCCTTAACTTTAACAGGGTGCATGTCTGTCTACGGCTTCAGTAAATTCTTTATAGAGAAAATCCCAAGCATATTGAACATCAGGTATAAGTTGGTATCTGTCCCAAATAATATTGACCAGATCCCTAATAAACAGATCAATATTCAGTTTCTTGTATTGTCTGATTTTAATTAATTTAGGAGGTAATTTGATTAATTTGATTTTCCAAACACAATAAACAATTGAATGATCACTGAAGTAATCCCACATGATACCCGCCTTTAAGAATCTGTCAGGATGAGATACCAGAATCCAATCAAGCAAAGATTGAGATTTAGGAGAGATTCGGGTTGGCTCATTGATTTAGTTGGGTAAGATTTATATTTTTAAATAATTTCATTACTTTATCCGAAGACTTCTCCAGCAAATTTTTTTAAAATCGCTGAGTAAGATAAGTTCATTGCCACTGGTAATAGAGTTAATAGTAGATATCATGCGGTTAAAGGACTCTGTCGGAGAGGAGGGAGGCCTATACACATAACCAATAATTAGACATTTATTTGAATGAAAAACTATCTTAATAAAAAGACATTCAAAAAGGACAGGCCTAACTATAGGAACAACCAGTTCAGTCAGAAGTTCAGAAGAGACATGGATAGCCACACCACCGCCCCTGGAACACCGGTCAGATCTATACAGAACATAGCCAGCAATATTTAATTCATTGTCAGGAATGTTACTGTTAAGCCAAGTCTCAGAATGCGTAATGATGTTTGGTTTATGGAGGATAACCCATGCACGAAGCAAGTCTATTTTCGGCAGAAGACTCCTAATATTTAAATGAATTATTTTTAAGCCCTTCAATTCATCTAGTTTGGAAACTGAAACTAAAAATGTTGCTGTTACTATTCAAAGATTGATGCAATGGAAGGTTGTAAAGTTTGAAGAATTCATCATTTACTGTGAAACTGATAGGCAACATTCAAAAACTCAAACAGACATACAAAAAAATAAGGAATAAACACACATTAATCAAGAAGACCCAGCAACTCCAGAAACCAAATCCCAGAGCATTTCCATGAGTTAACGGAACTGAGCAGATATAGACCATCAGTTTCACTCACTGCTCAGTCTGCAGAAAACAAAAATATATACGGTACCTCTATTATGCGCCCAAGTCATAGCAGAATTGTGAAACATCCACTAGAGGCAGTATTACAATAATACCTCTCTTAAATCGGTACAAACTTTTCAGTGGTCATAGCTAACACGAGGAAGTGGCATAATTACGCAATGCAAACATAAACAGAGATATAGAGAGAGGTAGGTAAATAGTTATCTGTAGCGTCCATAAAACAAAAAAAGTGTTATCAACAACTAAATAATCATTCGCATCCCATTAGCACCGTGGTTCTCAAACTCGGTCCTGGTGCCCCACTGTGTATGCTGGTTTTTGTTTCAGCCGCAACTGCAATTCTAGAATTTTAAAAAGCTGTTACTTTGTCTTAATTAACAGCATTCCATGTGTAGAGTAGTTATTTACCATCTTAAGTCACATTTTGATGGACATATCCATTCTGCCGTGAAGAATAAAAACTCTTGACCATATTGTGCTTAATTTTCAAGATTGTTAGGATTTTCAGGTGAAAACGTTTTTAAACAGACCAAATTAGATTCTGAGAAAATCAATAAGCTCCAAATTAGGTTTCTGAACACAGGTGTTTTGAGTTTTTCCCAAATAACCTGCCTGAACCAAATAAAATCAACACAAAACACAACAGGTATGACCCCATTGTTTGCCAAGTAAATTGTTGGGTTTTGCCACCATGTGTCAAGAGTTTCACCAATGAGGAACCTATTGATTGTTTATGTTGGTTTTGTTTGGTTAAATTGTTTCCCTCTTTTTTTTTTTATTTAACCCTTATTTAACCCTGCAGATAATTAAAATATATCTCAATGTGGATATTAGCATAAATGCACCTAATTAAAACAAATCAACATCTTGTTAAAATCCTAAGATTGCAATTGTGGTTGGATCAAAAACCAGCATACACAGTGGGGCGCCAGGACCGAGTTTGAGAACCACTGCATTAGCAAATCTCTACATTTCAAGACAAAGTATAGCACAAAAGAAAAACTAATATATATATATATATATATATATATATATATATATATATATATATAACAAAAGGAGAAAACACTTAGTTGAAGTATACTGATTGCTAGTGTTAGCCACTAAGCTAATGTCAACAGCTGCTGGCGAAGGCAAGAAAACGGCATCACCTCAGCAGTACCTTACGGGCGAGGAGAGTTTGAAATGGACATGAACATGGCTTCAGCTTCTTTATGATTCGTAAAATGTTGTTGTTTTCCATCCACAATGACACACAGTGTGGCAGGGTAACGGAGAAAATACTTCAAGTTGATTCATAGACCGTAAGTTTAACGGGATCAAAGCTCCGTCTCCTCCTCGTCAGGTCAGGACTGAAATCGGGATAAATATAGACGCGCTTTCCATTGAACTCCAGAATGCTTTTCTCATTGGCAAGGCGAAGAATTTTCACGTTATCCTGAAAATTCAGCAGCTTAATCATGATCGACCTGGGGCCAGCCCTGTCGCTTTGCCTCACCATCGGTGACCGGTGCGCCCTCTCGATGATCACTGGATTAGGAAAGGCATCTCGCCCCAAGAGCTGCGGGATGAGCCGAGACACGAAGCCAATAATGTCACTACCTTCCGCGGATTCCTGGATCCCAACAAAGCGGAGGTTTGAGCGTCGGCTTCGGTTTTCCAGATCCTCGACTTTATCCTTCAGGTAAGAGTTGTCTTTCTCTAGCTGGTCTACTCTGGTGACCAGCTCCTGTATGTTGTCCTCGTTAGCGCCAACTCGCTGCTCTAGCACATTCACTTGTTCCCCCAAAGCAGTCAGGGAATTTTGGATGGTAGTAAGACTACCTTGAAGTGAATCCACTTTGGAGTCAAGATGGGAGAGCATGTCATTCTTGCTCTGTTGAATAGCGTCCAACAAACTTTGTAGAGACAGATTTCCCTCCATTGTGGCAAACAGAAATAAAGAAGACCCAGCAATCGTAAAATGCGCTATACTAAAATTCTTAGCTTAATCAAACAAAGTGAAGTATATATCAGATCATGAGGATCTTTAAAAAAAGGGCATTTAACGCTACTATTAATAGACAAGCAGACGGGCTTGAGATGCGTTGACTCACGCTGCGGCCATCTTGAAAAGTAAGTTCCCCCTCAGAACATTGATCTTTTCTTCTGTGCCGAGAGACCCATACGCCAGTAGATCTGAGAGATTTGAGACACCCTTTGCCCGACTACCGTTTTCTGCCTGTGCCCTTCTGTTTATTCTGTTTGTTGTTCTGGTTTTGACCGTGCCTGTCTGACCACGATTTCTGTTTTTGCTGTCCTGGTTTTTTGGATTTTTGGATCTCTATTTATCGACTCTGATTTTTTTTTACCGTACTCTGCCTGTCCCACGACCCTGAGTTTTGGATTGTGTTTTGTGGCACTGTACTTCTGTGATCTCTGGCTTGAACTCGGACCGAATAAAGGATTTCAACTTTCAGTACTACTGCTTGCTTCTGGTTCCTGGGCTGTAACATTACAGCAATCACTCCTAGAATCGATAGGCTTCATGACCTTACCACTCAATAGGTCAACATGATATGAATCCATAAAGAACTGTGACCTGTAGATCGCTCACCAGAAATGACTACGGAAGTGGCAGCGGTTGTGGCATAACGATCGCTGACCCATAGTGTCCCCGATTTGTCGTCTGGGGATAGGATAATTTCACATAACAATTTAAATTAAAATGTTGATGATATCCTAAAGGCTGACTGGTACAGTTCCCCTTTACATATGGTGTTGGCAGTGTGGAGATGGTTCTGCTTCAGGACCTGGGCAAATGAGGGGCAAGCATGAAATGCCACCCGCAGTTTACTCAGAAACTCTTACAGCATCGCAGAATTTAGAGAACGTGTCCTTTCACCAACCAATCACAGCGGCACAGATCACTTCAGTAATTGAGTGCACTCTTAAAAAATTGCTTATCAAGCTGATGCTTTGCAGCTGTTAACGCTTGGCGCTTTGTTTGCAATGCTAATTGCTTGCTGCGCACAGTTTTCCATTTGCACCTAATCGCTGTCATTGCTGGTCCTTCCTTTGTTGCTCCCTATGCTGCTATTTTGTTTTGCTGCTCACCCACCACCACCCCAGCTTCCACTTGCTTGTTTAGATCTGCTTATGTACTTAGTCCAGGGGTGTCCAATCCTATCCGCAAAGGGCCGGTGTGGGTGCTGGTTTCCCTAACAGCCCAACACTAATACACCTGATTTTACTTATCAAGGTCTTGATTGACCCCTTGATTAGTTAATTAGATGATTCAGATGTTATGGCACTGGGATGGAATAAAAACCTGCACCTGCATAGGCCCTTTTCGGATAAGATTGGACACCCCTGACTTAGTGGATTTGGTGTCTTTTGTTCATGAGGTAGATATGACTTTTCCCTGTTTTCAGGGTAGTGCACAATCATGTGCACTGAGTACGCAGAGCAGATCTATTCAACGCCAAACCAAAAATAATGCTCTACATCATACTCATTAAATGGCTTTCATTTCAATAAGTGACTTGTCCTGAGTGAACTTACCCTAACTGACAGAACCATGGATTCTGCTGTCTACCTGAAAATCATAAAAGAGAATGTCTGTTCAGCTGTGATTTGAAGAAAAAGCGCAACATGATAATGCAGTAAGACAATGGTCTGAATCACAAGAACAAGTAAGCTCTGAATGGCTGAAAAGTAACACAATGAAAATTTGAGTTTTCTTGACAAATTCCTGACTTGAACTGCATTGATATGTTCTGGCAGGACTTTAAAGGGGTTGTTCATGCTATTTTAAACCTCCCAACATTGATTAATTAAAGCATTTCTGCTGTGAAGAATTTCTCCTCAAGCTACGTAAGAAGCTGATCTCTAGTTATCAAAGGCATTTAGATGCAGTTGTTGCTACGAAAGTAGGCCCAACCATCTAAGTTTAGGGGGGAAAAAAAAAAATTACTATTTCACTTGGGTGATAAAGACTTAGAATAATGTTTTTTCTTCAGTTAATTAAATGATCTTGTAAAAACTGCATTTTTTTGTTTCCTCATGTACTTGTTTTTATGTACTAAATTTAATGTGAAGATCTGAAACCATTTAGTCAGAAAAAAAAATGCAAAAAAAAAATCGAGAACATGAGAGTGGCAGCTACTTTTTCTGAGCACCCTACATTCATGGCAGGTCGTAAAGGAGGTGCAAATCTGCACATTAATAGATCTCAATCTCATACCCAATACCATCCACTATGAACTTTCAGTTCTGGATTTTGTTGATTGCAGCTGAGCTCAGAACAGGCTAGCTTACCCAGAGACTCAGCCAGTAATTTGAGTCTCATGCCAAGGTCAACTACAGTGTGCAAGATATATCTCCACATTCATCGCGAATAGTTTGCACAGACTGAAAGGTTTGACATATTTAAAGCCATTAACCTAATACCCATAGCTTTCAGCAACTGTGATTATCAATAAGGCTACACAATCTTGGCATCGTACTCACTGGTTTTGGCATGTCCAATAATCAGCTCCAGAACATTTTGCCTTGACCCTGGAGCACAAATTACTGATGAAAGAGGTACCTCCAGTCCCACGGACTTTCAATTAAGACAAACTTGAAATTGCTACCAAACATAAGCTTTATGAATAACTTCATCAGTATTTCTTTCATGTCAGTGTTCGCACCCCAGGGTCCCTGTTACATATACTGTTGCTCAGTGCCTGGCTGATGATATCATTACTTTTTTTAGGTCGGTTCTATGGGAGTAACATTTACCATCCGTTTTTTCTTCTATGGCAGATGCAATATATTTACAGAATTTCTTGGCACATACCTTTTCTCAAAAGCATCAATGCATTTCTGTGGCTGACACATGTCAACGGTCCGTGTACATGTTATTCAAGGGCTTTAATGAAGTAGTTTGCTTTCCAGTGACATTTATTTTGGATTTTGTAAATAGGCTTTGCAGATTTATGGTTTTATTTATTTATTTTTTTACATTCATTTGATATTTTAAGTTTTTTTCAAAAGGGATTTTTCATATTCGCACCTGATCTTACCTGAGGGCACTCAAGAGTGCTGCTGCACTGGATGACAATGTTGCTTTAAGCGAATGACAGTCAAGGCAAATACAAACAAATCATTTAGGACAGTTGATTAAGCCATCACCATCACTTTCATCAAAGAGATCATTATAACCTCAAGCTTAAGAATACGACTACAGAAGAGAACACAAGAACACCTCAAGCTTATGGTCTTGTGGAATGGTATGTGACATCTTTAGACTTCCATCATGACACAATCTGTTTAATAACAAAGTTTCCCAATAACGCAGCATGTGACATTATGTTCACATTTTTTTCCCCTCAGAATTCAAGAACATAGACTGATACAGCTGAGACAGAACAGTAACAGAGACTAAGTTGTAATGGGAAATGGTGTAGATATAATAAATCATTTTTTAATGATGGGCAGAGAGACACTTCCTGTGAAGCGACGCTGACCTCGTTGTGAACCACGAAAGAGGGCCGAGGCGTCTCTTGCATGGTAATGGGAGGATGCCAGGTTTGATGATTTGGCTCAACGAAAACAAAAATGTGACGGAGAGACAGCTCTCATCAGCATATCAATTGAGCTCATTTGAATGCAATTGGCACTGGTTGAGGTCTCTAATCTCCTGTCTGATGCAGGGAGGGTGGGCTCAGTAGTGGCAGGCCCTGAGCACTGTTCTTACGAAGACATGGAGTACGAGAGACGCATACACTCAAATACATGTCCAAACTCAAGATGTGAGGTAAATTTAAAACAATAATCGTAAATACGATAAGCGTAATGATAAAGACTCCTACCACGAGGTGAGCTGGCGAGCTTGCTCCTGTTGTATTCCACATACCTCATGCTGCTTTGAACTAACGGCTTCCAAAAATCAAAGGCCACATGAAGTGCTTCCAGAAAAGAAATTCACTTACTAAAGTGTTTCTATCTGATGTGCTTAACAGCAACATTAAGGTCTGCAGAATCATCACCTTTTTAACAGGAATTGCTCTCACCCCGTTCAATTTACTTTGCTCAATTAGCAATCAAACCCTTGATTCACTCAATTACTTATTAGAATTGGTAGACAGTCCAATTTATTTTGATAGCATTTTTGTTTGTTACATTTTGAAGTTTGAATGACCATGAAACAGCACAGATTTGCCTGACTGCGTTTGCAAGATCATTTCTAGGCTTACATTTCAGCATTTCATATGAATGCAAAAATAATTCAGGTCACTTTCAACATCTTTAATAAAAATGTTTTCCATATCATATAGGCTTGTATACAAGATACTTGAAAACCAAGGCCATCTTCAAATGAATTCATTTTTAATGAGTCTTTAATAATTCCCAAAAATGCTGCAATGAGAGACAAAATTCCTCGGAGTTTGTTAACTATTTATTCAGGTTATTGGCACTATTTCTAACATGGAAGGCTAGTTAGGTCAGTCTGCTCCTCATTGTCACTTAGTCATTATATGCTACGTATTGGTTGTGATTAGTCAGTCAGCTTAATAAATTGCACGATTCTTGGTTGTGCAAAGTATCCTACACAGAAATAAGATTCATGATAGACTAATTATGCAAAGGTGATGGAAGCTGTACAATCTCTCTGGTAATTAGCTGACTTCAAAGCACAGTTTTCTTTCTGGAAGCATTGCAATGCGGAGAACATTTTGTTAAACTTATCGAACCTGAATGTGAGATATAAATTATTTTTGCATTTTACAAAATGCTCAAATGTTCAAACAACTTAGCAAACATATTCAGGCAAATCTGTGCTAAAAATTTGTATGATTTTCTATTTGATAATCGAAAAAAAAAATTAGCAGAAAAATAAAGTAATTCATAGCTCTTGATCTTGGTAAGTTTTGAGCATCTAACTGGCCAACAGTGAAGGTGGAAAACATTTTTCGTTTAGCGTATCGAACATGAAATGTTAGCCAAGAAAGAAACTGGCAAACGCAGTCAAGCAAATCTGTGATGTTTCGTGGCCATTTAAGATTCAAAATGCACTGAACAAAAATGCTATCAAAATAAATTGGTCTGTCTGCCAATTCAAATTAGTAAGTGAGGGAATCAAGTGTTTTATTGCTGATTGAACAAAGTAAATGGGAACAGGGTGAGACCAATTGCGGGTTGATAATCTTGCAGACCTTAACGTTGCTCTGTTAATCACGTCACTGAGAAATACTTCAGTCAGTTAAGTTCTTTTCCGGAAGTATTTCATATGGCCTTTGATTTTTGGCAGCCGTTAGTTCAAGACCGCATCAGGTATGATTCAGGTAAAACAAAAAGAGCAAGCTTGTCTGTTCGCCCCATGGCGGTTGTTCATTATTGCACTTACGATTATCGTGATAAACCAATTGCGCATCGCTTGTGCAAACGCACACTCGCACACACATTTGTGCTTGCATGAGCGTACACATGTTGGGGAGACGGGGGTCTGATAAGTCATGTGGACTAATTAGCCATATCACATATTTATAATTAATGGATGTCAGAGCTGCTTAAAATAGGCAAAATAGTGTTATGACACATTGGTCCCCATGGCTCATCGGACCCTTGTTTCCCCTATACACTTGCATACATGTGCACATACAACACAGTCACAAGATTACTCAAATGTACACCCATATCCCCACAAGCAGACACATACACACACCCCATGCACACACTAAATCTGAGATAAAACCTTTCCTAGAACAAGGTTACACTCCTCACATTAAACCTCACTTCTCCAGTGGTGACTTATCACATACTCCTTTACTCTGTCTTAATCTATGAGATGAAAAAAAGTCTTCATTTATTCAGAGACACCAAAGTGATCATTTTCTAACCTTAAAATGCAGTTGAAAATTTATCTGAGTACTTGGTAATGAAGTGCTGAGATAATATCAGAGGATTTCTTTTTTGTTGTCGCATGATTTCCACAACTTTATCGTTTAGACTATGAAGAGCAGTGATTTCTGCATCATTTATTTCTACACCCTTATCTTGCAACAGCGGTGAATTTTATCAATGTGCTTTGGGTGAAAGTGATCTCTATCTTTTAATTATTTACAGGGGAAAAGGTATGCCCCATCCTCTGAGCATTTACTTAAGAAAATAGGGAATCACAGATAGTATTTGTACTGCAGAAAAAGGAACACATAAATAAATAAACACAAAGTATTGTAAAGACACAGCCAAAAAAGGTTTCTCGGTTTCAGGTCAGTTCCAGTGAATACAAATCATTTCTCTGATATCTGTAGGGTGTTAAATGCACAGGCTAAAGTTCTAAAATGTAATATAAATGGGACAGTAGCACACACATCACTGGCAAACACCCTTTGCAGCAAAATCTCAGCATTAAATCAACATGGAGGAGCTATAAGCCCAATACGTGCCAGACTAGGTCATCACATTTAAAAGTGATTTGACAGAGATATTTTACATTTTGCTGAGTTGGCATCTGTGAAGATACAGTTTTTACTGAAGCATAAACCATGGCACTCAGGTATGTCCCCACCGAGAAATCGATCTTTATCCAGCCTAATATGGTCAATATCGTCTAAGCCGTCTGCTTGTCATGTCTACTTGGTCAACGAGCTTTCAGTATTTGGCAAGACTGTACAGAAACTTGGGGATCAGTCATGCAAAGGAGCATTACCTGCTACCTGCTTTGAATTTAAAGAATTGGGGGGGGTTATACTGATAAATATTCAGTAGCTGGGGATTTAGAAGTGGCATTATCTGACATTATCTCTTCCAAATTTTTATTGCTGTAAATTGCTATTCCTCTATTTACTTTTTACTTAGTGACTTTGTGCGATGGAGTGGGTAATAAGCATTAGGTGTTCTGTGGGCTGTCTATCCCACAGACCCTACACGATCTTTAAGAGAAAACACAGGATACTGCCGTGGGATGAACTACTGCTGTGACAAGAGCAATGATTATGTTCATTTCCAAGCTTTCCAATCAGCACTTCACTTCTTTCAGGAGAAGCAAGCTATGGTTTGATGCTAACTTTGTTCTGTGATTACTGTTTAAGGTAGTACACCTCTGTCTTTAGACCTAGACATTGAATTTTTGGTTGTGAATTAAATGAGTGTTTTTTTTTTTTTTACACTGGATTCAGAGATGTACTTTATGATAAAGGTTGAACTTACACGTTGTTCTGCCTGTCAACAAATTCAACAGTTTATCTGTTAATTGTTATCTTTTGATAGTTTTTATACTCCGCCACAACGTGGGTGGGGATTTAGGAATGAGTGTTATCCTTCAGCATGTCTTTCCATCTGTCCATCCATTCGTTCGCCCACATGTCCGTCCGTTGCGCTTCTTTTCCGGACCAGAACTCCTATACCGTTCAATATTTCTCAATGAGATTTTATATATGGATATATCATATTGTGTAGGTGTGCCTTTTCATACTTCTGTCCATCCTACTGTCCGTCCCTCGTCGTGTTTTGTTTCCAGGCCAGATATCAGCCATCTTCTTTTTTTTTCAGGGCCAGAACTCCTGAACTGTTCAATATTTTTCCACAAAATTTTATACATGGATACACCTGATTGTGTAGATGTGCCTCTTCAGACTTCTATCCATCTTTCTTTACATCTGTCTGTCTCTCCACCACATTTTTTTTTCCCAAGCCAGATATCAGCCATCCCATTCTTTTCCCGGCCAGTACTCCTAAACGGTTTGATATTTGTCAACAAAGTTTCATATATGGATACATCTTATGGATGCATTTTATACAGTGTACATCCCAGACTCGCCACTTTTCAATTTTTTACCTTAAGTCCACAAAGAACCAAAGGACAACCCCTGGAAATGCCCATTGTAGCTGCCAATGGGACTCGTTCAGAAACAGCTGCAGAATTTAATGAATATTATTTAAAAACCTCATGTTCATAAGCCACCCTCATATGGTATGAACACTACAGATGCTCTGAATAAATTATGCCAAGTTGATCATGCTGTTTGGGACTCTATGATTACAATGAAGGTAGAAGCAATATATACCAATAGTGATCATTCTGATGGCCTAATGGCAGTTAGACATTATTTTTCAGATAAAGAGGGACTGATATACACTGCAGGTTTTATTCTGGAACTTACAGTTGAGTAATAGTGTGATTCTTTTTCAAGAATTTTTAGGCAGTGTAAAGGGACTAGTATGGGTGTGAGCGTTCCCCCCAGAACATGCTTGCCTTTATTTGGTACTCCAGGAGTCTGAGAATGTCTTTCACCCACCTATGCATTGTTTTACAGTCAACATTATAATACATTGTAGACTCAGATATCAGCCATCCCATTCTTTTCTGTGCCAGAACTCCTATAACCATTCAATATTTCTTGACAAAATTTTATATAAGGACGCATATTATTGTGTAGATGTGCCTTTTCTGACTTCTGTCTATCCGTGCCACTCCCGCATTTTGTTTCCCGGCTAGATATCAGCCATCTTGTGGCTGGGGATCTGATTTTTTCCTGCTCGTTCAAAAATACATTGAACACAATCTTTTTCCCTTGTTGGATAAGTGAGGGGCTGTCAGAGTTGAGGCACTTGTGTTCAGTGTTCGGGGTGTTTGACATTAAGCGAGGATGTTAACTGTTAAAACTTCTGGATTAAGAAAATGCACCTATTTCAATTAAACTTCATGACCCTGACAAACTCTGTGATATGCCTTTGATGTCATAACGATATGAAATGTAAGTTCTCATTTAAAGGGCAAATTAATGTTTTACATCAAAATCAATAACTTAATTTCTATTGTATGCTTGAAATGAAAGTATTGAAAACTACCAAATTTGTTGTCTCCAAATTAATGATAAGCTTAAAGGTTGATTATGGAGAATGCGTATTAAAAGCTATATTTTTTCAAAAATAATACATCCACGTTGTGTTTAGAGGGGTGCAGAATAAAAGTATTTCTTTTCCGTAAAAAAATATATTTAGTCTGAATTAACTAATTTAAAAATTTTGACGGGTTCGACAATGACTTCCTGTTTACATCGTACAAGCCAATAGCGGCCGGGGCATTGCGGGTTGCCAAATACGGTCTCTATGCTCGGCACAGCTAGACTGGCACTGGGTAAAATGGCGGAGTCTGCAAGTCCTGCTGCAGCTGCTTCAGAGCCCTGGCGAACAGTGCGTTATCCGTCCCTAGCAGCAGAGTGACCGGAGAAGGGCAAAGACGAGAGTCAATATTGGCAAAGCATATGCTTGTGCAGGCTGGTTGCTTGACAAACTCAGCAACAAACCTGGCAACCCGACTGCTGGAATTATTTTCTGTTGTTGCGACTACGATCTTGAGACACTAGATGTCGGTATTCTACTCATATTCCATAATCAACCTTTAATTTGAATTTACCAAACTGAACAACCTCAGTAAAATGCTTCAGCAAGCTGATTACGACTCCAATGAGTGCACCAAACCAGATTTCCAATCAATCCAATTTCCTCCGCAGCCTTATTATAGTGATGATTAACAGAGTTGATTGAATACTGTAACGGGCGGTGATAGGACGCCAGGTGCCGCGACCAGTGAGAGAAAGAACAAAGAGCAGCCCAGATAAGAGACAAACACAAAAGAGGTACACACCTCTGGTAAAAGCTCGCGCTTCCAAGGAGGAATCAAAGTCCGCAACACGGAAGCAGTGCGAGAGAGAATAAACAACAAGAGAGAAGAGAGAAAATTTCTAAAAGAAGCAATTCCTACCAATAAATGGAATATAACAAATCACTAGGAAATCTGACTAGAGATTTTCTCCGGCCGAAGTGCTAGAAACAAACAGACACCCTAGCGATGGGTGTGGCGAACCCCCGGCCATATATATAGAGTCCGGAAAACTCCGCCCCAGCTCAATCAGCCAGCTGGGCCAGGAATTCGATGGAAAAGAAATCCGATATCGGCTCGGACGATAGAACAAAGAAAGGTCCAACAAACAAACGCACGCCTAAACCATTACAGAGTACCATGTGAAGTACACAGAAGTATGATGCTGTGTTCGATCAGAAGTTGGAAATCCAAGGCGGGAATTATATCATACATGACTGCGTTCCAGTAGAAGACGTATTTATTTGAAAGTTTATTAAAAAATTGTTGTATTTGGTACGATACGGAAGGGCATGCAATACTCTCTCTTACTATCAACACATTTCACCTGGAGATGATCAAGGAATAGAGTAATCATGGATGTAAAACAGGCTTTTAGCAACCCCCAATATCGCCCTTGAACAGCACTCAGAACCAGGCCAAGAGCTGCAACGTCACATGTGGGATCAGTTGTGACACACATCGTATGTGTATTTTACATAGCATGCACATCGAAATCCACTTAAAATTGGACATCGAAGTTTAAGAGGATGATTCCAGTTCAACAACTAGCAGCAGTATTGATGACGATGGAGAGGTTGGAGAAATTGAAAATGAGGAAGAGAACGCAAGCGTACCAGCACAAACTGAAGCCTCGAGCACAGGTCAGTGAGTGGAAAGGAAGTTCTGTGGTGGGTTTCCAAAAGCAAAGTTGCTAACTTACTTAGTTGGTATTGTTATCTGTATATGGTCGACCTAGCTGTGCAAGTTGCTAGCATAGTTAGCATCTATGCTTTTGGATAACTTACCCCAGAGAGTGGAGGAAACCTGGACATGTACAAGCTTAGAATTTTACTGACTAGAGACCAGTTGGCTAACAGGAGGCCCTTGAGCAATGAACAATGCTGTAATCCTGTAATCCCAAGCCGGCAGTCCCTCCCAATTTATTTCCCTGCTGCGCAAAGCCACTTGTGCACAGCTCTGAAAAGGCTACTAGGCAATGATGAGACCCGAGCTCTAACCTGGGCCGTGGTGCTCACTACAATTCTGCAAAGTGACGCCTAAAGTGGGTGAGTGAGCTAACCCGGTAGCCAAACAATAGCATAGTTTTTCACAATTATAAATCTAATCCGCTCGAAATATAAAATGAAACGAAAGCAAGAAATGAACAAATTACGACAGGCAGACGATGGTCAATGCACTGGACATGTGTCCCTATTTCCCACAAATTGTGCCATTAGAAAGGGGCTACTTTTGCTCGGTTTTTGGGGGATGTGTGCTAGTTGAAAGGGTGTTCAAAATGCTTCTTTTACTCTCCTCCTGTTCGAGTGAGTGTCCAGAAAGTGTTTTATTCATCATCTCCATGATATTAGCTTTCTGTAGAGGTATAATTTGCCCATTTTTTGATTTCTTAACACATCTACTTTGAGTAAATCAGAAAACTGACTCCGGGTCAGTGGGGTTTCCCCTGGCCAGGATTGCCATTGTAAGCAATCGTTAGCAATACTAGTTGATAACAATGCATTACGCCTGTATTTTATGTATACAAATCCTGTATCAAGTCCACTGATAAAAGTTCTATAGTATGGTGCGTACGACTGATTTAATGAGACACAAATAAGACAGAAGGGTTAATAAGTATATTACTGCATCTTTGATTTTGTTGATACAGGGAGCAGCCATCTTAAACTTGGAACTTGGAGTAGGTGATCTTTCTCCAACTATTCGAAATCTGACCCAGGGGGCGTTCAAATTGAAATTTCCGCCCGGAAGCTCGGAAATCCCGACTTCCCATTACAAATGGAATGCAGCATGAGAATGTGCTTTCCTCAGAGACCAAAGTTTTTACCCCAAGACCATGCCACTGACAAGAACCAGAAAAAGACTTTAATGGTTGCAGCCAAAATCCAAATGGCCATGTTTATGTGGCCTCAAGACTAACACTGCAAAATCAAGCTTCCATCTATTAGTGGTACCCAAACTTGATCCTGGAGGCCCCCTGTGTATGATGGTTTTAGTTCCAACCATAATTGCAATTGTAGGATTTTCATAAACTGTTAATTTGTCCTAATTGGGTCCAATTCATGTTTAAGTCATTTATATTTACCATCTTAAGCCACATTTTGACAAAAATATCCATGCGTGCCATGAAGATTAAAAGGCCCTTTGACATATTGTGTTTATATTTCTAGATTGCAACAACAGTTTTGAACAGATAAAATCAGACTCTGAGAAAATCTAATTAGGTCGCTGAACACAGGCCTAAATGATAGAGTCAAACCTGTTCAGGGACAAATGTGTCATTTAGTTCAAGCAAATTATTTTGAAAGTACTCTAAACACTTGCAGTCAGCAACCTAATTTGGAGTTTTCTGATTTTCTCAGTGATTAATTTGATCTGTTTAAAAATGTTATTGCCTGAAATTTCTTGCAACATAGAAATATAAAATGGTTTTTGAGCTGTTGGAGGTTTTAATTTCTTTGCTGTAAGCATTATCCGTATCTTCATCTGTCAAAGTAGTTTTGTCGTATGTCCTCTTTTATGTGCTGTGCAAGGTGATAAACACTATTTTGTATTGTATTGTACCCCAACCCCACTGTAAGTGTTCGTATTGTACTTCTCTTTGGAAGTAACTTAAATGCAAATCATGTATATTTTTATATTATTTATAATTCGATTGACTGTTAAATCTTACGGCTTTCTGAGTTTACTGAGGCGATAATAGCTTCACTGGCAGCAAAAGAAAACTTCAAGTTGAATTATATGCAAATGGGTGGTACGGTCATAAGGGCCCACAGCCCAAAAACATTTATGCTAGGTTAATTGGAGATGCTACATTGCCCAAAGGTATGAGTGCGTGAGAGAATGGTGTGTTGGCCATAGGCAGCTGGCAAAGGCTCCAGCGCCCCAACAACCCTGATAAGGATAAAGCAGTTAAGATAATCACAGGATCGGTCTGGGAATTTGAATCTGAGTAACAAGGGATTGTTTTTTTTTTTTTTTTGCTTTTGAACGCTTCTTAGTGTTTTTCAAGGAGGATAATTTAAAGCAGATGGTCTCAACATCATTCTTGGAGGCCTATTATGTATGCTGGTTTTTGTTCTAATCACAGCTGCAACCCTAGAATTTTAGTAAGGTTTTATTTTATTCTTAATTACAGTATTCTTGATGATAAGCCATATTATGTCAGAAATAGCAGTGCATCTCCGAAGGAGTTCCACGCTCATATTGCTCTTTATTGGAAAAGTTCATTTTATTGCATGAAAAGTGGCAAACACTGTTGAAAATAAATGAATTCAAGAACCAGTTGGCCTCTAAATTGTTGAAAGTGTTTACACTTGGTTGGTAAAATAGCCATTTTCTTGTCAACGACAAATTAAGCTTTGTCCACAGGTACACAGGCGTTTTTGAAAATGATGCTTGTTCCATGCATTTGTGCCTTCTGTCCACTCGCAAATGGTGTTTTAAGTCACTAAAACAGAGATTTTGAAAAGGCCTTCTGAAATGAATATTTTAAAAAACTGTGGTTTCCATGTGAACATGCAAAAGAGAGCGCTTGGGAAACAATCACATCAGCTCAATTCGCACAATGCCCACTGTTGCTTTCAGCAATGTTCCTCTCTGGTAATATGCATTTGTAATGCAGACTTTATTGGAACCTATGGGCCAGGCCTACTTTATTTGAGCGTTTGTACTCATTTTTGCATTCCTGTGTGTACAATGATTATTTGTAACCCAAGGTCAAGTGGACAAAAAAAAAAAAAAAAAAAGAGGAGAGAAATATCTATTATTAAAAATATCTGCATTGGGGTGGTCAGGGCTGAAGAGACAAGACAAATGATGATGAGCCAAACCTGCATTACATAAAAGGAGTAGGAGTCCTCTTCAGCAGCAAAATTAAGACCCGATTCACTCAGCATCATCTTTCATTTGCATTAAAAAAAATGTTTTACCCTTTATGCAAATGAGCACAATTTTATGCTGCATGGCAAACAGCTATACCTATTTGGCTAAACGGGGTAAATTTAAATATGAAAAAAATGCCATAAAAAAAAAACTAACAGCTGTTTAACATTGTGCTTGTAGGTGCAGTTGGAACAAAAACGAGCATGTACAGGCAGTCCCCAGAACCAACACTGAGAATCACTGATTTAAAAGAAGGACCATTGTTTATCCATGCGCACATTTTTCTGAACAAATCATTAATATATCCATACCATGGTTCATAAAATCATTTCCTTCTCTCTGCAACACGTCTCCACTGTCATTACTGGTGCTTGCCCCCCTGGCTTCTCATTGCCATTCTCTGGCTGCAGGCACGCAAAACTACTGCAGAATCATTTCTTCTGCAGGAAGCACTAATAACACAGTGAGATGAACCACAGGATGTTTGTGATGCTAACAGCCATCGGCACAGCGTGTGCGACCTCTCCTCAGTGCCAGGGAGAATTGAGTAGCTCAGCAGTGAATATAAGTATGATGTTGTCTGAAGCAATTGATGCATGTTCTTCGGTGACATCAGTGCGATTCTCAGGTGACTCGTGCTCCTTACGGCAGTTTTTATTTATTAGGGTGGTTGGAGACAGCATCTATTTAAGGCTTGTAGTTGTTACACTACGTCAGAGGTATCCCATCTTAATCCGCTACGGGCCAGCATAGCTCATTGCAACAATACCTGATTCAACTAATTAACTACTCAGGCGATTCATTCAATAACTTTATAAGTAGAATCAGGTGTACAAACTAGCACCCCCACTGGCTCTTTGCAGATTAGATTGCACAGCCTGGCTCTGAGATCTGAGAGGATAGGCGATGAGATTCATGATGAGGTTTATGCAGTCTCAACATAATAAACGCAATCTCAACACGCGCCTAAAGCTGGTGATGGATTTGTGGCTTTTTGAGTGTGTATTCCTGTCTCTATCCCAATACATGCTGGGGCAGAAGGCCAGGTCCCACAACAGCTCATTCTATCAATTAGCCATTTAATGAGATCTGTGGCTGTTGAATGAGATGTGCTTGGTGGTATATGTTGTCAAGACCTACAGGATGATAGATCTTTAGAAACAGGGTAGTTGACCACTGCTGTCGACTATAAGTCTGGGGTTTGTTCCACAAAGCCAGCTTAACTTTTCTAGCTGGGTAAGTGCATGAAAAAACCTATAACTCTTCATAATCATGAACATGGGCTAATATAAACAGTTGCTGTTGGTTTAATGTGGCTGTTAGCAAGTTAACTCAATGGTCCTACTTTTGAGGAACAGGCCCCTGGTCCCTGATAGTTGCAGGGCTTCCTGGTTTTAGTAGAAGCTTACAGACTTCCATAGCTACTCAGAAGGGCTTGGACATTTGTAATATATCTAAGCTCACACAGTCCACTCCAGCCCACTTATCACAAAACACTGACGGACAACAAGAGTAAATTCTCTTTTGGTATTGGATAGGATTGGAATCAGGCAGAAATATAATCAGCTTCTTTTTTTTCTGGCTTTGCACAACCCACACTTTACGGTGCAATAGCTCAAGTTCAACTCGCCTTCCTCCAACAATGAGCCACCACCACTCTGGGCTTTGCTTTTCTTTAGACTAGGCTTATCTTATCACAATTATGCAAAACAATGGTTTATATTGACAGTAAATCAAACACCACGTCATAGATGGTCAGGCCAGCTTGTTGTAAATGAAAAACCCCCCGGTTGAATTGGAATCGATTGGTGCCTGCGGAACTTGGGCACACCAAAAAGGCGAAACTAGAGCAGCATTATTTTTCTTTGGAGGAAATTCAGAAAATTTGGATGAATTTACTGATACAGACACACAGGCTTTCACGTGAATGCAGCTATGCGCGCATGTACAGACACATGCACACACTCACAAGCACATGCCAAATTAATGATGGAATCGACCAGATATACTTTTTCAGTGTCTGTTTGCCCACTATAGTACATCAATTAGTTCAAATGACGCAGACATACATTGGTCTGTAGAAAAATTATACACTGCCTGGCCAAAAAAAAAAAAAAAAAAAAAAACAAGTTGCCATTTAGACTTAAGTTTGCAAATATTTGCCCCCTTCCTGATTTCCTGAACTTGGTTGTTGTATTTGAATGTTTCAGATAATCATTTCCAGATAATTTTAATACTATCTAAAATGAAAACAATGTGAGAAAACACAAAATGGTACTGATCATTACATTTATTAAAGCTGCAGGCGAAAGAGCAAGCGAGAGAGATTTTGATCATAAACATTGCTGCTTCTCCCTTTCTGCTTCTTCTCTCCCTCCTGTAGCCCCTCCCTCTAAGCCCTTCATGCTCGTTCACAATTTCAATTCACCTATACTATACAAAACCACAAGAAGGAGCACCAGTATGTCTTATTGCAATTTAAGAAACACTAGTCATAAAAAAGTAAACATTAAGCATTTACATGTTAATCACAGACACATACCACACCATCTCAAAGTCATTGTAATTGTGCTTGGTGATCAAAAGATGGTAGAGAAACGAGCAAGCAAGTGAGCTAATTAACATCACCTAAAGTTGTACAATGTTAGCGTTAGCTATTGAACCTAGTAACTGCACATATTACAATTTAAGCTACCAAGCCATGAAAAACATGAAACTTTTTTTTATTTTTATCTATTTATTTATTTATTTTTAGAGTGCACAAGAGGAGGGCTTTGACTTGAGTGACAACTGTACTCCAGGTCCAACCAAAGGACGTGGCAAGCAGAGAGACTACTAAAAGAAAAGCTAGTTTGCAGTACACTAAAGTATGCTTCCCAGCTGCTAGCTTCTTAAGGAATGATCTGGCTTTATGTGGGTTGTCATTTTCACTGCCTCAGTGGACTAGGCTTCGCAAAGCTACGGCGCTATGCTATGCCATTAAACACAAGTGGGCATGGATTATTAGGTACCGCCCCACTGACAAGCCTCTATACCCCAAAAGGTACAAATAGGTACATTTTTTTCCGAGAGTGTACGAATATTAACCCTCTTGTAAACTGATTTGTGTTTTCCATCAGTCTCATCCTTTCTGGTAGAGATACTTGCACCCATAAATGTTGGACTTCTTTGCATGTATTTTTGCTGACATTTTGGGAGACAAAGATTAGGATTAACATTTCTTACATCATATTTCTGGTAGTTTATCACAACCCTCATGTCTCATTATTTATCTCCTCCCACTTTCCAGCAACTTGCATGTCTTTTAGAGGTATTGTTTCCTTAATTGGTTTGGCGTCTTGCGTGCATACCATTTCCTGGTGTAATCCATTTGTATGCCCTGTTCCCTTGTATTCGTCCGTTGTTCTGTGTTGCAGAGTTGCAGGATTGTCATGCTTCATGTCATTAACCAACCAGTCAGTGTTTTGTTTTCCAGTGTAAAATTTTTAATATTGTCTTCGGAAATTGTAGTAAACTTTATGATAGTGAGATGTATAACTATTCTTTGGAACTTAATTGATTGGAACAATCTCCCATGCCCTATTGTCAGTCTCCAGGATTGAAACCACGTTCCTGTGAACCTGCCTTGTCAGATAATTCCTCTGCCCAGTCATTAGGAACACCTCCCAAACCTCCATCGGTCTCCAGGATTGGGACTGCTCTTCTGTTAATCCCTTCGAACCTGCTGTCTGACAGTCCTGCTTCAGCATCAGTTTGCACCACCTGCCTTCTGCCCCAGGATGCCTCTGGCCAGACACGGACATGCTCATTTCCTTCACCATGCAATACCACCTAAGCTGGACTGTTCCTTTCCTATTCTGAGCCTCGGCCCTTCCCCTGTTGTTACCGTATTCCTATCAATAAACTGCCTCATTGGATTGTACCCTGAATCTGCATCTCGTTCCTTGTCTGGATCATAACAGTTGTTAATCTGAAATCTCTTAGTTAAAGATGATGGTGAATTCACACAGTAAATATTATGCATCATGACCATTTCCTGTTTTTAAGTTAAACATTGTCTATCTTAGAATAGAAAATACTCGCTGGGATGAAAATTCTGAACTACTTTTGGAAATTTGGATGTTACAAAATTGTTCGTCGAAACCCGCACAAACATTACCAAGAAAAACATCTGTGGAGTACTCATTTTGGATTGCAGAATCATTATATTTGAGCCTGCAGTTATTTAAGCATCTGGCTGTGACTGCATTATTTTTCTAGACTAATGAGGCTTGATCACAGCGCCTCAGGGGCAGAAGAAACTTATATTTCCAGTGTTGTTACTCAATTTGCGTGATATTCTCAGAAATGCTATCTATTGACAAGCAATCTACTGAGTGTCACCTTTCAAGTGAGACCATGATTATGTCTGTAGTCAAAGTGGTTCGAGTACAGTAAGAGCTGTAGTCTGGGAGGAAATTTGCTGAAAAAGGACTGCACTTAAAGCGGTTAACTGCTCACCTAGGCATCTGCATGATGTACAGTAACTTCTGGGATAACTTTACCATTCAACCGTAAATAATTTCCATCTCCTAACCTCTGAAGTCTATTCCTTGTCCCAATTTTAACAAATTCACATTTTCCTACATTCAACTTTAAGTTGTTGAATTTTAAATATGTTTGTATTGAGGAAAGGTCTTCATTAAGCATTGTCTTTAGACTGTCAACACTGTCACTGCTACAGTACATAAATATATCATCTGCATACTATGCCAGTATCTTGGAGTGTGTTACAGCCCTGGGCAAATCATTGAAATGCGGAGAAAATAATAAAGGACCAAGTTTCAAGCCTTGCGGAATTCTGCATTGAGTCTCCTGGGCAGTTGAAAGTACACCATTCATTGTTGCAGATTTTTCCTGTGAGTGACAATTTCCAATACAATTTACTTCGCTCACAAACATGCCAGTAACTTCAAATTTTTTTCTAATAACACTTTGCAGTCAATGCATTCAAAAGTCTTTTTCAGGTCCAAGAGGACTACACCTGTTAAGAGGCTATTGTCCATGTAGAAATATCTGCACTGAGGTTCAAAAGAGCCAGTGCTTTGGAAAATTTGAGTCTAAAGGCAGACTGATTATCACAGAGGACTTGATTTTCACATAAGAAATTGTATGTTTGCTGAAACATAAAGTACATTTTCCCTTATCTTTCCCAAAATTGGTGTGACTGATATTGGTCTATGAATTGACATTTGACTTTTATCTTCCTTTTTACTTACTGGGATAATACTAGATACTTTCCACTGTGTGGGAACTTTTCTCTGCAGCATAAATAGATTGATTTCATGACATAATGGAGCAACTATGAATGGCGCGATCATAGAAATAAATGTAGCCGGTATGCTGCTTTTTCCTCAGATAAGTTCTTTAATTCTTTTAACATGTCCCTTTCAGCTACATGTGAGAATTCAAATCTGTTGTGAGATTAAGACCACTTTTGAATATTTTCAGCAACATCAACAGCTATATTATTTTCTTGTGTTTCTTTGCTCACCGTTACAAAACATTTATTGAACTCATTTACAACTGTCTTTTGGTTTTGTACTACTTCTCTTTATTAATAAGAGATGACCCATGAGAGGTTTTTTGCTTGATGGTAGCACACGTCTTATAGATGCCCACAAATTGTTTTAATTTTCACTATTTTTGACCAAGTTCTCTTGAAGTCTTGCTTCAGTGTTTGAGAAAACGATGTTACTTAATTCTTTAACTTGTATTATGTCTCCCAGACATCATTTTTTCTTTCTTTTGCGAGATCCTTCACTGCATCTTCCTCCTGAGCAAGTTGCAAAAATTCTTTAGTCTTTCATAGAGATGGCTTATTTTTGACCCTGGACCGCTTGACTGGAGCCACTTTATTTAAAACATTATTCAACTGAGACTCGATTGCATCATATGCATCTTGTGTGTTTTCTTACAGCATTCTGATAGCAATGCTTCATCCCAGTTAATGATTTACTTCTTTCTTTTAATATCCTCTGTTTACTTTCCTCAGATTTCTACGCAGTCTATATTTATGCACTTGTTCTGACCATGCTTTCTCTTTTTAACACATGTATCAATGTAATGATACCTCAATGTTACATTAATTATGCCTGATGAATTTTTTTTTTGTATTATTTGTGACAGTGACATCAATTATAGAGTCAGAGTCATGTGTAACTCAAGTAGGTTCCTGAACGAGCTGATGACAACAATAATCATTGAGTAATTCCATTAAGTTTTACTTTGTGAATTGGTGTTAAATGCCATCATATCACAATTCATATCACCTAATATGATCATTTCTTCTCATCAATTTGTCCCAGGTTTTTATCAAAGGTCTCAAATCAAAGATCTCAGCCTTAGATAATGGTGGTCTATACCAGACTATAAGACAGAAGTTCAACAAAAAGCACTCTATCAGTTCATGGACGATAATTTATAACTCTTATGGCATGAATTTGGTTTTGAAAGAGAAATAAAGGTAATTGCGGACATACACTGTCATGCCTGCTCCTGATCTACTCCTGCCTCAGCAAACACAGCATTAACCTCCTATTGCTTTTTCATTATCCAAGACTAATTCATCCAAATGACTTTCACTGTATGTTATTATGTCTACAGGACATTTTTCAAGTATAATTTTCAATTCATCAAAATGTTTTGGTAAAGAGACTATATTCAAGTAGATCATTTTATGACCATTTATAGAATCCAATGATTTTAACTGTCTCTTTACCTTATTACATAAATGTGCATCATTGGCTTACTTTAAAATTACAGGTTTGTCTGTAGGCTAATTTTATGGTTCGTCTAATGCAAAAGTCATTTCCAAGAAGATGCTAATTTCACACATATAATTGCTTGATGTAGTAAATATATTTGCACTCGTGGGGGTACATTTAAGATGACACTATGACTGGAAGACTACACATAATAACGCATTTTGGTTTCTGTTGGCATATGATGCACGGGTATTTCAAAGTCACGCTATGATGTCCCATATTTAGTTTATGTGGTTATTTTCTCCTCACATTTTATTTAAGTTATTTCAGTTTTTCAATGTCATTCTCACTCCGAATGTACATTATCTTATCACTTGTCAGTGCCAAGATAAGACTGTCTTAAGTCCAAGTTCGGGTGACATTATAATGACTGACCTTTCCTGAGGAGGTGTTGTCTGCAAGCGGTAAAGTGACTTGTGTGTGTTGATAGGCATCCCTTTGAGTTTTGCTCTTTCCATGTTGATCAGTTGCTGAGTATTATTTGATGCAAACTTGACAATGGCCACATTTACATGGACAGTTTAATTCCACTTTCAGTCGGAATGAAAGGCCATTCTGATTAAAAGTGGTCATGTAAACACCTCAATCGGAATGAAAATGGCCATTCCGATTGAAATTTAAATCTAATTAAACGGGGTGGTATATTCCGTTTGTCATTCCGATTGAAAAAATCTTTCGTTCATGTAAACACTCATTCCTCGTAAAGTTCATTCAATTCTTTCTACGCATGCTTGCAACCTTTCCCTTCCTTGCGAGTGGGACGCGGCAGAGGGCTAAGGTAGAGCAGTCGTTGCACTGACCGGTAGCCAATAGCCAAAGCACGGTCTTCTGCCTGCCTTTTTTGATATTCTGCCTCCCTTCTGCTCCTTAACAGACAAATGATAATAATTAAAATGATGTGGTCATACTGCTGCTTCAAAAATAAAAGCAACAGGGCTCTCAAGTTTTGAAGGCTAGAGTGAGATTTCCCCGGGGGGCATGATACTCCCATTTTCCACCGTGGGTGAATGAATAATGCAGCTTTCAGAACGTTGTTGTAGCAGCATCACATAAATAATTCCAGAATAACTGTGTTTTTTTTTCATTGGTTGTTGCCCTAAATCTTACCCAGATACGATAGTGCTATTATCTGATTGGCTATTGTGTAGCTCCTTTCCTTTTTTTGATTGGCTGGCAGGTGGCAAGCTGCCACCAAGAACTCCGGGGGAGATGTGTTTGATTCCTGCCGGTTTCCAGAGTACTAACAGTGCTGCTGCGCATGTAGGCCTACTGTTGGAAATTGTTTTCGTTTTAATGATTTTTTTGCATGAGAAATACCATGTGTGGCGTAAGTGCGTGACATCTGACTGAAATGAGTGACAATCACGCTCATTGCGTGAGACTAGAGAGCCCTGAAGCAAAATCAGTCGGAAAAAGGCACTGCTAATGTCATTCAGGTTGTCGCTATCAGGACAGGCCTAATATTTTTCTTCCGGTAGGCTAAACGGAAACGCATATCCGCTCCGTTCCCTATCCAATCAGAAGCCTTCCCAGCACCAAACCTTACGCGAAAGCAATTAAATACGTCTTCCATGTAAACCCCCATTCGGAATGACTATATCTCATGTAAACTCACAGGAAAAAACGTTCATTCCGAATGTTTTCATTCGGATTAATTCATTCTGAATGAAAAGTTGTCATGTAAATGTGGCAAATGATTGCTCGTGATCTTTGAAGATGCTCCCCACCGGTATCTACCGGTGAGGGGCGATGTAATTCTATGACTTTAGTCGATGTCCCCTGGATGGACATCAGTGCCAAGTTCCTCCTTCCAGTCATCATAGTGTCCTAGTCACTATCTTCAGCAGAGTTCTTAGGTAGTCCATGGAAGCAGAGACAGTTTCTCCTGCTCCACTGCTGAGATTCCACTTGTGCTTTTGTAACTCCTTTCAGGTTTTCATGAAGGTCTTTCACCTGTTTGGGGGATTTGGCGATTTCCACCTTGTATTGATCAATCTCCATGCTGATCAAGCAGTACACCTGCTCAATGACTTCTTAATTACAGTAGCTTTCATTGTGTTCACTATGGTCTTTATGACTAATTTCAAAGCCAGTTTTACACAGTGTTCTATTGCATGCTCAAGGATATTATCCTCACCTTCGTCCCCTTTGTGTGTCGCTTTTGGCGGAGTGACATCCTTATTGACCTTTTTACATTGATGGACATTCATCTTCACTTGACTGATCAACTTGCATTGCTGTGCTGGTCTGCATGAGTTTCATGCTCCGGGCGTAGGTTGCAGTGCTAGGCCCAGTTTGTTGTCGTATATCTTTTTCTGTCCTCAATTTTTCTTATTTCAATGTCAAACAGAAGTTAGAAAATCTACATCACCCAAGTAAAAAAAAAAAAATTATCTCCCTAAACCTAATAACTGGTTGTACCACCCTTGGCAGCAACAAATGCAATCAAAGGTTTACAGTAACTGCCAAGGAGGATTTCACTATGCTACAGAGGGAATTAGGCCCTTTCTCCTTTGCAGAATAGTTTTAATTCAGCCATGCTGGGGGATTTTGAGCATGAACTGCATATTCAAGGTCATGCCACAGCACCGGATTCAAGTCAGGACTATATCTAACCTACTTCCAAACCTTAATTTTGTTTCTTTTGAGCCATTGAGATGGAATTGCTTGTGAGCTTTGGATCACTGTCTATCTCAATTACCCAACTGTGCTTGAGCTTCAGGTCATGAGCTGAATGCTGGATGTTCTCCTTCTGGACTCTGATAGAGAATAAAATTCATGGTTCCATCAATTATGACTAGTCTTCCAGGTCCAGACACAGCAATGTAGCCCCAGACCATCTCACTACCATTAATGTATTTGACAGTTGGTATAATGTTCTTATAGTGAAATACTGTGTTAGCTTTACACCAAAAGTAACGGGACCTGTGTCTTCCAAAAGATTCCACTTTTGACTCATCAGTTCACAGAATATTTTCCCAAGATTCAAGGGATTCATTGAAATTTTTTTTTTTTTTTTTTTAGCAAATGTGAGACGAGCCTTTATGTTGTTTTTGGTCAGCAGTAACTTTAGTATGGATGGCATTTTTGCCCAGTCTCTTTCTTTCCTTCTTATTGTAGAGTTGTGAACACTGACCTTAACTGAGGCAAGTGGGGCCAGCAGTGCTTTAGATGTTCTTTCATTGAGGCTCTTTTGTGGCCTCCTGGAAGAGCTGTTGATGCGATCTTGGGCTAAATTGGTTGGCAGGCCACTCCTGGGAAGTTTCACTATTGTTCTAAGTTTTTCTCCATTTGTAAATAATAGCTGTCATTGTGGTTCACTGGAGCTCCAAATTTTTTAGGCCCAGTCCATATGTATACAGGTATTTTTGAAAACATAGAATTTTCCATGCATTTTGGCCTTTTGCCCACATGCAAACTGTATTTTTTGGTCACTGGAAATGGACCTTTTGGAAACTGCCATTCTGCGTGAAGATTTCTTCAAGATTGGCTGGAAACATCAGAGTATGTGTACCTTATAGCAAGATTTTAAGGGTTGTTATTGGCCTACGTAGTCTGAAAGGATATCATTGACAGAGCTTTAATTGCATTTTCTTTTCTTTAGGACAGAGATTTTTTTGGAAAATTAAGGAGGAGAAACCCCATATTTATAAATACATGAGTGCTTATGGACGAAGCCTTAGAATTAGATTTTACTGGGCTGGCAGTGATCCTTCTCAGGTGTGTCCAGTGGAGTCGCCAAGGGGGGGCATGTGCCCCCCCACGGACATCTCGTGCCCCCCCATATGCCCCCCCATTTAAGAAACATAAATAAATAAATAAAGCGCATGTCACTCGCGCCCTCCCCCCCGGTCAACAAAATAAATTGCGTGCCCCCTCATCAAACTGTCGTGCCCTCCTTGTGCACCCCCAGAATAAAAAGTCTGGTGACGCAACTGGGTGTGTCTAATGAAATTTAACCCTATTATTGACAGTAGTTTGACGATCTGAAAAGTTTAAGCATGGCAAAGATGCAAAAATGGAATGGTTAGGGGGCAACTAATTTTTCACTGCACTGTATGATTGGATTATTATTGCAGTTAGTAATATTTTTGAGATGGAAACAATTATTTGAACCCTGACTGATGCAGAGTGTAACCTCTGATTTCTTAAACAACCATGTTAGAGGATGTATCCCAGGGCCTTGGAAAAGACGTTACAATTTCAGAAGGGTCAAATTATTGGTCTGCATCAAGCAGAGAAAATAATTACTCAGATTGCTGAAATCACCGGGATTGGGTTAAGAACTAAGCAGCACATTATTTACCCCATTGAATGTCTTTGGGAAGTGCCGGAGAAGACTTTCCAGAGTGGATCAACTCTCTCATTGTCAGTATAGCTCTAGACAAAAATAAATGTTGCGACGTTGCATAAAGTTGGCGAAACAATGGCTCGATGAATGCGTGCCATAATCAAAACTAAAGTGATTCCAGTGAAATATTAGTGAGTGTGACTTTTGCTTTGGCCAAGCAGTCTACACATGAGCACAGAGTCAAAGCTACACACAGCACTATGGACAAATATGCTTTTTTCAGCTTCCAGCACTCTTCTCTCGTCCTTTGATCTCACCCACTATCGCTAAACCATCTCCAACTGAAATGATGAAAAACTCTGTTCCAGCTGAGCTCCTGTTTTAAAGGCTGCCCTCCTCAGCCCAAAAGCAGGTGTTATGATAAAAAAAAAACCCCTATATCCTTTCACTTCTCCCAGCACAGTCTGGGCTTGTCTCATTGGTTAATCAAGAAAAGCACTCGGATGTTTCTACCCTGGATGAGCCATTACACAGGTTTCTGATGTTTTCTGTGCAAATATATTGATTTTTTCTCTCTTCGTGCATCTGCTGTTGCTTCTCATTGACTGAAAGCAAAGAAACACTAAGAAGGTTTCATCCCATTACCGCTTTTATGAACAATGTTGAATGTCTGTTCGATAGTGAGAATGGTCATACTTCAGATGCGAAAAAGAGGGAAAAAAACTCCTATAGAATGACTTAATTGATGATATTGATTTGCAAAACTTACCAAATGGGTTATTTTGCCCTTTTTCAATCCAATATCCCACCGTTATTGACAGGATAGTCCATGTTGTTCATTGCCGTATTGTATATCCCTTTGGTTACAGGTCACATCCGGAAATATAGCTGCATGGGAAACATAATGAAGAATGAAGAATGTTCCCAGCATGAAACACATCAGATGTCAGACGGCATGGCTCTCGCAGCTATTCTAAGTTCTCTAACCAACAGCAAATCAAGTCCCGAAGGACTTTGCTGTGTTATTTTACCCAACCTTTCTGCCCTAGCTGGTTGTTTACAAGCTTTTCAACCACTAGCCACTTATAGATACAGAATTTAGTCAATTGTAAATGTCATGCTTTTGTTGAGACAGAAAAAATCCGCTGACTTTTTGCTCCCTGCACTTAAAAAAGGAGTTGCACGGACTGGTCAGAATGCCAGCAAATTGCCGGTAAATTTGACCCTTTGGCCAGCAGTGTATTATGGATTTCTCTGCAAGTCATTTTTTTCTGACACACACTGAACCTGCTGAAAATAAAATTCATGCCTTGTCTCGGGAGATGTGGTATAAAAGAAAGGAAAAATGTCAATGTTTGATTTTTTAACCTCTCTGTTATCCAGCAGTGTTTGTGCTTCCCATCTATTGATTTGTGTACCAAGATAATATTGCAGACCCGTGCAACAAGGTCAAACAGATGGAAAGTGAGAAAGAAAAAAATACAATAATACAAAGTTACTTCCTCTCCGGGGTTTTAACGGCAGGTGGTTGCGTTTCAATATGGGAAATATAAAAAAGCCATAATAATTGGAGAAACTATCTCTTTCTTAATTTTTCTGTGATTTTTACACGTTTAAGTATTGCAGTTGTTTAAACCGTGCATTTTCTGGGTTTGGCATGTATCAGAATTTTCTATTCTGAACTTCAAACATCACCACGGATTATCTTCAAAGCATCTAGAATTGACATTCTGAGCAAGTAACCCAAAATGGCCCAGTGAAGTACACTGGTGAATGACCATTACTCTTCTTAGTGAAAACAAGTGTAATTACAAAAACACTCCATTAAAAAGATCAGTATACCAGGAAAAACAACATATTGTTTATGGCTTTAATAATCAGCAAGCATGGGTGGATCTATAACAATGGAGAGAATTTTGAGGGCAAATAGAGAAGCAAGGGAAAAATTATTTCCCATTATTGCCAATCAGGATCAACTCTCAGCTTTGTCCAACAGCAAGCAAGCACAGCTCATTTACATTTGAGCTCACCCATCATACCCCAGTTATGTAAAACAGTGGTTCATTTTGACAGGAAATCAAGCACTGAGTTTGACATGGTCAGGTGAGCTTGTAGTAAATGAAACATTGTCCTGACTATGCTGGTATTGATTGGTGCCTGAGGTTCTTGGTCTGCTGCAAACAATGTGAAGGTGAAAATCCAGCTGAATTATTTTTGTCCAGTGTGAATTCAGAACTTTAGGATGCATTCCCACATGCACACACTTGCATGCGCACAATTTCACGCACACGTACGTATACAATGTGTCCTGTGGGATACAAACACTTTAATACCATGAAGGGAGCATTAGACAAGGTTTTTGCCAAATCAAGTTATGATTTATCAAAAGTCTGGTCTGATGCTAGTGTTTTGGTCACATGATTTTATTAACATCATCAGTCATCATTTCGTCAGCCTGGTTTGATTTCAAGATGGCCGCCAGCCAAGGTTATAATAGTTTTGGATTTTTCATTATTGTTTAGTTTTATTTCGTTTTGACTTTTTTTTCTCTAATTCAGTTAGTTTTAATAAGTTTTAAGAGCGGGTTTACTAGTTTTTATTAGTTTTCGTTTTTTTCAAAATGCTTAGTTTTAGTTTAGTTTTTATTAGTTTTAGTATTAGTTTTAGTTTTTTGCATACTTTGGGTTATTTGTCATGTGCAGGATTCAAAATGATCAGAGTAAGTATTGTGAAATAAAACTCAACAAAAGATACCTGTAAAAAACATGTATTCACACACAAGAACAAAAAAACCCATTTGTGAGACACATGTCACATGTATGGACAGCCAGGAGTCTCAGGGAGCTCACTCTGAGTAAAACATGAACAAACTCAAAAACCCAATACACTCTACAGGTTTGAGTCACTTTTTGACCAAAATTACCAACTCAGAAATAAATTAAGAACTAGGCTTCTCAGCACTAAATGCAGACATAGGCGGCGCCAGTGAGGGGCTAGGTGGTGCTGTAGCTACCCCTGGAATAGCCATAGCACCCCCAAGAAATTCCCCTGATTTTTATATTACAAGTTGAAAAATTTGCAGCGAGCGTACGGAAGGACACTGTAGCACAAAAAAACGTTCTTGACTTAAAAAAAGAAATGAACATTTAGCGAATCTTCATACAAAGACACTGTGTAAGTTTTGTTACCTTAGTGCTCGTCTTTATTGGCAAAATCTCCAGTGTTTGACATCGTCTGCACACGCGATGAGCCACCGAGCTATGTGATGACAGCAAGCAGTTTCCGAGCTAACCACCAGAAATACTGAAATCTGCAAGCCCATGTATCTCGTCCCAAACCTCTATTTCCTTAAAAATAACTTATTAGCCAACCGTACTTTTAAAACTGGACACGATCGTTGTGCCACCCAGCGATTATGTTATGAAATGAAAACAAAGCAGATCGCAGCGGATCTGCTTTCAGATTAGAAACAATTATATCTTCCGACAGCGGATGTTCTACGCATATACGTGCATACAATTGTGTAGTAACTAGCCTACCTTTTATTCAAAGCATCGTGGCGAACATTTGAGTGTTTTCTTCGCTGACGAAACTGGGTCAGTCTGACCAAGATCGCAAACTAGTTCACAAAAAGATGGCAATGGCAATGCAGCTTTACATCGGAAACTGCCGACGCGAGTATATATTTCAATGTCGCGTGAATAGTTGTAATCATAATTTAAAAAAAAAGTAAATTAATGAAATTTAAAGACATATTATTTTTAGAGTAAAAACATAAAGGCAAAACCGATGATCTGCTTTGGCCAATGGACGTAGCGCCCTTTTACTTCTGACCTTAACGTGAGTCGGTCTCTTGACCGCAAGTTGATTATTATACTAGTTATTATATTATTATTATTATTATTATTATACTAGTGTTGGTAACTGGCTGTGTGATTTCGTGATCTCAGCATTTGGCTGAAATGTGCAGTGTTTGCTGCTCTTTGTGTTCAGGGCCCGTCTGTGGCAGAGTTGTGTGAAACTTTTTTTTCAGAGGTTTACGTTGACAGGCTTATGAACTTTCTATCTATTTTTGTACAACGTATATCAGAGTGACATAGGCTTGTAATAGTCGTGAACGGGCATCGTTAATCTTTTGCCCTGTACGCGTCTGTGTCGTGTACCAGGGTTCGATGAGACCGACATAATAACGAACACCCCCAAGATTCAGAGCACCTTCTTTAAAGAGTCGAGCATCCCCATAGCACCTGCTAAAGAAAATCTCATCCGCTGCCACTGGTTGCAGGTGCAGCTTTTTGGCATATCGGTGCAGTAGATTAACAATACAGTAGGCTACCTCGACTGTAAACAAGAAGTGGCGTGAGGTGCCGTATGGTGCCGCCAGCTCAAGTAAAACAGCTCGAGCGAAATAAATCGATTTCATATCAATCCAAAAGGCTTATAAATACATTGACAAGACGAAAACGAAGGGAATTTTCTCTATAATTTCAGTACGTTTTAGTTAGTTTTGTAAACACACAATACAGTTTCAGTTAGTTATCGTTTTTTTCTTTCAATTATCGTTTTTATTTATTTCAGTTAACGAAAATGTTTTTTCAATTTTAGTTTTCGTTATTTCGTTCTTTTTCGTTGACGATAATATCCTTGCCACCAGCAGGGAAGCACATGTTAGTCATGAGGTAAGCATCTGCTTGAAAATCATCAATGATGGCGAGATGAAGCCTCATGGAGCATTGAAGCTTTCTCCCAAAGTGGTTCACTAATGGGTGACGCTTCTTGAGGCTTCATCTGCTCACTATGCCATCTACTGGACAAAAAGTGTAAAACAGGCAAAAATATCAAGAAATGTATTATCACAGTGGCGTATCAATAGAGGGTGCAGCGAAAGCAATGGCATTGGTGACTGTCAATGAGCATCCCCCACAATATCAAGTTCAATCCCACTCTATCATAGATACTCTGACCAATCAATGCCCACCAACACATAGAATTTATTTTATGCTACTGGATATATATATACCGCTGCAACTGCATTCATTTCTCAGTCATGGTGCTGGCAAGTCGATGTCATCATGGTACATTATTCATCATTTTAATTGAACATAAATCGTTATAACATGGAATAATTTAGATTTCTTTTTGGAAAATGCTTCATAAAACAAACAATGATAATTTTATTCAGCTGTTGATATCGTCATTGAGACAGCCAGTGTTTCTGGGTAATGTCCAACATTCCATAGACCACCCATGTGACGATGCCACAGTCTGATCGTTCAATCCAAGGACAGTCTTAAGAAAGAAATAGGAAACTTTATATTATAGAATGAAATAGTGTAGTAACCTTTAGTGTGTGTTGTACGTAGGCCCTATAACACTTAGAGGAGCGTGCAAAAATGTAATACTGCCAGTTTAAATAAGACATGGAATTTATATGGTACGATTATCGTAAACGCCTTCGTCTGTGTGTAAAAAACACATATGCATACATGTTTATAATCAGGGTGAGCCAAGTTGTCAGATCTGCACTCGAGCCCACACGGACCATGTTACCTCACTGCATTATCAGTTTGAAGCGTGTCGTATTGTGTCAAATGCCTGTGAAAGAAACTGCCAATGATGCAAAGAAATATGCAATGCACTCATATTACCAAATTATCTATTTTGCTGAGCACTAAACAATGATTTGAAAAAAATAGAGTTGGCATTTATGCAAAATAGAAATCATCAGTGAAACTGGAGTGAGGGCAATGAGCATGCTTTTGTAACTTTGGGGTGATGGTCAACACAATTACAATTTCTGACGGTCAGTATCCACAAAATGTTAGGGATCCCCATCACGTTCTACAGCCCTATTTATTTCGAAGCGCGCGCCAAATTGCGAACCACTTCATGAACTGGTCACGAGGTACGGCCGGCTGGAGAGGCTTCCGACGTGATCGTATACGTCATCAATACACGCCTCGATACGCGCTTCACAAAATAAGTATTACTCGGCACACGCCTCGAAGCATCGGCACAGAACGTCACATGACTAAAAATCATAATTTTTTGATGATAAACTGATATATTAACTCACAATATTGCTGATGAACATTGCTTAAAATAGTGTATGGAGATAAAAATGGTAAACCATGTTTATTGATTTAATTACAGACCTTAAAAATTTGACCAGTTAGGGTAAAAAAAAAAAAAAAGTCTGTGTATTTAGTGCGGTACACCAACTTTGGCTTAAAACATCAAGATAAGTTCATATGCACCTCAAAAAAAGATGATATCAGTGTTAACTATATACAATATGTAATTTTAATCCATTTTTTCCCTACAGGGTATTGCAGTTAGTGACTTTTATGGGAGGACTAGACTAGGAATGAGAGTTGTTGAGGAGTTCCCATCAGACTCAGGTGGTAGTGGGGAAGAAGAAGAGGAGGGTGAAGTCATCTTTGCCAGTCAAGGAGGGACAGACAAAGAAAAATGTTCACTTGAGGAGGAGACAGATGAGGAGGAGGCACCAGCAACCCACAGAGCACACAAACGCACAAAGACATGTAAGTGACAGTGACAGTAACTGAGGGTTTTTAAGGGACATTTAGACATAAACTTCAATGAGGGCATTCCTTCTTGTGTGCAATATGAGCATATGGTGGTATATTGTATGAGGAACAAGAGACTCAGATGTATTTGCATAGAGTAGAAAGGTAAATTGATCTTCAAGTAATCACGTATGCGTGTGTGTGTGTGTGTGTGTGTGTTTTATTTACAGCTGGCACAAAAAAGATTTGAACATCAATCCTCAGCATCCTCACATGAATTTAAACCTGCTGATGAACTCTGTATAGCACATACGTACTTCAGCAAGTTTTTTGATGACGATCTCTACAGCCTTATTACTGAGCAGACATTTGTTTGTTCAATATAAGCCTTGTATTTTTGGAGTGAAGTGAATTAATGTTTCAATTAAAAGAATGTGTTAATTAAAATATATTTCATGGGAAAAGAACTGTTTAATGAATTCATAATTTTGTTCTTCAAGCATGTGAGATAGATTTTTTTTAAGAGAGCTGCTATTCATACCTACGGAAAGTAATTCTTGGGAAAAAAGTTGTAAAGGTTTATAATTGGGTGGAAAATGGTGAAATCCATTTTAAAACTGTTTTTGTGATGCAATCAATCAAATAAAAACACAAGAATATCAATTCTGTTCTCCTAATACAACAATAAAATGTTACTGCTTTTGACACTTTTTATACCCTAAATGGTCAACATACCCCAAGAGATATAATTGATAAAATCTAAAATATACAAGATATTTAAAAATTTACAATGGAATTATGTTATTAGGGTACTAAAGAGACAACTTGTAGCCTGAATTGATTTTTTGCGCAAAAATTTCCAGTAGTGACTGTTTAAGGGTTATGAACACCTGTACAGACGCACATGCATGCACCCATGCACACACACATACATGCATGGACGTATGAGCACACACACACAAACACATGATCACACACACACACACCCGCGCGCGTATACACGAACGCAAACCGATGAGCACACGCACACACACACACACACACACACACACACACACACACACACACTCACATGCAGGAACACATTCACGAACAGGCAGTAAATCAACGCTGGAATTCACTGGATATAATTCTAAAATGTTTATTTGCATACACTGTGAGAACACATGACACGGACATACTTGGGTCAGTGCAAAAATCCATATTTCCATAGGCCTTGGGTCAAACAAACACAGTACTAGAGATATACATGCTGCACTCATGTTTCCACAATCTCCTGCCATCCTTTGATCTTCCATGCTATTGTTACTCCATCTCTATCTGATATGAGAAGTACTCAGCCCTAGATGAGATAATAATAATTAATTAATTAATTAATTAATTGTCCATTTATTTTTAAATTTTTGTACCTCGGTTCTCAAACTTGTCTGCCGGATTAACTCAATTTTAAAAAAATATATAATTTGATACAATATTGATAAAATGATGAACTGCAAACAGTATTTTTTTTTTTTGAGGTCATGAATTATTGATCACTTTTTTATATTGAGGGATTATATCTGAAATGCAACCAACACACTGTGTGTGGGCACTAATACCATATCTTGAAAACCCCTCCCTACCAATGATCCAATACCACTTTTTTGCCATGTTTATTTGATCCCTTGACACAAATGAGATTTAGTGCACTGCCTTCTGCAAACATTACAGTCTGTACTTGTCTTCATGGAGTCTGTCCACACCTGTACAGTGTCATTGAGTGCTGTGCTGATTCTCACTCATATACATGCTGGACCCCACAACCTCTGTCCTTTGACTGTTTTTTAAGATGATATGAGTGACACACTAGGAATGATGTGGCAATATCATTCTATCCAGTACTGTGAGCTGTGGCAATAAATGCTCAGCAAATTACCTTCCAAAACCTCAGCTGAAAATATGCTGAGGCCTCTAAGTGTGACTAACTGTACATGGAGTGAGCAATACAAATCAAACCAAAAAATGTGAGACATGGTGTTCTGTCATTACACACTATGGCATAGAGACATATGACAGATTAAACTTTTTCAAAGAGAAACTGCATCGTGCACTTTGGAAACATATAATTTGGTATTTCAGGCATGTACTCATATATGCCAACTGTATAGTATATGATCAGTGTTGGGGGTAACGCATTATAAAGTAACTAATTACTGTAATCAGATTACATTTATCAGTGACGCAGTAATGTAACACATTACTTTGATAATTGAAGTAATCGCATTACAGTTACTAACAAATAAATTATCTAGTTACTTGCATTACTTAAAAGTATTCAATTATCGGCAGGACGGGAGGCCAGAAAATGTCTTCTTCTTCATCATCTTCTTCTTCTTTCTCCTTTTGAGTATATTGGCGATTGAGACCGAAGACAGAAAAAAAAATCAAATGTCCTTTTTCATGCGTGTTTATGCCAGTACTGTAGCCTTGTACTTGACTCACTTTTCTGTGAAGTGCTGTTTGGGCAGATTTATACAACTTCACTGATGGCTTTGCTGTATTAAAGAGCATGAAAGAGAGATCTTGAGCGTGTCCCCCTAACTAGAATAAAGACTTGTGCAGATCTGAGCATATACCAGGTTTAACATGATATGATTAATTAAGTTTTGATGAATTTCAGATGATGGTGCTCATTAATCCAAAAGTAGTGTAACTAGTAGTGTAACTATTTACTTTCAGCAGTGAGTAAGTAAAGTAAGGGATTACTTTTTAAAAAGTAGCTAGAAATGTGTACTGTATTACTTTTTTAGAGTAACTACCCCAACACTGTATATGATTGCATGAAAATTGCAAAACACGTTATATATACAAAATATTTTACAAAATGTGCACATAGTAATAATGATCAAACATACACTATATCGTATAAAGAAGTAAACATACAGTACGAACATGGTGAAGCTTAACTACAAATCTGTGGGACTGATTAAATAACCCTACGCAAAATGCAATCCAAAGATTGCTATAAAGAATGGTGATGTGCTCTGTATGGGCTCAAGACAGAAAACAGGTTATGTTATGAAGCAATATTGTGGTTCCTTGCTTTCTACCATCACATCTTTACAAGGGATAAATTGAGTGTTTTCTTCCATAATTTAACCTTTTTAGAATTTTGATTTTATTTTTGTTATTTAGTATACTGGCTTGGGATTGTGTTACACTTGATAACTGAATTGACTAATGTATTGGGCCCTACTTTTAACAATTTAAGCAAATGGTATAAAGTGCATGGTGCAACTGCATTTAGAGCGTGTCCAAATCCATTTTTGCTAGTTTAATGTTGGGTTTTTTGAGCGTAAAGTAAGGGGAATGATTCAACAGGGTTGTACTTAATCTATTAATTAATCATAGGTCTAAACCAGTCTAAGTGTCATCTGCCATTCCCTTTAAAAGCCAGGTGGGCTTGTACCTTTGCAAAGGGGCAGATTTTCCAGAAAAAATAAAACCTTCTCCATGCCTGAAGTGAAAGTGCGAGCGAACCATCACTGAAAGTATGGAAACCTGACCACCGTGATGTCCAAAAATGTAATAAAAATATTTTTAAAAATATTGTCAAAAATTGTTTTAATCATATCCAGATGTTAAAAATCAAAAACCATGAATCTCCGGGGCCACATTTGAACTTTACATTAACAACTTGAACATAAAACAAGAATACGAAATAAAGGTTTTAATTCAGGGTTGCCAGTAAAAGAAAAAAAAAAGTAATTACATGCTGGTGGGGACAACTGAGAACTGTCAACTGAAATTAAAATGAGTGAAAAAAAAACAGCCAGCACGACAGAAACAAAAATAATGTTATTTTTATCACAGTAACCCCTTGAATAATATCCGGCAGGAGTGGAAGAAATTTGGGTAAATTATAGAAGGTGACAACAATGTCACCCATTGCTTGTGCTGCTTCTTAAAAGTGCCGCTATTTAAGGCTGTTTTGTTTGTCAGCCAAACTGTAAATAACAATAAACACATTTCAAATGAATTGCGCAGTTTTGTATTTGATAATAGCAGCGGGACAGAAGTGTTGCAGATACTGTATTAATGGATCTGGTTGGATTCAAAATTGATTTGCCAGATAATTGTGGGTAATGGGTCAACCCATGCAAAACTCTGACTGAATTGGACAAACATCTGAAGCGCATTTCAGTATGTCAAACATTTGTTCTATTTCAGTTTGTGTGTCATGTGATGGAATGAAAATTCATGATATGCCATGTATTTAATAAAGTATATAGGCTAACTATTGTCCATAAATGGCATCCCCTCCAAGCAGGATCCTCTGGAAGATGGCAGGAATGACAGAGTTCAGCAGTATTAAAGCAACACTAAGTAACTTTTCAACCTTCATATAATATTTTCAGAACTTTTGTGATGGTGCATCGACTTACAACTGGTTGAATGACACCTCTGTCATGGCCTGAGGGCGTCTGTATCACTTTCACTGGCACTTTGCAGTTTCAAGGTGGATGGTAGGAACCCCTGCACACAAAAAACCACAAATGTGCTGACTGCTTTACTGCATACGTCACTTCCCCCTTTCCTCATTCGTTGAAAAGATGGAAGTCAAAGCGAACGCCTATGTGGGATTACCGCAATCATGGCAGAAGCAGCAAGAAAACCAAAGAAATTAAAAGTTTTGTCTGAGGAGACTAAAAAATGAAAGAGAGAGAGAGTAACAGAATCAAAGCCCAGACAAGGATCAATATTGGCCAGGCTTTCACTCGCTGGCATGACCTCAAAGACGAGGAGGGATGTCCGACCGATGCTGCCTTGGCCCTGTTACTGCTGGACTAGTAAGAAACGTTACACATTGTTTTCTCTTTATAACGTTACAGTACTTTTGAGTTTGTTGTATGGCTGGTTGTGTCACTGTGGAGCTGCGAACTATCAAGCTGGTGGCTATTTATTGCTACCACGCAAATTTCCGATAGCTAACATTAGCATGATCATTGTGATTTGAGCATCGCAAGCGATGACTGCAAACCGCAAATATAAATGTTTGAGTAAAATATGTAGCTTCCTCCTGTGGAAAGTACCAAAGATGGAAGATCAGTCATACTGAATCATTGTGGGATTATCGTCTCAGTTTGTATGTATTTGACCAAGTACTGTAGTTTCTGATGATTGTTAGGTAATAGTTTCAGAGACAAACGGGATTCTTGTTGTGTTTTTTGTTGAGTTGAGTACAGTGATTGCAAAAGAAGTCTATCAAATGCGTTAGCGCGTCAAACCGCGTTGCTTGCTCTAAATAATCAGTAAAACAAAACCCGTGTGCATTGAGTTATGACTTTTCATAGTCCTGCTTATTACTAGCACCTTGCGCTGAGTGTAGCTAAAATTACAGGGATTTTTGCTTGTCTAAACATTTCTTATTTTCAACATCGTCGTATGATGTTGTTTAGCCACAATTAGATACATTACCTCATCGCTATTCATCCCTCAAACTGCCACTGGAAACAGAAACATAGTTTGGACCCATCTTCTGTTAATTTCCAAAACAAATGCACGCGACTGGGAGATCAGGATCTTTATGACGCTACACGCTGGTGCTCATGGGCAATGGGGTCTTCCTTCAGGCAAAACACTACCGCTTTGGTCTACAGGCACCGCCAAACACAACCAAAAATGAAAGTTCCTTAGTGTTGCTTTTAGGAACCGTAACAATATCCAGAATAATGTGCAAATACTTACATGTGTAACCTCACATGTTGATTTGCTAGTTACCTGCTGGAATAGGTTCCCTTACAATTTAAATAGCCCATATCACAGCATGCTCTGATTTGGGGACATCTATCGCACTAACCATTCTGACTTCTGTTGTTTTTCAAATATATTGTCAATAGTATATCACATCCGGATCTTTTTATTTTTTTGTTTGCATGTGTGGACAATGCTGCTTGTCCCTGTAACCAGCAGAGTGTACACGTGTTGTGCACTCGCCTACAAAGACGCATAAAACTCTTAATAACACGCCATTAAAGTAGCAGTTAACCCTTTTACGAGGACTGGCCCAGGGGCGGGCTGCAAGGCTTAATTTCGTTTTTTACACCATCAAGTCTTGTGCTACGTTGTAGAACAATACATTGTTCGAACGTTTGAGGACTCAGCATTCTAACTGTTTAAGTCAATTTCTGATGCAAGTACAATCTGTCAAAATATGTTGAGAGCAGGCGGTCCCGGTGGCTCATCGGTCTAAGCTTGCGCACCATAAAGGCAGTGGCCTTCCTGTGGCAACCCGGGTTTGATTCCGGCTCGGTTCATTTTGCCACGTCTTCCCCCATTCTTCTACCCAACTTTCCTGTCACTCCTCACCAGAGGTCGCGTTACACTTTCTGATTGTCCGTCACAATGACGGATAAGGGCATAAAAATTCCTTCATAATCAATTATTACCCGTCAATGTAATTTTATTTTTTAAAATGATAATCGTTTATTTTTTTTAATAAGACGAACAAAAAAATTTATAGATTACGCATTAGCTGATGCCGACAGTGATTCATGTGGACACACATTGCGCACTGTGTTAAAAACAGCACTGCGTGGATTTTCGAACTTACTGCTGTATGAACTTTATAAAACATCACAAATGATTTCACCCCCCACACAGTAACAGTGTGCAAATGAACAATGCTATCAGTTATTGCTGGGCTTCAATAAGCCTAACAACCGCAGTCTCGCTAAGCGGTCCTACGAAGGAAGCTGCTTATCAACTCGTTATGTCAACCGGGGGGGGTATACTACAAAGCAGGATAAGTGGGTTAGCGAGGTATGTCGAGCCTAAACCTAGGTTTTTCGATGTCACGATGGTGCCTCTCTTTTAACGTGGCTAGATTACCATGTTAATTTATGCAGCGAACTTAACCTGGTCAGGAGCAGGTTATGTGCCGAGTTTCGGCTTAAATCGGCTATACATGTGCTGCCTTATCACTAAGCACCTCCTTTGAAGTTGGAATCAACTTTCTTGAATAATCCTGTGGACTTTGGTGCCCGAAACGTATGCGGTTTTCTTCGGAGGGAGACTGGCATGACCTGTTCGCTTTTTCTGACGATATTCTCTATGAACGCTACAGATTCTCAGCTGAGGCAATTCGTCACTGATGCGATCTACTGGAGCCATACATTGGCAATGTAGCAAAGAGAGGCATTTACAGTTGCACGAACAGTATGCATAACGTTACATTTTTTTTTTGTTTGTTTTTTTTTGCCACGGGAACCGACAACATTCAGGTGGTGATGCAGAAAATATGAGCAAGAATATTGTATGCCGCGCTATACATTTTACACAGCATACCATTAAAATAATTTAAATAATTATGATAGCAAAGCAGCATAGGACGTACAACTTTGAAAAACGTTCTCATGCTTTGTTTTAACTTGCTGCCATGTCCTCTTGACAGTGCTGGTACTGCAACTATTAAACTGTCTTATACTATTAAATAGTATTTAGCCACAGGACTACTGTTAATTTGCAATGGTGCAACTGGTTAGGGTTAGTGGTGGAATACGATTTTATTTAAATCATGCTGTATAAAAGAAAAGCAATGGAAAAAATACTTCAAACCAAAAAAGAAGAAATTAGTAAAATGGAGCTTACTATTGGTATTTATCAGTCAGAAAATATTCAATCTATAATATAATTTCACTTTGTTTCATTTGGCCAAGAAACTAAAGTGATTTCCACTAGTCCTTCATCAGAGGACTTACGCATTTACATGGTCAGCAATTTTCCGCCAAAATTCCTCTCTGGCCTTATTACATCCAACAAGAATACATAAACTAATAAGTCTCAATTACAATTTCCCAAGTGTCTATCCGAGTAAGCGCATGCATAATCGTGCAGTCTTTCAAGTGTCCAACCAATCAGTGTAAAAGTTCATCTGTCTCCCATTAAGCCGCTGGGCCGCCCCCTGGTGCCGCGGGGGGAGACATCCCGCAGTCTTCCTGATCCTGGATCAGGGATGGCTTCCTCGGAGGAACATTCAGCACGCGATCGGTCATTTTATGAAGGGAAATACGGTAAATTAACGCTTGGAAAGCCCTTTAATTTAGAGCGCTCAAGGCGTTAAAAGCACAAAGCCGAGGTTAACAAATAAAGATTATAACCACCGTTGTGAAACCAATTATCTCTGATTGCGAGGTCAGGGTTTGTTGAACCGGCTCACTCTAATAAAGCCTATGTTGAACTTGCTTCGTAGTATACCCCCCCCCGGGGCTTTCCCGAGTCCTAGATATCTGCATGTTGTTATGACTTGAAAATCACAACAAAGAAAACCAGCCATGACAACTTAAACAAATTTATTCTTCACTAAATAAAAAAACCTCTTCAAATAATCCACTGTTCAATCCTCTAATAACACTCGAATGCTACTATGTAACTCTGTTGCCAAAACAAAAACTCTGCCCCCACTGACCAAATTCACGGCATTTATATAGACTAGCAACATTCTGGAAAGATCTACAGGATTCCTGGGTAATCCCGCCCCCTTCAGGAAGGAAGATGCCAGAAGCTTCTAGAAGGCACTAGTCTATTACAAAGAAGAGATATTACATCAGATCATGTTTTGCTACAGACACACCACCAGAGGGTGCCGAAGAACAAAATTAATAGCTGACCAGCAAGGCAGCAAAAACAGCATGTAACAAATCTCCATTTAGAAATGATATACAATGCTGTACATAAAATACCCATACATAACAGTGTTCACATAACAGAGACGGCGTTTGTAGCATATGACCAATCATCTACTGGCAGCAGAGCAGCATATTGGACAAATGAAGAGCAAATGATCATAGTACAAAAATATGAGGAATTCAGGATCATACTGATCAAAGACAATGCTCGAGACAATATGACACCCACCATCAATTGGACGGGGGTGTGAATTACATTCTGTCAAAATGACGAACGGCCTTCAAAATGTTCCGTCATTGTTAAAAAAAGTCTGTCAATGACGGAAAATATTCGGTTAACGCGACCTCTGCTCCTTACTGTGAAACTAATAAAAACAGAAAAGCCCAAAAAAAATCTTTAAAAAAAAAAATGTTGAGATGTTCTTACCTCAGTAGGGATCCAGACATAAAAACCTGTTTTAGTTTTTAATCTGCCAAATAAGCAAGCATGGACAAATGTCACTGAATTGACTTCGACATAGAGGTAGTAGTTGCATGTCTTTGCGAATTTCACTGTAATGAGCTTTTTTTTCACTCATGATGCGGTGCTGCAAATTGTACAGTAGCCCTTTAGGAACAAAATAAGTATGCTCACTGGCTATTATGTGCTGATCTAACAGACCAGTATCAGCCTTCACTCCAATATAATGGGAAAATCAAACCCTTAGTTTACACAGACAGCTAGTGGTCTGAAATTTGCAAAAGATGGATGCTTTTGGTAGCCAAGGGATTAATTTTTTTGAGGAGGTATTGTTTCAATGGTTTCTGACAAGGGGAAGAGTTTGTCAATGAGTCAGTGAAGCAAAGGAGTTTGGGAAGTGGCTTTGTCATGCGTGTACAATCGCACAGCAGTGCAGGGAATCGGAAGATTACAGTAGTGTGCAGTGATGATTATACACCACCTCTTTCCTCTAAAAGAGGTCCTAATATATTACAACTCTATAATTTTTTGTAAAAATCTATTGAAAAATACTATTTTAGGCAACGAAAACAAACAAAAAAATCATTCCCACAAGTTAAGGTTAAAATATGGGTAATAAACAAGAACACTGAAAACATCAATTTTTTGAAGATGTCACAAATTTTATTTTTTTTTGACTCCTGCATAGCCTGAATGCATGTTTGAAGGCTCATTCCATGATTATTTATGCTAAAAAAATGTTTAAACTGGTTTGAGGCAACACTATTCTGCAAAATTACCTCTCGAGATCATTTGTTCCAGTATATAGGGGGACATGAACTTTGAGCAGTGTCACAGTCTTAAACATGATGGCATGATTTAAGGAGCTCTCTGAGATTGTTGATAGCCGCATTGTGGCCTTACATGATGCTGAAGACATTAAATGCTGCCATGGCACTGCAAGAAACACCATCAAGCATTTCGAAGAGACCGGTTTGCTGAAAACTTATGCCAATAGAGGTGCAAAATGGAAATTAATTGCCTCTGATGTTTGTTATCAGTGCATGACAAGTAAAATAAAATTGGCGGTTGACAGCTTGAAAACTCCATGATGATATTAATCGCGCCAGAAGTGAAGAGAGGAAAGTATCAAGATCTACTATTTCCAGATGCCTGTGTGAAAATGGTCTGACTGGTCATGATGATGCCAAGAGCTGACAACATCAAATAAAAGACTTGAGTTTGCCAAGAAATTAAGGATTGGACACCAGTGGACTGATGAATCAAAATTCAAAATTTTGTCACCCAAACGCAGTACTTATGTGTGTTGTAGAGTTGGAGAACATTTCAAAAGTGACTGTTTAAACCCTTCAGTAAGACGGTAATATTATGGTTTGAGGTTCAGTCTTCTCCAAAGGACCCAGTGATCTCATAAAAATCGACAGAATCATGGATCAAAAGAATATCATCCTTGCGAGGCACGCATTGCCATCTGGAAAGAGATTGATTGGCTGGGGATTTTATTTTCACCAGGATAATGACCCTAAATACACTTCTAAGTTGTGCAAGAATGATCTCAGTCAAAGAGAAACATCTGGTGACATAAAAGGTATGGCTTGGCCTGCTCAAAGTCCAGAACTTACTCTGATTGAGCAAATCTGTTGTAACATCCAAAGAATCTCTTTGGAATGAAGTTCAAATCATACGGAATGGTTTAGCGAGTGGGAAATTAAAAATATGTGAAAGCAATGCCTGAACGATTAAATGCTGTAATCAAAGCAACGGGTGGCCACACTAGATATTGACTTTTTCTCTGAAAAGACATCATTATTTTATTTTTACGATATAATATCTGTGTACATATTTTCATCTATATGATCCATTATTACACGAAATAAATACTTGAATATTACTTGGTTTCTGATTTATCTTCATTTTTTTAAGTGTATAATCATCACTGCACGCTACAGTGTATAAGAGTGAAAATTTTGCAACATATCGGGAAGAATACCTGATTGAAAAAAGTTGTAAAACTGTTGTAAAAGTGCACACAACAGTGGCTAGGAACGTGGGGAAATTTGGACTCTCCAAAATAATTTGTTGACATGCATGAACATAACTAAGAAATCCGTAGAATATTCATTTTTGGTTATGAAATCATAATATTTGAACCTGTAGTTCTTGAGGCGTCTGGCTGTGGCCGTATATTTTTATAGGCCGGTGAGGCTTAGTCATAGTGCCATAAGGGTAGAAGAAAACTTTCTGACTGACAAAAACTTGTATTTCCAGGGTTTTTACCGAATATGGGAAGAGGGTCATCCGTTTTTTTTTTTTCATAATTTTCACGAGAGTACAAAGAGTACTCCCCCCTCAAAAGTGTACAAAGAGAAAGTGAGAAAATATTGATCACGTGACACCATATTTGACCCATTCCAGCGATATGGTCTAAAAAAAATTAAAAAATGTGGCGCATGTAGTGTACATTTCAGCTGTACGTTGAACTTGGAAGGGGACACTTTGGACTTCACAACATGGATCTTGATCCCCAATACAAAATATGAAGGCTTGGCAGATGGAAAAGACCAAGAGCAGTGTAAAAACAGCTGTAAAGGAGGGGCAGAGCATGATATTAAGTTTAAGACTGCTGACTGTGGCGTGAGAACATGATATGCTGCTAAAAAGGTGATTTAAATGCACCACATTAGGCGTCCAAATGAATGATTGTTGTCTTACCTTAATGGAAAGAACTAGGAATGTCTAACAGTGTGGAGAGTTTTCGAAGTGAATGTATTGCAATTTTAGAAAATGATTGAGCACAAGTCAGCTTTAATAATGGTTTTAAAGGGATGTATCTGTGCCCCCTAATTTTCAGTTCTTGCGCCAGCCCTGAAACATGCGTACCTCTACCTTGCAGAAATTGTTCAACAGTGTTAGATTCTTTTCCTGCAGCCTCTTAACTTTCTCCATTTATGGGATACCTTGTCGACGATAAACCTCAATGCTGCTTCCTGGCGAAGTTTTTGATTCGTTCCATGCCATCAAATATGCATTTGATTCGTGCCTGGAACGATCATCGTTTTATAATTATTTTTTAAAAGGGTACGCTGAGTTTTACTAGGCTTTAACTCCCTCCCCCCCAAACTTGTGAGGTACCGTTCTGGAACCAAATGCGAGACCAGGAAATAGCAGCAAAAAGTGATTTATTGTAGTTGGGGGGGGTGAACCCCCACAGGGCAAAAAGCAACGGTACAGAGTCCAATCCAAAATACAATCCAGTAGGGCAGAATCAGAGTCGATAACCAGGGCAGCAATAACAGTACTGGTGGTCGGGCAAAAACAGGTTAAATTACACAGACACAGGAATGTCAGAGAAGCAAAAAGACAAAATCCAGTGGGCGTAATCCAAACCGTTACCAGGGCAGCAAACACGAAACTCGTAGTCGGGCAAAAAGGGTTAAGTAAACTGATGCAGACAATAGTACCAAAAAGCAGAGCCAAAAATCGTAAAAGTCGGGCGGTCCAGTCAGAGAGAAACACTATGAGTACAAGGCGAGAAACAAGAGCAGCACAGGTAAACAAGGGAAACGTTCTGACGGGGAACTGCAGTGAGAAGACAGCTTAAATACACTCAAAGGAAGTCACATGCTATGATTAGGATCAGGTGATGAGGGTCAGACTAATTACAAAGGAGGGAACATGAGGGAGAACCTAATCACATGAAATTGGCAAAAAGCCAAAACGCGGACAGGGAACACGAGACAACCTATGACAAAACATACAGCTCCGGTTAGGGAGTTCTAATGCACAGATAATGCGAGGTAGGACAGAGTGGAGCAGGTGCAGAGGATCTGCTGAATTGCAGGAGAGACAAAGTGAAGGCAAGAGGCGGAGACTAGAACAGGCGAGTGCTGAGAGCTTGTTAATCAATTAGTAAGTGCAGCTATACAATCCCTAGTGCTCGTTAGTAAGTTAGTATTATATACACAATGTTAGTCTGGGTTAGTAACTTTAACAAAAATAAAACTGTTAGTATTGGTTAGTAAAACAGAAAAGAGAGGCGAAGGAAGCAAACGAGATTGGAAGGAATGTTTGAAACCCAGAAACCATGAAATCACCTAAGCATGTGACGCAGGAGGACTGGGGAGAAGCTGAAGCTTAACAAAAGACCAGACAGGGGAGACAAAGTGCAATGCAGGGCATGAACAAAGACATGGACCGGAATCTAACAGAATAGTGGATTGGGAGTGGCAAAAACGAAAACATGGCAAAATGCAAAAACTAAACAGAACATGGCAAAACCTAACAGACATAATCATAAACATAACAGGGACTAGGGAAAACATAACAACCATGGCAGAATCATGACAGACAGAGCAGGATCATAACAAAACTACTCTTTACGCTCGTGAAAATGATGAAAAAATGGATGACACCTAATGTTCTTAGCAATTCTGACAACATGAGAGCAATCTACTGAGTGTCATCTTTCAAACAAGGCCATGACTATGCCTGCAGTCAAAGTGGTTCAAGAACAGTGGGCATTTTAGTTTGGGAGGAAATTTGCTCAAAAAAGGACTGCACTTTGAAGGGTTAAAAACTGACAATTGACTTAACATCGGTTTTTGTTGGTCAATCACGCCATCACTTTCTGCTCCCTCAAAATAGCAACACGCCAACCATGCACCTGACGACACCTCATTTTAAGACCAACACGTCCATGGGCACTCAGTTGATTGCAAGGACATTTGCTCTTAATGCAAACTAGGCACTGGACAAGATAAAGACTACTGCATCAGCAATAAGCTAGCTAAGACACTTGTGTCACACTCAGCGCAGCTGTGCGCTGGGCATAAGATAGATCCCATTGACTGCTAGTTCGATATGTGGCCCAGTTGTAGTCACGTGTTTTCGATTATGTTGTGCATTTCCAGCTTGGAAATTGAACAGTATTTGTACAAAATGGACTCACATTTAATCTCATTTAGCGGACATAGCAATGTGAACTGTTTCAATTTGGTGTGAATAATGCAATGTACATATGGTATACTGTGTAACAATACATTAAATCCATTAAAGTTTCCCCACTACAGTGGAAAAAACAGCAAGATCTATATAACAGAATCTAATTTATAATGCAGGCCAAATTTCTTTTCATAAAAGTTCTTTTAATGATTCAGCATATTATTCCACCATTATATTCTGTGTATTTTATAAAGAATGCTTTTAGCGTCAACCATACACCATGGAGATTAATTATTTTGATCTCAACCCATTTTGTTCATATGCAAAATTAACTTTACCTTTGACAAAATGGGCATGCCAAATACAACTTTCAGTAACCGCATAGATTAAGTGCATTTTTTAGTGCTATATTGCTGATATTACAGACTGAAAATGCACAGCAGCACATTTACAAATAACTTTCACAAGGAAATACTAGGAACCAGAGGACCGGAGGGGAGTAAAATGGCCAAAACCCTTTCCTTTAAGAGCAACTGTTTGAATTGGAGAAGAGAAATGCGCTTGGGGGAGCAATTGAACAGTCAATTGTCAGCATTTTTGTAGTCTGGTTTTCAGTCACATTTGTATTTCTGTTTTACCTTTCCCTTTCCTGCTCGGACCCTTTCTGTTTCAGTGAATTAGCCAAAGGTCTCGTCTATGTACTTTTGTTTTCTTACCTTGGCACTTGCCCTGCCTTCCTCCATGATATTTTGTGCTTTTCTTTTGCATTTGTAATTCGGTTTCTTTTATGATAATTTTTCTGTGTTATATCCATTTTTGGAGTCCATGTGCATCTGTTTACATTTCTCCTCTGTCATGTCTGTCTTCCTGATTAATTGTATTATTACTTGCCAAAATCGATTTCAGCAAGTATATCAGTCAGTTGTGTTAGACGTCTGTTTGTTAATTTCGCACCCTTTTACCATTTATCCTGCTCCAATCCTAACAAAACTTGGAGACATTTTAGCATAGGTTACTCGCCACAGACCTATACTTTTTTAAGTTTCTTTGTCAAAAGTCAAGGCCAAGGTCACAACTAAGGTTGAAAACACATTTTGATCCAAAACTTTGTTGCTAATTAAGCTAGAGACTTGAAACCAATGCCATTTTTTCATCACGCAATGCGGTCCTAGTGGTTCGGGGTCGCGATGACGTCACTCTTGACGTAAATGCGTGAAAATGTACGTCATTTTTTTCGATTTTTGCCAAAATTAATTATTTTTATTCTGTTCTTTAGACAGCATGATATATCTTTTCACCTTTTTAAATTTAGATTTCGGAAAGTCATCATTCTCAGAACGATTTTTCATTGTCCGGTTACCTCGCCCCTCCATCTGTGCATTCCTCTCACTCTGTTCCTCACCTGATTCCTGTTTGCTTGTTTATTTGTATGCATTCATACCCTTGTCTTTCTCTTGTCTGTGGCGAGTTCATCACAGTTGAACTTGTTTACCATTATTGCTTGCCTTCGTGTTCTGCGCGGCTGCCTGCCCATTTTGACTTAATCTATTTTTCCTGATGCTCAAGATTTGAATTCTGCCTGAATTCTGGTTGTCCATTCTGCCTGGTTATCCACCCATTGCATGTTTTTGTCACTTCGATTTTTGATTGTGTTTTGGTACTGCACTCTGCCCTCTGGTTTCTGACCCTGCCAGTTCAACTCCACTTTCTGTCTCAGTGAACCTTGGTTTATATTTGCCATGATGTCTGTGCTTGATTCCCTTAGCAACCCTTAAAAAGAAGTTGCATAAGCTTATATTATATAGTCATGAAACCTACAACTTAAATGAAAATAAGGTTAAATCAAAGTTTAATGGGCAAGTGTATGCTATTATTTGTTTTTTAAGATGACATTGGATTTGCGCATATTTCAGAGCATTTCATTTTTTATCTTAAACCACACCTGAAAACCAAAGCCTGGCTGATGCAGTTCAAGTCAACACTATACCAAAAGTCAAAATATATAAATACATACCTGTCAACTCTCACGCATCCTGCGTGAGACTCACGCATTTTACCTCAATCTCACACACTCACGCATTGCCTCTCAAAATTCACGCATTATTGAAAAATATTTTCTAATTTTTTTTTACAACGTAACATACTACACGAGGAGTATATATTATAGTGTCGTATAAATGAAATTTTCCGTATTTTAAGACTTCCGCTTTCCTCCAATATGTAAGCATTCATCTGATTGGCTGGTTATAACCAACCAGCGTTCAGCGATTTAATCGTTATGTTGTGACTGAGCGCAAAATATTTAAACTATCAGTTTCTTTTACGAAGATGTATCTTGTCACGTGACTTTACTCAAGATGTATATTCACAAAGATATTTCCGTTTTGTGTTGTGATGAACTTAAAATCTGTTGCCTCTAAGACAATATTATTTTCAAAATATATACAACTGATTTATATTACAAGTTTGTGTTATATGATGAACTTGCCTCAAAGACAATATAGTTTTCTAATCAGTAACTTTTGTTCCACAAAGAAAATGTAGTTTTGAGATTAGTATTTGTTTTAGTAGTATGTATGCTGTCATGTGATTTTGTGATGGAGTTCTGTTTTCCAAAAGACAGTCTTCAAATCATTTTTTGCTCAAGATTTGATGTGATTATTAAACGTTTGAAGGTAATGGACTGTGTTTTGCCTTTATCACGTGCTGAAAATTCTGAAATATTCTGTTTTTTTTATGTGTCTAATGTTGGTTATTGGTTTAATAACTAGAATAAAATGACCTAAAAATCACCTCTAAATAACCTGGACCACTGCTTCTCACTCATTGGAGCTCTCGGGGGTTGACAGCTATGTAAATACAGGAATTTTAGTTTCACGGAGCAAGTTCACAATTCCATGGCCATCTATAGTCACAGACTTCCTTCTACTATCACCACCATTTATAGTTTCCTAGCTTTGCTACAGCTTAATTTGGCTAATTTCTGAACCTGTGTGAAAATCTTGATTACTGGTAGCACTTTATTCTTCCATACTTGGCGTAAAGGCAATTTTTCATTCTTGTCTTGTGAAGGCAGCTTAAGCCAAACAAAGCAGGCATCTTTTAAGCTGTTATAGATTTAATTGAGCTGCTAATTAGAAGAGTCATAAAATGAAAACAGTGCAGATTATCAGGAAAGAAAATGCTCTTTCAGGGAAAATGACAAGACGAATAATACTCGATGAATAAGATTTTTTAAAATGATTGTTTTATCTGCTTGTATTGCACTATTAATAGGAAAAATGTCAAGATGATATCTCTCTTACCAATATTTCAATGAATTATGTTTGAGATGTGATATTTATACACACCACTACATCTTTGTTGCGAAAATAGAACATGGTGTTACTCTTATTTTTTATTTTATTGAATTATTTGAACCATATAGTGCAGCAATACATCATATTATTAAGCAAAGAGTATACTGTATACATTACTCTTGAGCTCCTGGGAAGATGAAAAGCCCAAGCACCACCGATGGCACCGCTTTTCCCTTTAACTTCAGGTTACTGACAGAGAAGAGACAATGACCCCTGGAATAAAGTGCTTTGAGATCCTTGACGGGGATGAAAGACGCAATATAAATACAATATTTTATTCAATGTTTTCTCCACCACCCAGTTAAGAAAGATCCACTCATTTTGAGTACTGTACACACTCAAGGTAGTTCCACATGTATGCACCTGCTTTTAGATAGAATACATAAATAATATATGGACAGATTCATGATCGAAGATATTCAGTGCTGTTACATCTGATACACTGTACATTGGTTCTTGTCCACACAGTATAAATGGCTCGTAGATTATACTACAGAGGAGAATCACCATGATTAAAGTGAATGCAAGTTTTTGATATACTGAAGTAAGACATGATAAGAAACATTGGATGAGGAGAGAGAGATAAACCAAAGGAAAAACATTTAATAGGGAGTATATTTTCAGCTGGGAAAAATGATGACTTTGTTTCTGACCCCATTTGTACTGTACATACAACGTACTATGGCCTTTGTTTTATCAATATTCTGTTAAAACTCTGAGTTGTCAATATAAGCAGAGAGAGAGAGAGTGAGTGAGAGAGAAAAAGGGAGAGAGAGAAAGAGAGAGAACGTGAACAGCCCTACTTGCATTTACTTTCATGAATCATTTCTAGTGTTGTGAAAATGCTTTATCAGAAGATATCAGTGTCCTGTATTTCCATCACCAATCAGGAAAAAATGAAATAGAAGAGGCAGCAATGGAATTTATCAAGGATAAATTTGATGCTGGACTGAATATTGAAATACACTAAGATCTCAAAGGATATTATATTGAAAATTATAAAACGGGTGCTTCCCATCCTTAATTGTGATTGGCTGAGCTGCGTTCCATGCCGGTATAAAATCACTGTAACCCACTGCATTCTGAGGCAGACCGCAGCACAAAATATCCCTGCGCCCTAGCCTAGCAACCAACTACTCTGCGCTCAACTGACTCGTTAGGTTACGTTTGTTTCAAGACTTTTAGCTCGCTATTTCAGTGTTAGCGAAGTTTAGCCTTTAAGCCCGCTAACCAGTTGGCTATCTACCTAGCTAGCTATAGCATTATAGAGTTTGATATCACTTTAGCTTGCTAGCTACGTTGCTGACTAGCTCGCTATTTCAGTATTAGCAATACATTGTTGATTTTTTTTTCTTGTGTTTATTTTATGGGCTATATGTAGGATAACCACATCCATTGTAGTGAACGCTAGCTAGTTGACAAGCTGGCTGGCAAACTAATGCGCAATTCCACATATTTTCCTGGACACCGGCAAGTGTGGAGGACAAGTCAATCTTGTTCCCTTCTCTCGCTGCTGGTTGTAATGATATGGCCGATCGGCGCGAGTTGAGAAGAGGTTGAGAACAAGGAAAATCGAAAACCGAAACAAACGTAAAATTATTCAACGGGGCCTTCGGGAGATCGAAGGAGACATTCCAAATAGCCTGCTTTCATGGTATATCTACATTAATGAGCCCCAATAACCTGATGTGACATGATAATGGCGCTAGCAAAAAGCAATCTTCGCGTCTGTGTTGCTTGCCAACCATTCTGTCCACTCTATCTTGCTTGGTGGAAGAATGAATAGTTCTCAATTTTATTGTTGCATTATTACCAATAAATTGTTGATTTTTTTCTTGTGTGTTTATTTAATGGGCTATATGTAGGGTAACCATTTTATAAAGGCAATAAGCCCCTTGAAGCAGTGGGTTACAGTGATTCTACAACGGCGGAGAGGCACTTCGCTGCGCATCGTGCCTTAGAACGCCCCTCAGCCGTTGTAGAATCACTGTAACCCACTGCTTCTCGGGCTTATTCCTTTAATATCCAATATGAAATTGCAGGGAACACATATCAATCCAACATCATTCTTTGAGTAGCCTGCTTTATTACTGATGGCAAGGTTGGACTGCTTGAAATGTAAGAGCAAACCGTATGCTGAGGCGCAATCGTGTGGCAACTTATCATGTAATGCATGCTTCATTGCCGTAATAATTAGCACACGCTGTTTAATATTGTTTTTGCCCTTTTCATCACAGACATGGTTGCTGTCTTGACCTTCTTGGCAACCGTGCAGTCTATGTTTGTGTCAACTAAGGCTCTGTTCCAAATGCAGTACTTGATTAGTGATCCCTGCTGGTAATTGGCGCAAGAGCAGCAGAGCAGCCGAGTGGAAGGTTATTTGGCTGGAAACTGCTGCTGGTTCTAGCCCCGTGTGGGCACATAGCGAAGCTGACTTGAATTGTTTGAGGTAAAATTCGGGCTCTTCCAGAGAACACATGACTGCTGTTTTCCCTGAACAAGGTGCTTAACCCAAAAAACAGCTCTAGGGGCTTGAGCCCAAATCACACTTCCTGCAATTGCAAATGTACTCTCTTGGCAATTCACCCTTGGGCATCCTAGAAAATAAAAACTTGTGCTCAACAAGCTTTCCCCGGTTAAATTTGGGATAAAAGTAAATTATCTTAGGTACTGATCTGAGGGATATGTTGCGAGGTATGCTGAGCCTAAAGCTGGGATTTTTAATGTTAGAAAGGTGGCTCTCTTATAACCTGCCATGATAACTTATGGTATCTCTGATTGCGAGTTTAGGGTTTGTCAAGCCAGCTCAGGCAGAGAAAGCTTGGCTATTTTCAAACTGGCTCCATAGTACACCCTCCAGGAATTAATTTTAGGGTGTCCATAACTGATCTAAGATGATCACTCGTCCTTTCAGCATCTTCAGGGAGACTGGCACTAAAAATTAGTAAATGCTGTTACATTCAAGTGAACACCAGTTGAGAACTGCTGAAAGAATTCACCTTTGCCTCATCGAATTATAACATAACTGCAAAAATCAGATGATTCAAGCAAAGGTACCTTTTTTGGTAACTGCTGTGATACTGTAATTGTGGTGTTCATGATATTGAGCAAATGTTGAATGCAATTTATTAGCAAGTGCTTAAGTGCCTTTCTGAAAAATATTTGCAAGACTATCATGCTGATGGCGATATTTCTGAATTCATGCAGACAGGTGTGAAATCCTCCTTAGGGAGGCATGTATGGGGAATGTGTTTGTGGCCCTAGGGCACTCATGCTGAGCTGTTTTCCTGGGATTGAAATAAAATACCATGCCGGCACTGATCAAGTGTAGAGCACTTGAGAGCAAACAGCGCTGGGATTTTTACTCGAGTTTTGTTTCAAAGCTTTTACCTAACCTATTGCCAATGAATAAATAAAATAACAGCACTTGTCAGTAATTGTTCTGCTTCCACTTGTGAGAGTGCAATGATATTCAGTTAAACAGACGCAAGCAAGTTATTTAACAATGCTTAAATATAACATCTGATGTAATATGGTTTACATGCAAGAAATAAGCCCTTTAAATCTGCGACTGAGCTGCTTCGGTGAGGTAATGGTCTGAAAATAGCGCTTGTAGCACAATCGTAAAGTAATAAATTAAGCTTAATATTCAAAATTGATCCGTAGACCATTGGTAAATTAATTAATGGAAGCTACATGCGAGGAAAGGCACCACTGGGTTCACTTAATTTAAAGTCCTCTAATTTATCAGTGCAGTCACTTGGCATCCTTTGCAGTGGTGTGGAGCCCATGAACTTCTGGGCAGTCTACGTGATCTATTTTTTTTAAAGCAATTAAAAGTTGTGTCTGACATTCAGTCCCTCTGGATGTGGATAAGAGAACTCCATCCAAAACACACTCAAGTTTTAAACCACTTTGAATGATGGTAGGGGCACCATTTCTATCATCTTGACTCTGTTCGCCACCACAAGGGATTTGAAATAAATCTCCAAGTGCCCAGAGTGTGGACTTCGAGCTTTAATTCAAGGGTCTTTTCAAATAAACTGTGAATTCTGTAGGAATTAGAACCATTTTTCACAACCCACACCACCCAGTTTAGGGGCTAAAAAAGAACTGGACAAAAAAATCATAAATTAAATTTTTAATACTAAATTGCAGTGAATGTCTGCCTGAAGTCTAGACATAAACAGTTGCTGATTTCATTTCCTGATGATGCTCTGACAAGCCCTCACTGCAGCTACAGTATATTGAGGTCAAGTTTAGATTCAGGTTGATTTCAGCCTTTGGTGAAATTGAAGCAGAAAACGGAGATGCTGTGGCACAGTGGTTAAGCATGCTAGGTCCTGAGTTTAAGTCCTTGCCATGGTGTTCGCGGTGTGTCCTTGGGCAGAACACTAACACCCATAGTGCCCAACTCCACCCAGGTGTTCAACTGGGTACCGGCATATTGTTGGGAAACCTAACTAAATGGTTACCTGCAATGGACTAGCATCCCGTAGCAATACTAGTCGCTTCATTCTATGGAAACTGGAGTTAAGCACCTGCCTGATAAGCCACAATTGGCAGACACAAAAAAAACAACAACTAGTTCTGTTGGCAACCATACATACCTGCACGTAACCTCACTCCACAGATGAAGTGTTATGCTTCGGATCATGAGTGGTCGTTCCTTCTCTTTAACTCTCCTTTCGCCATCATTCTGAGGCAAGCTGATCTTTGTTTTGTCTTTCCATCAGATGTCACTCCAGAATTGTACAGGCATCTTGGCAAACTTCCTGTTTTTGAGGTTTATCAAAGGATAACATCTTGTGGCTAACACTCAGGTGAAGTCTACTCTTGACAGTTTATGTAGATACCGCTGGAGGGTATTTTTGATCTGGCCAACGTAGTGAACGTTTTTTTTTTTTTAGTGATGGGAAGACTTATTTCATTATCAGCAGATAGAATCTGTAGTCTTCCTCACCTTTTTGTGTTCTTGAGCTCACCAGTGTATTCTTTCTTTTTTTAGAATATACCAAATAGTTGATTTGGCCACATCTTGTGTTTTACGTATATCATTTGATTAGTTTTTCCTTATTCTTCACATGGGTTTGTTTTAATTATTCAGATTGCTTGCTTCACTGGAAGTGACCGCTCATGTGACTTCATGCTGGCAGTTAACAGGAATAGATTACAAATGGGAAATGGGAACTTGAAATTAACTCTAGAACCTTTTATCTGCTTACTTTTAAATCAAATAATGAGGGTATAACATACATCTGGCTGTGGAAGAGAGGTGAAGCAAAAGTCCAATTGAATCGGAGAATTCAATACGGGCCCAACTCCACACGTATGCATGGGCCTTTATTGAATTCATCGATTCAATTACTTTTCGTCCATGAAAATGAGGGCCACATATAAGAAGTTATATAATTTCTACCCCGTTCACCCAATTTGAATATGAATACATCCAAATATAATTTTTTAAAAATGTTTGTTTTTTGTGACTGTAATCCTAAATATTTACGGATCTAATGGTAGTCGCATAGTTGTGAACCAGAACAAGCAAATAGATAATAACCATGAGATCAGTGAACAAAGTGACTGCATGGTTGATGGAGTGGTACTGGCCTTGTGAGTAGAATTTCCAATGCTTTCATTTCCAATCAACTCGGCTAGTTTGCTTTGTTTTTCTGACCTCAGATAGACAGACTGCCCCTGCTCTGTTGAGGGGATGAGCAGACTGAACAAGTGTACTTAGCATTGCATAAAGCTCAATTTGGAAAAGCTCAGTTTCAATCTCCAAAATGTTAGTGGCTTTAATTATGCCAGTACAATAAAATTGATGGTTAGAAAAGCTGCTAGCTTGGCTGCGACTTGTGATGACCGGTCATGAAAATTTGCCTTTTATGCCAAATGGCCTTACACCATCTTTAGAGTAAAGATACCTGCTATACTTATCAGATGTTCTTCGGCACACCATTCAAATGAGGATAATCATGCTATATGCTTCAGAATCATCAGTTTCATGGATATTTCATAGTCTTGTTGAGCAGCCCAGCTGACGCATCGTCACAGAGATCGTGTCATCACCAGGCTGTGCTGTGGGCAAATTCAGGACTGTTTCACAGACATAATACAATGATGGAGCCACGTATCCTGAATGCAATTCAAAAAACCCTCAGTTGGCAAAAAAAAAAATACTGCCTGTGAATCTATACAATCAGCTCTAATCTCAGTATTAAAGGGTTCACTAAATATATGCATAAGCACATGTACTTATTAATATTTTAGAGGCCCAGCATGAAAGATTGTATATCTTGATCTCAGAGCTCAGTTGGGTGCATTTTGCCCAGAAGTAATTGCTGGGTTTTTTAACAGTAATAGCTTTGAATGTGTTTGCATGTGAGTGTATTTGGGCTGTTGGACTACGAGTGTGTGTGTGTGTGTGTGTGTGTGTGCGTGTGCGTGCGTGTTTGTGTTCGTGTGTGTGTGTGCACCTGCATATTTGAGTACGTGTGTATGTGTGTGTGTGTGTGTGTGTGTGTTTGTGTATGTGGGACTGTAGTTAGGAAAAGGATATTGCACTGATTGAATATTGCCCTCTACAGCCATGGGTCACCCCCCACCTCCATTTTGGTCTCCTGGAATCATCACCACCTTTCATCCCACTCCTTAATCTGCTCCTACACACTATACAAGAGCATCGTATTATCACACGGAAGTGAATTTGATTGTTTGCATGAGGAAAAAAGAAAGACTCCAACCGCTTGCACCGATTCGGGCTACCTCCCACTCTAATTGCACTCCAAGATTAGTGGCAAATCAACCTCATAAACTGTGATTATCCTCTTCTGCCTCCCACGTTACTGTTTCTGTTACTGCAATACTGGGGTGCCATCTGCTGGTGTAAAGGACTAATCTGCTGCAATACTCGCCTGTGTAGGTGCTGAGTAGCAGGATATGATAGGACCAGCACTGCTTTTGCATAATGTGCCACTGCTCCATTAAAATTATAAGGAGGTTTACTTATAGTCAAGTAACTGTATTCGGGTAGATTCATTTTGTGTTCCTCTTATGCAAAATGAGTATTCCTGAGTAATGTATTTAATTGGATTAAATTTCTGTATTTAATTGGATTTATTCTAAAGCCTCGTCATGGATGCCATGAAGCATAGTACAGAGGCTTTCTGAGTCTTTTTCACCTTTGGCTTTATTTCATGGAGCGCCACAAAGTGGGACATTGCAGCAAATTATTTGTTTGTTTCCTCACAGAAAATGACATAGCAACACCCAACTGGCTTATTTGATGAACAAAGATATTGGCTGGTGGGTTAACTCACTCACTAAAGACACTGCTGTATTGCGCAGACTGACAATCATGGCCAAGGATCAAATTCCGTGTTGTGCCAGTGCTGTTTGTGGCGAGCAGCCTTGCGAGAGGAGCACACCATTGGCCTAGCACCGTTCAGGGAAATGGGAGGGATACAGTTGGTTTGTGTTAGTATTGTTTGTTGCTCAGGCGCTCGCTGCTGGCCATCCAGGCACTCGTCGGTTGCATTCTGACCAGGCTCGTCTTCTTGTTTCCTCCAGTTTTGTTCTGCTTACGCAAGGCATGCTCCGGTCAGTGGCTGACAGGAGTGTGTTTTGGATGTTAACCATGAACTGCCTTATTCCCCCAAGTTGGCAGCATAAGTTGTATAAGTCTTTGATTTGACATCCCAGATTCTGGAGGTGCCAAATTTAAAAATAACTAAATGGTTATAATAAAGAAATGAATGAAGACATTTATTTCTAAATCGGTTTTGATGAATAAAAAGGTTTGTCCAACTGATACGCTCAAAAGCTTTAGCAAGATTTGAAGTGTAAAAACTGGTAGCTTTGCTACTTGTTCTATTTAACAAAAAATAATAATAATAATCATAATAAATCATCACCAAGCTATTTCCACACCCTGCCAAAATAAATAAATAAAGACCAGGAAAGACATAATAAAAAAATACTGACTAATTCTCCATGGTCCAGCAGCTAAGTATGAACTCACCAATTGAGGATTACACATTTCCTTCAGTGTGCTGCTGTGTTGACCTTGGGCTGTGAGCTAAAACAGGATTCTGACAATGTAAAGTGAAGTTTCATCATGTATCCCTGGGATAGAAAATATGTAGCTTTTATCCGACGTGGAGGAAAATGAATTTCTTGCACCTCACTTTGCCCTTATGAGAAATATCAAAGGTGAAAGAGACAGCTGCTGAATTCCTGAATACAAAAATACATCTTCCACCTTCATTCAGATATGCAAACATGATCCAAGACTGCAGCGGTGTTAGACTACAATCAAACCATTCACCAGGGTACTAAACACTTTTTCTTAAAAAAAAATGAATAGAAGTGTGAATGTGAATTTACACAGAATATTGTAATACTCAAAGTGAAAACTGCACTCAACCACAATTTTGCCATAATGTAAGAGCACTTGTTCTAAATTTGCCATGATTCATCGTGACAACACCCTAATACTTATGACAGCCTCTTAATGAAAATAAAAAACATCACAGTGTTTACATGGTGCTAGGGAGAATGGCCTTGGACAGAGAGTTGACTAAGAGCCCAAGGGTCCCTCAGGCTGAGCTCCAGAAATCCTGTGGGGAGATGGGTGAAATTTCCAGAGGGACAGCCACCACTGCAGCACTCCACCAATCTGGGCTTTATGGCAGAGTAGCCAAACAGAAGCCTGTTCTCAGTGAAAGGCCCATGAAAGCCTGCGAGAAACTAGATTTTCACCTCTGATGAAAACAAGATTGAACTGTTTAGCCTCAATTCTAAGCATCATGTTAGGCACCATTCATCACCTTCCCAATACCATTTCATCGATGAAGGATAGTGGGGGCAGCATCATTTTGTGGGGGTGTTTTTTTGAGCAGCAGGGACTGGGAGACTGGTCAGGGTTGAAAGAAAGCTAGATGGAGCAAAGTGCAGAGCTATCCTTAATGAGAGTACTCAGGACCTCAGACTGGGCTGACCGTTCACCTTCCAACAAGACAATGACTCTTAGCCAGGCATCTCAAACTGGTATGTGAAAGTGCCAAGGGGCTGCAGGTTTTCATTCCAACGCAGCAGAAGCACGCCGGATACAACTGTGCAAGCTGAAATCAGTTGATTACATTGTTGTATCAGGTGTTTTTCTGCTCTGTTGGAATAAAAACCTGCATCCCTATGGCCTTTTTACAAACCAGTTTGAGACCCCTGTCAAATAGACTTCAAAATGTTGTAAAGCCAAAACAAGTGCCAAATATTCTTTTTAAATTGTTGAATAGTTTCTCTGATGTTTATCAAACTTTTTGGAAAAGTAACAAACAGGATGATCTACTCCGTCAGTGTCTTCTTGCAGTAAAACTGTGCCTGCACCAATATCACTGGCATCAACAGCCAACTTGAACTCCTTTTTGAAATTAGGAGATAAGAGAACTGGTACGTTTTTGAGGATAGCTTTCAGTTGGTCAAATAAATTTTGACATTTTTCATCCCAAACAAATTTTGCATTTTTCTTCAGTAAATTTGTCAAAGGTTCTGAAATGATGGAGAAATTTTTACAGAATTTTCTGTAGTAGCCAGCCATCCCTAGAAATCTCATTAGTTGTCTTTTAGTTGTAGGCTCAGGAAATTCACTGATAACTTTTACATTTGCATCAATTGGTCTGTCTTGACCCTGTCCTACAATATGACCTGAGTAAACAACTGTAGCTTTACAAAAGCTACTTTTAACAAGGTTTGTGACTTCTTGTTTAAGGTATCTCTGCTTCTCGGGATTCATTCTGTAAGGATGCTGTTTTACAGGCTTGGCATTATCTTGTAGGATGACATCATGGTAAACCATATCAGTCCTTGATGGAACATCAGGGAATATGTGACTATATTCAAATATGAGCTGCTTTAGCTGTTGTTGTTGAAAAGGGTCCAGGTGGGACAACTTGCTGTCAATATTTTGAAGAATGTCTGAATTTTCAAGTTTGGCTGGACTAGGTTCATTTTCCAAGGGGCAGTCACAATCTTCTTCAGAATTTTCCAGTTCAGTTGTATTTACCACATTGACTGGCTTATGCTGAGGGTCTCTGTCAATGTATTCTTTCAGCATGTTGATGTGACACATTTGTTTTTGTTTCCTCCTTCCAGGAGTTAAAATGACGTAATTTAGATCACTGACCTTTTTGAGGACAGTGTAAGGGCCGAAATATGGGGCTCTTAGAGGGTTTCCAGGAACTGGCAAAAGCGCCAGGACTTTGTCACCAGCTTTAAAACTTCAATCTTGGGAATGAAGGTCATATCTGGTTTTCATTTTGCCCTGAGCCTCTTTGAGATTAGACTTAGCAAAGTCACAAGCCTTAGAGAGACGATTACGGAAGTCAGAGACATACTGAAGCAAGTTCATTGGGACATCATCTTTGGCTAGCAACTTTTCCTTCAGAAGCTTCAGAGGTCCACAGACTGTATGCCCAAAAACAAGCTCAAAAGGACTGAACCCAAGAGACTCCTGAACAGCTTCATGGGCAGCAAACAGAAGAAGATAGACACCTTCATCCCAGTCTTTCTCTGTGTCAAGGCAGTAGGTCCTTACTATGTTCTTCAGGGTTTGATGGGACCTCTCCAAAGCACCTTGACTCTCAGGGTGGTAAGCTGATGACCTGTATTGTTTAATACCAAGCTCATACATAACTTGTTGAAATATGCCAGACATAAAATTTGACCCTTGATCAGACTGAATAGACTTAGAAAGACCAACAAAGCAGAAAAACTTGGTAAGAGCCTTAATGATAGTCTTCGCCATGATATTACGAAGTGGAATTGCCTCAGGAAACTGGGTGGAAGCACACATGATAGCCTGTAGGTACTCACAACCAGATCTAGTCTTCGGCAATAGTCCAACAGAAGTCAATGATGATCCGACTGAAAGGTTCTTCAAAAGCGGGAATGGGCTTGAGTCGAGCCTTTGGAATATTCTGGTTCGGCTTCCCAACCATTTGACAAGTATGACAGGATTTGCAGTCCTCCTGTGCATTGGACCTCATGGAAGGCCAGAAGAAATGATTCCTTACACGTTGAAGGATCTTCTTGATACCCAAATGACCTGACATAGGATTGTCATGGGCCAGACTAAGAGTTTCTTGACAATAAGACTTTGGAAGAACAATGTGATGGGTGATCATCCACTCTTCATTTGCAGAAACATCAGGTGGATGCCACTTTCTCATAAGCACACCATTTTTGTAGTTAAAACAGACAGGAACTTGAGTAGCCTCTTGTTCACTTAAAGCCTGTGGTAGAAGATGCGCTAGATCAAAAGCTTGTTGTTGCTCCTGAATAAGTTGTTTCTGAGACAGAATGTCATTAGAATGACCTGACAAGGACAAGTCTGAAGATTTCCCAGACATCTCAGGACTGGAAGGTTCCTGATGAAAAGACTGCCCGATGAAGGTGTCAGCCAGGTTGAAGTCCAGGTCAGCATCATCTTGAATAGCCTTTTTGGCCATAGAATGAGTAACTGCACATGAAGGATAAAGGTCTGGAATTTCCTCCTCTATACAGTCAGATTCTTGATCAATCAAAGGAGTGTCAGTTACAACAGGGTAGGGCACAACCTTATCCCCAGCAAGATCATTACCAAGAAGCAAATGAACACCTTTGAAAGGAAGAGAAGACCTAACACCAACAGTAACAGGCCCAGAGACCAAGTCTGATTTGAGATGAACATTATGGAGAGGTACACTTGTAAAACCACATTCTACTCCTTGAAAAAGGACATTAGCCAGAGTAGACGATTTGTCCGAAAAAGGCAGAATATCTGCAAGAATAAGAGATTGGGAAGACCCAGTATCCCTTAGAATTCGAACAGGAGCAGATGAGGAAAAATCGTGTGAAAGTGAGACAAAACCATCGGTGATGAATGGCTCAAAACCCTCCATAACAGAATCAGACACAGAAGGTAGAGGATCAGGTGAACTGACCTTTGATCGGTGGCGGGCGGTGGACAGAGAACAAGGAGGGCGATAAACATGTCTTTAAACTGCTTATAAGTCTTGATCTGTTTTCTATCAATTTCTTTGGTAAAAGACACTTGAACTCTCCCCTCTCAGGTGTAGCTAATTGTCTTCGTTAAGACGAGAAATCAAACGCACCAATTGAACGCAAAAAAGAGCGCATTTCAATCTTTTTCAATTAAACAATCATTACGCGCAGGTTTGATGACTTGCTTAGGATGTGACAAAATTTAATGTGGAAAATCCTCAGTGGTTTTTTCGTGAAGAGTTACCTATTAAGGCATGTGAATTAAACATTTTATAGAGTTTATTATTCACTCGCCTAAACATTTCATTATAAGGGAAACTAACATGTTGACCAAGAACAATGATTAAAATCGGGTCCCTAATCTCATCCATTTCAAGGGATGTTTTCCGCCCCCCCAGTTTTCCGTCCACCGCCCGCCACTGGATTTGATACAAGAGACTCTTTCCTAGTGAAAGCAGTTGACTTGGTTTCTTCTCGTTGTTGTTTTTTTTTTTTGAGAGCATAACACTCAGAAATAAGGTGACCTTGCTTTTTGCAGTATTAGCAAGACACAGAAGGTAAAGAATCAGAGGATTGCTTCTCAATGGAAGGTTTCCTCTCAGAAGTGGCCTTGGAATCATTAGAAGTGTTATTAGAAGAAGTCTTGGACTGAGACTTGCTTTGAAATTAAGAAAAAGTGGATTTTTGGACAAAAGAAGACTTATGAGTCAATGCATAACTATCAGCCAGGGTGGAAACATCTTCCAAAGTATTGGCTTGTTTCTCCTCAAGGAAAGTCTTCATATCAGGCTGAATACACCTTTTGAATTCCTCAACCAGAATAAGTTGCCTCATTCGGTCAAAATTTTTCTCAACTTTCATGGAATTGCACCACTGATCAAACAACTGTTCCTTCAACCTGCCAAATTCAACCTGAGTTTGACTGGCTTCCTTGCAAGAATTCCTACATTTTTGCCTGTAAGCCTCGGGGACCAATTCACAACCCTTCAGAATGGCAGAATTGACAAAATCATAATCAGAACACTGTTGGACAGATAACTGGTTATAGATTTTCCTAGCTTTACCAGTAAGAACACTTTGTAACATCATTGTCTAATGCTCTTTTGGCCATTTCAAATTTTCAGCAATTTTCTCAAAATGGGTAAAGTATTGGTCTACATCATTTTCTAGGAAGGGAGGAACAAGTCTGATGTGTTTAACCACATCAAAATGATCAGAAAGTCCAAAAGATTTTGTTACAGTACCTGCTTCTATTTTCTTCATTTCCAGTTCATACTACATTCTTTTTTCTTCTAGTTCTTTCTCTTTCTCCAACCTTCTATCTTCCTTCTCCAACCTTCTTTCTTCCATCTCCAACCTTCTTTCTTCTAGTTCTTTCTCTTTCTCCAACTCTCTTTCTTCTAGTTCTTTCTCTTTCTGCAACCATCTTTCTTCCAGTTCTAGTTGTTTCTGGCATAGCTGAATCTCAAGTCTTTGCAGCTCTGTTCCACACTTCCACATCTTTAATCAATTCTGCTGCTTCTTCCCCAAAGATATCTTCATCGATGAAATGTTGCACCAAAATGTTGAATATTTCTTGTTTCTTCATTGATGATTTCACATCAGATAATCCAAGGGTTGAGGCTATTTGCAGCAAGTCCTTCTTTGCAAACACATTTGATTCCTGGGTTGGAGTTTTCAGAAAATTTTCAACATCAAAAGTCATGATTGCTGGTTTTTCAAATAGTCACAAGATTTAAAATGCTATTTCAGTTTTAATCTTTGGTGAATCCAATGGTTGATCCAATGAATGGTTTATCTCGGTAGAACCTCCAATTTGTTATGACTTAAAAATCACAACAAAGAAAACCATCAATGACAACTTAAACAAATTTATTTTTCACTGATTAGGTCCAAAAATTTCTACAAATAATCCACAGTGTGATCTTAAAATAACATTCTAATGCCACTTTGTAACTCTGATGCCAAAACAAAAACTCTTTTTCACTAAATGAAACATTTTGCTGAACACAGCATTTATATAGACTTATATAGCATTCTGGAAAGATCTACAGCAGTCCTGGGTGATCTGCCCCCTCCAGGCAAGAAGAAGCCAGAAACTTCTAGAAAGCACTAGTCCAGTGTTTCTCAGACTCCTCCTGGAGGACCACCTGTCCTGCATATTTAAGATCTCTCCCTGCTTTAGCGCAGGTGAGGTGACTTGAATGATTAGCTCGTTATTAACCCCTAAAGCCAATTGATAACGTCCTGATCATTTAAATCACCTGTGCTGGAGCAGGGAAAGATCTAAAACAGGCAGGACAGGTGGTCCTTCAGAAGAGGTTTGAGAAGCACTGCACTAGTCTATTTCATCACACACAAGTGGTATTGCATCAGATCATGTTTTGCTACAGACACAACCAGAGGGTGCCAAATGATGAACAAAATAAACAAATAGCTGACCAGTAAGGCAGCACAAACAGTATGTAACAAATCTCCATTTACAAATGATATACAGTGCTTTACATAATACACTCATACATAACAGACTGCATTTACTTAGGCGGTAGTAGGCTTATCACTAGACAAGCTAAATATTAAACACGTTTGGTTACTGTGTTGAGTTGAATGAATGTTTGTGCAGTATTATGGGCTAGCCTTGGATAATAGTGAGGCTGTGATAGGATTTCACCTTCCAGTAATCCACTTTAACACGGGACCTACATATAGAGCAAAAAAAAAAAAAAAAAAGTCACGGAGGCCCCTTACATTTTAAAATGATCAATCTGGACCTGGAATATGTTTGAATTTCAATTTTAAATCCAAAATCTAAATATGTTTTACATTGATACATACATTTTATGCCAGACTGGTGCTATATTTCATTGTTATTTTTCTCACAGCTTATAATCACAAAAAAAAATCTCTATGATGTTCTAGTGAGCACAGTTACTCACTAGATATTACAATGCATTATGGGAGGTTTTGTTCCTTAGCAAAGTGTAAACCATTTGTGAGAGTAGTTATGTACAGTGTAATTAGTTATACAAGGGTTTAGACTATACAGCTTTGGACTATAAGTCAGTTTTTGGGCTGAGTTTGAATCACCTGCTCTGATTGAAGCCTGAACCATAAGAGATAGTATATAAAATGAAATACCCCCAGGGGTTTGATGCTAGAAGATTATTCTAGACAACTTCATAGTGTGGCAGGCCAAAGGAGGGCCTGGGTGGGGAATTGAACCCCAGATTCCCAGGTAAGAGTCAAATGCGCTGACCACATCACCAAAGAGCCAGGCTCATTGGCAAGGTAGCCAGGGCGCGAACTTATTTGGCAGCATTGCTAGTGACAGGACCCTTCAACTGTCACAATAGCACCAAAAGGTTACAGGCGAAGCATGTTAAAGACAGTGTTTCAGAAGTTTGCTAAGCATTTTCCTGTCAGTGTTTAACACACTTCTGAATGAAAAACAAGGTTTTTGGAAGGCAGAGATGTGTAAAGTTGAGGGGTGTGTCCAGAGTTGGGGGTGAGAGTCGCCTAGTTTGATTTAGTTATTGGTATGCCTTATGTTCTTCAAACTGTTGGTGGAGGGGGTGGAGAAGAATCTCAAGTTCCCGCCCAGTGACATTGTTGCCGAAGAACAGTCTCAACTGATGTTAGATTTTGTGGATGGGATAATGGGATTTATGCTGATGGGAAAATCACGTCCACATTGATGAAACATCGTGACCTGAGCAGAATTTTCATGATGCAACGGTATTTGTGGTTAAAACAGGTCAGGTATGGCTGAGCACACGCAATAAAAGAGGGAGAAATTCCCAGTATGATTGCATTTTGTCTTTAAATTACTTCTGTTGGTATTCCATCTTGCATTATCATACTCTTCTAGCAGGCGTCTCATTTAGATACACAGACATCTTTTTGATGAATCCTCTGAAACTGTTTTGATAGGCATTATGTTTTTTGATACCATATCCATTTTGCTCTGCTGAGTATCCCATATACGTACATGAACATACATTTTACGCAGAAATAACTGGCATATATGCTCCTTTCAACCAACAACACATATTGAAATAATTTAGTAGTGATCACTTCTGCTTGCTCTACTTTATGATGAACAACCTCCTTTTGCATATGCTTGCGGAGCAAGTGGTTTCTTAATTCTTTACTCTGCAATTCTGCTAATGAGAGCAGGCTTCATAATAACTATCTGAGGTGCTAATGAGATTAGATTGAATTGTACAGTAAGTGTAAAATCAATTCTCTTAAAGCACTTAGAACTCTAGAATGAGTACAACTGTCTTTGTTTGTCCCATACAACAGATAGTGATAATGCTGTTATCTCCTTTAGTAAGGCATTTTATAGTGATATCAGCCCTGTAAATATACAGTAAGGGGCAGTAAGTCACTTAGTGTGGGAAGGTTCCGGGGTCCTGAGGGGCGTGATGTGAACAGACATGGCATGTTGATTTGTTTCCCTTAAGTATTAAGCAATGTGTCACAGACAAGCCTGGAAGTGTGACATATGGCATCATCCTTTACTTTGGAAATGATCCATTTTACCTCGGGGCTTCACCAGTAATAGCAATTAATTTTCACAATTGTTTTTTTTTTTTTTCACTTTGACATTTCATTGCTGTTGGCACACTTCAGCTTTTGTGAGGTGCTATAATGGGGCCTTGAATATTTTATGATATTTGTGAGTTCCTTTCTTTCATATCTTAAAACGGTCCTCTCAGTCTCTCTCCTTTTCAGCACCTAATTAATTAATGGCCACAGATCATGCCTTCACATGCTGCCTATCCTCACTTGACTCCTGTGGAGCCCGGAGAAGACAAAATGACACTGTCAAAAGTGCCCTGCAGAAGAAACAGAGTAATTATGCACATACCTCTATTGCACGCGCGTACTAACACACGTCTGTGCATGCGTACTAGAGGGAACTGGTTAATAGCAAATGATTAAGACTACTGGCAGGTCTTACTTTTAAGACTCAACATTTTTTTTCTGGGTATGTTCAGTTAGAATTTTCATAAGAATCAATGTTTCGAAGTGAGAATGTTCATTGATTTCTTTTGGAACTTCCCTTATAGACTGTTAAACTGACAAATCTGTTGATATCCAATACCACAGATCAGATAGATCCCCACTCTTCCTTTACCTGGGAGGTAGGGGTGAAGCCAGTCGTTTCAGAATTAATTCAATTAATTAAAATGGAAATGTAAAAAATCAGGGCCTGATTTGGACTCATGGCCAGATTCACAGATACCCGATTCCTGTGTTTGAGGTGACTGCTTTAATGATTTACAAACTTATAAAATAAACTGGTAACATCTTTTATGTGTATTGCACATTAACTACTAATTTGTCTTTTGTACAAATAAATATTTCACAGTGATGTTCAAAGCTACATAGAATGGTGATAAATTAATGGAAAAATCAACATAGACAGTCTTAGTAAGGTGATGGTCTGCTTCAAGCTGCCAAATCAACTTAACAGGTCTTGGCATAGAGTATACAAGTGTAAAATTTTACTGGAGTCAACCTTCCTTTCATGGGAAATTCCCTCATTAGTCACTTTGATGATGCTGATGGAGAGCGCTTTCTAACATGTTGTTCCAAAATCTCCCAAATTAGAAGTTCTTTTGACATCTGGTGACTGTGATATGCTTATCATTTTCATGCCTAAGAAAGCAGATACCCCTTGTGCCCCGTGAGGCTTGGGTCATTGTCTTCCTGGAAGAAGCCACTCCCATCATGATAGGAATCCTTAATCATAGGTGATCACACAGAATAAATGCATTGATTTGTAGTGTCCCCTCTGCTTTTAAGGGGATAGTTGGATCCAAAAAAAAAAAAATGCTAGAAAAATTAACAGAAAAATCTTCATTGGTTATGTTTGTCCACACATTTATTCAGGTTTTTTTTCCTTTAACCCTTAAATGCCCAACTATAGTAAAAGTTGAAAGAAAAACCTATGTATTCTGTTAATATGTCCTGGGGAGGGGCTAATAACAACCCAATAGCAATTTTTAATTTTTGGTGACCTTTGACCTCATTTTAGTTTTGTGAAATATATGTCACTCCAAGTTTCTGGGATACAAAGAGAACTTTTGTCCATCATTGTTTTGGTAGTTGACATATAGCTGAAGTATAAGGCATAGCTTATTTTTCATTAGCTTACCTGTTTGTCTACTTTATCCAGTGATAAATGGGTGCTGATCTATCATGTGGATTCCACCATGGGGGTGGCCATATTGGAAAGGTTAGCTGGTGCAGCCAGTGTAGTGTCAGTTCCACTTTTATGCATCAGATGGCAGCACTGATGGTCTAAATATGTCACTATGGGCATTAGGTTGCAAAATTTATGTAGGGTCAGTGGTTTTGACAACCCCCAAAATAGTGTGACAAATTTGTCACAGGGGGCATTTAAGGGTTAATTCGTCACCAGTCTGTATCACAATGATGAAACGTTCTTGAACCATTGGTCTAGTGAAGTGTCTCTGGAGTGTGTATACCCAACGGCTCTACCTCAGGTTCCACTTCATATTATAATTCAGCTAAACTAGTTTTTTTCTGCCAAAATGGAAATGACACCACTAGCATAAATTGTACAACTTGCGCAATGGTCTAGTAATAATGATTGATGTTAGAGATAATATTGCACTCACATTCGCACATCAAAGAAAGGAGTAAAACATTTAATACAATTTATGAAAAATAAGTATGTTTTGAGAGGTTGCACATACTTTATCTTGTAAATTGTAAACATGATTTGTCAAGGCATATTTTTTTCTATTTCACTGGCTAGTTTTTCGATAATAGCACCAGTCAAATACATCATTTTTTACCACACTTTTGGAGACTTAATATTGGCTCACTAAGTCAATTCAGAAGCCCCTGACAGCAAAACCTAAGTCTCTTTGGCCTGCATGAGGTAGCCTATGCAGACAAAGGGAGAACCTGTAAACTCCACAGAGGCCTGGATTCACTTCCTTGTTGTGAAGGACCTTTCTAATATGTTTTTTCATTGTAATTTTTTTTTTTTTTTTTTGCTGGTGCTGTTGTTTTTCAAGGGACTTTTTGTCTGCAGCCTTATGGGTTAACGTATTTGAAATAGCTGGCTGAGTCATTTGGGCCTAGTCTGTCTGACAGGAATAATTGACTATGCCGATAATGATTTTATTTTTTTTTTTTTTTCCAGAGGCACTGCATGCAGTTGAAAAATATTTGACCTATTAACTCAGACCAGTACACTCATTATTCCCTCTGATGTTTTTGAAACTCAGTGAACTTTGTTACTGTTTAGTAAAAATCAATTATTCTGTTGTCTGTTGACCACACCTTCGATGCAATTACATACTGCCCATGCAATGCAATCATGGCTGCCAGGTAAACAATTTGTTTAAGGTTAATCCTGTGTCACACAGCAGGAAGTAATATGCTGTCACATTTCATTGAAGACAATGTAAAAATAAAATGAAATAACATGAACTTTTAGCATTATTCGGTTGCAATGAATAACAGTTATGCATTAAACATACAGTGGAGCTGTAATTGAGTTACTTTGCAGTCAAAGGCAGGCACTCACAGACGCAAACAGTCATGCAGGGAGAGAGAGAGAGAGAGAGAGAGAGAGAGAGAGAGAGGAGTCATCGCTGCTAAATATATGGCAGCTTGCCATAGCCGGAGGGACAGTGCAACAATGCGACATGCCCCAAGATACATGACCCAACCAATATTTGTGTTTTTCTTTAACATAAATTTTAGTAAAATATTGTAAACTCTGCCTTTTTTTTTTTTTTTTTACTTTTTTTTGTGTTAAAGTGAATTATACTCTTCAAAGAAGTGCAGGATATTGAAATTGCAAGGTCAATAACAAACTAATGATATGGAATAATTGGTCCCAAGCTAATTGTATTTTAACAAAGAAGGAATTGAGTAAACAATTCACCGATATTTCATTATCTAAACAGTTTCTCTTGCTTTCATGGTCTGTCAACGGAGGAATGGCTTAGAAAAGGAAACTGAAAGTGGACATTGTTGCATCAATAGTGTGTAATGCGTTATTGGCCAAACACTCATTGATTCGTCAAGGCATCATGCGTATGAGTCTACCTATGGTGATTTGATGCGGTCTGTCCCATTCTTGTTTGACACCTGGCCAAGTTCATCTGGTGTGGCTGGTGGCCTTTCCCTTGGGCTGACGCACACGTCAGCCCAAGATGTCCAAGACAGTTTTCAATGGGTGTAAGGTCAGGGCTCATTGCTGGCCAGGGCATCCTATGGATACTGTGGCGTTAAAGGTGGTCATTGACTATTCTTGAACGGTGAGTACGGGCGTTGTCGTACCGTAAGACAAAATGCTGCCCCTCATGTCGTGTAAACAGGAGAACATAGGTTGTCAGGAAGTTGTCCCGATAGCACTGGCCAGTGACTCTTCCTTGCACGATATGGAGTGGGGTTTGGTTAGTTATAGTGGTCCCACCCCACACCATAACAGACCCACCACCAAATCTGTCATGCTGCCTCGGGTTAACATTGGCATGGCATTCGTTACAATGTTCGCCAGATGCGACCATGCCTACAAGGAAGTCCAAAGTGCACCGGTACTCATCTGAGAACATTACACGTGACCACCGACAATTTCCCCAGTTCTTTCGCTGTGCACACCATTCGCGTCTATTGGGAATGTGGTGGTTGGTCGATGGAAGCACTATACGAGGCCGTCTTGCACGAAGACGGGTTTCGTGTAGACAATTTCTAATCGTCTGACCTGTCACTCGGACACCAGTAGCCTGGTGTAGGTTTGCAGCAATCTGATTTGCTATTTAAGTGCGATTTCTCAGAACCTGGGTGCGAATTAACCTATCCTGGGCTCTTGTTGTTGACTGTGGATGCCCTTAATGGCGTCGATCATCAACATTATGGGTTTGCTGATACTTGCTCTATAATTTGCTAATCACAGACTGGGAAACATTGAAGAAATTGGCGACCACAGACTGACAGCTGCCAGTTTCAAGCATACCAATTGCTCTTAGACGTTCAGCACGTTGGAGAAGTACCATTGTGAAAAAAAAACAATCAAAAGATGTCTCAGATAAACAAAATCAACAAAGGATTACAGTCAGAAGCTATCAGAGTGAAAGAAGTCTCGATTACAAGGAAGTAGATGACCTTTCTCTAAAAAGCCAAATTTGAATATGCACCCCGGCCACGTGTTCGGGATATCCACGTGCTGCACATGCGCACCATTGGCTGTGTTTTGGTGCTCTGTTTTAGTGCAGTTCATGTTATCTTCATTGCAGCCAGTTATTGTATCATAAACACAATCATTATTTTGTTACTGACCTTGAAATTCCAATATCCCCTACTTTTTTTGTAGAGTGTACCTGAAGAGTTTGTTTCCAAAATGCAATAAGTGCCAAAATTACAAAAATTGAGATAATACCATAAAGCGATAGCACTGTGCTTCTTACACATGGTGCAATATCCATTTTTAGAAATTTATAATATTAGGTATATTTTTTTATGGTCAAAGTTTGTGTTTTTCTATAAAAAATCGGCACCAACATATAAAAAGCTGATTTACTCAAAATTAGTAAAATGGATATACTGCATTTTGGAAACAAACTCTTCATATTTTTTTTCTATGTTCATAGCAATTGTTCATGCTTTGGCAAAATGTATGGATCTATGTCACGCCACTAAAGAGCTCAGTTGAATTGAATTTAATTGGACTGAGAGAGAGAGAGAGAGAGAGAGAGAGAGAGAGAGAGAGAGAGAATATCCACATTTCAATGTTCGAGTAGAGAAGGCTGAGAGACATGTTTGGTCAAGAAGCCCAAAGCATGCAATTAAAGATTTAACAACCACAAAACTGGCTTGGTGGTTCTCTCAAGAAAATTTGATTTAGTTCTGAACAATACTATCACAGCAGGTAAAATACTGGGAACAGGCTTCTGATAAACTTTGTGGACTGACTTTCTTTTGAGTCTATGAAGTTTTGCGATGGGTGCTCTTGTGCATGTGCTGTGTGTGTGTGTGCATTTGTGCAGTGCACAAATATTTTACTGCAGAGTTTAGGACTTTTTACAAAGCATATTTTATGTGAGTAGAGCGAGGTCCTCACTGATAATCCATGCGTTTGGTGCAGTTACGTATGGGAAGTTTCTTTGAAAGAAAAAAATACAGCTCCCTTATTATTTGGACATTGATTATATTTTTGGTTTCTAGCTCTGCACTCCAGCACACTGACTAAAATTATCAAGAGGAGGATAAAAATAGACTTTCGGCATTATTATGTGGACATGTGCTGTATGTCCATGTCATGTGAATCATGTGTGAATTGAGCCATTTTGTGCGGTGTTAACATCAAAATTACGTAATGCTCTGTATCTGTGTGGAAAGATTATGGAGAGGTGATGGATGAGCTTTAGTTGGCACAGGTGAGATGGTTGTCACCACTCACTCCAGCTCCTGTAATTAGTTTGCGAAATCTTTCAGATTAACTGCCCGCCAGGCTGACACCTCCCCTCTAAAAGAGCCAAAACGTTTATTTGTATTGTCTCCTAGCGACAGTTGTACAATCTCAGCCCTTTCTTAAGCTGAGTGGTGTTGTGAACATTTTTTATTAGATTGTACTGTTGTCAACTGGCATTCAGAATGAATCAGATTACCCTTGATGGGAAGGTAAATAAATTAATGATTAAGATGATGGCTTTTGATATAAAAGGGCCACATGTTTGGCCTCTTCATTTGATACCATAATGTGAAATGACTGGCATTTGCTCATGGAGCGAAATTAATCCTTCTGTGACGTTAAAGGATAAATGCAGCCAATTATCTGTAAAGCTCCTCTCTTGTAGGATATGGAGCATGCTCTTTCATGCACCAACCAGATCTGTCATTGAATCAAGAACTATACTAATAAAAAATATACATCTTTTTTTTGCTGCCATTGACAGACTGAGTGTGGCATGGAGATCGCTAGCATATAGACTGATTTTTTTTTTTTTGGGAGGGGGTTTCCCAGTGGTAAGTTTTGGTTTTGGACAGTGACTCATCATATCTAACATCTTGAAGTACACAGACCTTAAATCAGCATTAGTCATTATTTACTGAGTGGTTATTTTGACAAGTATAAAACACCAATCAAATATCAGTGAAATACTGGTCAACATAGATTAGCCTCATAGCCGCAAAGCAGGTCAACAAATTATTGTGGGTCTGCACCTATATTTATAAATTGGCTCTCTCAAGTTGGACCTAAGCTTTTTTTCATTAGTCCTCTGTAGCATCTGTGTAGTGCACTGGTGTAATGAGCATTTGAGCAGAATGTCACCTGCCGGAGTCAGGGTGTTGCCACAATGACAAATGAGGAAGTCTCTGTGCTTTGACTGTACCATGAAAGTTATCTTTCATCGGGTGAGCAGAGGTAACAAATCTTGCGGCCTCAGCTTCAGAGGACCCAGATGGTTTATTAAACAAGAGCCATCAGGAGATGACATATCACCCCAGCCCTACAAAATTTGAAACGTGAAAATTTTCAAAATGGCAAAAGGCAGTACTCCAGCACATGGCTGAATGGTCTTTCACAATTCCCAAAAAACCTTGTAAAGTTTCATGATGATACATATCAGGTCATAGAGTAGAAGGCATGCTGAAATGTGATTAATTTATGGCTGACATCTTGTTTGAGCAATCACCTTGTACATCCTCATTTCCAAAAATGTTGGGGTTCTGTGTAAAAAGTTGATAAAAACAGAATGCAATGATTTGAAGATCATTTAAGCTACTTTATATTTAATTGAAAACAGTACAAAGACAACATATCAGGTGTTGAAACAGAAATTTTATTGTTTTTGGAAAAAAATATCTGCTCATTTTGAATTTGATGCCATACACTCATTTCACAAGCAAATTGGAATGAGAACATATTTTGCACCGTCTTGCATCATCTCTTCTGAACCTCTTCCACTCCAGAGTAGTCATCGGAGGGATATTGGCACTGCTCTCACCTCGCCTTAATGCGCATTAGCTATATCTCCAAACTCAATCCCATTTAGGTTTCCTAGTTACCAACTAAGTGTTAATTTGTTCTGCTGCGAGGATCAGCCTGTATCCATTTCCCCTCAGCTTGCTTTATAGTTCATAAATATAATTATCTAGAATTTTCCTATCCACATTTATGGTGACATAAAATGTCAATTTCTTACGAAGGTTCTGAATTCCGGCAGCTAACATAATGGAATATATTTATTTCTGCGTCCGCGTCCGATCGGCTTGATACCCCTAAGAAAACGTTTCTAATCAAATTGACACTATCGTTAACTCCTGGATAAGCTGTTTGTGAATCCTACCGCCCATGGTAGTGCTAACAGGAAATGGAATTCAGGGAAAGCACTGGGTTAATTAATTATTTTTTATTTAATTTTTTTCCTCCATCCAATATCACTATTAAGTCTGTTGTCAATGTTACCCTTCAGTGATCTGTCATTTATTAACTCTTTTTTAATAATCACAGGCTTATATATTGGTCTTGATTATTCAGTAAATAAATTGTGTGATTATTGATCAAGCGACCTTAAACAGGGTCAGCTTGAAACCAATTATGCGTTTAAGGGTCAGAGACCCACAGCACTTCATTTGAAAGTCCCGTAACGCCAGCATTACCACCAGGGGGACGTTGGGCTTTAAGGAGTTAACAACACTCGGTTAGTGTTTCAGAACTGAGGACACCATTTGCTGTGGTTATGAAAGCAAAATGTTTCCCATTCTTGCTTGATTTAGGATTCAATCAGCTCAACACTTTCAGCCTCCTTTGTCCTATTTTTAATTTAAAAATGCGCCAAATATTTATAGTGGGTGATGGATCTGGACTGCAGGCAGACCAATTTAGAACCCAACTCTTTCACTACGAAGTCTTGTTGTTATAATGCGTGAAGAGTGTGGTATTTGGCATTGTCTTGCTGAAATAAGTAAGGTCTTCCCTGAAAAAGGCATCTGGATGGCAGCACATGTTGCTTCAAAACCTCTATATATTGCTCAGCATCAATGATGTCTTCAAAATTGAGCAAATTCCCCATACCATCTGCACTGATGCATCCGCATACTATCATGGTTGCTGGCCTTTGAACTGTCTGCCAATGAAAAGTTAGATGGTTCCTCTCCTCTTTAGCCTCGGGGATGAGGTGTCTATGATTTCCGAAAAGAATTGCACATTTTGATTGATCAGACCATCGGAAAGTTTTCCTTTTCCCCTCAATCAATTTCAAATGAGCTCAGACCCAAAAAAGGCGACAGCATTTCTGAATCTTGTTTATATATGGTGTTATCTTTACATGGTAGAATTTTAACTTTTAACTCGCATTTGTGGGTGCAGTGACGAACTGTGTTCACTGATAGTGGTTTTCAAAAGTGTTCCTGAGTCCATGTAGTGATTTCTGCCACCAAATCTAGTCTGTTTTTAATGGACTGCCCCTTGAGGGCACTTGTATGAGGAGATCTCTCTGGATTCTCTGAATCTTTTAATGACACTATATACCATAGATGATGATTTTTTTTTTCTCTTTGTGATTTTACATTGAGAAACGTTATTCATAAATTGTTATTCACAGTCTTTCACAGAGTAGTGAAGCCATCGCTATCTTCTGAAATACTCAGCCTCTTTGGGAGGCCGTCTTTAAACCCAATCATGTTACTGACCTCTTGCCAATTAGCCTAATCAGCGGTTATATATTCCGCCAGATGTATTTTTTATGCATCATGCAACTTTTCAGTCTTTTGTTGCTCCCATCCAAACTTTTTTTGCAATGTGTTGATGGCATCAAATTAAAAAATATAGCCGCAAGCGGCAATCCCAGGGTTCAAGCCAAGAAAGACCATTAGTAGTTGAAAGTTTTAACAGCTTAATTAAAAACCACTTTAAGAGTATGTTGCTGGTATTTATGTGGACCTACTTTGCCAGTGTAATGATTGGACCAACAACTTATGATGTATAATCTGATTTGTGTAATACCACACCCCTTTTTTGCATTTGTGGTGCCTCCTAGTGGTCGATTTGATTGAAACTTTCAGGGTTTGTTTCAGATCCTTATGTGGACATATCCTATAAGTTGTGTAATGATTGGGAAAACTATTTATGATTTATAGTCTGATTTGTGTTATACTACGCTGCTTTGTTTTGCATTTATAGCGCCCCCTATCAATCAATTTGTATTAAATTTTCAGGGTATGTTACATGTACTTAAATGAATATATCCTGTGAGTTTTATGGCTATAGGACAAATAATTGCTGATTTATAGTCTAATTTGTGTCATACCATGCCCATTTTTCACATTTATAGCGCCCCCAATCAGACGATTTGCATGAAAGTACCAGGTATGTTCCTGGTACTTATGTGGACATATCCTGCGAGTTCCGTGATGATTGGCCCAATGGTTGTTGACTTTTGTCCATTTATGTGCTAAGCCACGCCCCTGCTGAAGTTCATTGGTCAATATCTTAAAAACAAAACAAGATTTTCACAAGCCTTATATGAATTTTGATAAGCTTGGTCCAATGATGATCCACAGCGAATTTCGAAGGAATCGGATCTACGGCCTCGGAAGAAATGTCAAAAATGTGTTTTTCAAAAAATTCAAAATGGCGGAAAATCCAATATGCAGTCCTTAAGGGTATTTATGGGAAAGTTGTAGAGTTTAGACTAAGAGATGTCTGTACCAAGTTTCGTGTAAATCAGACTCACAGTGTAGGAATAATTACCTTTAAAGTGAAAAACTGTTTTTCTTGAATTATAGCACCCCAAATCAGGCCGATTGAGTAAAAAATGGCTTGGGCAGCATTTGCACACAACTTCCAACCAATGTGCAAAATTTCAGGTCTCTACCATTTACCATCTTACGGGAATTTGTGAAAACATTTCTGAAGAAGAAAAATAATAAATAATAATAATAATAAAACAGCACAAAAACAATAGGGTTTCAGCCCTACGGGCTTGAACCCCTAATTAGAAGATATCTTTCAAAAAAAAAAAAAACAATAGAATTTCTCTGATTCAACATCTGATATGTTGTCTTTATACAACTTTCAATTAAATATACAGTAGAGTTTAAATGATTTGCAAACCATTGCATTCTATTTTTATTGGCATTTTACACAGCAGCCCAGTTTTTTTTGGAAACGGTTGTACTTATGGATGTCCATTAGACCAGGGGTCTCCAACCCAGTTCCTGGAGAGCTACCATCCTGTAGGTTTCTACTCCAACCCTAATTCAACACACCTGATTCAGTTCATTAGCAGCTCGTCAAGATCTGTAACTGGGAAAGCAGGTGTGGTTTGCTTTGGTTGGAGTGATAACCTTCAGGGTGGTAGCTCTCCAGGAACAGGGTTGGAGACCCCTGCATTAGACTCTTGACCAACATGAAGCATGCAAAATGTTGCAGTGATAGGGCAATTGTTTTTGGAATATTTGTTTGCCATAGCGCCACTATTTGACGGACTAACACCAAATTGGGAGGCTTGAGTGTAATTGTCTGTAGATGAAGGATCTTAAGTTTGGTGATGACTGGATGCTGCATTCATGAATACAGCTCATTTTGTCAGTTGATGCCACGCTCAGAAAATTAATCGGCAAACTGCAGCCACATCTTTTAACACAGCAACTTTGTTTATATAATGCTAAAAGAATTGGCCTGAAGGTGCTGCGTACCAAATTTCCTGCAAAATGGTCGTACCACGTAGGAGTTCAAAAGTTTTACAAAAAATAAAAAATTTAAATGGAAAATCTACCCATATGCAGATGGGCACAGTTTGTAGGATAGATTTGCAAGGACTGACAGAATCTAAAAACAATTCTGTCTTTAATTTTTGAATTGTGTTTCTGAGATCTATGGTCCAGAAATTATGAGCCAAAATGCAAAGATTGGTGTTATAGTGCCGCCCTGTGTTAAACTGATAGGAAGGTTCCAAAATTGCAAAAGGCACTTCTCCAGCACAAGGTTTGTGTGTGCCAAGTTATATGCAAAAATCTCAAAAGGTTTTCAAGCTATGCCCCAGACAAAAACATGTCTACAGACAAACAGACAAGCAGACAGACAAGACAGACAGAGAGAGAGCAAGAGCCGTATCTCATATCCCCCTGCTTTTGTGCTGGGGGATACAAAGGGGTAAGAAAATTTTTTCAGGACGTTCACATTTCCTGGCTATTACCCTGTATACCAGTTGCCATGATCTTGTAAGTAAATGCACTGTTGACTTAAAATATGTCTATAAAACTGAATTGATCAGTGTTGTTGTTTTTTTTTTTTTTAATTTTCCAGGATATATATGTGGCAGTTATTTCCAGAGTTCATTGGTTATTCCAATATGCCAGCTTAAACATTGAAATGGCTTGTAAAAAATGTGTTTTACCCGCAAAATACACCGCAACTAGGTAAATATTTCTTCAGCATCCAGTTATGAAGGGTATAAAAAATCTGGGAATAGTTGTTGATCTGGTTGAGGTCAAAGCTTAATTGTTAATAAATAATGTTCTGAAACCAATATGTTGCGTACATACCTGCCTAAATGTATGTAAATATTTCAAAAAAGAGCCAGAATAGTATTAATGCCTATCATAAAGTAGAATTGTACAGTGCTATCCTAATATTGAAGACTGAACTTCAACAGACTGAATGGATTGTTTAATGAAATGAAAAGTAATAAATGCACAGAGTAAATATCCCCCATCTCTTCAGCACTAGGAAATAATCTAACCTGTCGATATGACCAAAGCCTCTGGGTATGGTAATATAATGAAGTGGTTTCAATTTCAGCTTCCCGGACAAAATACAGGTCAAGGTAGGCTAGGTAGAGGCCTGCTGACTGCCAAAGAGCCAACTTACCAGTCTTGGAGGCAATTCAGGTATCCAAAAACATTTCACAGGTTGCCCTCTCATGAGGTAAATTAGAAAATCAAATTTATTTCATACAATGTAATAACCAAAATATAATATTGATTTAATTCTTGTGCAGATGCAAAATCTAAAAGAAATCTTACATGTCTTGTTTTTTTTTTTTTTTGCTGAATAAGAAAAGAATATTGCCAATAAATTGTCATTACAGGGCACAATATATCGCTTGTTGAGACTTCTGTTGATGTCTAAAAATACAGAATCAATCATAATGTCATTTCCAAGTGATTTGCTTATCTTGAATGTACACTGCTTGATGCTAGACTGTACACTCCAAGGCAAAAAAGGCCTAAGTTGCAAAATATAAAACAGCCTATGCAGACACGGCCCTGGATTTTCCTCGTTGCACTTACATTAACTTAATTATGGGGTATATACCAGTTCAAAGTGGACCAATCTGCAAGATTCAGTTGATCTGCACTTGCAAAAAAGTTTTGATTGGGTTTTTAAGAAGCCCGTTTTTGTGTTTGTGCATGTAAAAATTTATTTCCCAATTTCAGAAACTGCCCTAATCCCGGTTTTGAGAAACCCAATTTTGTTACCTGGATAACTCCGATAGAAAATGGGATACTGTGGCTTGTATACACCCTATTCCTGTTTCTGACAACTGCTGACTACCTGAGCAGGCGTGGCTTCAATCAAGTGACATATCAGCAGAACAAACATCGCGGTGCAAGGCGAGTGTCTTCGGAGCTACAAAGAATCGGAGTTTCATCTTTCGTGTAAACGTATTCATTGATTGTGGCTCATGGCTTGGTCCACCATACTGTGGCAGAACATGAACACAAACTTTTTACTGTGTTTATGTGAACTCCAAAATGGTTAGCAACCAATCTACATTCCCCACAACTGCCCAGTTTGTACAATACTATGGCCACTCTCATGGGTGGCGGAACCATAGATATATAAAAAAACTGGATCACTCATTGGCTCATCCCGCATACGTCTTTAGCGCCGCCATATTGGGGAGGTCAAAACAACATGACGCGATGAAGGCTGTGGAACAACCGATCGGCATAAACTGAAAATGCCTCAACATTGTGCTGCCTATGATTGTAAAAACTGGCGAACGGTTGAGTCCAGACAACAATGAATCACATTTCACAAATAAGTTGCCTTGTTTGTGAAAAATAAGGCGGCTATACAGTGTGATGATGCAGCGTTCGGTGCAAATGAGGCTAGCCCTTGGCCTGCCCCTAGCTAGGCACTGGCGAATCCCCGTAGCGGCGTTGCGAAATAGCTCTGATGCTGCGTCGTCGATGAATAAATTGACCTCAGGTAGTGTTGTGCCCGTCAGAGTACACCCTACAAACGTCCCTTTATGACAAGAATTAGTCCTCGCGAGTTCTCAATCATTTTCCTTTATTGACGCGTTTGGTTTCTGTGTACCCCTGGAGGGCAAAACACTGTTTCATTATTGCTGGTAATATTTGACATTCCACAGAGCAGCCTCACAATTCTGTAATTTTCTATTTGTTTCAACCCCCAGATATATACATTGCCTCTCTAAAGAAGAACAATATGTTAAGGAACATCACGTTATAGGCACTTGTATGCATGTGCAGTGCCTGCCACAGTTAGCCTATTTCAAAACAGTTAGCCAAGTCCCTAACGTTACCTTGGCTCCACTTTAGCAACTTTCACATTTTATATAGCTTGCTGTCTTGTGAAGAGTCTTTCCCGTTAAACTGATGCCAGGATTCATGCATACTAAAGTACATATACAGTGAAACTAGCATATTATGTATTCAATTGGACCAGCTAATTTTGTCTGTTATGAGCGAATATCGCTATATGCATTAAACATACAAAATCCGTTATTCTCACAAGACAGATTATATCCTCTATATGCGTGTAACAGATTATATCCGCTATACACATGTATGAATTTGTATGGAGCCTATGCTTTGCGCATAAAGATCGGAACAACTTCATTCTCAAGTGCACGTACCGGTACCTCCTTGTTGTCTTCATTTAGTCTGTCTTTGCCCTGACACAATGGATAACAGGATGATATGATCGGCTACTGCGTGTTGCTCCAACTGGGATCAATGGAGACGACTAAAAACCTAAGTATGTAAATGAAACTGTGCCAGGTTCAGTTTCCGCAAATGCACTGTTATAAACTTACACCTTTTTGCCAGTAATATAATCGTAATTTAACAATAAGTTTACAACAGAGTTCCGTCCATGTTAAGTGTAACCCACGGTTAAATGCGCTCAGGACTCCATTTACAGTTAAAATAACAAGGAGAATGCGTTAATTTAACTGTTAAATTATGTCAGTTTATAACCGTGTCGGAAAGCCGAACTTCATTTCATTGCTCTGTTGCAAATGCGTATGTGCATGGTGCAAACCAGCTTGTCTGGTATTACACGAGCGCTTTTTAATGAAAATGCATTGTGATGGGACTGTCGATTTGAGCGAAAATCCGTTCTATAAAATCAAGTATCTTCGATGTTTATTTAAAATTGTGCACAAATATGCATTAATCATAACGCGACTATAAATAAATGTTCAACACATGATACATGCAGAATAAAAGTTACTTTGAAACTTGTCTGGAGTATATTTGTTTTTTTTTTTTTTAAACTAAACCGTGCTCTTGAAACACCCTACATACTTATACTTGTTTTATTAGTACTTGTATAAAACGCAGTTTCAGTTGCTGCCATTTCCTTTCATTCTGTACGGAATAAAAACTCAAAGGAAAAATCTAGAATCTACTTAAGCTGGGTTTACACATAGGCACGATGCGTTACGAAGATCATTTTCCCGTCATTCATGGCACATTCGTGACATTCCTAACGTGACTTAATGCATCTGAATAGGGTTCTTAGCAGCGCGTGTCGGTTCGTGACATTCCTGATATTCGTGGAGCATGTTTTTGGCTGCCAAAAAATCTTCCAAGAATGTCACGAATCACCCTCGATTCGTGGAGTTCACAACTGAGCATGTCGATTCGTGGTGATTAGTGGTGATTCGTAATAGAGCGTGACAGCATTCTTGTGTATTCTTGCCATTCTTGGAGCCCATACTGTCACGCGTCGAAACGAATCAACACGAAAGCTGTCAAGAACTGAACTGAATGACGCGTGACGCCTCTGCCCCGAATCATCAAATTCAATTCAAATTCGTGATCCTCGGTCACGAATTTAGATTCGTGGCATTCGTGACTTGTCGTCGTTATGTCTAAACCTGGGTTTAGACCTAACATTTAGCAGTCCCCAAATAAAAAAGAATAAAACATCTCGATACTATGGCTGTGCAACTTCGACAAAAAAAATGTAAAAAAAAAAAAGGCAGTGTACATTTTGCCGTTAACCGTTTTCACATTTCTACCGCTATTTGGCCGCGACCTCTGGTAGGTACACATGCTCAGTTATATTATTTTTGGACTTGCTCATAGAAATCAATGGATAATAGTGAATAGTTATAACTTCGCCATTTAGGCACCTACAGCTCGCATATACATACATTAAATATAGCTAGCTAAGTTGGCATAAAGGCTCTCTTGCTAGCTAGCTAACATTATATTTCATGTACTTAAATTTAGTCAATTTAAAATGCGTATAGCAGCATTAGCCATTATTATGCAAACTAATTTGGCTGCAGTTGCACCACGAGCATTTAGCTCGCTAGCTGGCAACAAATGCGCCGAATAAAAAGGTTGCCAGCTAAAGCCGCTTTCACACCGGACGCAAAACACGACAGATTACATTCAAAATCAATGGAAAGACGTATTCGCCTCGCCTAGTCCCTGCATGTAAGCCAATTAAGCATACTACAGAAAGATGAGTCCTGGAAAAATTGGTATTACGTGGCACTCTATCCAGCAATTTATAGTTTAAAAATATGTTCTTATAATTTATTACAGAATCCATTAATCCTTTATCTAATTTTAAATATATAGGCCAGAGTATGTTCAGATAACAATCCATAAACAGGCCGAACGCATAAGGTGTAGATCTATTTCCACGTTGTCCGCTTTGTTTGTTTACGTTTTTCGACCTCCCCAATATGGCCGCCATCCCAGCAACGGCTGACGTATCAACTTGCCTTTGGCAAATAGGCGATGCGTCATCTAGTTTTTTTATATATCTATGGGCGGAACTGGTACTCGGACTGTTGTTTCTTCTGGTCTCATAGACGGTTCAAACGCACTGCACAGTCGTTTGAAGGATTCCCTAGTCATTCGAAAGTTTCCCTCACTCGGAATCGGTGAACTCCATGATGACAACCCTCTCCCACCAGTCACGTTAGCGTATCTTCACCCATTACTCTCTTGTTCTCCACAGTGGCAGTGACAAGCTGACTCCAGTCAGAACATTAACTGTATAAAATAATGGATATAGTCTCTGTGACGTCACAAGCACCGTTCTGATAATCCAGACTGAAAGATGAATTTGGGCTGGGCGGTGCCTGACTCTGCCGAACTCCCCGACTTATCCAAAAATGGGCAAAGAGGTGGAGCTGAGGTGGGCTGAATGAAGCTGGGTTATTTGTACCATGCTAACTCAGCTCAATGCCACATAGTCTGCTATGTCCAAGTAAAGGAATGGAGCCTACCAAGTAGCCTGCAGTGGCTGGTCAAACGCTGTTACTGTCCATGAAGCCATTGCGAGATGAACGTTGTTCATATCCGTGAAGCAGTTGCGAGATGAACGCTGTACACTGCCGGGAAGTTGTGGCGGTAGGCTCACTGTGTATCGATATCCCCCTGGGAAAGTGAGTGGATGCTCAGCTTAGCTTTTTGATGCAGCTTAGCCACGTCACATTAACTTCCTGAAGCCCAGTGTCCCCCTAGTGGTAATGTCGGTGGTATGGAATTTTCAAATGACATGCCGTGAGCCTCTGACCCTTAAATGCATAATTGTTTTCAAGCTGTTACTGTTTAAGATCACTTGATTAATAATCACTTAATTTAGTTACTGAATAATTAAGACCAATATATAAGCCTGTGATTATTAAGAAAGTATTAAGAAATGACAGATCACTGAAGGGCCAATGTATATTAATGTAATTAAAAGTGATATTGTATGGATGCATAAAACCAAATAATAATTAATTAATTAATTAATTAACTAACCCAGTGCTTTCCCTGAATTCCATCTGACATTCTAGGATTTTCTCAGCAGTGCAACCTAATTTATTTTCAGAATTTGCAGGGCAGGGCAACGTAATTGCACACTGGTTGCTGCACCAAGCGATAATGATTCATTTATTAAATTACCAATACTTCTTATGTCGAAGGGTTGGTAATTGAATAATTTAGTAAACTGCTTATGAGTAGATCGTGAAAGTTCGATGCATGGCATGCATTTAAAATCATTTAATATGCATACCATGCGTTGCAATTTCATGGTAGCAAAGTCATGAGATCTTTACAGTCCAGCTTCTGACATGGCAATTATCTTTTTAAATTAAATCTAAATCTTATTTGAATAGCACCTGCAGCAGCATTTACTACATTACATTCTGCTTCAAGATGGATTTTCGAGAAATTTCAGTTAATTGCCTTCCAAGCAATCTCATAATGTTGCCTTCCTCGTGGACCAAAGCTGTACGTCTTAATCGTTAATGGCAACAAAGCTTATTGGAAGCCCATTTGCTCAGTAAATTAATTCAATCTACGAACCCCAATTCCAATGAAGTTGGCACATTGTGTAAAATGTGAATAAAAACAGAATAAAATGATTTGCAAATCCTGTTCGACCTTTATTCAATTGAGTACACAACAAAGACAAGATATTGAATGTTCAAATTGATAAACTTTATTGTTTTTTTTTTAAATATTCACTCATATTGAATTTGATGCCTGCAACACGTTTTTTTTTTTTTTCAGATGAAAGTCATTACTGCATTTCTGTGGCAGATGGCAGAAGGGTTTAATGTAGAAGGGGTGAGCATTACATCGATGGTTGCATGATGGAAAGAGATGCATGGGGCAGACAAAGCGGTAAGGGGAAGAATTGGGGTATGGGGAAGAATTGTACTGAACCGAAAAATTAGACCTGTAGTGTTTCAAAATATCAGACCAGGTAAAGGCCATGGGGTCACAGCTGCCAGGTACATCAATCAAGTTTTAAGACGTGGTGTTGTGCCATACTTTGCCCGTCACCACCATCACTTGTTTCGACAAGACAATGCACGTGCGCACACTGCTACGTTAACCAGAAACTTCCTACAAGAGCGCAACATCCGTACGCTGCCTAGGGCTGTCTTTAGTCTGGATTTGAATCCAATACAGCACTTATGGGATGAGACCCAAATACGTCTTAATGAGGTACGACCAAGGCTGATAACTGCGGCACAGCTCTCTGCAGCTTTTAAGAGAGTACGGGCCCAGATCCTTATCGCCTGCATCAAACACCTTGTGCATTCCATGTACAGAAGATGCGTGTCCGTAATCAACGCTAATGATAGGCATACGAGGTACTGATTTGATCTCACTGGATTTAAGAATGAATCTGATCACATGATCATAAACATTATGTTGAACTTTCTCCAGGCAATGATGAGTCATCACATGAAAGAACGGTCTCCAACTAATGTCCAGATCAACTCTATGCATATTTGTTAATGAAACAGTTTATATAATTAATGTCTGTGACATTTCTTTTGCTGTTCCGTATATTTAGGCACAATATTACAAAGTTTGCAAGCTTCCCGTTGTGAAAGTCCAGCGCTCCCAGAAACCTAGTTAGGACGATGATCATTCAAACCAACATGGTACAAACTACTATGGTACGAACAAGGTACGATGGTTTTGGGAAACCATCGTTTTTCAGATGTTAGGTTAACGATGCGTCATACCATGTTAGTTCAAAGCTAACTTCTGTCGTTGTTCGGGAAACGCACCCCTGGTCCACACAACTCTATCAATATTGCATTCCTCACGTCTCTTAATGGGGAAAAATTGTTTCTTCTGAATAACCCCACTTATTTCAACCAGGTTTTCAGTGTGCACATAGTCATTTTAATGTTGTGCAAAGTTGACAGAACATCAAGTATGACTGCATGGGTGTGGCCTTCATTGAAATAATCAGTAATTATTTTTCTCTAATTGATGTTGCAGTCCATTTTCTTTGAAACTGAAACCAGGGGCTGGTTTCACAAAGATAGACTCTGACTATGGGTTTGACACAAGCACTAGTCAGATTTCATTTAGACGTCTAAATTCAGCCGTTTCACAAATCAGTTTTGTTTCTTGACTATCTTAAGTAGGACCACAGTACAATGAATTCTGGGTAAATTAAGACCTTTTTCAAATTAAAAAAATGGCCGCATCTAGCCATTTAGCTCCCTCTACCCCAGCAGAAAACTTCTCTCCTCGAAGAATTCAATACATATAAAGAAATTTTACTTGGAAAATTCAATGAGGAGTGTAACAATCACAAAAAAAAACTGATATGGAAAAAAATCGCTGTTTCCATAAATCTCAATTTCGACGTTTACAAACCACAAATTATGAGCCATGTTTTTTGTTCATTCTTTCTTTGTGTATTCCTGTTTTTTTGTTGAGTACCACTGGTCAGAAAGTGTAACTGATTGGTTACCATGGTAACATAGGTCGAAAGCCTAAGTTAGCCTGGGGGTGAGGTGTCTAATTTTTTTAGCGTGAACTTAGTCTTTATTTTTGTGAAATGGTCTAACTTGCATTAGACTAATCTATGAGCAAATTTTAGACTGGTCTAACCCTATAGACCAGTCAGCAATATCTTTGTGAAACCGGCCCCAGTCCGCAACACAGCAGTGGGCTACCAGAGGCAGATGCTTTCCAAAAGAGGGGACAGTGTATCCAATCAGTACAAGGATCAGTGTCCAATACGCACCTACCCTTTCCGCTTCAGTCCTGTCAGTGGTGTTGTGTTCTGTTATTTGCTGTTGAGTTGTGTGATTTGCCATTGTGTTGTGTGAATTGCTATTGTGTTTTGTGAATTGCTGTAGAGTTGCGTCAATTGACATTGTATTTTGGATGTCAGGGCCACCATAGATTTCACATTATAGCTACATGATAATCACAGCGAATGCAAACCACTTGCACTTTCTCATCTTTGTGCTGCTACCGGCTCAAGTGATTTTCCTGCACCTTTCTGCCTGTTTTCCCAGAGTTTGACTTCAGCTTCATTCACACTAGGCCCTAAATCCGCTCAGGGGCGCGGACCGAATTCGGGAATAAATTCGTATCTAATGGCTCTAGTGTTAAAGTGCACAGCTGTTCACAATTACGGGGACGGATTCTGTACCGGACACCGAATCAGTTCAGATAGGTCGCGGACCCATTTTGTCAGGTCCGGTGAGAAAATCCGTGGACAAATTTCTACTTTTGACCAATCAGCGTCGATCAAAATACTAACCCAAACAAACATGGCAGAAAGCGTCGAACAACTTATCATTGAGGTGGAAAAAAACAGTGTCATTATGAAATTTACCCACTGTCGCCGTCTTCTCTTTCTGACATTTTGTGTCGTAATACATAAAAGCAGCAGTTCCTCCTCGCTGCTGCTTGCGTCTGCCATGTTATTGTTGTCGGTATCCAAGCTTTCTGACACGTGACGTCTTCGGAACGTTCCGATTGGTTATCCATCTTGACCTAGATACCGGGTACCATCACGGAAAACAATAGTGTGAACACAGCACATCCGATCAGTTATCTGTCCTGAATTTGGTCCGGGCCCCTGAGCGGATTCAGAACCTAGTGTGAACGTAGCCTTCTTCTGGTTATCTCCCTCAGTCTGACAAATTGATAAATCTTCCTACCTGCTTTATTTGTCAAAAATAGCAGCCTATCAGTGCTGTTTCTGAACGGTCAACTGAGTGCATTAAAAGTAGTCTGCTCAGATACCATCTCTATACTGACTACTTCTGTGTCTGCTGAAAACACACTGTTTTCTAGCAGAGACAAAGCAGCCCTGTGTTTTGAGCTACAATTACTGAAATCGAGTTCTGCCTCAGGCCAACTATTAAAACCATTGAGATTTGACCATTAACTCGGCGGCATCACTAAAACAATGTTTTAGGGAGAGCACTGCAATGTAAGAGATTATGATGAGGCAGGATATAAACCCTTACATTAGACCCTTGGCAAACATTATGTTTTTCTCAAGAAAATAACCAAAGGGGAAAAAAATGCTGCTGCAAATTTGTGAAAGCCTGAGCTTCAGGAGACTGAAAGCTTTGCACTCACAATTGACATTTGGACAAGTTTTGCTTCAGAGTCATATTTGAGGGTGACATGTCACTTTCATGGGGATGATTGGGAAACAAGTGCTACAGCCTGACAACAATGCTCTTTGACGAAAGACATGGCTGCAAATGTTGCATAGTGGCTTGAGGATGTTATTACCAAATTCAACATTTCCACCTGAGAAAATCAAAGCAGTTGTCCATAAAAATGGGGCATATGTTGCAGCAGCAGTGTATAATTTTGTAAAAGAGCGGACAGGCATCTGAGCGATGTGCAGGTCACACCCTAAACATAGTTGTGCAAAGCACACTAAAGGACAACCTTGCCTTCTGCAAGATGCCTGCTACAAGATGCCTTGTCAAACATTTTAAGAAGAGCGAGCTGGCCTGCACCAAGCTAAAGGATAAGCAGCAGTGCCACACCGTAAGGTACGCTGGTGTGAGTACTTACTGGAATAGCACTTTTCACATGCTGACCAGGCAGCTAGAACTGAACCGTGAAACCTGAATGAGGACCTGAGCCAGGCTCTTGAGCCATTTGAAGAAGCTATGGCATACTTGCCAACCCTCCCGTTTTTCACGGCCTCTCCCGGTTTTCTCCTGGGGTCGGAATTCCTCCGTATTTCTCTCGTTTCATGATAATTGTCTATTTGTGGAAACGGACTCGTAGGCGGAACACGTGCAGACAGCTGCAAAATGAGTGCCTCGCGTCCGCGAAATTTTTTTCTGCACCAGAGTTCTGGATACTGAATTTACCTCATTTACATACAGCCAATAAAATTCAACAAAACACCATAGCCACATTGTTATGGCAGACGTTTTGACGACTGAGTGGCTGGAACACAAAGTTTCTCATTAGCATACAAGTTAATCAGTTTCTGCTGAACGCAGGTACGTTTTTAGGGACGTGTAATGATTATGTCATGGTAGCCGGGTAGTGCTACGTGCGCAATCGCTATAAATCACCTTACTCTTTAGATTACTTAACCATTTCGCTAGCTAGCTAATTTGAACAAAGGAAAATCTAGGCCTGAGTAAATCATCATCATATTTTAATGATATGCTTTGGCTTTGCCATAACTTAACTAATTTAGCTAGATGTAATAGGCATACATTACTCTGATATATTTTACGGTGCTTTCCCGCATCTGTCCTCTATGACTTTTGCGACACAAGGTAAGCTAGCTTGCTAGCTCAAGAACAATTCCTGTTATAGCTAAGTAGCACAGAAACCAAATGACATCGCTTAAATATGATGATTATTTATAAAGATTTTTCAATGCGTTAGCTGACTGGAAACATGACCCTATAATCTGAAGAGTAAGCTGATACACGATCGCGTTCAGACCGGTGTTACGCTGCCCTAAATTCACCAGCTACGAAATACTGCCTCTCAGCCTGAACTTGCTGTTCGTATTGCAGGTGTTTTAAATCAAGTTGAAAGGAGGTCAGGTGGGTGTGATCGCCTGGATGTGATTGAAAGTAACCAATCAGAGCTGTCAAAACTTATCTCGCAGCTATATGGTTTGTTAATCACAAATTTGTGCCCGTTGCTGTTGCGTTTACTTGATGTGATTAGTTGTATGTAAAAAAGGTAAACAAGCTGTCCAGAGTAGTGGTACTGAAAATAAATTTTGAGCCGTGTACTCAAAATGTCGAGTTCAAAGAAAAAGAAATACTCTTGTAAATTTCAGGCATCCTGGAAAGATGTTTTCCCATTTCTCATGGAAGGTTTTAAAGGTAAAGGTTTCGCATTTTGTAAAGTCTGCCAAGCTGACTTAAGCGTTGAGCACGGTGGTCGCAGTAACGTCAATCAACATCGAAGGTCTGACAAACACAAGAAATTAATGACCGCAAACCAGGGCCAGCAAAGCATTGCAGGAATGATAGGCAAAGAGAGACCTGAGTCGGTAATTTATGACGAGACCAAGATGGCTATGTTAGTAGCCGAACAGAACATCCCCTTCACCTTCACTGACGAAATAAACAAGTCACTGAAAGACATGTTTCCAGACTCAGAGATTGCCAAGCAGTACTCATGTGGGAGGACAAAGACAACTTGGATAGTGAAAGTTAAGTCTATGCTTTTGGTCTGCTCATAGCTAAAGTTAACTGCATATTTCGACTTCATAGCTTCAAGCTAGTTGCACTTGTTTAAGCAGTATGACATAAAAATGTTGTTTCATTATCGCTATATTTTGACTCAAAATATATTCATTACAGGTGCTATTGCCCCAGCATTGAACAAGGAGGTAACCATCCAGTGCCAAAAGCAACCTTTTGTTCTCATGTGTGACGAGAGCACCACCAGAAGCACAGAGAAGGAGCTTGTGATATTAGCCAGAATTTTTGATGAAGAAACTCAAGAGGTGGTCACCAGGTTCCTGGATATGCCAGTGTGCAACTTTGGAACAGCAGAGCACCTATTTAGGTCCTTGACCACAGTGCTAAGGTAAATACAAAATCACTACTGTCCATGTCATTTGCAACAGTCGGAGGCTGACCAGTGACCAGTGATGTGCTTTGATTTTTAGTGAGAGAAACATTGACTGGAGCAACGTGGTGGCCTTTAACAGTGACAACGCCAGTGTGATGAAAGGGAGGCATAATTCTGTCACCAGTCGGATCAAAGAAGTTCAGCCATACCTAATTGACATAGGTTGTATTTGTCATCTGGTCCAGCTGGCAACAGGATGTGGCATCAAAGCTCTCCACCATCCAATTGAAGAAATCTTAAGCAGCATATATGCTCACTTTGACATCAGGTAAGCAATACATATATATTTCACATTACTCACACATAAAAATCCATTATAGTGTCTGAGGCACATTTGGACAGATATTGGATGTCATTTTGGTACCTGTACATTTAACTTTTTAACCATTTCTTTCCTCCTGCTTCTTACCTCAACTTTAGTGCCAAACAATGTGAAATCTACAAGGCATTTGTTGAGTTCACAGATTCAGAGACACTGGAGCTTCTCAGGTACTGTGCAATGAGGTAGCTCAGCCTGCTGACCTGCATAAACCATGTGCTCAACCAGTGGAATGCACTGCAGGCATATTTCATGAGTCTCGAGGATGTGGAGAAGCCTGGCGAGGTGAAGATGCTGGCAGGCCATTTAGCCAGCGAGGAGACTAAGTTCTTCTTCCTCTTTCTCTCCCGGGCTCTGAAACCACTGGCGGATTTCAATATTGCGTTTCAGCTGAGCCTATCATTGTATGTCATTACCGGCAAACACTTGGCTATCCACATATCAGCTGCGAATTCTTGTGTGATACTCAGATGGTTATTTGGCTTGAAAATTATATTTTAATTTATATCTATGATGAGGTTCCACGTTTCTCCCCAGATTGTACATCATAATTATACATATCAGTTACAGGGATTGTCAATTAAATGTACTAAAACAGCTAATTAACTCTTCTGCTCTGGTCATTTTTTTGTGATTTTTACTTTGTCGCTTATTAACCTAGGATGGTAGGACCTCTGCTTTTTGTAAGTGTATTTTTTTTGTACAAGTGTGTATTTGGGGTATCCATATATTCTATTTTGCATTACTATTCTCATCTTTAGCAACTCCTCAAGGACCATCCTCCCTAATTAAATCATATTTCATATTTCATGTGTTTTTAGGCTAAGGGGTGATGCTGCACAGGCTGCACAAGGAGATGACCAGCCTGGTAAGGAGATGCCTGGGAAGATTTCTGCCTGCTCACCTTATTGCTGATATCCCACTGAAGGATATCAACTTCTAGGATGCCAGCCTAAAGTTTCCAGATGAAGACCTCTTTCTTGGAGAGGATGCACAAAGCTTCTTGGAAGATTACAGGGATGACCTTTCCTCTTCAGTTCCAAGAATGTTCAAGTAAGCTTTATTGTGGAATCCAAATTCGTTTGCCTTGTAAAGAAATAAACCTGTCACCTAATGGCTGTAATTGTGCATCTGATCATGTGTCATAGAGCAGTGAGAGACTTCTATGTAGCTGTGACCAAAAAGATGATGACAGCCTTTCCCCCCTGGACAACATCATCCTCCAAAATCTGACTGTGTTGGACCCAGAGTCACGCCATCATTTTTCCCCAAACTCATGTGCAGTAGTGAAATTTTTTTGTTTACATATTATATAAGTTTACACACACACACACACACACACACTCACACTACAGAGAAAACATTGTAATGTCCTGCTCAGCTGTACTTATGTATTTTGTTTTGCAGTGATAGAGCTCGGGAAAAGTCTGCCACAGCTCAGGTTGGATGTGAGTAACCTCAGGGAAGAAGTGGTGGAGTACCAAGTGGTTGGCAGAGCAGAGCTTCCCAATGAAACAAGAATTGACAGGTTTTGGGCTATCATTGGCAGAGATGAAAGGTTCAAGAATCCTGCTCAGTTGATGAAGGCACTTTTGTGCATACCACACAATAATGCATCATCAGAGAGGGTTTTCAGCATGGTTAGAAAGATAGTGACAGAGAATAGAATGAGGATGGACAACTCTACCCTTTGCTCACTCCTTTCCTGCAAATTGAATTTAACTTGTATGGCTCACACGTATTCCCCCTCAAGGATGGTGCTGCAGGCTGCAAATCATTGCACTTTTAACTACAATAAGCATGTGTAGATGGCCACTGAGACCAGTGTCCTGCGTTAGTACATATTATGACCACAGAGCCCTATTTGATGAGATTTTGTGTAGAATCTGAGAATTATTTTGTTAGATATGAGTTTGTCAAGTTCCATTTGTATTGGGGTCAATCCACATAAAATCAACCAAATCTGAAAAATGTTCCCATCTGACCTCCTTGGAATCAACTGGTTTTTATAGGACAATAAGTTCAGTAATGAATTCATTAACTATATGGACATCATTGTACAACAAAAAATCAACTGATTCTGAGGAGGTCAGGTGGGAGGCACTTGTTTATTTTATATGGAATGACCCATTGAAGGGAGAGAGAAAACTGTGCATCTTTCATAATATTCACTCTTCTAATTATTGTTTTTGCTCTACTGTTATTTTGTATTACTATACTACTGTTTTTGCGCTACTGTTATGGCACTTTTAAATACAAAATATAAGCATTTGTAGCATTGCTTTTCCGCCAAATCATTCTGTAATTAGTTTCTTAAAATTAAAAGTATCTTATAAAAATGCTGTTGCAGTGTACTTATTATTTTATTTTCATTTTTAACAGTCACCAAAATGCAAGAAATAAAATCACTGAAAATTTTCCATGGGAGGACCCTCAGACCCCCCATCGGGCTTGAGGGGGGAAGTCCCTCGGCCCCCTGGGGGGTTTACAAATGCTCCCTTTTTTGATGTCTCAAGGTTGGCAAATATGAGCTTTGGTGTTTCTGAGTGGGCAGCAACATGTTACTCTCTCTGCAGTTCTACGGCAAGTGCAAAGAGTGCAAAGTTAAGCTTTTCAGACTTCACCAGTCAAATCATACCAGGCTCATGTAGCAGAACAGATCACAGCCAGATGGCCAGGAAGGATGATCTGTGTTTCAGCCTGAATCTCTAAACAGTCCTAATTGTTGCTGCTCTGGATCCAAGGTTTAGAAAACTTAAGTTCATAACTGCTGATGGACCATTCAAGGTCCAAAGCACAGTACAAACCATGGCACTTGATGCCTAAAAGGAAGCAGGGCAGCGCAACGTTAGTGAAAATGGAGCCTCAAGCATAGCACAAGACGATCAAGTAACACTTGAAAAGGGTGCAAAATCATTCCTCGACAGCATGCTGGGATCGTCATCAGACTCCAGCACCAGTGATGAAGAGGATGAGGAGCAGAAGGAGGTTTAGGTGTACTTTGATGAGCATCTCATGAGAGGAGTATCTGCTGTCACGGTGAAAAACAAATGCAATGTGCTATCCAGTGCTGGAAAATGTGGCAAAGTCCTTGCTGTGTATCCCAGCAACATCTGCACCATCAAAATGGCTGTTTAACATTCATGCCATTAGAGTGGCTGTTTTCTGCAGCAGGAAATGTGGCATCAAAGCGAAGAGGTATCCTCAGCTCAGAGCATGCTGATATGCACTTTTCTTCATTTCTTAAAGGTGATAAATAGAAGAGTTTTTTTGGAAATGACTAAAAATAATTACAACCCCAATTCCGAAATAGTTGGGACAAAGTGTAAATTGTGAATAAAATCAAAACCCAATGACTTTCAAATCACACCAGCCAGTATTTTATTCGCAATAGAACAGAGATAACAGCAAATGTTGAAACTGAGAAATTTTACAATTTTATCCACAAAATGAGCTCATCTCAAATTTGATGGCTGTTACAGGTCTCAAAAAAGTTGGGACAGGGGCCTGTTTACCATGGTGTAGCATCCCCTCTTCTTTTTAACACAGAGTGGAGGCGTCTGGGCATTGAAGAGATATGTTTCTTGAGTTTAGCCATTGGAATTTGATCCCACTCTTGTTTAATACAGGCTTCCAGCTGCTGGAGAGTTTTGGGTCTCCTTTGACAGACTTTGCGTTTAATTATGCGCCAAATATTCTTAATCGGCGAAAGATCAGGACTGCAGGTAGGATAGTTCAGCACACGGACTCTTCTACTACGAAGCCATGCTGTTGTAATAGCTGCAGTGTGTGGTTTTGCATTGTCCTGCTTAAATACACAAGGCCTTCCCTGGAATAGATGTCGTCTGGAGGGGAGCATATGTTGCTCTAAAACCTTTATATACCTTTCAGCATTCATGGTGCTTTTTAAAACATGCAAGTGTCCCACACCGTATGCACTAATGCATCCCCATACCATCAGAGATGCTGGCTTTTGAACTGAACGCTGATAACAGTAGGGGTGGTCTTTCTCCTCTTTAGGCCGGAGGGCACGATGCTCATGATTTTCAACAAGAATGTCAAATTTGGACTCATCTGACCACAGGACACTTTGCCACTTTGCTACAGTCCATTTTAAATGAGCCTTGGCCCACAGAACACGGTGGCGCTTCTGGACCATGCTCAACAATGGCTTCCTTTTTGCATGATAGAGTTTTAGGTGGCATCTGTGGATGGCATGGTGGACTGTGTTTACAGACAGTGGTTTCTTGAAGTATTCCTGGGCCCATTTAATAATGTCAATGACAGAGTAATGCCGGTGAGTGATGCAGTGGCGTCTGAGGGCCCGAAGATCACGGGCATCCAGTAAAAGTCTTCGGCCTTGTCCCTTACGCACAGAGATTTTTTCCAGTTTTTCTGAATCTTTTGATGATGTTATGCACTGGCAATGATGAGACCTTCAAAGCCTTTGCAATTTGATGTTGAGAAACATTGTTTTTAAAGTATTCCACAATATTTTTTTATAAAGCCTTCACAGGTTGGAGAGCCTCTGGCCATCTTTACTTCTGAGAGACTCAGCCTCTCTAAGACATCCCTTTTATAGCCAATCATGTTACACACCTGATGCCAGTTAACTTAATTACCTGCTAAATGTTCTCTCAGCTGATTCTCTGATATATTAATTACTTTTTCAGCCCTTTTTTGCCTGTGTCCTAACTTTTTTGAGACCTGTTGCAGCCAGAAAATTTGAAATAAGCTCATTTTGTGGATAAAAATGTAAAATGTCTCAGTTTCAAAATTTGAAATGTTATCTATGTTCTATTGTTAAAGCCCCACTAGGTAGCAATTTCACCTTGAAATATCAGTTTCAAAGTCTCCCTATTGGTGGGCTGGATTATTACAGTGAGAATGGCATCTCTCCCATTACCACAGAGGGACCTGGTGGCCTGCATCTGGGACTATGTAACTTTCGACCGTGGGTCCCGCACTCTCGCGAGACGTACGTTCTGCTTTACGGCACACACAAGCTTTTGGATAAAGTGCATAAGGAGAAGGCAGCTAGGCTAGCCCGCTAGCCCAGTATCGTGTCTCGAAAGATGGCTGAGGCAAAGAAGCGAAAAAGGACGGTGTTGGTGGAAGCCAGGATAAAAAAAAGGGAGAGTGACCGTGCACGGCACAAAACCAGAGTTAATATTGGACCGGCTTTTTCACAGTGGAGAGACCTCATGGCGAAAGAGGGCTGCAAGTCGGATGCCGAGCTGGCAGTGTTACTGATTGAGAGGTGAGTTATATGCTCGTGTTCATGCATTGTATTTATCACACATTGTTTTTGTTGGCTGTGTTATCGTGTGTAGTCACAGTCACTATTTGGGTTATCAAAACGTAACTGATTGTAAGCCCATTCAAATAATGTAAACAAGGTTAGCCGAGGTAGCATTAGCATTTCACCGGCAGAGTTAGCCCCTTTTCGGAGTGTTTTTTATCGCGAACTTTATGCTTCACGGTGAGAAAAGTTGTTGACTTACTAGCAACTATTGTTTGAAAGCAAAGACAGGCCATATCAGCTTTGTAGGCTGGCGTTGTACCGTCATTATATTGATATTGTCCCATTTTGAGGTTACAATAGCTACTACGTCTGCTAACGTTACTCTTCGGAGCGGTGTTTGCACATACTTTGTTGTAGAGCAATAGTTTTAATCCAACGCTGTTGAAGACTTCTATGTAAACACAATCATCTATATTATAATAGCTGAGTGGCCTCTGTGTGTGTGTGTGTGTGTGTGTGTGTGCGTGCGTATGTGTCCGGCCACTCAGTGCTAGATTCCACCGGGCGCGTATCTGCAGCATAGCGTGAGCGCCGCTAGTTGGCTCCGTCTTACAAGCGACTGTGTCTGGCCAATCAGTGCTAGACTCCGCCGGGTGCGTATCAGTGCTAGATTCTACCAGGCGCGCACCTGCAGCATAGCGTGAGCGACGCTTTTATAATATAGACGTACAGGGGGGATTCCCCCTTTGTCCTCTCCTGGGGATTCCCCCTGTATGTCCTGTCCTGGGGATTCCCCCATTTGAACCCAAGCCAATTCATCCACAGGAGTTCCGAATCCCAAAAAACAGATGCCAGACCACAAGAGAAAGTAACGCGTAATCTGCAGCATAATGTGAGTGACGCTATTTTGCTCCGTCTTGCAGGCGACTTCGTGATCCACTGAGCGCGGAATGTCAGCGCAGCGTATTCCCCTTGATGGTTACTTAGTTTTAGTTACTACAAAAACATTGGTCGCGTGACAGCCACCTTAGTGTTTATGGAAACACCACAGCAACGTGATGACATCATAATGGTGCATTGTTCACTATAATATAAAGACGAAATTACATAAAATAGAACCCGTGGATCCCCATGGGCAGAGTGCTAGTAACTAATAACTTTATTGATTCCAGCTCCATAAGTCTCAGGGTGTAAAAAAAATGCACATTCTCACGGGGGATGTCAGCCGGCAACAGCGCTCTGTGTGTTTTACGACAGCAGTGTTGCGCTTCTACTTGCGCCACTAAAGGCCACTAGAGCGCACGAAACTGGGATTCCTACCTAGTGGGGCTTTAATAACATTGGCTCATGTGATCTGAAAGTCATTGCATTTTGATTTTATTCACAATTTACACTTCGTCCCAATTATTTCGGAATTGGGGTTGTATAAATCAATAGGACTTCCTGAAAGGTGCAGGATAAAAGTATTTAAAATCCCAGAAAATTATGTTTATTTGAATTTAAGAATCTTCTCATTTTTATTAGTCCTGAAATGAGTCTTATCTTCATTTTGGTCCGCGACAGCAATAACATCACTAAGTCAAGTAGGCTTACAACTTTGAAACCAGCAGGTATCTCTGTAGCAGGATTCCTGTAGTTGTCAGTTCACTAGCTGCTAGGAATGGCAAATTACCGACGTAACCTACACTGTTTCACTGCCACCCTCAAACACAAAATTGCTATGGCTTACTCCACTACCGACCACAGTGGCTCAGCGACCAAAACCAGAGCATGTCCCCTCATGAATATCTGTGCGGCTTCTGAACAGGAAAACAAAAATGAAAATCCAGTTTTTGGACTTAATCTTTAATTTACTCCAGCAACATGAGAAACTATGCTTTATGGTGAAGGCTTATGAACTATCCAAAAAGTGCTTTTTTCTCAGACAATGGCTCTCATGCAATTAAAATGTTGATTTTTCTAAAAAGAACACGAATAAGTGGTTTTGTTTTTTTTTCTCCTTTCAAATTGATTACTGCTCTTTAATAATGCAATAGCATTTATTATTCAATTACTCGATGGAATAATAGGTAGAATAGTTGACTAAAAACATAATCAATAGCTGCAGCACTATTTATTAAGCTACAATGTCTTAACATTTCAATCAAGTTAATGAACACATGATGGTAGGAATAACTGGCTGAATGTAAGACAGCGAATGAGAGTGTACATAACTACAATTTTATAACAAACTTTTTTTTTTTAAATAAATGGTTTTAATCAGTGTTAAAGTTGCCATCTCAGAAAACGTCATTCCTATTTTTGCTTTCATGTGTGTACTTGTGCACTCAAATTGTCACAGAGGCATGGACTTGGTACCAACTGAATGATGTCATACAGGCAACACTGTTTGGATCTATGGGTAGTGAGGCGAAAATCACATCTGGAATTACCGCTTATTGCCATTTCTGCTGCAAAAGGGAACAAATTGGACATCTTTAAGATTGTTACTTCGTACAAGAGCACTCCTGACACCCTCTGTTCCACCATTTACTTGTTAACTTTTACTGCAGTGAACTGTCAGGGAAAAGGCCGGAAACTGCTTCACAGTGAAAAGTCAATTATAGCACTGGTGTAGAGGAGAATATTGCAGAAAGACATGCTTCCTACAATTGAAAAGATGTTTTCTGAAGAGGAACAATCTAAAGTTATTTTTCAACATTTCTTTTTTTGAAAAAGTTGTCTTCAAGTTTACCCAAAAGGCTCAAATTTAAAGAAATTACAGGAAAATTACAGCTGCAGTGAACAAAAATACAAATGCAATCATTCAATCCTTACCCTATTAGGTCTCACTTTATTTTGATGGTCCCTTTGTGGATGCTCAACAGATTAGAAAAAACATGTTAACTTTATAATGGTTGACTTTCAACAAAGGATGGTTTGTAGCCAGTTCAAATGTTATAACAAAAACATCATCATACTATCTACAGACTATCTTAGACAAAACCTAAATATTTGTGTTGACAATCTACAGTGACATGTTTAGAGATGCTCAAGAAACATTCATTTAAGTATCAGTAGACATGTTATTGATGTCAGCAGACCATCTGCAAGCATCACCCTGTATATTAACCTGATCATCTACTGACAATGTGTTGATAGTGTGAGTGGAATCAGCATGAACTGACTTAACTGAAACATATGGATCATTTGCCCAAAACAGACAAACGGTGATACCAGCACCACATTTACTTGATCATCCATTAAAACTTTGTTGATGGTAAGTTGAGTATTTCCAAGTATCTCCCTGAATGTTTACCTGATCATCTGCTGGAACTTTATTCAGTGTCAGTTGAACATCTACAAGCATCATCTCATATATTGACCTGATCATCTATTGATACTCTGTTGATAGTTTGTTGAGCGTCTCCAAGTATTAACCTGATCATCTGCTGATACTCAAGTTAAAGTTTCTTGAGCATCTATTAGCATCATACTGTAGATCGTCAACATAAGGATTAAGGTCGCGTGTAAGACACTTAGTTGACGGTGTGATGATGTGTTTGTTTATAGTATTTGAACTGTCTACAAATCATCCTTTGTTGAAAGTCAACCTTTATGTTGTTGACACGTTATTTCCTGTTTGTTGAGCATCTACAGAGGGACCATCAAAATAAAGTGTTACCCAATATTATCTAAAATTATATCTGTGGTTGAGTTGGTAGGGTTTAAATACATGACGATGATTGTGTGCTACTGGTCTGAGTGTGTTTCAGTAACCTTCGCCATATTATTGTCAGTTTCATTCCCTTTGTCAAAATTGGCCCATCAAACAGGTGGGGCCTGATCCAGAACTACTGAAATCAGGTCTGATCAGTCCAGGCACACCCAGTCCTATGGTCAATAAATGACCACCCCAAAAGTCTCAGTTCAGCCATTTTTCAAAGTGGCACAGATGGCATGAAACCTCAGAGGCTTGCTCAACGCAGGAATGTCTCTCAGGGCTGTCACAAGGGCTCTTAATGTCCATTTTTCAACATTAAGTTTCCTATGACACCATTTTGGAGAATTAGGCATGAGGACCACGTGCGACGACCCCTGCCCAAGACCGCCATATCCAGACTCTAGCTTCGTTACCTTCTGAAACCAGTGCTGCCACTGCAGATAAGAAAGTTGGTTGCCACATCTGCAGCATTTCTGCCCAAACTGTGAGAAATGGTCTTGGGGATGTCCATCTCCGCACATGTCATCCTCATCATGGGTTGGACCTCACCTCTGCTCAATGGCGAAATTGACTCACCTGGGTGAACAGATACATATGTCCGATGGCAGATAGCACATTGGAAGACTGTATCTTTACTGACAAGTAATGCCTCCAGCTTCACGGAGCGGAGGGACATCAGTATGTTTGGCGCCACACCCGAGAACATTAAATTGATGTCAGCAGGGTGCACAGGGTGGCATACAGTGGGAGAGGAGTGCTGATTTAGGTGGGAATATCCCATGGACATTAATGTTTGAATGTTTCATTAATGTTAACTTGAATGCAGTGCAATATTGCGATGAGATACAGCAGCCTATAGTCCCACCATTCGTCCGTCAAAACAACGCCATGTTCCAGCATGACAACGCCCTCTATTTCCTGCTTACGCACAGAGTACCTTGGGGCTGAAAACATTCGTGAGCTAGAATGGCCAGCTTATTCCTTGGATTTGTCCCCCATTGAGCATGTTTGGGATGTCCTCAACTGACATGTTCATCATTAATTCCTACTTCTGGGCAATATCCACCAACTCCGTGCTGCTTTTATAGAGGAGTGGGAACATGTCCTCCAAGTCACCATTGACCATTTCTTATGGTCCATACAGTGGAGACATGCAGCAGCGCAGCCATAAACCATACCACTACTTGATCCGCTTCAACTGCGTGGATAAATTTAAGCAGGTGTGGGCTTGGTTAGTACTTGGATGAGGGACCACATGGGAAAACTAAGTTGCTGCTGGACGTGGTGTTGGTGGGACCAGTAGGTGTCGATCTTCCCTGAGGTGAAATAATTCCCAATGCCCCAGTGCAGTGAATGGGACATTGTGCTGATAGAGACACTGTCTTTGGGATGAGATTTTAAACTGAGGTCCTGGCTCACTGTGATCACCGTGGCACTCTTCAATGAGAGTAAGCAGTTCTCCAGTGTCCTGGCTAAATTCCCAACCTGGCTCTTTCTACGAGCCTGTCCTCCAACAAAATACGCCTGCAAAGGTCATTTGTCAAGCAGCTTATTACGACCTAAAGTTACGTTTAGGAGTTTAGCGACCTCTAGTGGTCATTTAAATAACTACAATCTGGTTTCAATCGTTAGTGTCTCTGTAAGTAAATCCGAGACCGAAACCTAATCCTAACCCTAATCCTAATTGTAAACCTTACCCTAACCCTAACCCCAACCCTAATCCTTACCCAAACCGTTATTTTAAGTGTAAATATGACTGAAACTGTATCTGGAACTGAAACTGTAACTTTAACAGTACCTTCCTGCTGCCAGTAGGGGGCACGATTTTAGGAAACACTCCTATGGGTCATAAATCAGGGTAAATGAGAATAATCGACCTATTTGAGCATATGGTTGGAGGACAGGTTGGTTTCAACCTAATCATCCCCGTTTAAATTGGATATGCAATTAGTCCTCTCCCTCTCCACATCAAGCTGATGTGTGGTGAGTGTTCTGGCGCAAATCATCACCCAGGTGGGTGCTACACATTGGTGGTTTTGTGACAAGATTACCCCTTATAACTGTAAAGCACTTTGAATATCTGTGAGAGGGCATCATATAAATGCTGTATTCATTCATTCTGCGCAACAGCGGACGTACCCAATATTTGTGGAATTTGGACAATAGACCCCTTTATCTTGATTGAAATGTCTTGCGATACGGTCATACAATCTGTCAGCACTCAATGAAACTACTGTGAGTTTCTGAACATGGTCATGTCTTACAATAAAAGGTGAAGCATTCACTGTATATTTTTGTTCAGCGTATCTTATAGTAAGTTACTTTGTCTATTTGTTTTACTCTTGCTAATTTTTCATTTTAGGTTTGGCTTATTTTGATTTAATTAATGTATTTATTTTTTTCCCAGCAGTTTCAATTCAAGCACAATCAGTGTACATTCAAGAGCGTTTGATGAATTGTTGTGCCGCAGCAATATTCCACATTAACCTGCATTTATTCGCATCTATTCATTTGTCTCATAAATTGCACGATTTTTTGAGGTAAGTGAGGTAATCTATCTTACACAGATTTAAAATACTTCAATGTTAATTCATTACCTTCCTGATAAAATCTGGGAAGGAGCATTGAAACAGCATACTGTGTACACCAGTTGTACTGGCTAACAGCCACCCACTTACATGTCTTATAGATAACTGTTATTCTTGATAGACAGTACATGTGTTTTCTGACCTGCCAATGCATCTAGCTTTTCAAGAAAGACTGATTTACGTTTGGCCCGAGCTATCAAACACACTCACAGCAGGCTTGTAATGCCAGTTCATAGCAATGGTTGCCCACTGGTATCTACAAATGTTTTGTTTACAGTTGGCTCAATTCTGAAGGTCCCAGGTAAACAGAGCTTCTTTGTTCTTCCAAGACTGTTAGCACCTGCTATACCTTATCCCTCTTCTGAGAAAACAAGCATTCAATTGCATGCTACATTTATCATGACTGACAGCAGCTACAAGATGAACGATGTTCTTTTGGCACTCAAAAAATTGTTTGTGAAAGCATGCACACACGTGCATAAGATAAAACTGAATTATGTCTAGCCCAAACTGGGGCCTTGCTGCATAACATTTAATCATCTTTGTAATGGAGATGCAGATAGTAAGCTCATTCTGACAATTATCTTTCACAGCTTTTGCTCCTTGCGGTTGACCTTACATAACCATCCCAAACTTCTCTACTAGCCCTGGTTTGCCGCCAGACTCAGATGAGTTTCTGGTGCCAGCGTTCATCGGAAAACATAGGTGTGCCTGTGCATCACAAAAGCCAAAGTAATTCAAGTATGTAGCTCTCAATTCTGGTGTAAATATTTGACACAAAATTTTGATAAATTCAATTTATGAGAGTAAACCGTCCAGTCCCGCAAAATAATCATTAATCTATGATTTATATAAAACTTCATTTCAAATAGTTCCAATCTTGGCTGTGAAATTATGCAGATGGATTTAACTGTATGAAAGATCCCAAAAGAAAAAAGAAGGCCTTTTTTGTTTTGTTTTGTTTCTCATGTTTAGGTTAGTAACCCATTTTGTGCAGTTTTTTAGATGAATCATTGCACAATCAGAAATTGCAGTGCACTTTAAAGAGGATTAACTAAAATCCTGTAAAGATAATTACCCTCCTCTTTGCCCTCCTCCTTTTTAATGAATTAATTCATGACAACACAGGCAGTGGATAGCTGGGAATTAAAGTGTACTTAAAAGAGGATTAAAATCCTCTGAGCATAATTACCCTTCTCGCTGTGCATATTGAAGAGTCTCTTTTTTTCGGTGACTTGTTCATCTGCTGCAAGACATAGTATGATTTCTAAGCGCTTTTTGTGGTCTGCCAGAAAACATTCAAGAAGATGCCAGTTCATAGCCTTAGTCACCATTCAAACTATTTTTCATTGCATTCAGAAAGTTGATATTCTTTTTTCTGTATGATGCTGCTTGTTTAGAACCACTTTTCTGTCTGAATAACCATATACTAATGGTGCTTAAGTCTAATTACTTTTCGTTGGTATAAACAGTTCAACACAATATCAAGACAGCACATCGCTGGAAGGAATGGCTTTGCTATCATGGCACAAAGATTGTCATATTTCCCAAGTTTTTTGGTGCCTCTTGAAATACTGAACTAAACTCTAACTCTTGTGAAAGACTTTTATTGTCTCCTAAAAGACTGCCTACACTTGAATAGCAAAGCATTTGCCTGTCTTAAGAAATAATGGACTGGCATTGTCCTCAAGAATGTGCTCAATTGACAAGGCAGTTTAAAGTGACTCACTCCTCTAATATTGCAGGTGATACAAATGCAGTAAAGTGTTTGTTACCAGTGTAACATTTTTCTGTTGGTCTCATGTGCACACTGCAGGCTGTTTATTTAAACCCAGCATTTCACAATATGTTCCTGGATTCAATTTTTGATCAATGTAAATAATTTTAAGTAAGCAGAAATAAAATTTATATTTGGACAAAAGTATACATAGAGAGTATCATAAGGGCATTTTCATATCACACGCTGTATCAACCCGAGACCCCAGTATGAGCCCGAGAGCTTTTGCTCGAGGGCTGATACTGGTCGAGGGTTGATACACAGTGTGATATGAAAATGCGCATATGATGCTCAATTTATCATATATGCATTTTGACCATAATTAACGATGCGATTTATCCAAAGCATTTATTTCAGGTTATTATTGTCATCATTAGAAGCCAGTAGCGTTAGCATTTGCTTTCAGTCAGCGGTGTATTTAAGTAACTGGAAAGGCTAATTAGCTAGCTAGCACGCAAACACGATTTTCTCCATTAAGGTAATACATTTACGTTTTTACGATAAGTTACGCAAGAAACGTTTTACCACAGCCCTTCGCATGAATATTGCTGCAAAACGCAGCATTACGCATACTGTTTACAAATAATTCTGTAGCACGTTTCTTTTCTAAGACATAGTCCAATTCAGAATTTTCAACCACAAAGGAATTCATGAGTCTTTCCACCATGAAAGCGTCTACTCAGCGTCTGCAGCGATGCAGTGCCAACGACGCTCGTGACTGTTGCTATGGCAATGATTGCTGCCACTGATATATATTTACAAGGAAGTATATGATAAAAGGGAATACTTATGGGTTCCTTATAAACATGCTCAAGTGTGTCTGTATATATGGTTGCATGCAGTGTGTACTGAAAGTGCATGTTTTCATGTGAATGTATTTCAATACTTTACCTTTTGGATTTGCATATATGGATGTTCATAACTGAAGAATCTCTCCAGTGTGCTCAGACTAAAAGCAGCTCACTGAAACTGAGAACTACAGTCTGTGAGCCAGATAGCACCTGAAAGCCCTGTGTAATGCTGTGTTTCCACTGAAGGGGGAATAAATTATTCATGTGACCAGATTAAATTCAAAGTTGATCCAAAGACACTAGTTTGTGTTGGGCAATGCGAGTCACGCAGGAGGCGCAACTCGAACAGCGCGAATGCACGAATTTTGCATTTTGCTCCACATCAAAATATTTTTTTTGAGAAAAATTTGCGCGAGTAGAGCAGCGTTCTGAATAGCATCATTGGTACAAGCAGCAACACTGGGCAGCTAGGCTACCTAGCTTCATATTCAAATCCAAGGATGTAGAGAAAAAACTATATGTGCAAAGCCCCCTTTCTGTGGTAAGTTGGCTTTAACATCCGGCCATGGCAAAACAAAGCATGAGGATGCATATAATTTATGAGCCAAAATGGTAAGTCCCTGTTACGCTGTCAGCTGTGAAAACTGTGCAGACCCTGCAGAAATATGTTTAAAAAAAAAAAAAAAAAAAATCTCTCTAAAGCCATAGTTGAACTGATATCTATGGAAAAAAATTTGAGTTTTTTGATTATCAGTTTTCCTGATTGTGATCATATTGGTTATATCCTGAAAGCTTTCATTTATAGGCAAAGTATGTCCATAATTAGAAAGAAAAGTGCCCCATAGCAACCTTATTTTTAAAGATTATTTCTGAACAGGGGTGTTTACTATGCATTTTACCCATTGGTTTTGCCATGACCAGAAGCTGGCGCCTATATGTCCATGGTGGAATTCGCCAAGAATTGTCTAGTTTTTTCTCTACATCATTGTTCAAACCTCAATTAGCTGCATTGCTTGAGATAATGGGAATGCTAGCTGCTGGCTGTGTCAAATAACCTATGGATCACAGTTTCACAAAAAATGAGTGGTCTAGCTTAACATTGAATATGACAACATCATCAGTTTAGTGAAGTTATCATTTTTATTCTCAAGCAGGCAAAATGTTCATGAAGTAAAATGTTTGTAACGTTAACATAGAAATATTAGCATCGCCATCTTATTGATGATTTTTGCAGACTGCAGGAAGTACTGCCCTTTGAGTGAAAACAAGGCTTAGCTGGCATTGCTGTTGGTCGACAGTGTGAATTTGCATGTCAATCTTCCACTAAGTTGTTCTCTCATAGAAGTGAATGCGATCTCGGCGCAAACAGGGGTGCGTTTCCCGAAAGCACAGATGCTAATTTACATAGTTGGAACCAATGACTGTAAATGGACAAACTATGTAAGTTGCCAACTTAGTAAACAGCTACCCTTTTGGGAAACACACCCCAGGGCGAATAATCTTCAAAGTGAAAAAATGGTAATGATCCCGCGGTCAACCTCCCGCGAATAAAGCGAGGAGAAATTTTCTTTCGTGTTTGGTGGAAACGCGGCTTATGATTCTCTGAGAGACCAAAGAGGGCAATGTCACTGATTATTACTTCATCATAGTACTCATTAACCTTATATGTATAATTGTGTCTACATCGGTCCGTGGTTGTGTGCTTGTGTGATTTATTCAATAATGATGTGTTTTTTTTGTCATGTTGTTGAATTCCTGTTTGGATTATCATTGTGCATTGTTCTGATTGTCCTTAGGTTTATAGTATTTAGCTCTCTAGATGTATATGTATGTACCTAATGTTATTATGGCCATTTTGGAACAGATGATTTTGGGTTAATTGATTTTGATTTATATTAATTGATGACTGAGGAGTGTTCACTCTTGGTGGTGGGATGTACCTTCTATTTAGATACATGCTTCTAGCCTATGGGACTGATTGCCTGATAGTTCCTGATCTTTGAATGGCTTCACCTTAGGCAATGTTGGTTAAATCTATCTGGAATGTTCAATTTTTCTCTGTTTTACTTGATGAAAATCTAAGGACCTAAACTTTTTATTTCTAATAAAGTTTTTGGAAGTTAAAGGACAGTGCTGGAGTTCTCTCTTATTTCTTGTTCAGTGAGGATACCCAACAAATTTCAATACTTTCCCTCCAGTGAAATGATGAACTTCAGTAGTATGCATTTATTCATTCTAGTTATTACAGCATTGAATAATACTTTTACTTCAAAGTTTTTTAAACATTGTGAAAGTTTTAGTACATTTGTATGATCTAAAGGTAAATTTTTCATATGATTATGGAATACAAATAAACAATGGAATAAATATTTTTCTGAAGGAAAAACTAGACATGGGGACATGACAAAAACTATAAAATTGGCTCTGACACATGGCAATTACGCTTCATAAACTGCACACACAGGTCTACAATAAAAAAAAAAAAAAAAAAAAACTTCAACTATTTGTCACACAAGTTAAGCAGTTATCAGGTAAACCAAGAGGACAAATCCTATAAGCTTGTCCAGTTTTAATGAGACGTCAAGGCAGGAACAAGAAAGCAAGCACATTTCACAGGGAGTGATACTTGGCAAAAAGCCCTGTGAGACCAGTTTCTATGCTTTCAAGACTGGGACCTGGTTCTTTTGAGTAAAATACACAGACATGTCTCTGTTTCCCCACTGTTTATTTGTCATTAACTTAGCAACCATAAGTCATTTTCTCCGACTGTCATATATTTGTTTTCCCTCTGAATGCTTTACTTAATCTCATTGTGTATTTTGAGGCATCTTTCCTTCCTGAAGGTAAACTTACACCGGTGCTTAGACAGTGCATTGATTGTTATCTCAGGCATCAGCAGTGCTGGGAGCAAATTACAAAAGAAAATCATAAGATAGTGCTTGTGAATGTCCTTTCAAGCATGGTAATAAGGATGCATGTAGATTTCATGAAATGAGGCCGCACTCATTGGCAGACAGAGCCATGGCTTTGGCTTGCTGTGTGAGTGTTGCCTTTTAGCACTAATTTCTTGTTTTCTGCTCAGATTGAATTTTACTGTTTGGCTCTTTACAATAATATATCTGACGCTAATTTGGAATCATGACCCATAACTGACCCGCATGTGCATCCAACTCCAAATGCGTCCTTTCAGATGGAAGCACACAGGGCATGTCCAAATACCCATACATGTTTAGAATACGGTTGGTGAAAAGCTGTTTTGAAAATCTGTTTGAATTCTCTGAATGGATTAAACTGTATGCAAATGATGGCCTACTGCATTTAGTAAAATTCTACTGTATGCCAATAATAAAGAAGATAACAGAATGAATAGGAAGCCGCACTGTGTGGCTGACTCACCCATATAGCATGAACAAACAAATAAATAAATCCCCAGAATTTTTGTTCTCAAAGATACCTTGATTTTTTCAGCTATTGTAAACAAACTACCCACATTCAGGATACATTTTTTTAAAATCCACTGCTTGTATTCAGTGGCATCCTATCAGAGGTATAGAATCCCTTCAGTAAATTCACTTTTTGACACATGATTGCTCTCAAGTTTTTCCCATGTAAGTCCAACTGATCAACAATCAAACTGTATTTTTTGAATAATCAAGACCAATACATGACCTGGCATGATTGAGAAATCACAAGTTAAGAAATGACAGTGATATCACTGATTGTTATGAAGAGCAGTGAAGGAACCAGGCGCAGAGCCACGGAAAGCCTTTCGGGAACTTTTTAATCATGAGGGGAAGCTGCAGTTGCCTCAAACAGAAACAGAGGAATTTGAGGGGCACCAGTAGTAGAGTGGTCAGGACAGTCAAAGTCAGTCTATGAGAAAATTGGATCCAGAGGCGGGTGGAAAAGCTGTAGTCCTGGACAGGTCTGAGGTTTGCATCCGGCAAGCAATCTGGGGGTACAGGGCATGCTGGACAGAGTTCATTCACAATCTACAAGGCTCAGAAGGACTGGCAGACTCGCCACTCTAGGGATAGCAGAAAAAGGAGGTACTAAATGACTAAATTATAAATATTTGAGTAGTCTTCTGCAGGAGAATCCATTGGCAAATATAAAAAGGATTGATTGCGCCATGCTGCCATCCTCATGTAAAAGCCTTGAGATGAAACTGCTGCGTGCCCATTACATCAGCATATTATGGACACTTGCTTCCTCCTCATGTCCTACTGATGGTTTGTCGCCAACTGATGATGGATGGCTTGTGAAAGACGGCCTACTTCAATCAAACTGGTTCAATGGACCTGCTATACCAGACAATTTGTTTAGTGATGGCGATTCAGCCATGGCAAATTGGGACGAAGACGCAGTCATTTGTGACAACTCTGACAGGGACATAGACTCTTCAGATGATGTGCCATGGAGTGAGGACTCCAGTTATTCTGATTCTGAGCAGGATGAATTGATAGCCTGATGATTCTCCTGGAAACACTTCTGATCCATTCTGCTGTAAAGGGAATGAATGTCCTGGGTATGTTTGCCCAGTATATTTCAGCTGACCTACTTTGTCAATAGATATGGGAACCATTGCGCTCTATGCCGCGTATGTGTCACTGGGATTAAATCTATTGAAACGAAAGGAACAACCCGGTCCTAATCAATTTCCAACACAAAAGTAAACTATTGCATTGGACCGGGTTTCTGTGTACTGCCCTTTTTCCTAGCATTGGTCCCCATTGTTTGCCACCTTCTACATTGTACCCAGACCATCATTCCCCAGGATGAAGATTCCTTTTACACATATGTTCCCAATTTAACTACCACTAAGTAAACATCTCAAAACTGATTGAACATGAAAAAAAAAAAAAAAATTTTGTCTTCTGTTGCCAATGGCTTCAGGTTTGAAGCCCCATTTCCATTTCTGTATAGTCTTTCAGCATCAGCCAATTTTCAGATTATCCCCAAATCTTATACATGTATAATGTAATCATTTTCAGTTATATCTGTATAGTATACAATTATAAATATTGTCTGGTAACAAAACCAATTGTCTACTCTTGTTTTCATATTATTTAATAAACTTTGTACAGTATATCATAATATGAGATTGATTATGTGTATACATGTATGTATGTTTGTAAGGCCCACTGCACACAATCCAATGTTTCACACAGTTAATATTCAGAAATTTGGTTGACATTTTGATTGTGTGCCGCAGGCCTGACTCATGACTCACCTTGTCAGGCTCAATTTAGGGTGTGGCCCATTTGGGGGCTTCTGCCAGGATTACCCCACCAAAGAAAATTTCTGCCAGTGCTCATTCCTGAAACAGGGGGGTATGCTGAACATTTTGCTCCAGGTTTCATCATGTAAGGCTGAGTGCACACTACAGGAAATTCGGGTCAGATTTTGCCCCGAACTGGCCTTCCCGAGAATCGGGGAACAATCCGAATTCGGCCGCGATGTTCGGTGCAGTTATCTGTTAGTGTGCAGAGGTTACAGATCCGAATTCGGCCCCTCGCGAACTGATCGGGACCTCCCCGATAATATCCAACATGTTGGATATTATCGGGTGTTCGGGGATGATCCTACAGGGCGTTACGTCAAGTATGGCTAATTTTGTTTTCAAGCTAAATTACTGCTGCAAGTGGCAGCGTTGGTCATAAACGAGCTGCTGAAATATTGAAACTTTGTTGCAATGCCGCAGCCATCTCCGACCCTTCCGAATTGTAGCTGTTATTTATTTATCTTAACCCCTAAGGTTAGTTATGTTAGAGCCCCCACACAGCTCAGACTATAGCACAACAACTATCTGGCATTTTGGCGAAGCAAAAATGCTAACGTTAAAGGAGCCCTGACTGACAGCTGGAGACAGCTTTGTTTTGCGTTAATGCTAGAAAGCTTGCACTGGACTCACAAAAATCTCTTGTCCAGGAAAAGGGACATTACGTCAAAGTCAAGTTTGATCATGCAAGTTTTTGTGAAATCTTGGAAGATAAGGATATTGGGAACTGTAGTGTGCAGAGTCCCTCTTCTTGACTGAATTCGTACACAGCTCGTTGATTAAAATCGGCAAGGATTATAGTTATGTGTGCAGCCCCCTGCGATTTTAAGATCTTAAAAGATTTGGAAACTCCTGTAGTGTGCACCCAGCACAACTCAATGAGCTGATCTAGCTCAATTTTGGGGACCCCTATAACTCTGTCTGCCAGCCCCGCCCACCAATGAAATTTCCTGGCACCCCTCATCCTAAGGTGTGGAGATGACCAGCATTAAACACAGGGATGTTTCAAGTTGTTACTCTCTAGATTGATCTAGCTGGGTTAGGCGTGTCACATTTTTACCTCTCATTACTACGCCCACTTTACGCCAATAAACATCATAGAAGAAGAACATCTCTTCATGGATATCTACATAGCTAGCTCTGTAGCATAGCTACAAAAGTATGTAGCTAATGTCATCAAACAATTTGGCTAGTTGTCTGATAAAGTTATAAATGAAGCAGCTAGCTCAGTAAATACTAAATTGACAAAATTTACATGCGAGATAAAAAATTATTGTGGATATCTGGGGTGCGTTTCCTGAAATCACTGATGCTAACTTACATAGTTTGACCCATTGACTATGAATGGACAAACTATGTAAGTTGCTAACTTAGTTAGCAACTACGCTTTTGGGAAACACACCCCTTGGTGGCTAGTAATCTAAAATCTAAAAAACATCTCTCGTTCCCACTTATCTCTACAAGTTTATGTGTTCCCATCACTCCTTCATAGCCAGTATTGTTGTCTCCAATCTTCGCTATTAAGTTGCTCGTGAGGATGGTAATGTCTCTATCAGGGCTCTTGACAAGCATGGTCTGGAGCTGGTTGTAAAACTCTTCCTTTGTTTCTTTGTCGTAATCCTTGACAGATGCATAGCACTGAATGATGTTAACTTTGATTTTCTCATTTGGTTTGAAGGCTGCTATGATAATTCTTGGCCCATGAGCTGCCCAGCCTATCAGCACTCTATCTGCGTGTCTTGATAGTATTAGTGCTACACCCTCTGCATGGGGGGCATCTTCTTCATGTCTTGAGTATAGCATCATCTCACCTGTCATCAGTCTTTCTCTCCTGACTGTGTCCATCTGGTTTCACTGATTACCAACTTTGTGTTTTTGTGGGTCTGCATTTCAGCTGCTATCTGCGTTGTCCTCCCACTTTCATACATGGTCTTAACATTCTATTTCCTAATGATGGTGTGCCTGGTCAGAGAAAGGGTGCACAGTCCCGTGGCTTCCAAAGACTTCTGGCTTTCACCACTTGACATTGAAGGGCTTGTTAGTGAAGATCTGTCCCCTCCCGATAAAGAGGTCTTTTAAGGTTAATTCATTGGTGTTTCTGTAGTTAGTGAGTTTTGTGGTAGGCGAGCAAACCCTACACTCAACCCACCTCCTTTAAGTCTGGACTTGAGACTGGCATCAGTAGAGTTCAAGAAATGATCATTCTGGATGGAATTTTCCAAAAGGATCACTTTCTGTGACCAAAAATGCAGTTTACATGTGATAAAAAGGCCGAAATGCATTAAAATAATACACTTTTCAACACCTGTACATGTTTTCACTAGGCAAATGGAATCATGAGGTAAAGGGAAAGAGAACTGGGCTCAGAGTAACCATGCATTCAATGTGGGGTTACTAAAGGGCTTTTAAACCTCCGAAGGCAGGTCAATAGATTGTAATAGATTTGGCCTAAAAGTAACATCCCAGCCAGTTTATCACACTGTTCTCTGTGACAGCCCTTCTTCCTTCTGCTGTTCTCCATTTCTTTACGTCTCCTGGCTGGTGCAATTACAGATAAGAGATAGACCTGGATCCAGGCTTTTCTTCTGCGTAAATACTGAGCTGTTATCAGTTCAACAAGAAACTTCTTCACCCCCCTGACCATTCAAGTGTGCCATTTTGAGGGCTGTTATTTTTGATGTAACAACATCATAGCTATTCATTCAGACCAATTCATTCATCATACTGCTCTTCTTCAGACGTAATATTCATGGTTTTGTATCATTTCCATGCATTACTGTAAATAAATTTTTATTTTGCCTCCGTGTTTTCGTGTTCTCATATGTCTACCCTCCTTGTCTCAGCCTAAGAGCCGGGATGTAACATCTTTTAATATCCAAAAAAGTTGGGATGCTGTGTGAAATGAAAATAAAAACAGAAAGCAATAACTTGTGAATCACTTTAACCCTTTATTTTATTGAAAATAGTTCAAAGATAACATCAAATGTTGAAACTGAGAAATTTTATTGTTTTTTGAAAAACATCTGCTCATTTTGAATTTGATGCAACAGGTTTCAAAAAAGTTCAGACAGGGGCAAAATAACCACTATCAGTTTTTTTAGGTGGTCTTTAGAAACCGTTGAAATACCAAATGACTGGAAGCAGGGCAATATAATACCACTATATAAGAAAGAGGACCATATTGAGCCAGGAAACTACAGGTCTGTCAGTTCAACTTGCATTGCATGGAAAAGTACTGGAATCTATAATTAAAGATAAGATAGAACTAGAATGAGTTTTTACTCATAAAAACATACGTCTCCCGCCCGGCCCCCTTCCCTGCCTAACCCACCGGATGGACAGACAGACAGATAGGCACATATGAAAACGCACCACTGCAGGACCTGAGTAGTAAGTATGCAAAGTTTGGTGAAGATTATGCAAATGGTATTCGAGTTATGCTCCGGACAAAAGTTGATTACGTCCGGACGGATGGACAGACAGGCACATACCAAAAGCCAGCACTTCAGGACCTGAGTTGTAAGCATGCAAAGCTTCATTAAGATCATGCAAACGGTTTTGGAGTTACGCTTCGGAAACGAAGTGGGAACGCGAACGTAAACCTAGCCTAAAACAATAAGACATATTGTTTTAGGCTAGGTTCTCCCTCCGAGGGGTTGACATAATTATTTCTTGAAAGTAACATCTTGAAGGATAGCCAACATGGTTTCCGTAAGGGAAGGTCATGCTTGACAAACGTTTTTGAATTCTTTGAAGAGGCCATCAAGACTTATGATCAGAGAAGGGCCTATGATATCATACACCTGGATTTTCGGAAAGCATTTGATAAATTACCGCATGAGGGACTGATTTTTAAATTAGGACCGTATGAATTATAGGAGGTATTTTGGAAAGGATTCGGAACAGGCTACAGGACAGAACACAAGGAGTTGAGATCAGAGGAATCTAATCAGACTTAGGCATTGTGGGAAGTGGAGTCCCTCAGGGATTGATTTTGGGACCCATCCTCTTCTTCATCTACATCAATGACCTTAACAGGATTGCTGAAAGCAAATTAGTAAAATGTGCAGATGATACTAAATTGGGTGGTTTGGAAAGCAGTTTAGAGTCTACTAATGTGATTCAGGATGATTTTGATAGAATTTAGAATTAGGCAGAAGCCTGGCAAATGAAATTCAATGTTGCTAAATGTAAAGTTCTACATCTTGGAAATAAAAGCATGAGACGGGTTACTTTAAGGGAGATTTAAAACTGAAATGTGCTCCTACATGAAAAAGATTTGGGTGATTGTTGACCAAACCCTTACAGGTTCTAACCATTGTGCTGTAGCATTTAAAAAAGACCAACAGGATGCTGGGATATATAGCCAAAAGTATTGAGTATAAATCTAAGGAGGTTATACTTTTCTTGTACAACACATTTGTCTGGCCACACTTAAAGTATTGTGTGCAGTTCTGGTGACCACTTTCAAGAAAGATGTAGAGGCTTCAGAAAAAAGTTCAAAGAAGAGCCACAGAGTTCATTCCTGGTATAAAAGATCAAAGCTATGAGAAGAGGCTAAAGACTCTTTATCTGTTCAGTCTTAGTGCAAAAGGAGACTTCGGAGCTATCTGATTGAGGTCTTAAAAAATGTTAAAGGGATTAACAAAGTTAACTATTCAGGATTACTTGGGCCAAGTTCTGTTCGCAGAACTCGGAGTCGCAAATGGAAAGTAGCCAAGGGTAATTTTAGCGCTGATATTAGGAAATATTTTTTTCATGCAGAGAGTGATCTTCGTGTGGAATAGCTTGCCTGGCCATTTTGTGGAGGCAGAAACTCTGGGAGTTTTCAAGACCAGGCTTGATACAGTGCTATATGCCACAAGTTTTAGGTTCAATTTAGTGATAGGAAAATGGTGAGCCTAGTTGGGCTGAATGCCCTGTTCTCACCACTTATGTGATGTAAAGCATGAGCAGTGATAACACAATTCAGGAAGGTAAATCCTGAATCATAATCGGTATACAGTCCAATAACCAAAAACCATAGAGGAGGTATGCCAAAGCCAAAACAAAAGACAGACAGGAAACCAAAAGACCCCCAAAAAAAAAGTAAATTAAACACAGCTAATCAAACTTGGCACGAGGGACAGGAAAGAATCAAAGATCAAGAAGACCAAACCATAATCAACAATGCTCATAATGTAGACACAGGGAAACTGGCTGACAAACGTGCAGCTAGAAGACTGAACAAAGGGATTTATATCAGGAGCTGAAGAGACTAATTACAATGGGCTGCAGGTGAGCTGCACTGGAAAGGTGCAGGGAGGCGTGGCCACAAATGGGAAACAATCAAAGAATGAAAAAGGGGCAGTACTGGTGAGTGAGTGAAAACAAAGCACATGGCAAGTGAAAGATGAATGGGATTGCTGAATGAACACAAAGTACTGTAAGAATAAACAACGAACATGGATAATAATAATAATTACACAGACAAAATCACATAAAATGTATAAAATTGATTCAGACCCTGACACCCAGTTTCCTGCTCAGAGGACTGCAATTTTGTTGCTCCATCCATCCATCAGACTGTTGTTCAAGTGACTTCATTGCTATATAAAGACAGACTTATTATTACGTAGGTTATATACAAATTATAGCATTTTTCGTTTTGTAGGTATAAGTTAGTGAATGCGAGCATCCTCTGAAAGTTGCTGTTCTCTATGGGTGGACGGCGGCAGGGCCCCTCAAGGGTGCGGGCGAAGTCCTGTACACACACACACACACACACGCACACACACACCCAGGAGCACACGCACACACACGCACACACGCACAATGCAGGCTGATTACTTTTCCCACACTTGAGTCATAGCTAACCATCATAGGAAAGACATGTAGTACTTTGCGTTGGATAATATGCATATTTTTTTTTTTTTTTCTTCCAGTCTCATTACCCGGGAATGTCCCTGTGTATAAGGCTAAGATTGCTTATCTCATCTGCTGGCTCATGAGTGCCCATAACTGTCTCTACTCCCACATACAATAGACCCGATCACATTGCATTACAAAGGAAACACTATACCATCGCGACATTTGCACAGAGAAAGTCATTCAAAATGTTCATAGCAACCAGTACCACAACACAGTGGGGATTTGTCCCGAATAATAGGGAGAAAAATTACTCATGGCTTGCTCATCCATGTCACAGGAATGTGAATGCATGCTTAACTGCTTGTTTGCTTTGCCATACATATTATGTCATCCAACCAGAGCTATGTGTAAGACATCATCTATGTATTGTTCAGTATCACAATGAATTGTTTTTCAACATTCACTACAGGTTAAGTGATCTGGATAATTGACTTTTGCTATTAAGAAGTGTAATTTGAGGTTTTTGATACGCTGACACAATTCTGACCCTTAAGCAATTTCAGTGATGAAAACAGCTACTCTGCACAGGCCTAAATGGAAATGTTTTGACATTGGTCTGAATCCCAAAAGCTAGGAAAAGGCTCAAGCATGCTGCAAGAATGAATGCATTCAACACGTGCCCATTAAAAAAATGAAACATTTCCCCTATCTCTTTCCCAATTGAAATTCTGAATTTTTTTTGGAATGTTTTGCTGAACTATTCTATGTCAGAGTTCCTCAACTCTATTGCTTTATATGGTATTACCAGTAGTGAATGGATTGTAGCATCAACATTAAAGCATTCAATTAAAGTAGAACATTGCTATTAAGCATGAAAATCTTTATTTCATCACTTACATCAAATTGCTTTATTGAGATGAGAAGCAAACGTTCAAATTAGCGGGGATGGAGGTGATTTGCATAAATTATGCAAATTAGGTGTTCAAGATGGCCACCGTAAAGGGGCATATCATGACAATCTCAAAACACCATACCTCAGTAACTAATCGACATATCAACTTCTTATTTTGCACACAGGTTGCCTGATCCAGCATCTGTGGGCTAAACCTCTTAAAGTTGGATACTTTAACAAAATGCAAAGGTTTTTTGAAATTTTGCTCTTGACTTGAAAATTCTCTACCTCATTATATTTTCAGAACCCCCTGGAATTAAAAGAGTACCAAAAGGGCCATATTTTTTAGGTTCAGGACAACCATCATGCTGTTGCAAACTTCATTAAAATCGGACTAGCGGTTTTTGAGAAATGGCGCGTGAAAAATGTGGAAATGGTAATGGTATTTTTATAGCAGTAATGTACCTTAATAATATTATACTTACATCTGTGTGTTATCAGTGGCCATAGGAAGCAAGGGTCCAGATATTTGACAGCAGACACTTTGGTAAGCGCACACACTAAATAATTTAATGAAAATGATGAAAGATCACTCATAGGAGGTCGACAATTCAGAAGTTATTGTAACCGTGTTTTACTGCAGTTTTGCACCTGAGTGATTGGACACAATTTAAATTCCCAATGTATAAGCAGCTTTGATAGAACGGTGTTTTCAATTATTAAGCACTGTCACTTGACAGCATATGAAATTGAGAACTTCCTGCAGCCTTTTACTTTCATCTTCTCAGAGGGGCATTTGTATGTAACTTTGGGAAGTTCTTTTGTAAGATATTCAGCATATGACTCACCTGATCATGCTTAAAATAAGACAAGGAAAATAAAATAAATGGAGAGGAATGCTGGTCGTTCATTTTTCCCAGTCTTGTTCGCTGTTGAAATCAGCAGAATACACATTCACTGAAGCTTCTATTACCATAATTTCTCTCATTTCTACATTTCGCATACCTCAATGATTTCCCAACTCTTTGGGATCCTCAAAACCAGGATACATTGGGGGTATTTTCTATATTATGTTGCATGTTTACTATATGCATACATTTTATACAGTTTGTGTTACAGTCAATCTGTATAAATCTGCATTTTTTTGTATTTCTGTCTTTCTTTTTTGTACAGTATGTGTTATAGTCAATCAGAGGAAAAGATCTCTAACCTGGATACTGTCCTGAAGAACTACAAGCCTTTCTGTGAGATTATGTAGGATATGGCGAAGAGGCACATTCCCAGAGGTTTCCAAAAGGCCTCAACTCCCTGCTGGCCTCCAGAGACAGAAGAACTCAAAGCAGTACGCGTCCTCAGATGACCCAGACATTGCCACAGAACTGCTAGTTTCTTAGGATGCAGCACGGAATCAATGCTGGAAAGAGGCATTAGATGACCTGGCCTTTACACATTCCAGCAGAATGGCATGGTTTCTTCTACATCATCTTGTTCAGCTCCTCCCATTCAGTGCCAGCCCCCCAAGGTCTCAGCAAATGTGGTCTTCTCTTGCCTTGTAGCAAACTCAAAAGTAAGCTCTACCAAAGAAGCTCAGCGGCAGGTAAGAAAGGGTCTGAAAGAGTCAGTATCCTCTGCCCCATGCTCGTGAACTCCGTGACCCCTACTTTCGAACAGCGGTAGACAAAGGACTGTCCTCAACCAAAGTCAGGAAAGCTGCAGGAGTTGATGGGATCTACCCAGAATTTCTGAGGAACCTAAGTGCAAATTTTGCAACTGGCTAGCTGTCTTATTCACCCATGTCCACACCACCAGAACCATTCCAAAGGTCAGAAGAGAGTGTAAGATCATTGTCCTCTTCAAATCTGGGAAGCTTGCAGAGGATTCAACTACTTTCCAACCCATTCCCCTTCTTTGTATAATATATAAGTTGTTTGAGCGCCTTCTGCTAGCAAGGCTCTCACCTTTCGTAGAGCCTACTTTGCTAAGAGAACAAGCTGGTTTTTGACCAAGTAGAAGCTGTGCAGATCAAGTCTTGGCCCTCACAGCCAACCTTGAGGTTGGCTTCCAACAAAAAACTGAACTTGCTCTAATTGACTTGTCCTAGGCTAATGACACTGTCTGAAGATGCAGACTACTGCTGAAAACATTCGGGATCCTGAAATGCTTGATTACTTTGCGCTGCTTGTCATCCATGCTCAGCAATTGCAGATTCAGGGTCTCACTTGGGAACCAGTGCAGCTCTGTTAGGACCCTATATGATGGCCTCCCCCAAGGCTTTGTCTTGGCTCCTCTTCTCTTTAACATCTATGTATGCGATTTACCACTAATCTCCTCCAGAAAGTCTGCTTAGGAGGATGATCTTGCACTTGCTTTCCAGGGGAACTTCCTTCGAAGACATCAGCAGAGTGGTAACTCAAGACCTGAAAGGCATGGAGGAGTATTTCACCTCCTGCAGATTCCGGCTCAACCCTAAGAAGACCAAGATTATTGCTTTCCATCTTAGTACCTGTCTCGCCAATGCCAAACTCCAAGTATCCTTCTGCGGTATGCTGGTGAGGAAAGAGCATCCCAAATACCTTGGGGTCACGCTTGACCACACTCTCACTTACGTTGAACACCTGAAGAGTGTAGCTGACACATTGAAGTTAAGGGTGAACGTCATCAGGGAGCTTGCAGTCAGCAGTTTTGGATCTAAGGCAAACACCCTTTGCGTCGCAAGTCTAGCACGTCTACTCCACAGCAGAGTACTGCTCAACAAACTGGGACAACAGCTGCCATGTCAAACGAGTTGACACAGTCCTGAACTCTGCAGTGCAGTTGGTCACAGGGACACTGAAATCAACCTCTTTTGGCACTCTCTGTCCTCTCCCACATCACTCCCCCAGCATATGCAGAATGGAAATAATGATGAAGAACATGAATGCCATCAATGCCAACCTCAATCTTCCCATCCATGATGACCTCAACAATCTGCTGACCATGCATCTAAAGTCTCGCAAGCCTGTCTGATTGTGCTTTCGATTTTTGGACAACTTTGACATCAAGACTGAATGGTGCAGGGCAATGGCAGTTGCCAGCTCTTACTGGGACCGCACCACCATCACAGACCCCACAGTGAAGCCAACGGATTTTGACCGCCCAAGCAAGCAGCGGCAGACACTGAACTGCATACGCACCCTCCATGCAAGAACAGGACACCATCTGTGCAATTGGGGGTTAGTAGACTGCTCTGCCTGTGACTGTGGCCATTATTATCACATAATTCACCACATTGTGAATGACAGCGATCTGCGGCATTTCGCTGGGAACTTCAATGATATGGACAGAACATCTCATGCTTTTCTTGCTTGGATATGATCTCTGGACCTAACTTTGAGGATTTGCAGTTTTGTATACATACGAAAGAAGAAAATAGTCAAGCAACACTTCAACAAATTAGTTTGGCAACCATAGTGTCAGAAATGTGGGAAAGGGGGCTGCCGGATAGCTCACTCGGTAAAGCATTGCGTTGCGAAGCAGAAGTGACTATCACATCGCGGGTTCGAACCCTGCTTCATACCAGCCGGCAGTGGTCAGCAGCTTTTTCAGAGTAGCGCACAATTGGCTATTGCGCTACAGGGTTGCAAATTGGGAAGGGACTGCCGGGAAGGGAAAATAATAGTTGCCTTGTTCGTTGCTCAAGCGCCTCCTGTTGGCCAGATGGGCGCTCATCAGGAAGATTCTAAGTCTGTTCATGTCCGGGTATCCTCCGCCCTCGTTCTGAACTTGCGAAGATTCAACCAATGAGTGTATAAGAAGCGGTGGCTGACAGGCGCGTGCTTCCGAGGAGAGCCGCGAACTGTCTACACTCTCCTGAATTGGCAGCAAGGGGTCGCATACGAGCAAGCCTTGTATGTAGTTCACCAACTGGGCATTCCAGATTCGGGTGGGATTGGAGATGCCAAATTTAAAAAAAAAAAAAAAAAGAAATGTGGGAAAGAAATTCTAGCCAAACCAATGAACAATACAAAAACCCGACTTGTCTATTTGAATTTCAAAATAAGGGCATGTGGCACATTGGCCTGATGCCCAAACAGATTTGATTGATGCTGATGATGATGATGATCATAATCATCATCTTAATGGTTATATTGTGTTATTTACTGTGCTTCACTGAAACCATATTTTCTCTCATTACTCCTTATAAAAATATGATTACTTTGTTTTTCATTGGGCTGAAAGAGGTCAGTAATTTCCATTATCCATCTATTTCACTCACCTGTCCAGTGTCCTCTCGGTGTCTCAATATGATGCTTCCACAGGACACTACTCTTAGTTCAGCCTGCTGACGATACTGGCTTTATCAGCCCCCCTCTGGTACCTCTACATTAAATGCAGATTCTGTGTACCTCTTCCACTATCTATAGAACAGTGTTTGAAGTGGGCTGGTTCTCACTGATACACAGTACAGGCACTTCTTCATTTGACTCTTTTGAGTGCTGATACTTTTTTGTGCACTGGAACTACTCATAAGCGGTCAGTACTCTTCTCTGCCCTCTCCATATCAGGTTCTTTGGGTGATTCATAACTGTCCTTAATAAATTGCATTACCCACGGGGCATTGGGGGCTCTATGTTTCGAGAAGCTCATCTATTCCTGTTTTTGCCTGCCGTTGTTTCTCTGTTGGCAGCTAGTTTAAACAATGTTACATTAACCTTGCCCTGGTTCCAAATGGGTGACACAAAGAGGCCATGAAGATGATGCAACGGAGCTTTGAAAGTCAAATCCTACATCTTTACAAGCAGGTTGAGAAAAGCAAGAAAACATTAGTGCCACTTATCAGCAAAGATCCTATCATTCAAAAGTTAGCATCAGCAAAACCGCCTGTGTTTACTACTGCCAGTTTTAAGTTGAGATCTAAATAACAGGCAAGGGTTTAAAGGGTTAAATCAGTGTCCAGCAAAATATGATATCTGTGCGGTAATTGCTGACGAATTAAGCAAAACACAGAATACGCACACAAACAAGAATTTTAAAAATAATTTTAAAAGGTTTTATTAAGTAATTTCTCTACAAAATAAAACTTTTTCAAATATTGAAATATTCACTATAAGTGGCGTGAAATATAAAAATATAGTTAGATTGAACATACACTGAAGGACTTTAGTTCTGCATGTATTATTTACGATGTTCTTTCTGGCTCAACGACTGTGCACTTCGGCACTTTAATAATAATGAAATAAGTGATCTTGTCCGGCTAAAACTTTTTTTAAAATTCAAATTATTTTTTTCTCAAACTATCATTGGGTCAGAAATCACACCGTAAATAATATATGCAGAACTAAAGTCGTTCAGTATAGAAGTAGTATCGGTTCATTCCTAAGAAAAGTCACCAGCTCACCCATTAGGCAAAAAAAAACTACACCTTATAAATATACAAATTTTTGTTCTTTATAAGCAAATGTGTTACAGGAATGTGATTTGAAATTTTTTTACGGAGAGGTGATGTCCTTTGTGGTGTTTTCTCTTCAAGTAAAACCCGAAAAAGCAGAAAATATCACAAAAAATGTTTTGCTGATCTCTCACAGCTTGTCAGGTTTGCACTTAAAGGTAGTGATTTAGTTGCCGCAGAAAGCCCTTGGAGCTTCTCTTGAGGAAACATCGGTCTGTGATCTATAATATTAAAACTGATACTCAAAACCTTTGAGTGAAATATTATTGCAAAATTTTTTTCTGGCTTTAATGCATCTTCATTATTTGCGTATCTCAAAATGGGCTTTACTTTTGCACTTTGCAGATGGAAATGCATGTGGCGGTAACATTTTTCACAATTTCATACATTGCAAATAGCGCATTTATGGCCTTAGCCCAATTTGGTAGTTAGTTGTCTGCAATCAAGGCATTCACGTCATAATCAATCGAACGGTGCATTAGTGCATGTGTTGATGAAAAAAGCTGCCACTGAGCAAGCCTCATGTCATGGAACTTGTTTGCATTTTGACTCACGCAGACCACCTTTTAATGGATACTCTGTTGCTTGACTATGTTAGTTCCATAAGAAAGAATCCCAGACAATATAACTGCAACTAAATGCATATCATTCATTTTCTTTCCTTTCTTAAATTTCATTTATCCCATGAATAATTTTTACAAAATAGCGGAGGGGTTTAATGGGAGGGGGAGGGTGAAGAAATGTTTTCTTTGTGTGGGAAAATGCAAATAATTAACTTCAGACTTGCCCTTGGTTTAAGTAAATAAGTGTCTTTTTGTACATGGTTTAAACGGCTGACATCTTTTCATAGAAAACACAATATCTGGTAAACCGACCTCTATCCCATAAAACCCCTATCCTCTCGAGAGATACATTCCTGATGGAATCTGTCAACATTAGGTGCTTGTTCTTCACCTGACATGACGAAATTGCCAGTTTGCCATGGTCTTGATGCACTAGTTGTAAAGGCAATGACAGCAACTGATCTGGGGCGCGTTTCCCAAAAGCGTAGTTGCAAACTAAGTTAGCAACTTACATAGTTCGTCCCCATTCACAGTCAATGGGCCCAACTATGTAAGTTAGCATCTGTGATTTCGGGAAACGCACCCCTGATTTGCCTTAAAGGAACCAAAACACCACCACATAAACACAATTTATTGTAGACCAACCCACAGTGGTGCTATCGCCCATGTTACAAATGCACCAAAATGGAGTCGGACACGCCCAGTATTTATCTGCGATACCATCAGCACTTGCGTTTCCCGATTGCATTCAGGTCATCGATTTAGGCTCCAATGCATTTTCACAGCATATTTTATGAGACATATTAAAATATTGTGGCCATAGGTTTGAGACAAACCATCAATTTTTAGTATATAACTGTGTGTACATGATATAAAAATACATCTCTAAGCAAATATATATATATATACAGGCTATATCTTTTTAAATTTGGTCTAAGATGTTTATTTTTTGCTTTCCTCGTGAATGTTTCTGGAGGTTAAAAAACAGATTTTAGGCACCAAATGTTAAGTTAAGAAAAAAAAAATTTAAAGAAATTTTCATTTTACTAAAGGCAGTTAGTACTGGTAATCACGGCTTAACAGAGCCCTAATCTCCACATCACCAACAGACACAGGTGAGATTTTGAGCCCGCAGAGGAACTGAGGCAAGTTTTCAAAAAGGCTTAGAGCAACCAAACAGCCAATTTTTTATAAACCTTTTAAACGGCAGGACGGTGTTCCTAATTTTTTTGACACCGGTCAATAACACCAAGGGCTCTAATTTCTTGGCGCAGCACAGGGTGGTGGCGTGGCCCAGGCAGTGGTAATTTCGTCCGGTGCAGCCCACGCAGTGGTAATTTCGTCCGGTGCAGCCCGCGCAGTGTAATTTCGTGCGGTGCAACACCGTGCGCAGCCACTTTGGCAATTTGGTAGACGGACGCGTGCCGAGATGGGTGTGGCAGCGTAGTAGGGGGAGGTGTCACATATTCATCATGACGCAGTGACAATTTAGTGGATAAAGGCTCCGCGGAAAGTGCGCAGAGAGCTTGCCAGCTCAAACCTGGTTTACTTTCTGTGCAGTGGTAATTTGGCTGACCGGCGCACAGTGCGCACACGTCACCGAAACCTCACAGGCAGGTTTCCAGAATGTCTGGCACATTTCAATGCAATACATAATTACAGCAACCACTATTTAATGTAACTATCTGAATCAGCACATAAATTATAGTATCTATATCGATTATCCTGATGTCAGATCAAAGAGAGAGAGAGAGAGAGAGATGTGCATGTGGGCGTGTGAGTGCGTGTGTAGGCTATGTAGGTATGTGTCCTTCAGCTGCTTTCACACCGGACACGAAACAAATTTTTTGCACGACTGATTACATTCAAAGTCAATGAAAAGACGCGAACACACGCGTGTGTAAGCGGCTTAATACTACTATTATTGTCACTTAGGTTTTATCGTTTTTAGTGGGGGAAAGGAATACAGCCTGATTGCTATGATCTCGTACTGAGTTAAGATCACATATTGAAATAAATGTGTAATGTATTTTGCATTGTTTTCCATGCATGTCAATCCCAAAATTTTAAGCAGCAACAGGGTGTAATAATAGGAACACGCTATCCATCGTCTCTCTTCCCAATGATGCAGGCAGAAGAAATAAATGAGCAACCGTCGTATTTCATTCCAACTTCATAAGTTTGAATGATCTGACGTAGTTTCGTTTTGAAATTCCATTCAAGTTCGCTAATGGTAATAATTAGCGAATGCCCTAGCTAGCCAGCTAACTAATATTCGTAATGCTTAATATAGACGTAAGTGGCGCAGAAAACATGCCTGAAGCAGCAAAGTAAAATGCAACATTAAAGCATCATGCAGATACAGGACAGGGGCTTCTTTATTCCAACACTTTAAAGGTGAGTAGAGGAGCTCATTTGATTGGTGAAGATTTGACTCGGCTGTGTTAAACCCACTCATGCCTTCTCTCCTCCCTCTTTGCCACTTGCGCCGGCAGGAGGGACAGAGGCGGGACAGAGGAGTACTTGCGCCGGGCACGAAATTGCAAAATACGCCTGGGTACAACCCGTTGGCGCAGCGCTCACCCCATTCGCCGCGCCTGCGCCTGGTCAACGAATTTAGAGCCCCAAATATTAATCTCATTTAGTTTATGAGTCCTCAGATTTCATAGTATATTTTTTATATCCAAAAACATTTCTTTTAATCATTTTTGGAAGCATCTTTGACCTGCGAAATTGTTTTAAATTTGCCTAAAACTTATGCATGTACAGTATCTCAACAAAAATTCAGACCACCATTTTAACATCAGAGAATGTGATGAAAAGGCAAAACTGACAAGTTCTTTTATGTGTTTTAGGACAAAATACTGTATACTGTACGGTGTGATGATGGGTTTATAGCTTTCATTACCATGAATGCAAGTATGAATGTAAGTTCTTTGTCCGCGTTTGAGAGTGTTCACGAGTGTGCATACATGTATATCTGTATGTAAATATAAAGCATGATTTTTTCAAAGAAAGAGGATAAATTAAAAACATGCAATTGCATGTTTTGCTGTCTCATTTCTCATACATTTTCCTGCATGAAGTCGGCACTCTTTAACACAAGTCCTTTTGTATTCAGGTCCCCAAGCTCATGCAAGCTAAGTATTTTCGATATTTGCATTTTCTTCCTCTTTATAAACTTTAGCTTTCCACAATCATGCTTGAATTCTTTATGGCTTCTTGCGCTTCCATCCAATCCTCTGGTTGTGGAGAACTGTGAGATTTGGAGTTTCTTGCATGTGGCGCATTGTCTGGCACCAATTCGTGAGCAGACTTGTTCTCCTCCATTGCCAGTCTCTCCTCTTCTTCAATTTCCTCTATGGTGGGAATAGAGTTCTTCTTTGGCCTACCCTTCGGTTTAGTGGGAGATTTCTGCCCCTTTTTCAAGACCTGTGTGATTACAAGGAGACCAACCAAACACTCAATAAGGTTCTATAAAACAGTCCCACGAGTCAGTGGAAAGGCACTATCAATGCTGAAAAGTATATAGAGGTTTTACAACAACATATGCTCCCATCCAGACAACGTCTCTTTCAGGGAAGGCCTTGCATATTTCAGCAAAACAATGCCAAAACACTTACTGCCTCCATCACAACAGCATGGCTTTGCAGTAGAAGAGTCTGAGTGCTGTACTCGCCTACCTGCAGTCCAGACCATTCACTAATAGAAAACATTTGGCGCATCATAAAATGAAAAATCTGGCAAAAAAGAGCCAAGACTGTTGAGCTGCTAGAATCCTACATCTGACAAGAGTGATTAAGATTATGTATATAATCTTATATACCATGTACAATGCTGTGAAAAAGGATTTGCCCCCTCCCAGGTTTCTTATGTTTTTGCATATTTGTCACGCTTAAATGTTTCAGATCATCAAACAAATTTTAATATGAGACAAAAATAACCAGAGTAATAACCAGCTTCCTTGGGGTGACCCTTTCACACATCCAGCCATTGCGTACTAAATGTTAACAAATGTTTTGTGTGAATAAAAAATGAAATGAAAAAAATGATAAATGAAAAATGAGTAAATACAAAATGCAGTTTTTAAATGATGATTTCATTTCTTGAGGGAAAAAGCTATCCAAACCGACCTGGCCTTATGTGAGAAAGTAATTGCCCCCTAAACCTAATTACTGGTTGTGTCACTCTCGGCAACAACAACTGCTATCAAGCGTTTGTGATAACTGGCAATGAGTCTCTCACATCACTGTGGAGAAATTTTGGCCCACTCTTATTTTTCAGAATTGTTTTAATTCAGCTACATTGGCGGGTTTTCGAGCATGAACAGCCTTTTTAAGGTCATTCCACTGCATCTCAATCGGATTTAAGTCCGGACTTAGACTAGGCCACTCCAAAACCTTCATTTTGTTTTTTTTTAAGCCATTCAGAGGTGCAATGCTGATGTGTTTTGGATCATTGTCCTGCTGTATAACCAAAGTGCGCTTGAGCTTGAGGTCACAAACAGATGGTTAGACAGTCTCCTTCAGGATTTTCCGGTAGAGAGCAGAATTCATGGTTCCATCAATTACGACAAGTCGTCCAGGTCCTGAAGCAGCAAAGCAGCCCCAGACCATCACACGACCACCACCATGTTTGACTATTGGTATAACGTTCTTTTTCTGAAATGCTGTGTTAGTTTTACGCCAGATGTAATGGGATGTACACCTTCCAAAAAGTTCAACTTTTGTCTCGTCAGTCCACAGAATTTTTTCCCAAAAGTCTTGGGAATCATCAAGATGTTTTTTGGCAAATGTGAGACAAGGCTTTGTGTTCTTTTTGGTCAGCAGTGGTTTTTGCCTCAGAACTCTCCCATGGATGCCATTTTTTCCTAGTCTTTTTCTCATTGTTAAATCATGAACACTGACTTTAATTGAGGCAAGTGAGGCCTGCAGTTCTTCAGATGTTGTTCTGGGTTCTTTTGTGACCTCCTGGATGAGTCATCAATGCGGTCTGGGAGTCATTTTGGAAGGCTGGCCACTCCTGGGAAGGTTCACCACTGTTCCAAGTATTCTCCATTTGTGGATAATGGCTCTCACCATGGTTCACTGGAGTCCCAAAGCCTTAGAAATGGCTTTATAACCCTTTCCATACTGATAGATGTCCATTACTTTGTTTTTCCTCAGTTCTTGAATTTATTTACATCACAGCATGATGTGTTGCTTTTTGAGATCTTTTGGCCTACTTCACTTTGTCAGACAGGTTCTATTTAAGTGATTTCTTGATTCAACAGAACTGGCAGTAATCAGGCCTGAGCGTGACCAGTGAAACTGAACTAAAAAAAAATAAAGTTTTTTGAATTTTCAGTTCGGTTAATCACCGTTAATTCATGATTTAAGGGGGGGGGCAATTACTTCTTCACATAGGGCCAGGTAGGTTTGGATCACTTTTTTCCCTTATAAATGAAATCATCATTTAAAAACTGGATTTTGTATTTACTCAGGTTATCTTTGTCTAATATTAAAATTTGTTTGATGATCTGAAACATTTAAGTGTGACAAATATGCAAAAACATAAGAAATCAGAAAGGGGGCAAATACTTTTTCACAGCACTGTATATTATAAATTTACTTATAAGAGTGGAATAACATTCCTCTCCCAAAACTTCAGCTACTGGTCTCCTCACTTCCCAGACATTTTCTGACTGTTATTAAAAGAACAGGGAATTCTAAACAATGGTAAACATGGCCCTATCCCAACTTTTTTGAGACATTTTGCTGCCATCAAATTCAAAATGAGCTAATATTTTTCATGAAATGGTAAAATGTCTCACTTTCAACATCTGATATGCTGTTTATGTTCCACTGTGAATAAAATTTCAGTTTATGAGAAATCATTGCATTTTGTTTTTATTGACATTTTACACAGCATCCCAACTTTTGCAATTGGGGTTGTACCATTCATATTTCTTTATAGAATGTGATTCATTAATTCTTTCTTTTTAAGTGCCAGCATGTGTGATTACATGCATAGACAGCACTAAGTATACATTTAGTACAAAGTGCAGTTAATACAAAATGCCGCTCGTCTTCTGACTGGAAAAAATGATCACATAACACCAGTTTTGGCCTCAATCCAAGGCTTCCTGTCTGATTAAGGATTGATTTTAAAATATTATTGCTTGTATGTAAAATCTAAAACAGGCTGGTGCTATCTTTCATCGAGCAGAATTATTGCATCATTATACTCCATACTCAATTATACTGAGGTTGGCCAACCAGATTCTCTTAGATACTCCGAAATCTAGATACAAAAACAACGGGGGCCAATCCTTCGCAATGGCAGTCCCTAATGTCTATAACAGTTCTCCTATTTATAATTGAACTGATTAGACTCTAAAACCTTTAAGTCTGTCATGGTTTGGTCCCACCGGATGCAACCTGCAATCCGGCGGGCACTGGGACCATGTACCCAAAAGCATGGAAAGGACCCACTCGCACAGGCTGATACAAAAATAGACAAACATTAAATAAACATACTTTTAAAAATCACAAAACAGGGGAGCAGCAGCACAAAACAACAGGGCTCTAAAAACCAGAATGCAGCTGCAATAGCCAACTGGCAATGCAGCTCTTAAATATCCTAACTTCACCTCCACTTCAACGAGCAACAGGTGTGGCTCGTTGAAGTGGAGGCGAAGACAGCCGGGGGGGAGGGGCTGAAGGCAGAACCCTTACAAAGCCACTGCCAAAGACTTACCTCTTCTCACTGGCATTCAATTTGAGTATGACGCCTTGTCTGTTTTGCTGTAATTCTTTGTTATATATATATTTTTTTGTATATTACTATATATTAGGTTTATATTTACATTCATGCTTTATTTTGGTATTTTAAGCCTGTCAAGCACTTTGGCCAACTACAGTTGTTTTAAATATGCTGTAGAAATACTTTTTTACTTGAGTTCACTTGATTTACTCACATGACATCCTTAAGGTAGAAATCTGTAATCAATGGAAAATAGGCTGAACTGAAAATGAAAATTTGTTCCGCTTGGACATGTTTGTTCTACCTATGAACTAAGCTATATGATTTTACTGATTAGTTCTCCCACCAGATACTGTACATAGATGAGCAAATCCTAGTAAATGGAATAATACACCTTGGAGGACTTCATTTTTGGGCCAAGATTTTTACACCTCTTAAGTTCTGTAAAAGCTGCCACTACTCGTTGGGATTACGGGGCTATGCAGGGCTATAAAGCCTCAATACGTGACTTACTGTGTAAAGCTTTTTGACTACTCACTGTGCCAAGAAATGCCAGTTGTTTTTACTTAATCACATTTAAGCATCCTAAAGCCATTGTTCACCCTGTTCTCCCAGTTCCCCTCTCCACCCCACCCCTTGTCTGTCTAATCACCATTTTCTTCCACTTCATGCGACGGTTCTGGTACCAAGTCTTCACTTGCAGCTGTGTCAATCCCAGCGACCTGGACAAGTCTGATCTGTTCAGACAAAGACACAAATAAACCATCAAAGCAAAGCAATTAGACTAATCTAGAGACTGTGGAGGTAAAAAAATAAGTGTATGGACACAGAAAACATATTGCAGGTCCCAATAGGGCATATGAATCCTTTCTATCCCAATTACTACTACTACCACAGTCTTTTATTAGGGAGAGAATATTGCTGAACAAGGGCCAAAAACTCCACTGAAAATTTAAAATAAGAGCCTGCGATCAGGAAATCCAGGCACATCAAAGAGTAAAACACAAAATTGCATTGGTCCACTTTGAGTAACTGGTCATCCATCATAAGACGTTTGAAAAGAAGGAAATGAATGGAATAATGTAGATGTTCACTGTCATTGTAGTGCTGCATATATAACCACCTTTTAGCTGACCTATCTTTTACAGTGTGTGCTTAAAATCTGTCACCACACTCCTAAACCTGACTCACCATGCAACATACTAGGGCTGGGCAATATGGACTAAAAGTCATACCTCGATATTTTTTAGCTGAATGGCGATACTCAATATATATCGATGTTTGTTTTGGTCGCGAACCGGGTTTACAGTTCTAAGGCTATTTGACCATGACTTCCAGTAGGCATGCGCAGTTGTATCATTTTCGGACTTGGTTATATGTGTGCAGGACTAGGAAAAGGGGTCACTTGGGATTTTTTTCCATTCTGAGATTAAGGGGGTATCTCAGTGATATCCCAGTGATAGTGATATCCCAGCACTACTGTACTGTCAATTTACAACACTTTGCTGTGTACAAATTCACCCAATTTTTTTTTTCTCAAATTTTTCTCAAAATGAAAAACTTGGATCACTCTTTGATTTTGTTGGAAAATGTCAATTTTCATAAAATGACCCAAGTGACCCCTTTTCCTAGTCCTGCACACACATCGGTAGGCTTGTTACTCTCATTTCTAGGTGAACATTGTTATTTAGCTAACTAGCTTCATTTGGTCATGGAGAGGTACTGAATGAATATTTGTGAATATACACTGAACAAAAATATAAATGCCCCATGTCAAATTTTTGAGTTTTTATTCACATTAGGGTTATGCAATATATGAAGCGAATCAAAATTCATTTTTCTTAATGACTAATCTTCAGATCACCGTCCATTACATCTTGACATTGGCATCTGCAAAGGAGTGACAATCCTTTGAACACGTTGGGGGTCAGGTTGAAGAAATTGAATGTTCAATATCTTGTGTGTCCACCATTTGCGTCTCTCAGAGCAACACATCTCCTTCACATGGAGTTGATCAGGTTGTCTATCGTGGCCTGTGGAATGTTGTTCCATTCTTCCCAGAGGGCCACACGGAGCTGGCGCACATTATCCGGAACTGGAACACGGTCGCGGACACGTCGATCCAGAACATCCCAAAGATGCTCTATGGGCGACATGTCCAGCGAATACGCAGGCCAGTCCAGATCTGGAATGTGCTCTGCTTCAAGGAACTGCATGCAGACTGCTCTGGTGGACATCCCTGCATCCAGCATGCCAATGGCACATTCCCGCATGACCTGAGACATCTGAGGCATGATGACTTTTGACAATATTTGATATTTTGGGGTGGCCTTTTATTGTCCCCAGTATAAGGAGTGTCTGGATACTGCTCATTCTGTCTGATCACCATCTGGAAATGCCACACCCACGTACTGAGTGAAATCACTGCATCACTGAGCAAATGCTCAGTGACAGAGAGATGGATTAAAAAATGGCACACAAATCAAGAGAAATATCCCTATTGTACACGTAAAAGTCAGCATATGCTCACTTAGAGTTGTTAACTCCATGTGGCATCAATATTTGACATGGGGCGTTTATATTTTTGTTCAGTGTAGTTCGTTTGCAAACGAGCCAGCGGTAGTCAACTACTCGGTTTTCTGTGGATTTAAAATCCGCCAAAGTTTGTTCAAACGCGAATGAGTGGCGAAGTCACTGCGTAAGCTTTAAGCAATAAAACCGCTGGCTATTTGCGCTTGAGCTTATCAACTATAAACTCTTACGCCAGTTGCAGAATAGACACTTGCTAGGGGGAGGTGCGCGGTTCTCAACAGCTTTGTTTACTACCAAACAAATTTAATTTCCGTTTGCACCTTAGTGGTTGCAGGTTCCCATTTGTGATATCTGAGCATTGCGCTAATTCCATGACTCTGTCTCTCATTCGCGTTTGAATGAACGTTTACAGATTTTAAATCCACAGAAAACCGAGTAGTTAATTAACGGTAGCTCGTTTGCAAACGAACTATATATATATATTTACTGACCAACCCCTCTTCTGCGGTGCGCTCCGTCTCCATGTCGTCACTGAGTGTAGGTGAGACAGGAGGCGGAGGGGGAGAGGGGTGGTGAGGGGATGGCTTGTGGTCACAGAGCTGGGGAGGCGGAGCAGAAAGGTTGCGTGTGTGAGACAGGGACACGGAGAAGGAGAGGAGAAATAGGTGCGAACTTGCGGCCCATGTATTGTCATTTTAACACAAAATGAACCAAATCGATACAAGCGATATTGTCCCGTATTATATCTTGTTTAGAAATATATTGATATAGATTAAAATACCGAGATACCGCCCAGCCCTACAACATACCCCAGAAAACCTTAGACAAACACCTGTCACTAATGTATACATGCACACAATCCACATACTGTCTCAATGACTCGGCCGGATGTTTAACACTCCTCCAGAAATCAGGCACACTTCCGCGAATAATGAGACCAATTGTCATTGTTGTGAGTCACTAAGCAGAATTCTCTTCCTAAGAACATGGGCAACACAGTGCCATCTGACACAGGTCATTTGTTAAAAACATACAGTATGAGAGAAAAATCTGCATCATAAAATCTGAGATAACCTCTGTAATCCCTGATTGTTTTCATTCTGTCTTTACTGCATTTCTTGAAAATATTGGAACTTCCTACAATTATGTGTCACCTTGTGTCACTCAGAAATCCTTTATCCCTACCTTATACTTAAGAACATGTGTATGTCTCAAAACATGTGTTTTGAGGACTCATGAGCACCATGTACAGATAAACATATGGTCAGTTTGACACAGCCTAAGGATCTCAAAAAAATGTTTTTGTCTTTTTTCATACTTGTCCACCCTCTCCACATATGGAAACATATTTATTTTCAGTTCTCATTTTTGAAACTGTTGTCAATTATTGAAAGCATAGACAACTATGTATCCTCCCCCACAGTATATGGTGTCACTGACTGCTTTTTATCACACCAGAATTCACTTGTCAAACTTGCATGTGACGTGGAGGTGCTTCATCTGTGGCTCAAGAGCCAGACTGCAGACACAGAGCGGCCATTGGGGGGCTCGCTAATTAGATACAAGATGTCATCATTCGAATGCTGCTGTCATTCACACACCACTCTGTAAGGCTGGCAGCCTCAGACAGCCCCGGCTTGGTCCCAGCTGAATACCAACAGCTGAGTTTATGTAAGCATTAGCATAGCCCTAGCAAGAGAAACTACCCAGTAGACTTTGCAAACAAATTATATTGAAATTAAAAAGTGCAGATATCAATGAAGCATTCAGCATTCACGATAAAGGCGGACAATACAGGTTGAGAAGGTAAAAGTCATCCATAAGATTTTCCTTAAATCAATTAGACTTAACTAAACCAGCTGACAGATTCTGTACGGCAAGACTTCTACTTTATGACTCCTGGACTTTCCACTTCAGACGATGAAATAAACATTGATTGGGCTATTTTAATTAATTCATTATTGAATCAGCTCGATCATTGAAACAGATTAAAAAAGTCACTTGGCTTCGATCAGATGCCTCTTGGTTGTAGTCTAACAGAGACTTTCTGCTCACTGATGTGGCATGCCTTTCTGACTGAATGACTCTTCAGAAAAAAGAAAACTGAGTCAGCAGCTTTCCTGCAGAAATGGAAGGTTTTCAGTGTCTGGGATCTTACCTGCCACTTAATAATGTGTACCTACAAACTGTTTTCCCACCCTGAATGTCCTTCGGGGCGAATGGATCCAGCAGTGAAAATGACTTCACCCCCCAAGTGAAAGAATATATTGATTTAAAAATTCAGTTATATAACTGTGCTTCACATATACTGAGTATATTATTCAGGTGGATTTGATAGGCAGTGGAAACACTTCAGCTGGGTTGCAGAAGAAGCTTTGATAGATGGCTAAACAAACAAACAAACAAAAAAAATACTATTGGAAAATGTGCGGCATGCTAAAAATTAATGAAAAAAGAAAATAGCACATTTCATTTAATTCTAAAGAGATTTTGGGGCCAGTTTCACGGAGGTAGACAGACTTAGTCTGGGACTTTGAGTTTTATGTGGAGAATTTCCATTCAAAATATAAATTAGCCTCTGGAAAGGCTTAATGCTTGTCCGTGACTGGTTGTTGGAATAATAAGGGTGGAAACCAATGTATGAAATTTATTTGCAGTGATGGATGAAATCCTGCATGACCTTTGGGAAGAGCTCTGTATTTATCAAGGTTGCAGTGGGAAGTTATTTTTGGATTTACCTGTCCGGCGTGGAGAGGTATTTCTGTCTCTGGAACTTCTTCTCCAGGGCAAACAGCTGCTGCTCAGAGAATATGGTCCGAATGCGTCGGGCCCTCTTCTGGTTGGAGGAGCCCTGCTCCACTTCTGATTCGCTGCTGCTCCCACTGATGGGCGTCCCACCAGAAGTGCACTCAGGGTGGGGGTGTGAGTGGGGTGAGAAGGGCAGGAGACCGTGGGATGGGCCAGTCGAGAGATGGGTGGCTCCAGGACCATTGTGCCGGTGTGCGATGACTGAGATGAGGGGGTAAGACAACAGAGAGGACGATTCTGGGAAAAGAAACACTCATGTTGATTCGTTGATCCCAACCTGGGGTGCGTTTCTCAGAAGGGTAGTTGCTAACTAAGTTAGCAACTTACGCAGTTTGTCCACTCACAGTCAATCGTCCCAACTATGTCAGTTAGCTTCTGTGATTTCGGGAAACGCACCCCTGGTCCTTCTGTCTTATGATGGTCAGACATCATCCAATACATGCTAAGGGAATATATGCAAGGCTGACCAATCAAGAAAGAGCCAGAGCTGACCTCTGCTGTCCCTTTTCCCATGGAATACATAAATATTTCACTTGAATGATACTTTCAGGTAAAATAAATGCAAAGTTTGACTTTACAACTCATATAATTGAACTTAAACTTTACCTTAGTTTTGCTACACTCATAATGAAAAGAAATTCATGATTGCAATAGACCATTTCCATTTAAGCGGCGTGAAAAAATGAGATTTGGTGAGCGCATGAGCACTAGACATTGTGTATGGCAGAAGAAAAACTTGAGACCATTAACAAACCTGCAGTCAGCGAGAGGAGAGTAACCTCTCAACTTAAAGTTCGCGAATTGAGACATATATGCGAAGAATTGGATGTATCACATTCAAAGCTAAAAAAGGGAGAATTAGTCAAAGCAATAATTGAAAAATGTCTGCTGTTAAAACAAACATTTGCACATGGCAGGCTAACCATCCCCATTTTCAGCCAGCTCTTTCTCAACTACCACGATAATTGGTCACTTAAAATGTCTGAAAACTAGGTTGACATGGCTTTCACTTCAGGTGTTTCAGCATAGATTTCTTGCAATAATAATTTGGTTTCTTTGTGATTTTAATTACATAATTACTTGCTGTATTTAGCCAACAAAGCTGAATTTGCTTGACAGTTAGTTTTGCGGACGTGAATTATCGTCATTAACGCCACACCGATTGGGTCCCACGCCATAAATCAGCTTATAGCCACAGTGTTCCTGCAACAAATTTGCAAAGTTCAAAACAGCAGGCAAGCACACAGGATACTAACCTCTTTTTCAATATGGATAAGTGCACAGGTACACATGTAAAATACGAGGCCAAGACATAACAAAACAACATCATCACTGCTTGACTGAACGCAACAATTTTGATTTCAGATTCTCATTTGTGCTGAAAACAACAATGTCGAGGACTTACCTTGACAATATCTCGACGATATGGAAAGAATTCCGAATCTGTCAACTTTTTATTTGCCAGAATGTTTTAAAAGGGGGTGCCAATATATTTTGGGGGTTTTATTAGTGAGAAGGGGGTTAGAATTTAAGATCAATATTAAATATTTCGAATGCATATGCTGCGCATGCCCTAGCAACCCGGTGTGTCATCAGTAATTGGCTGTCACTGTTATATGTTACTACCATGTATTTTTAGAATTAGCAGCACTAGAAATTAAAGTCTAAATTTTCTTGACTGGATTCATGCTTGACGTTTTCACACACCCAAATGTTTCTCTGGGTACCAAAAAATCAAGGTAAGCTGAAAAAGTACTGATTTAATTCGATATCGGTGGAGGTTGAATGCAGAATTCTCTCCTCGTCAGGATCTAAAAAATTGGGCCATCCAGATACAAAATGAACGCTGCAAACCCTGGAATGTTCCTTTGGAACAAATTTTTCCCTATTTATACCTTGAATCCATGCAATTCACTGCCTTTTACCACGGGGAACACGAAAGAACTTAATATTCCCTCTTTTTCAATGCAATTTGTGCATCTTCTGCCATACAAAGTCTGCAAAGAGCATGTACGTGACCCAAATCTCGCTTAAGCCGAACTGGGGTGCGTTTCCCAAAAGCGTAGTTGCTAAGTAAATTAGCAACTTACATAGTTCGTCCATTCACAGTCAATGAACCCAACTATGTAAGTAAGCATCTGTGATTTTGGGAAAAAGCACCCCAGGTCTATATATTCACAACTGCAGTGGACCCTATAATAAAAGCGGGGCAATTTACAGGAGTCATTAAGAACCACACTTCCTCATTTTTAGGTACACAGGACATTTTAAAGAACTATATGCTCAGTACCTTTCAGTGCTCAGTCGGTGCCTAATACTTTCACAAAGGAAGATCCACTGCCTCACCTATGTATGGATCAATAGAGAATTGATCAACCAGTTGGCTGCACAGGGCCAATCTTCTCTTTATTCCTTTGTCTAACAGAACTATTCCTTTTACACAACGTTACTCTAGTAAGGACCACACCATCAAGAGGATGCATTTAAAAGTTTATTGAAGAGAATATGGTTGATATGCAAGAGGGGAACTCTCATTGAGCTCCTCTGCTTTGTCAACTGCAAGTTCAGAGAAGCTATGATGGGAAATTTTCCATGGCACCTGGAGACTCAAACCTCTCTTGGACTCTACCGGAAGGATAGGGAAAGAGGAAAGGAACAGGATGGGAGGTAGAGGTGCATTTCATGAAAGCAGAGGGGGATGAGTGGGCTAGATGTGTATCTATTGGAAGAACTCCGCCTAGTAGCTACCATACTTTTCAGTCAAGCCTCACTTTTTTCAGACCTAGAAAAATCTGGAAATCTCTAGCTCTTTACATCACTAGAGAGGAGACACCATAAGAATTATTGGCACCCTTAATGATTATAAGCAAAATTGATCATTTAAAATGAATAACATACACAATAAATGAAAATTTGGGAACAAACATATGGCAAAACACATTTTTTAAAATTTTATATCACATTAATACAAAATTTTAAAATATTATGTCAGAATTAACAGTGATTTTTTTTTTTTTTAAATATTCAACATTATTTATGCTGTTTGATGCAAATTATTGATCATGTTTGACTATTAACCAGGCAGAACCACCCCTGAGAGGATATTAGCACTGTCTTCACCTGTAATGTCTGTCAAGGTAACTGGTCCCTAGGTGTGCTCTTGTGAACAATTGTTTTTCAAATTCCCATCACAGGTTTTCAATAGGCTTGAGTATGGAGACAATGATTGCTATTGCAAATGATTGCTATTGCTATTCTGACTTTGTATAACAAAGAAGCTTTTTTTTCTTCTTTTTTTGTGGATTTTGATGTACGTTTGGGCTCATTGTCCCACTAAAAGGTCTTACAGCTAAGTCTCAACCTTTTGGTTGAGTCAACTAGGGGAGGGTTGCACCAACACTGCGTATGTGCGCTGTTCTAAATGGTAAACGCTGGACATAAAAAACGCCAAGTGTTTTACTCCCACTAGCGCTGATTGCACAAATGAATAGTCTGTGTTGCGTTTCTACACCAGGCATGCCATATGAAACGCTGGAGCTTTTGATCATTTACATAGGTTTTGCTCATTTACATACAAGGTAATTTATATATGCGGTGTCATATCTTCTGGGGGACAGAGGTTACCCCAAAAAAACAATGAAAATGGTGTCATTATTAAATCTCAGGTCAGAAAGTGATATTCATTACAATCATGCTCTGGCAGTAACACGCAGTACAGGAGAGAAATGTATTGTGTCCTGAAGAAATGGTGGGTTTGCCTATACGGTGGTGTGCGCATGTCGTCCAAAGCGTTCATGCATAGTCATTATGGCAGTGCGTGTTTTGCACAACAAAAGTATGATAAATCCCCCTGAACCCATCTTCAATGATGGTGAAAATGTTCCTGACGACAATAAAGTTAGTAATGGTAATGTTCGTGATGTTAATAGGCGCCTTGCAAGGCAGCCGTTGGTATTTCATTATTTTGGTTAAGGCTACAGTTTTTTGTATAAGTTGTTCTGTGGATCAGCTGACATGAAAAATTATTTATATTTGTGAATCTACAGAAGTAAATATTCCCCAAAATTGAAACAAAAATTAAATGTTTTAGTTTTATTTTCCTGTGCCCTCCATACATGAAAACATTTTTATAAATTTAATGCAGCCAGTAATGTATAGTACAACAGACATGACTTTTTCAAAATGTATTCTTATTTGTTTAGTTTGCCTATTTCATTTTGTCTTATATGAAGGCTCCAAAACTGGAGGGGTATTGCACCCCAGCCATGCATGTCATCTGGCGCATTTGGTAAAGGCATGCAGTACCTCCGGCATTTGTGGTATAAATATACGACCACAAATTCCATCTTAGTTGCCATACACAGCATTGCTGCAATTGCTATATGGATTTATGACTATGAAATGCCAGGTGTTTCTTGAACGCGCCGTTGGTGCAACCCACCCCAGGTGTTCTGCTAAAATATTTCCGTACTTCATGAAATTAATTATGCTATCAATCTGAACAAGATTCCCTTCATATTTGGGTAACAAAAAGGCTCCAAACTATCAACAATTCGTAAACATACAGTTGCAATCAAAATTATTCAACCCCCGTTGCAAATTAGGTTTAACTGGCAAAATTTACAAACTTTAAGCTGTTTGCAATGAACAAATCAAACGAGAACAATTTAAATGGCTCAACACAACAAATATTACAAGTGGCTTCTTCAAATTCAACACAAAATTGCACTTTTAATGACTACTGCAGGCTCAAAATTATTCAACCCCTTTATGACAAGCATCTTTAATTCTTAGTAGAAAACCCTTTTGCCGCTATGACCTGCTGGAAATGTGATGCATAGGCAGATGTCAGCTTTTGGCAGTATTCCCAAGGAATCTTAGCCCAGTCCTCATGGACAATGGCCTCCAGTTCACTAATATTCTAGGGTCTGCATCCTGCAACTGTGTTCTTAAAATTCTATCAGAGATTTTTTATGGGGTTCAAGTGAGGCAACTGTGATAGGCGCTCTAGAATCTTCCCAGACTTCTTCTGAAACCAAGTCTTGGTGGATGTTGAGGTATGCTTCGGATCATTGTCCTTTTGGAAGGTCCAATGATGCCCAAGCGTCAGCTTCCCTACAAACGGCATGACATTTTCTCCTTGCATATCCTGGTACTTAACTGAATCCATCTTGCCCTCCACACTCTGCAGATTTCCAGTGCCAGAGGAAGCAAGGCAGCTGCAGAGCATCAAAAATCCCCCACAATTCTTCATTGTAGGCAGGGTGCACTTTTCAGCATATGCTTCTTTATTCCTCCTGCAGACATACTGATTCATAAGCCCGAAATATTCCAGTTTTGTTTCATCACTCCACAGAACAATATCCCCAAACTTCTGTGGCTTATTTATATGGTTTTGAGCATATTGGAGCTTGTGCTTTTGGATCAGTTGTGGAGTATGTCTTGGAGACCTTCAACATTTAGTATGCGCCCTACTGTGCAAACTGAAACCTCAGTGCCCCCTCCTCCAAGTCTTGCTGCGGGTCTCCTGCAGTCACTCGAGGGTTTTTGACCACCTGTCTCCTGAGGAATCTGGTGACAGCCATTGATAGCTTCATCTTTCTGCCTCATCCTGGCACTGTAGCCACTCTTCCTTTAACTCTGAACTTGCGAACTATGCTTCCAGCTGTATCTCTATGAAAATTCAGTGCCTGTGCTACCTTTTTGCATCCTTTTCCTTGTTTGTGCCAGGCAGTGATCCCCTCTATTTTAGCTTTTTGGACAATTCTTTTGACAGCCATATTTCTAAAATGCAATCAAATGTCACTGCCAGCAAACCCCCAGCGAGAGCAAGTATTTGATGTGTTCTATCTCAAGCAAACCCGATGCAACTAATTAAACTCTTGATTAGCTGCATTAGGTGTGCTTGAGATAACATTGATGTGCAAATATGCTCTTAGGAGGGATTCTATTCGGGGGTTGAACAATTTTGAGACTGCAGCAGTCATTAAAAATGGCATTTTGTATTAAATTTGGAGAAACCACTTGTAAAGTAGTTGTGTTGAGCTATTTAAAATGTTCTTGTTTAATCTGTTCATCACAAACAGCTGAAAGTTTGTAAATTTTGCTATTAAACCCAATTTGCAATGGGGGTTGAATAATTTTGATTGCAACTGTATTTCATGGTGGTTAACAGGTGCTTTTCATTGTATGCACCCTCTTTTAAGGTGTGCCTGGCTTTATATAAATTTTGGTTTCTGCTTGTGATAACAATGCACAATCCTAATCAAAATTCCAAAAACGATTGCCAAAGTTGTGGATTACTCCAAGAATGGGCTTCTTTCATACAACTCTTCAAAACAACTTGTTAACATAGTACATGGACACCTAATAGTAGGAAGCAAGCATCTAACAGTTGATTGAGAAACTTGATTTTCCCAATAACACACTATACTTTTAGGGAGATGTCTTCTTAGGTTTTCTTTTTTGTTTGATATGACAAACCCATTCTCCTTGCTGTGCTCGAAGGCAGTATGCACATGCTTCCTTTTCTTGGAAAATCTGCGACGGCTGCAAACTTTGGAGACTGTTTCTTTCCCTGAAATTTCTCAATGGTTTTTTTTTCAACTGTTTGTGCTCTTTCTTTTATCGTTTACCTGATTTATATAAGTCAATACTGCCCTAGAATGGAAGAGTGCAGTATCTGTATATGTTAACCTATTGCAGACACTGCAGTCTTCCGTTTTAGGGCATTTGTCGCTTGTGAAGTAAGAGCTTTTTGGCTTTTCCCATGGTAATGGATAACAATGAGATTTCATGTGTGCAAGCTCATTTATACTCTGGGTCTGGGCAATGGTGAAAAGTGGCAATTAAGATTCTGGCAACTAAGGCCATACTGAAGAAAAAAAAGTAATTTAACCTCTTTTGTGTGGTTTTATTGAAAATACACTGACTGTACATTGTCAGCGAATTCTTCTTGATTTGACTATTGAACTGCAGTCTCCCCAGTATAAATAACTAAATTGTTTTATTTTTTATTTAATGTTATGCACTTATCTAAGTTTGTAGACAATGTCACATGATCTTGCATGTCTGTCTCACTGGTCTGCCCGAGGAACACTTTGAAACCTGTCCACTGCATGCTGAATGTTAACCACTGCAGGATTATTTCAGTAGTTTACCGTCACAGTGTTCTGTAATTTATGGACTTTGAGGGGAGCGTTTAGCAAAGCAGGATTACTGGAGTACTGATCAGTAGAAAAGTCTGAGCAGCTCTTTCAGTTCAGTCTCATATCCCAATTTTGGGAGGGTTCTGGTTTTACTCAGCACAGTCGTCCAGCTCCCTTGGCAATCCTGTGTTACGATACAGACCATAGAAAACTACACACATTGTGATGACTATTTATGCAAAACAACAAACTTTCCTTTGGAGTGAGACCTAGAATGATCCCATGTCAAGAAATTGATGACATGTATTGAAATAAGATGCAATTGAACATTTATACCCTGATTCAGCATTGAAGTTTGTTGCTGTGTTTGCCATACTTCATACCCCTGTGAACTTGAATGCACTTGTTTTTTTAATATTGAGGAAGTGATGACATAAATATATCTGCTTCGCAACATCAAACGAACCAGCAGCAACTTTTGGATGCAGTCGTCTCAGTTTGTTTTGCTTTGCATCCGCGTATATTTGTCACTGTCAGATGTTTCATATATCTTTGTGTGCCTTTCATTCTTCACCATGCAGAAAAGTGCACACAATCTCTGAGACTGCAGTTGTGCTTGTGTGTGATGGGGGGATAAATTTCCATGCACAATTGGTTCCAACACATCCCATTAGTGGATTTCCACTGCTCACGAGTAATATAATGATTTTCATAGTATATTCACACGGAAACACACAAAGACAGAAGAAAACAAACACACACATACACAAACAAACAAACAAACAAACAAAAACACACACACACACACACACACACACACACACACACACACATTTATGACAGCAAATGTCTGGATAAGAGATTTCATCCTTGGAACCTCGATTTAAAAAAAATGTCACAGAGAGTGCATTTAGCACTTATATATACCTTTTCTTAATCAGAAGAAGATTATCTGGTAATGCATTTATGTATACTTTACATGCTACTTTGCATTCTTCATTTAGTATCATAATCGGAAAATGCTCAAATGTTTGATTTGTATGTACTGTGTTGTTATTTTGATTATGAAACATATTTTAAAAATATGACTGCTGTCAGCCAATCTGCAGTAAATTGGTCGTTAGAACCTTTGAGTCAAGCAATTTTGAAATTAAGCAATCATGTATTCACTCCTTTCCAGCATGCTCACAATAGACCAAATACCGGTTTCAGAAACAACTTTTCTGTACATTCAAAAATGTACAAAGTGCGTCCAAGTAAATGTTTTCATGGACCGCACATGGCTGTACATCATGACATCCTTTTGACCTGGTGAACTTTCCATGGCCTTCTGAGTCTCATTTTGTGCATCCATAACTGTCAAGAACAGTAAACTCAATGTAGCTGTTGATGAATGGCATATTTGTGCTGTATCGAGCGGACATTGCTGCTTTTCAGCAATATGTCATTTCAGTACATCCACCCCAAGGGCCACATCACTCAAAGCTGTGTCATCGTGCTGAGAGCAATGCCTCGTATCCACCACTCAATTGAAAGCCAAAAGACCAGGCACTCTCCGACATCACCAAAGACATGGAAGCCCGCAAGTGTTTATCTTTCTGGGAATTAGACACCATGACAGTGAAAAATGATCTCAGCACCGCCCTATGCTTGCTTTAAATGCTTGACTGAACAAGTCATTCCCTGTGACAAGATATTTTTATAAGCAAGTAATGCAGTTTAAGCGATATCCTGGTGATAAAAAGTTGTGAGTCACACACTTACAAAATCCATTGAATTCAATGTATCAGTGATCAAACCAGAATTACTGCAAGAACTACAGGTTGTGGTTTTTGGGGCTAATGTAATAAAGGAAGATTACTGAATAACTTTGGACCTCACCCTTACTTGGAGCCAACCCAAAACTTACCCAGATTCCCAACCGCTGCATACAGCAGTTCAACATAATCTGGATTTTATAGCTTCACAGAAGCATATACAGAATTATATAAGTATATGTCATTTTCACAACACCAGTAATGCATTTACTGTTAGTTGTTGATTTTTGCTTAACAGTGTGTTTTTTGATGATAATAAACTGAATTCAATCTTTCCAATGAGTAAAATGGTTTCAGATACCTGAAAAATATGGCTCGAGCAAAATGGCATTTTTATCTGATGCGGAGCGTTTCATGGGTGCAAGTCATTAAACAAACAAACAAAAAAAAAAATATGGGGAAAGACATCTGAGGACCTTCTTAGATATAATAGGCTTCAAGGCCTACCAAAAAAAGAACCTTCAACGATTGTATACACAAATATTTTTTTCCCTGCAATTTTCCTCCATGAAAACACAATTGTTGTTTACAATTTGCATGTAAATCTTGGGAAATGTGCGTCTTTGAGTGTCTATAAAGACGAGTCAGAACACTGTGAGCATGTCTTGAGTAAATTTAATTTGCTACTGTGAAGGGAAAAAGTATGCATAAATGTCTGGTCCCTATTCTGAACAATCTGTAACCACCTTAATTGTGCAAGGTTTCACACAAGAAACAATGAAAGATATGGGCAAAAAAACCCTGTGGTGCAAATCACTGTAAAACGTAATTCTTATCACTTTGACAGATGCCTGGAAGGTTTGTCTCTGCATGACAGATGGGATACGGTGCACCATGGCAGCTATGACTCAAATTTCAGCTCTCCCTGAGCTCTGTCTGTTAGCATTACAGGCCAGCCTTTCCGTTTGCATCGGATTACAACTCTAAATTGTTGAAAACTGGATTCTCTGGCTTTGTTCAGAAAGTTTGCTAGCTGCAGCAGGCGAAGACTGCAAGGTCAGAGGTAACCCATCCCTATCTTCAACCCCACTGTAGTGTTTCGGTGATATAAATTTCCCTGTCATATGTACAACGTTGTAGAAATATAGAGTAACCCAGTGCTGATGTTTTTGCAAAAGACAGGTGATGCAAAAGCTTAAATGAAAGACAGTCTTAAAATGAAATGTCAAAATCCACCTCTTAATTCCCACTTCTACAACCAGGGTACTGCTACAAAACAGGACCACTGAGTTAGTAATATAATGGGACCGTGTAAATTCAGAAAATCTTTTTTGGTAATCCTGCATTGTAATACAGCCCCAGATATTGTTTCGGCCATTGTTTCAGATTCACTAGCCAAACGCTCCAGTCACAAGTTTGAACGTACTTTTTTTTTATGTTATGCACTCAGGTTTTTAGAAAATGTTCAATAGTTGTCTTTTTGTAAATAACCTCTGATAGTTTAATGTATGATGTGAATAAAAGTAAAAAAAAAAAAAAAAAAAACTTACATTGAAGAATAGTGTCCAAAGGTTTGGAGTTCTCAAATAAATCATATATGGCATGAGTAGACAGCTGAACTATCTTAACTGTCCTATTATGTCCAAATTAATAACCTATTTTGGTCTGAGGACAGTTTGATACCTGCAATGTAAAACTATATAAGATGTTAGTAGCTGAAGGTTTGTAACTGAAAGTCTTCTCTCAGCTCATTAATGCCTTTCTACTGACCATTTTAATAGCCAAGTAAATAAAGCTCAACTGCCCCATCCTCCCCTTATATGTCAAGCCTTGATTTTACATGATTATAGCAAAATGAATGAAAGCAAATGTAAAATGAATGAGAACTGATTTTGAACATGCCCTCAGTATTAGGCAACACCACATAAACAAGATCAAATACAAGATCAAAATTATGTTTTTATGTAATAATCGATCCTGAGGACAAATTAACCCAAACAACACCACTGCTTACAACCTGCGTACAGGACGTTTTTTTTAAATTAACTTCATGTTTTACCAGAAAAGTTTGGGGAAAAAAAATCTGGCAGGGGGCGCCCCGGTGGCTCATCGGTCTAAGCGCGCGCACCATAAAGGCTGTGTCCTTCCCGCAGCGACCTGGGTTCGATTCTGGCTCAGGTCATTTGCTGCATGTCTTCCCCCATTCTTCTCCCAACCTTCCTGTCTCTCTACACTGTTTAACTGTCAAATAAAGGAAAAAATTCCAAAAAAAAAAATAATCTTAAAAAAAAAAAAAAAAAAAATATCTGGCAGAAAAAAAAGCATATTAACCATGTTTTTAGTGATGGTGAACATTGAATGGCGTCAAACTGACCACAAATATAAAGGGAGTTAAATTTTCCATTAAGTGAATCAAAATCAAGCTGATTTGAATGCAAACCGCAAGTGCAGCATGTCTACAGTAACTTATACTGCTGTGCTACAGTGAACTGTCTGAACCATACAAGTGCTGTGGTTGAAAAGAATTATGTGAGTATGCTACTTTGATTAATATCTGATTTTGATATATATATATATATATTTTTTTTTTTTTTTGCAAAATATTTCTTGTATATTTAAGTTCTTGAGAAATATGGGTGTGAGTGTAAACTTTTGACTGGTACTGTTTGAAACATATGAATCCCAGGTCAGGTTTGTATAATGGTCTTAACTTCATTTGCCTGTAAGCTTTAAGCACTATACATACTGGTTACAAAACCATCATATTATATGATTTACATGATGACAGATACAGATGGAAACTTTTCCGAAGTTAAAATGGTTAAATTGCTATGGGTGCTTTCATCAAGGAATGTGGCAGTAATTTGCTTTCTTGCATGTCTACATTTTTTTCCCTGCAAGGCTTTCATGTCCCAAGTTGACTTCAGCTGCCTTCACTCCCAGATTACCCAATAGTGCTGCTATTTGGAACCTGTGTTAAACAGTGACATCTTCTGGACTCATTGGGGATGCAAGATAAGGACTGAGACGTGTACTTATGCTTATAACTACTGTCCTGGAGGACTGAGAACTGCTGGTTTTCCATCCTCCCTTTACCGCCCGGACTGTGTATTTCATTAGCTGGAGGAAAAGATCCAAACTAAATATGAATCCATGGGGCAGATTTGAGTATCCATATATTGGACAATATGTGCATGGTCACTTTTACATGATTGTTGATGTCCTAAATTCCCTTTCAATTTGTTTGCTGAAATATACTCTTTGCAGTAACGGGTGATGTTGATTTTTTTTTTTTTTTTTCCCTCGGTTGATGTTCATTTTCTGACTTTGAGAATCTGCCCCACAAAAGGTATATGGGCACTCCATAGTTTTGGGCAGGTTGCCATGGTTTGTGCTGGACCTCTGTAACCCACCAAAGGGAGATCTTTATACTATTGCATACAATTACATTCAAGATGAATGCATCCAAAAAGTTTGGGGAGGGCCTTTCCCTGTTTCAGCACGATATTGTCCCCACACACAGAGGGAGGTCAATGTATGGTCTCTAGAAATAAATTCACTGTAGAACAGTGTTTCCCACCGCTAAAAGGATCTGCTCTTTTCAAGCTAAAGGAGCGTATGTGAGGTTGGTTTGTGATGTTGGGCAATTAGTCTTGGCTCAGAGTTGAGGTATGAGGTTGAGGTCAGAACACTGTGTGTGCTACTGAAGACCTACCACTGCAATGTTTCCCAACCATACACCTGGACCACCCCTGCACTGTACATTTTTTTGTGTCTCCCAGATCTTCCACATCTATTTCAGTTCACCAAGTACTCAATGAATGAGCTGATTTGCTGAATCATGTACGTTTACTCAGGGAGACAGCTAAAACATGCAGGGCAGGGGTACTCCAGGTGTATGGTTGGGAAACATTGCAGTAGTAGGTCCTGAGTAGCACACACAGTGTTCTGACCTCAACCTCATACCTCAACTTTGAGCCAAGACTAATCGCCCAACATCACTAACCAACCTCACTTATGCTCTTCTAGCTTGAAAAAGAGCAAATCCTTACAGCAGTGTTTTAAGCTAGTGCAAAGCCTTCTCAGACCCTGATGAGGGGACCAGTGTGTTTGAAGTACTGGAGTTTATTTTTTTTTTTTACAGTTAAGTCTAGATGTAAAGTACATCTCAATTTTTACCATACAGAACAATTTTAGACCTGTTGTGTAGGGGAGACTGGGGTCCGATGAGCCATGGAGACCAATGAGCCATATCACTATTTTGCGATCAATCGATGCCAAAGGTGTTTAAAATAGGCAAAATAGTGATATGGCTCATTTATCCCGATGACTCATCAGTCAATGGTCAAATATTTTGCCAATTTTAAGCAGCTCTGTCATCGATTGATCGCAAAATATTGATATGGCTCATTGATCCCCATGGCTCATCGGACCCCAGTCTCCCCTACCCACTATAAAAATGCATATTATGCACCACACTGTGCAAGAATTTATTCCTCTGTGCAATACAGCTGCCCCTTTTATTTCCATATTTGAAGTTGTCACCGGAACATAAAATTGTAATTGTCAACTCGACGACTTTAAAAATATTGAAATTGCAAGAGTCTCGACCATTTATCACAGTGTGGGGTGTTTGCACTGTTTCTCTGGTCAGTGGTCCATCCCAAGATGCACAGTGGAATTGTTTTAGTTCGAAGTTTTACCTCCCTCTTTTGTACAGGAGAGCAAATCATTTGGATCTAATCATTGGCTTCTTCATGCATCTGCATGCAGAGTTTAATCAAGGAGAAGGACAGATTGTATGCCAAGAGACCCGTGGCCCCCATTGACTACTCAAGTGAAAGCCTGTCCATGACTTTTTATTCTTTATTTATTTATTTATTTTTGGTAGTCTCTCTAAAAACATATAAATAAGCAAGACACGCGCAACAGCGAAATGGCAGCCAGCGTTTCATGCAACAAATAATTATCATGAGTTCATCTGCAATTTAATTACAACGCAGAATGCACACATTTACATTTATGCTTCCGAAGTAATTGATTGATGTTTGAACAGCAAATAATGCACGACCGCAAATTTGTAAAGCTCAAGTACTGCAGGGGAGACTGGGGTCCGATGAGCCATGGGGACCAATGAGCCATATCAATATTTTGCGATCAATCGATGACAGAGCTGCTTAAAATAGGCAAAATATTTGACCATTGCCTGATGAGTCATGGGGATAAATGAGCCATATCACTATTTTGCCTATTTTAAACACCTTTGGCATCGATTGATCGCAAAATAGTGATATGGCTCATTGGTCCCCATGTCTCATCAGACCCCAGTCTCCCCTGCTCATCATGCGAATACCATTCGCACAATCGCTGTCTTGAATCAATCGGTTGAGGATGTTAAACGTCACCTCTGCCCACATTATTTAATTTCGTCTAAATTAAAAATCTTCAGCGCAGCAAAGCAAATCATAAAACTTGTTTAAGACGAGTCAGTAGTAAGGGGCTATCTGGCCTCAGAACTTTTATTCCTTCGATCCAACAAACAAATAACCTTGGCCTACAACATATCAAAATAGCCAAAACTACATTTTGAAGTTATTGAGATTTTTAAAATATTACTGGATGTTACTGCAGTCGTTTTTATTGCATTCCATTGCAATTCAACAGTCTATTTCACGTAATTTTTTTGGCACTTACCGGAGTTTGGCTGCTGCGGTTCTGGTCTAGGAAGAAAACCTACAGGCCACATGGAATGTTTTTCGAAGTAATCACAAGTCTCCTTGGATAAAATTTCGTCGATCATAAACGTCTTGTAACGCCGTCTGCCCGTTGTCAACGGCGGGGATAACGCGCATCTTAATTCGGCGGTACAGTGCATGATCATCTAGTAAATCTGCGCGGTTCTCGCACTTTCAAACTTTGAGTGAATCAAATAAATAAATAAATAAATAAAGCGAACGCAGAAATGTTCATGTAAGTTTTAAATGGGAATCCTTCGATTTATTCTTGGCGAAAGCTGAAGTTGCATTCTGCTGACTTCCATAAACTTTCAAGTTTAGCTATCATGCGTTCGCGCAACCTGCAGTAGTTCAGTACTTGCGAACTGTGCGCACATACCCACGGAATAAGCGCAATATATGTTAAACGATCTCATGTTGCTTCATCTCGAGACGATCCTGCTCTCTCTCTCTCTCTCTCTCTCTCTCTCTCTCTCACACACACACACACACACACACGCACTCACACACCCATACACACGCACAATTCTTATATTACTGCACTTTACAATTGTAAACCAAATAAATTGTATTACGACTTACCACTTCAAACTTTTTTGTAAAATGACAGACATCTGGTCTAACCCAAATTAATTAACGATAAATTGCACAAAACAGTTCATTATAATTTAAAAGCCTGCCTGTTCACTACAGCATACACTGGCACATTTAATTCTTTTTTTTTTTTTTTTTTTGGCCATGTAGCAAATTTAATATTATTATTATTATTATTATTATTATTATTATTATTATTATTGTTGTTGTTGTATTTTATCGTATTTTATTTTATCTTATTTTGCGATGATACGTTGTAGTAGTGGTACTGGTAGGTTGCTTGACTGGAAAACGAAGAGTTGCTGGTTTAACCCCCAGTAGGGCTTCAGTAACTGACTTCATCCAGAAACATGAAGGTGGGAAAAACCCTGCCATTGGGCCCTTGCCATGCGAAGCTCTTAACCCCAAAAATTGCTCCAGGGGCTCTACCCCGCCTCACTTGAAACTGCTCCATCTGACATTTCTTCCAGTCTATCATTGAAAAAGAGAAACATGTTCTCAATAGAATTTCCCTGGTTAAATAAAGGTCAAAAATGTAAATAAACACTTCTTTATAATGTACAACCCTAATTCCGAAATAGTTGGGACAAAGTGTAAATTGTGAATGAAATCAAAACACAATGACTTTCAGATCACACCAGCCAGTATTTTATTCACAATAGAACAGAGATAACATAGCAAGTGTTACAATTTTATCCACAAAATGAGCTCAGTTAAAATTAGATGGCTGCTACAGGTCTCAAAAAAGTTGGGACAGGGGCCTGTTTACGATGGTGTAGCATCTCCTCTTCTTTTCAACACAGAGTGGAGGTGTCTGGGCATTGAGGAGACAAGTTTCTTGAGTTTAGCCATTGGAATTTGATCCCACTCTTGTTTGATACAGGCTTCCAGCTGCTGGAGAGTTTTGGATCTCCTTTGACGGACTTTTCGTTTAATTATGCGCCAAATGTTCTCAATCGGTGAAAGATCAGGACTGTAGGCAGGCCAGTTCAGCACACGGACTCATCTACTACGAAGCCATGCTGTTATAATAGCTGCAGTATGTGGTTTTGCATTGTCCTGCTGAAATACACAAGGCCTTCCCTGGAATAGATGTCATCTGGAGGGGAGCATATGTTGCTCTAAAACCCTAATATACCTTTCAGCATTCATGGTGCTTTTTAAAACACGCAAGTGTCCCACAACATACTAATGCATCCCCATACCATCAGAGAAGCTGGCTTTTGAACTGAATTCTGATAACAGGAGGGGAGGTCTTTCTCCTCTTTAGCCCGGACGACACGACATTCATGATTTCCAACAAGAATGTCAAATTTGAACTCGTCTGACCACAGGACACTTTGCCACTTTGCTACAGACCATTTTAAATGAGCCTTGGCCCACAGAACACGGCGGCGCTTCTGGATCATGCTCAACAATGGCTTCCTTTTTGCATGATAGAGTTTTAGGTGGCATCTGTGGATGGCACGGCGGACTGTGTTTACAGACAGTGGTTTCTTGAAGTATTCCTGGGCCCATTTAGTAATGTCAATGACAGAATCATGCCGGTGAGTGATGCAGTGGCGTCTGAGGGCCCGAAGATCACAGGCATCCAGACAAGGTCTTCGGCCTTGTCCCTTATGCACAGAGATTTTTCCAGTTTCTCTGAATCTTTTGAAGATGTTATGCACTGACGATGATGAGACCCTCACACCCTTTGCAATTTGACGTTGAGAAACATTGTTTTAAAAGTATTCCAAATTTTTTTTATGCAAGCCTTCACAGGTTGGAGAGCCTCTGGCCATCTTTACTTCTGAGAGACTCAGCCTCTCTAAGACATCCCTTCCATAGCCAATCATGTTACACACTTGATGCCAGTTAATGTAATTACTTGCTAAATATTCTTTCAGCTGACTCTCTTATATATTAATTGCTTTTTCAGCCCTTTTTTGCCTGTGTCCCAACTTTTTTGAGACCTGTTGCAGCCAGAAAATTTGAAATAAGCTAATTTTTTGGATAAAAATGTAAAATGTCTCAGTTTCAACATTTGAAATGTTGTCTATATTCTATTGTAAATAACATATTGGCTCATGTGATCTGAAAGTCATTGCATTTTGATTTTATTCACTATTTACACTTCGTCCCAACTATTTCGGAATTGGGGTTGTATATTATCCTAATGAATACCATCACAAACTGCATGTACCCTTCTTTACATGTACCTCAGCTAATTTTGTGAATAACATTTTTCCCCCATCCAATCGTACATCAAGGACAAAAGATTAAAAAAATGCACACATTCAGTGGCCGAACTTGACTGGCTTTATTTTTTTCAGGTTCAGGTGCCGTTTGATTCAGTGATCTTTCAGCTCAAACTGAAGAAAAGCAATTGACTTTCTCAGTATGCAGCGGAGAGCAGCGAACTTTCTGCTCTGAGGGAAAGCTCATAGCTAGGTGTCTTTTGTGAGCTTGTGTACTGAGCTGTGGGAAAGGCAGACAAGTGAAAGGCAAAAGTGCAAACATTTTCAGAGTAAATGAGCCGTATGGCAGCAAAGTAAACATGCGTTTGTGCACTTTAGTACTTGCGCTCATTGCATCAATTGTCTTATGACCTCATGAAAGCATGCACGGTTGTGATACAACTTCACAAGCTTAACAATTAAGCCCTGAATTATTATACCATTGTGTTTAATAATTTTCCTGCTAATTTGAGCATTAAGAATTTTGCCCATCTAACTAGAACCTGTCTTGCATTATCATCATGTGGGGGACAACCAATGCTCCTGGGTCCTATATACAGAAAAAACAGGTTGAAACATGTTAGCTCCAAAAGCATTTGTAACCATTCTAATTGTGTGCTGTTATGGTGCACTGAGGTCCAATTGAGTTACTACAGGCATAATTTGACTGTGAAATTGTTTCAAATATTGTCTTCTATAAGGTCAATTTTATTCACTTATAATAGTTACGAAATCTTGATATACAAAACTCAGGTGCTTCAGTGGCACTGAAGTAAACTTTTTCTCCTACACTGACTCTTGTTCCTCTGTGACATTCCACCACTTTATAGACAGTTTGAACAAAGTTGCACAAAAGATGATGGTGCCCATGGTGCATTGCGGTGGCCTTGTACTTCAATAACAATGTTTCATTTCAGCGGAAGTAACTTTATTGCTCTGAAATTGTCCATAATAGCTGCCGTAACACCGATGACCTTGCTCCCACAAAGCAGTGATACCCTATGGTTTTCCTTCACTTATTCCTCCCTTGGTTCTTTATGAAGAGCTCTATACCTGTACTTGCTAGTCATGATTCCATGCAGTGGAATGGTGTCCCTGCAGAGTTCAGAAGAGCAGAGACATTGACAGAGACAGTGACCACCTTCAAGCCAGTTTGAAGACTCACTTCTTCAGACAGTAACCCCTACCCCACCCCGCCCTGCCACCACCACCGAATTTATTTATTGTTGTTTAACTCGCTTTTAGTTAGTTAGTCTGATGGGTAAGTACCACATGCAACTTTGTTTTCAGAAAAGTTTCAACGTTATGTAAAATGTCAATAAAAACAGACTGCAATGATAAGCAAATCATTTAAACTCTGTAATAAACTGAAAATAGTTCAAAGACAACATATCAAATGTTGAAACTGAGAAATCTTATTGTTTTTGAAAAGAAAAGTATCTGCTCATTTTAAATTTGATGCCAGCAACACCTTACAAAAAAGTTGGGACCAGGCCATGTTTACCACTGTGTTAAATCCTTTCTTTTAACAACACCCTGAAAGTGTTTTGGAACTGAGGAGACCAATTACTGTAGTTTTGAAAGAAAAATGTTCTCTCATTCTAGCTTGATTTTAGATTTCAGTTTCTCAACACTTTTGCAAACTCTTTTGTCATATTTGTTCACCAAATTTTTCCATGGGTGACTGCAGGCAGGCCAGTTTAGCACCCAGACTCTTTTACAACGGATCCATGATGTTGTCACACGTGCACAATGTGGTTTGGGATTCTCTTGCTGAGATAAGCAAAGCCTTACCAGAAAGGGATGTCTGAATGGCAGTATATGTTGCTCCAAAGTCTGCTTCTATTGTTCAGCATTAATGCTGTTTCCACAGAGGTGCAACTTACCCATGCCATATGCACTAATGCACCCCCATACTACCAAGGGTGCTGGCTTTTGAACCGCTTGCTGATAAAAAGCGGAATGTTCCCTCTGCATCTTAGCCAAGAGGATGTGGCATTCTTGATTTCCAAAAAAAATTTCAGATTTTGATTGGTCAGACCACAGGATGGTTTTCCACTTTTGTCGCAGGCCATCATAAATGACCTTTGGCTCTGAGAAGGTGGCCACGTTTCTGGATCTTGTTTATTTATTTATTTTTTGTTATCTACTTTTTTATTTATTAATATGCATAACAAACAACAAACACACATATCCACAACAATAAACAAAATGATCTCCCCCAACACCTATCCCTGGCGGCTAATTAAACCCTGACAATTGGGACAAAGCAACATTGGAAAGAAAATAAATAAATTAATTAATTAATCATAGGGAAAGGAAAGGATACATATTTAAATGAAATAAAAAATAACACATTAAGTTGTTTAACAATGTAGGGAAGAAAGAAAAAAGGGGGGAGAAAAAAGGGACTAATTAAATATGGTCGAGGAATCTAAAAGTTCTTTCATCTTGTCAATAAAAGAAGACCAAGCACTGATGGTCAATGGTTTGGCATTATGCATTCTTGCATTCTTGCAACAGACAGCTGATCTTGTTTATTTATGTTTTTTTTTTTTTTACATAGTAAAGTTTTAACTTGTATTTGTGGATGCAGTAACAAATTGTGCTCACTGAGAATGGTTTTCAGAAGTGTCTTGCAGCCATGCATTGATTTCCACTACAGAATCCTGTTTGTTTTTAACGCGCTGCCACCTGAGGGCCTGAAGATCACAACCATTCAATATTGGTTTTTGGCCATGTCCCTTGCATACAGAGATTTCTCTGGATTATTTAATAATTTTACGATATTAAATGCCATAGATTATTAAATCCCCAGTTTCTTTGCAATTTCATTCTTAAATTGTTGGACAATTTTCCCATGCAGTCTGTCACAGAGTGGTGAAGCCCTCACCATCTTCTGAAAGACTCAGCCTCTCTGAGATGCTCTTTTCATACCCATTCATGTCACTGACCTGTCACCAATTAATCTAACCAGTCATGAGATGTTCGACCAGGTGCATTTTTTAAACATTATAAAACACTTCCAATCTTTTGTTTCCCCATCCCAATTTTCTGAAACATGTTGTTGGCATCAAATTGAAAATGAGCATATATTTTTCTAAAAACAATAAATTTCTCAGTTTCAACATTTGATATATTGTCTTTGAACCATTTTAAAAAAAAATAAATATAGGGTTTAAATGATGTGCAAATCATTGCCTTCTGTTTTTAATGACATTTTACGCAGCGTCCCAACTTCTCTGGAAGTGGGTTTGTATTTCTAGACAGCCAATCAGATCACTTGCTAGTCATTGATGGTACTTGGACTATGGCATCTCTCCGGGTGTCTCAGAACATTCGCTCCTCTTAATGCACTTTGTACTGTACGTCGCTCTGGATATGATTGTCAGTCATACTGTATAATGTGATATACTCTCAATACCAGCCAGCAGGGGTCCCTTCGTGTGTATGAGGCTAAGGGCAGACAGTGTCCTCAGAGATGGTAGAATATTGCCCTCTTCTGGTTTTACGGAGAACTTTCTCCAGATCCCATCCCCCGAATGTGTCGCATTTACTGCGTGCTCCTGCCTTGAGACTCGCGTGCTTCGAGTTTTTCGGGAAGGAGAATTAACTTACGGAAGACTTCCCTGCTGTCCCATAAACAGAACTACCAGAAGAGGCCCGAAATTATCTCAGGTAGAGGAGGATAAAAGGGAAGAATCTGAGTATAAAATACCAGTGTTAAGTGCAGCCTCAAGTCTTGCATTGTAAACAGTATTATTTTACTTAACACAGATTCACTGCATTTTTTTAACCGCAAAAAAGGGGATATTCATCTTTATACGTGGGATACAGCCATCGGGTTATCTCAGTAATTCGTCATTTGCTTAGCTTATGTTTGGGATATATATTTGTTTTTACACATATGTGATTCACCTAACGGAAGCGTCGGTTATTGAAGCGGCAACATGTGCTGCTCGCCGACCAACAGTAAAAACACCGCTTAGAACCTGGCATTTTGGCCCTGGTGGCCTTCCATAGCCATCTTGTTGGAAGACTGAACTCCCCTTCTGCCAATTTCTACTCGGTAAGCATTAGATTCCATCCACCAAAAGAACCTCGGTCGAGAGGGTCAGGATTAGGGTTAGGGGATCATAATCAGGGGATTATTGTCATAATCTGTTTTAGGTGAGGTGATCCGTCAAATTTCTGATAATCTTGTGTCACCAGTTATAATTTATTCAGAAATCTTTCTCAGGCTAAGCTTTTGGTGGATGGAATCTAATACTGACCTTTCTGCTCTCTGAATGGAAGAGGCAGAGGCACTTTCAAGAAGGGAAGAGTGCAATACGAATGGCCAGAAGTCGGTTCTTAAGCTTCTGGAATTGTAAATTGCACTTTCCCTACATCAGAGACTCCATCCGAGGCTGCGTTTGAGCGTACAGGCCTTTCTGCAGCTGCACGAGATTACGGAAAAAAAATAATGCAGGAACCTTGTTGAAGAGCCGCGATTAGTCCTCTGAATCAAATACAAAAGTTGGGACATAAAAATCTGTGCATCCCCGCAGACTCTGGAGAGGTGCTGCGCAGGAAGGGGGACACCATGTGACCTCCGCTGAAGGGACGAAAGCCATGTAGCAGCCAAAGTTACACAGCTAAGAAAGCATTAGCCTAAATATTGCAAACATTTCCTCACATCATCCCAACAAAGCATTATACAGTGGCTCTACAACAGTGCGCCAGTAGCTCATAGTGGAATCATTATAAATAGTAAAACACTACTATGTCATGGTGTTAGCTTTGTCTGGTCAAGAAACCTACCATCCATTCTTCACTGTTTGCATTAAACCACTTCTTTTTTTGCACAAGTAATGTACGGACTGCAGATGTGACTCTCGGCCGGGTCTTTAGCATCAGACTCAGAACTTCTTGCCTTTCAATGAAGGTCACATGGTTTACAGCCCAGCAGTGGAGGTCACATTTTCCGGCCCCACAGTGAAGGTCCCCTAGTGGAGGTCGCCCATGTATCCGATGGAGGAACAAATGCAGTGCAGTACTTTATTTATATATGTATGATTGTCCTTAAACCTGTTTTGCAAACTACTACTGTATAGCAGATTATTGCGGTAAAGTTAGCAATCTATGCTGTTAAACCAATATTTTAATGTCAGAATGCTATTGATTGAAATCTTGAATGAGAACACTCCAGATGCTATTAATCTGACTTTTGTGTTCCGCAAATATTGCGTAGCCTGCACATGTAACTGGAAGTGTAGCACCCCCTCTTCGACAAGTTTTTTCAATGAGATTGACAATGGTTACAGTCAAAATATGAAAGAAATTACTGAAAAACATGTATGAGTGTACATCCCAGTCTTTGATTTCTTATTTGCTTCTATCATTTGTGTGTGATCTCATATGGTTTATAACAATACCTGGCAAAAATTTCTATATACTCCTTATCTACGTACAGTTCTGTGAAAAAGTATTTGCCCCCTTTCTGATTTTTTTTTTTTTTTTTTGCATATTTGTCACACTTAAATGTTTCAGATCATCAAACAAATTTTAATATTAGATAAAGATAACCCATGTAAATACAAAATGCAGTTTTTAATCACTTAAATAAAACCTGTCTGACAAAGTGACGTAGGCCAAAAGATCTCAAAATGCAACACATCATGCCACGATCTAAAGAAATTCAAGAAAAGATGAGAAACAAAGTCATTGACATCTATCAGTCTGGAAAGGGGTACAAAGCCATTTCTAAGGCTTTGGGACTCCAGCAAACCTAAGTGAGAGCCATTATCCACAAATACGGAAAACTTGGAACAGTGCTGAACCTTCCCAGGAGTGGCCGTCCTACCAAAATTACACCAAGAGTGCATCGACGACTCATCCAGGAGGTCACAAACGAACCCAAAACAACATTTAAAGGACTGCAGACCTCACTTGCCTCAGTTAAAGTCAGTGTTCATGATTCAACAATAAGAAAAAAACTGGGCAAAAATGGCATCCATGGGAGAGTTCCAAGGCGAAAACCACTGCTGCCCAAAAAGGACACAAAGGCTCATCTCACATTTGCCAAAAAACAGCTTCATGATCCCCAAGACTTTTGGGAAAATATTCTGCGGACTGATGAGACAAACGTTTTACTTTTTGGAAGGTGTGCGTCCCGTTACATCTGGTGCAAAACAAACACAGCATGTCATAAAAAGAACATCATACCAACAGTCAAACATGGTGGCGGCAGTGTGATGGTCTGGGGCTGCTTTGCTGCTTCAGGACCTGGACGACTTGTCGTAATTGATGGAACCATGAATTCTGCGCTCTACCAGAAAATCCTGAAGGAGAATGTCCCACCATCAGTTTGTGACCTCAAGCTCAAGCGCATTTGGGTTATGCAGCAGGACAATAGTCCAAAGCACATCAGTAAGTCCACCTCTGAATGGCTTAAAAAAAAAAAAAATGAAGGTTTGGGGTGGCCTAGTGAAGGTCCGGACTTAAATCCGATTGAGATGCTGTGGCATGACCTTAAACAGGCCATTCATCCTTGAAAACCCTCCAATGTGGATGAATTAAAACAATTCTGCAAAGAAGAGTGGGCCAAAGTTCTTCCACAGTAATGTGAAAGACTCATTACCAGTTACTACAAATGCTTGATTACGGTTGTTGTTGCCGAGGATAGCACAACCATTTAGTTTAGGGGGCAATTACTTTCTCACATAGGGCCAGGTAGGTTTGGATAGCTTTTTCCCTCAATAAATGAAATCATTATTTAAAAACTGTATTTTGTATTTACTCAGGTTATCTTTGTCTAAAATTAAAAATTTGTTTGATGATCTGAAACATTTAAGTGTGACAAATACGGAAAAAAGAAATCAGGAAGGGGGCAAATACTTTATCACAGCACTATATATTGCTAAGTGCATTTCCTGTGTGCATACTATAATAACCTCAATGGTGATACACTGTGCAAAGACTGTCACTAGACAAGATTATGTTCGACAAGATAACCCTCCTGTGTTTATGTAAATGATTTTCTTGTCTTTTAATAAAAGTGTTGTGTAAGTTAACATTAAATTCAATGTCATTATTATGGTGTGCTCACTGGAGTAAAGCTCAGTAAGCCATACAGTATGTAAAAGTTAGAGTTGTCTTAAAGCGTTGTAGGCCATAATACGTTGTATAATAAAACATATTTACAAAGATTTTGCGACACATATTGGCTGGACCTTCCTGCAAAATACACATTACCATAATCCCACAAGGTTTTTGGTGCAAACTTGAAATAATGTTGGAGCGGAACAGGTAAGATGTGCTATGGGTTATTGGAAATGCAGAGATCTTCAGGTGCTCGAAGGAGGAAAGGCTTCTCTGGAAAAATGTTGCAGCATCTAGGCGTTGCATGGAGCATATGTCACCAAACGCAGTGAATTAGTGAATTATTTATTTATTTATTTTTTGCATTCGCTCGGTCTGGCGCGGTCTACCAATAATAGAGTCGATATCTGCGAATGCTCAAAATGCTGGTCGTGAATTTGTCAATAGGGGTTTGCCTTGTTCGTTGGCATCATGTTTCCAGCATACGTAGTTGAAACTTTACGACAGTTGAAATCGGAAGTGGACCAGAATGCCGGTGTACATGAGAGCAGCAGCGTGGACTCTCACAGCGAGGTGTGTCGCTGGTCTGACAGTTTCTGTCCCGCTTGGATCCAGAACAGCGTTCTATCCGGGTGGTCGAGAACGTCTTTTTCAGTTTATTGCACGTCGGTGCACTTTACTTTGCCCGGGAACGACAAGAACTTCAGTAACGGGCTTAACGTCCTATGTAACAGGGTTGAATCTCTTGAGAGCCTTTGAACTTAGTCTCTGCAAGAGAATGTCCACTTGCGCAGCGCCCGTTTCTGACAGCATGGCCCAGAGGTTGGTGTGGGTGGACCTAGAGGTAAGATCTGCAAAGTTGTCAATTCTGAAATGTGGCTTCACTGCTCGCTTAGCTTATGAACCGTTACGCTTGAAAAACTCGCTGACGTCATCTGCGAAGTATATAAGTTAGCAAGTTGGATAGCTACCTGACTTGGCTAACTCTGAACTTAACTTATTGTCCCCGTGTTTAGACTGGTAACGTAGCAGTATAAGCAAATAGGTTTGATAAGTCATGGCTCTCTAAGGTTGGGTATAAAGTTATCTAATAGCCAGTTGAAATGAGCTAGCTCGCTCGCTACCTAACTAGCTAATGGTCTTGTGGGAATAATGATGCTTGCAGCAACCCAAGTAAGCTAGTTTGCTAACGGTACCGCTATACTGGTCAGTACAATGGAACGATATTGTGGGCTTTCAAAGTCAAGCCAGCCAGCTAGCTGACGAGCAGAATGTTGAACTGAACGTTACTATCTGGTTAGCTGACGGTTTGCTACCGTTAGTGATGTTATAGCTGAGTGAAATTCACCCCCAGGCTTAAAACACCGGGCTGCATTTTCCTGTTAGTCTATGACTGCTATCAGCAATAACTTCGCTTTTCGATTGACGGTGTGAAGGGCCAGAACCATGGAGCTAACCATAGCTATACTGCCAGGGGCTCCAATCCGCTCGCTCTTTGTTTGTGGCTGGGGACGTTGATAGCAATTTGCCCATAATGTTCCGTGCTTCAATGATGATGCATTGTTTTATCTGTGAAGTTTACTGACTATCCTGTTTTTTTTTCTTGCCGTTGACATTAAGATGAAACACGAGTTTTTTTTTTTTTTTTTTTTGTTTTTTTTTTTCCCTTGACCAGCTTTCAAACCTCTTATGCTGCTGCAGGATGACATAAGCTAGTGAGCTTGCTGAGGACGTGTAACGTTAATAAAGCAATGCTTTCTCGGCGTTATGCGTAGGTAAATGTACCAGTTCTGTGCTGGCACCTTTTTATTGCAATAAAAATAATAATTATATATATATATATATATATATGCGCACTGTGTCTCAGTGGGTTACAGTGACCTGCAATTTTCTTGAGAAATGGTGGTGGCCCCTAGTGATGCTCGTCTGCCTTCGCTGATTGTAATATTATGTTTTTGATAGATGACTGGACTCGACATAGAGAAGGACCAGATTATTGAAATGGCCTGCATCATAACAGATTCAAACCTGAACATTTTGGAAGAGGTAGGTCAGCACTTGTGACTGCTGTGAGTGTCTTTGACACTGTTCTGTGTCGGAGTTCTTTAGTTGATGGTGTTTTGTCATTGCTCTGTTGTGTGGGGTTGACTGCATGGTCTGCTGTAAAATGTGGACCGTGCCACTGTTGCTTAGCCAACAGTGCAGAATAGTGCATAGTAGGCCGAATTGTATTTTGGCCTGCAAGGATTCTCAGTTTCGCACCAGCACCCTGTGATCAACTTTGAGCCTGGATGAGCTGCCCCAGTCTCCCTCTGAGATGCAGTGTTTAAATAGTTGACATCACTGGTGGAGAGCAGAGGGAAAATAAGCCGCTGCAGTGTGTTTTGAAGGCAGGGATCAAATGGTGCCATTTGGGTGTGGTTTTCTGGATTAAAAACAATTATGCTATGCAGCCACAAATTTCTAAAATCCATTGATATTTGCTGATGCCTTGAACTGTATATGGCAATGTAAGTGAACTTGAATTCTGGCATTGGAATGACTCAACATTGTTTCTTTTAAAGGGCATTTATTATGCTATATTTTCTGCAAGTTGCAATATTCTTGGAGGCCAAAAAGGAAGTTAATAAACTTTTTTGCAAGAAAAACCATAAAATTTTATGATTTATGCGCAGTTGGATTCCTGTCATTCCTAACCCTCTAAAAAACGAGCTGTTCTCAGTGGGCGTCTCTTCAATGGAATATGCTTGGATCTAATTGGCCAGCGAACAGAGCCACTGTGTCAACGGAGAGCGCTGGTTTCATAATTCTCCAGCTACTGGCAAGTCAGTAACTAACAAGCTAGCTATCCATTAAACTACACAATGAGTATGAAAAGGTAGCCAATGTCTGCAGGCTAAGCAAGCATGGATGGTACATTCACAGAAATGCGGCATGCAGTCACCATAATACTTGTAATTCAGTTCATAATGTTAAGAATGATCCGTAAGTGGCTTCTGTATAGTAGCAACCCTTGGCTAACATATTTACTGTAGCTACTCCGTTAAAAACAGACTGAATTCAATTAAAAATGGTCACCCATTCTATCAACGTGTCTCGTATATTGCTTCTGACTTAACTAGCGACCATTTCTAGATTCACAATTTACAACCCCAATTGCGAAATAGTTGGGACAAAGTGTAAATTGTGAATAAAATCAAAATGCGATGACTTTCAAATCACACCTGCCAATATTATATTCACAATAGGACAGAGATAACATAGCAAATGTTGAAACTGAGAAATTTTACAATTTTATCCACAAAGTGAACTCATTTCAAATTTGATGGCTGCTACAGATCTCAAAAAAGTTGGGACAGGGGCCTGTTTACCATGGTGGAGCATCCCTTGTTCTTTTTAACACAGAGTGGAGGCGTCTGGACATTGAGGAGACAAGTTTCTTGAGTTTAGCCATTGGAATTTGATCCCACTCATGTTTAATACAGGCTTCCAGCTGCTGGAGAGTTTTGGGTCTCCTTTGACGGACTTTTTGTTTAATTATGCGCCAAATGTTCTCAATCGGTGAAAGATCAGGACTGCAGGCAGACCAGTTCAGCACACAGACTCTTCTCCTACGAAGCCATGCTGTTGTAATAGCTGCAGTATGTAGTTTTGCATTGTCCTGCTGAAATACACAAGGCCTTCCAGGGGTTGACATTAACACTTTTTTGCTACTGGCCCAGGGGGCCCGTAACATTTCAGATTTACTGGCCCCCTTCATAACTTACTGGCCCCCCTATCTTGCGTATAAACATTTATACCGTGCGCGATACCATAGCGTTCAATTTAGGTGACAAACATTGCGCCAATAATCCTTTTTGTGTCACGTTCTTTATGCATTGCTTTCCTTTTTTTTGCAAAGTTACCTTTTCACCCCTTTGTTTCAGGCTACTGGATGTGGTTTGGTGTGCCTATGTAGTATCCACTGCCTTAACCCGCCCTGCTTGTTGTAGAGTACTGTGCACTGTAAATATGTGTGGTGATGGTTATTAGTAATCGCTAATAAAATTCTATACTTGGTGCTAGCATGTTAATCTGATAAATTCTATTATCAGTCCTGTATTATACTTTTACACTTTGTCACATTGCGTGAAATTTCTTTTGAGATTTTTTTTTGAGATCAGAGATCTATATTATATTATGAATGTTAAATTGAAGTCATGCATGTATAAAAATAATTAAAGACAGTCAAGTTCATGAATAAATACAAGTGTGAGAGTAACACAAATCTTATCAGCATCTCTGGCTTCTCTGCCCTTGCAACTGCTGAGAGCCAGGCACGTGATGCAAGTATACTTGCCTGACCGATTTTCGATAGTGAAAAATTTACCGCGAGTTTAGGGGAGGACAGTGTCGCACAAATCAAATGTTGTTAAAAAATATATATATATATATATATATATAAGCAATGATCATATAGCTTATCGTCATACAATTACACTGTGTAAGTTTTGTTACCATGTTAATATACAGCGTAAAAATTAGAATCTACATCTCTCTCAGCAATCAGTTAAGTCTTAACCTGCCCCGCAGAAACCCCCCAACTCGCCACGCAGTTTCATGTCTCTGCGCTTTACCTTCTTCACGATGGTGCGCACTGATATGATGGTCCACATTCATTTTCAATGGTAGAAAAGACGTTCCTAAACCGTAACAACCAAACTATCGGGTATTTATCCGCCGAAATTTAAACAAGTCTAGTGGAAACGAACTTCCGGTGTTTTTGACAAATTTTGCTGCCTATCAAAATATGCCAGCTTGCGGTTCTGCGCTTGCGCAAACCTAAGATCTCGGGCTGTTTCCTCGCTCATATCTTAAGTACCTTCAAAAATCATAAAAATAGATTTATTTTCAGTGCGCATTTCGACCTGTAAGCATACATATATTTGCATGTACTTGCTGGGTTTTCCTGAAAATGCAGAATTAGATGATAATGGCGTATATGGGCGTATATCTTCGAACAAACTTATCCAACTCGTTATAAAATCTTCTTATGTTATAATAAGCTAACAAATAACAAAGTTTCTACTGTAAACTGATTCATATTGCAGTGTCAAGGCGAAAACAAAGACTTTACGATCGCTTTGCATTACGGTAGCATTTTTTGACAAGGGAGCACAAAATGACAGAACACCGGTATTTCTCCGAAAAAAAAAAAAAAAACTATATAAATGTAGAGTCAATAAATTCATTAATTTCAATATTTATGATGTCATAAATAAATTTTTGGACACTATATTCTGAAACCCCAGTATGTAAACGATTATTTACACCAATAAACTCACATCTCATGGGGCTACTTGACAGTCTTTATATCAAAATGAGATCGCGCGGCTTCAACCGGGTTTTCACCGGCGTTTCACGTTTCCCGAAAACTATAGTAATGCGCATTTATGTAAGCAAGAATGTACAGTGTGTACTGTTCTCTATTTTTTAATATTACGACTGTACGCCACCGCTGCATGTGGACTCAGGTCTACATTGGCAGGTTATGGGAAGTCGACCTGAGTCGACATTGGCAGGTTAAGTGTTAAAAGTTGAAATAAAACATCTCTCGCTACCTGCATTTAAAACTGTGCATACAAAGTGAAACGACTCTTAAAAAGAAAACTGTGCAACTGAAGAATTCTGCCTGCATAGCATATTACTATAACAATAACTTTACTGTTTCATAATAATTCATGAAATATAACTAGCTCACCTATAGGAAGCTTCATTATAACCAAGCTGGCTTCCCGTTATGCTAGCTAACAATAATAAACGAGTCGCAACACCGTAAGTTAGCCAGCTGGGTAACGTAAACTTAGATTTGCGGTGCAGGCTGTAGCCTATTCTTCACTCGCTCCAAGAAAAAGATGTAAGAAGCGGGACTGTTAAAAGTAAGATTCAAACCTCTTAGGCCAAGTGGAAACTAATCCACGTCTTCTCTTATTTTTTTCATATGCCTCCTTGCATTTCCTCTTCTCTACTGCAGTTTTCAGCACTTTCAGTGCTTTCCCTGGCTTTTGATCTTGTCCAGGTGGTTTCAGCCAATTCATTGGGAAATTTCTGTCTTCGTGAACAATTTTCCAGTCTGGCTGCAGACGTATGGGGAATAAGGAGCTCCACTCCAGAATGGAAATTCGCCAAATTGCGCTGGGGACCGAGCTAGTTGGCAACCTAGCTAGCAAGCTGAAGTGATATCGAACTGTATAATGTTGTAGCTAGCTCGCTACATAAGTGGAGGGGACGTGTTTCCGTTCTGCACAGATTAAAAAATCGGGGAGGTGTGTCGTATGATTATCCAATCAACGCTAAGTGGAGGTCACGTGTACCGGAGCGCCACTTTCCCCTTGCATCTGCAGCCAAATCGGAGAGGATTTTGTGACATTTTGCAAGTAATAAACATGACAAGGCCCCGTAAGCATTTGTATTTTTCCCTGGCCCAATCGGGCCAGCGAAAAAAATAGATAGGTGGTCCGAACTGGCCCGCCACTGCTAAAAAAACACCGTCAGGCCATCGGGCCAGTGTTAATGTCGACCAGTGCCTTCATTGGAATAGACTTCGTCTGGAGGGGAGCATGTGTTGCTCTAAAACCTTTATATACCTTTCAGCATTCATGGTGCTTTTTAAAACATGCCAGTGTCCCACACCATATGCACTAATGCATCCCCATACCATCAGAGATGCTGGCTTTTGAACTGAACACTGATAATAGGAGGGGTGGTCTTTCTCCTCTTTAGCCTGGAGGACACAACGCCCATGATTTCCAACAAGAATGTCAAATTTGGACTCGTCTGACCACAGGAGACTTTGCCACTTCGCTACAGTCCATTTTAAATGAGCCTTGGCCCACAGAAAATGGCAGCGCTTCTGGATCATGCTCAACAATGGCTTCCTTTTAGCATGATGGAGTTTTAGGTGGCATCTGTGGATGGCACGGCGGACTGTGTTTACAGACAATGGTTTCTTGAAGTATTCCTGGGCCCATTTAGTAATGTCAATGATGGAATCATGCCGGTGAATGATGCAGTGGCGTCTGAGGACCTGAAGATCACGGGCATCCAGTAAAGGTCTTCGGCCTTGTCCCTTACGCGCAGAGATTTTTCCAGTTTCTCTGAATCTTTTGATGATTTTATGCACTGTCGATGATGAGACCTTCAAAGCCTTTGCAATTTGACGTTGAGGAACATTGTTTTAAAAGTATCCTGCAATTTTTTTTTCGCAAACCTTCACGGGTTGGAGAGACTCTGGCCATCTTTACTTCTGAGAGACTCAGCCTCTCTAAGACATCCTTTTTATAGCCAATCTTGTTACACACTTGATGCCAGTTAATGTAATTACTTGCTAAATATTCTTTCAGCTGACTCTCTTGTATATTAATTGCTTTTTCAGCCCTTTTTTGCCTGTGTCCCAACTTTTTTGAGACCTGTTGCAGCCAGAAAATTTGAAATGAGCTCATTTTGTGGATAAAAATGTAAAATGTCTCCGATTCAACATTTGAAATGTTACCTATGTTCTATTGTAAATAACATATTGGCTCATGTGATCTGAAAGTCGCTGCATTTTGATTTTATTCACAATTTACACCTCGTTCCATCTATTTCGGAATTGGGGTTGTAGTTGCTAGCGAGCAAATGAACCACACAATAATTATAGAAAGATAATGTGTAAATGCTCTCGAAGTTAGTAGTTTTGAGCTTGCTAGTTATACGAACAACCATGTCATACACATTTAACTAAGCTTAGAATTAGAATTTGGTTTGGATATTAACACGTTGACTGCCGACTACGAGATAACTCGTAATGGCGGGTCAGGGCCGGCGCTAGACCTGAAAATTCGGGGGCAAATATCCATCCCTTTATTGACAACAATTTGTCCTGGCTAATTCTACAGTGATTATTCTAGGACGCGTAATTTGCAGGATCCCGCGAGTTTGACAGACTTGGCGCTAAATGAAGATTTCAGTGCGCCAGCAACTACGCATTACATTATGATTTGGCGCGAATCCTATGTGCTAGTGCGTAGATTGATATGAAAACATCGTCTATAACAAACTTCCGTGCATTTATTCAACAAATTTATAAACCTACTGAAAGATTGTTGTCAAAATGTTGGCAGCAAGAGACCTCTATATATGCCTGTATATGACTGTGGCTGGATGCATGTTTCTGTAACCCCCTGTCATGCTTGAGTGCTGCTTTCCAGTTGGTAAAACCATGCGAGGTAAAAACAACATCCCTCTCACCGGCAGTAACATATTTCCTGCAGGGAAAGCAAAAGCATGCATCCCGCTGAACTGAGTACTCCAGCCACAGTCGTGTAAGATACCAGTCTGGATTGAATGATCGCCATAAAGCACCGAATGCACGCTCTGGGTAGCTAGCTAATATTGGCAGGGATGGAGCATCGCCATTCATGTTGCTAACCGCGTGAGGTAGGGCTGAGGCAGCAGAGAGACGGAACTGGTTTGGGGCAATGCTTGTGGAGGGTACTGGAGCCATAGCCATAGTCATAGCTTCTGGTGTGCAAGCTACGGCATCGCCAGAGATGCCAAGTCTCACGCATTCGGTGTAGGTCTCGCGCATTTTTTAGGCGTATTCATCGTAGTCCACAATTATTCGATGAACGCTTATTAATGAGATTCTCACGCGGAATGAAAATCCTTGTGCATTGAAGTTTCAGTTTCACTTGCGTAAAGGTGGACCTCACCACAAGTAACATGGAAGGCGACTCTGGACTTCTCGTGCTTCTCTTTACTCAGGGATTGGAAACAATGCATCTGTTTCATGATCGTTTAAATTGTTTAAATGAAATAAGACCATTTGAAATGTCTTTATGCAATTCCATTGCTTTCAATCCCTCAGTAAAGACAAGCGTGAGAATTCCCGAGTCATAATCGATTTCCGTGTCACTAGTAGGGAAATCCACCATAATGCATGTGAAACTGATTAACTTAATGCACAATGACTTAAATTCCGCGAATGAATTTCTTCAGTGTGCGTTGATTGAATAATTGCTGACTACGGCACAGGTACGTGAATGCCACTAAGAGGCGAGAGACTCAGCCGAATGCGTCAGACTTGGCATCTCTGCATCACTTGAGGTTGAAGCAGCACAAGGCTTGCCAATAGGCTTTAAAAAATGATACATGGCTCAGAACTTGTTTGAATGAATAAAACGAAATGTAGGTAAAATTATGAGTCTCTGCACGCTGCTCAACATAAACCTATGAAGAGAATGGCTTCACTGCCTGGTGAAGTATCCGTACTTACCGTACAACTTTAGCAGTAGGACTTTGGTTTGGAGGCGGGCTTTAAGCTATGCACCAAATTGGGCGTTAGGAACTGTTATTTCATGCGCTATTTTGTCATTGACTTTATAATTGTTATGATTGGCAGAGACTGTGAAGGTTTTCTATTGAAACTTTAAACTCAAACTGTCATTCATGTCTTAGTTTTGTCAATAAGGTGTAAAAACTGAATGTGTGTACATATAAATAAGTGAGCCAGTCAAGGTACTGTTTAAAAACTTGATATAAATGGCATTTTACCAGGTATACCCAGTTGGCCCACTTTTTTTTAAGTCAGGGGGGCAGTTGGCCCACTTTTGAAATTTTCTAGAATCATCGCTGATTCTAGATGGTTTTCCTTTATTAACACGTTTTCCAATTCAGGAATAATCAAGTGGCAATTGAAGACACGGCTTCTCTCCGCCATGAGATCTAACAGCGACAAAATAATGGGCTTACATTCAGTACAGAAAAATAATTTAATTATAAATAGGTCTATGCACTGGCACTCAGCAACGGTCATTTTTTTTTTTTCCAGCGAGAGCGGCATTTCAGAACTCTTTTGCGAATGAAGGTAATTTTGGCGACAAGTACGTACACCTGTTTTTGCAGCACGGTCTCGCGACTTGCTGTAAAAAATAGACAGCTGTCCGATTGAAAAAAGTGAACGGACGAAACCACGTACTAGTCACCAAAATTACCTTCATTCGCTAAAGAGTTCTGAAATGCCGTCGCCAAGTGCCAGTGCATAGACTTGGTGGTTTCGTCCGTTTACATTTTCCAATCGGACAGCTGTCTATTTTTTACAGCAAGTCGCGTGACCGTGCTGCAAAAACAGGTGTACGTACTTGTCGCCAAAATTACCTTCATTCGCAAAAGAGTTCTGAAATGCCGCTCTCGCTGGGAAAAAAAAAATGACCGTTGCTGAGTGCCAGTGCATAGACCTATTTATAATTAAATTATTTTTCTGGACTGAATGTAGCCCATTATTTTGTCGCTGTTAGATCGCATGGGGGACAGAAGCCATATCTTCAATTGCCACTTGATTATTCTTGAATTGGAAAACGTGTTTATAAAGGAAACCATCTACAATTAGCCAGGACTAATTGTTGTCAATAAAGGGATTGATATTTGTCCCTGAATTTTCAGGTCTAGCGCCGGCCCTGACCCGCCATTAAGAGTTATCTCGTAGTCGGCAGTCAACGTGTTAACAGACTTGGAAGCGCTTACCTTGCTAGCTAGCTACAGATTCTCCTTGAAAATAAATCAAAACCACTGCTTCTTTGCATCTTCAGAAAAGCACAATAGGTCCCCTTAAATATAAAATTTTGCCTGTCTTGTGTTGTATTGATTCAGGTTCGTAAAGCAGTCAGACAAAAAATGGAAAGCACACATAGGCTATAGCTGGCTGTGGGCTTTTGCCGATTGAAGCTGGATGTTGCCATAAAAAATAAGCCGCGGGTGGAGATATTCAGATGAGAGGTGGAAAAATTCTCACGAGCCTGCATGTGACGTAGGAAGGGGAGCTAAATCTGATAGAATGCTGAATGCCATGTTTTATGAAAATGGCGGCCAAAAAAAAAAAAAAAAAAGACTGGTTTGTTTTACCTCATAAGTAGTGGGTTGGTGAGCACTCAGGATTCCGAAATGTATGTTCACGAGAACTGAAAAATGAGTTCTTCATAATGTCTCCTTTAAAATATATGTGGGGCATGAAAAAGAGCAGGGCTCATAATAATTGTTGAAGACCAACGGGCCGTTGGCCCCTAAAACTGAAATTTCCAGGGGCCAAAATATTTGGGGAGGAGCCACTATATTTCTTTCAAAATAAAGTAATAAAACTACAACAAAAACAAGCTGTGTTTAATTGTCCCAAATGATAAGTCAATTTATTACTTTTCAATTCACACACAATGGTAGATGGACAGTATTTCTTGTCACAAAGGAAATCTTAAATTTGCTTACTTCAGTCCACCAATTACACATTGCAACTAAATTCACACTTCTAAATAAAAATTAAATGCATATGGTACCATTCATTGTTTTGCCACAATGAAACTTGCACAATTTAATCCATAACCAACTTGTAGATGTGTCTTTTCACAATACTGGAGAGATTTCAGGGATAGTTCTTGTTCATTGGTTTGTTATCAGCAGATAATGATTGATGCATTTAATTCATATTTGTTTTGTTTCGTACACATTAGAGATATAGTGAAGATAAAACTACCGCTTGAACCCAAGTAGTTTGTTCAATTAAATTAATTAAAATTATTTTTGGCTCAAATAAGGACACCAAAATGCGACATCAAAAAGAAGTTTTTATCAAAAAAGATGTCAGAAATTAAAATTAGGAAGTATCACGTGCATTAGCCCCCAAGTTATTTACTCAGTTTAGTGAACAAATTCCACGTTGTTGCAAAACTTTTCTGGTCAGAACATAGGACGATATCAGACTGAAATTGTCGGGTTACGGTCGTTGCCCAACGTGTCCACTGTGCTAAAGGCTGTTACCACGGCTGGCAGGTCTTGAGTGAGTGGCACTGCTCGAATGTACTGCTATTCCACAGAAGAACTGACTTTCTTACGCCGATAAACCAACTTCTTGACTGCTAATTTTCGTCAATTATGAAAAATGTGTGCAGGACTAGGAAAAGGGGTCACTTGGGTTTGTTTTTCCGTTCTGAGATTAACGGGGTATCTCAGTGATATCCCAGTGATGGTGATATCCCAGATTTTGTTGGAAAATCACAATTTTCATAAAATGACCCAGGTGACCCCTTTTCCTAGTCCTGCAAACAAATATTAATATTGGTGAGTTATTAATGGAATTCAGTATGTTTTTAATAGAGTACTGCAGCTATTCATAATAAATGGAATGTTTGCTACTATACAGATGCTAATCGCAGACCTTTCTTGACAAACTGAATTCCAAGTGCAGTTAAACATTTATGGTGACTGCATGTTGCACTTCTCTGAATGTAGTGACCATTCTTACCTAGCCTGCAGATGTAACCTATCTGTACTCATCGTGGAGCAAGATCAAGGGCTGTTACTCAGTCATCTGTATTTATTTACAGACTTGCCGGTATTCGGGGGATTTTAAATGCATTGCTCTCCATTGACACGATGCTCTGTTCTCTAGCCATTCAGAACAAAGCTCCTTTCATGTAGGGGATGTCTACTCAGAACAGTCTGTCTTTCAGAGGGTTAGGAATGACAGGAATCAATTTGCCTAGATATCATGAAAGTGATTTATTTATTTTTTTGCTAAAAGGTCTATATACCTCCTTTTTGGACATCTAAGAATATTATAATTTGGAGAAAAACCGGCAAAATTGGTCCCCTTTACAGAAAATGGGGGTAAAAATTTTATAACTATTCCTTCTGTTTCATAGTAAAATTTATTGATCTTTATTTTTTCTCTAAAGGGCCCAAATCTAATAATAAAACAGCCTAATGAACTTTTGGATGGAATGTCAGACTGGTGCAAGGAACATCATGGGAAGGTAGCTATAACTTCAACAAACTGTCATTCTAAAAATGTTATTAATGTGTTTGGTATTTAAAGATGTGGTTGTTGTCATGTGCACACCTGCTGACTCGGCGTGAGTATTTATTTATTTTTTGCCAGGTGGAACTACACGATAAATATCTTGGTCCTTCATGCAGAAAGTAATGTGTTTAGAACTCTGTGTTCAGAGCATAAAGATATGATGGAGGGCTCTGTTTGTTGTTTTGTGCCACCTGTTAGTATTTAGAGAGTAACAATTTGGGCTTTTTTTCTCCATGTTCCAGAACAAAAACAATTAATTTGAAACGAAAATGGAGACGGTCCACATTAATTTGTGTGAACCTTGTATCTAAGTCATGCTAACCATTGAAGAATTGCAATCCATTTTATCTGTGTCACGATCCTAATAACTATGGAATGAACAGCAAATGTGTGACTCAACTGTAGAACTAGCAGAAATACCATTGGCTTACAAAGGCAGTCCGAAAGAGCTACTTCAGTTCTGAATATTGTGCTTCGCTACTGAAATGTCATGTGACCACAGCCACAGCACTGATTGGCTGCAGTTATTTGCGATACAGCATGTACGTAGCCTCTCCCCTGCTTTTCTGTTTTAGTCGGGGCTGACACAGGCCGTACGGGACAGCAAGATCTCCCTGCAACAAGCGGAATACGAGTTCCTGGCTTTCATACGAAACCACACCCCTCCGGGCCAGTGTCCTCTCGCTGGTGAGGGGACCCCCTTCTCTCTCTTGCACAGCTGAAATCCTCCCACAGAGCTTGTTTGACTAGGGGTGCATCTGGGTCCCTGTTTCACTGTGGAATGCCCTACCCCAATCAAAAACTGCATAGATGGAGACACTGGATGCTTTTATATTTGATTTTTTCAGACCTGCCAAGCGAAGCTGTAACACAGGGTTCTTGGCTTACTGGCCCTATGGGCCGATAAGCTATTGTTGTGAGTTTTTTTTTTTTTTTTTGCCTAATGAATATTCTTTAAATTTGCAATTTTCAACAACATACTGCAGGACCATATCTCCAGACTTTCTTTTTTTTTGTTATTATTATTTTCGTCTGTTTTTCAGGGTTTAGAAATTTTGGCACCAATGATAAAAATAGGTCTTAGAATAGAAATTTCAAAAAATTATTTCTCAAAAACAGCCTGATAACGTTTTTTCTAAATCTGGCGATCAACTTACCTTGGTCCACTCAACGTACAATGCGAGTGCCATTTTGAGTGAATCAACAGAAGTGGGTCTAATGCAGTGTTCTCACCAGGATTTTTTTGCAGCGTAGGACCCCTGCGGGGTCCAGGGGTAGTGGCCCCATGAGGGACCCGGGGGAGCAAAGCCCCCCGGAAGCTCTGGCATTTTAGCGCATTTGGAGGTGTTGTTCTTCAATTTTGTGTGTCCTGATTAATGATGTCTTGGCAGTTAATAACCTTTTGCACAGGGCCTTGACACAGTATTCAAATTCAAAGAAACTCCCAGCGAGAGAACTTAACTTCACAAACCCCTTCTGTATGACTGTTCAACACCACAGATGATCTGGCAATCAGTTTTCTCTACCCTTCCCCCATCCTCTGTTTGTCTTACTGTTTCTAGAGTCAGGCAAGTCCATTCTGAGATTGTTCTCCCATCTTTTTCTTTGCCTACCAAGTCATTTTTTGGAAACAAGGAACCTATTCTAAGTGTGATCTGGTCTGAAGGCCCGCAAGTGCGACCAATAATATTGAATGCAAGACAGAGTTGCAGAAAGCTCCCTGAACTTTATTCTTCTGAAGAATACAAAGAAATTCTCACCATTACAATGTACATACAGAGCATAAGGGAATTATGTCTGACTGACTATTCACCAAATCAAATGGTGAACCCAAAGTATTACTATTACAAATTGTGCCAAATGTGCAACTGCACTAATGCCCTTTTATCTTTACTTTACATCATTACCTATTGTAACATTTTGCTATAAAGTCTCACATTCAGATGCCAGGGCAAAATACGCTGCAATATTCCCACGCTTGGATGCTGACATGTTTCCAAAAAAATCGCCAATAAAATACACTTAGCCGCTGCCCTACGCCTTCTGCAGGCCGCGCGGAACGTGAAAAAAAAGTTCACAAACTCTAACCTTTCTCTACCGATGCAATGCTGTGGCAAAGTTCCGAAAACGTAATCAAATCTCTCTGCAGAAAGTTTGCCATTGACTGACTGACACAGCACAGATCCAATGTGACCCCGCCTGTGAAAATACAGTTTTTTTTTTTTTTTTTTTTTGTTTTTTTAACGAAGTCATTCAACATCACGTAAGGAATATTCTGTGAAAAAAAATCTAAACGATATCTCTAATATTGACTGAGGTGGCCTGATATGTCTTCAAACTAGGCTGGTTAGCTTCACAAGATGTTCATCTATAAAGGTTATAGATTATTATGTCAGAAATTATTTCTGACATTTCCGAGGTGATGCGACGCAATCCATGGAGAAATCCTTGCAACTCTTCTGCCATACAATGACCGTCTTTACAATGGTGCGCTTTGATGTTATCGTCTACATTCATATTCAATGGTAGAAAAGACGTTCCTGAACTGAATGACAATCAAATTATCGGATGTTTATCCACCGAAGGTAAAGTAAAAGCTGATTGAAACCATAGTTGAAACGAGTCTTGTGGAAACCAACTTCCGGTATTTTTCCGTCAAAAAATGTCAACGTTGTGTCAATAAATTCATTAATTTTAATATGTATGATGTTAGAAATTAATTTTTGAACACTATATTTCGAAAAGTTACCAAGAGTTGGCTCACATATAGCCAATGCGCGTGTCTGGCGCATGACTTTGCATTTTTTGGGCTGCTACGTTCATTGAAAGACAGCGTAGCGGCCCCTGTCACAGCGTAGCGGCCCGAATTGACAGCGTAGCGGGCTGCTGTGCTGAAATTCGCTGGCGAGAACACTGTAAATGGGGGCGCTGTACTTTAACATTGAGGGCTCTAAATTCGTTGACCAGGCGCAGACGCGGCGAATGGGGGGAGCGCCGCACCAACGGGGTGTATCCAGGCGTATTTTGCAATTTTGTGCCTGGCGCAAGTACTCTTCTGTCCCGCCTCTGTCCCTCCTGCCGGCGCAAGTGGCAAAGAGGGAGGACAGAAGGCATGAGTGGGTTTAACACAGCCGATTCAAATCTTCACCAATCAAATGACCTCCTCTCCTCACCTTTTAAAGTGTTGGAATAAAGAAGCCTCTGTCCTATATCTGCATGATGCGTTAATGTTGCATTTTACTTTGCTGCTTCAGGCATGTTTTCTGCACCGCTTACGTCTATATTAAGCATTATGAATATTAGTTAGCTGGCTAGCTAGGGCATTCGCGAATTATTACCATTAGCGAACTTGAATGGAATTTCAAAACGAAACTACGCCAGATCATTCAAACTTATGAAGTTGGAATGAAATACGACGGTTGCTCATTTATTTCTTCTGCCTGCATCAGTGGGAAGAGAAACGATGGATAGCGTGTTCCTATTCTTACACCCTGTTGCTGCTTAAAATTTTGGGATTAACATGCATGGACAACAATGCAAGATACGTTACACATTTATTTTCAATATGTGATCTTAACTCAGTACGAGATAATAGCAATCAGGCTGTATTCCTTTCCCCCACTAAAAAAGATAAAACCTAAGTGACAATAATAGTAGTATTAAGCCACTTGCACACTGGACGTGAAACAAATTTTTCGCACGACAGATTACATTCAAAGTGTATTCGCGTCTTTGCATTGACTTTGAATGTAATCAGTCGTGCGAAAAATTAGTTTCACGTCCGGTGTGAAAGCAGCTGAAGGACACATATCCACATAGCCTACACACGCACTCACGCGCCCACATGCACATCTCTCTCTCTCTTTGATCTGACATCAGGACAATCGATATACATACTATAATTTATGTGCTTTTTCAGATGGTAACATTAAATAGTGGTTGGTAATTATTTATTGCATTGGAATGTGCCTGACATTCTGGAAACCTGCCTGTGAGGTTTCGGTGATGTGTGCGCACTGTGCGCCGGTCAGCCAAATTACCACTGCACAGAAAGTAAACCGGTTGGAGCTGGCGAGCTCTCTGCGCACTTTCCGCGGAGCCTTTATCCACGAAATTGTCACTGCGTCATGATGAATATGTGACACCTCCCCCTACTACGCCGCCACACCCATCTCGGCGCGTCCGTCTACCAAATTGCCAAAGTGGCTGCGCGGTGTTGCACCGCACGAAATTACCACTGCGCGGGCTGCACCGGACGAAATTACCACTGCGTGGGCTACGCCACACTGCGCCACCCTGCGCTGTGCCAAGAAATTAGAGCCCTGAGTCTTATGGAGAGTATGCAAAATGGCTTGTCAAGGCCAAATGGTTGCAGATAGAGTGTAAGTTTGTATTATCGCCATTTAGGTAGTCATATATGACCTATATTTTGGCAGTGTCAAAGTTGCCTCAGATGACCTTGAAAGGTAAAACTCAAGTCAAGGTCAAGCAAAATGTTCAAATTTTCAAAGGCTTTTGGCTTGAAAATATTGAAGTTAGAGTTTATATGCATTGAACACTTAGAGGAAATCATACATGAACTTTTATTTGGTGACCTTGAACTTGGCCTGTGATGACCTTTTAAAGGTCACATGGTGAAATTTCTATTACTTCTATCACCAAAACTATCACAGACAAGCGCTTAGGTTTGTATGAGAGACGAATAGGAAGTTTCATCTGAAGTTTCATTTGGTGACCTTGAACTTGACCTTCAGTGATCTTCGAAGGCCAAACATGACATAGTGAAATTTCTTGTAATGACTGGTATCACCAAAATGGTAGCAGTTGGAGCTGATGTTTGTATTTGAGACATATTGGAAGTCATATATGAACTTTTATTTGGTGATCTTCAGTTTGACCTTTGAAATTCAAACTTGACTTTGTGAAATTACACAGACTTCCAAAACCGTCACAGATTGGGCCTAGGTTTGTATTGGAGACCTATAGAAGGTGGTATATGTATGAACTCATTTGGTGTTTTTAAAACTCAGTACTGCCACCATAATTATTACATACAGCATTTTGTATATTGCTTCCTGACCATAGCTTTTCCTTGAAGTACTTTCAGATGTACAACTTCAGTTATATGTTGCACACAAAACTATTTCCAATATACTGCATACTATTATAGTATATGTACTACTAGTATGTACATTACTTATGATCATATCTGAACTAAAACTTCATTGATTATATTTAATTACTTTTTGCCTTGATAAGTTAATAATGTTCATCACAGATTGGGTACTGGCAGGCTACAGGACTCTTAGTCCTATTTATTCTTTTCTTTTAGTTATTTATGTTTGTTTGTATGTGCACGTCTGGATTTTTGAGGGCTAAATTCAAACCTCGGCGCCTCTTAAATGAACTATGCAGAAGAACTCATTGACTCAATGCCCATCTTTTTCAGCCTCTTGTGAAGTTGCTGGAATTTCACTTTCAGTTCACTTTCAGCCTCTTCAGTGAACTAGACTGAATTCAGCAGGTGGCCCCATTACCGTTAATTTGCCAGTCCAATTTAATTCATGCATTAGGGTACCTTCACACCAAGCTCGTTTTCAGAACGTCCCAGCCTGTCCTGAAAATTTGATGAAACGGGCTGGGGACGTGTGAAATTAGGCAACTTTGGCCAGAAAATGCTTTGAATACGACACTACTTCGTTCTGATACAGTTCGAGACAAGTCCATCTTGTTTTCATCCCGATCATAGCTAGTTCGTACAACATTTAAAACGGGGGAAAGTAGCTGTTCATCTCGTTTCTAATCTGTTCATGGCAAGTTCAACCCTGTTCTCAACACGTTCAACCCCGTTCCAATTTATTACACAGTTCCTAACCCAACCATTGCGATCAAACTAGTTCTTAATCAGTCCAGCCTGTTCTCACTAAGTTCTCATCAAGTCTCCAGTTCGTTGAAAAGGACATTTCCATTGCGTCCGTGCCGAATGGCTATAAATACCTGTGTTTTTGCCAGTTCTCTTTCCAGTTCACTGCCCCACAATTGTTTCATAAATTTGTGCAAGTAGATTGATATCTAGTTTTTTGGATGACATTTAAAAGTCATTCTTGATTACTTAACATGACAATTTTTCTGGATATCAACCTCTCAATATTCATTTTGTGTTGCGTTTCTAACCCTATTCTGAGTAACATTTTTAAGTTTAGAGTCTGCTTGTGTGTATCTTTCAATGGGACTAAGTTACTATATATAGAGGTTATACTATTTATTATGTGCATATTGCTTGAGAATGAACTAAGAATAGCGTTATCAATTAATAGAGAAATCTTGCTACCACATGAGGGCGGCCTTGATCGGCACTATTTGTACTGTAAACTTTGCTGATCTGACTGCAAACGGAGTGGACATAGTAATAACTCGGTAAGAATTACATTAACATATTAGAAACGAGTTGATCTCACTAAAAATAGCATAAGAACTATTAGAATGGTGTAGAAACGACTTTCAAACCCAATCAAAACTTTTAATGTTTGTACAAAGCTATTCGGGCGGAATAAGGACGCAGTAAGGACCTAACGTAGTCAAGTTAAGTCTGTCTGGGAACGGGAAAGACGAGGTAGAACCGTACGAAGTTGGTGTTCAAGCGTACTTCATATTTTCCCCCGACCTTGCCGTGTTTTGTTTGTTCTCGATACGTTTCTACTACAGTCGAAGTACGGCAACTCTGTTCGCAGTACGGCAATCTCGTTTGCAGTAAGACCTCACTCAGTCACTCACTTAGTCTCAGACGGGATGGCCGGGAGAAATTTTTGGACATGCTCAATGTTCTGGAGCACCCTTCCCGTCCATGCCCGTCAGTGAGGTTCTTACTCAGATCGTAATAATTGTCTAGAATGTCCATTCAGTTCCCACTCAGTTTTAGCCCAGTCTGTCAAATTTTTGAGAACGTACTGAGAACTGCCTTGGTGTGATGGGGGTATTATGAGCACGGTGGCCGCATTTTGCCGTGGACTTGAATAATCTATTTTGGAATCACTGGAATAAGGATGAGATTAAACTACAGTCAACAACTGTGCACCAAAATACAATCATGCTCTTTATGGGAGAGACTGAAACTGGCAGTGCTAAAAGTATTCATGATACCTTTTTGGTTTGGTTAATTTTGTACCAGCCAGTGAGGTTACACTATTTGTTGCCAGTGTTGGAAGTAGTGTCGTTTGGTTTTTATGGCAATGCAGAAGAACTCATTGACTCAATGCCCATCTTTTTCAGCCACTTTTGAAGTTACTGGAATTTCACTTTCAGTTGTACCTTCCAGCTTACCTAAAAATTTAGCACAGCCAAGTGATTGGTCACATCTGCAATGGCCATCACAAATGAATATGCCTATATTCCAATATTACTGCACTGGGGTCTGGGTGTTAAATATTTTCATGAATTGTGTGTGGTCTGAGGCCCCATTAAAGCTCAAGGTGACCAGAAAGAGTGCGTGTCCTTTGTCAGTCCTAGTGACCTGTGTACACAGAAGTGGCAGTTACTGCTCGGTCACGTCCTGGTTCAGTTTTTTAAAAATGCGAATTTGGTTTGTTTACACAGAACTGCACTTGAAAACATGGCTGCATTGCTTCATCAGCCTCTCTTTCACGCGTCTCCCACCACGTGCGTTCTTTGGCCAGTTTGGGTGCAATTTCTCTGGCTCTCTCTTTCTGATCAGTGTTTTAATGAATCGATTATGAAATATTTTTTCTTTTTTGGGGGATCTTGAAATATGTTTTTTTGAGGGGGGGTGCGTAGTATTTTACTTCATTTTTTTCATAGTCTTGTTTGAATTCAGTATTGTTGGTCTCCACACGACTTTAGACTCTCACTCTGGACTATGTCTCCTTGTCACCTTCCCAGGTAACTCTGTACATGCTGATAAAAAGTTTCTGGATAAGTACATGCCCCAGTTCATGCGGCACCTGCACTATCGCATCATCGACGTCAGCACCATCAAGGAGCTCTGCAGGTGAGTGCGGGCTCAGGAAGGGCTCCATTAGCATTTGTCTGACGGCTCCGGGGAAGCTATGCTACTTTACATGTAATGATTGCTTCTGCCATTAAGGAGATCTTATCCTGGGGCACCAGCGAGGTCGCTGGGAGAAGTTTCTTGATAAAATCTGTGGCGACGGAAATTTGCTTGTTTCCGACACGCTTCAGAGCGTGAACTCGGGCCATTACCATCTCTGTTATGTGGAGGTAATTGAGGAGAACCGGGGACTTGGCTATTCTCACAAGCAAACAATGTGTCCGGAGTGGAAGAATTTAAAGCTTTTCCATCTTTGAATGGGCCACTTTCTCTGTCTCCTTTGTGTATCTACTATTAACAGTGCAGTTAATATCATGAAGTTTTGTAGATTATATCATTCTCCTTCTTGTATCTTTTGTTAACTGCGCTAAATGTCATGCTGAAAGTATTTTTTGTACAACCCTAATTCCGAAATAGTTGGGACGAAGTGTGAATTGTGAATAAAATCAAAATGCAATGACTTTCAGATCACATGAGCCAGTATGTTTTTTACAATAGAACATAGATAACATTTCAGATGTTGAAACTGAGACATTTTACATGTTCATCCACAAAATGAGCTTACTTCAAATTTTCTGGCTGCAACAGGTCTCAAAAAAGTTGGGACACAGGGGAAAATGGGCTGAAAAAGCAATTAATATGCAGTGCTGTGAAAAAGTATTTGCCCCCTTCCTGATTTCTTATTTTTTTGCATATTTGTCACACTTAAATGTTTCAGATCAGCAAATAAATTTTAATATTAGACAAAGACAACCTGAGTAAATACAAAATACAGTTTTTAAATGATGATTTAATTTATTAAGGGGAAAAAGGTATCCAAACCTACCTGGCCTGGTGTGAAAAAGTAATTACCCCCTAAACCTAATAACTGGTTGTGCCACCCTCGGCGACAACAACTGCAATCAAGTGTTTGCGATAACTGGCAATGAGTCTTTCCCATCGCTGTGGAGGAATTGTGGCCCACTCTTCTTTGCAGAATGTTTTAATTCAGCCACATTGGAGGGTGTTTGAGCATGAACGGCCTGTTTAAGGTCATGCCACAGCATCACAATCGGATTTAAGTCCGGACTTTGCTTAGGCCGCTCCAAAACCTTCAGTTTGTTTTTTTTTTAAGCCATTCAGAGGTAGACTCGCTAGTGTGTTTCGGATCATTGTCCTGCTGCATAACCCAAGTGCGCTTGAGCTTGAGGTCACCAACTGATGGTTGGACATTCTCCTTCAGGATTTTCCGGTAGAGAGCAGAATTCATAGTTCCATCAATTACGACAAGTCGTCCAGGTCCTGAAGCAGCAAAGCAGCCCCAAACCATCACACTACCACCATCATGTTTGACTTTTGGTATGATGTTCTTTTTATGAAATGCTGTGTTAGTTTTACGCCTGATGTAACGGGATGCACACCCTCCAAAAAGTTCAACTTTGTCTCATCAGTCCACAGAATATTTTCCCAAAAGTCATGGGGATCATCAAGATGTATTTTGGCAAATGTGAGACAAGCTTTTGTGTTCTTTTTGGTCAGTTGTAGTTTTTGCCTTGGAACCCTCCCATGGATGCCATTTTTGCCCAGTCTCTTTCTTATTGCTGAATCATGAACACTGACTTTAACTGAGGCAAGTGAGGCCTGCAGTTCTTTAGATGCTGTTCTGGGTTCTTTTGTGACCTCCTGGATGAGTCGTCGATGCGCTTTTGGAGTAATTCTGGTAGGCCGACCACTCCTGGGAAGGTTCACCACTGTTCCAAGTTTTCTCCATTTGTGGATAATGGCTTTCACAGTGATTCGCCGGGGTCCCAAAGGCTTAGAAATGGCTTTGCCACCCTTTCCAGACTGATAGATGTCAATTTCTTTGTTTCTCATCTGCTCTTTAATTTCTTTGGTTCGCAGCAGGACATGTTGCTTTTTGAGATCTTTTAGTCGTCTTCACTTTGTCAAACAGGTTCTATTTAAGTGATTTCTTGATTCAACAGGTCTGGCAGTAATCAGGCCTGGATGTGGCTGGTGAAATTGGACTCAAAAAATGTGGTTAATCACAGTTAATTCATGATTTAACAAGGGGGGGGGCAATTACTTTTTCACATAGGGCCAGGTAGGTTTTCAAAACTGTGTTTTGTATTTACTCGGGTTATCTTTGTCTCATATTAAAATTTGTTTTGATCTGAAACATTTAAATGTGAAAACTGTGCAAAAAAGTGAGAAATCGGCAAGGGGGCAAATACCTTTTCACGGCACTGTATAAGAGAATCAGCTAAAAACACATTTAGCAAGTAATTAAGTTAACTGGCATCAGGTATGTCACATGATTGGCTATAAAAGGGATGTCTTAGAGAGGCTGAGTCTCTCAGAAGTAAAGATGGCCAGAGGCTCTCCAACCCGTTAAGGTTTGCATAAAAAAAATTGTGGAATACTTTAAAAACAATGTTCCTCAACATCAAATTGCAAAGGCTTTGAAGGTCTCATCATCGACAGTACATGACATCATAAAAAGATTCAGAGAAACTAGAAAAATCTCTGTGCGTAAGGGACAAGGCTGAAGACCTTTACTGGATGCCCGTGATCTTCGGGCCCTCAGACACCACTGCATCACTCACTGGCATGATTCTGTCATTGACATTACTAAATGGGCCCAGGGATACTTCAAGAAACCATTGTCTGTAAACACAGTCTGCCGAGCCATCCACAGATATCACCTAAAACTCTATCATGCAGAAAGGGAGCCATTGTTGAGCATGATCCAGAAGCGCCGCCGTGTTCTGTGGGCCAAGGCTCATTTAAAATGGTCTGTAGCAAAGTGGCAAAGTGTCCTGTGGTCAGACGAGTCCAAATTGGACATTCCTGTTGGAAATCATGGGCGTCGTGTCCTCCGGGCTAAAGAGGAGAAAGACCACCCCTCCTGTTATCAGCGTCAGTTCAAAAGCCTGCATCTCTGATGGTATAGGGATGCATTAATGCATATGGTGTGGGACACTTGCATGTTTTAAAAAGCACCATGAATGCTGAAAGGTATATAAAGGTTTTAGAGTAACATATGCTCCCCTCCAGATGACATCTATTCCAGGGAAGGCCTTGTGTATTTCAGCAGGACAATGCAAAACCACATACTGCAGCTATTACAACAGCATGGCTTCATAGTAGAAGAGTCCATGTGCTGAACTGGCCTGCCTGCAGTCCTGCTCTTTCACCGATTGAGAACATTTGGCGCATAATTAAACGAAAAGTCTGTCAAAGGAGACCCAAAACTCTCCAGCAGCTGGAAGCCTATATTAAAGAAGAGTGGGATCAAATTCCAATGGCTAAACTCAAGAAACTTGTCTCCTCAATTCCCAGACGCCTCCACTCTGTGTTGAAAAGAAGAGGGGATGCTACACCATGGTAAACAGGCCCCTGTCCCAACTTTTTTGAGACCTGTAGCAGCCATCAAATTTGAAATGAGCTCATTTTGTGGATAAAATTGTAAAATTTCTCAGTTTCAACATTTGCTATGTTATCTCTGTTCCATTTTGAATAAAATACTGGCTGGTGTGATTTGAAAGTCATTGCGTTTTGATTTTATTCACAATGTACACTTTGTCCCAACTATTTTGGAATTGGGGTTGTAATATCAAAACTGCCAGTGCTACTGTTACTGCTGTACTTTTATTAATATTACTGTTATTTCTGCTACTAGTGTTACTGCTGCTAATGTTACTATTCTACTTTTACAGTAGTAGCTTACTTTGCTGACCTGTATTTGCATATGATTATTCTCAGAAGTTGAAATCCTTGATCATGACATCCTTTCATTATGTACCCATTGGGCGTCAGCGTTGAATCCAGTTGATAAAAAGTACAGCTGTTGCATATGAATATGATGTTTTTTATTTATTTGTCTCCTTACTTAGGCGTTGGTTTCCTGAGGAATACAAACTTGCTCCGCAAAAGAAAGCATCACACAGGCAAGTCCGCAAATCTCCTGCATTGTCTGAGCATTTAAAGCAATTCTGCATTCATGATTGATGATTGAGCTAAATAAGCCCTTATGGAGATGTTTTGACAAAATCAATTTGGTGCACTTCTTGGTTAGTGTGTATCTGTGATTTGTTATTGTTGGAGTATAAACACTGAAGTTATTGAAATGCTCTTTAAAGATTAATCTACCTAAACTGTGTATTTGCCTGGGTTATTGGTGTAGTAATGGGTTAAGTCATGGTATTTACATTCCATGAGAAAAATGGGTGCACAAAAATGCAAATGTCAAGAAAAAAATTGCAGTCACCGGTCTTAACGTTACAAGCTTATTTGAGTAATCCTGTTGCCTCGACTCTGTGTACCTGGTGCTTATCCCAGCTTTTCGTTTTTTATTCTTCACGTCTTTCCAGGGCGCTGGATGACATTCACGAGAGCATTAAGGAGCTGAGGTTTTACAGGGCCAACGTCTTCAAGGAGGAAACGGAGGAGAAGAAGAGGAAAATCGTTGAGAATGGAGACGGCGGGAAGCGTCCGAGCTGATCCGGGGACGAGGGAAGCTGAGAAGTGGTGTTGGAGATCCAAGAAGGAAAATCAAACTTTTTTTGCACGCGGTTGTCGACTGCTCAAGTTGTGTGGGACCTTAATTGTTGTTTTAGATTCCCAACTCTGCAGTTTGCATTGAAATCAGAGTGTCTTAATTTCAGGTTTCCAGCTTTGATTCCTCCCATAGGTCTTCATTTCAACAGCGAATAAAGTGTTAAGTGTGGTTGAAATTCAGTTGTGTCCCCAGGTTGAATGTTTCTTTGGATTACTTGTTCTCAGTGTCTGAATTTTTTTCCAGTGTTGTAAAATGAAAATAATAATCAGTTATGAAATTATGTGCTTTGTCATGGAATTCATCATTTCAAGCAGTGCTTTGTCATCCGCTCAGTCATGTAGAGAACAGCCATATAGTTCACCATTTTCTGCAATGCTTTGTTTTCGCGCTTACTGGATTACAAAATATCTTGGAGTTCTCATTTCAACTCAGGCTGCGTGTCTCAAGCATTGACAGTAGATGGCACTAGATGGTAAGCCTTAGATATTTCCAAGATGCCTTTAGTAATCAAAGGCACAAACATTTTAGACCTTGGTGCAGGCTACAGCATTTAAAATTCTGTATTTCCCTGGATGATATCAAATATATACTTCTTTTGAATTGTCACTGTCTAGCTTTGATGGAAATGGGGAGGAAATAAGATAATCCTCTTTGAAGGTTTTTGTATTGACGGCACTGAACTTCTGAAAGACCACTCTTCCTCTCTGAACTGAATTAACTTCCTGGCAAAGGCAGCACTGCAGCCAAAGTTCAAATTGAAAAGAATAGAAAGGACCAGTTTGTGTTTCTTCTCTTGGTTAAGTTATTACATTGGTTTGTCTTTAAAAAATTTAGCTGACTCATCGTCAGTGGTGACTCAGCAGACAGGAGTGCATATACCAGTGAAATAAATGCAGTCAGGAAATACAACAGCTTGGCCCCCCGCAGATGCCCTCCTGTAATTCACTCTCACCAAGGGAGTCTCATGGGCCCGATCCCAAATCAGCCCCTATCCCCTCGCCCTATCCACTCCCCCTCTGTTTGCCTGTTCACGCGAGGGGTTTGCCACATTAAGTGTCATTCCAAACCAATTAGCGCAGAATGCAAGTGATTTATAAAACCGTCTGCAGTGGGTCTACACCAATGCAGGCTCAGGAACAAAGCTCCTTTCAAGTGCAGCATTTCTTTTGTGTCCAAGATGGAGGAAATGCCGCTCATCCACAAATGTGAGTTCCATGCGGCTTTTCCAAATGGTGAGCACTACATTGCTTAACATTAAACGGACATTTGATTGAATATTTCATTGGTGCATCATGGAACTAAAGATTACATTGTATTTTGGAAGGAACATTCAGTTGTGTGCCCGAAAAAATGTGGAGTGAGTTGTTTTACTTCTGGAATCAATGATTGTTCCTTTTCACAATGTGCCATGTCATTGCAGAAAAACCATCTTTGTTAACGCTGGGCATTAAATATGTTTTCAATAACCATTAAAATTGCATTATCCTCTCCGAAATATTTTGGGCAAGAGGTGTATCGTTAAGGAATTGGATCATCGCATACAGCGCAATGCATTTTATTGGTGAGCATGGTGATGACGACCTCTGCTTTCCGTTTTATGAAGGGTAAGGGCATCCTAAAGTTTTTTTCAGTATTACCCCCTTCCCCCTTAAACGAGTTCCCTCCATAGCTGCGAGGAGATTTCACAAAGAGTGACTCTCAGTAGTGAAGTGCTAGTGGAGAGGGAGTGGTTTGGGAAAGGGCCATGGTCTTACTGTTAAGAGGGCTTTATGAATGAGGCCCTGATATGACTCGCGGAAGCCTTGGATGCAGTTAGGAAACAGCCCATCTTAATGCATTTAAGAGTGCGGCAAACCACTGCAAACAAGTAAATAAATACCCCGGTACTACAGAGGTGGATGGACAACCGCATATCCGAATGACTAGCCACAGACTATATGTGGTCATAATGCTGATGAAACAGGTTGCTAATAGGTCCCCTACCGTGTCACCAGGCGTGCAGCCAATTAGTCATTATGAGCCATGTCAAAATCTGTCCTTTCTGGCATTACAAAGGGGGAGGGATGTAAGGTAGGAACTGATTATCAGGTTGGCTGCAGCAGATCAGTCTCTCTAGTCTTTGGGCGGTCACTTCACCATAGGATGTCACAAAGAAACTGATTTTGAAATGGCTTGTAATGTGTAATTCTTTTTCCTCCTGGTGATGTGGTAGGGGACCTTTAAACTGAAGCTGTGGCAAATTTACCTCAGAAAGAATCAGAACCAGAATGCGAGGGCCAATTGTCTGGGGATTTACATTATTTCACCACTTGGGGTGCTGTGGGCTGGGACCAAGCCTGAATTTGATTTGTAAGAAGGGCTCAGTGGGCAATATGCACGCATATCTCCACTGCTGTTTGACACCATACAAAAAATGAATAATATTATATATTATCATCTTCCTGTCAATAGCAGTCAGCTTCATTATGTTGTACCAATTTTGACGTTTTGCCGCCCTTTGGGGGGGAAATAAATCATGTTTTTTCCGTCACGATTAACTCCCCCGAGTGCCTGTTCCCTGCCTTGTCCTGGATCCTCTCGAAGAGACTTAAAGAACAAGGGCATCGTTCTGATTAAAGCACAAGTGACTGAAATGCTGTTGCTCTTGGGCGAGATAAAAGCTGAAGGAGACATCAAACAGTGGGATGGAGCGTTAGTCACAGAAGTAGGGCATCTCTCCCCCCATTGTCCTTCAGGCCCTCTCCAGAGTAATCCCGTTCCCAAAAAAGTACTGGGAGACACTTTTATCATTTCAGTTTCATGTCCAAATGAATTATTCATCCAGTGTCTAATTACTACTCAGAATTCATGTACGGTGAAGACATTGTGCGTTATTAAGTGGTTGTGAGCATGTGCTGAACCACCCTGTGATTGAGGGTAAGGCCGTCCCTCTTCTGTGCCCTGCAGCCTATGAGGTGATGAAGAGGCACAGCGGTGGGTGTGGCCAGGGCAGCCTGGAAGGCCTGAATGTTTTCTGAGTGCTGTTCTTAGCTTGTCCGTCCTCTGCACCCCAGATGGCTCACACTTCGGTTCACACCCTGTCTGCAGGATCTGAGTCTAATGGTAGAGTGGAGGTACAGCACACAGGCAGTGGCAGCTGTGTGCTCCATCCTCATATGTACACATTTTGTCTCATGGCTGAGTAAGTTTATGCATGTTTGTATCTGGATATAAAAATGCACCTTTTCTTCGCCCCACGCTTCAGTGGTATGGAATAAGATGAGCGTGTGTGTTTGTGGGTGTGCACTTGGGTACACACCATTCATCTACCCTGTGGTGAGTTAGTATGATGTAAATGTGTGTATATGAGCAGACGCCACATGATACAGTAGTTCAGGGTAAATGAGCGTCTGAATGCATGTGTTTTTGTGTGCTTCCGCACACCCTGTGCTCCAAAACAGAGTAAATGAGTGTGCGGTGTGTATGGGGGTGTCCATAATGAGGAAGATTGTCCGCCGGTCCTTTTGTCGATGCGTCTGTCTGAATTCATTTTGCTCGGAAATTGGTTGGCCAATCAATTAGAAACTTCAGATGGGAATTGAGCCTCAACATAGGCAGGGACTGGAAAAATTGTTTTTCTATTTCCCCAATTTAAGCTGTTAAAGAGCACATTTACTGTGTTCACGACCAGTTTTGGCAAGTCTGCAAGGAGCTGTGGTGCGCGCATCCCTGGGTGTGGACCAGTGAGGAATTATTCAATCATGCATGCGTTCGACTCAAATATCAGACAAGCACTAACAAAGTCATGCCGATACTGTCAGGACACCTGTCAATGAATTGTAACATGGTGGCTAAGAAAAGAGACAGCACTCTTTCCTGATCAAGGGGCACTTGGACTGATAATGGCAGAGGTGTGATCCGGCCCAGTGGGAATGAGGGTGTGTATGGGCTGGAGTTGGTGGCTCGGAGTCCCCAGCCCATTTATGGAAGCACATCTTTAAGCATCTCATTGAACCCTGAACCTTCGTCCCACAGGTTCAGTTAACATGGTCGGCCTGCTGGAAAAGTACTGGCGAGGACCCCTGGGAACGAGCCTCTGAAGCACTGATTCATCCTCTCTCATCCCCCTCCCCCAACACCATTTCAGAGGCAGGAGCCACACGGAAAATCAATGAGGGGTGAGGGGAAGGGGTCATGGCCTCTTTCCGGCACTTTCTTCAGGAGTGTGATGTGCAACTCGCTCCTCGCCCTTAAGTGCTCGAAACATTTTGTGCTTTGCAAAAACAACAATCATGAAAAAATAAATAAACTTGACTGGCCAACAGTGGGGATACCCAGAGTAACTTAAAAAAGACTGACATTCAAACAATGTACGTGTCCCAATGCCATACATGTGTTCCTCCTGATGTAAGGTCTGTGTGCCTAATATGTAACCTTGTAGGGACAGTTATGCCGCTTTTCCATCATACAGTTCTAGCGCTACGCGCCTCCACTCGACTCTACTCGGTTTCGGTTGTTTTCCATTACAATGGAGTACCACCTCAACGTGGATGGGGTCATCATAGCAAGCATCACTCCCTGGCCAATCAGTGGCCTGCAGTCTGTTGACGTCACATTTTCGGCTCGACTCAGCTCGCTTGGAACCCTGACCGAGTTGGTACTAAAAAAGGACCTGGGGCCTTATTTATAAAAATTTGCGTGGATTTCATACCTAAATAATGCGTACACACAAAAAAAAAATAAAATGACATTTTGTGGAAAATAAGCTAATTTATAAACCTATGGGTAAAATAAACTGCATGGAATTTTCACTTATTTAATCAGGATGGACTTGGAATTTATTGACATTGTGCATAATATTAATAATTTCCCTTTTTTATGTCAAGTTTGTTTTTATAAATGAGAAATCTGCAAAGAAAGTGACGTACGTATCTTTTTTGTGCCTATGCACCGTTAATAAGTGAGGCCCCTGGTACCTAATGGAAAACACTAAAAACCGAGTAGAGTTGAGTCGAGTAGAGCCGAGCAGGTGCTAGTGGACAAGCCCTATTAAAGACTGCTTTTCCCTTATTACTGATCCACCTCTGTTGTGTCATTGAAGCAGAGAGAAAGGGCCAATTAGAGTGAAGATATACTCATTGTATAATGCTTCCTTCAGAAGACCATGCTGGTCTTAAACTTTTGTCTATTCAACTCATTAGTCATTTTCTTCCTCATAAAACTGATAAATCAATCTACAAATCTCATAAATTGCACATGGTGCAAATTGACCATACACTATTGTTACTGTTATTGCATATTGTTCTATTTCTAGTCCACACAACCCAGGCAGTTAAATATTTCCAACTCTGTTCCAATAATACAAACAATTACTGCCTTTTTGCTTGTCTAGAAGAGATACAGTCCTTGCACACGTTCCTCATCAATAAAAAATCGCAGCTATCCTTGGTAGGAAGCAATCATTTTTTGATAAAACCAACAATTTGTGCGAGGCTGCCTTCATCTTCATTTCATCAAACAGTTGAAAAGAAAGCACATACAAATGATTGCAGAACATTCGAAATTAAAATTAGAAAAATTGAATTTAAAACAGCCTATAAAGATTTTTACACAAAAAAGAATTAATATAAATGGCTGGTATCAGTCTGATGAATACCCACCCATAAATCAGTAGCTGTAATAAATCAGTAGATGTAGTAGGCAACCTGTGAAAGACTTGGGCAAAGGAGATTCTCCTCAATGCAGAATTCCAGTTTTAGAAAGAAGCTTAGCGCTGAATTCTACAACAAAGTGCAACAACAGAATGAAACAGGAGCAGGTTTTGCAGACCCCATTTGCCGAAGTGAGGTGTCAGGCCATTTTTCATGCTCGACAAATTTCCTTCCCCTTTTACTGACCTACTGGAGAGATTAAATAAAGAGTGTGCCAACAGCGCCATATGGAAATATTATTTCTAGAGGGATAGCAAGGATAAAACAAGCTTATGCCTTTCCTAATAAAGGGACAAAAACATACAAAAACTTACACACAGCCCACATAGATGCATGCATACATTACACTTAGGCTTACACGCATGCAAACAAGCAAACACACATGCATACACACACACACACGGATGCATGCACACGATACACATGCACGTATGCACTCGCTAACACATGCAATCACTCTCATGCTCATATACATGCGCAAACACCCACACACAGAGAGGTATACACAAACACACACAAGCTACACACATTTTCAAAGAGGCATTACAACAGAATTACTTCAAATGCATAAATGGAAGAGGGTTGGATTTAAAAGTGCAATGGAATGTGGCAGCAGCCAGTTTGGACCATAGAACCATTTACATTGTACAGGCAATGTTCAATGCATCTTATGTGCTGCTCCTGCTGTGTAAATTAATTGCTGTCTGAGGGTTTGTAGGATAAGTGAATTAGCATTCAGCCAAACAGTGGCATGAAGTTACAGAACTAGCCTTCCCATTTGCAGCAGATTCCCTTGAGACCCGAGGGTCAAATTTCCCTATCTCAGTGCGTACAGGATATCCTTTAACCTGTGCAGTACTTTCAGGCTAAATTTCAATACCAATCATTGTGCATGTGCAAACCTAACCAAACAATTACCAAGGTTCTAGGCCCACATTGACCCACTATAAATCTGTTCCTCGATGTGGACGGCTTGGATATATAACTGTCCATGTATGTGATTTATGTGTCCCGTTTTTTGTCAACAAGGCCGACTCATCAAGAAGCTGATGCTCCCGCTATGATTCTTTACTCACCTTTAATTACTATCTGGGTGCTAAGTACCTGTTCAAATGTGCTTCGTATTTGTATCCCCATTTTTAATTAGCCGCTAATTAGTAAGTACGTGTTGAAGGTGTACTCTATTTTAGGTGTTATCGTGCTGATGAGAAAGCCATTAAGGATAAAACCAATGAATTTTTTTTTTTTTTGGTGCAGGGAAGAATAAATGAGGATGTGAATTTTTTTAAATCAGACTCCTGGTGTAGAAAGACCCGTCTTAGTCTCCAGCAGTACTATATCTAAAGAAATCCAGGTTAATTGCCTTGTAGAGCAAGCTTTAACATACTCATTACGTTTATAAAGTGGCAACCCTTTGGGACTGACTGCAAAGCTCCTAAAGGTACAGTTATTTAGAGCCAAGGTGCTTCACTGCATAGCTGCGGTATAAATTAGAGTAACATCTTATAAACATTAAGCAAAAAATTTAACTTTACTGATATGAATTGTTTTTTTTTTTTTAATGTTTTATCTTAATGAGAGAAATTCCTTTAATCATGATTGATTCCATATCCCATTCATCCCATTTAATCCATACACAAATATGTGATTACAGTGTTCCTGGCTGAACATTATAATGTTGATGATTACACATTATCATATAATAATTATTATAATTCTTATAATGCCGTAAGAATCACTAATATTGAAACCAATGAAGTTTGAGAAGATGGACTTCTAACTTTTACACTCTGAAGGGTTTAAAAATGTAATGAAATTATTGAATGGCAAGAGGCAGCAGTTCCAAGCTCTCTGAGAGAGCTCTGATCTAATTCATCAAGGTGATTCCACTGCCACATCGTATTATGTCAGTGGTGGTCCCGTATACATTACTTTCACATTCGTGGGTTTATACATGTTTAATGCTCTCCCCCACGTTCTCCCCAGTTCAGAGTGCTTCATGAAATTCACTGACTGAGCTTTCTGCAGCCACCCTCACTCACAGTTCAGAAGAACCCCAATGAGCCAGCACTGCCTTTTGAAGCTGCTGTTTCTCCATTCACCTACAGTCCAGGCAAAGGGCCGAGGAGATGGCTCAGCATACCTGAGAACAAGTCTATTTTGCCCCACATCTGCTTTGATTTGCTCCAAAAGCTTTTCACTTTGATTGAAATACAAATAAAAACTTTGAATCTTGATACAAACATAATTATATTGTTATCATGAATTTTCAGTCATTCTCTTTGCTGAAGTGTGTTCTGTTCATTAACTGGCTGTTGTTGTTCTTGCAGGCTGGTGTGCTCTTCTCCCACTCTGAGCTCCTGCCTCTGGAATGTTCTGCAAAGCAGTTGACTAGGCTTTTGGCAGGGAAACTGTGCGCCCTATTGACCTGGGCAGGGATGTCCATTTTTTATCAAAAAAAAGGGCACTGGGTTTTATCCACAAAATTCAAGGAGTTGACCATTAATCGCCCTTACTCAAGAATAAATCTCAAGAGTCTTTAATGCTGGGCTAAAAGCCAAATCTCCCCTTTTCAGATAAGGCTGAGCACTCTTGGACTGGCAGGGGCAATATTTCTGAGAGCTTCCTCTTTTAGTACTACCACCCAAAACATGGAATGGCCAATTGCATGTCACAGCTCAGGCTTGAAACCAGACTTGGGCCTCAACCGCATGAGGGGTGTGTCTCAAAGCCAAGGCTGCAGCCTTCGAAGGCAGCATTTTTAGGGGTCGTCACTTAATTCCATCCGCCAAACTGACATGACATCATTTCACCTCTGTTAAGCAGCTTTGGTTTGAGCGAGTCGTCTCTGGTTTCCCTAACCCTAATCTTAACTCTAACCCCTAACCCTAAACCTAGCCCCAAACCTAACCATAACCCTAAGTTTAACCTTATCCTAAATCCTAAGTCAGTTTGGCAGATGGAAATAAGTTACGACCCCTAAAAATGCAGCCTTTGAAGGATGCAGCCCACGCTTTGAGATGCACCCAATGTAGCAAAAGCTTAGGATGTGTGTAACAGCAGCCCCATTACACAGGATCAAATCCTATACCCTCCCCAGGAAAAGAGTCATCCTTCAATCCCTTGCATTGGCTGAAGGGGTGGGAGTAAAAATGTCTGCCTGTGCCTGACACTTCATAGGACTTCAAGAATGTAATATTATCTCCCACATTCACTGGGGACAAAAATCAGAAATCCCTGGTTTGTATGACTGTGGAGGATGCTGGATTAATCATATGTGACATCGCTGCTGCCCATTCAAACCAACCAATGGATTCATCCTGTGATGTGTCTTTCTTCCCGATAGTACATCTTGACCAATCAGCTCAGGCCAGATGTTTTGATGGGACAGAGGGTGCATCATTGGTGAATAGAGATCTGCTAGGCTATGGAGCCTTCTTCTCTCGCTACACTAAAGTGTCTCTGCATTCATACACTTGCAGTGAGCGTCTCAAGCTCAATACCAGAAGTTTGTGTAGCAGAAAACTTATAAGGCTTCACCTTAAGAAAGGCCTGCGAAGGTGTACCAGCCAGTTATTCTGTATGAGCTAAAATGCCATATCAATATATTGCATTTTACATACCGCAAAGTCCAGGCAGGACACTCAACTGCAGAATGGAATGTCATCAACTGCCCTCCAAATCTGTCATTAACGAATATGCACATTTTTCATTTGAATTTCAGGCCTTTCATTGACAATTTAGTATTATCTTTAGCCTGGAATAAACCATAAAATAGCAGCAGATATAATTTTTTTTGCAAATTGTGTTCTTTGTTATTCTGAAATTATGCAATCAGTTGATTAAATGCACTGAAAATAAAATATATATCGGTGAGCTCTCTAAAATGATTTTCATTATTTGGTGTTGTACAGTAATAAATACCTTTGGTACCAACTCTGTGGTCGATAACTCAAAAAGACTGTCGCACAATAGCCAACACTGTTTCACACTTTTTAATAATAAACCAAGCATTCGATGACAACAATTCAGGACAATGTTTCTGGTGTAAAAATACTCCATAGTATAAATCATGAGGATATGTGCCCCAGTTTCAACTTGCTGCACATATGGTTCACTGCGCTGGAAATCAATTATTTTTTCGAGATGCACCAATTGTTGAAACAATAGACAAAAGGATGGCTGTGTGAAATAGCAGGCTTTGCCCAACATGCTGTATGTATTTAGTTTCACTCTGCTGTTTGGCTTTTTTCAAAACTACAGCATTTCCTCCGTAATTTTACAAATGACTGACTGCAAGGCAGCGGTAAGAGTGCAATCAGAATTACATGAAGTCTTTCTTTGCATTTATCCTCATGAGAATTCCTGCAGGACTTGTGTACAATCAATTTTCATTTCCATGAGATGAGCTTCATATTTACCCTAATATCCCTAAATAAAGGTATAATGATGGAGAGCTTGCTAATGGATAGGGGAATACAGAAAATCTAATTTTCAGGTAAGCACTAATCACTGGACAAATTGCTGTTTTGAAATTGACAGGACTGGTCAAATTAGTTGGTTGTACACTTGATTTGTTTTCTTGTCTGTATGTAATTACACAGTGATGAGATTAAAGCAACTTGCATTTTATTTCCCTGGTTTCATGAACATATGGAGTTCAGAAGAACAAATAACTAAAAATTAGTTGGCACTTACCTGTTACTGAATTAATATTTCTTCAATAACTCGGCAGTGTCTGTCATTTCACCATTTGATGCAGCAATAATACAGGGCTGTGCTAATCCCCCAGGATCGAAGTCATACTAATTTAGAATTATTTTCCATCTTCACCATATGGTATTTTCGTATTTCTAAGCATAATTTTTAAATAAAATTACATAAAATTGAATGAGATTTACATTTGTTTACTACTCATAAGAGGCTGTAAAAGGCAAACTCTAATAACGTTAGTTTTAGTATTCTATTGAAATGTTCTTTTAATCAAGGGTTTTGCTTTCTTTTCAATATGTATCGACAAACACATTTAAATGAAAAAAAAAATGTTTTGCATTACAAATGCATCCAAGGGTTATTAGCAAAACACATTTCCAGATCTTAAATGTATAAAGCAAATGTTGTTACATTGCTCTTGGTTGTGAAGAAAAAAACAATAATCACAGATCATTGGGGGTGGGCTAATTAAATGTGAGCCCGTGCTTTGCTTGCATATTCATACTGTAGCGCTGAAAACATTAAGCAGACTGAGCGTCATTGCGGCCTTCGCCAAGGTCCATAAAGAGCCAGGATTTGCATACCCCCAGTCTGTTTTATTCATACTGACAGCATGGCTTCTGCAGTACTGAAAATATGCCAAGGCTATGCTGTGGTTTGCTGCGTCTTATTTCAATAGAGGTGGAGAGTAAATCTATTATACCCGCGCACCAAGTGCAATAACTAAGCTGGAGATATTGAGAAAGCTGGCTTTGTTCCATAAATAGTGTCTGTGCTGTATAATTTAGCCTGTTGCTACAGTGCTTACAGTGTATACTATAACCATGGTGTGCATATGGACCTCAGAACACTATCAAATGTTAAAATGAATAACTGCAGGACCTGTAAATGATGCACTCACTGTATTTAATAGTACATTGAGTTCTTCTTCTTTACTGAACTCAATCATATTTATTTCCAGAAAGATCATCACATCAACTGTATTAAGCACACACTTGTGTCCGAAAAAAATAATTCTCCAAGCTGCACATTGAATATGCACCTCTTTTTTTTTCTTTTTTTGCTGCCATTTTTAGTCCGCTTGGCCTCTAGGCCAATCAGGCTTATGCTGTGATTAGATACCTTCGTGGTGGTCTGTGGTGCATCTGTGCGTCCATAAACTTTTTGCCTTGTCAGCGCTCTAGCGCCTTCAGTTTTTCATAGATCCTTTTTATATTTTATATGCATGTATATGGGATGAAAATCTAGGCCAGGTTTGATTTTGGCCATGTTTGGCCAAGCGGGCACAGTGGCTTTGCCACTATTTTTATGACTTAAGCCCCGTTCCCACCTTCACGATTTCTACGCCGATTCATGCTGATGTACCAAGGCCTATTATCGTAGTGAGTCGTGATCCGTCCGCCTGAAAAAGCACAAAATTCTGTCACGGCCACGATGTTGACTTTGTGGCACATTCGTGATAGAGTCGTGGTGGCGTCGTGCCTATTCGCATCCAAGTCGTTTGACATCACATTATCTTTGTTCATTGTGGGTCTGTCTCATTCCGTTCATGTTCACATCGTGTTATGTCATGGGCATTAGTAGCATATCTTGACTGCATCTTCCACAATCGTGGCCATTTTCCACAGGGCGATTGCATAGGAATATTCATGAACCATCACGACACTCACACAACCTGTCAGGACACCATTATGACACCACTACGACATTGCTAAGACATACGACAGTCCGTGACGAGCTCGCGAACCACCACGATTTTTTTGAACATTTTGAAACTTGCGCCACAACGAAAACGAGATGAAGATTTAAAAAAAAAACAAAAAACGAGATGACGACTTCGTTGCGAACTTTTGCGACTGTTCAGGACTCCCCCCGGTTACAACTACGACACCCCCATGACTTGCCACGATCTGACATCGGCGTGAATCGGCGTAAAAAATCGTGAAGGTGGGAACGGGGCTTTATAATGATTACACTGCAAAAAATGATAAGATAAAAATACTAGGTAAGATGAATTTACTTATTTTAAGACTTAAAACACTTATTTCTATCACCATTTCTCTTAGTAAAACAAAAAAAATTTCTTGTATTGAGGTAATTTTTACTAGCTTGCCAATGGGGTAAGTAAATTTCACTTGTCAAGTCAAATGGTAACTTGTTTTAAGTTTTTTTTCACTTCACAAGTGAAATTTGGCAAAGTGGCAAAGTATCCTGTGGTCAGACGAGTCCAAATTTGACATTCTTGTTGGAAATCATGGGCATCGTGTCCTCCGGGCTAAAGAGGAGAAAGACCACCCCTCCTGTTATCAGCGTTCAGTTCAAAAGCCAGCATCTCTGGTGGTATGGGGATGCATTAGTGCATATGGTGTGGGACACTTGCATGTTTTAAAAAGCACCATGAATGCTGAAAAGGTTTTAGAGCAACATATGCTCCCCTCCAGATGAAATCTATTCTTGGGAATGCCTTGTGTATTTCAGCAGGACAATGCAAAACCACATACTGCAGCTATTACAACAGCATGGCTTCGTAGTGGAAGAGTCCGTGTGCTGCACTGGCCGGCCTGTATCCTGATCTTTCACCGATTGAGAACATTTGGCGCATAATTAAACAAAAAGTCCGTCAAAGGAGACCCAAAACTCTCCAGCAGCTGGAAGCCTGTATTAAACATGAGTGGGATCAAATTCCAATGGCTAAACTCAAAAAACTTGCCTCCCCAATGCCCAGACGTCTCCACTCTGTGTTAAAAAGAAGATGCTACACCATGGTAAACAGGCCCCTGTCCCAACTTTTTTGAGACATGTAGCAGCCATCAAATTTGAAATGAGCTCATTTTGTGGATAAAATTGGAAAATTTCTCAGTTTCAACATTTGCTATGTTATCTCTGTTCTATTGTGAGTAAAATACTGGCTGGTGTGATTTGAAAGTCATTGCGTTTTGATTTTATTCACAATTTACACTTTGTCCCAACTATTTCAGAATTGTACTTATTAGGCTTTGCCTCATCATATACAGTAAGATACATAAAAAATAATCATTGATTTCCAATGTTTTCCCTGTGGCAAAACCAAGCAAGTCATTGGTATTTAATCAGTTGTGAAGTAAAAATCAAGCAAGTCGATCTTCCTTGGTTCTTTCTTGGTCCACATTAAATTTTCTATTTTTTAATGATAAAACCTGGTCAGTGAATTAGCCAGTTATGAAGCACCATACCCCTATTATCTGTGAGGTAAGTCCCCATGCAGATCATTGGATGTGCAGGATATTTATGGACAGAATTCGTAATTCATGCAATTCACGTGCTAATAATGACTGAAGAGGGAAGCAAATGGTGGCGTTACCACAGAAAAACTGTCAAATGCCACTGCAGCTGCATAATTGTTAGGTTTTTGTCCATCATTTTGAGATTTCACATTTTATATTTTCAGATGGAAAAATTTCTTCAGTCATATTGCCAGGGATACTAATAAAAAAGAAAAAAATTTCCTCCATAAATATCTCTTATTAGGTAATGAACAAATAACTACCATGTCAGTTTCATTGACGGACAAGAGCTTAACCCCAGAGGGATAGTTTTCTGTATTTTTCTCCGAATCAGCTTTTTGTTACTTACTAGGTTTTTCCATAACACTCAAGACATGCATGCTTGAAGTGAACAGAGTGCAGAAGCTCGTAGATCCCAGAGTACAAAATGTCGTCAATTCAATTTAGATGATCTTTCATGAGTCCTATAAACAGGTGCTCAACTGCTCAGAAGTTCTGAATTATGTAATAGTGAATTTCACACTGATTACATTAAAGAAACATTGTTTTACAGCAAACAATGACCCAAGACATAAATCTAAGCTCTGCGGGAACTTTCTGAAAAAGGAAATGACAAAACATGGACTGGCCAGCTCAGCCACCTGATTTAAACCCCACAGAGCTATCGTGGGATCATCAGGTAAAGTTTGTGAAGTGTGCTCATGTTCAAAGAGACACCCATGGGAAATATTGTAGTCCACATGGAAATCCATTGAGAATGACAAATCTGTAAAACGAATGTCCTTAATAGCTGAAATTTGCTATTCAGTAATTGAATCTCATGGGGATACTTTGATAAGAAATCACCAAAATTCAACTGTATTGCTTTAAAACTTTTTTTGCCTGCAAATATTTGAAATACGAAAAGAAAAATGTTCAGAGTTTGCTTCATATCGTTTATTATTAATAAAATTCCATTGGCCATGTGGTAGAGACTTAAACTCATGGAGTTTTCAAGACCAGGCTTGGTACAGTGCTAGATCATTTTGTCTTTCAATATAAGAGTTGTTAGCTTCACTTTGGCAAAGAGAAAATGCCGAGCCTACTTGGGCTGAATGGCCTGTTCTCACCGCTGGTTATGTTATTAATAAAATAGCTGGAACTACATAAATGACAGGTGATTCCATACTCGTGGTTCCAGGTTCAGAAAATGAATGCCATCCCCACTATTTAATTCCAATCACCTTATGTTGCTAATAACCACAATCCTCCAGTCAGGAAAAGTCAGGAAGTGGAACTATCAGGTGAAACCAGCTGGCTGAGTTCATGGGCTGAAGAAGCACATCACAGGAGTTTAACATTCTAACCCCTGTATTTTCAACCACAGTCCGCATCCAAAATTTTAAAGCCAGGTCAGGAACAGGGATACCCAACCCTGTCCCTGGAGACATCACGTCCTGTAACTTTCCACTTCAAATCTAGTATGTCACAGATGATTCAACTGATCTTCAGTCCGGAGCTGCGAATGGAGGTGTGCTTTGATGTAGGTGGAAACCTACATGATGGTAATCTTCAGGAACAGGGTTGGGCAGCCTTCCCCATGCTCTGCAGAAAAATAAATTAATATATAAGTAAACAAATAAATAAATAAATGAACTACAAATGCTGACATTGCACATAATAATTTTAAAAATGGGGTAATCTCAGTCATGTATTCTGTCCTTCCTTGTCTCCTTATTCTTCGTCTGACCCTGAAATCAACTGAAGAACACTTTAAGATCACGCTAATCAATCGTGTCAAACTCTTGACTTAGAGGGCTACAGTCGTAGACTTTGAATTAAAGGGGCTCATGGATCATGCCGCCTGTCACTCACCACTTCTACAGAGGAACAGACTTGAAAGGGTTAACAAGAACACGACCCCAATCTTGGACCCTGATTAGACTTGGGAGCATTTAGACATTTCTGGTGACCTTGACCGAGACCTTGACCTGATCACCCCCAAAATTTAATCAGGTAATCTACAGACCATTGAGCACCCATTGTAAAAGTTTGAAGTCAATCAGTGTAACAATGTAGACTTTAGATCGTTAACAGACGGTCACACAAACAAAGAAACAGACAAATAAACTGCATCGATTAGAATATCTCGCCTCGCTGAATCTCTTTGCTTTTAACATGAAATGCACCAAATTAGGAAAAATTAACATCTTTTTAAAATCCTATGATTGCTACTGTTGTTGGAACCAAAACCAGCATACATGAGGTGGGGAGGATGTTAGAAATTTTGGAAATATGAAATGTGTGAGATATGTATGATTAACCTTAGAATCCACCCATCCCAATGTGCTTCATCCATAACTGCCATGCAAGTTAGAAGGAGCAAGGCCATTCAATGTACCTAACCCCTGTGTTGTTGATTTGCTTTTTCCCTTTCTTGCCTTCTCCAAAGTGTGCATGTTATGTCTATTGCAGTTCTTCCCACCCGTTCTTCAGTCATTTATCTACCTGTCGCCGCCTGACTTAGACCGGGTGGTAATAGTGATGCTATGAGCAAGGAAAGCAGGCAAGTAAAGCAAGAAGGAGATGAAAAATAAGTGATTAAATTATGCCCATTGGCAAGAGAAGAGGAGGCAGGGCAAAGCGCTTAACAGTACCGTTAAGACATTACCTCATGCATTCAACTATTCTGAAGCACACGTTTCCTGACTCAGATTTTATTTCTATGAATCATTTTAATGAAATCCTCATGGCCAGATCAATGAAACAGTAGATTGTGACTGAGTCTGAAACTTCAATCAATTTCTATTCATACAACAGGCTGGATTCATCAAATAGTTGCAATGTGCTGTCATCAGGATAAGCTCCTGGCAAACAGGGTTGGGCATAAATGACTGCAAAGAGCTGCTTTGTATGCAGGTGTGATGCACTGATTTTGATCTTAAAATGGGTGGGTCAGCAGTGAAGACATGAATTCAGAAGAGACAAGTGGCTACGCTAGAGTGTAGTGCAGACTTGGAAAGTTAAATTTATTATGTAGTGGATCCTTCAAATCTTGTTCATCATATAATGCTGGGCAAATGGTTTTCTTATTGCTGAACTTGCAGTGTTATGATTATTTAAAATGAAGCTTACTTTTAAATATTTTATGAAATATTATATCCAAGGCTGTTCTATTGCTTCTTTCCTCCCTTTATGATTAATTTTCACAAATTTATGCAGTCTGTACTCCTAACGTTAGCTTTTTAACCACAAGGTAATTTTTTTTTACTTCACGGTAAAATTGTTGAATATTTATTATTCTAAATGTGAACACATATTTCAGTTTTGGGAAAACGAGGCAATTCCCCGATCTAGTAATGACTGTTTGCTCAATGGTTGGCTGCTGTAAACAAAATCACCCTACGATTTGGAGGCGAGCCAGCAACCGTGGCAATTGCACAATTAATTATTCTAAGACAATATTAACATCCCTTGGTGCCTATTCTTCCATGCTGAGAATCTTACTGCTTCCTCTGCAACAGTGCACTTCATCTGTTGTACTGCATCATCAACGAATCCAAAAATTACTGCAAGCAAGTTTTTTTTCTTTTAATTTATATGACCTTTTGGGTGTACTCTCTGTCTTCCATCTGGATTAGCTGCTGCACTGCAGGTTTCAGAGGTTGATTAACCTGGTCTTGGCTCCAGACTCAGGGCAGTGTGGCTGGAGTGAGCAGGTGCAGACTGTAGAGTTCAGGGATCAGCACACCTGAACCTTCTCTCTTTAATTGGGATTTATAGAGAAGCCCCTCAAGTGGGCTAGCCTATGCTGCGCTGGCCTGTGCTATGCTTGAATAACCTGTGGTCTATATTTATGACTCTGCTGAAGGATCCGGAATGGCCCCTGGTCTCCAGTGCAATTAACTTCATTACGCACCAGTCATCCTCAAAGGAAGCAACTCTTCAGTGTAAGTGCAACTCCTCTTCTCTTGATTTCTATTGTGGCAGCAAGCCCTCTTCTACCTTTTCCCTCTGTCTCCTTGTCTTATTCACATGCTTTCTTACATGATTCCTTTATTGGACTATCAGGATATAATTTCAAAGGCGAATGAGAACCATTAATAAGCACTTAACACTACAGAAGTATAATTATTTGGCTGTGTGCTAGTAAATAAGACTTGTGTGTTGTATTGGTAAAATGGAAATGCCCTGATATATTCCCTTCAGAGTTTTGCTTTCTCTGCCAATTTGCTTCTCAGATGGTATACCACTGTAACCTTCTGTTCTGTTGAACTGTCCAACTTCACCAGAAAGTTTGCCGAAAGAACAATGTATCTCCAGGGAGCCTCCATTGGAAATGAGGGCAGGTAGGGTGGGATGTGTGGGAATTGAAGTTTGAATGCCTAATGAACCAGTCACTGCACTAAGCAAGCTTTTCACAGATTTGAATACAGTGCTTTTTAAAGTAACACTTCAGCTTCAAATAAAGAGACCAGTTGTGATAAAATTGCTGTACTTTTTACCTCCAGTATGTCTATCTTGCAAATAAAAAAACACAATTTGTCATTGCTTGTTCAATATTGCTTACATCAAAATCATACATTAATCACGTGCTTGCAGAAGCAAAATAAAAATTCTAAATGGTATTATTTGTGACGCGAGTTGCAAATATTTGAAAGGGTACTTGATCAGAATTACCCACAAATACGACCCATCACCCCCCACCCCACTAGGTTTCTACCAGATTTGTAATGACAAGTTATAAAATTAAACATCGTTGTGCAGATGGTTCACACATGATTCATGTAAGCATTTAAAAGTGTTGATTGGTCTTCTAACCTGGAAAGAAATGCTTATGAAAGGGATATTGAGAAGAATTGGTTTTGATAATGATTGAGGAGAGCAATTAATAAAATCCCTTATGTCTCTGAATGAGCAGAGGAATGGTAGGATTCCCTCTTCTTCCAGACAGAGCCATGTAATATATCGCCCCTCATACAGTTATGATAAAGTCTATATCCCAGATTATGGGCTTTATGAATGAAAACCATGATATCAAGAGAAAAAGATTCTGCTGTCAGATCTAGATTAACTCACTGTGCAGCTTTCCATCAGTTGGAAACCTGCTAAAAAAAACCTGCTAGGGTTCTATTATGTTTTCATGCTTTGTGCTGATCACGACTTTGCTTTCGCAGGTTATGAATGGCAGGCTATGCTGGGGAAGTGAGCTCATGGCCAAACTGGTAACGTGCTGATTAATGCTCGGCTGGTGAACAGCTGGTCAACTAGATAGAACTGGACCAAAGTGTCAAACATGGGTGAAATTGCTTTTATCAGCTTGGGCTGGTTTTTGCTGGAATTTTCAACGGAGATGGTTATGTTTCATTTGCAGTTCATATCAAAAGTAATTATTTTTAATGATTAATTACAACTACGTGAGCGCAGAGCTAGTTAGAAGGGTCAAGGGCTTCTGAAAAACCCTCAATTGGCAGATTGAGAGTGACTAAATTTTGACATCAGTAATGCTTTTCAGGACCAGGGGCCTGTACCATAAAGCTGGATTTGGGCTTATCGCGGTAACTTTAGGTTTAACCCTGGGTTTTCTGTACCACGAAGGCGGCTCACTTCTTACCGAGGTATATCACCGCGGCAACATAAGCTGAACGGCTAACCTGCTCCGGAGCAGGTTAAGCTCCAGATTCAGATCACAGCGTGCAAAAGCACCGCCTACTGACCAATCAGTTCTCTGAGAAAATGGAATCAACGTCCGTAGAGGTTTCAGCAGAGTTCGTTGCGCGGATGAATACCAATATGTACGGTACAGGTTCTCATCTGAGGGTTTGACATGTGGCGACCGCAGCGGAGTCGTGCGCATATAGTTTCACATGATTGTATCACAATGCTGTATTTTTCCACGGGCAAAAGCACTAAAGCCTTGTACTTGTTGCACTTATGAAAGCAAGCCTAATGATTGCTTTGAATTATGTTTTTGTAGAAATTAATTAGGCTATTTGTTCTCCGGCTCTTTTGACACCGCCGGGGTTGCAGCTGGAAAAAAAAAAATCCATACACGCCATAAGAATACATCCTCGTATCACGTCAATTTAATGAAATACGCAACTGTAACTTTACTGATGGGGCAGTGACATTATAAACGATAAGACACGCACATCCCTATACCCAATAGGCTTCGTGCTGGATCAAACATATATCCAGTAAAGCAGAAAAGGAGAGAGATGCGCTCACTAGCCTACATAACGCCTGTTGTCATGAATTACTGCAGCAGAAGTAAAATTAAAATCATCACTATTGCAGCAATAGCCCACAGACAATCATGAATACGGGACTTATTTGCAGTGGTATTATCATTATAATTAACTTACCCATTTACACGGTCGGTGATTTTTTTTTTGCCAACTGATCCTTCTGTATTTGGCAGCTGCAACGGTGTTAATTTTTGCCAGGATGATATGTTTATTCTCTTCATATTTTTATTAGGAGCTCTTGCTCCGCATTTGAAAAGTACGCAGCTTAGCTTCCAGTCGGTTTGTCCATGTTTGCAATTGGTAATTTCTTCAAACACCGCCCCTTTTAAGTGAACGCGCACATACCTAGATTGGAAAAACCTGGGTTCAGTGACCTAGTTGATAACCGGTTTGGTGGTACCGCTTATCAGGAATGCGGAAGTCTGGTTAAGGGCAGCCAGATAACTAAGAGAAACCCCGGATATGTTAATCCAGCTTTATGGTACAGGCCCCGGGTGAAGCAGCGCAAAGAAACAGTCATCTAACCAAAATAAAAAAAAAAAGGCTCAAATGTGCTAGATCAGAAGAGCTAGTATGTGAACAAAAGTCAAGTAAAGCACATAAACAGTTTACTTCTGATGATACTCCTGTTGGCAATTTAGATAGTTAAGATTACTTTTAAGTCGGTAAACAGTTTTTTTTTTTGTCCTGCCGTGAGTGAAAGAGAATGATTTTTATTTGAGTTACTGTGGGCTGCTGGGGTTTTTCTGAGCTTCAGGGATGTCTAAGCTAATTGAGCAGCTGTTTTAAACATGGTGATGGGTTAAACACGGCAGACATCATTTGGGACTGGAGCCTGGTTTTAAATCAAACTGGAGAGCCGTTCAGTGCAAATGTGAAGAATATTCCCAGTGTGTTCATTCAGAAAATATGTGAGGCAGGCCTGCCTCCTAAGGGCTCTCTGTACATAACAGCTTGGTTTCTCAAATTGCAGTCCTCAAAGACTAAGAACTGTCAGTGTTCAACCCTACCTTTTGCTGGGTGTCAGGAGTGACTTATCTCAGTGTTTGTTCAGGGAACGTGAAATTAGTGAAATGCATTCAGATAAGATGATACACTGTGTACATGCCATAAATATGTGTTCATGGAGTATGTACTGCCATTGAGAACCTTTATTAGAGAAATATGTGTGCATATATAGGCCTGCTTGCATATAACACCATGACCAGGTGGTGACACAGTGAGGCTCAAAGCTCTTCTGCTGTTTGTCCTGAATAGATGTTGGAGTGCGTGTGTGTGTGCGTGCATGTTTGTGCGTGAGTAGTGTATCTCTCTTTGAGTGTGTCTGTTTGTATGAATATATGCATTGTGGTATGCATGTATTCATGTATGTAATTATGGTTTTCTATTCCTGTCTCACAGACTTATGCCAGGCTTTCATCTATGTATGCTACTTCATTCACATCATCCACATCTGTCAGCTTATCTGGCTTTCTCAGCCAGAGACATCTTTACCCTAATACAGCATCACCTCTTACTATGCCATTTGTGTTATGAATAGATGATGCGTTTTTCGGTTTTAGTCATTAAAATGGCATTATCTTGCTTGCTCTGTGTAACAGCTCATTGTTATTGAGCTGCTCTGCTCAGTTCACCGTCAATGTCCTTGGCATTGGATATGCATACGGTTATTCAGACCGAAATTATATTTTTCAAAAACCTTCTATTCATCAGCGCCTCTGGTCTGCTGTCCAGTGAAAAAATGAGGGGCGGATGCATGCAGTGATGATGCTTTGCATGTTCTATTCACCTCTGTTTTCTGTCTACTACTACAATCTCGTCCTCTACTTTACAATCATATATTCATAGGGCCATCATTGGGTGTCCATGTGAGTAAAGCAAATTATATGTGCAGCCAGAAATTGAAGTATGCTCATGTTCACCTTTATTGCAATTAATGTCATTTTTATCCATCTATTTTTTTTATTTTTTTTTTAACCTAAGTGAGATTAAGAATCTCCTTTTCGAGAGAGACTCGCCTAAGACCCTAGCATTGAGATCAACATACGAACTTACGTCATACAATGATGACAGCTAATGAATGACTGTACATCCACTTTTTCCATTTGACAAATTGGTAAAATATAAGAAAGCAAAGTATGACTTAAAGAACCCCTAGAGGTTGCTGGGGTGGGTGCGGTGGGGCTGCAACAACAAGTCCTCTAGAGACTGCTTCCCCCAGGCCGACGTGCAAGGTTCCCCCACTCCTTACCCACCCCACCCGAACCACCCACTCAGTCCCCCGCCCTCAGCTGTCACATCTAATCAGGATGACGAAGACGGTCAATGCTAACCGCTGCCAGAGCCCTTCATATTTCATACAAACTCCCCCGGTTTTTTCGACAGCATCTCCTGGTCTCTCCCATCTCCTTTCTGTGTGCCAAACAAAGGCTTCCATTTTAAGAGAGATTGAAGATTGGCACTAGGGATTGCAACCGAGTGGATTGCTTAAGATTGCCGGACCAAAATGCTGAAGAAGTGAAAACGCGGTCGCGGTAAACTGGACGCGCATCGATTTGAAATCGATAGCTGAGGAGAGAATGACAGACCTTGTATTTTGCATTAGGGACCCCATCCTCCCTCCATTACAGAACTGAACAGCCATAATTTTAGAAAATGTTAATCTTATATTTAAGAAGCTTAACCCATGACAAGTAATAATACACTCATGAGTTATCAAGAGTTTGTGCTCCAATGCCCCAGGCTTTTTTTTTTTAATAAATTAATCGTTGAATAACATTTTTCTTTCGTTCTAAGTTTTTTCAATATGATTTTTCATATTGTGCAGATACATGAATAGATAGTTCTCAGTTGTATTTATACCAGTTATACCCACATGAATGATATATTTTTGTCCAAAAAGAGATAAAAAGAAATCACAGCAAAACAAAGTCTATTAGTCTCTTAAGATTTCTGAAATGAAAGCAAAAAAAAAAAAAAAAAAGGAAAAAAGACAGACAGGGATTGAAATCTCAGGAGGAACAAAGGAGCATCTGAGGCAGTCAGAGCAGGCTGTTAAAAATGCATTTGGAAATGAGAGAGCAGAGAGAGTCTGACAAGTCCGAGATGAGCGTGGGAGGGGGTACTATTTAGAGTGTGTTTTAAGAATTCACCAATGAGCCGCTGGCAGTACAGAATGGCGCAAAGGGGATTCCATCCATGTGCGCACTACAAAAACCAAAATAAATCTGTAAATCGCAAGACTTAATTTTATCTGTACTATATCTATATTATTTATTTGCTGAATAACAATTTGTCAATATGTTGAGATAATTTGACTCATATAAAGATAGGTTTCACAAGTGTAATTTTTATACCTGTTGTAACTTAAAACAAGCTAATATTTTCTATTTTAGATCCAAAAAAAGAAAGATATTTATCCTGTTACGCCACTGGTAAAATATTTAATGATGCAAATGATAAAATCTTACATGAGTTAAACTCAGGTAAAACTCATACATAAGCTTTGGAAATATCAATAGTTTCCTTGAAACCTATTGTGTGTTTGTGTAAATATATACGTATATCAACTCCTTGGAACTCAAAAAGGTTAAGTACATTTTTTGCGAAAAAAAAAAGTGCTTTTTGTCAAATTTTTGATGCAAAATTATACTGACCTGAAACATGATTATTAAACACAATTTCCTGCCAAGAAACTATTAAGTTGGATGCAAATCATATTTTGCACATTGTTTCAAAGTTTTTCATTGCTTTTTCTCAAAACTTAAAAAATGCACTTAACCTTTTTGTGCTCCAAGCAGTCGATATATATAAAAGCAGTTCATTGGAGTTTGTCTCATAGTATAACTCGAACTCAGATCTTCAGACAGACATTTTTGGCAAGGCCAAACAAGAAACTAGGACAGCCTAAAAGGCTTGAAAACTTGGAGCACCGTCTCTGCTGCCTGTGGTGATGTGATCATGCGGCTCCCCGCCGGCCTTATCGCTGTAACAGCATGGAGGATGCAGGGATACAGGCGTCAGGCAGGCAGTGCATGCCCTGTGGCCACACGGTGTGGAGTGCGCACATTTTAATCAACTGATTTCATCAAATTCCAGCCCTACTTTGACTTGCTGGCATTGGGAAGAGAGGCTTAAAAGACTACATCAGACTTTTCCTAGGGGGGGAAAGGTGGCATCATGGTAGAAAGTGCATCACGTGAGGAAGTGATTCTGGTTTATAGTTCATGCATGGAGTTTGCATGCACTGCCTGTGTTGGCATCTGTTTCCTCCCATGGTCCAAACACCGTTTAGCACCATAAATAACGTGATGTAACACAAATTTTCTTCACGGATAGTGTTTCTCAACTCATTCCCAACGGAATACTTTTATATAAAATTGTTGCGTTTGTATGGAATACTTTTTTCCGAAAATTACACAATATAAAGTATTGAAGTACAGGTGGCCCATGACCGCGATCGTCAACTGATTTTTTGTTTTCATCGGACTGCGAATGGTCATCCACGCTGCTGACACTGGCTTACCGTAGGGTATGGTAGAATTCGCCGAGCCGTTGGCAGCGGCTTGCCACAGGGATTGAGTTAATGGCTTACGTTGTAAAATACATAGAAAATGCACATTATTCCCTTCAAACTTTGCTTTTGTGACCTGGTTAATGAATTTTGTGAATTCACCTACTTTCTATGTGAAAACTTGCACATTTGCAATTTGCACATTTTCATTTACATAAGGTCTGAAGGTGCTGGTAGGTAAAATGAGGAGCTTAGAGTGTGTGTTGATCCCCAACAGGCATGCCAAAATATGCCTTGTAGGCTTCATACATTTTAGCAGATGCTGTCACAGAGTACTTTTTTGCTCTTGTTTTGATAAATTGGCCACAGATATTGCAGAATACATCTTAAGAATGCTTGCAGCCTCTTGATGCCATCTCCGAAAAATTCAGATATGTCTGTGTTCACTTGGGCAGCTAGAACTAAACTGAGGTGGTAAGTGGAGGGCTGCTGAATGTTAATTTCTATGGAAAGATTCAGAAAATTTGTAAAAGATTCTTGAAATTCTCGTTCTACAACATCCTAGAAAATTCTTGAAACTTCTTGGAAGTTGTACAATATTCTAGAAAGTTATTAAATTCTTGTATGCTCTAGAAAATTCTCCATTAGCAAGTCAGCACAAAATCTATCTTTAATTTTCTGGAAAATAGATTAATTTGAAAATTTCATTACCCAGATCAAAAAGTAAAGTCTGAAAAGAAAAATTTACTTTCCATTTACTTAAGGTATAAGCAATTGGGAAATTACAGTTTCTGCTCAGGAACAAGAAAAGGTCAAAATTTTGTTACGTAGTGTAATCATTCATGTTCATTAAGAAAGAAAGAAAAGAAAGAAAGAAGAAACCTGGAGAAATTCCTCTTTTTGAATATTTTCAACATGTTGGTGTTGGTTAGCTTCCGTTGCAGACGTCCTATGTGGTTCACTTCCCCCCCCTGGTCCCACAACAAGTATGTGCATATGTAATTAGCTAGCTCCAGATATTTCAGAGTTTCTCTGACCACAAAACTCGGCTCAACTGCGAAGACGTTATTATGTGAACGAAGAGAACCACATAAGACCTCTGCAATGGAGGCTTGGTGCATGAGTGTTTGACGCCGATTCGATCTTTGTTTTTCCATGTTGAGTCAGAACCTAAAAAAATATTCTCAACTGAATTGCGAATGGTTTTTATAAAGTTCACTACTGATTCTTAAGTATTATTAATGTTCTTTACTTGTATTTATCTATAGCAGCAAACGGACTTGGACATAGTAGAGAAAGCACAGAGACGAAAGGCCAAAAAAGTAAAACCATCGTAATCCCTCAGAATTTAAAGATGATTCGAAGAAAAATTTCAGACAGCCTATGATAAAACTGGGCTGAAGTGTAGTAGATGATATTTTTGTATTACTATTGCTATCTCAGGTCTTGAAAGACTTAAGCAACCCTGATAAAAATTCGGCCAACCAGGACACTTCAGATAAATCCACAGTGAGACACGTGACCGAAATTCAAATAATGCCAGTTAATGAAATGGTTTTACAAACAGTTTAGTGAAATGAACGAGTGCCTTGGTTTGCTTTTGTGCGGCTAAACCCTTTCGCTGTGCTTTTAGTTTCTTGCTGTGAGCATGTTTTGAACCCTGATAAATAAGACATGAGCCACTGGGGCCTAAACAAAGAGAACATTAACAGTATTGTCTTTAAAAGTGCTGCATAACCCCCCCATGTCCTCCCCTCCTGGTTGTTTCTAGAGACTGCATTACTTTCGGTTGTCAGCAGCATTAATGGCCAAACTCCAGGGATAAAACTTGCCCTGTGGCTCCACGTTAGACTGCTCCATTCTATTTATTCCATTATTTGTCAGTTTATTTTTCACAGCGCGTCGTCTCACTCCGTTCAATTTCCTGTGTTATTTTCAAATAAGTCAGAGGAAGAATCGTGCCCCCTGTGGCATAAGCTGCCTCTTTTCATTAAGTGGCGTTCGAGTCTATGATCCTGCGGATGCGACAACGAGCATAAACATCTGTGATCTCAAAATGCAAGTCACAAGCCATACATATTGTCTGGATGGTTTTGCAGTTATTAATTATTCAATAATGATGTATTGCCAATTAAAGTAAACAGGCAATTAAGTAAACACTACCAGTGTCAATAGGACAAGAAACTAAGACGCTCGTTCTAATTAATGCTAGATTGGTTGCATCATTGCTTTGACCTCCAATGATGAACCATGGTAATTGCAACCCCTCAGCCTTTGCTCAAAGCTGATGTTATCTTCTCAGTGCACTGCTGCTTTTTGATCCAAAAAACTGTAATGCACTGTTTTTTTGGATGGCATGACACTGAGCCTCAGTGTGAAGTGTTCGTTGAGAGACAGGTCAGGAGTAGATTGGTTGACGAGAGGCTTGAGCATCCAATATCACATTTGTCTATTTCTGCCACTCTTTTTAGCCAGCTTTTCACAAATAAACAAGGTCGCCTGTATAACTTTTATGTTTTTACATCCTGACCTCAATGGACCTCAATGTAATCAAATCTGCCGATTTCCCAAAACCTGATCCTTCTCCCTCACAGTGGTTGTCTTCAGCAAAAGAACAGTTATATTAATCTAATCGATGGAAACCAGATCTAAGAATGATCTGTGGTTCTGTTGGTAAGTAGCAAATCACAGCTAATGGACATTGAACAGGAAAGAAGTGAGTGGCAGCTATTGTACATAGTTTTAAACAGAATGAAACACTGACGGAGTAAATTCACACCAAAATGTAAATATTTTCATTTGCTGCATTCATGCGAGTTTATACCTCACGTTACCATGTGAGAAACAGTCAATTCCTCCATGAGCTTTCTACTTAAGCAAGCTGTTTAGAGAATGAGAGTTTGAGAATGACTGATTTATTAAAAAAGTGAGACTGAGTAAAGTCTGTGGCATTAACTGTATAGACAATTCACCTTTACAACTGGTTTTGGGTGGAGGATCATGAAACATACCATAAAAACGGTTCTTATAGGAGATATTTTCACATCTGTGACTGCTGTATGATAGGAAAGGCTGGGTCAGTACTTTAATGAATGGCTTCAATTAGAAAATGCAACTTCAACCCGTGGCTAGTGATACACATGAATTTGAAGCACACTAGCTTACCACATCTCCGAAACGAGTTGGTGGCTGTGACAACAGGCTGGTGGTAGAAGCCGGGTTGTTTTCAATAAACAAGCCTTTCAACTTCACCTTAAGCTCCACGGCTTTGAAGTATGCAAGGCCAAGTACTGCTCACTCAACTTAACATCTGAGGACCATTTCCACTTCCAAGACCACACCCAAATTTTGAAGAAACTTTCAGCAGCAACCACAATTATCCCCCATCAAAAATTTTTTGCTTTTCTCCTGAAGTTCTGCTATCATATCCAAATGAGCCCTGTTGCCCTTAAAGAGGCAGAACAGCATGCTCTTGCCTCAGATTAACATGATGTAGCAAACTGAACTGTTTGTTTTTTCTCTTGCTTTGGAATGGTGACATTCCCATGGATTTCCCACTCAAGCTCCAGCAGAGGAAAGTTAAGTCTAGACATAGAGGCTGCTTTCGAATAGACTGTTTTTTTTTTTTTTTTTTTTTGCTTAGGAACGTTCCTAGCTCTGAGAAAATGACTTGGAAATATTTATGTGGCAGCCATGGTAAGTGTGTTCAAATTCTCTACATGTGAAGGAAAGGTGCTTCAATGCCTCCTAACTTATCACCTTTAGCACAGGGTACACTGAACCATCCTTAACGAAAAGAAAGGAGATATCGACAGCCCACATTACTGTTCGGAAGCAATATTTAGAGTGCGACCATCCATCCAGCCAATCACAAAAGCAAACGAACATGATGGGAAAGAGATAAATGATCACGTTGCCTTTTGTAAGTGCATTCGGATGATCTTATTAATGTGGTTGTCTTCCTAAGCCTTTATGAATTCAGCTTTACACCTTTCCTTTACCTCATGACGTTTTCCATTGTGAACAAAGAAAAGTGGATAGGAATTAGTTGAAAGGACGGGTTTATTTGTCTTTTCAAATGCAGCCCAAGATTCTTTTCCAATTAGGCAGCCACTAGCATCAAATATGGAGTACGGAACAGGGGTCGCTAGAGAAGTGCTAAGGAGGGGGTGGATGGGATGAATGAAATACTAATACAATTTTATGTATCATGGGGTTCTGAATGTTTCATTGTTGCATTATAGATGCATTATGGATTTATTTGGGATATGTCATAGTTGCATTATGAATGTGAAATGGGTGCTTTACGAGTGTGCTATGGATACAGCATGCTTGTTTCTGAATGGATGCATCAAGGATATGTTATAGATGTGTTGTAGATGTCATAAGATTTTTACAGATGCATGATGAATGAGTTATCATTTTGGATTCCTCGTGGCTTTGATACTGGCGTGCAGACGTATAGTGATGTCATCTACCAAGGGGTATCTGCTACATTACTTTGGGTAAGGCTGGAAAGCTCCATCAATTATTCAATGGAGAGACACTCCCAGGAAGGATGAATGCTTCATACATGTGCCCCACCTTCACACATAGCCCAGACAAGCCCAGTAATTACGGAATTTCACTAATTACAACTTGGAGAGGTCTCCAATTGGTTCCCATCTTGAGAATACGCCCAAAGATTGGGCAAATGTGTTTTGAACCCTATACCTGCTCAATCTGTGATTCTAAGGCATGCTTTTAGCAGGAATGAGGGTTGACTACTCCCCTGTATCTCTGTGTTTACACTGTCATATCTCCTTTGATACCCAGTATTTTATTTTGCCAAAAAATCTAAAAAGTTTCCCAACCCCATTAGATTTCAATGTAAAGTTTCAAAACTTTTCTTCAACTACTTTTGTTAAAATACCCAGTGTGGGGGCGCCCCGGTGGCTCGTCGGTCTGGGTGCGTGCGCCGTGAAGGCTGTGTCCTTCCCACGGCGACCCGGGTTCGATTCTGGCTCGGGTCGTTTGCCGCACATCCCCAACCCTCTCCAGTTATTACCAACAAAGCTTGACTTCCCCCTTCTCAGTTCTGGGCTTCGGCCCACTTCACCACTGTCACCTATCAATAAATACTCCTTTAGATTGTACCCTGAATCTATAGTACTGGTTCCTTGTCTGGATCATAACACAGAGTACATTTCTCCCCATGATCATGTACTTAATTTAAAGAAATCTCTGAAATTGTACCACCAGGCATATAAATAAGGACTTCCACTGCTCTACTTTATCTAGCAATTGTTATTTTGTTCATAGATAATACTTAAACGATACAAAAAAGAAAAAAAAGACAAATAGACGGACTCCCAAGTTCTGGCTGACAGGAGGTGAGTGGTTGAATTTTAACCCTGAGAGCGCTGAAATAAATTTTTAAAAAGTATAAATTTAATTATTTTGTGCTGTTGAAAACCTATCATGTGGTGACTTGTTTAAAAGAGCTCCTGCAGGGAGCTTTGATTTTGATATCTTACATCATTGAGCAACAATAGCTGCATTTAGCGCTCCAAAGGTTAAAAATATGAAGACATGGATAGCTGTTTCTCCAAGAGACAGCTCATTATTCAATGCTCAAGTAAACGGAAGAATCTGTATTCCCCAGAGGCATCATGAAAAGGGAAACCATCGACTTCCTGAAGCGTTCGTCTTATTTCTTCAGGAAAATGAAAGGTGAAAGAAACCTCATCAGGACGAGCCCTCTTGCACTCTGTCTTACTGCCAAAGTGAGTTTGCAGTACCTTTCAATTGCAGTTTGTTGCTAATCCACTGATGAGTATATTCGCTATGGTGCTCATCCTTGTGTTTGACATCAGAATTGTAATTAAGTTCTGTTACACTTGTTATTGAAGAGCTCTGTACCATTTAATTTAATGATTCTGAATGTCCTGGAAAAAGGACAGCAATAATGAAGCTCTTTTAGTCCCAACTATATTACATCTGAACCACACATTATGACCAAAACATGTTCTTACACTTTTAAATACAGAAAATATTACAAATACTCTTCTTAACATCAGGACCTAAATTTGGAATTCAGTAGCTTTCAGGGACCAAATAACCAGGATTGGTGACAGGCCCAAATGCAGATCATGAACAGGAACTGATAAAATATTCAGTGAGCAGACTGTCCAAACCAAGACACCATAGAATGTCCAAAAACAGACACAGCCAATAATCAGTCTGACAAGGCAAACAATCAAAACACAAAAGAAAGAGGGAGAATCCAAAATCGTGCAATAACAAAAACTGATGAGGAAAAGCAAACAGTCCAAAGAGTCCACAAAACAATAGGCAAAGGAGAATAATAAATAAAAAAAACAAGTGGCAATCAAAAACAAAAGGCAATCAGAAATCAAACAAACAATCCAATCAAAGTGACACCATCGTTAACTCCTGGATAAGCTGTTTGTGAATTAGGGACCGGTCATCCACGCCAAGATCATATTTATCTTACCACCCGTTGTCGTGCTAATGGCAAATTGATTAATTGATTAGTGAATGATGCTCGAGTCTCATCACAACACCTAAGCTTTGCTTATCCAGGAGTAAAAACAAAGACCGAGAGAATATCCAGCAACAGTCTGCAGGTAAGCAGGTAAACAGACAGAAAATGCAAGCAGGACCTAAACAGGGTTTAGACAGATTTGTCGCTGAGACAAATCTGCAAAGCTTAAAACCAAAGCGGAGAAGTCTGTCTATATGAGGGAACAAATTTCAGGTAATGGGAAACAGGTAAGAAACAAGGCTGTTGGGAAGGGTAGATGAGAGAAGGGGTGAAAGGAAACATGCAGGATCTGACAACCAAAACACAAGAGAAACACACTTAGAAACAGAAAACAGACAAGGAGATTAAAAAGGCTGCTTGAGTCAAGACACATTGAAATAAATGTACACATAAATAGTGACCAGCCTCATGGAGTAAATGACCATGGCTCATTATAGTTCTGACCTATATTTCAGGAAACACTTCCTTGAATCAGTCACGTTTCCACAAAGGAAGGCTGCAAATTCATATCTAATTTGGTATTTCTCGTCATTCATTAGTCATCCCTTATTATTAGAAGAGAGAAAATTAAGGTAAATTAAAATTAATTCTATAGTGATTGAATGTGCGAAAACTTTAACTGGAAGCTTAAAAGGATTATTAAGTCAGTATTATTTGAATAATTGATGCTGTGGCCATTCAAGAAGCCAACTATTTATAGTAGGTCTACAGGCGCCATAGGATTGTAATTTAATAGTCTTTTCCCAACTCTCAGCCATTGCCCATATCTCATGTGAACCTGCCGTGAAAGCTCAATGCTACCGCCAAATGCTGTTAGCAAAGATATTCTGACGTATAAGTGTGTGGATGTCTGACCAATAAAAAAATACGAAAATATACATTTCCAGATTGTGACGCAAATTGGTTTCAATTGGAAGTAAAAAGAAGGGTAGCCTTGCAGTGTAAAAATAGTATTCTCAAAAGGTTCAGAAACAATAAAATGTGTCAGTGTTAATTCAATTTAACTTGAATTAATTTGAATCTTGTGGAGAATGGAAGCGCACTGTCAGAGGGAAAATGTACTGGCTATGAAGTATTGAATTTAGAATCACACTGGAACACGTTGGAGACAGGGAAATTTGAGGTGACCTGGCATTACTTTTCTCACTCATTTGCAGAGTGGGGTGGGGGGTTCAGGGCGGACTTGCCAAGATGCCAGTCAGCATGACTCATTGGATGGTTTCCCAGCATGCTATCCCCCAGCACCGTGGGTACTGGAGCCTAGGGCTGAGAACTCAGACTGAGATTTGAGTGAAATTAGGGCATTCTACCAAATTTTTTTTTTTTTTTACTTTTTTCCCTTTATGTTCCATTCCTCTTCTGGGTTAATCTCCAAGATTTGGCATTTCAATGAAGTAGCACTGGTGTTCATCCTGTGAGATTTAAATTATAAAAGTGTTTGTATTATTATTTCAGTTTTGTTTGGAAATTTTTAAATAAATCTTAGTTATCAGATTGCAAGTGTGTAGGTTTAATGTGAGGGTTGGCAGGGATTCATATGTAATGCAATTGGGCATAGTGCGCGAGCTGTAAAATTTTTTGCAATTGTCACGTCCGTGCCTGGCAACCCGGTGACCACACCCACTACTACAATTGAGTCATCACTTCCTCGTTCCAACTCCTCTGAATATTGATTATATTCACCTGTGTCGATGCCTATTTAAGCCCTGTTTTCTCGGTATGTCACCATAGACTGTATATAGAAAATGACACTACTTTCCTACCTGATTTATTATTTCAATAATAATTTTCCACATTATTTATGGTATCGATCGCAAGTTTCAAGTCTCCCTCGATATATCAATATGTTTATTGAAGTTTTAAAAGTAACGTTTTTATTCTGAGCCGTTTTATGGAATGTGTGATCATATTTTTCTGTTCTAATTTGTTGTAAAGTGTTTTATTTCTGTTATTATTTGTGATTTAGAAATGTGATTGTATACTCTAATGTCCCCATTCATGGGGTTTTATCAAATAAATAAAATATCATGATATTCATTTTTGTATCTTATGGTCCCAAATAGACTAGAATAAAGGATAAAGCCAGAATATGCTTTAGGGGTTATCCTCTGGTCCTTGTCAGATACGGTCAGAGTCACCCGTGGATCCACCCCTCGCTCCTCCCTGGATCTTCAGTTCACGGTCTTGTCCAATAGAAATCACATCTGGTTTCAAAATGACAAAATGGCGCTGTTCAAATTGCCAAAATCGAGGCTCCTAAATGGTATGCTGAAACCAATGGGTGACGTCACGGTTGCTTCGTCCATCTTTTTATACAGTCTATGTATGTCACCGGGTGTCGTCTAGCTGTTTCCTATCTCCTGCGTTTCCCAATCTTGATTGTACTCTCGCGTATTGAGCTCCCAGATCTGAACTTTGTGAATTTCATATTCCTTTTTACTTTGCGGGTTTTGCAATTTGGCGAGTGCCGTTTGTATTTTTGGATTCTGTTCTGTTGTTCAGTCTCGTGCTACTTTGTCATTTTGAGGTTTTCTAATTAATTTGGCCAAATTATATTATTTCTGAGAGTTAATGTCTATCTCTGCATTTGTATCATTCACATCATTGCTGTGTCACTCCCCCATTGTCTGCATAAATGGTGTTGCCTTGTTTCATTCCCATTTCCTGGTTCATGAGTATTTGTAACTTGTATGTGACATTAACCCTTTGATGCATGACACCTTTCCCCTTGGTCAATACCGATGATTTTTGGTATTTCTACTTGTTTATGGACCAAAAGACCAAATATCATCGATTTTTTTTTCAAGGATTGCCAAAGCTGGGGGTAATTTTTTTACTTCACATATGTGAGTTTTTTGTAAAGCATTCATGTACATGAACCTCACACATGAGGTTGCCATATAACTGCCTACTGTTCAATAAGTCATGAATCTAAAACATGTTTGATATTTTCTATATGTTTTATGTGATCTTATATAACAGTATAACATACTAATTTGGGTAAGACTTTCCTACTATTGCTTCTTTGGGGGGGTCAAAAGTTTAGAAAAGCACACTCACCTCTTTCCCATGGGTGCAGCCATCTTGGAAATTTGAAGAGCGCTAGTACACATACCTGTTGACTGATACAGAAACTATAATACCTCACAAAAGTAACATGAATGCATTTCCAGGGGTGGATGCCTTGTGGAGGGGGGGACTAAAAAACCTCATGTATGTGAGACATATGCATCAAAGGGTTAAAGATCCTCCTCCGTACCCAAACTTCCTGCTCCTCATCCGCTTCCCTGAGTGTCCCCTGACAGAAAGCTCTGTCACCGACCGGCATGGAGCAGCAAGCTGGCAGGTCTGCAGAGTCCATCCAGGGGCTGGTGGAGGAGATCAAGCACACTCTACAAGGAGCTATGCAAACCCATTCCCCCAGTCCAGCCTAACATGACCGCTGCCAGTCCCACGGCACATCCAGCCGCCTAATCAGGCGATCCGGAAGAATGTAATGGATTCCTGCTCCAGTGTCCTCTTGCTCTTGAGATGCAGGCAAAGCCAATATCCCACCCAGCGAGCCTGGTAGCCTACATCATCAGCCTCCTGTGGGGCCGAGCCTTTCAGTGGGTAGAGGGGGTCTGGAATCAAGGAGGGCCAGTCACTGAGTCCCTAGAAAGCTTCATCACCCACTTTAACGAAGTCTTCGCGCTCCCACAAGGGGATTCCATAATCCAGCAGAAGCTGTTCCAGATCCACCAGGTTAACCAGTCCATCACAGAGTACACCCTCCAGTTCCGTACCCTGGCAGCAGCAAGTGGGTGGAATGAAGCAGCCCTCCTCACCAACCTCTATCAAGGCCTCGACCCATGATTATGGCTGTCCCTCTCCACCCATGATGACACCATTGGCCTCAAGAGGTCCATACAGCTGGCTATCCAGATGTCCCACCGCCGTGAGAGCTGCCTGCTTGAGCTGAACACTGAAGCCACAGCTGGTGTCCAGCGATCGCCTGAGGGTGAGGAGGCAATGCAGCTTGACGCAGTCAAACTTACCACCAACAAACGGAGCCGACTGATGACCCAGGCACTATGTCTCGACTGTGGAGCCCCTGATCACGTGATTACCCACTGCCCAGTGAGACCCAAAAGACCCGTGGTGAGCCTAGTAAATCTTACAATGCCGAATACTACTCCCCTTAGTACGTTTGTGATCCTCGATCTAATTGGGAAAAGTATTAAGGTATCTGCTCTCCTTGATTCAGAGTCAGCGGATAACTTTATCTCAGGGGCTGTGCAGCGTTATATCCAGCTCACCACCTCCTCCAGCCCGAACTCCTTCGTCGTTGAATCCATCACCGGCAAACTCCTAGGTAGGGGTCTTGTGCAGGAGGTGGCAGGGCCCATCGAGCTGCAAGTAGGGCTCTTTCACAAGCAGAACATTTCATTCCTGCTGTTAGAAGACTTCTTGGCAGAACTTATATTTGGCAGACCATAGCTGGTGCACCATTCACCAGAAGTCAGCTAGAAGAATGGAAAAATATTGTGGTGGGGACCGAACCGTTTCCAGTCCTGTTTAACGGGTTTACCTCAATGTCCTAACCAATAGCACCCTGAAGGAGTGCCCATACTTACCACATTCGTCAAAAGTCCCCAAGAGAAGGTAAGTGTTGTCGTCCCTCTGTAGAACTATCAGTATAGCGATGTGTTCTGCCCTAAAAGAGCTGCCTGGTGAGCCAGTGCCCAAAGGAAAAGTGTACCCACTCTTACTGCCTGAGCAAAAGGCTATGGATAAATATACATATAGAAGAAGCATTAAAACAAGGATACAACCGCCCATCGATGTTCCCTGCTGCCTCTAGCTTCTTCTTTGATGCCAAAAAAGATGGTGGATTATGTCCCTGCATTGACTACCGGGCCATAAACAAAGCTCCAGTGAAGTTCCGCTCTCCCCTTCCCCTCGTCCCAGCCGCCCTGAAACTACTAACAGCAGGCATCTCCATGTGGGGTTTTGCGAGGGCGGGCCGCCCAACCTTGCCGGAATGGCCGCCCTTGTATACGGCGATCGCTCAAATAAAAACCAGATCCGCCCGACCTTAAAAAATTGAGAAAGTTCCTTTATTGTGTTGCGGGCAGCCCAGCCACTGTGAGGCAGCACCATGCTTCGTGTACATAACAGGGCCACACATCTGGTGAGGGAGAGAGACTTTCGCCTGGATTTGTTAGTGCATGCATAGACCTACACGTACATAGATCAGCCCAGCCACTGTGGGGCAGCTCCATGCTACGTGTACATAATAAGGCCACACGTCCGGTGAGGGAGAGAGACTTTGGCCTGGATTTGTTAATGCATGCATAGATCTACATACATAGATGCCGGATTAGCCGCTGGAACGTATGTCAATTCACAGCCATATTACAGAGGGTACCTTGCCATTAGCCTACCACAACCAGTGTGGAGAGGGAGTGGAAAAGACGCCTTACTCAATCATCAAACACTTGAAACCTGATCTCGGGGAATTGTCTTTCATGAGTAAGTTAATGGAAAGAATTTCATATTCAAACCTAACCAATATCGAATGAAATCAGTACTTTTTCGGCTTACCTTGATGTTTGGGCACCCAGAGAAGCATTCGGGTTTGTAAAAACATAAAGCATATATCCAGTCAAGAGAATTTCGAGTTTAATTTCTCGTGCTGCTTGATGTGGTAATGGCATATAACAGCAGCAGCCATGACACACCGGGTTGCTAAGGCATGCCCAGCATGTGCATTTGCGTTATTAAATATTAAATTTTACACCCTCTTCTTACTAATAAAACCCCCCAAATATATTGGAGCCCCCTTTTCAAATAGTTTTGTCAAATAAAAAGCTGAAAAAGTGGAAGTTGGATACAGAATTCTTTAATAGCTATGCTACATCATCGATAACGGTAACATTAGCTAGCAATGAAAGCTGAGACTTTAAACAGGGTCTGGAAAGTATTAAATGTTATTAAATACAAATTATAGCGAAAACTAAGGCTCTTAAAGCTTTGCGGATATTGGTCTCGGGTAACGTTAACGTTATTTTTTTTTTTTCGCGCTCTCCTGCCTTCAGAAGACAGAAGGTAGATTCATGCTTGAATTCTACTTTTTATTAATTCCTCACGACAGTTCATCATTTTCCAACATGTAATGAATTCAGTTCATTTAATGAGTCTAACATTGATACTATAATCCTTTCTTGGGCATCTAACAGCAATCATAGCTTGACTAACTTACCGAGATTCAAAGTTACTGATGATAAAACATTTTCTTCGTGCCCCATGTAGATCATTAACCCAATATATACAGCTTGTTGAAATCGGTTGAGATTTAGAAAATCCACTTCTCCCTCATTTACTTGCATTTGTTTACACGCAGACCCTGCCCTCCCTGATATGGCTGACGTATCGGTGGAACGGGCCAAAGCTGCTAATGCGGCGTCTACGTATGCATGTCTGTGGATGCCTGTGCGTGGCGTTTGTAGCAGGTGTCTGCGTCTTGGCCAGACGGATGGTTCTATGAATCGCGGCTGGACAGACAGTAATTGCTGTTTGCAAATATTCTAGTGGGCTAATGCAACAAACTGCTAGTCTCTCATGGAGTTTTTCTGTTTTAATACAGGAACGTTACATATGAAAACAAATACTAGTATGGTATACTTCATAAGAAAGCCTGATACCGGGCTGCCGGATAGCTCACTCGGTTAAGGCACTGCATTGCAGTGCAGAAGTGATTATCACAACACGGTTCGATCCCCAGTTGTACCAACCGGCGGTGGTCGGCAGCTTTTTCAGAGTAGCGCACAATTGGCCATTGCGCTACAGGGTTGCAAATTGGGAAGGGACTGCCGGGAAGGGAAAATAATAGTTGCTTTGTTCGTTGCTCAAGCGCCTCCTGTTGGCCAGATGGGCGCTCGTCAGGAAGATTCTAAGCTTGTTCATGTCCAGGTATCCTCTGCCCTCGTTCTGAACTTGCGATGATTCAACCAATGAGTGTATAAGAAGCGGTGGCTGACGGGCGTGTGCTTCGGAGGAGAGCCGCGAGCTGTCTTCGCTCTCCTGAATTGGCAACAAGGGGTCGCAAACGAGCAAGCCTTGGACATAGTTCACCAACTGGGTATTCCAGATTCGGGTGGGAGTGAAGATGCCAAATTTAAAAAATAAATAAATAAAATAATAATAATAAAAAAAGAAAGCCTGATACCTACTGTATAGATTCAGAATATATTGGATAGTTCATAAAAATCGTTAAGAATTGACTGTGTGCTTTAGTAGAACTCAGACTTTTGCACAGGCCAAGTGGCCATACAGCATCCATTAATTGGCATGTCGCGATCTTGCGTCCGGCAATCAGCACAACCTCAAGTGTCAGCGCCAAGACTTAAACGAAACTTCATCCCCTCGCAGTCTTTTGTGTAGATCGTTTCAGATGTGTGATCCGTTAGGCCTAAAACAAAAATGTCGCCATTCAATTTCAGTTTTACTTAATCATCTCACGCCCAAAAACGAACTGCTACCGATCCCGACACGACACGTACCCCCACTGGGAGCTTTGTGCCTGCAGCACTCGCCCCTGACGGGCTTCTGCCCGACCTTGGCAAATCCTGTGGGGAACACTGTACATGGTGTTCACGCTCCCGAAACCCGCTCAGTTCTAGTACAGTGGATATTGAAAATAAGTGACTGGATATATAGCTACATTAGCTTGCCAGTTCGCAGTCCTGTCCATTAAGCATATTTATGTGTGGTATTGTTTTCATGAAATAACTTTAGTAGCGTGACTGTGGCTGCGATACACACCTCAGATTAGACCTTTGGTTATGTATGAATGGGACAAAGCTGCAAACCAAGCATTACACTGGATGGGATCATGTTAGATATACAATTACACATGATTAATTTTCCCCACTGATCCAAAGTTAGTCGGGATATATTTGCTATGTCTGAAAGTTGTTTGGGCCGTGTCCTGACCGTCCCTACCCAAATCTACGCCTGTTTCAGATTGGAACAGGGTCAGAGGCAGATCAATATGAATGACTGAATCTAACAGTGTGCCATTTCATGAGGTCAAAATCTTTTTTTCTGTCTTGCATATTTTGCAACTGCATGCTCATAAAATAACCTTTTAGCTTATCACAAAGAATACTACAAATGTACACTGTAAACCCTGACAAGTGTGGTGTACTCAAATTTTCAGACCACGCCTCCAGCTGTCCAGCTCACCGGTCTACTAAGACCTGGACTGCATTCTTTGCATCATTCATCATTGTTTGCATCTGTTTCTAATTGCCACTGGGTTTTAGCAGTGCGTATATAAGACAGTCTTTCACTCGGTCTTTTGTGAAGTCTCGTAACTACATATCTGTCACATTCCTGGTCTTGTATCAACGCATTCCCCGCATTTCGTGTGTATTCAAACTCTAACTTGGTGCTGTTTATCATTTTATCCAGCACTATGTATTAAGGAACCTTGATTCCTGTTTGTTTTCTATTTGTAATACATTGTTACTGCAGCTAATGCCCAGAGTCTGTATTACTAATAGTGTTTATTAAGGAACCTCGTTCATGCCTTCTGCTGTGCTGTAGGTGGAATAAATGCTACCAAGTCCATCCTTGCACCTGAGTCCAGTCCTCAACTTCCTGTCCTTCATGCACCTGAACTGTATATGAAGCACAAGCCTTACACAAATGTTTTGTGGGAACTGATTTCCTAAAAAAAAAAAAAAAAAACTGAGTATGCCAACTAAATTATTTTGTCTTCACGGCACTTAAAAACATGTAAAAAATAACTTCATCTTATCTTTAAGTTCCTTCCACACAATGCAATTAAGTTGGCCTAGACAATTTTTTTTGAGGTAATCGGTTTCCACAAAACATTTGAGTCCACCGCACTATCAGGGTTTACAGTGTATGCTTCGTTTTATTAGCGTTTGCAGAATTGCAAAAGCAGCATTAAATTTAAAATGTGTGCATGGGGTTGAAGAAAGTAGGTACAAAAGTTCCAATAAATAAAGACTGCACAGCTGAAGTTTTTGGATCTTCCTTCATTGCCCTTGTCTTGCTTGAAGAACAGGTGATTTTTCTCAACCCACGCATGTTCTCTCCTCCTCTACACTCCATGCTCTCCTTCAATTCTCATCCATTCACCTCCAGGTTTGTATTTCTGTAGGGAAGGAAGGAATACAAAAGGAAAGGGCATTGAAGAAATACAAAGGGGAAAGGCATCAATGAAAATGCTCCGTATATTTTACACATGATTGCAATAATTTCATCACACACACAATGGAAAAACATTCAGTAAATGAATGCCAAGCACATAATAAGGAGATTTTCCTTCAGAACTGCGTCAATCCCTCATGCAATACTGTCATACAACTTCTGAACTGTGTGTAATGGGATATTGGACCATTCCTCACAAAAGACAGCCTTTTCGAGGGAGGGAGGAAGTGAAAATATGCATTGAGCCTTGCCCTTTGGATAATTCCATAAAGATTATATTGTTTAGGTTGGTTCATTGTAGAGGCCATGGAATGCCTTTTACCTCAATCTTGGTTTTCAAGATTTGGTATTCATCATTCAGTGCGCCTGAAGTGCATATATAGAACTAGAGGTCAAAGTTACTTGAAATAGATACACATAAAATGAGGAAAAAATAATATTGTTTGGGATATGTGTGCACATATGTTAGTAATTTTGAGCAATCTTCAGTGTCACATGGGTAAACTTTAAAGTCCTAAATGTTTTGAGTCCAGATTCATTAACACGGCCTTGCTGGATTCTTCTCGCCAATTTTCACTCTCAGCTTTTTATAATTCAATCGCAGACAAGGTTCATTGGTGAAACACGATAGCATGGCCTGTAGGCCTACATGATTTTGTTTCTACATTTTGAACAAAAATAAATGGTAAATATGGGCATTATTCAATCCAATTATCTCCAGCCTGTTCTCTGTACACTCCTTATTTCCCATAGTTTTGCTTCAACTTGTCAGATCCTTTCATGTTACTTCTTGGTCCATGTGGTTGCACCACAAGTGGATCACTCAAATGGCTGACATGGTTGAGGGACATTGAAAGATCCCTCGATGCCATGGACTGCTAGTACAGCCTGGTGCTCTATCAACTGGTTTAGTTTCTGGCTTTACTTAATCAATAACAAATGTTCCAAGGCACTGGCGATTGATTGCTCTGCTGGAGTTGCGAAGTGCTCGCATTCTGTCCAGGCCTTTTTAACTCCGTTCTATTCTGTGAATGAAATGTCAAGATATTTTTAGAGCATTGGCAGAGCGCTGGCGACAAAACTCAGTGCCACTCTTACTCCGCAGAAGCAACTGTGGGTGTAAGACCTTGAGCTTCCTGTAACCTCACATCAATACTGCATCTCCTCTCCCAGTACGCAGATTTATTTTTCGCAGCATGGTTATTCCAAGATAAAATATGCCGCTGAAAAAATATTGATGCTATTGATTCAGACATTCTCGCTGTGCTTTCTTATCTTGACCTTTATAATATTAGCTTTGATAATGCAAACTTAAACTTGGCTTCTTTTAGTAATCTTCCCCCAAAAGGCTTGCCTTGCAGCTTTGCAAAAACATTTAATTCCCCATGAAATGTCAAGTGAATCTTTGGCTGAGGATGGGAGCTGAATTACAAAAGTTTTACTTCATGTAGAGAAGTTGAAACAAAGCTCCATGGCCTCTCTTAACAATTACCCGTTCCCTCCTTAATTTTAGGATACACGCTATCAATGTTAAGCAAAAGCCCTGTGCATACAAATGAGACAAAGAAATAATGAGTTCGCCAATCCATCTTTGTACTCTGCTGCAAACATGCAACACATTTCTATTTAAGTGCAAAACTGACGATGGCAAAATAACAAACATCTTTGCATTCCTTTGTAAATGTTAATGTACTGAAATGTGTTCTTCTGAATGAGCATTGTGAGCATTGTCCCTGTCATGCTGAGTTTCTGCTACAAGCTTGTAGTAGGAAAGCAGCGCTTGTGAAAGCATTCACTAATGTGTCGTGTGTAGCTCTGTATATCTTAAAATACTAATAAGCTCTGAGAAACATCAGCTGGTCCCGGACACGGCACACCACTTTCAATCTATCACTCTGCCATGCTTCACTCCACCGAAAGCATAGCTCCCGTCCCTTGATTTTGCCACAGCAGCGGACAGCTAAAGCATGCGTTCCATGTATGGTAATTAATTATTTCTTGACTTGAAGTTACTCCCTCTTTTTCGTGGCGAGAGTCCAACTCTGATTGTTTTTCTGATAAACTCTGACTCCAAAAAAGTTAGTACAAGGGGAATTTGGGTATAATAATGATATGGCAAGTTGCAATAGTTAGGGAATGTGAAATAGGCAAGTTACTCGAAGGAGCCTCAAAAAAAAAAAAAAAAAAAAAGCCTAGTCCCTCAAAGATTGGTTGGGACTCACAAACTTACCAATCAGATGCGTAAGATTATAATTCATCACTTTGAGCATGTTTCCCAAAGATTAATCCAGAGGATTTGGAGCATTTCAGACTGTACAGTACAGCAAGAAAAACTTTTGCACACCGGTAAGCAGACTGGTGCATCAGAGAAAGGCCAACTGTGGACTAAAGTAAATAGAACTCGCAATTAATTTATTAGTCGACGTTTTGGTCAACTGACCTTCCTCAAGACAACAAACAGAATACATCGGAGAGCACATCCGATCACAGCCTTTCTGATCTGGTCTTCTCTCCTGTTTTCAGGGGTTGGGACGATTACAAGGCGGCATTTTTCCATTCGCTGTTTATACAGCAAATTTCTCATGCCATCATGTTTTCTATCTAATGATTTTACTGTAAACATGAGGTTTTTCTAATGGTTTGTAAGCATTTTCTATTTTGCTATTTATTGCAAATATATTGTATTATTTTCTTCCCTATTTGAGGTTATTATTACCTTTGTATGTTTTTTTTTGTATTGATGTTTTTACCTATGAGATACGTCTTACTAGTGGTCATGTGATTTTACCTGATTGGGCCACGTTGGCCTACCAGCCTGCATTTAAGATGTTCTCTCCGATGTATTCTGTTTGTTGTCTTGAGGAAGGTCAGTGGACCGAAATGTTGACTAATAAATTAATTGCGAATGAGAAGACTGTGAGTGGGAGTTTTTTCTTTACTTTGGACTGTTCAGTACGCAATATTATTAAAAGAGGAATGGAATCTGGTCGAATTTTAGTACATGTAGGGCAAGACCAAAAACCAATTCTTAATACACATGATCTCCAATTGTACTCAAACGTCACTGCCTTAAAAACCATCCTGCAACTATAATGGATAGTGTAACATGGGCTCAGGAATACTTGGTAGACCTTTTTTAACACTATTCACCACTGCATGCAGAAATGCAAGTTCACGCATTACAACCCAAAGCCATACATCAACATCGTCCAAATGTGCTGCTAACTTTGCTGGGCTTGGTGTTATCTGAGATTGACAGCAGCAGTGTGGAGGCCCCTCAAATGGTTTTTAGAAAAATCAGTTGCCTTGTTCTCTGGACCAAAAATGACTAGGAAAATACAAGTTTTATCAGCGTCAGGTTGTAAAACCAGGATCTGTCAAGGTAGGGAGGTGCGTCAGAGCAAATGACATGCGTGACTTGCGCATTTGTGAGAGCAAGATCATGAGGACATGCATAAGGACATGAAGGAATTTTGCATAACATATGCTGACATTTATATGTTGTTTGTTCCAGGGACTTCGCTGCATTTTGAAGCAAGACAACGACTAGCCATGTTGCGCATGGCTTACCAACACATGGTTGAATAAGCAGAGAGAGCAGGCGTTAGATTGGTCCACTTGCAATTCAGATTAATCTCAGATTTTGAGAATGTATGGCATGTTATGAAGCAAAATACAGTATATGGCAATGAAGGCCTGCTACAGTTGCTATGTTGGGGAAAACCATCTGAAAGAGAGAAAATTCTGCTTTCCAGACCTGACAATTGGTGTCTTCAGTGCCAAATGAGGGTGATTAAAAGACACAGCGATTTTACAGTGGTAATTAGTCGCACGTGCAGCTTTTTTTGGACTCTTTTGCAGTCATCACATGGTAATTCTCAATAAGTAATGAAATTCACATAAGAACATCAAAAATGTACTGCAGTACTGCAAAGGCTGGATGAAGTTTTCAAATCAGTCCTCTTTGATTTTATTTGGATTTTTCAACTTTTCTGAAGCTGAGGTTAATTTTTTTTAGACTATATTTTAGTTTGAACCTACATACATGCAACATCATGTTGTGAGGCGTATCTATTCATGAAATAAAAAGCCATTTTTTGAAATGTTCAATGTATTGTTATCTTTATAGAAACAAGTGTATTGAATGACAGCCTGTAACATATGGCTGAATATAATTCCAGTCATTACTCTGTCTCCACGTGTGACAGTGGCCGTAACAAGCTAAGGGACATGGTCTCACTCACCCACTAGAACTGCAATCATTAAAACCTTTCTTTGTCAATTCTTATTCACAGGATCAAGGACTGTAACAACTGCTGAGATGAAAAGAGATATTCTTCTTTAAAACTGCCATCTGGAGGAAAGGTAGACATTCCATTTACCCAGTAATGGTAGGGCTAATGGTAAACAGTCAATCGCTGGCTTCTTGACAACAATTAAATTTCCCCTGAAAATGCAATGCCTATGTTTCTGCATGCACATGCGAGCCCCGCTCATTTTTGTCTCCTCAAAGCCTTATTGGCCCATTATCATCAGGTTTACACTGTGACATGTGGAAGTATTTGGGCTGTGACAAAATTTAAACGACTGTGATTCCCTTTCTGTGAGTTCACCCCAAATGGATGTGAATCCCTCAAAATCCCTTTAAGTTCAAATTAAGTTCAAATTAATTTGCACTTATTTATCTACATATTGGAAGTAAGACTTTCTACTCTTTAAAATTGAGTCATCATATCTTACAGGCATTTGCATTTTCTTCATTTTATTTTTGTTTTGTTTTTCTGAGTTTTTCCAGCTCTACTCCTGTTACTTCACTTTTAGTGCATGACTATGCATTTTTATGCTTTAACTTTCTTTTTTACTCTCTCTCTCTATAAATAGCCGAGCAAGTGTATTTCATTTGTCTCTCAGCAAGAATAATGTCATTTGCCACTCTGGGTATTGTACAGGCTAATTAAACCAACTACACCTGCGGGATCCAATTTGTGCTTTGACACATTTTGTGGTTCAGGGGAGCGATTTCAGTCATTAAAGAATTTGATTAATTCTTTAGATTCAGAAATGTGACCAGGGCGCTAACCTGGTTAACCCAGTACAAACATTAATGTCTGACACATGAAATGGCTGGGAAAAAAAAGACAAAACTTACTGAGGAAAATTCGGGGAGATATTTTTCAGGCATTGCTTAATTAGGCAGCAAGTTATTTTTCATTTCCTGCAAGGAATATTAGTCTCACAGATTCAAGAAATACAGATTTTCACCATGCTCATCAGTAACTGTCACATGAAAATTAACCTCAGTCACCTTTGACTCACCCTGACCAGAGAGACCTCCCGGTGAAATGATAAACAGAGAAACAAAGTGGATGAAGCTTGACTAGAGGGGTTTGCAGTGTGCAGAACTAGAAACAGAGCATTCTAGTTTGAATCCTTTGCAAGGGATCACACATTCAAAAATAATGTGTCAAAAAACACCTTCTATGTGGAGTATATCTGCTGATAATTGAACCCAATTATGAACTGAATCTGTTTAACTGGCTGATTTATTAACTAAGGGGGAACTTACTTTTTCACAAAGGGTCAAGCACAGTTGGGTAGCTTTTTGCTGTCAATTAATGAAATCATCATTGTAAAACTGCATTTTGTGTCTAATATTAATAAAGTGAGACAAATATGCCAAATGAAAGAAATTGGGAAGAGGCGTATACTTTCTCACAACACTGTAGTTCTTTCTATAGTTCTTTGCAGAGTACAGCTGAGCATGCATATTTCATTTGCGATAGTATGAGCAACTTAATGGCTTGACCACAGTGCAAACTTATGGCTGTTAAAGAGCCAGCAAGATGACTTGGACAAATTAACCCAGAGAACTGATAAAATAGCTATTTGCGCATTCAAATGAAATGAAAATTAACATTTGGAGACATCCTGCTGCAGCAGCTCCTTCCTGTGTTTTAATTCAATGAGGCGACCAATCATTGCAGTGCTCTAGTTGCATAGACCTTTGTTCAGTTGAAACAACTAATATTTACTGAAGGGAAAGAGTGAGAGGTTGAAGAGTGCTACTTCTGAACTTGGTATCTGTTTCAAATTGTTAAAGACCTTTTGCATAGCATGCATTTAAAAGCCAATCACATGTGACAATATTATCTTATTTTCACATGCGAATATATTAATTCATGTGTCAGAATGTTGGACACATGTTAAAATTGAACTTTTTACCTGCATTATTCTTTTCTTTAGGGCTGCTGGGCCTTTATTCTTTTTCTGTATTAATGTTGTTGTTATAAAATAATACAAGTTTGTTTCAAGCAAAATGCAGTTCTCCCGCAGGAAGGGTCAGGCTTCTTAGGTACTTCTTTTTTCTAGTCAAGCATTTGGAAATCTGGAATGATCAATAACAGGCGACAGGGTCAAAGTTCACTTGGCTCACCCCTATAACGACTTTACAAATTATATCCCTCGTTCAAGAAATATGACAGCTCGCAGGCTTATTTGCTAGCTGATGCAAAAAGCAGGACTGCAGTATCAGTACATAATGAGTGCCGTATGAAAAAACAGATTGAATATTTTTCTCCCTTTCCACATTTTTCATGGTGCTGTCACAGTTGATTAATGCAAATAGGTTGCACTGCGCCTGAACAGAATTTTTATAACCACTCACACGGATGTTACTGTGACCCAACTATCAATTGTTTGTCTTATGAATGACTGATTTGTCATAAAATGTATCTGTGTAATACTAAAATGTGCACTACAAAAAATATTGCCCTGGCATGCTATACATGGGCGCGAGAAGGTGGGTGCTGAGGGTGCTGTAGCACCCCCTGTTGGCAGGGAGTATGAGCACACAGACAATGTGTAAGCATAAACAACTTTAAAATATGCAGCCTCTTTACAACAATTTGTAATACATTTCCTGTAAGAAGGTATTGAAACGTAGCCTAAATATTATTTTATTTTACTCATTACTGAAAGCTTGCGAATGGCTTTCACATACCCGCTGTAAAAAGATGTAAAAAATAAATAAATAAATCGCCGGTTTGGGAGAATTTTAAGAATTGCCTATTGTGATCCCAAAGGCAACGATTATTTTTGCCTTTTATGGGATTAGTCTGCTGCCTAGATGCATTTATGTTGGCGAAACTGACAAGCTACATTCATTAAGGATAGTTGATTGAATTAAAAATTACGTCATTTTATGCGAAGAATCACTTTATTCAAATGGAGGATTTTGTTCGAGGATTATTTGTTCATTTTTGGGGCTGACGCCCTCCTGTAGCTCATAAAACGGCGCATAATAGCTTGGCTTACAAAGTGAAGTTCTTCTGCGCCAATGTTTTATAGGGCGCGACAGGAATATGTTTCTGTTTTAAATGTAAAAAATGCTGAAATGGGAGATGGAATTCAGAGAAAGTGAAATAATTTTGTATCCAACCTCAAGCTTTTTATTTTCCAGAACAATTTTAAAAGGGGGCTCGCCATTATATTTTGGAGGGTTTTATTTGTGAGGAGGGTACTTGTCATCCCTATAATTACGTGCGCGTTTTCAATATAGCCTGTCGGTGGTTTCTTGGTCATTTCCTCATTAATAATTTCTTAATCATTATACGCTTATGTATTGGTCTTGTTAATTCAAATAATAAATTTTTTGATTTTGAATCAGGCAATATCAAATTGGAAGGGGTTGTGAGCCATCATGTGTGAGACAGGCAAATCCCTTAATGGCAGCATTACCAGGAGCTGGGGTTGAAGAGGTTGAAACAAATAAGGCAACAAAGCATGATAGCTTTTTAAATGACACATGCGTAAAAAACAAAGGAACTTATTGGGATAAAACTTAGAAAAAAATACAGGCCCCAGGACAACAAAACGATTATAAATTATCATTTTTTGTAATCGGTTATGATTTATATGGCGAGTATTCTTTTATTCCAGTACTTGTTTGCACCATTAGTTGCTATGACCGCTGTTGCAAAGACCAACATTGTCATAACGCCCTCATGCAGCACTATAAAAAAAAGAAAAAAAAGACGTCACTCTTCTACTTTCAGTTGGCAGCCCCCCCAATTCAAACATCTTCCCGCGCACATGATGCTATAATATGCATTTGTGTGGCATAATAGCTTAGACTTTCAAATGCATCCTTGCTGCTTACTACCAAATGCCATGAAGCATGAAGTGCATAAATATTATTATACTATAATTGAGTACGTGAGAACCAGAGTGTACCCGCTAACCCATAAATTGAAAGTTTTGAGAATGACAGATTCAAAGTTTCTGGTTATTGTAAATTCAGATGTAAATTCAGACTACAAAAAAGTTATGTGAAAGTGTGATTTTGACAACTTTGTGAGATAGTTGGTTCTGGCACCAACAAATTTTGCAGTCCTGAATTGTGGCTGTTGGCAACATAATTGCAGGTTTGCAACAGTCATTTAAAGCAGCTGGCAATTCCTACCTATTGATCAGCTAAGCCATGCTAATGAAAGGAATCGTGAACAATTTTCATATGAAAAGGTTATTTAAAAGCCTTTTACTGGGATGAAAATTTTAAAAAAAAATACAGTGCTGGCAGGACAAGGGGAAAAAAAGTCAAAAAGAACACATCTCTCCTGGACTCAGAGCATAGGAATCAAACATAGGTAAATTAGCAACTTCCAACAGATGTGTAACAGAATACTAATAAAAGTAGAAAATGTTTATAAATGCCATCTTGGAATGTACGTTTGTAGTTAGTAGGGTCTGGTTCCTCCCAAGGAAATGAAAGTTAGGTGCTGCCACCCATGAGTATCTGATGTAATTACATTATTGTAGCCTCTAGCAGAAAAACAGAATGCTAGGTCAGAGGGTGCTTCATACACTTGGTAGTAGCTTCTGGTTCTCACCCACTCAATTATTGGTTTGGCTTAAGTGCTATTTGATGTCTGTAAAGGGCTAATATGAATGTGATTACAAAGTCATATAAATGTGAAATATTCTATTGCATTTATGAATAGTTTGTACAGCATTTTACACTTTACAGTTCTTTTTGTATATTTTCTAATAAATGTATAACTAATGAAATATTATTTTTCATGAAATGGTATAATGTCTCACTTCCAACACCTGATATGTTGTCTATGCTCTATTGTGAATAAAATTTGGGTTTGTGAGATTTGCAGATCATTGCATTCTGTTTTTATTCACGTTTAACACAACGTCCCAACTTCATTGGAATTGGGGTTTGTATGAAGTATACAAATTGTATATTCTGAGACATTTGCTGGCACAATACAAATGACTGGGGAGGTAAATTTCAAACACCTCTTCATTACAGGGGCATGTAATCTTAGTGTGTCAATCACAAACTGTTTTGTAGATATTTGAAATAGCATATTAAGCCCCATATTCAAAAGCATGAACACGCTGATTTAAGTGTAAGTGAATTCAGCTGCCAGGGTTTGGTACACAAGCAACCTGGGCAATACAGGTGAGGCTGCTCAGGTCAGTAGAGAGGCTGAGTCGAATGCATGGTTTCCTGGAGCGTGTATTGCTAGCAAACTGAAGTCAAACTGGCAGGGGAGAGTCTAAAACCAGGAGATCAGTCCGAGGGAGGGGCAGGAGAGGATGCGGGTGAGGAAGGAGAAGGAGCAGAGCAAAAATGAACGCAGGTAATGAGAGGCAAGAATACAGGAATGGACAGGCAGGAATAAAGCAAGGGAATGAGGACACAGGCACTGGGAAATAAATGTTGGAAAGTAAGGCAACTGGCACAAGGCAGGCACAAGACATTGTGGCAAAGATAAAAACAAATGGGCAGGCTTATATACGCTGACATAACAAAGGAATAATGAGAATCAGGTTGGGGAGTGAAATATTTGGAACCAAGAAACATGTGCCTGTAATAACCAAACAAACAGCAATGAATCAAACAATAAATGAAAAGCAGCATGGGACAAAATACACATGGAGTAAAAATCATGAAAAAAAGATAAGAGTTAGGTGACACTAGAAGTGACAGTTTTTGACAATATTTATGTTTTTTAGGCTAACAAATTGATTACATCCTGTGATAATCCCTTTGTATTTACTCTGGTGCAGTCCTGTCTTGATTGTAAACTTTGGCACAGGTAGTCAAACTTCATGGAGGATATTCTTGATCTGGCTGGCGTTTGTAAAGGAGTTTTTCTTCACCACGGAAATACTTAACTGCCGAGGTAGATGACAGATTATCAATGGTGTTCCGGGGTTTTTTGTGGTCCTGAGTGCACCAGCCTTTTCCTTACAAGAATGTACCACACCTAGTGTTTTTAGCATTCATTTTTCTTGTAGGTATATTATAATTTTTAATTAGTTTTTAATAGCTTCACTGGCAGCAACAGCTCTTTGGACTTCAGTGTTGTGAGTTCACTGAAACAGATTTCAAATACAAACGCCATGCTTGAAATCAACTTGAGACCATTCTCCCACTTACTTATAATGAAATAATAAGGGAATAGCGCACACTCATCATTGAAAAAATGGAGCAGCCAATTGTTCTATTACTTTTGGTCCCTTGAAAGGGGGGACCATGAGTAAGAATTGCTGTGATTCCTTTACTGCTCGCCTGCTTTTATGTAAATACTGTCAAATTAACCCTTAAATGCCCAACTATAGTAAAAGTTGAAAGAAAAATCTATGTATTCTGTTAATATGTCCTGGGGAGGGGCTAATTACAACCAAATAGCAATTTTTAATTTTTGGTGACCTTTGACCTCATTTTAGTTTTGTGACATATATGTCACTCTAAGTTTCTAGGATATAAAGAGAACTTTTGTCCATCATTGTTTTGGTAGTTGACATATAGCTGAAGTATTAGGCATAGCTTATTTTTCATTAGCTTACCTGTTTGTCTACTTTATCCAGTGATGAATGGGTGCTGATCTATCGTGTGGATTCCACCTTGGGGGCGGCCATATTGGAAAGGTTAGCTGGTGCAGCCAGTGTAGTGTCAGTTCCACTTTATGCATCAGATGGCAGCACTGATGGTCTAAATATGTCACTATGGGCATTAGGTTGCAAAATTTATGTGGGGTCAGTGGTTTTGACAACCCCCAAAATCGTGTGACAAATTTGTCACAGGGGACATTTAAGGGTTAAAACTGAAAGCCTCCTTTGAGCTCATGTTCATTATTTAATTCCAACTCCATTATGTGCGGTAGACTAATAATAAAACTTTGTCAATGACCAAATATGTATGGACCTTGCTGTATAAATGCACTAGCATATTTGTGCTTGTGTGCATGTGTGTGTGTGTATGCGTGTATGCATATGTGTGTGTGTGTGTGTGTGTGTGTGAATGTATCTGCCTGTGCATGCTTAAGAAAGTGTGTGTACACACTTGTTTGTGCATGCGCATGTCTGTGTGGGTGAATGGGCATGTAAATATGCATGCATGTGCATTCATGTACGTCTATGTTGCATGTCTGTGTGTGTATCTCAGTGGGTGTGTGCATGTGTATGTGTGTGCATGTGCTGTATTGTCCCTCTGTGTGGGTGGATAGACCACTTTTTTAATGTGTGCATCAGTCTTGAGGCCCTTATGTCTCCTTGAAGTCATTATCCGGCTTATCCCTCATTGTTCCTCATAAGGAAAAAAAATAAGGAAATTTAATTGGATGGATGATGCGGTTGGACAGATTCTTCCTACTGTGAGCCAGTAAACATACTTTTATTCATCTTTCTTTTGTTTTTTTCTCTCTGCCATTAAAATGCATTTATTTTACCATTCTCTTGGCCAACAACTTTCTTTGGAACCACTGAAAATGATGACATTGACAGTAAATGAATCCTTTCAAAAATATAATGCAGCATTTTATGTAACCTTTGTGAAAATGTAATGATGGATGAATTTTGTTCTTTTACCCATATAATGTTTTGCTCCACATAATTTTTTAATATTGTATTTTCAGCGAATTCCCTGTATTGTGTGTGAGTGTGGTTCGTGTTTACCTACCTTTATGGGGACAAAATGTCCCCATAAGACATGGAATTCCAGATTTCTTTATCCTTATGGGGACATTTTCAGGTCCCCATGAGGAAATTGAGCTATTTTAGGGTTAGGGGTTAAGGTTAGGGTCAGGGTTAGGGTTAAGTATGTACTGTTGAGGGTTAAGGTCAGGGAAAAGGGTTAGGGAATGAATGCAAGTCTATGGAATGTCCCCACAAGACATGAAAACCCAACGTGTGTGCGTGTGCGTGTGTGTGTGTATGTGTATGTGTGTGTGTTCTTTTATTTGCTACAATGTGAGAACCAAAAATTTGTTCTAATCCATCCTATTTTTCTCTATTTGAGTATAAGTAACTAAATGTTCTATTTTGAAATATTGTTCTGTCCTTGAATATTTGGATCGTGACACAAATTTTTGCTTTTTCCTACTGTTTTCCAGGTCACTGGATTGATTTAAAACCATAAATTCAAGGATAAAATATTTGCCCTAAATTTGTGTGTGACATTAAAAGCACTGTTTATATTGGACATGCTGCCCTTTTCATTCAGTCTCACGATCCAGACATGTAAGGACTGTGCAGTAATTACACTTCTATAATGCTTAGTTCCCACTGTCGTGCGCTCCGTTACAAACGCCACGAATGGCCATTCGCAGCTGATCGTGGAACTTCTCTGAAACTGCTTTCACACCAAACTCGAAATGAATTTTTCGCACGACAGATTACATTCAAAGTCAATGCAAAGACACCTTCGCGTCTTTGCATTGACTTTGAATGTAATCTATCGTGCGAAAAATTCGTTTCGCTTCCAGTGTGAAAGCGGCTTAAAATTTCAGGTTTGGATACGACTTGATGCAATGATCACGATTGACAATTAATTGTGTTGATCGTAGGAAATTTTTGAACCGTCCAAAACTTTTCTACAATCAACACGATTGCCACGACTGACCTCAAGATCTGATAAGATCGGATAGGATCACCACGATTACTCCACGATTAAGACCACAATTTCAATCGTGCCGCGAATCGTGATAGTGGGAACCTAGCATAAACAAGCATGAAATAATCGGATCCCTCACTATGGTCTTGGCGTTCTGGCCTGGAAACAAATTGCAATGCAGGGACAGACAGACAGAGGGCTGGACAGACGTATGAAAAGCCACATCTACTCTCTAAGATCTATCTGTATACCAGATTTCATGGGAAAATGTTGGGAGGTTTTCTGGGCCAAAGAGGAAGAGTAACAGATGAACAGATGGAAGGATGGACAGATGGACGCGCAGAAGGACAACACTCATCCCTATATCTCCCCTCTGCTTTGTCGCGGGGTTTAAGAAAATCAAATGTCCTTAATGGCTTTGTATGAGCATACTGAAAAAAAATTGGGGTCGCTAATACAGGGGATAATACTTGTAATTCAAATAAAAATCTCTCCCCATGTCGGAGAAGGCTGGAGCATGACCTCCACCACTTTGAATAGAGAGAAAAGTTTGCAGAAACCCGTGGAGGCAACAGTCATGCTTCACAGTAGCTACACGATGGGGAGATTTATTTTTAGACGGCAAACAACAGGATGAAAAAGGGGCCAAATCTACCTGGCAAAAGTGACGGTGGAGAGGACTGAGAGCCACTGGAGTGTAGACAGAGCGGGTGGAAGAAGGAGAGCCAGGGCAAGTACCCAAAAGTGCGGACCGAGCAGAGCAGTCTATCTCTACGAACACAGGGGAGGGAAGCATCCGGGTTCCAGAAACTTTTATTTTGTGTCCTAAATCGGGGCAGCGGGGTTTCCATATCTGGTCATGGCAGCTAAGTCAAGGGAGATGGGATTTTGTAAGCTTTAATAACTAGGTCATTCCTCTTCCAGAACCAAGACTAAAGCCAGCTACCACAAAAAAAAAAAAAAAAAAAAAAAATCCCAGATGCTGTGAATGATCTCATTTGAAGGACATATATTTTTGTATGTGTGCTTGTGTGTGTGTGTGAGAGAGAGAGAGAGAGAGAGAGAGTTGTTGTTGTTGTGGCTGTGTATTTTCATGTCGATATGTGCGTCGATTTAGCCAAATATTCAAAAATGTAGTTGAATTACCATACATTTATTCAAAAAAGATAAGTATTTTGCTTATTGGTACTGTAATCCAGGACACTGGATTTGAGAGCAGTGACATATGGGAAAAGTACAGACTGTCAGCATGGGTGAAAAAAGAACACAAGAAACACAAGCAGCCCATTTTACATAGTCACTGCCCCAGTAGTTATGGGCTGCACTGACAGGTTTCACAGATCTCAACTCCCTTCCTAACGTACAAACAATACTGTGATCAATGGAAACGTTCATCCATTTCTGTGTGCATTCTTATGTCCTTGGGCAGGAGAGACAGCATGAGCCACAAGCAGGAGAAGAAAAGACAGTAGCCAGCCTCATTAGCTGTTCTTTAAATGGATGCCAGCATATCTACTGTCAGTATGTGGTGAACAAGGAATATACAGAACACTTTGGAGGTGAGCGTCTCATAAGCCACCCACAGCATTTGTATTTCATTTAATTTAGGCTAGAATTAGTCATTACTCAAACACAGCACATTTGAAGAGTCAGACTCAAGGAGATCAGAGAGTTCTGAACATGCAGTAGGCCTATGTCAAGATATAAGGAGGGACAGAAGGTAGAGCAATACTGAAAAAGTTAAATGTTAGATTTACTAAAAAATGTTTTGACAACTGGTGGCGCAGTGGGTAATACTGCTGCCTCACAGCGAGAAGGTTGTGGGTCTTTCTGTGCAGAGTGTGCATGTTCTCCCCGTGTTTGCGTGGGTTTCCAGCTGCAGTCCAAAGAAATTCATATCAGGCTAACTGGAGACTCTAAATTGCCTATTTATATGAGTTTGTGAATGAATGGTGTGTATGTCCTGTGGTGGATTGAAAAACTGTCTTGAGTTTTTTCCTGCCTTTTGCCCATAGTTAGAAGGGATAGGCTCCAGTTCTCCTGTGACTCCAGTGTGAAAGAAGTGGTTGAGATAATGGTGGATGTTATGTCAACCGTTTACACACAACTGAGTCAAGTAACTTTCAGATCATGTGATAAATTAAACTGACCCAAAATCTTCGAATTTATCAAGAAGTTACTTTAAACAGTTGTGAGCAACCAACTGACATACAATTTTTTAGTAAATCTGCCAGTTCACTTTTTTTCAGAACGTTATGTTTTCTTGGCTGTCCATAATGGTCAGCATGGTGATGCAGTGGATAGCGCTGTTGCTACACAGCTAAAAAGTCATGGGCTTGAAAATCCAGTCTGTTCCCTTTCTGAGTGGTGCTCTTTTGGAGGTGGACCAGGGTTTGAGTGGGCACTTTCACTGGCCTCCAAGCTAAAAAGTGCAATAGTCAGCAGGGTATGATGCACAGCGTGTTGTGAAACATTCCTCAAGTAAGCATCATTAAAATTGTCTTTGACTTGTTCTACAGTAGCTCTTCTGTCAGTTCAGACCAGATGGAAGAGGCAGAGTAAAATCCAATATTAGGGTTTATTGATACTAATACGGTAGACAGTGGGACAGAGCCCAGAGGAGAATGGCACAGTTCATTTCAGATGTTACAGGCTAGGTCGTGTGGGCGTAGCCAGTGCCTGGCCAGTGGCTGTCTGGAACCACTGCCAGATTGAGTACACATTTTGCCAGAGCCAAACTGTCAGATGGCAGGATGGAGACGTTTAGGAGGAACGCGGTCCTAATCCTGATGACCGTAGGCGGCTTGGTAGCTTGTTCTTGATAAACTGGACAGAGGAACAAACTGAGTAGATTGATAGGAACTCAGTCCCAATCTTAGAGATTGTGAGAAAGGTTTAGGAGCTGGTTCCATATATTGCGTACCTCCGTATATTGCTATCATTGAAGATTACATTTTACTTTCAAAAGATAGATTTTTTCTTGCAAAGACTGAAAGGTGGCAAAAGTGCATATAGTTGACAATCCAGCAACTTGAAAACTCATAGGAAGGGGTATAAATACGCACACACGAGTAGGGGTCACTGAGATAAGACACAGCTGGTTAAATGGACGCACAAGACGCAAGCCAATCAAAGGAGACAATGCTCCTAATAAACATGCAAGCGGCTGGATTGGAGGAAACACAGAAGGCATTCATATGAGGGTGGAGACAGTTTCACTTAATCAATGACTATGCCAGGAAAAAGTGAGGGGGTGGAATCTTGTTTCTGTGAAAGTGCACAACACCTGTGACACCTGCGAGTGCGACGCCCCTGGTAAATGGGGAAACTCCAACATTCAACCAACCAATCAGTCAGTCAGTCAGTCAGTCAATCCCTCAGTCATACATTTCTGCATTTATTGGGCTGGCCGCTCTATGCAAAAATGTATGGGCTTGCAGAAAGCTTGAAGACAAATTAACGGCTCAAGAGTTGTGGTGGGGGCAGCAGTCTAAAAGTATCAGTTATTGCAATTGTAGTTGGCTGGGTACTTTGGGATGATAAGTGATTAATAAGTAAATAATTAGATGTAGCTCAGTTGCCAGGAGATTGTCCGGGTTACCAAGAGGTAATCGTGTTTTTTGTTTGAACCTCACTTGGTGATTGCTTATATATTACAAGATGGTTGTTCAGGCCTTTCTAGACATGGTAAGTGGGCAGGCAGAGGTCGGGCAGCAGCAAACGGTGTTCAGGCGGTTACCCAGAGCAAGGCCAAAAGCCCAGTCCAGAATCAAATCCGAGTGGCCAATCCAATGGGAGTTTGAGAGACTGGGAAGAGAAATAATGACTCTCACAGGGGAGAAAAACAGTTGGAGAACAACAAAAACAAACACGTGGCAGAAGAAGGAACTGGCGATGGGAGGACATACAAAGAGAAACCGCTTAGAAGTAGTACAATATAAAATGTCACATCTAAACAATCTGGCATAGGGAAAGACAAAGGAATGTAAATAGACAAAGACAATAAATTACAGGTGAGGGAAAGAGAGAATACACAGGAAGAGGAGTAAAGTAATGAGACAATAATTGAATAATGGAAAATTAATTAAGGTAACTAGACTGAAACTGACACAGACAGCATAATTGCAGAAAAAAGACAAACATATGCCCGGAGCATGACAGATTTCACCACCATCTGAACCACAACAGCCTAGACTATCAGATCTTGAATGTTCAGTTAAATGCTGAAGTGACAATTATGAGTAAATAGCTTTTAAAACATGCCTTGTCTTAACAAAAAAACTCACAACAGCCAGTTTTACTGGGGACACCACAGATGTTATTTTGTGCCACTTTTGAAAAAAAGATTTTCAAGGGTTTCGAAACAAATGAAGAGGCTCTGACATATAAGTAGTCTGGGGTAAATTTCTATTTGTTCCCACTGATATTTGTTATTGTGACAATAATTATACTATATGCCCTGTATTGAGCTATCTTCACTTTGAAACAAGCTGTATAAGCTCAGCACAATGATGGCCATAAGTCCCAAAGCAAAATCCAAAACCAGTCATCATTACTCAAAATTAAGTTTATAAAAAGTATAATACAACTCCCATTAATTCTTCCTTCCATTATCTTTTTTCTTCCTTATTAACCTCTTTACTGTCACCTGCGTTTTCTCACATTTGGCCCGGATTGGTATACCACATTTCAAATGTTCACTGCTCCCACATATAATGGTTCTATTACACATGCAGGGTCTCATTGGAAAGATAAGACATAGAGGTTTTCAATGAAACGCATCATAAAATGTTGTTACTTACTGTCAGAGAGTAATTGAGACTAGAATAAAGTCTGCACAGGTTCTTAACTTTCGAACAAGACCAAATGGAACGGATAATACATGGTTTGACCGTCACAACACAACGTTGATGATGAGGACTGACAAGTTTCATTGCACTCAAGTATGTGGTGTCTATGTTGAGAAATTGATTTTTTGCATTTGTTATGACTGCCATAGGGCAAAAAGGTGGGTAGAAATGAAATCCTGAGCATCTAAGCTTTCAAATGGCATATCGTTTGCCTGGATTGGTTGAGGATTTAAGACATAGTTTACAAATGAAGGATTCAAAATTTGTTTGAAAATTCCATAGGGCCCTAATTAGGGCCCAGTGACAGTTAACAGGTTAAGATAGCAGGGAACTGGAGCATATCCTACCTTACTGTGGGCAAAAAGCAGGAACACACAGTGGACTGCTCACCAATCCATCTCAGAGCTTATTACAACATCTGGTGATTATTATGTACATGTAAGCCTATGGTTCTCAATCTAATCCAGAATGGGCTGGTGCAGGTGCAGGCTTTCCTCCCAGCCAAGCAGTTACAAACCTGATTCTAGTGCTCAAGGCCTTAGGTCTTTTAAGCTTAAAAGCGGTGACTCTAGGGATTGGTTAGTAGGATCAGGTGTGTAACTGCTTGGTTGGAGAGAAAACCTGCACCCACATCAGTCTTTTTTGACCAGGAACACAAAAGTAGGTAACATTAAACAAGCATCACATAAGAGTTGGAAGTTATTGATAGCTCATAATATTGTGGCTCATAATAAAATCAGACATGTTTTTTTTCTTTGTTAGCTTAATATATTGTCTGATATGGTATCATAAAAAAAAACACAAATATGCATTAAGGCATGCATTGTGCGGAGCTTTTTCTGCTATGATATGGTATCTTAACACGAGCGTAAGGTTGATTCTGAAGTCCGAATTGTGCCCATCATATGTTCCATTTGTTAGTGATAAATAAATGACGCTGGCATATAGCGTGACATAGGTATGTGTAAATGGGATCTTGGTTTTACTTTACCACATCCCTTGCAAATTTAAGGACTGGATTTGTTGTTGGGTTATTTTTGAACCGAATTTGGGTCAACACTTTGCAATGTGTTATGGACGTCTGAAGCCAATGTGCCTGATCCCCAATAAATCATGCAAACATTAAATTTCAATTGCATTGCACAGGCCTACAGCATATGAACATTTGCATGCCTCCCATTTACATGTAAAATGCATCTTCTATGCAAGTCACTGACATAATTAACAGTAACAAGATGTTAAGAGGAATTCCTTGCTGGTTTTCCAACCTCAGTCAACTTCAGTCATACTGCCGCAAAACTCAGCCATCTTGCGTGTACGACTCGTGGGCTGAGGATTAACTGGGCCTTTCTCCACTTTTCATCAAAAATTAAGTTCTACCATAGAAATAATCTCAGTATTAACAGGTACTATATCCTGATGTAATTTTTTTCAATGATAGATGGCAGCTGGGAGAAACATCCAGAAAGTGCATAGTACTTTGTATGAATTTTCAGTCCACTTCAGTTTAAAAAGTTCTATGTCCACATTGTCCAATCAGGGAGCTGGATATAGGGTCAGCTGATCAGGATGACAAGATCGCTGAGCAAAGGTTCTATCCACTTTACCATTTCGAAGCAAAATCCCTCTAATATACTAAATAGAAGGTTGTAAGATGATGAAATATGGGATATTTTAGATTGGTAGGTACTACAGCACTTGAATGAAACGTCTATGTCTTAAAACCCTTCATTTGTCTTATTCCAGGGGGCCATTTAAGATAGTACTACTTGATTCTCAATCTTATATTTTATGCATTGCAAAATGCATGTGTATGCACATGAACAAGTACAATACGATGGACATAGTACTAGTTGAAACCAAGCCCACGGCCAGAGTTTGTTTACTATGTAGTGTGCATCATGTCTACATTAAATGTACTCAGATGAACTTGTACTGGCTAGAGAGATAGGAGCAGTTGACACTGAACACCTTCGAGACTCCAAAGCTCATTTCAGTGTTACAAGGTTTGTTTCCTATTTATTTTCAGACAGGCCGCGGCGGCCTGTCCGATACTTTGTTTTTCTTTCAAATTCTGTATTACCTTTTACCATGAACATGTCATTTGCAGATTTGGGTGGAGTCACATTGTTGTGTGCTTTTTTTTAAAAAAAAACACAAGGCAAGACAGAACTTTGTGGCTAAACATTTCTGAAAATACAAGGAGCTATCTAGGAGATAGAACCATATACCTGCAAAATTTATGACATTTTGAAAATTCCAAAGGTCTATCTACATTTACATTTTCCTTGATCCCCTATCTAAAATCGTTCTACTAAAGGTATAACTATTAAATATCAGAATAATTAAAAAGTATACGTGGAGTGAGAAATTGTGATGCAGCAAAATTTCACATCCCATTTTCTTCATTTAGTAAAAAGTGGAGATAGGTCCAGTTAATTCTCAGCCCACGTACTGCTAAAACTGAATCACTAACTGTAGATAAACACAGTTTTCTACAATGCAAGCATGGTTTTCAAACCAATTCCCAAAAACTGATTGTTCATTTATAGGAAATATTTCTTCCTCTACATCCCAAGAAGTCACCAAAACATTCTGGCTGCGTTTCAATAGTCATTCAATTTGACCTTGGTGACTTCCCCTCCGCACTTGCCCTCAGTGGAATCCCCGTCACCATCATAAGCGTCATTCCCCTTGTCTGAAAAACTGAAGTGAACTTGGTGAAATCGGCCCTCGGAGGGCTAGGGGAGCAAGTCAGCAACGATGATCACTTCAAAGGTTGTATATCACCCACAATGCATTACAGTTATGCATCTGCTGGTAGAGATAACATTCTTGATTAGGTGGCAGTAATGTATGCAAAACTTTGGTTCCTTTTTTTCTTACCACCGAAGAACAAGGTGAATAAATTGAGCAAGGTGATTAAATTGAACAATAAATTAATTACACTAAACTTGTCACAGTTTAACTTTGTATAATGAGCTACCAATCACTGATTAGCTCAGTTGTTGAGACTAGCCGGTCGAATGCTAAACCTGATCATTATTGCTAGCATTATTGTGCATTGCATAACAAAGTTATTGGGCGTTTTCCTATGCACAGAAATGCTGCCTTGTCTTTCGAAGATTCTGAACGCATGCAGCTCATGAAACGGCATGGATTTTTTTTTTTTTCGCGGCTTATTGCAATTGAATCCTTTTACCTGTCAGTATGGTTTGATAAACCTAAGATCTCTTCCTCTTAAGATGTATTTGTTTGAATGCTTAAAACATAAGCTTATAATTCATTCAAGAGCCGTCATTACACTGCTGAAAAATGGTAAAATGAGAGATTGAAGTCAGGGAAAGTATAAGTTTTTTTGCATTTTGTCAGAAAATTTTCATCCTTACAATATCAGATCCATTACATAAATGTTGCCAATAGGCAATACATTTGTAATTATTTCTTAATCATTTTAGGCTTCAAATGGGTTTAAATTACCAAGGAAATTAATGGGTGATTGTTAATCAAGCCAGTAAAAACAGGCATAATCAAGCGTGATACACATCTCAAACAGTAGCCTAACATCTAAATCAGAACCTGATGCAGCTAATTAGTGTCGAAGTTACTGCAATTATATGCAGGAGATGGCTTCACCCCACTGAAATGAGTCTGCAGGTATTTATGATGATTTGTAAAACAGTATAGCACCAGGTCAGCAACTGGTGGTCAATCCATGATAGTTCGGGTGGAGAGTGGACAAGGGTAGGTACATTCCATTTCAATTCCCTGCCCACTTTCCCTTCTACTCTTCAAGTGGCCTCCGTGTGATGTACATGGTAAAACCATTAAGTCATTTTCTAGTGTTTTCTGTGAAGCCAAATTACTTGTCAGAAACAGATATCGCATTTTCAAACTAATTCAACGGAGCTGTAATCAAAACCCCATTTAAAGTATAACATCAATAGGCTGTATCACACCCCTCTACCTAAGTAAAGCTATAGCCTTCTATTTAAAAATATGCTTCTGTGGTGCAGAAAGAAAACTCAATAATCAACAAAGATTAACAGCTGACACCAATGTGTGAACAGGCTACAATTTATTAACGAACTTTCCAAACCCTCCAATCATTTTTACCGTTCTCCAGCTCGGCTAGATAAAAAAAATCTGTTCAGAGCATTCATATTTTCGAGAATAAACTAACGCAACCTCAGTTATTTTTACTTTATATTCTTCAGGTTTTGTTGGGTGTCACTAGCGAGTTTGTTGATATGCCAGAATAGTGCAGTAAAAAAAAAAAAAAGTGGCGAGCTGCGTATTGCTAGACTACATTGGTTGTAACTAGCTTGTCTTACCGGCTTCAAATATTTTGAACAATTACATTCATTACAATTTATTTATCAAAATTGAAGGCTAGATAAATGATTTGGCCAACATTTACGAGGTAATTGCTGTATTCCGAGCATTGACTGTACAGTCAGTGGTTCTGAGACCGTACCTCGGTGCAAGGCCATTCGTTGTCTCGAGACACTTGCTCAGTGGCCCGGGCCAGCCCACCTAGTGGAACACGACAGTTACTGCAAGTGGCTCATGCCACAGGACAATGGCCCAGACCAGCCCCTTAGTGGAGCAGGACAGTTACTGCAGTGGCTAGTGCGACAGGACAGTATATAGGACAGTGGCCCGGGCCAGTCCCCTAGTGGAGCAGGACAGTTACTGCAGCAGCTCATGCTACAGGACAGTACAGTACACAAAAAATTACAGCCCCCCCTCTCATTTTGTACAACCCCTCATTGTGGCTGAATTAAAACAATATTTCAAAGAAGAAGCCAAAATTCCTCCACAGCAATGTAAAAGACTTATTGCAGTTATCGCAATCATTTGACTGCATTTGTAGCCACCAAGCTTGGCACAACGAGTTGTTAGGTTTTGGGGGGTAATTTTTTTTTTTCCACATGGGTGATATAGCATTTGAAAAACTCTTTACCTACAATAAATTAAATTATCGTTTAAAAGCTGAATTCTATGTTTTCACACGTAGCCTTTGTCTTATATTAAAATTATTTAGGTAATTTACAACATTTAAATATGACAATTAAACAAAAATAGAAGTAATTGGGAAGAGGGCAAATGCCTTTTCACAGCACTGTATGTCATTAGCATCATCTAACATGCCACCATCTTTTTGAGATTCGGAAAAGCATTTATGCAACAAGCAGGCTTTTTTTTAACAGCTAAAAATGTTTTAATTACTTTATTTATTTTACTATAGGCAAAAAGCATGGCAGTTAAAAAAAACAACACTTTTTGTTTGTTTTTGCAAAATGTGAACACGTTCGGCTGATTTAGTTCTACTTGCTGGCTGAAGAATACAGGTAAATCCAAGTGTTTAACTTTCTGAATGCGGACAGATGAATAAGTGGCCATTATCACAGGCATTTCAAATAAATTCGGTTTTGAATGGCGATTCCTCCCTGAAACTCAGCCTAGTCTTTAGCAAAGTTTCAGGGAAACTGGCCCATAATCTTATGCAAATCAATTTAAGTAGGCCAGATCACCTGATTGGTGTGACATGCACTTTGAGTTACAGCTTTACGGTGATTGAATGATGCAGCCTGCCAGTTTCACAGTTAGCAATGTATACAATTTAAGGGACGAATCAAATTAGTAGCCATCTTGGCATGGAAAATGTACCTCCTTTTATTTTGAGGCTTTGCATAATATACCAAGCCAGCCACATATTAGCATAATTGGTGCATCATTAAAACAAGGGCACAGCTTATACACACAAATCCTATTTGTTCTAGATAGCTACATACTCTCTATGTCAGTCTGCTCCACAGAGTTGAAATAATTTGTGTTTACTGAATCACATTAAACATAGGAGATGGGGGGAAGACTAATTCCCCAAACTGCCCTGCTATGTCCTTTTTCTCCAATTTTTCTCTGTCACATGGCAAAAAGCAAATCCCAATTTATGAATTCAAGATTACAAACGATATGTGACAGAGGATACCCCAGGAGTGAAGCAAAATATGTAGATATCCTAGAATTACTGACAGGAGCTTCAGAAGCCAACAGATCTACAATGTTAATGGTGCGACCAGTCAGTGCTACCCAGGGATATATTTAATGAATTGAAATCACCCTTTTATTATGAAAGCAAACCTTTTTTGGCTGAAGATAATGAGACACCCATCAAAATTTGTAGAATTCACATTTCACTGATGATCCTCCACAGACCATGCAGATTTCCTGAAGAGAATGCTTTGATAGATATGGATATTATGAACATAAATAACATAATGTATAAATAATACATCATGGTAGCCTATATGAATATTAAAATAATGCATAAGTGAAGGGCGTGGGATTTTCTAACTTTATATTTACCTACTTTTGCTTTCTTTTCTTAACCCTATCTAGACTGGGCTTCCTGGGTAACTCGTGAACTCGTAGAAGCTTTCATCATAGTCACCATTTTTATCATAGTCAAGTTTGGTGGTCCTAGCTCAAGCCGTTCAGACATTTTTCGACGTGAAAATTGGAGGGGGCATGAAAAGCTCCCAGCCCCCCCCCAGTCTAAATAGGGCTAATGGTCTGACAAAGAATTCGAGCTTAATCAAATTTGAATTTTGTTTGAATTGATCTTCCAGATCAAATTTGTGCAAAATTGAGAGATATTCATTAATCCTCCTACTCTCTTGCTCCTGCATTCCTGTATCAGGCATGCATTGTTGCCTGTTTGTTTAGCTTGCTAATATGCACTGCAGTCTCATTATCTGATTGCTTCATTGTGTCTTGCAGGAGTCTGTAGGGGGGAGTGAAAGAGGGGGGCTTAGGCTGTTCTTACCTTTCTCTGTGAGCTGAACATCTACTATTTTTAGTTAGAAAGCTAGAGGGGAAAAGATTACCGTCAGCAGAAGAGCTATTTTTAGCGTTTAGCCATCTCCGATGGTTTATACCTTTGTTATGAAGTCCGTGCACCTTCCACATTCTGTAGTCCCATCCGTGCCCGTTCTGTGCGGGCTGTTATTGGAATTGACGCAATGTTAAATCACGGTGCAACAGCAGCGATTTTCCACGCGAGCCATTCAGCACAAGCACGCGCAGCGCAAGATTTATTGATGCACGCAGGTAGGACCCACCACGGGGTGTGAGTCTCTTTTTCTCCCTCTCTAGCGCTGAGCTATTTTAAGGAATGCTCGTAATTTATTTTACTTTTCGTGATGCAGCAGCCGTAAAGCTCGCTGCGGCTGTGCCTTTAAATAGTGCCTTATAAAGGATACGCAAGAAGAAACCCAATTGATACCGGCAGTGATATATAGTCCTTGTTGACATTGCAGTGCTAATGCAGAGGAAGCGAGAGACCCCATTCTCCGTGCGTGGCTAACAGCAGCACTTCTGAGCGAAGAGAACTTTGGCTTTGGGCAGTCTCATCCACCAAAGCACAGCCACCCCTCCCCCTTCTCTCTCTCTCTCTCTCTCCCTCTATCTCTCTCTCATCTCTCTGAGTTAAAAGAACAGGTGACTCGATGCAGGACACTGTCTGAATTTGGCCCAGCCCCAAATCGCTGTGAATTTCAGTCCAATCTTTATCTTACTCCTTACTTTTCAGTGCATCTTTATCCCTTTATCTTTTTCACATCTTTCTGATTTCAGACCCAGTCCCATAAATACTGGTGAAGGAAAAGGCAAATAAATACAATCTTTTGCTTCTCTAGAGAAGTGTTTCCACGAGCGTATAACCATTCTAAATTTAAATCTCCACCCATCAATCAGGGTGTCCTCCAAGAGGACAAGTTGTGCTTTTTTAATGATAACTACAGCCTTGCAGATTCTGATATAGACAACATTGATCTCCAGAGATAAAGCCAGATAAAATCTGTCGATTCCAATGGCATTGAGTTTTATCATGGGAAATGCTGGTAATCAGAGGTCAGTATCCACTGATCAGCATTGAACAGCTTCCATTTGCAACACTGTCACTCAACAAAGTGGTCAATTAATTCTTGGTCTTCAGTGATGCTTACATTGCATAACAACAGACTGAGGATCACAATGTTGCCCTATAGTAAATACAATGCTTAGGCGAAACTTAATTTTGAGCAGGTGTGCTAGTTTTGAGCATCCAGTCATGTGATTAGTAATCCTTGATTGGCATTGTTGAGATCTGAATCATGCTTTTGGCTTATGAGTTAAATAGAACAGATTTGTTGAACCATTCAACTCTCAGCTTGCATCTCTTGTTATTTATTAAAAAACGCAACATGGTGGATAACTCCCGTTGTGTTCTAAATTGATTCAATGGCTGTCCAGCTGCATAAATGGATTGCCTGCAAAAGGAAATGTAAGCTGTCACAGTCATTCAGTGTAACGCCTACTGTTCTTTTAATTTTAACATTTAGAATAATGTTATGTGTCTTTTATCTTTTTCTTTTTTTCTCACCACCCATTCAATACAGTCATATCACACTTATAGAAAATCTGTATATCTTGTACCAGTATAAAATCAGAGACAGGGACCTAATGTCATCTCAACAAGCATTAAATATCAGATGGAACCTCCTGACTGCAGGAAATATGTCACTTGACTCATCCCTTGGGAGGCCGTGTCCCCCCTGAGGTTGTGCCATCATGTCCTTTGCACTGTGATTAAAATAGCTAATCGATACTTGCTGATGGCTGACACCGCAGTCAGTAATCATCTTGTCTCTGACCAGGCTCAAGGACTTGGAAACCCTGCAAGTGACCATTCCGTAGACTGCTCTCTCAGAAACTCAAGGGAAGAAAAAGTACCCACACTGTAAAAAATGGTTGCCCCTTTTCTTATAAAACATACTTTAAGGAGCTAATTCAATGTAAAATTGCAAATTTTTGTTGTAATATTTTTCCTCCCATTGCTGCGATATTATTGCTTTTTTGGGGTGGTTTACTCTGGGATTTTTTGCAAAGTGCATTGTGAAAAGTCTTTGTTTAAATGTGCAATATCAATAAAATTTGATTGAAATTTGATTTTTTTGATTAATTTTGATAAATTTTCTTAGATGGCCGAGACCGAAGGTCTGGTGGGCTGATGACGTGGCCTGCTTGTTCGTCAGTCGTCTGTCATCATTTGTTTGTAAATATATTCTCTGAAACTATTGAGCAGATGAAGCTGAAACTTGGCAGGCACATTGCTTCCCATGCAGAAACAATAGTTTATTCAAGATGTTCTGGTCTGTTAACAAATATGGCTGCCATGGTAGACACCTTGAAAATGCCATTTTGACTCATTTCTCAATAATTTCCATGGCAATTCAGCTGAAATGTAATACATTCATACTAAACATCAAGACTCAACACTTACATCCCAGGTTTTGATAGACGTTCTATTTTGACCCTCATTTGACTTCTGTCATAAGGCCACACCCCTAAAGTTTATGAGTATATTTAAAAATATTCTTCTCCAAAACTATTTGACCCAGGAAACTGAAATTTGGTATGCATGTCCCTGCCCATGAGTACATCAAAGTTTGTTCAAGGCATTCTGATCAGATTTTAAATATGAATATTTTTTTATATGAAATATCTTGAAAATTCCCTCGACCTGTATGTGCGCTTATCAAGTCAAAACTGACATTTCATGACACTTGAGATTTTGAGATGAAGGATGATAAAGTTGGGGACTTTTTATTTGATCTACGACAGCGGTTTACACGATTCCACTGAAACCAAAAGGTGAATCACTGGTTTTTTGACATGAAATACTTCATATGCACTGTGGCGACCGGGGTAACAGACGTGCCCACCGTCCACGTCATGCCACCCAGGAAGAGCAATTACCCTTTCCTGCTCATCCTCCTCCAGCAGCACCGAGGACAGCGCCTGCCGGAAGGGCCTCAGTTCAGCAGCCCTGGCTACTGCTCTGTACTGGACAGCTCCATCCAATCACGGCTCGGCCAATGAGAAGGGACCTCTGACAACGTGCTGCATGAGGCCACACACCTGATCCACGTCAACTGCAATAGAACTGGCTATATTAAGCCTGCCAGGCAGCAGATGGGGACAGGTTGGCCGGGAGAGTGCGTTGCAAGTGCGCTACTAACCATTGTTCTTTCACTACTTTCCCTATTAGAGTCCGAAGGTTAAGAGTCGGAGGACCCTGAGTTTGCGCCTCCTCCAGAAAGCCTCACTCAGGCCACTACTCTACTACCTGGCAGCGGCTAATTCCCCAAGTGTCTTAGTATGTCTTTTGGTTTATTCCTGTAAAAATACTATCGCCCCGTGGGCTGGACTCTGGCCATTTTCAGCACTTAAGACATAATGTCTATCACAGTTCGTGTTTCATGTTATAGAACTAAAATTCTCGCAGTTTCAGACATGATATGCCATGTATTTAATTTATTGGCCAACCATTGTCCCTGAACAGCCACCGCTCTGGATGGATCCTCTGGAAGACTGAAGGAATGACAGGGTTTGCCAGTATTAAGGATTTGTGGCTTGATCCAGAACAATTTTCAAATACCTACATTTGAAACCTCAGTTATTGAATCGCAAGATACCTGATGAAATAGGTTCCCTTTTGGTTCAAATAGCCAACATTAGAGCATTCTCTGCTGCGGGACGTTGGTCACACTAAACATTTTGACATGTACGTTCTTAAATTTCTTGATAATCTTTCACATCGTAATCTTTTTATTTCTAATTATTTGCATGTGTAGTCAGTGGGCTTGTCCCTGTGTATGTAACAAGCAGAGTGTAAATGCAATGCGCACTGGACTACAAAGGCGCATAATATTATCTTATACTGTAATATTAAGACAGGCTAGCTAGCAAAATAATGAAACCAATCCCATGTTATCTATCTAGCTAGCTGTTGGTGAATGTTTTTCTTCACAAAATCCATCATCCAGTGGCAAGCTTGCTTCATAAACCGAAATAATGTTCAAAATGGCAATGCAAAAGAATATTGCTAGCTAGCTAAGTTTGACTAAATTCAGTGTGAAGTGACCTTCCATTAACACAAAAAACAAAAAAGCAAGAAAATGTAAGCGTAAAGGCTCCTTGTTCAGGTCGAGAAATGCCATTAATTATCGACCTAAAACTCGAAAGGAAAACAAGAAGTCGCAGGGTAACATTAGCTAATATCAGGGCCGTAGAGATTCGGCAGCTAATGAATTAACTTTCCTTGGAGCAAGACACCCAGCTGTGCCAGCAATGCTAACACGAGCTTATGCTAGCCACAGTAGCTAAACCGGCATTCTCTGAAGTCAAGACAAGACGGGAGTGTTTGAATTTAGGGGAATAATACTTTTGAACAAAAAGTGCCCATCTGAGGTTGGAAAATAAAGGTCTACCACCCTTGTTAGCAAATGTTATGGAATGTTAACATTAAACTGGCCATACTGATATTGGCATGATCTTAATTTTTGACTTGGCTAAGGTACATTTAAAGGCTATTTCCCTCCCAGGAAATAACATAAGAGTGAGCTAACCACCATCGCTTCCCGACTATTTACAGTGTTCGACCAGCCACTGCATGCTATTAAATGCATTCATCCCTTAGCTGTTTTCCAATGGCAGTTATGACCTAGCTTATTACCCATAGCTCAATTGAAATCATCGAGCTAAGTTTGTATGTTTCTCAATCAAGCTTCATTTGGCTGCCTTATCTCCACCAACACTCCATCTCTTTGCCAATCTTTGGATTAGCCGAGAGTAAGGCAGAGTCAGGCACTTCTTGGATGGCAACTGCTGGTAGCATCAGGAAGCACCAACTGAACTCCGTTTTGGCTTTTAAGAACACTTTGGGTGACATCATGGAGATTGCATTAATTGTTTTATACAGTCCATGCTTCAGAGTCCTACATGTGAAAACTGTGTCAGAGATTGAGGGCTTTAAATGGGGGAGACAATGAGTTCTGTGTCTATATTAAGTTCGCTGTCTCTGAGCTTGTTTTCTGAAAACACTAAAACTTTCCCCTCTCATCATTAGCTTTTTACTCAGATGAATGTGTTATCACAGTGTGGTTTTGAATATGCATCAATTAAGTAATCACAGCATGATAATGTGGAACAGGTGATTTAGTCAACATTTTGTATGACTGATCTAATATGATGCACCATTTGGTCAGATAAACGATACTACAGTAACCATTCATAGCTTCCAAACTAGAATTGGCTCCTCAGTTGCGGGCTATCTGGAGCATTTTTTTCCACATTAAATAAAAATTCCCAAGCATGTGGGTGTTTTAATAAAGCACCTGCCAATACCCTCTAATAACCCACCCCCTTCCCCCCACCCCAAACACCCAGCACCTCCACACTCAGACGAAAGCCCGGCATTGAATGTTATCTTTTCAAAAGGTACTGCCGGCTCTCCATTAGACTTTGTGAGAAAACAGTTAACTGTTTGAAGGGGTCAATCTGTTACCATATTCATTACCTGTCTGACTTGAATACATGCATACACACTAGGTTCAGCAGGTCCAGAGACTTGGAGTAATGAGAGATCCCTTACCAGCTAATATTATCCTTCAGAATGCCAATAGTGACCTCAAAGGTACTATTTTGCTTGTAGGAGTGGGGGAAGCTTCAAAAATTAGATCTGAAAAGGTCAAAGGTCACATCAATTAACAGCTCTCAAGTGGGATATTAAGGCAAAGGCTTGGAAATACAACACCCCAGGGCAGAGTTGGATGGAGCTTTTCCTGATTCACCGGCATGATTTGTCCCCCGTATCGCAGGATTTTATATTTTTTCTCCTTCAAAAAACCATATATAAATTTATGTTTTCAATGGACAGCCAAAAAAAGGCCTGTACAAAAGCAAGAGGTCCAAAAATGATTTGAATGTCCATTTGAAAACTGGGAAATATTATGATGCTAATGCTCATTAAGGATATTGGTGAATTTTGTGCTGCCTACCTTTCTCTTATCTTCATATATATCAGTTGTGTAATGTTTGTTAATTTGTTTCAATTGCAACACAACAAAATGTAACATTCTTGAATGTGTTTTGTGTTAGTTTGCTGCGTAATTTAAAATTTTTCTTTTTTGTTGTGGCCTGTCGCAAGTTGTTCACGGTCTACAGTATAGCAGATTAACTGGCTTCTTTCCCTTTGTGTGCTGAGATGTGGTGAGAAGAACCAAAATGGCCACTTTATAAATTAAAAGATTGATTTATTTGCAGAATGTATGCTAACATGCTGAGTGCTGCCACTCTCCTGGAGTGATCTACTGCAGCTCCGAGAGAGAATTCTAAATGCCAACGATAAGAGCTCTACCATAGAATGTTTGATGTTGTTTCTCTGAAAGCAATCACTGGGATTGCCCAATCGTTAATGGAGCGCATGTGTGGTCCACGAAAACCAATTGCATGAACACATGGGACCTTCTTGATTTTATGGGAGCCTGCTTTTGGGATGCAGATATTTTTCATGAGTGCTCAGGCCACCCTTTCTTGGTAAAAATATGATAGAAATTTCTATAAAAATACAGGTTTAGGGTAACGATCCTCAACAGTCAGCCTTCAGAGCACCACTGGTCTGTGGGGCCTGTCAAATAATATATCCATCTTCACCCTTGTCTGTGTTAGTCATGCCTCTGACATCGGTCTTCTAGACAATATAATTTGACACTGAATTCTTTGCAGCAGTCAAACACCCATATCCAGATAAGATTAGAGCTGGGATTCATTGCTGGTTTAAGCTTTTTTTGACACTGCTAATCCATCATAGCTGATCAGCTGCTTTTCATAGCTGATATCCTGCAAATGATTTTAGATCAGTGACTAGTAAAGCCGTTTACACTGGTGTTGTAAGCTGGTTACCGAAGTGGCAGACCACCACGAAATGTGGAAAACACATCTTAACCACCTTCGCCTATGTAGGCTGTTCTAGTTAAATGCTTGAAATGTTCACTGCCTCATTAAGCGTCAATCGTTCCAAGTATGGGACTAATATCCACAAGTTTGGTATATTTCTGCAAATTGTGTTTTTGATGATAGCATCATTGCTTTTTTTCCCTTGGGCCTGGCAACATATTTATTGACACAGATTAAAATGCCAGTTTACTCATTACCATCACTGATTACATTTTTTTTTTTGTACGAAGTATACTTTAACCACCATTTAAGGAATTATGAATACACTTATTTTCAAGAATTATACTTGAAGCGTGTACTTGTATGCATTTAGCATGCTCATACAAAATATTTTTAGTTTTTTTAAACATCCTATTTTTATCCTTTAGAAAAAAATATGAGAAACTTGACTATAATATATTGCACTGCTGCTAATTCTGAAAGTCAAAACAATCAAACAGTCCTCAGATCTGCTATCACCTAAAGGGGTACCAGGAAGATGTGTGATATATGCTCTCCAGCACCCATCCCTCTAAAATATCAACTGTACTGGAGTGTTTAGCCTCATAATCTACAGTATAATGCTATACTTTCAGGGGGAAAAAATATTGATTTGGCTTGTCTCCATTGACAAACCTGTTTTAATGCATTTTGGAACACTCTGTGATAGGCATGAAAAATGAAAGCTTTGAGACAAAGATTGCACTTTGCCCAAAAAAGAAAAATGCTCTAACTAGATTGGGTGCTACTATGGTATTGCACTATTCAATTTACAACACCTACCCTTCAACTTTTCATTACCTTGTAACTTCTTCATGTTTCATCCATTCACATACAGTAAAACCAAGTTCCTCTACAGAGTACTGTCTACTCAGCTTCTGCCTGCACATTGCACATTGATCGCCATGGAAAAGCAATCCCAGTTTTAACCTTTAATGTGACGTTGGTGTGAAGATGGGTAAACAGAAGTGCTGTCAGGGAATAAAGTATGGAACCATACAAGTGATGGCTGACAGGCCAGGTAGTGCGTTAACTCATTCCCTACGGCAAGCCGCTGCCAACGGCGTGGAAAATTCTACCATTTCCTTCGATAAGCCAGTGCCAGCGGTGTGGATGACGTCATTTGGAGTTCCGTTGAAAACATGCATAATACATCGCGTCAATCTGACCAATCTGACAGCAGTAATAGCGACCTTGACCATCCGTAGTCCGATGAAAACACAAAATCAGTTGATGATCGCGGTGATGGGCCACCTGTACTTCAACCACAGGAGGGGAGGGGCCGTGGCCGTCTGGCTGAGCCAGGACAGGTCGTGGTTGAGGAGCACGTAGTCAAGCACCTCGTCGAGGAGCCACTCAGCATCATGTAGCAGGCAACCAAAATGACAATTAGAATGATGTTACACATACCCAAAATGACACTGCTAGTTTGACATTTGCATTTGAACCTGCTAAAAACCTTTATTTTGAAAATACAGAAGTTTAACTAAACGTGTGTTTATATTGTGTAATTTTCTGGAAAAGTATTCCATACAAACACAACAATTTTATATAAAAGTATTCCGTAGGGAATGAGTTAAAGGCCAAGTTGATTACACACACACACACACACACACACCCCAACCCTCTCACACCCACATGCGCCCGAACACAGCGCTTAACACTGTCTCACCTCGCTCCCACGATTGAGACCGAAGGTTCAGTGGAACTCGTGCTACTTCCATTCTTTGCAAAAACAAATTCCACGATTTAGCACTCATTTATCTTCCCAACAAAGCAGTTATTCTGCTTTCTGGCAGCAGTGAATGCAGACTAGCGTAGAGAATAGAACAGGACTCGCGGACAATATTGTTTGTTCAGAGCCACGTGATACAGTGAATAATACGATTAGTTTTGCTTTAAAAATTTAGAAAAGAGGACACAGTGCTATTACGGGCATGGGATTTAATTCACCTGGGAGATTGATTAATGAACACCTGAGAGTGGAATGATTGCTCCCAGTAGGCAGCGTGATGTTGAGCGCTGTCAGATTTATCGCTGCCTTCCAGGAGCTGAGTAGCACGTAACACACATCTTTTCACTATTTATTCAGGTGGGTGGAGAACAACACCTCCCTTCTCCGTGAAACTTACCTAATCCTTCGACTTACTTTAATCGCTTATTTCTCATAGCCTCCCTTCCTCGGCTCCTCTCACAGGACGGGCACAGAAAAGCAGTGACATAAGGCGGAAGCCAAAGGGAATTAGGGGGGTTGGGAGAGGTAGGTCCACGGTTCAATAATTTATCATTGTGCATTTGAAAAATGAATATCTTTGGAAGCAATGATCTCAGGTCTTCTTGCTCAAGATCTCCTTGGGAAACTCTCAACTTGTTTTACCTGAAAGACATAGTGAATTGAATCTCCTTAATGGTGGCGAACCTCACTTTCCTGGTCAGGTATGAGGAAAAAGAGGAAAGATGTGAAAGTAGGCAACTGGGATGAGGCCGTAGGCTTTTTTTCTCGTCTCAAGCAGTCAAGCTTCATTGCCTCAATAGCATGGAGGATTAAAGCACTTGAATCAAAGCCAAGGAAAGCCATCCCATTTGGGTGTAAATCCGCAGCTAATCAGCTAATTCACTCTGGTTCAATAAAATATCCGAAACTGCACTGTTCTTCCCCTTGCGACTCCCTGAATGGTCTAATAGGTATATAAGGCATACTTTCCATTTTTGCATTTTAAGCATTTGCGCGAGCGGAAAGAAATTCTGGGAGGGACTCCCGCTCAGTATCGCTGACTGTTGTGGTATTTCACCACGCTGTCAGAACAGCAGCAGTCCTCATAGAATTTCCAGAAAAAGCGTGCGGTTTTGGATGTTTCTTTGGGAAAAAGACAACTGGGACAACTGGGAAAACTTCTGGCGTACATATGAGCCTCAGTAAGAGCAGCTAGGTTATTAAAAAGTTGTTCATTCCTCAATCGATCAAGTGGAAATACAGTCAAAAAGGAAAAGGGTAATTGGTGAGGGCGGTCACTACCCGCCATAGTTTTAGGTAGAATTTCATAATTAGGGAGTGCAGATAAAAATTTTGGGAGTGCACTATCCAAAGTGCAGAGCAAAGCCTGGTTGTGGGGAGGGTGTGGGAGCGGTGTCCCCTCTCACCGGGGGGTTTCGGGGACGTCGCCCTTGTAAAATTTTGAAAAGATAGACCTTAAATGGTGCAATCTGGTGGTTTCTGTGGAAGTAATCACTGAATTTTAACCTTTTCAAATTGAGGTATTTTAATCAACATAAAAACAAAACAAAAAAAAAAATCCACTTATTATATAATATTAAGATTACTTTTTTGACATTTAACTTTTGCTATTTCAAATAACTTTTCACAATGTGTTTTATGTTATTTTATTTCTGTTTTTCAGGTCGTGGCTTTTGATTGAGGTGATGGTTTTGCAGTGCACATCTGCCTTTACTCCACTCAATCCAACTCTTCACAGCACTTGCTTGTCTAAACCCCCCGTAGTTGGTATATTGCTTACTTCTAGTAATAGTCTTTCTGCAAACTAAACTGTTAGACACAGATCAGATAATGAAGTGATCAATTTTGTGTTTTTCATTGTATTCAAAGCATAACTATGCCATTGGCATAACCCCTAATTTTTCACTTTGGTTTTTCCTTAAAGGTGAACTGCCATTTCGTGAAAAATTTCCCCAACTAGCAATAAATCATGATCCATTGAGATAAATAAAAACTGACTGACATTCCAGAAAAACATTTTCACCAATAGCATTTTTATTGGGGATTTTTGTACTCAGAAATGTACATTTGCATGCATTTTGATGACGTCATATTGAGTACAACAAAGCCAGTGGCCACAGAAGTGATTGAGCAGCGTGTTTTGCCTTCTGAATATTCGATAATTTTAAGAATGCCTCAAGAGAGTGTCGCAATGTTCTGCAGACACGTGGACAATAGGCTGCTCCGGTTTCCTAAGGACAAGTTTTCAGCAAAGAAATGGGCTCATTTTGTCAAAACGAAGTGGGCAAATTGGGAGCCTTCAGTAACCAGCATCCTTTGCTTCAAGCACTTTGAGAGGAGTAGCTCCGAGAACATCATTCAGGCTGAAATGAAGTGTACCAAGAGGTAATTATTACAAAATTTTTCTTCTTTATTTTTTTTATCAGTGAGTGTGATCACTCCCTCTGACTTTGTTTGGCCTCTTAAACCTGAAAGCCCCCAGTATCAGGAGCAGGCTGCACATATCAGTAGAAACACTGTAAAAAGTGTGCTATCAACTGGCAACATGCTAGTGCAGCATATCCACTTAACAGGAAGAAACTTGGCTAAAAGGTCATATGACCATTTTTATTTCAACAAAATATCATTCAAGAACCAAGCAACTAAATGAGCATGTAGCAAAACGTGAAATAAACTAATATCAGCGTGCCATCGTATATACGGCGCTAGCGATTCTGTTAGATGACAGTAATTCTGATTCTACAACGTAGAATCCCATCACCTGAAAGGTATGCAAACATTTTGCCATCGATTGGTTATTTATGTGGTGTCAAATTGTCGATATTTTTCTTGCTTACTTGCAATGAATGTTGTGAGTGCACATGCTCAAACTGGGTCTAACCGGACGGCTTGTTGACATAACCTGTATGTTACCAGGATGGTTCTCTCATAGCCCTTGTATTCATTTAATTTTATTTTTACTGTTGAATGGAAGTTGGACGCCCAGCTGGATTTTTTTTTTCTACTCTCGATATTACGTCATACTGCCAGGTTCTGATTCAGTGCACTTTTTGGGTACAAAATCCCAAATTTGAAGCTTCTGTGGCCAACACTTTCAGAGATATGGCCCTGACAAATTATGGAGCCGCCGCCCACACAACCAGACGCCACAGGGTATAACAGAAGAAAAAGAAGAAGAAAGTTTATTTATGTAGCACTTTTCACGGACAAAAGTCACAAAGTACTTTACGAGCTTAAAAGTAATTAAATAATAAAACAATACAATTACAAAATCACAAGTGCGATTACATGCATAAAAAAGCAATACATAATAAAAACAAAAACTACTGAAGAGAAAATACAAACAATATTACAATACACTGCAGAGCAGATGCCGAGAAGTTATGCAAAGGCTTGTCTAAACAGGTAAGTTTTAAATGGACCTTTAAAAATGTTCATAGAGTCAGCTGACCGTAGTGATTGGGGCAGAGCATTCCACTGCTCAGGCACTAAAACTTCAAATGCTCGGTCACCACAAGTTTTGAGGTGGGTGCATGGGATAGACAAAAGGCCTAGTTCTTTTGACTTAAGGTAGCGAGCTGTTACATATGGATGAAGCAGCCAGGCTATATATTTAGGAGCTTGTCCATGCAGAGCTCTGTCGGTGATGGTGAGGATTTTATATCTGTCTCTGTACATTATGGGAAGCCAATGGAGAGATTTTAGCATTGTGGTAATATGAGATCCTTTATTTGCCTTTTGAGCAGTCTGGCAGCAGCATTTTGGACTGACTGCAAACTGCGATGAGCGGACGCAATTACCCCATGACAATACCCCATCAGCCCATAAAAGGCTTTGGGATAAAAACCATTAAAATAAAGGCCAACGCTAATTCAGTATTCACCAGCTACCATAAAGGCCAACACTACAAAATGTTATTCATGATATTACTGCTGTAATACAAAGAACTGCAGGTCACAATAAATTGGGGAGGGCGATGGTCAACTCAAGGTGTCTTACTGACAAGCACGAAAGCATTCTCCTGATGGCTGAACGGCAAACTATGTTGCTACTACCACCATTTCAGCAAGCAATGCACAATTTTTTTTGCCGTGTTTTTTGGAAATTGACCGTGCAAATTGCGGCTACATGGTTCGCTGACTAACATTGTGCTACCAGCCTGCTTATTTTCTTTTTTATTAAAATATAAAATACACAGTAAAAATTCACTGTTAAAGCAACAATATGCAAGAATCATTTTGTAATCTTCATTGTTGTAATACAAATCAAGCCACTTTACCCCCACTCAGCCCCCTCCCCCCGTTCTATGGACAGCTGTTCCCATTTGTTGAAAATCTGACAAATTTGGAGCAAGCAAATATGGCGTCAGACACCAAAGAACCGTGTTGACTGACAGGGTACAGTAATAATTCAGGATTTTGGACAAAACTCTGCATAATTTTATTTATTGTGACATGGGTGGTGGGCAGTACCATAACAAGAATGGCTAAAAACTCAGGAGCATCATGACAATGTTACGTCTTGAATTAAAAATGCAAGCTCAGACAGTTTCGCTGATAGGATCACTCTCGACCGGGGTACCATCGAAATGTACCCAAGGTACAATTACATATATCGAAATGTACCCACATTTCTGTAACAATATTGTTTTGTACCCAGCAAGATCTCGTGGAGCGAAGCGAGAATATATTCTGGGTACATATTGATACCGGCTGGGTACAAAACGATATTGTTACAGAAATGTGAGTACATTTCGATATATCTAATTATACCTTGGGTACTTTTTTGATGGTACCATGGTCGACAGTGACCCTATCAGCCACAGTTTTTGCCACAGCTTGCACATGGATTGCGCAGGACTCAGAAGAGAATCATGCTAAGCTGAAGCAGACATGCTGCTGACACTAGGTTATGGCATATAGGGATGCAGTGAGATGGAAATGGACGTAGAGCAGCTAGTCAATGAAAAAAAAATTACAAAACTTAGTGATGCAAACTTTTGTGGCAAGCTAGCCAACAAAGCTGGACAGCAACTAATGCAAGAGCATTTATTACCAGTACTGCTGTTCAACAGTTTGGCTAGTAGCTTAACCTGTGTTGAAATGGACTGACTTGACTTATGCTCAAAAACTATCAATTCGACAACTTTGCTAACACAGCTGAACATCAAGCAACTGCAACACCGCAAGACACAAGCCAGCTAATATCACATACTTGACCAACAGCAAGAAGGCCAGCTGGGCATCTGTCTTGCAGCCCTTTTTGCTAATCTCTTGGCAATGACTTACAGCTGGTGAGAGATTTTCTCTTGTCCATCCTCTTGCTTGTTCACTCTCTTTTTTTCTCTTCTTAGCTTGCTCTGCATATGTCCCTCTCGGTCTCTTCGCCTTCATGTCCGCACTGATAATACTGTTTCTTTTTATAGCCAGGTGGAGACCCGTAGTTGTTATGAGACGTAGTGCCATAAAGCGTCAGGGACTTCTTGCGGTTGATTGTACTCGATCATCTGAAAATAGACAGTGCAAGAACAGGCTTGTGGAGTGGGAATGAAAGATGTGCCATTTTCACTATTACAAGTCATCATACCATCAAAATGATTTTGAAGCTGTTGCTGTTATAGAAATTAGTTGTATTGTGTTTCTTTAACACACCTCAGAGCTTACAAGAGTTCAAAAAGGACAACTAGTGTACTGTTAGAGGCAAATTAGCCCTGGGGATTTTGCCCCATGTAATTCAACAACCTTGTCTTAGACATATAGAGGCTGGATAGTCTACTACTGTAATGGGTAAATTATGCTTCATACGCTCTATACCAGGAATCAAGGGCCGAGGCAGTGTATCTTCAAATAAATCGTTAATTGACGGCTTATATGGCAGTGAAGGGCAAGGAACCCCCGAGGAAGAGGCACGGGCTGAAACCTGGATTAAGGGAGCACAGTTCAGTACAGATGTTTTACATGAAGCTGAGTGGCTTCTGGGATCATGGCCATTTGGTGTGCAGACTTTGCCAGCACCAACTGTCCCACAGGAGGATGGAGTTGCTTGAGCGGACCTTGGTTACAGTCCTGATGACGGTAGAAGGATAGGGAGCTTGTTCCTAACAAACTAGCCAGAGGGACACACTCTGAAGAGTTAACAAGAACACGGTCCTAGTGCTGGACCCTGCTTAGGCTTACAAGCTTGTTATATAAACTGGAATTGATTAATTGACAAGAGCTGGGTTAACTTCAACACAGTCCCAATCCTGGACCCTGATTAGGATTGAAAACTTGTTCGACTAAACTAAATTACGTGAATGGTTTTCAAAAACTGCCGTGAATGGTTTTCTGGAACTGCTAAAAGTACATGCTATATTTAACTAAGACAAAGAGGTTACAGTAGCAATACTGGCTGGCTCTAAGCACCAATCGCTCATTGCAATCCAGCAACTTGCAAGACTGAGCAGAGGTTTTAAATACATGTCACTTGGCTATCAGAGGATAACCACATAATGAGATGCAGCCAGGGGTGGGGGGACGCATACAGCCTAAACAAATCACACAAGACATACACCAAATAGACATGCAAGATGTTGAATTGGAAGAGACACAAAAAAGAGTCACACAAGGGCTGTGACAATGCTGTACATTCGTAACTTTTTGAAGCCAATATATTACATTTTTTTTTGTCTTTTTGCCATTGCACAGTAACCATGTAAAGATGAAAAGGAATGACTCGGGCTGTATTGCAAATTTAGGTTTAAGTGACATGAAAATGTGTTTGTATAAGGCATCTTTGCATTCAAAATGGTCAGTTTCATTCTCAAATAATTAACTAAAAAAAAAAAAATTCTGTTTGTGGGCTTATTCAGGTGCTCACTGCTATATTTGTCCTACGCCTTTTCTGGGGCAAAGCTATTTAAAAAAAGCTGTGGACTTGGCTTCTTTGTCTGACCTAAAAAGCAGAGCTAAACACAAATGTCTTTTAATTGAGGACACTATAAATAAATGTTCAGAACCAGCAGAAATACATGGTCCCCTGTCTTTGCTGTGAATTAGTAGGAAGTAAAATGGTTTTAGAAGAAATAAATAGCTCCTGACACAGAAATTGGATTACAGAAAAACATAATGAATGAAAGGAAACGTATTTCAACACCTTATATTCGAAAGATATGATGAAATTTCATTTAGTATTACCAGAAACCTATTCAGAATTAACCTTTAAGGAGAATAAAATATCATTGCGGTAATAAGCAATTACTGAGTGAGCTCTGTGCACACTGCCGACTTTCATTGAAAGAATGAAGAACTATTGCGCGTTTTTTTTTTTCATTTTTCCACAGCATCTGTTTTAATCTACTTGCCTTTTAAAAAGCAAGTAGGAACAGATATAGGAATGATTCTTGTGGAGCATTATGTGTGGAGTGGCTTACCCATCATTGCTTTCAGCTGTCAGGCAGTATCTATGGTAAAATGGTTTATAGTGATCAAGTGGACTGTCGGTTCCTCCACTCTTTAATCTGAGGAATGATTACATGTTCCAGCTTGCCACTGCCCTTCGTTTCTTATGATGAAACCACAAATAAATGGAAAGGCGACACAATATAGTTTTTGGTGGCGCGTTACTTCTTCTATTTCAAAGAACGGGGGAAGAGCAGAAGAGACTGAATTGCAGGGGAACATAAGATATGTCGGCTTCCATCAAATTCAAAAGGGTCAAGAAGCTTAGTCATCTGCTTAAAATAATTAGAGATTATTGAATTTCACATTCATAAGGCTTGATAAGAATGTGGTTTTATTGGCTTGGAGGAGGGCTAAGAATAAATAAATCTGGAGGGCTGGTTGTGTACAAGATGAGGTATACTTGGGTGGCACTAAAGCATTGATGCTGATCAATATATCGGGTGGGTCGTGCTGCTTTGATTTGCTGGTCATAAATCAGGTGACCTCCCCATTCCTGGTTTCATAATGAAAGATTAATGAGCACTGTAAGACTGCAGAAGTCCTGAAGTGCCTGAGAAGAGACTGACATTTTTCACTCATTTGGTTAAAACTCACACAGTTAACAGTTAACACGGACACTACACATCCTGGAAATTCATATACTGTACCAGTCAAAAGTTTGGACATACCCACATTTTTCTTACCATACATGTTCAATAAAGAAAGAAGCACCCTATATTTTGCAAAAAAAAAAAAAAAAAAAGATCTAATTCTTAAATCTGTCAAACTAACCAGCATTTGTTGTCATATTTGCTGAGCATGCTCACATTTTTTTTTTTACCCCCTCAAGGACAGTCATATGGCTATAATGAGTTTGCAGCTGTGTGGCTGTCTAACTTCCCAAAGATGTGCTGCACTTGTGGTGAGCTTTTTGTGGGCCTTTTTGCCCAATAAGTCCCAAAACAGCTTGACTTTAATTCGGCTATTGGAAAATGGAAGGAGCTTGTTTTTCTGTTTACTTTGCAAAATATGGGCTCTTTAAGAATTCCAAAATTTTGGACACTATTCAAACAAATAAATTTTATCTTCTAACTTCTGACTGTTTACTCTTACAAGATTCTATTTAGTTCAGTTTAGTTTCTTAGTTTAAAATATACAGAGACAGTGCACATTAATAAACATTTCTGAAAACATGCCGGTTTAGCCAAATTGGCTCATTTTCAACCGTAGTCTCTGGGGCAGGTGACTTGAGCACTACAATAATTAAAATGCATTAAAAAAACAAATCTATGCCTACTTATAAAATACATTGCATACAATACATAACAATACAATATATGACAATACATACAATAAAATACAAATACATTACAGTTCAGAGCAGATGATCACGTACTTGGCCATCTCTCAACCATAGTTTTAAATTTCTTTTAAAAGAAAGGTAAGTGAGCTCCCTGAGCTGCACGGGAAGAATATTCCAGGTGTGAGTAGCTCTCACCGAGAAGGCTGCCTGGCCAAAAGCAGTCCTTCTGTTTGGAACTACACAGTCCCCTCTGCTGATAGACCTGGTATGCCTGTCAGTAGATGTTTTCTGTGTTATAAAAGCAACAAAGGGGGGGGGTGGAACCAAGCCATGCAGGATCTTAGAAGTAAGACAGGCATCTTTGAATTTAACAAAGTTATCTCAGCTCAGTAAGTTGTGATTTGTAATGCTGTGACAATGATGATGAGCATTTGTCGTCCTGTCCAGTACTTTCACAGCCTGATGATAGACTACTTGCACAGATTTTAGCATTGCAAAAGAGGCTTGTGACCAGCTAGTTAGACAGTATGACAGATGTGACATGATAATAGCATTAAAATACAGTACTGCTGCTTTTGTTGACAGTGAGTTTCTGATGTGATGGATATTTGATAAGTGAAACTTTGCTGTGTTTACTACTGATTTAATTTGTTTTTTAAATGTAAGATTTGAGTCCATTTTTATTCCAAGATATTTATATTCGGGCACAACTGTCAACTTTTCTCTGGTAACATAGACATCGGGTGTTACATTATCCATCGACCTCTTAGTAAAAATCATGCATTCCGTTTTCTTAGTATTTAAATTCAGACATAAATTATTCAGCCATTCAACGACTGGGGTCATCGCTGCTGTTAACTTATATGCAGCTTGCTGCTTGGTTGCTGCATGGACATAAATGGCTGTGTCATCTGCATACATCCGGATGTCAGACTCATTGCATACAGATGGAAGATTATTTATGTAGAGACTAAACAACAGTGGTCCCAATATAGATACTTGGGGGACACCAAAACTACAACTAAGGGCAGAGGATAGCTCACCATTTGCCCTTACTCTCTGGGTTCTACCTTCAAGATAAGCATTCATATATCTGATGGTATTAGGGGAGAAGTTGTTCCGGGAAAGCTTAGTGAGAAGGACACCATGATCCACAGTGTCAAAGGCTTTCTTTAGATCTAAAAATGCGGCTGCAACAACTCCCCCCTTATCAAGCTTAGATCTAATATTCTCCAAGAGAAAGTATATTGCAGTCTCTCTTGAATGGTTTGATCTAAAACCAAACTGCATGGGGTGCAATCCAAGGGAGCTGGTATTAAGGTGATTTATCAGTTGCTCTGCTATATGTTTTTCTATTTTGGACAAAACAGGTAATATACCAATTGACCTATAATTTGCTACTTCAGAGGATTTACCTGCTTTGTATATAGGGGTTATTATAGCTTCCTTCCATGCTCCTGGAAATACATCTTCACTATAGGATCTGTTAATAATAGTCGATATTGGTCCAGACAAGGATTCATTGAATGTTTTTAAAAATATTGTGTCTAGGCCATACACATCCTTAGCTTTGGAGTTCTTCAAGGAATTTATAATTGTTGTCACCTTTGTTTCAGTAATTTCACACAACTCAAAAACAGGTTGATTGTGATCCACTGGAAACATACTCAGATTAGTAGAGACTCTGTTGCAGAGTCTGCACTGACTCCACAAAATAAGAATTAAAACTTTCTGCAATTTGAGTTTCGTCTTGTGTAAAATTACCTTTCATAAAAATTTCGAGACGCTTTTTCCCCCCACTGTGTTTCCCAGTCAGCTTATTCAGATTCTCCCAAATCAATTTGGAATTGCCCTTTGCTTGGTCAATAATATTAACAAAAAATTGGCTTTTGCCTTCCTTATTTCTCTTGTAACCTTATTTCACAGCCCCACAAACTTTAATTTATCAGTAGTCAGTTTTGATTTTATAGCTGCCTTCAGTGTCGCATCACGCTCCCTCATCATTTTAAGTAAATCACCCCCTATCCATGGAAGGGTGTTTTTTTTTTGTCGGTGGCTGGGTTTTAGTCTCTTCATAAAAGTATTCATTACATGTTTGATGGTGGACAAAAGGGCCTGACAGTCAGAGTTCACATCAGAATAGGATAGAATATTATTCCATTCTATCCCTTTAATTGCATTTTCAAAATTGTTTTTTGTTCCCCCTTAGGTATTCTAAATTGGCTTGGCTTTCTTGCTCCAGGACTAAAACGTTTTTTGGACAATTTCCTAACAATAAGGGTTAGATTATGGTGAGATAACCCTGTGATCATGTTGAAAGTCTTAATAATTCTCTCTGGTTTATTTGTGAATATTAAGTCTATCAGTGTTTTAGAGGACTGGATTATTCTTGTCGGCCCTTTAACTAACTGTGTCAGGTAAAAGGTTTTTGTAAGTTGTTTGAGAGCACTTTTGCTGCAGTTTAAGTCACCCATTAATATTACCTCTTTATCAAAATCACACACTTTTAGTAGATGGTTTAATTGGTTGAAAAAGGAAATTTTAGACGAGGGTGGTCTATACAAGCCGAGAACAGTGAAAGACATTTGAGGAGACAGTGTAATATTCAGTCCAATGCATTCAAGTACATTATCACATCGCCACTCAATTTGAGTGCAGCTGATAGTGTCTCGGATGTAACACATCAATCCCCCCCTTCCTTCCAATCTGTCCCTCCTATAGATATTGTATCCGGGGATGTTTAATGCTGCACTTGGGGAGTTTTTGTGTAACCAGGTCTCTGGTAGAAATAAGTTATCCAAATTAGAATCTGCAATGAGATGTTGAATTTGTTCTCATTTCCCTGTGACACTACGAATGTTTATATGACCTCCAAGTAGCCCCTTAGGTTTTGCTCTTGGATCCCAAAGTATTTTTGCTTGATTGACAGTTTGAAAGAAGTCCCGCCTCCTGGGTTTAATGATTGCAGGGTTTATGGATCTATGCTTCATTTTGGTTAGCTGTTGACTCATCGCAATATTTTGATTGACTGGCACCGCTAGTGCTTGCCTACTACTAGCAGTGTTTGTGATGTTCAAATTAATTGCGTTACCAGTGACCTGTGATGGACAGCGATCGCTGGAAGTAAGCTGTTGTGTAGTTAAACGGCACTTATCAACCACAGCAGGCAAACCGCTTGTGTTGTTGATGTTAAGGCCAGGGCACTGGTGAATATCCCCGAAAACAGTAAGAGATTATGGAGAGAAGTTAAGATTTGAGATTATGTAGAGAAGTTAAGCCATTTAAATTTCTGTAAAAACTGAGTGCTGTGACATTAGCAAAGTGTGTCCAGTCCAAACTTTTGACTGGTACTGTAGGTTATTTAGAAAAATTGATGTTACAGTGCATACCTACAGACAGTATTCTGATATCTCTCACCACATGAAATAAGTTTTTTGAAAAAACGAATATTCACAACTGATGGACTAGAAGAGTATCTTCTCATACCCGTATATTATTTGCTGCATGCCAACAGTTCTTTCCCTGTGATATTATCACTGCAGATGTAGAGCTGCAAATTGTGTTCTTTATCCATGAATTTAAATCAGTACAATGCATCTTCCAGACCCACAGTGGGAAGTTCATTCCCTTGTTATATGGTCAGGTCCATAAATGTTTGAACATTAACAGATATTGTTATTTTTATCTGTCTACCACTACATATCGAAGTTTAAACTAAATAATGAGTATGAGCTCAAGGGCAAAATTTCAGCTTTTCACTAAAATATATTGATATACCAATCCTGTGGATGATGTAAAAATAACAGAACTTCTTATATGTAGTCCCATTTTTTTAAGAGATGGAAAGTAATTGGACATACGGTTGCATAGTTGTTCCATGGCCAGGTCTTTGTTTTTTCCACGATTTCCTTTACATTATTTTCATTATCAAGTGAGCACATAAAAAGTGCTGATGTAGCATTTGTATTTGTAATTTGTTGCTTTTAACTATTCAGTCCAAAGATCTGTCGCTGTCAGTAAAGCAAGCCATCATGAAACTAAAAAATCAAAACAATACTGTCAGGAAAACCACTAGGTATGGCCAAATGAACTATTTGATACATTTTTTAAAAGAAAGAACTCTCTGGTGAGCTCATGAATACCATCAAATTTGGAAGACCACTGAGATGAGTGACAAAAAGAAAGAATCCTTGGTGAAGAAATATCCCTCCATGACAGCCAGCCTGATCTCAAAATCCTCCAGGAACTAGCCATATCAGAGTCAAAGGCCTCTATCTTACACCCAGAGGCAAAGCGTAACGCAAGTGTCTTTGCTACTTTACAACTGACGTAGATACCATTTCCTCGTTCAGCATCCACGCTGCATAAATAGCGAATACATTTGTGCAATTAAGCGCCCATGGGCCTGTTTGTCTTAAAATGAGGCGTGGCCAGGTGCTCTGCTGGCATGTTGCTATCTTGAGGTCCCATAAAGCTCTTGCTCGATTGACCAATAAAAACCTGGTCTAAAGTCAATAATCAGTTTTTAACTGGTATTTTAAGGGCACATCATTACGATAGTATTATGTGCCTTTGAAGACAGGTGCACAGTGCGCGCACTCTCTGCTTGTTACACACACAGGGATGAGCAGCAGCGCGCAGACACTCGAACAATTAAAAATAAGAACATTACAATTGGAAAGGTTATTATCGAGTAAATCAAGATAAAAAATAGAGGTCATTATGACTAATGCAAATGCTTTGATTTATCTAAATCTTGAGAGAACGTAGTCCATCAATATCCAGGTGATTCATGATTCAGCATGCAAGGTTAGACGTTTAGGTATTCGCAAATTATTCAGAATAAAGCCATGACCCCTTTATATTCGTTAACTGTCGGCGACTAGTGTTTAATTTTGGTGACTTTGACTAAACCTTTGAGAGTCAGACAGAGTAATTCGATTGGTAATAACTTGTCCATTCCCTGTTGACGGGTCCTGTCCCACCTTATCAATTGGAATGTAGTCTGTAAATGTTCTGCTCTGCATGTACAGCAGCTGACAGTCCAAATGTGACCCTTTTAGGGCCAAGTCAAACAGAGAGTTATACACCATCAGTAAACACCTCTGAAATTCCTAGGAAAACAGAGAACACCATTGTTGCAGCCTTGCAACCACCAACAAAAAAAGAGCATGTCTCCTTTGTCTTTATTACCTCGCCTGTGACAGAGTCAGTCATCCCAGTCCACCAGGTACTGCAGTCTGTTACCACGATGTCTGGAGTCTAGCAGACTGCGCACCTGGTAGGCTAGGGCTCCGTCGACCACCAGGGCAGGTGGTGGGTCTTGAGGTGGTTGGGGGCGGGGGGGGTCTCCACCAGTGGCCCCGCAATCACCAGCCTAAGAAGGGAGACATAAAAAGTGTGATTGATTTTATAATTGGTCGGAAATTGAAGTGAGTAAGCAGTGGAATTGACCCCCTGGAGGACATGGAACGGGCTAATGTACTGTGGGCTCAGCTTTTTGCAGGGCAGGCAGAGGTGCAAGTCCCTGGTGAAGAGCCAGACTCGATCCCCTGGTTAGTCGTTGGGGGCATGTTGAAGCTTCCAGTCAGCCTGGTCCTTCTGGTGGCGGAGGGTTCTTTGGACCTGGACGTTGGTTGCTGTCCATACATTCTCTGCCTCCCGGAACCCAGCATCCACCGCTGGGACTTCGGTCCCATGGGCACAGGGGAGGTTGCTGACCGAGCACACACTGGAACGGCGTCAATCCACTGGAGGCGCTCTTCAAGGAGTTCTGGGCGTACTCTGCCCAGGGTAGGTCTTTAGCCCAATCCAGTAGTCTTCTGTAGCAATGTGCTCAGAGGAACCTCCCCAGGTCCTGGATGGCTCTCTATGGCTGCCCGTTAGACT